>CM061551.1:47203386-49603386 GCA_030864225.1 Capsicum baccatum var. pendulum | reverse complement strand
GTTATTGTTTGGAGGAAAGGTAGAGGTGAGGGAGCTGTCCCTACAACTTGGCATGAGTTCTAGGATGCATTCCTAGATAAATTTTTCCCTTTGGAGATGAGGGAGGCAAAGGTGAAAAAGTTTATGAACCTGTGACAAGGCTCTATAACTGTTAGGGAGTACTGTCTAAGGTTTAATCAGTTGGCCAAGTACGCTCCTGACTTAGTGGCTGATAATCGGGATATATGAGTAAGTTTATGACTGGAGTGTCTAGTTATGTGGTTAAGGAGTATAGGTCTGCTATGCTGAATAGTGAGATGAATCTTTCTAGGCTGATGACTCATGCCCAACAGATTGAGGCATACAAGATTAAGGAGAGAGATAGAATGAGAAGGAATAAGATAGCTAGGTCCAACCAACACGTACAGGGTTAGACTAGATCACAGGGAGGGAGTTGCCCTCAGTATCAGGATCGTTCATCCATGCTAGCACCGTCATCTGATAGTGCTCCCGTGCCTAGAGGTAGGCATGAGCAAGGTAGCAGGTCATATACATCCAGGTCCAAGTACAGTACTGGCAGTAAGACAAATCATCCCCTATGTCCTAAGTATGGTAAGGCTCATTCAGGTGAGTGTTGGGGTGAGAAGAGAGGTTATTTTCGGTGTGGTGACATGGGTCACAGAGTTAGAAATAACATAGGGCTCATATGTTACACCTTTGATTGCTGTGAATTTTGAAATAACTCCTGAGATTATTCCTGAGCCTATCCTAGTTTCTACCCCAGTGGGTGATTCGATTGTAGCCCAGGAAGTGTATAAAAAGTGTCCTTTTACCGTTCTTCATATAGTCTTGTTGGATGATCTAATTGAGTTAGACATGGTAGATTTTGATGTAATTCTGGGTATGGACACGCTGTATTCTTCTTATGCCTCTATTGATTGTCAGACCTGAGTGGTCAAGTTTCAGTTTCCAAGTGCATCCGTGTTTGAGTTGTTTGGAAATTTTGTGTCACCCAAGAGTCATTTTATCTCTTACCTTAAAGCTAGAAAGCTTATTTCCAAGGGGTGTATTTACCATTTGGTTAGAGTCAAAGACACTAAGTCTGAGACTCCAACTATCGAGTCCGTTAACGTCGTCAATAAGTTTTTTGATGTCTGTCCAGATGATCTCCCTGGGATTCCTCCTAATAGAGAGATAGAGTTCGAGATTGATTTCTTCCCGATACTCAGTCCATTTCTATTCTTACTTACCGTATGACCCCTGCAACACTTAAGGAGTTGAAAGAGCAACTCAAAGATCTACTAGATAAGTGTTTCATAAGGCCCAGTGTTTCTCCTTGGGGTGCTCCTGTGTTGTTTGTGAGAAAGAAAGATGGCTCTTTGCATATGTGCATTATTTACAACCAATTGAATAAAGTCACCGTAAAAAATTAGTACCCCCTTCCAAGAATAGCTGATTTGTTTAACCAATTGCAAGGTGCAAGTTATTTCTCAAAGATAGACCTTCATTCCGGCTATCATCAACTCAAAGTTAGGGAGTGTGACATCTTAAAAACTGCTTTTCAAACTTGTTATGGCTATTTTGAGTTTTTTGTTATGTCTTTTGGGTTAACTAATGCCCCAACAACTTTTATGGACCTCATGAATCGAGTGTTTAAACCATATCTGGATATCTTTGTCATAGTATTCATTAATGATATACTAGTGTACTCCCGTAGTGAGGATGAACATTCTGATCATCTCCGAACTGTCTTGCAAACCCTTAGAGATCACAAGTTGTTTGCCAAATTCAGTAAGTGTGAGTTTTGGCTAAGGTCAGTTGCTTTTCTAGGTCATATCATTTCTTTTAAGGGTATTTGAGTTGATCCCCAAAAGACTGAAGCTATTAGAAATTGGCCTAGACATATTTCTCCAACTGATATCCGAAGTTTCTTAGGTTTAGCTGGTTATTACCGCCGTTTTATTGAGGGTTTCTCCTCTATAGCGTCTCCTATGACTCGGTTGACCAAAAAGTAAGTGAAGTTCTTGTGGTATGAATCTTGTGAGAAGAGTTTTCAGGAGTTAAAGACTCGACTCACTTCATCCCCTATTTTTACTTTACTTGATGGTGTTGATGGTTTTGTGGTGTACTATGATTCTTCGAGAGTTGGGTTAGGTTGCGTATTAATGCAGAAGGGTAAGGTGTTAGATTATGCTTCTAGACAGTTGAAACCGCATGAGAAAAATTACCCCACCCATGACCTTGAGTTGGTTGCTGTTGTGTTTGCTTTAAAAACCTGGAGACACTATTTGTATAGAGTCCATGTTGATGGTTTCACTGATCATAAGAGTCTGCAGTATGTGTTGACCCAGAGAGAATTGAATCTTAGGCAGAGACGATGGTTAGAAATTTTAAAGGACTATGATATGAGTGTGCTATACCATCCAGGCAAGGCCAATGTTGTGGCGGATGCCCTAAGTAGAGTGTCCATGGGTAGTATTTAGCATGGGGTGGAAGGTAAGAAAGAGTTGGCTCGTGATGTACATCATTTGGCTAGATTGGGGGTTAGGTTGTTTGACTCTACTGAAGGTAGTTAGGGGTTAAGAGTAGTTCCGAATCCTCCTTGGTTTCAGAAGTAAAGGAAAAACAATACTTAGATGCTAGTTTAGTCAGACTGAATGAGTCAGTCAAGGACCAAAAAGTAGAGGTTTTCTTCAAAGGGGGAGATGGTGTGTTGAGATTGCAGGCTAGATTGTGTGTCCCGAATGTTGATGATCTGAGAGAGAGGATTATGGGTGAAGAGCATGGGGCGCAATATTCTATTCATCCTAGTGCCACCAAAATGTACCGAGACTTGCGGGAAATCTATTGGTGGAGTGTCATGAAGAAAAATATAGCAGCGTTTGTAGTTAAGTGTACAACATGCCAATAGGTTAAGGTTGAACACCAAAGACCTGGTGGTATGATGCAAGAGTTTAGTACTCCCACCAGGAAGTGGGAAGAGAAAAATATAAACTTTGTGATTGGTTTACGTCCTTCCCGACGCCATCATGATTCTATTTGGGTTGTGGTTGATAGGTTGACTAAGTATGCTCATTTCTTGACTGTTCATACTTTATATACTGCTGAGGATTACGCTAGATTGTATATCCGATAGCTAGTCAGACTGCATGGAGTTCCCTTGTCTATCATTTCAGATAGGGGTGCTCAGTTCACTTTGCAATTTTGGAAAGCTTTTCAGAAGGGTCTTGGTACCCAAGCGCATTTGAGTTCTGTTTTTCATCTGCAGACCGATGGTCAGGCTGAGCGGACCATCCAGACCTTAGAGCATATGGTGAGAGCTTGTGTACTTGACTTTAAGGGAAGTTGGGATGATCAATTACCATTGATAGAGTTTGCTTACAATAACAGTCTCCACTCTAGTATTGGCATGTCTTCGTTTGAAGCCTTATATGGGAGGAAGTATAGATCACCCATAGGTTGGTTTGAGGTGGGTGAAGCGACTGTGAGTCATCCTGATTTGGTATTTGAGGCTATGGAAAAAGTTAATTTTTGTATGGAAAGGTTGAAAACTATGCAGAGTCGTCAGAAGTCATATGCGAATGTTTGAAGGAGAGACCTTGAGTATGAAGTTGGTGACCTAGTGTATTTGAAAATTTTACACATAAGGGGGGTGAAGACATTCAGAAAGAAGGGGAAGCTTAGTCCCCGTTATGTTGGTCCTTACAATATTCTTAGCCGTGTTGGTAAGGTAGCTTATGAGGTCGAGTTACCTTCCAAGTTATCCTCTGTTCATCCAATATTCCTTGTCTCCATGTTTAGAAAGCATATTAGCGATGTTGTGGTAATGGATTCCTCTGTGAGTGCTGACATTCAAGAAAATATTTCTTTTGATGAGATTCCTATTGAGATTCTTGATTTAAGTGTCCAAAGACTAAGGAACAAAGAAGTTCCCTTGGTCAAGGTGTTATGGCAAAACCAATCTGTTGAGGGTGCATCTTGGGAAGCTGAGGCGGATATGCGATCCAAGTACCCGCATCTCTTTTCTGCGAACTCCGATCTAGACGAAGGTATCGTTCTTTCCTAAATAATGCACTTTTGATAAAAGTTGCAGCAGTTCAGCAGTCATTAAATATGTGTTCAGCTGTAGTTTCTTGAATTATGCATTCTATGTTGCATTCGGAGTGAGAAATGATGTGGTGATGAGTCCAACGAATGGTTTCAGCTGTATGCTCTATTCCCTATATAATCTTGGCATGTCTAGTGTCATTTGAGGATGAATGTTTCCAAGGAGGGGATGATGTAATACTCCAGAAAATTTTTTGTTGAAATTTTGTGCGTAAACGTGTTGGGTTCTATCTTTTAGAATGAATTATAAATTTTTCGTGCGGAATATCTTAGATTATGACAGACCATTGCGTAGAGTATCGAATAAGCTTTACAACAAAATGTGTATCATCTAAAATGGACACCTGATCGACGAGTTATGAACATTCCGATCGAACCGTGAATATTAATGAACAGTAAAACGTGCAGCAAAAAGAACTGAGGCCTGGCGTCTTTTTTCTCCAACTTTGAATGATAATAACTCCTTGTACATAATGATCTGGGTGATCTACTATATATCAACGGAAATATCTGTGAGTCCTTTTTCCAATTAAATTTGTTTCATCCAATTTGTCTATCGGAGCAAAAATTTATGGTTGATCAACTTCAGCCGATCAAAAATGAATTTTTGGGTCAACTTCAAACAATCATAACTCCTCGTACAAAATGATCTGGGTGATATGCTATATATCAACGAAAAGATATGAGAGTGCTTTTGCTAATGAAATTGGATTCATTCAATTTGGATATTGAAGTAAAACATTATGGTTAATCTACTTCAGACTATCAAAACAGTCCACCAATGGACAGATTTGAAAATAAAGCATGAATCTTGTTGATCTACTTGTGGAGATATAAAGCATGAATCTTGAATGATATTTATCATGATTTTGATATTTGGATCGTGAATCCCCATTGGAAAGTGTTTTTTTTTAGAAAGTATGTGTTATAAGAACGTTGATGTTGAATATTTGAGATATTTTAAACGATTTGACCTTTTTGTCTTAATGGAGTTGTTTTGAACTCGAGTGTGAAAGAAATCAACAACGTGTTTGATTTTGATAGATAGGAAGCATGATGACTCCCGATGTATATTTATATATTACTGAAATTATTTTGTTATGGATTGTCTTTGAAATGATCTGAGCTATGTCTGAATGAAATCTTTAGCACGGAGTGGGAGGTATAAAGCGACCTTACTTCGCTAGAACTACGTGCCCCCATAGGAGTGAGCCTAAGGATGATTTTATAGTGATCACTAGTTTGTGTGAATTTCATATTGATAGTCCTACTCTGATGGCAAAGATAGGATGGCACTCCCCAACGTGGGTTGTACGTTGGACTCCATGTAGCTCACATAGTTTATGTCGGTTATAGGATCTCCCAGTGTGTGTCTGTTTCCTTGTGTCTATGGTGAATCATGAAGAAATTTAAAAGTGGAATTGTGAAAGTTATTCTTTCGAAAGATTTTAATGATATTTACATTATGAGAATTTATATTATTGATGAACTGAAGTGATTGACAAATTATATGATGACTCACATGTGTTATTGTACTTATTTCATCCTCTCATGATTATGATGATTTTTTTTGGGCTATGTGAGTCTTTCAAACATCCTGCATATTTCTTATAAATATTTATGATGATGATGTTTATACAACTGCATACACCCCCATATACTCGGTTCCTTTCCATGGCACTGACCCACATCTTCGGATGTAGGCTGTATTTTCTCAGAATATAGGTTTAGGTGCTCAGTTCTAGGTTCGACAGTGATTCTTTGGGCATGTTGTTCTACATCCTCTATTATGGTGAGTCCTCATGTTCTGAGGACGTGATGTATGATGTTGGTTTCACAAAATTGTTTACATTTGATAACTGAGTATGAGTCAGTTGGGGCATGTCTCAACGACTCACTGCTTTTATTGATTTTGTTAGGGGCTTGTGAGACTAGTATAGATGTTGGGAGTTGACTAATAAGTCATATTTTGTTATCTTTCTGAAATTCTTTTATTCTTAGATGATGATTACTCTGTTGATATTTGAGGGTTATTTATGAAAACCCCATTGATTTGTGTTGAACTTGGGAATACTCATAGCATCACTCAAAATATACTAGTTTTTCTCAATTTTCTCTCAAGAACAAGCTAGGGTTTCAATTGTGAATTCAACTGAAAGAAAATATCTCCATCACTCTTTACTAAATAAAGAACTAAGGTATGTATTTTGTTGATTTATGGATTCCTTTCATCCATAAAGCTCAAGATACTCTCAGTCAAGCCAGGTTCAATAGAATTCAATCAGTATCATGACTCAGAAAAAACTTAGTAATCTCATTCAGTTATCAAATCACAGTAATATTCTATCAGTCAATGGAATTCAGCTAATTTAGTTAATTCAGTTAATTCAGTTCAATTCAGCAATCCATGTTCAGTGTCTATTCAGATGGGAGTAGGAATTAGCATCGAGTAAACCCAGGGATAGGAACACACACTGTTAGATAAGGGTGTGATTCTTAGAAGTCATCCTGGCATTCCAAAACTATGTAGCCAGTATAGGTTGAGACATCAACATTGTCAGATAAGGGTTGATGAGGTGGATAACCACTATCATATAAGGGTCCCACTATTCTCTTTTAGGGGACACTATTAAATGAGGGTCACCCATAGCTTGTCCTTACCAGTGGCGCGATATTGACACCCTTCTAATTGGGGTTACAAATTGGACCCCAACTTAACCATAATGGCATATTAGGGGCATGTCAGTTAGATAACTACTTCCCACAGTTTTAGTTGCAGAAATCAGGACTGTCAGATACAGTCATTCAGTCTCAATAATAGAACTCAGATAGTTCTACTAGTACATTACAGATCTTTTATGTACATGTTTATGCTTTTCTTGTTCCAGAAGCTTTTTTTTATTTTGGTACTCCCAATATAACAATCAATTTTGGAGTTAGTCCCGAAATTCTAGCAGATCCCTTTTAAGTCTCAACCCCATTGGGTAAAACCATCATAGCGCGACGGGTATACAGGAACTACCCGATTATAATATTTCAAAAAGTCACTTCAGTAGACTTAAGAGTATTGTGCATATGTGTGTTGCACGTTACATTTATGTATAGGAGGATATGAGATATTGTAGGAACAGTTTGTCTTCTTTTAGTATTCATGTCGTGCCAATGAGTATAATCTTAAGTAAATCTCTCAGTCTAATCTATTTCTCCCTTTCTTCTACAGAACATGCCTTCTAAAAGATGATATGATAATCAGTCATCCCCTCGGCCCGAAGAACCTTTGGGCGAACATGTTTCTCATGTAGGGTTTAGAGTTGTATTCACAACTCTTGCTCAGTCAGTTACCGCTCAAAATGAATGACTAGCTATCATTCTGACCAACCTAGTGGTTAATTCAGTGCAGCCAGGATTTAGGATTTCACCCGAATGAATCCTCCATCCTTTCTGAGGTCTAAGTCAAATGAGGACCCTTAGGAATTCATCGATAAGGTTCATAAAGTTATAGAAATCATGGGGGTTACTCCTAGTGAAAGTGTTGAACTAGCTGCATATCAGTTAAAGGATGTTTCTCACACTTGGTACAAGCAGTGAAAGTCAGAAAGGTCGTATGATACAAGGCCTAAGAGTTGGAGGAGTTTGTCACCATATTCTTAGAGTGGTTCTTTCCCCTAAAGGTTAGAGAAGCTAGGGTGTTAGAATTCATCAACCTCAGGCAGGTCAACACGACAGTGAAAAAATATTCTCTTAAGTTTACTCCATTAGCCAGATATGCCCCTCATGTGGTTGCAAACAGTAGGGCTAAGATGAGTAAGTTTGTTTCTGGGATGAACAATAGTGTGGTTAACGAGTGTAGGTCTGTGATGTTGAATAATAACATGACTTTAGCCTGGCTTATGACTCATGCTCAACAAATAAAAGATAAAAATATTAAGATGAAGGAGAAGCAGAATAAGAGAGCAAAGATAAGTGTTTCAACTTTGCTCAGTCTAAATCGGAAGGAGCAAAACCGTTCTCCGTTTTGTCCTAAGCTGTCAGTTCCAACTCCTTCTTTAGCTAGTGCTCCAGCTCCTAAGTTCAGGGATAGTAATAGAGATAGGGAGCTAGGCTCTAAGTCATAGGGCAGTGTCATTAATGCCCGAACAAATTCCCTTTGTCAGATTTGTGGTAAGAACTACAAGGGTGCTTATAAAATTGGTAGCGATATCTATTTCGGATGTGGAAAGCCAGGCCACAGAGTCAGAGACTAACCCTAGTCAAGTTATCGGAGTCATCTCCGCTCTTCATCTCAGTCCTATTGGCCAAATCAGAAGGGTGCCACTTCCAGTGCTACTACTGGGAAACACCCAAATTGACTCTATGCTCTCCGATCTCGGCAAGACTAGGAAAATTCTCCTGATGTAGGTACTGGTACATTATAGATCTTTTATGCACATGTTTATGATTTTCTAGATCTAGGAGCTTCTTTGTATTTTGTTACTCCCTATATAGCAATCAATTTTGGAGTTGGTCCCATAATTCTAGCAGCGCCCTTCTAAGTCTCTAGCTTATTGTGTAAAACCATCGTAGCCCGATGGGTGTACAGGTACAACTCAATTATGATATTTCAGAAAGTCACTTTAGTAGACTTAGTTGAATTAGAGATGACTGATTTTGATTTCATTCTCGATATGGATTGGCTTCATTTCTGCTATGCCACAGTAGACTGCAAAAATAGAATAGTCCAGTTTCAGTTTCCAAATGAACCCGTCCTAGAGTTGAAAGGCGGTGTATCCACTTTTAGAGGTCATCTTATTTCCTACCTTCAGGTAAGGAAAATGATATGTAAGGTATGTATCTATCTTCTCGTTTATGTTAAGGACACTAGTTCTGAAGATATATTCCCCAAATATCTTCCAAGAATTCCTCCCAAAAGGGAAATAAACTTCAGTATTGATCTTCTTTCAGATACTCAACCTATATCTATTCTACCATACAGAATGGCACCAGTAGAACTTAGAGAATTAAAAAAGCAGTTGAAGGATCTCTTAGATAAGGGTTTCATTAAATCCAGTGTTTCCCCGTGGGGTGCACCAGTCTTATTCATGCGAAAGAATGACAGTTCTCTCAAAATGTGCATAGACTACCGTCAACTCAATAAAGGCACTGTCTAGAACAAGTATCCACTTCCCAGAATCGATGACTTATTTTACCAACTTGAAGGTGCCAACTATTTCTCTAATATAGACCTTAGATTAGGCTATCATCAGCTTAGATTTAGAGAATGTGACATTCTAAAAAAGACTTTCCAAACTCGATATGGTCACTTTAAATTACTAGTTATGTCCTCTGGCCTCACCAATGCCCCAACAACTTTCATGGACTTGATAAATCATGTGTCCAAGAAGTACTTGGACATATGCATCATAGTCTTCATAGATGATATTCTGGTCTATTCCCATAGTGAGGGTGATCATGCAGACCATCTCATAATTGTACTTTAAACTCTCAGAAATCATTAGCTATTCGCCAAATTTAGTAAATGCAAATTTTTACTAAGGGCAGTAGCATTTATTGTTCAAATTATTATCGGTGATGACATTAGAATAGATCCTCAAAAGATTGAAGAAGTAAGAAACTATCCCAAACTTGTCTCTCCATCAGATATTAAGAGTTTCTTGGGTTTGGCTGACTATTACAGATGATTTGTTGAATGATTTTTGTCTATTTCATCCCCTATGTCCATATTGACTCAGACGAAAGTCAAGTTTCATTGGTCAGATCCTTACGAGAAGAGTTTTCAAGAGTTGAAGACTCGGCTCATCTCAACACCAGTCTTATCTCTTCTAGATGGTTCAGATGGTTTTGTGGTGTACTGTGATACATCCAGAGTAGGTTTGGGTTGTGACCTCATGAAGCATGGTAAGGTCATAGCTTACTCCTCTAGACATCTTAAACCTCATGAGAAGAATTATCCTACTCATGATTTTGAGTTAGCAGTCGTAGTCTTTGCCTTACAGATTTGGAGGCATTACCTGTACGGAGTTCATGTAGATGCGTTCAATGATCATAAGAGCCTTCATTATGTCTTTTCTCAGAAATATCTTAATCTTCTTCAGATAAGATGGTTAGATCTCTTGAAAGATTACGACATGAGTGTTCTTTATCATTCGAGCAAGGCCAATGTAGTGGCCGACACTCTCAGTAGACTATCTATGGGTTGTGATACTCATGTCAAGGATAGTAAGAAGAAGTTATCTCAAGAAGTCCATCATCTTACCAGACTAGGCATTCACTTAGTCGATTCATAGAAGGGTGACATATGGGTTCAGACTAGTTCTGAATCATCGCTAGTTTCTGAGGTGAAAGAAAAGCAAGATAGAGATCCTAGTTTAGTCAAGTTGAAAGAGTCAGTCAGGGATAAAAAATTAGAGGTTTTTTACCAAGGGGGAGATAGGGTATTTCGTTGTCAGGGTCGTCTCTGTGTTCTAGATGTAGATGACTTAAGGCAATGACTTCTTTCAGAAGCGTATGGTGAGCGCTACTCTAATCATCCAAGGGCCACAAAGATGTAAGCGACTTTCAAAAGATCTATTGGTGGAGTGGGATGAAGAGAGATGTTGCAGAGTTTGTTACTAAGTGCTCTACATGTTAGAAAGATAAGATAGAGCATCAGAAGCCTAGTGGGTCTATGCAGGAGTTCTGTATTCCTACTTGGAAGTGGGAAAAAGTGAACATGGAATTCATAATGTGTTTGCCTCGTACTCAACACCATCAAGGAGTTATTCAGATTACACGGTACTCTATTATCCATTATCTCTGATAGAGGTACCCAGTTCACCTCTCAATTCTGGAAAGCATTCCAAAAGGGTCTTGGTACCCAAGTTCATCTTAGTACAGCCTTTCATCCTCAGACTGATGTTCAAGTATAAAGGACCATTCAGAACCTATAAGATATGCTAAGGGCGTGTACAATTGATTTCAATGGTAGTTGGGACGACGACTTGCCTTTGATTGAGTTTGCATAGAACAATAGCTATCATTCCAGTATTCAGATGGCTTCATTTAAAGCTCTCTATGCTTGGAGGTGTAGATCTCCAATTGGTTGGTTTGAAGATAGTGAGGCCTCACTTATAGGTCCTGACTTAGTATTCGATGCCTTGGAGAAAGT
The DNA here is from genome assembly GCA_030864225.1 of Capsicum baccatum var. pendulum. Taxonomy (NCBI): domain Eukaryota; kingdom Viridiplantae; phylum Streptophyta; class Magnoliopsida; order Solanales; family Solanaceae; genus Capsicum; species Capsicum baccatum. The sequence continues at coordinate 49,592,156 of CM061551.1, read as the reverse complement.
TTAGTTGATCAGAGAAAGACTCTGGGTTGCTAAGAGCCGATAGAAGTCTTATACAGATGTGCGTAGAAAGGATATCGTGTTTGAGATTAGTGACTATGTCTATCTAAAGATCTCTCCCATGAAGGAAGTGAAGAGGTTTGACAAGAAGGGAAAGCTCAGTCCCCAATATGTTGCTCCCTTTAAAATTCTCAGTCGCTTCGACAAGGTAGCTTATGAGCTTGAATTGCCTTTCAATCTAGCCTCAATTCATCCTGTCTTCTATGTCTCTTTGCTCAAGAAGTGTATAGGTGACCCAATAATTGTATTGCTTATTCAGATCATAGATGTTCAGAATAGTCTCTCTTATGAGGAGATTCCAGTCGAAATTCTAGACTATCAGACTCGCAGACTAAGGAACAAAGAAGTCCCTCTAGTCAAAGTTCTTTAGCGGAATCAGTTGATTGAGAGAGATAATTGGGAAGCAGAAGTAGACATGTATACCAAGTATCCTCACCTCTTCCCCTCTAACTCAAATCTAGGTCAAGATAACAGTTCTCCTTAAGGTTTTCAATTTTCATGTCCAGTTTCAGTTACGACTTGGTATCAATCTCGTGTTCAGAATTCTATTTTTACACTTGGTACTAAGTACCATTGCATATTATGTCATATATTAATGCATTAGATTATTCATGTGTTCATGCATCATACATGCATCCTCATTGTGATAAACTCAGTAATAAAAAATCTTAGTCATGGGTTCATGTATCAGCTCAGTCATAAAATTATGCATCAGATATGCATGCTTAGTACAAGTCTCAGAAATGTCAGTAATGTAGTCTTGTTACATTTTTAATGTTCAGTGTGTACTTTGGCTTATCGTTTCTCCCCTCTTAATCAGTCTCATTCGAGGACAAATGTTATCAAGGGGGAGATATTGTAATACCCCAAAGTTTCCTAGCTAATTCGGCCCAAGAATGTCTAGTATTATCTTCTAAATTAAATGATGTTTATTCAATGAGGAATTTGTAATATTTTTAATTTTTTTCATGTGGTAAGTTCAATAAGCTATCCATCGATATAAAATTCACCCAAATCCGATAATCCGGTAACAAGTTATGACTATTTCAAGTTCCCATCATAAAACAGTTCCATATTAGTCAGTGGCACGCCACGCCATAGGAGAAAATGGAAATTGTCAAATTCCAGTCGGGGTCCATGATAGTGGTGCATCGCGCCAAACTTCCAGGTCGCAAATGAAGTGGCAACGTGATGGCTCCACGTTTCACCAACCCTCAATTTCTCATTTATCAAATTCCAGTAATTCGACGCGATAGCACCGTGTCGCACTAGGGGTCTGATTCAGGAACATTTCACTGCATTTAAAAGACGCATCCAGGATTAAAAGGGGAAATTTTCCACCCCTATTTAAACCCAATAACACGTGATTTAGCTATTCTTTATCCAAGGTATTCTAGTTTCTCTCAATTTTCTCTCAAGAACAAGCTAGGGTTTCAATTGGGTATTCAACATCAAGAAAATCTTTACTAAATCAAGAACCAAGGTATGCGTTGTGTTGATTTATGGTTTCCTTTCATCCATAAAGCTCAAGAACCATATTTTTAATTATGAATCATGATATTTATGTTGTGGGTTGGTTGTAACCCTATTTATCTTTTTATATGATTTCCAAGTTGGAATATTTATGTGTTTTTCATGAAACTAAGTCAAGTAAGTGAAATCCATAAACTGAATTATTTATAATGTGTAAATTTGATGATTAGGCCTATGCCCTAAGGGTGCATGCAAGGTGTTTAATAAAATGCCTAGGAAGAAAGAAATTATGCACTAACGCTTAATTGTGATCCAAAATGACTTCCATGCTATTCTTATGTATTGAAATTGTTTCTCGGATTGCTCATGAGTTAGCCATATGAAATTATGCTATGTATACGTGCTATATTATTTACGTACCAAGCTATGATGATCAAATGCCTATGAAATTTCTTTAATTATTCTATTATGGATTGTTAATGTTGGTCATGTATTTAAGAATGTCATGCCTTGTCAGTTTCCTTTCATCGAGTCCTGGTAGTACTTATACCCAAAAAATATAGTTGAGTGCCTAGAATCATTGTCATATTTCAAGATACTCTCAATCAAGCAAGGTTCAATAGAATTCAATCAGTCTCATGACTCAGAAAAACTCTATAATCTCAATCAGTTATCAGATCTCTATAATAGTTTGTTGGTAAATGGAATTCAGCTAATTCAGTTTAGTTTAGTATTCCATGTTCAGTGTCTATTCAAATGGGAGTAGGAATTAGCATCGAGTGAACCCAGGGATGGGAATACACACTGTCAGATGAGGGTGTGATTCAAATAGAAGTATGAATTAGCATCGAGTAAACCCAGGGATGAGGGTTGATGAGGTGGATAAACACTATCAGATGAAGGTCACCCACAACTTTTCCGTAACAGTGCCGTGGTATTGACACTTTTCCAATTGGGGTTACAGATTGGACCCCAACTCAGCCAAAATGGCGTATTAGGGGTAGGTCGATTAGATAACTACTTCCCATAATTTCAGTTATAAAATTCAGGAAAGTTAGATACAGTCATTCAGTCTCAGTAATAGAACTTAGATAGTTCTATGGAATTTAGGACTGTTAGATACAGTCAACTCAGAATAGTTTGGAACTCAGCTAGTTCCATCCGATTCAGGACTATCAGATACAATCACTCATGTTATCAGTCATATCAGTCATCAGAACTCAGTTATCAGTCATGTTATTTATCACTAATTTCATGTTATCAGGATCTCAGATATAGTTACTATGTATTCATACATATATTCTCACATTCATGTTAGTCAGTAAGCCAATATGTTCATGCATGTGAACCCCATGCATTTAGCCTACCTTCCATTCATTCCTGTACATTCAAAGTACTGACGCATTTGTGCTATGGTGTGTTATACCATATGTTCAGAGACACGAGCTCTAAAGCATTAGTAGAATCCAGATATCAACAGTCAGTAAATAGTGAGTCCTCATTCTATAAGGATGATATAGTTTGTCATTTCATTATCTCATTACTTAGTCATTTCAGTAGTCAAAGTTAGTTAGGGACATGTCCCATTAACTCCTTATTAAGACAATTAAGTCTGTTAGAGGCTTTCCAGACTATCATATTCAGACTATCATGTTATTTCAATTTTGTTTTAGGTATTTCATACCCCATACAGATATTATATCTTTATCATTTATGTTACAGTCTTGAACCTTATGGCCCCTTTAGTTCACGTTTCTGTAATCATGTAGTATATTATGTAGTATACAAGTACAAATAGCAGTCATGGGTTAGCTTGTGGTTCTTTGGGGTCATGAGCACCGTGTATCATTCCAGGTACCATATCTGGGGTATTAAAGGATTAGGCTACATATGAGGCTAACAAAGAAAAAGGTAAAGGCTCAATGGGGCTGACTAAGATTAAGCACAAAAGGTTGGTCAATAGATGACGTAATACAAGGCTATCAAAGAACTGCCTAAATCATCTCCTTAACTCATATTCTTTATTTCACTTTACACACATACACCGGGAAATTCTAGTCATCATATGCAACAACAAATACAAAAAAATATCACACGCACATGGCATATATAACTCACATAGGATCATCATAGACTCTCAACCAATAATAGCATGAATTCAAATTTTAAGTCATATATACAAGAGTAACGACCATGAGACTAAGAGTCTCAAAAGTAGTAATTCATATAGTCAACATACTTATACAACTAAAAACTTGCACCATGCAATCAAAAATAGCGCCAACAAGAGTATCTTACACCAATAACAATTTTAAGTAGAGCGCAAAAATTGGAAATGTCCCCACCCCACACTTACAAATCTACTTTGTACCCAAAGTAAACTTAAAAGTATGAGATATAAATGCTCCCTGAGGCCTCTAGGCCTAGATAGTAGCATTTTTTTACATCAAGGGAACCGTAGGGACCCTACACTTAGTCTTCGTCGTGATCCTTAGCTGAGGTTTTCTGGTACTCAGACTTCCCATCAACCGCGACTAAAACAAATAAAAACTGCGTTAAGTAAAAACAAAAAAATAAAATAAAACATACCTACTTAACTTCGGTTGCCTCCAAAGCAACACTTGATTTAGTGTCACGGCACGACCCAACTACGACTTAGTTATTCCCTTTCCATCTTTTCTCACACATGTTCTCCATCTTCTTATTTTTTTCAGCCCTCTTGGGTGTGAACTCTCAAGGGTACTAGATGTTTTAACTTTAACCTTCTCAAGTTCATCAATTTTTATCATGTCAGGTTGCAGTATTGAAGGCTTGGGAAGCTCAATAATGGTGTCCAAAGAGGTATTTTGCAGACTAATCACCACACTTTCCCATTTAATAACATTGATCATACATAAATCTTTATAGTGGGATAGTGTGTTAAGAGACTTATAAACTTTAAAAACTGCCACTTTATCCACCAACCTCATTTTAAGTGTACCCTCTCTCACATTAGTTAACACTTCTCCCATCGCTAAAAATGGATGCCCCAAGATGATCGGTTCATATTCATCTTCCTCAAAATTAAGAGCAATAAATTTAGAAGGAATAATGAATTTACCAACCTTTATGAGGACATCCTTTATAATTCCTTTAAGATGGGCAATGGACCCATCTGCCAGCTATAGAACCATGGTGGTCCATCTAGGCTTTCCCAAACTCAATGTGTTAAATAAATATAGGGGCATCAAATTTATGCTTCCCCTAATTCACTCGGTGCATGGACCATTCTACTTCTAATTTGGATAGAGAGAGTCAACTTCCCCGTATCTTTCAATTTTTTAGGGTTTTCTATGTCATTAGGACGCTACACTCTTCAGTGAGTGCTACTGTTTCAACCTCTTACAGCTTTACCTTATTAGCACCCATATCCTTTAAGTAATTAGCGTACTTGGCATACCCTACGAAAAATCTAACAAAGGTAAGTTAATGTGGAGCTTTCTGAATGTGTCAAAGAACTTCTTAAATATTGCATCCTCCTCTATTTTTCTGTGCTTTTGTGGGAAGGGTAGTTATGGGATCCTCTTCTCCTCTTCTGCAGTAACTTTTTTCTTTCGAATACTCAGACTTTCTCAAATTTTCAGCAACTTTATCATTTACTTATTTAGGAATCAAATCTGCATCTACCTCCTTTGTTGCCTTGGGAGGTTTTCCTTGAATCTCTTTACCACTCCTCAAGGTGATTACCATAACATTTTTTGGATTTTATGTATCTGTTGGAAAATGACATTGAGGCCTAGTATTCAATGGTTATTGTAACTATCCCAACTGCAATTATATTCTTTTCTATGCCGCTTGACGGTTCTTTACATCATCTACCAACTGTGTTTGATTAGCTAGAACCTACTTCATCATCTCTTCCAAGTTGCTAGTTGACTGATTTGGTTAAGCCTGTGGCTATGGAGCATTCCATGTTTGCATTGGTGGCTGAGTTTTCCACTTCATATTGTAGGCATTACCATGATTAGGCCTTTGAAAATTTCCCACATACATCATCGATTCTAGATTAGATGCACACATAGCAGCTGAATGGCCAGTATTACCTCAAACTTCACACCAACCTACAGCTTGTTGAATTATATTGACTTAGGTTGCAAGTTGTGTATTTCCAACTTTCATGCTACTGAACTGGGTATTTATCAAATTTTGTAATGCAAAAACCCGAGCTTATAACTTTGTGAATTGGTCCACCTCCAATACACCTGCAATTTTTGGTAGAACTCTTTTATTCTAAATGCCAATTTAGGTTTCTTTGGACTATGCAGTTTAATAAAGTGTATAGATCATCATAAGTCATCTGAAGAGCTTGACCATCTATAGCTAAATCTAACAAAATTTTCATATTGTGGTCAAGAGCCTCTACAAAAGTCTGAGCAAGTACCTCGTTAGACTGTTGATGATGTGGACAGTCCCTAAGAAGAGCCTTGAAGCACTCCCACAAGTAATAAAGATTCTCAGATGTCTTCTGTTTGAAGCACACTCTCTTACTGCAAAGTCTTGTTGTCTTACCAATCCGTAAAAACCATATAAAGAATTTTTTGGCCATGTCATCCCATGAGGTGATGGAGATTTCCAGTTCTACATTCAACAAATTTTTGGCTTCCCCAATTAGTGAAAAGGGCAACAAAGTCATCCACACATAGTCTGCATTCATACCCGTAGGAATGAATGTATTGCTAATTCTAGAAAATTCTGCAAGTGGACCTGTGGATCTTTATATGAAAGTGTAATGCCCTGAGAGTACACCCTGGGTGTCACACGGTGCTTACAGTCTTGAGGGACCACAAGATAACCCATGAGCTAGTACCTACTGTGAGTACTGAATAATATAACGATAATGCAAAAGAACAACTATTATTCCATAAGGTTATAAGTAATGAAAATCGATAAAATCTATAAATACCAAACTGATAAAATAATCTAACAATATCAACTGAAGTCTTAATACTGAATAACTGATTATAGAATCTGATAGTCTCTAAACTAACTAAATATGAGTTGATTAGACAACCCCTAACAAACTCTAACTGACTACTAAACTAAAAGCACGAAATAAAATAATCTGTCCTCAAAATATAAGGACTCACCACTGCTACTGCTTAAAGCCTAAGAAGTATAAGAATGATCCAACAACTGGACGTTCGAACCTATGATATGAAATATCATTGTGCAAGACTAAGGTATGCGATTAATACTTTAAATGTACTGCTGTGCTAAATGAGGTAGGCAAATATGCATGGTTTCATGAACATGAACAAATAATCATTTTAATATACATACGAATAACAAAATTTACTAAATAGAGTGAATGAAGTTTGTAGATACTGAGAATACAACAAATCTATAAATACTGAGGATCCATGACCAAGCATATAACATAAACTAAATGTATTCTGTAAACTGAAATAATGAAATTCTGATAACTGAATGTCTGATATCTGTATGCTATGGTCAAGAAACCTAAAACTGAGTTACTAAACTGATTTTTCAACTAAGACTATAACTTCAGACTGTGGGAGGTATCATCTAACCGATATTCCCCAATCTTAGCTAATTGGGGTCCAACCTGTAACCCCAGTTGGAAGGGTGTTAGTAGCGTGTCACAGGTATTAATGTTGTTGTGTGGATCGACTATACTGATGTACTATATTTTTCTTAGGGACTAAGTGTGTCAAGCCTGAAGTGACGGATGACCCCTGCGAGATAGTGAAGCCTAAACAGACGGGTGACTTCTCATATCGTATGCTGGCTACGTAGTTTTGGAGCACAGGGACTGCTACTAATGACTCTTCTGATATGATTGGGAAGCCGTCATCCCTGAACTCTGTCGGTGCTTAATCCTACTCCCAACTAAATGACACTGCGTTACTAAATTTTTCGGAGTTTAACTAACTGATCTAGTAATGCTCATAATATATTCTAAAGTTAATTTAAAGATACTGAGATGAGACTAATGTAAACAGCTATGGTACTCGAGTAATCAAAACCCCCAAGACTTAAAAGTAATAATAGAAAAATAATATCAAGCCTAGAGGACATAGCATGAGAGCTTTTATCAAGTACTCGTTCTTGTAGTCATTTTATCAAACACGTGTAATTTAAATTTTAGTTTAATCATGGGAATGGCATGGAAATTGAAATAATAGCATGAATTCAACATCTATGACTCCAAATCGTGATTTAATTCAATGAATAATAACATTAAAGAATGTGAAATTTGATAACAATAATTCCATTTAAACATAGAGTAGAATCCAAGTTCATAGAGATTCATGGTTGCAAAAAAGATTTAAAATCAAGATAACTTGAAAAGGTCATAATTTTGCAACTAAAAATAGATACTTAGACTCCATGTGTGAAAGGAACCCATGGTTGATCATTTAACATACCTGGGTGGACGAATTCATGAGGATTGGGGGTGTGTTCTTGAGATTTTCCTTGAATTTTGAAGGTGAGGGCTTTTGTTCATGAAGAGAATTGATTTAATTTGAGAGAATAATGTAAAAATAAGCAATAATTCTTTATTAGGGCTTAAATCCCATGTTAGGATAAATTAGAAACTTTGGGAAAGACCAAACGACCCTTGGAATTTTAAAAAACGTACTAGAAATCCCAATTTTTGGACTTGTTGTGTTGTGTTGCAATCATATCGTGCCACTATAAAATGACAATCGTGCCTTACTGGATGGGAATTTGGTCCTTGGCGCGACGCAGAGGAATTGCTTTGCCTCATGGGAAATTGATAATTGTGAACTGGTTCTATGGTGCGACACTCCATTATTATGGAGCTACACTGGAATTTGACAATTTCCATTTGGTTGGCCTCTACGACTCGGTGAAGTGCCAGTTGGCTCACTGCTTTGGAAAAATGGCTCTAACTCTTCACCCGAGTATCGGATTTGGGAAAATTTTTATATTGTTGGAAAGCTGGCTGAATTTTCTATGTAATGGTAAGCTCTAAACTAAAAAAATACTAAGTGTTTGGAAAAATTTATATAGGATAACTCTTGTACTTTGAGCTAATTTAAGCTAGGGAAATATGGGGTATTACAATATCTCCCCCTTGGAACATTCATCCTCGAATGAGACTGATTAAGTTGAGAAACACTGATAGACTGAGTTTACACACTGAACATGCACAACTGAAACATGATTGCATGATTAAGATCATAGATAAGCTGAGTTTTTTTTTCATATGAACATGCATATCTGATGCATGAGTACATGACTAAACTTATTCATGAATGCATGACGGAATATGCTACGGTAATGGATACCAAGTTTGAAACTGTAACTAAACATGGACCTGAGCATAGCTAAAGAAGGATGACAGCTCAAGCTTAATCTGAGTATGTGGAGAAGAGGTGAGGATACTTGGTTCGCATATCTGCTTATGCTTCCCAAGTAGCTCCCTCAACAGACTAATTTTTCCAAAGAACTTTGACTAGTGGAACTTCTTTGTTCCTTTGTCTATGAACTTGAGAATCAAGAATTTCAACTGGAACTTCCTCATAGGAAAAAATATTTTGAACATCTACTCTTTCTAAGGGAACAACTATAGATGGGTCGCCAATACACTTCTTCAACAACGAGACATGGAAAACAGTGTGTACTGAAGCTAGATCTGAAGGCAACTCAAGCTCATAAGGTACCTTTCTAAAATGACTGAGAACTATGTAAGAACCAACATATCGGGGACTGAGTTTCCCTTTCTTGCCAAACCTCTTCACTCCATTCATGGGAGCGATTTTCAAGTACACAAAATCACCGACCTCAAACTTGAGAACTTTTCTCCTCATATCTGCATACAATTTCCGTCGGCTCAAGGTAGCCTTAAGCTTTTCTCGGATCAACTGGACTTTCTCTAAATTATCAAACACTAAGTCAGGTCCTACTACTGCAGCCTCACCCACTTCAAATAAACCAATCGGATACCTATATCTCCTACCATAAACAGACTCAAATAGAACCATATAGCAACTGGAATGATAGTTGTTATCGTACGAGAATTCAATCATAGGAAAATGATCATCTTAACTACCTTTAAAATCAACAATGCAGGATCTTAACATATCCTCTAAAATCTAAATGGTCCTTTGCTCTTGACCATTTGTCTGAGAGTGGAAGGTTGTACTGAGGTAAACTTGGGTACCGATACCCTTTTGGAATGCATTTTAGAAGTGAGAGGTAAATTGAGTACCTATATCTGAGATGATTGATAAGGGAACACCGTGCAACCTAAAAAACTCTCTAAGGTAGAGTTTCGCATACTCCTTTGCCAAATATGAGGTATGAACTAGCAAGAAATGAGTTGATTTGGTCATCCTGTCAACGATAACCAAAATCAAATCATGTTGATGATGAGTATAAGGTAAACCCATCACAGAGTCCATGTTCACCATTTTTCCATTTCTATGTGGGAATGCTAAACTCCTTCATGGATCCACTAGGCTTCTAGTGCTCAATATTAACCTACTGATATGTTGAGCACTTATCTACAAACACTATAATATCCCTCTTCATCCCGCTACGCCAATAGATATCCCGCAAATTGCAGTACATCTTAATGGCCCTAGATGAATAGTGTAATGCGCACCATGCAATTCTGTAAGAATTCGTTGCTTTGGGTCATCAACACCTGGCACACATAGCTGACCCTGATAATGAATCAAACCATCTACCCCTTAGAAGAAAACTTCTACCTTCTGATCCCTGTCTGATTCTTTCAACTTTACTAGATTGGGATCTTTATCCTGCTTTTCCTTTACCTCAAAAACTAGAGATGATTCTGAACCACTCTGCACCCACACACTACCCTCTGTTGAACTGACTAAGCGGATGCCTAGTTGGGCATGCTAATAAACTTCTTGAACTAACTTCTTCTAACTATCGTCAACATGAGAAACACTACCTATATATAATCTACTGAGAGCATTTTCCACTACATTGGCCTTGCTCGGATGATACAGAACACTCATATCATAATCTTTTAGCAATTCCAACCACCTTCTCAACCACAGTTTTTATGGTCTGTGAACATAAACATGCACCCCATACAAATAGTGCCTCCAAATCTTTAAGGCGAACACTACGGCTGGAAATTCAAGATCAACTGAAGTAACTTTCTGAGATATTATGATTGGACAGTTCCTATATAACTGCCTAGCTACAATGGAAACACCTACTGGGTAGACACATAAATGGGCTCTGCTATGATTTTAGGACTTATTCTGAAGTTGACAGCAATATAAGGGGTTACAAAAAAGAGAGACTTCATGGTCTAATAAAGCATAAACATGTAAATAAAAGACCTTCAGCATACCAGTAACTACGTCAGGAGAATTTTCCTGATCTTTTCGGGACTGAAGGGCATATAATCTGATTGGACACTGACCACTGGTAGGACTAGAAGCAGCACCCTACTGAGTCGGGCAACCGGCTGGAACTGACAACTGATAGGACTAGCCTTATTGGCGCAACTCCCTACCTTTTTGAGCAACTAACCGACACTTTTAAATCTAATGGCCTAGCTTACCACACCTAAAGCACACATCATTTCTAGCTCTACACTCACCCTGATGGTTTCTATCATATTTCTAACATAGAGGATTCATACAGGCACTGTTAACACTATCTTGGGACTTAAAGCTTAGTGCCCTATCCTAGTTATCATTTCTGAATTTTGGAACTGGCTGAAGAGGGTACTGGGCTAAATATCTCTGAAAAAAATAAGGGATGTTACCACCTTCTGACCTTGGTTGACTTAAATTAAAACTACCCATTCTAGCCTTTGTGTTCTCCCTCTCTTTCTCCTTAGTCTTCTGCTCCTCAAACTATTAAGCATGGACTATCAAATCTGAAAAGGCAATCTCCCATTATAGAATTGTGGTCCCACACTCCTTGACCACACTATTTGATACACCAGACACAAACTTACTCATCTTAAATCTGCTGTCAGCTACTACATAAGTAGCATATCTAGCTAACTGAGTAAAATTGAGGGAATACTACTTCACGCTCATGTTGTCGTACCTCAAGTTAATAAATTCTAACAAATTGGCCTTTCTCAACTCCAATAGTAAGAATCTATCTAATAAGGCTATAGCAAACTCTTCCCATTCTACCGGCCCTACATCTGTACCCCTATCTACCTTCCGATGCTTAAACCATGTATGGGCTATATCCTACAACTGATATGCATCCAACTCAGCACCCTCACTATATGCTACCCCCATAATATTTGTTACCTTCTAAACTATATCTAAGAATTCGTGCGGATCTTATTAAGACTTAGATCCCATTAAAGAAGGAGGGTTTATTCAGGTGAAGTCTCGAATCCTGTTTGCATCAGTATTAGCCATTGGGTTGGCCTGAACAGTGGCTGGCCATTTATTCTGGGCTATTATGGAATTCGCTAGAGTGGTGAACGCAGATCTAAATTCTGCATGGGAGACATGCTCATCCAGAGGATCTGCCTGAACGGGCGGAGGTGCTGGCTGGTTTCTTATTCTTATTCCATTATTCTTTTGGGGGGAATGTTTTGTAAATAGAAGTAAGAAATGAATTATACAAAGAGTTTAACATGAGCATTATGTTTAGTCATACAAAGTGAATACTGGAAGAACGGAAACTTTTCCTAAACGCCTCATAGGCTCATGTCCATAAGTATGGCGCGCTATACAACCATGCACAAGACTCTACTTAACATGTCTTTCAAACTTCCTAGGATACTTTAAAATCTTAGGCTCTGATACTAATGCCCTAAGAGTACACCTTGGGCATCACACGGTGCTTACAGTCTCGAGGGACCACAAGCAAACCCATGAGCCGGTACCTACTATTAGTACTGAATAATATAATAATAATGTGGAAGAACAGTTGCTATGCCATAAGGTTTTAAGTAATGAAAATTGAGAAAATCTATAAATTCGAAACTGATAAAATAATCTGACAATATCAACTGAAGTTTGAATACTGAATAACTGACTATAGTGTCTGAAAGCCTCTAAATTGACTAAATATGAGTTGATGGAATAGGCCCCAACTAACTCCAACTAAATACTAAACTAAAAGCAAGAAATAAAATAATCTTTCCTTAAAATATGAGGACCCACCACTGCTACTACTGAAAGCCTAAGAAGTTTAAGCGCGATCTGAGAACTAGACGTCGGAACCTATGATATGAAACATCATAGCGCAAGAATAGGGTATGTGATAAGTACTTTAAATATACGGGTATGCTAAATGAGGTAGGCAGATGTTCTTGGTTTCATGAAAAAATAATCGTCTAGCTATATATACGAATTACATAAGGTATTGAATAGAGTGCATAAAGTTTGTAGATACAGAGAATACAACAAATCTATAAATACTGAGAATTCATGACCAAGCATATAGCATAAACTGGATGTAGTCTGTAAATGGAAATACTCAAATTCTGATGATTGAATGTCGAATATTTGTATACTAATGTCAAGCAACCTTAAACTGAGTAACTGGATTAATTTATGAACAGAGACTATAACTTGAGAATGTGGGAAGTATCATCTAACCGACATGCCCCAATCTGAGCTAATTGGTGTCCAACCTATAACCCCAGTTGGAAGGTTGTAAGTACCATACCAAGGGTACTAACGCTGTCTATATGGATCTACTATATTGATGAACTGTATTATCCTGAAGGATTAAGGGTGTCAAGCCTGAACTGACAGGTAACCCCTGTGAGATAGTCAAGCCTAAATAGACAGGTAACACCTCATATCCTATGCTGGCTATATAGGTGTAGAGCACGGGAACAACTACTAATGACTCTGCCTATCTGATGGTGAAGTCATCATCCCTACACTCGCTTGGTGCTAAATCCTACTCCCAACTGAATGACACTCAATTACAAAACTTTTCGGAGTTTAACTAACTGATCTATAATGTTCATAATAAATTCTGAAGTTTTTTTGATGATACTGAGATGACAATAATGTAAACAACTATTGTGTTCGGGTATTCAAAAACCTCAATACTTAAAAGCAATCATAGAAAAATAATATCAAGCCTAGAGGACATAGCATGAGAGCTTTTATCAAGTACTCCTTCATGTAGGCATTTTATCAAACACTTGTAATTAAAAGTTTAGTCTAATCATTAGAATGACATTGAGCTTGAATTAATAGCATGAATTCAACATCTATGATGCCAAATTTTGATTTAATTCAATGAATAATAACATTAAAGCATGTGAAATTTGATAACAACAATTCCATATAAACATAGTTTTGAATCCAAGTTCATGGAGATTCAGGGTTGCAAGCATGATTTAAAATCAAGATAACTTGAAACGGTCATAATTTTGCAAATAAAAATGAATACTTGGACTCCATGGGTGAAAGGAACCCATGGATGAATATTTAACATACCCGTGTAGACGAATTTGTGAGGATTGAGGGTGAGCTCTTGAGATTTGGCCTTGAATTTTCAAGGATAGGATTTTTTTCTTGAAGAAAATTGATTTAATTTGAGAGAATAATGTAAAAATGAGGAAATAATGCTTTATTAGGGCTTAAATCCCGTGTTAGGACAGATCAGGAAATTTGGGAAAAGACTAAACGACCCTTGGAATTATAAAGTGCGGACTAGAAATCCTAATTTTTGGACTTTGTGCGACACGGTGCAATCGCGTTGTGCCACTGGAAAATGAAAATTGGGACCTGAAAGCTTAGCGCGACGCGGGGGAATCACGGAGCCTCAATGGATGGGAATTTGGCCCTAGGCGCGATGCGGTGGAATCGCATTACCTAACTATAAATTGACAATTGTGAACTGGTTCTATTGCATGATGCGGCATTATCACGGAGGGACACTAAAATTTGACAATTGCCATTTGGATGGCCTGTGATCCGGTGAGGTGCTAGTTGGCACATGCTTTACAAAAATGGCTCTAACTCTTCACCCGAGTATCATATTTGGGTGAATTTTTATATCATTGGAAAGTTGGCTGAATTTCTTACGTAATGGTAATCTCTAAAATGAAAAATACGGAGTATTTAGAAAAATAATAATCGGATCACTCTTGTACTTAGATCTAAATTAAGCTAGGGAAATATGGGGTATTACAGAAAGCCCTGTGAACTATCCACTACTAATAAGAAGTTGTACCATATTCTATTTGAGCTCGAAATTCCCTCAAGTTGCCGGTTTCTGAAATGGGAAGGTCAAATTAGTTGGAAGTGGGATTGCCAGTTTTTCTGACTGTCCTACGGGCTTCTTGTTCATCAGCCATGATCCAGGATTCTTTTGGGTTTCTTGGATTTGCGAAATATCGGAGAGAAGGTTTGCTTCTCTCCTACATTGATGGAAAAGTTGCTTAGGTTTGGAACTTGGTTTAGTAAAGTCCTGATCCCTTGCTAGCTTACTACTTTATAAACCTATTTCCAAGAAATACAAAACCGAGATATGGCGTAAAAATACCAAATAAATCTAAAAGTAAAACTAAAATAAACAGTTGCCAAATTACAAGTCTCGACAACGGTGCCAAAAACTTCACAAAGCACATACGTGGTCTATCAAGTAGTAAAGTGGCCTAATGAAAGCCAAGTATCATCCTACAATGACTTGGTTAAACAACGATTCAATTATAGTTCACAGTTCAGATTAATTCAGTGCAAGAGTAACCAAAGAGAGTTTGGAATATTGTAAATTGTAAGTAAAGTAAATAATGCGTAAATTAAAGTACTTGAGATAATAAATTGAGTAAAACCCAGGGTTTAAGACTCTAAACAATCACATTATGGTATTTAATTTCCTTCATTAACTTACTTATCTTGGTTTTTGATTCGTAGGGTTAATTGCATGATTATGGTCTCCTGACCTCTAACCTTTTACGTAATTTTGATATTACAACTACATCGTTGAGTGGGGATGCAGCAGTCCAATTAAGTATTTTGAAGTTATCATCTAAAAGTACTCAAACAACCAATATTGATAAGAAAAGTAAAAAAAAAACTTAATTCAAAATAATAGTACTCATGTTCTTGGCTTTAACCCCAGAAAGGGAGTTCTTAGACACTCATAGTCATAATCATGATCCAAAAGGTTAAATACATGATATAATCTAAAAGAAACCTAAAGAAATATTGTAAAACCTAAAAGATGAAGTTGTAGTAGCCTATCAATGCTCCAAGATGTCCAAGAATAATTAAAAACATGTATAAAGATGTATTTATAGCAATAGGGTAATCCAAAATTGTGTTGGACAAGGAATCAACATGAAAGTCAGACGTGGAATAGAGCATGCGTCACAGGCTTCATTGCACTGTTCTAGAGCACGAACCGCAGGCTCCATTGCACCAAAATAGAGCCCACATCACGGTCACACACTAGAATTGTTGTTCAGAATATTCTAGAATTGTTGTTCAGAATATTTTATAAGGCATGGGAGGACTGTAATGGAGGGGGCGACATACCCTAATCGCGGACAAGCACTGGAAGTTGCGTCCTGAATTTTTGGTTAAGTTTTGATCGTCCCTTGTCTTGTGGTGTATTTCCCATGGATTTCAATCCTTTATATCATCAATATATCACCATATTCAGAATATTAAGCTTACTATACAATCACACACCACTAATTATAAGTCATAACAACACAATATCCTCAACGGTGAATCAAAATAAAAGCTAAGACTAGGCTAATATCCATGATCTTCAACTTCATGTTTTGACTCTCTACTTATTCAAATTGAACCTTGCACATCACAAACAAGTTGTTAATCATATAATAACACCATTAAGACAATTTGGAACCCTTTAAACACAATAGAATCAAATGAAATCAACTAGACACACAACTAGGTGAAGCTAGTAAAACTAGTTTCCTCTATGGAACTCTAAATGACTCATTTAAGCACAAAATTGTTTGGAATTCACTTTGAATATTATAAACACACACTTTAACACTTAGATGCACATTCATATCATTATAAACCCATATAGCATACGAATCGTCCTCAAAATAAGGCTAAAAAGACTAGAATAGTGACATTAAAATGCATAAATACACCCAACATCACCACCCCACACTTAAAGCCTTGTTCGTACTCGAACAACTCTTTACTCTAAGCATAATAGATCAAGGAGACTCTACACTTCTACTACATGCAATACATTCAAGCTATCACTACAATGACTACACAAATGCAAGTTTACAACACTACACATGTTTTACACAATTGAAAGCTCAAGAATCCTACTTCAAAAGATCCCAGCCTCAAGGTTGGACTCCATTAGTGGCAAACTCATGCATATTTCTCAATTAAAGAAATCATAAAAATCATCCACATTCATCAAACATGTGCCCTCGCAACTAGAGATTTACCCATAATCACTCACAATAATGCAAATTATCACAATGGGCATACAAATCAATTTGCGCTCACTCTCACAAAGATTACACAAGTAACACATAATAAACCATAGGCTTTACCTTAGTGTCATACTCCATTAATATCAGAGTGTTGAATTTAGGATCAAATAATTCTTTTTCGGGTTGTATTGTAGGCTAAGGGTAGGTACGAACTATCTTGGAATAGTGACTATCTTCCCAATCGCTTTAATGCAACAGATTATCAATTAAAACCAATCTCCAACAACCAGTTTACACCATTTTTTATCTACCCCATTCTTTTGTTTTCACCCTATATCATTAAGCTTAATTAAAAACACTATTGTAGAGTATACCACTTTTTAAATTTTTCCTTTTTTTCCACCTATATTATGCTATGTACCTCTATGATAGCCACCTTCAACGTAAGCAATTTGCCATAGTTGAGGTGCACAATGTCAAAGAAGGACCACAGCCAAAATAGGTTCATTGTTACACATCCGAGCTAAAATTTGGAACTTTGTCAAACAATTTTTTCTACTCTCAACCACGACAATTGCACATACCTGTAACTAGAATTTGCGGCATCAATTTTGCCTTTTTATCCACTTATTTCTCAAACTCCTTACTTACTCAATTTTGTATTAAAGCGCTTAGGAGATTTTGGATCAAATTAAAGTCCATAAAAGAAAAGATTAGGCTACATATAAGGCTAATAAAGAAAAACTTAAAAGCTTAATGGGGCTGACTAAGATTATGCACAAAAGGTAGGCCAAAATAAGGCATGAAATAAGGTTATCAAGGAAATTCCTATATCATCTCCTTAACCCACACTCTTTATTTCACTTTGCACACACACTGGGAAAGTTATAGACATCACATGCGACAGGGAATATACAAAAATATCACATGCATAAGGTACATGCTTGACTCACAAAGGATCATCATAGACTCTCAACCAACAATAGTATGAATTCAAAATTTAAGCCACACATACAATAGTAACAAACATGAGCCTAAGAGACTCAAAAGAAGTAATTCACATAGTAAACATTCTTATACAACTAAAAAACTTGCACTATCCTGTCAAAAATAGCACTAACAAGAGTATCTTACACAAAGAAATTTAAAATTATGCCCAAAAATTGGGAATTTCCTCACCCCACACTTTAAAAATTAACTTTTTACCCAAAGTGAATTTAAAAGTAAGAAATAGAAATACTCTCTAAGGCCTCTAGGCCTAGCTAGTAGAATTTTTTTAAATCAATGGGGCCCGAGGGACCCCACACTTAGTCTTTATCATGCTCTTTTGCTCAGGTTTCCGGTATTCAGACTTCCCATCAACTTGCAACTCAACAGAAACAAAAAATACGTGAAGTAAAAACTAAAAAACTGAAAAAAATAAAATCTACCTTAACTTGAGTTGCCTCCCAAGTAGTGTCTAATTTAGTTTCGCAACAAGACCCTATAAACTTTTTCCTCCATCTTAAGGATATGAATTTTACACCCAACTTTGCCTCTATCTGTTTACCTCGCTCATAGGGTGGTAGTACAAAGACTAAGGAACTAAGTAATGGAGGGTGCATGGTAACCACTCGGCCTTAAAATGAGGTGTATTTTTATGTATTTTATTTGGAGAAAAATAAAAAATATAGGATTCTTGTTCCTCATCTTCACACTCTTCCACTATTTTAGATAATTCCACAGACAAGAAATCATCTAAACATAATGTAGAAAAGTACTTTAAGTTAGGCCCAACCAATCCTACTTCTAAATTTACGTTACTCTAATTCACTTTATTAATTTTAGTCTAAAGATAAAGATAACAACTGGGTGGCTGCGATTCTGGTGTTTTTCTCTAACTCTATGGAGATGGTGGTGATGGTATTTCCTGAACCTGTTCTACAACTTTATGTTTTGAGTACTCATACTTCCTTGAATTAATAACAACTTTGTCTACAATAAGTTGGGAAGTCAACTCTACATCTACCTCCTTAGTTGTCTATTGAGAATTGCCCACAAACATAACTGAATCGGGATTTAAAGCACACATATCTATAGAGTGACATATATTGCCACAAGACACACACCAACTCGTGCTCTACTGCACAAGTAGTAAACAAGTAGGTCCCCTCCAAATGTTTTGATCTAAATCTGGACAAAAAGTCTAGTGGTGGGGGGTCCACCACAAAAATTACAAGAATCAGCATCAGTCAAAAATCATCTATATCAGACTGACATCACAAGAAGAGTGTGAAAAATAAAAGGAAATAACCAAACTATGAAAAAAAAATTACTAAACTATGTACAACTCGATCTAGCTAAGCTGAAAATAAGATAGTTGCCTATTTAAAAGTCCTCGGCAATAGCGCTAAAAACTTGACAGCATCCAAGCGCACACGCAAATGTACGTGATCTATCAAGTAGTAAAGTGTCCTAATTAAAGTAAAGTATCTATCCCACAGGGACTTGGTTAAACAACACTTTAATTTTAGTTCACAATTTAAATTTAACTGATTCAAGCGTAACCAAAAAGAGTTTGGAATATTGTAAATTGCAAGTAAAGTAAACAATACGTAAAATAAAGTCATTGAGATAATAAATGGAGTAAAACCCATGGTTAAGGGACTCTGAACAATAAGATTATGTTATTGAATTTCCTTTGTTAACTTGCTTATCATGGTTGTCGATTTATAGGGTTAAGTGCATGATTATGGTCTCCTGACCTCTAACTTTTACCTAATTTAGATATTACAACTACTTCATTGAACGGGGATGCTATAATCAAATTAAGTATTTTGAAACTATCATCCTACATTTGAATCAAGTACAGCTCCTAAGTACATCCCTGTCCAAGATGCTAAGTCAAATTCTTTATTTCATAAAAGAAAAAAATTCATACTTGGTTCATGTCCATGATCTATCTCCCTATTCCCTCTCCCAAGATCACAAGGTTGACAATTGATATATTTTCTAGGTGATCAATCCATCAAATAGTTAAATCTAAGTTAAACAAATAACCACTATTGATATGAAAATTAAACAAACTTAATTAAAAACAATAGTACTCATGTTCTTGGTTTTAACCTCGGAAAGAGCGTTCTAGCTACTCATAGTCATAATCATGATCCAAAAGGTTGAATACATGATATAATCTAAAAGAAAGCTAAAGAAATAATATAAAACCTAAAAGATGAAGTTGTAGTAGCCTCTTAATGCTACAAGACGTCCAAGAATAATTAAAAATGTGTATCAAGATGTATTTATAGCAATAGGGTAAGACAAACCATGTTGGAAAAGGATTTGGTATGCAAGTCAGGCGTGGAATAGAGCATGTATACGAGCTCCATTGCACCATTCTAGAGCACGCGTCGCGGGCTCTATTGCATCAAAATATAGCTCGCGTTGTGGGCTAATTGCGGGCACAAACTTCGATTGTTTTTTAGAATATTTTTAAATCATGGGAGCACTGGAATGGAGGGTTCAATGCACCCTAATCGCGGGAAAGCACTGGAAGTTGCATCCCAAGTTTTTTGTTAAGTCTTTATCGCCCCTTGTCTTGGGGTGTATTTCCCGTCGATTTCCAGCCTTTATATCATCAATATATCACCATATTCAGATCACAAAACTTTCTACATAATCATACACCACAAATTAGAGATCGTAGCAACACAATATCCTCAATGGAGAATCAAAACAACAGATAAGGCTAGGCTAGTTTCCAAGATCTTCAACTTTATGTTTTGACTCTCTACTTAATAAAATTGAACCTTGCACATCACAAAAAAGTTGTATCTCATATTATAACACCATTAATACCATTTATAACCCTTTAAAAACAATAGAATCCAATGAAACCAGCTAGACCACAACTAGCTCAAGCTAGTAAAACTAGTTTCCTCGATGGAACTCTAAATGACTCATTTAAGAACAAAATTGTTTGGAATTCACTTTGAACATTATAAACATACACTTTAACACTTATATGCACATTTATCTCATTACTAAAACGTTAAGAACATAAAATTCCCTCAGAACAAGGAAAAATAATCTAGAATAATCATTCTCAAAACAAGGCTAAAAAGACTAGAATAGTGACATTAGAATGCATAAATACACCCAACATCAGTGTATTTCTTGTGTATTCTCATATTTCTCTTTTGTGGTGCTCAAACTTCCCCAACTTTTTTTCTTATTTGGTTCTTACTTGATTTTGTTCTATCTATTATGGGACTAACTCTATATGTACCTCCTGAATTTTTTTGGAGGTTTATCAATCAAGTCTGTAACATTCTTAAAGTTGATTGCCATTACTTTCTTTGGATTCTCTATGTCACATGGCAAACCCCCTTAAGGTTTTTATTCTGAGACTGAACCTGTTAAAACCCTTTAGGATTGCACCACAGAGTGAGGGACCAAGTCCTTTCGAGTTAATCGAAAGCAATAGAAAGGTTAAAAATGTATGAGGTGAAAAAAAGGCAATACAGGAAGGTAAAGACATAAGATTTTTATGTAGAAACCCAAGAAGGGAAAAACCATGGTCTGCATTCACAAGAGCTTCCAAATGCACTATTATCAACCTCTTGATTATAGTCTAGATTTTAGCTTACCTCTAGGCTCCTATTGCTAGTAGTAACTCTA
This sequence comes from Capsicum baccatum var. pendulum, assembly GCA_030864225.1. NCBI lineage: Eukaryota > Viridiplantae > Streptophyta > Magnoliopsida > Solanales > Solanaceae > Capsicum > Capsicum baccatum. The sequence continues at coordinate 49,570,576 of CM061551.1, read as the reverse complement.
CTACAAGCTCATATTGGTAAATCTACCATGGACTCTCTCTACCGATTAACTCTAATCCGCAACAATGCTTAGATAAATATACTTAAGCAGCTATTTTGAAAGGAAAATACTACTCTTATAACATGGGTAGTTTTTAAAAATCAGTACTCGAGAACAATTTCATTTTAAGCTCACATAAAATCAGCTATGAACTTGAGTAGTTTTGGAACTGGGTTTTTTCTACCTCACTTCACTTTTTTAAATTTAAAATGACAATTGTAGAAGAGGTGTCTCATTCTATTTATAGTTGGGGGATGATTAGGGCTTAAAAATCATTTAAATAGTTGTCCAAGTTAGTACACAATATCACCTACAAGTTTGTACACAAGAGGACAAAGCTGTGTAGATATTGTGTGTTATTCGTACTGTACTTTTAACATCCATGGACCTAGTCCCTTGAATCTTAGCTTCTCATCACCAAAAATACATATAGCAATTTTCCCCCTTTTTAATGATAACAAACCAAACCATATAATTTGAGCATTAGTGAACCTTCATCATATTCAATAGGAGTGATTACTACTTGAAGATGAACATTCCCCCTATCTTCATGCTAATTCTTTTATCAAGAACCACAAGGACCTAGTCCCTTGTTGTCATCTTGCTGCAAAAAATTCCCCCTGTCATAATGGACCTTCATTTTGTTTGATGTGTTTACACCTTCTTCACATGAATTTGCACGCACTCTTCCCCTATCACTGTTCTACCATACTTCTACACTATATGAGTACATGTATGCACCAGGTACTTACACCTTATCACTATGCTACCATACTTCTATGCCATGTGAGCACACACAAACACAACAGGTCCTTACACATGAAGTCAGTATTACTCTTTTTGGAATCATTGAAAAGGATTAACAGTAAACCAATCGTAAAGATAAGTACAGCGTAGATAACTCATGGTGATTAGAGAAACACTTACATGAAGAACATTTTTAGGTAGAACCAGATAATAATAATAGAACAAGAGCACATACATGTCCAACAGATTATGTATCACATTTTAGTGCAAGATTTTCTCTTTAATTTCCACTAAAAGGCAACAGAAGTTAGAGAAAAAAGTAGAGGATTGTGGAAGAAAGTTTGATGATATGAGGTCATCTTGGGACTGTGTAACTATTTTTCGTAGAAGCCTTGTTGGTTATAATTTTTAACCTTAATCTCAAATTTATCAATTTTCTTTTATGCTATGCAAAGTGTATCACAGGAATTTTCTTCTTCTTGGGATAAGGTCCCCCTGAATTTTTGTGCCTTTTAATAGGATGTTTAGAGTTTGCTATAAAGGTCTTGTCTTTTGTTAATTTGGATGGTTGAGTTGAGCAGGGTCCATAAGGTTAATATAAAGATGAAATTGATTTTAGTTTATCCTTAGATAAGCTTACTAACATGGGAAAGATAATGTGGTCTTTATAATAGAATAAGAAGAAAAAAATACACATTTATGATACTAACCTGAGATATGGGACCAGGTCCTTCTCCTTCCTTATGTGTTTTCTCATATTTTTTTACACTTCATCTTTTTTCTTCCGAAGTTATTCACATGATTGTATACTTAGAAAGGTATGATTTTGAATTAGCCTAAAAATTACTTACTTTCCCAAGAATACTTGTCTGTTAGGTCATTTTAATCAAGCCTAAACTCTACCTATTCATATCAACTTATTCCTTGTGAAGTGCCTTAGTAAAGATATCTGCTATCTGATTCTCAACCGTGCAGAACTATATGTTGATTGCCCTTTTCTTAATATTCTTTTACGAAGTGATGCCTTACGTCAATATACTTAATCTTTTTATGCTGCACTAGATTATTGGCCATGTTTGGAGAACTTATGTCGCAACACATTAGAGAGATGGTATTTGAGAAAATGCCAAAGTCTTTTAATTATTGCTTAATCCATATCTATTGTGCATAACAGGAAGTTGTATCAACATATTCAGCCTCAGCAGTAGATAGACCAACTCAATTTTTCTTCTATATACCCTAGGATATTAAGGACGAGCCAATAAAGTATGCCATTACTGAAGTGCTTTTTCTTTCTACTAAATACATAGCACAGTCAGTATCAGAAGATCCCACTATGTCAAAATTTTCTTTTGATAGATAGTATAGGACCAGGTCCTCTCTCCCCATGAGATACCTAAGAATTCTTTTTGCATCTTTTAGTTGGGTCTCATTTGGGAATGCTTCAAATCTAGCACACATTCCGATACTGAAGACAACGTCAGGACTATTTGCTATGAGATATAGCAAGGATATAATACTGTCCCTTGAGAAGTTTGTTTAATAGCAAGACAATGGGTCTTCAATAGCTGCTTGGTATACTTCTCTTGGAAAATTAGTGTCCCTTGAGAAGTTTGTTTAATTTAGAAACCAAGAAAGAAGGTAAATTCACCCGTCATACTCATCTCAAATTCACTTCCCATCAGTTTAGCAAATTCTTTACACAGGGATTTTGAAGTAGCTCCAAAAATTATGTCATCAACGTGTATTTGAACAATCAATAGATTGCTACCCCTTGTCTTTAAGAATAGAGTATTTGATATTTTTCCCTTTTTAAAGACATTTTCCAAGAGAAACTTTGAGAGTCTCTCATACCAAACCCTTGGTGCTTGCTTTAACCTATAGAAAGCATCATCCAATTTAACTACATGATGAGAAAAATCTGCACCTTTAAAACCTGGAGGCTATTTGACAGATATTTCCTATTTTAGATTTAAATTCAAGAACACACTTTTGACATCCATCTGAAATAGTTTGAACCTCATGCATGCAACAAATGGAACAAGAACTTTGATTGCTTCTATCCTTGGTGCAAGGGAAAAAATCTCATCATAGTCAATCCTTTCCTCCTGGTTATAACCTTGAACAACCAACCTTGCCTTGTTTTTGTTGATAGTCTCATCTTTATTTTGCTTATTTCTGTACACCCATTTAGTCCCATTAATTTTTTTGTCAACAGGACTGGGGACCAGATGTTATACTTTGCTTCTTTGAAATTGATGTAGTTTTTCTTGTATTGCATTAATCCAATTAGCATCTTTTACGGCCTCTTTTAGGGCCTCTTGGGATAAAAAGGCTAAAAATGCCATAGAATTCCTAGCTTGAGCTCTTGTTTGAAATCTTATTTGGAAAGGTGTAGTTAGGTTTTCAAGATAATTAGAGAACTTGTGTCTCCAATTTCTCCTTCTGAGATAGGTACCACTAGGACCAAGTCCCTATGAATTCTGACTAGCTTTCTCTGGTTGTTCTTCTAGTGGAGTTGGAATTTATAGCGGGGATCTTGGATCATCATCACTATCATCACTATCATCTACATCATTTATTCTTCAATCATCATCTTCAACAATGAAATCCCTTTGAACAGGAATGAGTTCTTCATCTTCTAAACTTTTTCTATCTCCAATGATTATTTGACTTTCTGACTCATTAAATATCACATGAGTACTTTTTTTAGCACTCAGAGTTCTTTTATTGAATACCCTATAGGCTTTGCTAGTTGAGGAGTATCCTACAAATGCAACTTCATCCCTCTTGGAATCAGTTTTTCCCAATTCTCTCTTCCTAAATTTTAGGACAAAACATTTGCATCCAAAAAGTCTAAAATAGTCTATCCTAAGATTTCTATTGAATACAGCTCATATGGAGTTTTATTTAGTAGTGATCAAATTAAACACATGTTAGTCATATAACAAGCAGTATTCACTACTTCAACACAAAAATATTTAGGAAGACCACTACCATGTAGCATAGTCCTCACAATTTATATTCGAGTTCTATTTTTCCTTTCAACAACACCATTTGGTTGTGGAGATCTGGGAGCAGAAATTTGTGACTTATTCCATGCTCGGTACTGAATTCATCAACTTGAGAATTCTCAAATTTCATCCCATGATCAGACCTAAATTAAGCAATTTCAAAATTTACCTTCACTTGGATTTTCTTGGCTAAGGCCACAAGAACTCCATATGTTTCATCCTTGGTTCTTATGAACATTGTCTAGGTGAACTTAGAATATTCATCTATAATTACCAACACATATTTATTCCCTCATCTACTTTGGACTTTGATGGGTCCACATAAATCTGTGTGAAGTATCTCAAGAGGTCCAGAAGTACTTACTTGTTTCTTTAGTTTAAACGAGGATCTAGTCTTTTTGTATTTAATATATGCATCACAGTCTTTGTTATCTGGAAATTTTTGCTTTGGTAGACCATAGACTAGGTCCCTTGAAATCAACTTGTTTAACAAGGATGAACTCACATGTCCTAATATTTTGTTCCACAATTTTGCATCTTACCTTTAGCCACTTAAAAACGTTATTCCCATTCAATCAGAGACTCCAGATCAGTTACGTACATGTTCTTAATCCTTTTGGCTTTGAGAATAATATTTCTAGATTTCATGCTTGATACAGTGCATCCATCATATGAGAATTTTGCCTCATTTAGTTTGTCACAGATTTGAGATACACCTTGAAGATTGTACTTTAGTTTATTTACATAATACACATCTTCTATTGCATGATGAGGTGATTTCCTAATTTTTCCAACACCTTGGATGTACCTTTTTTTTATATTTACAAAGGATACACCTCCCCCTAGAAGTTTCTTGAGAGTGAGAAAACAATCAACCCTCCTAGTCATGTGCCTAGAGAAGCCACTATCTATGAGCTAGTTTTGGTTGTCATCTCCATTTTCTATCATATTTTCTTCTCTTTCTTCATTATTGGCCATTAGAGAGCTACAGGAACCTGACATTATCCTCTTCTCACCATACTTTAGTGTGAATCAATCTCTATTTTCCTTGTCTTTCTTAGATTTATTTGTGGAATCTTCCAGTGCGGCCAACACCTTCTTTATTGTACTATTAACTATATCTTTCCTCCTTGATTTTTCTAGGATTTTGATCATTCTTTTTGCTAAGCTGGCCAGCCCTTTTTATAGCTCTAATAATCTTCATTGCTATAATTGGAACTTTAGTATCTTCTTAACCTAGGTTAGATTCCAGATCTTTCACGGCTAGCAATCTCTTCTTTCTTTCTTTTTTCTTTCAACCTTTAGTTCAGTTATAGTAGTCTTGATTACCAGAACACTCTGGGTATAAACCTTTTTGAGTGAACCTCTCTCTGATACCAAATGTTAGAACTCTTGGGGGTTTTACCACACAGTGAAGGACCATGTCCCTTCGAGTTAATCAAAAGCAATAGAAAGGTAAAGAAACTATGAGGTGCAAAAACAAAGGCAATGCAGGAAGGTAAAGACACAAGATTTTCATGTGGAAACCCAAGAAGGGAAAAACCACGGCTTTCCCTCACAAGCACCTCCAAATACACTATAATCAAACTCTTGATTATAGTTTAGATATCACGCTACCTCTAGGCTCCTTTCACTAGTAGTAATTATACTATAAGATCATCTTTGTAACTCTACCAAGGACTCTGTCTACTGAGTAACTCTAATCAGCAACAATGCTTAGATAAATCTACCTAAGTAGCTCTCTATAAAGGAAAACACTACTCTTATAACATGAGTAGTTCTTTTACAAATCGACACTCAAGAACAGTTTCAATTTAAGCTCACATAATCAGCTACGAACTTGAGCAGTTTTTGAACTGGGTTTTCCTCACATCACTCATTTGAATTGCAAAAATCCAATTGTAGAAGAGGTGACTCATTCCATTTATAGCTGGGTGATGATTAGGGCTGAAATATCATTGGACCCGTTGTCCAAGTCAGCACTAAAAAGAACCTTCAAGTTTGTTACACAAGAGGAAGAAGTTGTGTCGATACCGTATGCCATTTATACTGTACTTTGCATGTCCATGGACCTGATCCTTTGCAGATCCAATTTTTGTATTTGTGTCTCAAAAATTCTTCTGAGCAACATGCTGATTTTTATCTATTCAACCATTTGTTTGTTGTTGGCCAAGTGTGATAACCCGAACTAGTGCCTAGTCGCGACGGGTATCTCAACTTCACGGAAGACCAGAGACCACCCCCTAAGACTAACAAACCAAAACACAATATAGATAAATAGCGGAAGCAAACAAACAAAAACATAGAAGACAGATGAACCAAGATAAAGGTTCTAAGAACCAACAACAACTAACACCCACACTTTTCCACAAAAGCCTCTAACAACTGAATATCAGCCTATGCCGGGACATGCCCTAGATTGTAACCAAAAAAATAATCCAAAGAGGTATTTTTAAATACAAATGAAAAAAATATGAAATTATAGGTCTTACATAGAATGGAAGCTCACCACTTCAAAACTAACCAATAGATGAACCAGAATCACCTAAAGCTGCAAAGGGATAAAAGAAGTGTCCTCAGACCTTACATTATGAAACAATTTAGCGTCCTAAGCCGGTAAGCAGGTGAGTGCTTGCATGCAACTCAGTGTAAGGATAAAATAATGAAAAATATGTAGGAAATTAACACCTAGTTTCTACGGGTTGGGTAACAACTCGTCGCCACTGGTCATGAGTCATCACCACGATTTATAGTCTGGGCAGTGACTGAGGGTCACCTTACTGGTTTGGTCATAAGTCTCACCCTACGACTTGTGACCTGAGGTTATGACTTGTAAGGTCTTAGTCATACTCAATACAGAAAAAATTGACATTTCAACTAATTATATCACAATTGAAACTATACGACTCGTAAAGAGTCTTAACAACCTGTAAGGTCTTAGTCATAACCTAAGAAATAAGCACAATCACAGATAAATATCAAAGTTCAAAACCTGGGGTATTACATAACCCTCCCTCCCCCTCAAAGGATCATTTATCCCCAAATGAGGAGTCAAGGCACTCATTAGAATGATAATAATAAATAATTCAACCATAAAACCAAGAACAAATTCCAAAAGGTGAGAAGATAAAAAAGGGAACCCTTACATCAAACAATTCCACCCAATGCAGGGAACAAGAATGGATATTTTGACTCCATGTCCTCTTTGGCTTCCCACGTAGCTTCTTCCTTCCTTTTGATTTCTCCGAAGAACCTTTATGAAAGCCACATCCTTCGTACTCAACCAACAAACTTGCCTATCCAATATGTCAATCGGGACATTCTTATACTACAAGGAATACGAAATGCCAACATCCTTAATAGGCACAATCAAAGAAGGATCGCCCTCATAGGATGAATGGAACCCAAACTCACAAGAAACTCTAATTCATAAGCAACTATCCTCACTCTTCTTAAAATTAAGTATGGACCAACATAACGGGGACCAAGCTTTTGCTTCATCCAAAACCTTATCACTCTCTTCATAGAAGAAACTTTTAGGAACATCCAATCACCTACATCATACTCCAACTCCCTACACATCATATATGCATAGCACTTTTTGCGACTTTCGGCAGTCTTAAGTTTATCACCGACGGCCTTCAACTTCTCCATGGCTTAGTAAACCAAGTTGATGCCAAACAATCAAGTCTAACCAACCTCAAACCACCCAATAGGAAACCTACATCTTTTACCATAAAGAGCCTCAAAAGTAGCCATTCTAATTCTAGCGTGATAAATATTATTATATGCAAACTCAATGAGAGGTTGGTGATCAACCAAACTTCCCTTAAATTAAATCACACAAGACATTAGAATATCTTCCAAAGTTTGAATAGCCCATTTCACTTGTCCATCTATTTGAGGGTGGAAAGTGGTGCTAATGTTTACCTCCCCAAACCTTTTTGAAATAAATGCCAAAAATAAGAAGAAAATTGTGTACCTTAATGTGAAATAATGGACACCAATGCTCTTTACAATTTTACTATCTTCTCAATGAACAACATAGAATAATCCACTCTAGAGTAAGTAATCCTGACAGGAAAGAAGTGAAACAACATGGTTATCCAATCCACGAAGACCCAAATCAAATCATACTGATTATGAGTCCATGGAATACCTATAATGAAATCTCTATTAATTATTTCCCACTTCTACACAGGCAATTATATCTCTTAAGACATACCACTAGGCCTCAAGTGCTCAACCTTCACTTGCTGATAGACCATACACTTAACCACAAAGTTAGCCATATTTCTCTTTATATTGTTCCACCAATTAATTTCCTTCAAATGATGATACATCTTGGTCTAACCTAGTTGAACTGTATACCTCGACTCATGACCCTTAATCAAAATCCTCTCTTGCAGCCCATCAACATCAATAACAGCCTTGATACCTGAAAATACCATCACCATCATTCTCAAAGGCCATAACATTTTACTGACCCACACATCCTTGATGTGCATAGGAATAGGATCCAAAGATTGATTCTACTTCATCCCATCAAAAAGAGATGATTTGATCACTTTACAAACAATAAATCATCTATCATAAGAATCTAAAAGATGAAATCCAAAGTAAGACAATAAAAAAATATCCCTCACTAATCGTCGCTTCTCCTCATCCATATGAAATAACCTCCTCATGGACAACCTACTAATATCATTAACAACCATATTAGCTTTACCTAGGTGGTAGAGAAGACTCATGTCATAGTCCTTTAGCAACTCAATCCATTATCTCTGTAGAAGATTTAACTCCTTCTGGGTAAACACATACTGCATGCTTTTATGATCGCAATAAATATCCACGCATACCCCACACAAAAAATGGCGCTTGAACTTCAAAGCAAAAACCACATCTTCCAACTCCAAATTGTGAATCAAATAATTCCTTTTAAGAACTATAAGGTGCATAGAATCATAATGCATAACCTTACTATGCTGCATCAAAACACAACTTAGTCTATACGAGACACATCATAATACAACATGAATCCCGCATTACCCTCGAGTAAAGTCAAAATTGGGGCATACTAAGAAGATCCTCAAAAAATCACTTTAAGAAATTCATTAACATTAGGGCAGGTTGCAAAGAGGACCCTCGGAACTAGAATCTTTAACCCGAACAAGATAATAAAGACTCCCCTTGGAAATCAACTTTTGGGCTCTAATATAAGAAATGAACCTCCCTTTAGGAACTAAGGAAGTCCCTTCCCATTCGATTACTAATTTATTAGGGAATTAAAAATTGACCTTTTGGTTCCTATTATCCAAAGAAATATATTATGAATGAAGCCAATCCATACCCAAGATCAGATCAAAATCTTTCATATGAAGATCCACCAAATCTACTAATATTTCTATATTAAAGATGGACACCACACAACTACTATATACCTTTCTGGTTACAACAGAGTCACCCACCGAAGAAACATAGAGAAGGGGTCAGAAATACTTTTGGGACAAAAATCAAAATAAATAGCCACATATGGGGTCACATAGAAAAAGGTAGACCCAAATCAAGAAAACAATACATATCACGAGAAAAGTATTGTAACATACCAGTAAAGACATCAAGATATTCCTTAGATTCCTGATGGGTGTAAAAAGCATAGATATGATTCCAGCCAGTTCTGTTAACAGAAGTAGAACCCTTTGGTTCAACAGCAAAAGAAGTAGCATTCAAGGCCTTATTAGCTCCAGTAGCCACTTTAGCTGAATAACAATTCCTTTGAATATGACCAGGTTGACCACATTAAAAGCATAAGTTCCATCCCACATCACAATAACCAAGGCAAATCTAACCACATAATTTACAAGGAAGATGGGTGGGGTTGACTGAGCTCCACAAGACTAAGCCTGGGCACACTGTGCCTTAGGACCATAATTATCCTAAAAATATGATCACCAGTTATTTAGGATAGGGAGCACTAACCGATAAAATATGAACCAAAATTTCCCTAAGTCCTCATCTTAGTCCACTATCTACCATCCCTTCATTGGTTTTTTGACCTCTACTCTGCTCTAAATACCTAAACTTATTACTCCATCTCTCTCATATCTTCACCTACCTCTTTTTCTCATCCTCAACTTGCTGCATATAAACCACAAGTCTAGAAATATCTCTCATTATTCAATAATATAGCCTTACACTCTAATATCAAGTCATGAGACGAACACAAAGCAAGCTTCCGCATCCTAGCCCTCATGCTAGACATCAACTCCAGAGCATAATGAGAGAGTTTATGGAACTTCAAGGCATATTTTTTACAGTCATCCTACCTTGCCTCAAGTTTACAAACTCTTCATAATTAGCCTTCCTCAACTCCTGAGGAAAGAAACAATCAAGGAAAGTAGTAGAAAAATCTACTTACATAGACTACTCAGTATATCACCTCTCGACTGCTTCCACTCCTCATACCATTAATTTACCATATCCTTCTATTGTAATATAGAAAACTCTACACCCTCCGAATCAGTATCATACATTACTTAAAAAATCCTCTCCATCTCATCATTAAATCCAAAAGAATCCTTATCAACTTTAAAGCAAGTCAACGTTAGGGGATTAAACCTCATAAGCTAACCAACTCGAGTAACCTCTAAATAAAGAGTAAAAAAACCACCCTAACCTTACTGATGAGACTGGGAGGTGACCATCTGGGTCAATAGATAAATAAAATGATGAAACTCCTCATTAGAGATATGTTCTTGAGGTGACTGAGCGTAAGTGTTACTAATCGGAAAGGATTTAATGGAGACCAGTAAAACCTTGGGTAGAGCATTACAATTATGATTTGGGTCCCTAGACGGGGTTTGTACTCCATAAACGAGGTGAATCCCTTCCATATTACCCTCAGGTAGGGCAGAGGTCTGGTAAAGTTCCTACGAACATTAGATCATCGAAGAGGTATGATCTAAAATATGAGCAAATTGAGAGTTAGAGAAATTCCACAGTCCTAAACTTTATAGCCCAAAGTATAACACAAGATAGGGAGATATTGTTAAATGATTGGAAGCCTCTCTTATAAGTATGGTATATTGCTCACCCATAAAAAAGACTCTACTCGACACAGTTTTGTTGACACCTACTGACCTGAATCTATGCTCTGATACCATGTTTGTCATAACCCGAACTAAGTCTTAGTTGTGATGTATATCTCAAGTCCACCGTGGATTAGAGACCACCTCCATAGCATAGCCAACCAGAACATAATATAGATAAATAGGAAAAGCAACTAATCGAATACATAGAAGATAGAATAAAGAAATATAAAGGTTATGAGAATAAACAATAATTAACCACCCATACTTGCCCACAAAAGCCTCTAGCAATAGAATATCAACCTAATCGAGGACATGCCCCAACTATAGCAAAAATTAGAATCCAAAGAGGTAGTCTAAAACATAAATGGAAACAAAATTATGAAATTACCAGCCTTCTAGAGAATGGAAGCTCACCACTTCAAATCAACCAATGTTCAAACAAAAATTACCTAATGCCATGTAAAGATAAAAGTAATATCTTTGAACCCTACATTATGAAATAATGTAGCGTCCTAGGATGGTTAGCAGAGTGAGAGATTGCATGTAACTTAGGATAATGATAAAATAAAGTATTTTCAAAATCATGTCAAAAGTCAATGTGCACATGCATACATGATGTGCTATAGAAATATAACATTTTTCAATTCTTAAAATGAAGAAAATATTTAAGTCTCCGAGCTTGTTTTGTTTTACTACATTTGGTAGTGATCAAATTATTTTTTGAGAGGTGCAGCTTAGATATCATCATACTTTTGCACCATGGATAAGGAATACAGTGTTGATTTATAATTTGAATTTTTTTTAGTTTTTGGATTTTTTTAGGATTTGTTCTTAGTTGGGTATACGCTGGTGTATGCCTATCACATGGAATACAAGCAATAACTTACTCCTAATAAATCTAAATCCATAGAGGATCATACAAACACCTAGCAAGATGGTGGAGCAGAAAAGAGATGACAATCCTAAAGGGTTTATAATGTTGTACCTCCCCTTCCTACTGAAGGAGTATAGCATATTTTTGATCAATAGACCAGTCAAATTTAAGATCTAGATGAGTACAAGATAAGGGAAACATAAAAAGCACAATGAATAGCTTGGAAGGCATAGCTAGTTGAGCAAAGACAAGAAGTAGACCACCAAGAAACACTCGATAGAAATTAGAACTATGCAAGATGTGCCTGTATTGAAGAAATCTTAGTATATTAGTATGTGAAGCAATATATAGATGATGAAGAACATTGGTATATATTTAGTTCGTAGAGACTAGAGCTATTATACCTCCTATTTTACCCTAGGCATTAAGTTTGACATAATAAGAGTAATGAGCCTATGCCATTATTCAACATCGCTGCCTTTCACTATAACACTAAGTCCCGAGACAAATCCAAAACAAACTTCCTCATCGTACACCTCTATCTAGACACTAACTCAGATGCATAACAAGAAAATTATTGAAACTTTAAAGCATACTCCTTCACAATCATCTTTCCCTGCTTTATATTCACAAACTCCTCTATCATAGCTTACCTAAACTCTTAAGGAAAGAAATTATCAAGAAGACACTAGATAACACATCCCATACAACAAGCTCATTATCATCACCCCTCAACTGCTCCCACTCTCCGTACTACTGATACGCTATATCTATTAACTAATATATAGAAAATTCTAGACCTTTAAAATTACAATCGTGTATCACCTGGAAAATCTTTTCTATCTCATCAATAAACCCTTAAAGATCTGCATCAACATTAGAGCCACTAATAATATGGCATTTAACCTCGTAAACTATCCTACTCTAGTGACCTTACAAAATGGAGCAATAGAACTAATATAGTCAGGCTGATAAGACTGAGAAGTCACCAGCTGAGTTATTAGAGGAATAGATAGATGAAACTTGGCAATAGAAATATTTCCTTGGAGTAGTGGGGCATGAATATCATCAACCTGAGAAGCCTAAAGAGGACTGGTAAAGACTAGTGAAACTCTACGAGGGGAAGTATAGTTAGGATTAGAGACCCTAGACCAGGTCTAAACTCCATAAATAGGGCAAGTTCTGACCATATTATCCTTAAATGGGATTAAGGAGTTTGATTTGAAAAGTGAGAAAATAGAGATTAGAGGTGGTTTTAAGACTTTGGACTCTATAGCCCAAAAATAAATCACAATAAAGGGAAACATTCCTAAATGTCTCATAGTTTATCCCTTATAAATGTGGCATCCTACGCACCCACAAAAGAGACTTTACTTGATACGATTTTGTGGACGCCCGATGACCATGAACCTAGGCTTTGATACCAAGCTTGTCATAACCCAAACCAGGGCCTATTCATGATGGGTATCTCAAGTCTATCAGGGACCAAATACTACCCCCAAAAGCCTAGCCAACTAGAACACAATATAATTAGCAGTGGATAATTTTGAACATATAACAAGATAGATAAATCAATAACAAGGGGGATTTAAGAATCAACAACACAATCCACCAATATTTTGTCCATAGAAGACTCTAAAAACCAAACATCAATCTAAGTCAGTACATTCCCCTAACCATACAGAAGAAAAAAGTAAACCAACAAAATAGTCTAAGACATATGTGAAGACAAGACCTTGAAATGAGGGCCTTCAAGAGTATGGAAGTTAACCACTTCAAACTGACTTACAAAAAATCAAAAATCACCTACCATTGTGAAAGAAAGTAGAAGTGGCTTCAGGCCCTACAACTGTAATACCTCAAAGTTTTCTAGCTAATTTCATCTCAAGAATGTCTAGCATTATCTTCTAAATTTAAAATTTTTATTCCATGAGGAATTATTAATATTTTCACTTTTTGTGATGTGTGAAATTGAATAAGCTTTCCATCGATATAATATTCACCCAAATCCAATAACAGGGTAAGAAGTTACGACTATTTCAAGTTCTTGTCATAAAACAATGCCAAATTAGTCAGTGGCGCGCCGCGCCCCATGCTAAAATGGAAATTTTTCTTCTTCCAGTGTCTTAGCACAATTTCTCCTTGTCGCGCCAAACTTACAGGCTGCAAATAAAGTGGAAACGCGATGGCTCCATGTTGCGCCATCCCTCAATTTTCCAGTTGTCAAATTCTAGTGACACGGCGTGATAGCGCCACATCGCGCTAGGGGTCCAATTTGGGAATATTTCAATAAAATTATGATATGTGTCCAAGGTTAAAAGGGTCAATTTTCGACCCCTATTTAATTCCTTTAACACGAGATTCAGCTATTTAAAACCCAAAATATACTAGTTTCTCTTAATTTTCTCTCAAGAACACGCTAGGGTTTCAATTGGGGATTCAATTTTAAGAAAGGATCTTTGTCAATATTTGATAAATCAACAACTAAGGTATGCATTATGTTGATTTATGGATTCCTTTCATCCATGAAACTCAAGAACCCTATTTTAAATTATGAATCATGATTATTATGTTGTGGGTTGCTCAAGTTATGTAATGGTTGTTGTTTGATTCCTATGTTGGGATCCTTATGTGAAATTATGAAAACTATGTTAGAATATAAATTGAAATCCATGAATTTGGTGGTTTATGATGTGTGAAATTTGATGATTTCACCTATGCCTTAAGTTGTGCATGTAAGGTGTTTGGTAAAATGCCTAGGAGGGTAAAAATTATGTACTATAGCTAAATTGTGATCCAAAATGACTTTCATGTTATTCTTATGTATTGAAATTATTGTTGGATTGCTCATGAGTTAGCCTTATGAAATTATTCTATGTATACATGTTATCTTATTCACGTATCAAGCTATGATAATAAAATGCCCATGAAATATCTCCAATTATTATATTATGAATTGTTGATGTTGGTCATGTATTCAAGAATGTCATGCCTTGTTAGTTTCCTTCCATCGAGAACTAGGGGTACTTGTACCCAAAAAAATATAGTTGTGTGCCTAGATTTAGTGTCATGTTTTCACTATATCCTCAGTCAAGCCTTGGTCCATAGAACCCAGTCAATTATGTGACTCAGGAAAGCTCAGTAATTCAGTAATCTTAATAGTATTCCCTCAGTTAATGAAACCCCATTAATTTAGTCTAGTCCAGTACAGTTAATCATGTTCAGTGTCTATTCAGATGGGAGTAGGAATTAGTACCGAGTAAACGCAAGGATGGGAACTCACCTGTTATATAAGGATGTGATTCTTTCAAGCAATCCTTGCATTCCAGAGCTATGTAGCAAGCATAGGTTAAGACATCATAGACTATTATATGAGGGTAGATGAGCTGGCTTAACCTGTTATATGAGGGTTCCCACCGTTCTCACTAGAGTTTCCTGTTATATAAGGGTTACTTATAGATTGTCCTTACCAGTGATGCAGTATTGACTTCCTTCCAATTGGGGTTACAGATTTTACCCCAACTTATCTATAATGTGTTATTTGGGGAATATTGGTTAGATAACTACTTCCCACAGTTTTAGTTACAAAATTTAGGACTGTCAGATACAGTCAACTCAGAATAGTATGGAACTCCTCTAGTTGCATTAGATTCAGGACTATCAGATATAGTCACTCATGTTATCAGTTATATCAGTCATCAAAACTCATTTATCAGTCATATTAGTTACTAGTAAATTCATGCTATCATGATCTTAGATATAGTTACTATGTATTCATACATGTTTTCTCATATTCATATTAGTCAGTTAGTCAGTATTGTTCATGCATACGAATCCTATGCATTCAGCCTACCTCTCATGCATACCAGTACATTCAAAGTACTGTTTTATTTGCGCTATGGTGTCTTATACTATAGGCTCAAAGACACGAGTTCCAGAGCATCAGTAGATTCCAGATATCAGCAGTCACTCAATAATAAGTCCTTATCCTCTGAGCAAGATATGATTTGTTATTTCATTATCTGAGTACTTAGTTATTTCAGTAGTCGGAGTTAGTTGGGGATATGCCCTATCAACTCCTTATTCAGAAAGTTCATTCAGTTAGAGGCTTTCCATACTATCATGTTCAGGCTATCATGTTTAGAAAGTTTTGTTTTGGGTATTTATACCCCATCCCAGATGATATGTTATGGTTTTGAACATTATGGCCGTTCAATTTATGTTTTTGCATTTTTATAGTATATCATGCAGTACAGATATCAATCATAGGTTATCTTGTGGTCCTTTGGGGTCATGAGGACCATGTAGCATTCCAAGTACCTGATTTAGGGTGTTACAACATCACTTAGGGATACAGAGTCTGGGAACGGTTAGAGGTGTGAGCACTAGTATGTAACTTAGGGAAAGCATAAAATAATGCCATGATCAAACTGTAGTAAAATAACATGCATACAGGGTACATATATACATATATATATATATATATGTCAGGATAGGGAATGTGGTTTCATATGAGATTTAAAATATTATCTTGGACTGTGTAGCTCAAACCGTCATTATATCCATAGGCTATATGGGTTTAGCTCTCTCTTTGCTAAAAGTATCCCAATTCTAATTAGTCGCACGAACTAGGTTATCAAGGAAGGCCGGAGAATCCACGACCCTATGCTAATCTAGGATGCAAATATATAAAGTGTGACACAAGAACACAATCATCAAGGCCAACCCTCACATCGACAAATATGGATTTCCAGTATTAATCCCTCTAGACCTCCAACTTCATGGGTAGCTACACAATACCTTTTAAGCCTAGTTAAAATATTTACACATTACCCTACATCAAACCAAGAATCATCTAGTAAGTCACATATCATTGATATCATTATACCAACTATGCTTGCAAGCTAATATCATTTTGTCAATTCAATTGACCGTCAACTTGGGGTAATCCATGACCCCCATGGTCCAACTATCCATTAATTTGAGGGATTCCATGACCCCCAAGGTTTAATTTAAAATCAATTCATGGCCATAAAGTCCTTTCAAAACCATTTGTATTTCATAATCCTTTTATGCAATGCTATAGTTTCAAATTGGGTTTCAATATGCAAACATCCATATTTCAAAGCTAATTTCATAAGGTGGGTTGATGTTATTACAAATTCCATTACCCCCATATGTTTATCAAATTAATTTGGGGGAATCCTTGACCCCCTTTTCTCGCTTATCATGCCCATGTATCCAATTAGTTCAAAAGCCATTAATTCAAAACATAAATAATTTGTAAAATCCATGGGAAAAAATAATCATCAATAATTACATTAACTGGATAATAATCTCAAACATATTTTTTTAATAAAATAAGTTTTAGGGAAGAGATACATGACTGAGATATCAAGAAAATTGAAGAGAAATTACAATTTGGAACCTTGAAACCCCAATCCCTTGAAAAACCTTATTGTTCTTGTTTTGACAGAAGAGAAAAATCTAATTGATTTTCTAAGGAAGAGTTAATGAGTCCCTTAGGGGTTTTATGTCATGATCTATAATTTGGGAAAGTGGGAATTAACAAAAGTGCCCTTAATGAAAAGTGCAAAAAAATAGTGTTAGTCGTTATGATTCATATCACAACTCATTATGTCTAGGTATGAGTCATTTCCCTGGCCTCGTAATATGGGTAGTGACTTACGAAAACCTTACTGCTAAGTTTATGAGTCACACCCTATAACTCATGACCTTATCTTATGACTCATAAGGTTAAAATTGTTACATCAATAGAAACTTAGGCATCCTAATTGGTTTACCTACGACTCATAATGAGTCTTCATGACTCATTTGGTGAGTTATTACCTGGGCAGTGAACATAAAAATAATGAAATTTTTAGAGGCTAAAATTTGAGGTGTTACACAACAGCTCTAAGTTTATTAACACTTTCAAAAATATGTCCTAATTCCCACATAACTTTTTGATATTTTAAATTATATACAACTCTATTAAATTTTTTACCTTTACTAGCCTTATCTCTCTATTCAACCTATTCAACCTATTCAACTTCATATTCTTCATCAGTTACATCATTTGAATTAGTTTCAAAGTTGGCAGTTTCATCTGATGGGTAAAAGGTTCATCACCAGCTAATTTGCCTTCGAAACTATTTCTATCACCCCTTGCAAATTCATTATAACTAATATTTTGCCCTTTTTATCCAATTATTAACTTAATATATTTAGGAATTAGTGGTCTCTCTCCCCCTCTTTCTTTTTTTTCTTCTTTTTTTCCTAAAACCTCTTGATTCTTTATCCATATATCATCCATATCACTCTCAATCTCTATATCTCTATTAATTGATTCTACATCTGAATCTATAATAGATTTATCTTTTCAAGTCTTTCTTCAAAATTTTGAAAATTTATCAACAATAGAAGGTATATGAGAAGTAGGAGAACTAGTTAGATTAGAAACAGAAGATAGAAGGAGTGGTATGATGAATAGTAGGAGACAAGATACGAGTTATATGAGGACTAGTAGTAGTAAAAATAGGAGAAGATAAATGAGCAGTAGAAGATAAGACATGAGCATCAGGAGAAGGGAAATGATCACGAAGAGAAGGGATAAAAGGAGGATGAGACTATAAGTAGTAGGTTAGACAAAGAAAGGGGTAGTTGAATCTACAAAAAGATGGATAATAGGAGGGGCATCATTACTATTTTTAGATTCCCAATTGTAACATCCTTAAAATTTCATCCATTTTATTTTCACCTTCGTATATTATAAACATCTATCTATGGAATGAGAAGTTCTTAGGGGTGTTAATAGGGTAATTCGGGTAAGTTTTAGAATTTTTGGAAGAAGATTGAGGTCATTTTGGGATTCTGAGGTAGTGAGCCTTTTCCTATTTGGCATGCCATGGAGGTTGGCCTCTGTAATTTTGATATGGAATAGAGGCAGTGTGCCTCTATGATAAAGCTATTTCATACAGTATAATCTCTATGATAAGCATCATGGTACAGAGGTTAGCCTCCGTGATAAAGTCGTGTCATGCTGCTATGTAAAAATCATATTATCTTTTTTATTTCCCTTAGGATGAGGGGTAATGAGGTCTTTTCACCTATGTACGACCATTAAACATTATATGAGCCGATTTTTATCTATTTTCAAGGAAAAAAGATATTATTTAACTCTCAAATACAAAACCTAAGAAAAGCTAAGGGTTTCACTGTACGTTCATCTTTCAAGTTCCATGTTCCAAATTACTTCCAGATTTTTGTATATATAAGGCACGTATCTCTTCCCCAAAACTTATTTTGTTAAAATTATATATTTAATTATTATTAGTGTGGTTTAATTGGTGGATTTTGAATGGGGTTTAAGGTGTTTTGAATTGTTAAAACATAAATTGAATTCCCATGGTTTGAATTGATTGTTTTACTTTATTTCATAATTTTGATATAATCAAATGCCTGGGTGTGGGAATTACAATGGAAAACATGGGAACCCCTAAAGTTGATTATTTAATGGTTTGGAATTGTCTTTAACCTCAACTAATCTTCTAAAATTAGCTTTGATTGTAAGTTTATATATATATATATACACACACACACATTAGACTATTTTTAAAACATTGCATTGCATAAAAGGTTAATAGAATGGAAAACTGATTTTAAATTGAAAACTTCAGAGTCTCATTGGCATATTAGGTTAGAGTCCCTTTTCCTAGATAATTTGGTTCCTACTTGGAACTTTGGTTTCCTATTAGTCGACTGGGTTACTGTCCCATTGGCTAATAGTTTAGTTCCTACTTGGAACTTTGGAGTCTCATTGGCTAATTGGGTTAGAGTTTCTTTCATGAATGGTGGGATTTTGCTAAATAACATGTACATGCAAGCTATAGTCGGTGTAACAATATCATTTGGTGATGCCTTAATGAATTACTCCTTGGATTATTCAATGGGTTATGTGCTAAATGCTTTTATCGGGCATAAAAGGGATCGTGTAGCAGGGTTGTGAAGGTGAAGATCCTGAAAAGATCAAAATTAGAAACTGCATTTGCCAATGCGGTAGCCTAAATGACCGAGTAGTTCAATTCCCCAGTATTACCTGATCGGGTGCTTAGGTCACCTTAGAATATAATTGGGATATTTGAGTCCCCCGTGCATATATATTATGATTATTCTTCAGTTTGTATGGATACACGTACTGAGGCCTAAGGATAAGGTGAGAAATGAGGCCCAAATAGACTTTAGGTACTACTATGATTGTTAAACTACACAGTCCAGGCTGATGTTTTACTTTCACGCTAAGATTTGTTCCCTATCCCAACATTTTATCTATCTATATATATATATGATTGTGTGCACTAGTTTTTAATGATATGAGCTAATTTGATCGTGGTATTAGTTTATCCCTTCCTTTAGTTACATGCTACAACTCAATCCACTAATCATCTTTGAATGTGTACCTCTACATTATGTATGGTTCGAAGGGACTTCTATTTTTCCAGCATAGTGATAGATTTCTGGGTTGTAATCTATCAGCTTTGAAGTGGTGAGCTTCTATTCTTCGAAAGGGTTATCATTTTAAAGTCATATTTCTTTTGTCTCATAGACTACAATTTTGTTTCTTTGTTCTATCGTCAGGGGAATGTACTGACCTAGATTGATGTTAGTTTTCATAGTCTTTGTGGATTTCTGTGGATTAGGATTGTGTTGGATTCCTATTTTTATTTGAGTTGTTCACTCATCTTACTAATGTTTATTGTTTTGTTTCTGTTGTTGTTAGATATATTATATTCTGTTATACTAGGCAAAAATGGTGGTCTCTGATCTATGGTGGTCTTGGGATACCCGTCATGGCCAGGCCCTGGTTTAAGTCATGATAAGCTTGGTATCAGAGCATGGTGTAGTGTCATTGGGTGTCCACAAAGTTGTGTCAAGTAGAGTCTCTTATATGGGTTTGTATCATGCCTCACTTATAAGGAATAGAATTAGGGGCATCTAGAAATATTTTCCTTCCTTGTTGTTCTATTTTTAGGCTATGAAGTATAAGATCTCACATCTCCTCTAATTCTTATTTGTTCGTATTTCAGATCATGCCTTCCCAAAGATCAAATGCTCTTGGGAACTCTTCTGTCCCACTTATGGACAATATGGATGAAACTTGTCCTACATATAGTGTTCAGACCCGATCAAGGGTCCTTTCTCCTAATTGCTCTCATGGAGTTTCGCCAATTCCCAGTAGTTCCCTTCAGGCTCCTCAGGGTGATGTGATATATGGTAAGTTTTATAGATTGATTCATTTTCTTAACTCAGTGTTGCAAGTATAAGCATGTTAGTTCTGTTGCTTCATCTTTTAAGGTCACTAGAGTTGGCTAGTTCTTGTGGTTGAGTCTTCTGACTTTTACTAGCTCTAAGGTTGCGGAGGATCCTCAATGATTAATTGATGAGATATAAAATATTTTTTATGAGATGCATGCTTTTGATTTTAAGGGTATCAATTTTGCTGCATATTAGTTGAAGGACGTGGCATTTTAGTAGTATGAGGAATAGGAGAAATTATAAAGGGAGGATGTTGAGTCAAACATATGGGATGATTTATTTAGTGCCTTTCTTGATCATTTTTTCCTCAGGAGTCGATGGAAGCGAAGGCTGAGGATTTTGTGAACCTAAGATAGGGGAAGATGACAATGAATGAGTAGGCCTTAAAGTTTCACCAGTTGTCCTACTATGCTTCACAGTTAGTGTCTAGCATGAGGGCCAGGAGGAGGAAGTTTGCTTTGGGATTATCTTAAGGCTTGTGTTGGAATGCAAGGATGCCTTGTTGATCATGGATATGGATATTTATCTTCTTGTGGTGTTTATACAATAAGTTGAAGAGGAAAATAAGAAGTGAGTTGAAATAGGAGAGAGGAAAAATATGAAATTCAGATTTTTAGATCAAAGTAGGGTTCAATAAAATAGTGGTAAAGAGGGTAAGCAACAGAGAAGAAAGAAGTGGGCAAATTTTGGTTCTTATTCAATGGATAGTGCTTCATATCATGAGCCATCTGGTAGTCTTCACTTTCAATAAGACAATGGGTTTAGGGCATAAAGTGCTCGATATTAGGCCAGTAGAGCTTAGTCAGCCCCCTCTTATCCCCCTTGTCATATTTGTAGGTAGGTGCATCATGGAGTTTGCGATGCGACAAGAAATAAATCTTTTAGGTATGGTCATCTTGGTCACCTACAACAAAATTATCCTTCAGCTAGGGTTTCTACTAGGGCCAATAAGGTTTTGATTTCTATTACAAAAATCTTATCTCTCCAAACATATTACATAAATCTCATTTTTCTCTAAAAATACATATACATAGCTTTCTATGTATGTGTCGGCCATGTTATATATATATGAATCGGCATTGTTATGTATATGTCGGTCTTGTTATGTATATGTTGGCATTTTCATACTTGTTATGTATATGAATCGGCCTTGTTATGTATATGTCGGTCTTGTTATGTATATGTTGGCATTTTCATACTTGTTATGCATATGAATCGTCCTTGTTATGTATATGTCGGCCTTGTCATATACAAAGGTTACTATGTATATGTCTGTCTTGTTATGTATATGAATCGGGAGAGAGAGTAAAGTAATTAAGAAAGTGGGAGAGAGTGTAAATAATTCTAATAAGGTTGAGATTTATGTTATTTTTACATATAATAATAGCCTAAGTAAGAAACTTATTAAGTACGGAGTAGTATTTAGTATTCCTTTTATACCTATGAAATTTGTTCATCTGCGTATCACATTTTTTTCTTATTCCACTATTGTTCTTGTCTTGAGGTCTTTATTCATTGTGTAATTTTTAAACATTAATTATTTTAATTTAATACCTATTGAGTATTATTGGGATTTTGATTTATTGGACATCGAAGAAACTTGCAAAAAAACTCCTAGCTTGCAGTTGTACGGTATGGACATACCAACATCAGATGCCTTCGATAAGATTATGTGGTCATGTTCAAGTTTCAGCTCTATTATTTTAGCTTCATGTATTACTACTTGCTTTCTTGGTGGAATGAGAGTAAAAGATGAAGAAGTTGTAAATTGAATTGTTGCCATGGTGGGTGGGGAAAATTGGAGTGAAGAACAATGCATGAAATTATTTTTCCTTTGTAATAACATATATTTATTTGAGACCAATCAACGACAAATAGATAAATTGATGTTATATGTATCATAAAGTGACCATTTTTATTATTTTATCTTGTGAAATGTTCCAAACAAGACAATCTTGCATGTATTAATTGCTTTACAAAGGTTGTTTCTTCTCATTCTCAATCTTTGTAAAGCAATCAATACATGCAAGATTGTTTTGTTTGGAATATCTCACCATATATATATATATATATATATATATATATATATATATATATATATAATGTGGGGTCAAATTATAAATACAAATACAAAATAGTTCATTAAAAATGCAAGTACATAGACAAAAATAGAATACAAATACAAACAAAATGAAATTACAAAATACAAATACAATATGGAGACAACTATAAAATACAAATACAAAATAATTCTTTGAAATACAAGTGCAAATTGTATAAAATATAAATAATGCTGCAAACTGTAAAATACAAATAAAAGTGTGAACTATAGAATACAAATATAAATATGAACCTCACACAAACTAAAAAATACAAATAAAATTGTATCAATGAATATAAAAATATATATGATGGTGTGAACTATAAAATATAAGTATAAGTGCAAACTGTAAAATACAAATGCAAATGTGAACTATAAAATACAAAAACAAGTACAATATATAAAATACAGATATAATTGTATAAAAGAATAAAAAAATATAAATAATGGTATGAATACAAATATAATATGCAATTATGATATTTTCATTATCATTCATAACTTATGCTCGACCTAGCTATATTTTTCAAAAATACAAAACATACAAAATAGAACAAAACAAAGATAAAAAGATTTTAAAAAAATGAGAAACAAAAGCTACATATAGAAGAGAGGAAAAAAAGAAAAAAGAAAAAAAAATAGAAAAAAAAAAGAAGAAAGAATAAAAAGAGGAAGAAAAAATGAGAAAGATCAAAAACAAAAAGAAAAGGAAAACACGAAAAGGAAAATATGAGAAATAAAAAATTATGAAAAAAGGAAAAGGAAAATAATCAAAAAACAAAAATGAAAAAAAAATAGAATAAAATAGAAAGTAAAAAATTAAAAAAAAAAGGACAGAATAAAGAAAATAATGAAATGAGGGTGAATACAAACACAATAGGCAGTAGTGATGTATTTGTTATCATCCATGGCTTGTAATCGACGTAGCCATGTTTTCTAGAAGTACACCAAAATATAAAATAAAAAATACAACCAAAAAAAAAAAAGGAGAAACTACAACAACAACAACAAACCTAGTGTATTCCTACCAAGTGAGGTCTGGGGGGTGGTGGGGGTAAAATGTACACAATCCATACAGCTACCTCTGAAGAAATAGAGAGGTTGTTTATAAAGAAAAAAAAGGAAATGAGAAGAAGGGGCTAGAGATAGCAGAGAGGAGAAAAAAAAGAATAAAAAAAAGAGACAAAATGGAGGCTATAATACACGTCTATATCTACATCTACAATATATTAAAAGTGTGAAGACCCTTAGAAAAGTGATTTGATCTTTTTTCCCTTCATTAAAAATTTTCGTAATAGACAAAATAATCTTGTAACATTTTTCCTCTAATTATTATATAATTTAATGAATTTTAGTTAAACAAAATTGGACACAGAAAAGGGGAAAAGGTTAATTGTAATTGTCCTAAGTTATAAGTAATAATTTAATATCCCCTTTTATAAGAAGCAAAATTGTTGTAGGTTCAAAAAAGAGGTTAATTGCAATTTTCCTAAGTTATAAGTAATTATTTTATATACTTCTCTCTATATATATATAAGGATATAGATATAGATATAGATAGATAGATAGATAGATAGACTTGTTTGATTTTAATTCGACACAAAGTTTTAAGAAGTAAAACAAATAAATTTTTTGCATATGAAAAAGGGAAAAATATACCGTAGAACTATATTAAATGGTACGTATATACCATCTGTCACACTTTGGGTACACATATGCTCCTACAGTTAATAAAATGGTATGTATATATACCTCTCAGACTAATGGTAGTGGCATATGTTTACCGCAAAGTATGATGGACGTTTTATACATACCATTTATCATAGTTCAAGGGTATATTTTCTACTTTTTATTTTAATTTTTTATTTTAAATTATTAACCTAAACCTCTACCCAACCTAATAAACCCACTACCCGATTCAATCCCAATTAAATTCCAATAGACAATGATCTAATAGACATTATTTTTCTCATCCCTATGATGATCTACACAGACAATACAGTAACACTTACTACTTTCAATTTCAAAAGAAAAAAACATTAATCCATAATGCCAAAAACAACACCAAATAAATTAAACCTCTCTCGTTTCATTTTCAGGGAAATTTCATCAGAAAAACATTATTGATGTGGCCCAAAGCTAACCTCCAAAGAATTATGCTATGGGCGATGCCAAATATAGTATCCGAACTCATGTTGTGGTCGAACCCAAAGGGAAAACATTGAAAGTATCTCAAATTTGATGAAATCCATGGGCAATGCGGAAAAGTAAATGGGAAAATTTAAAGTCAAATGTAACATGTAACAAAACTTGAATGCTCGATTTTGTAAGTAATAGAAGATGAATACTAGGACTGTGTTCCCCCTAACTTCATAACTATATAAGATTCTCATGTTCGATCCACCTAACCTTCTAATCTGTATGTAATGTTAACAAGTTACGTACTATCAACCATCTTGTGAACGTGTTGATAGGTTTCATTCTTTATATTGGCATTATTAGGGTGTCACCTTGTTGTCCCTTGTCAATAACCTCAGTACAACTCTCACATTTTGAGTCTTGAGCTGATTAGGCAAGGGTTGATATCCTCGAATCATTATTGTAACCACTTTTTTCCAATTGTAAACTCCCTTGTGAGGACGTTATCGAATACAGGCAATTCCAAAGCTTCTACAATAGTTTGGGTCAAATTAATATGAAGAAGGTTGCAATACATGCAACTATAGTAGAATAGATAAATCTCCTACTTTCCTTACTTATCTAATCTGACAGGGTTCCCACAACACTAGTTAAAGAAGTTAGCCTCTCATGTTCATTCAACAATCCATGATAATCAATGAAGAACACATGTAATTAATTGCACAATGACAACAGAGTAAAATCCAAAATCTCTAATCAATTTACAAAACCAAAAAGTATCAAGAGTAATGTAAAAGTGCTTTCAAAGTGCGTAACATAATAATGGAATAACCCAAAGGTATTTATAGTATCTCAAAATAATTCAAAAATCCCAATAAAACAAAATATGAAAAGTAATCCAACGATCATTCTAACTCGTAACATCTTTTTATGAGTCGTCTACTTCTTGTTGTCATCATTCTAGTGAACTTTCATCTTCAGGGATTTAAGCTTTTATTTTCATTACAATGCATCACCGCGAGTCATAAACAGTCCTTACGACTCTTGGTTTTTATTCTTTATCACGTGTTCCTTAATCTTAGGGACTTTTGAATACTTGTCTCTTTACGATTGCTCATTATGAGTCATATCATGACTCTACGAGTCTTTATGACTTCACTTCTGGACTTTAGCATCGCTTATTATTCTCTTTATGACTGTTTGCTTCAACTCGTATTCAATCCTTGTGAGTTGTTATCATGTAATATTTAGCTCTTCCAAATAAGCCTTAGTTACTGCCATCTTTACGAGTTGGGATACGAGTTATCTGATGTCTTAACGACTTGTATCCTGATCATTATTTCATATTTTTCATTTTTTTCTTCAATCTCTTCAACTCAATCTACTTCCTACCTGATTCTACCTTCAACAACACATAAAATCATATTATATCCAATAAGATAACCTAAGTCCAAGCATAAATTCCTTATTTTATGCATTGAATATGTCATATTTCCAAGGCAAATCAATAGCCTCAACTTAGATCTTTTGCATATCCTCAGGCAAAAAAAAAATCAAAACCCACGCAAAAACATGATGTTTAACTAAAAAAAATTGTGACATATGTGGTGGTCAGCTTATCAATTTGCACAATAAATTCTTACCCTTCCCCCTCATGTTTCTTTCTTTTAAGGTGTTACTGTGTATTATGATTTTCTTCGATAGTGTGACCCACAAGATTCTAATGATGACATTACATTAGTAATGAACAAATAGGCCTAAGTAATATACACTACTTGAACAAATATGTAACCTAACATTGTAACTCATGCACCCTCATAGTCAAAGACGTCCCCATCACTCAGTTTGATTCAGACTATTACTTCAGGTATGGTCTAGAGTTTCTCACACTTACAAAGAAATTCCAAGTTGTGTACACAGAATGCCACAGGATTTCCCTTATGCTCTTTACCTAAATTTTCAGACAATCAGGATAGGATCACTATAAGACTTTGTTATAATTGTAACGTAGGATTGGGGTTGGCTATAGTATATTGGGAAATTTTAAGTGACTCAACATCCTTTGCACTACACTTTCTTTGGGGTCCACTTTTTCTATCATCTTTTATTCAGTTTGTCCTTATCTCTCCCTTTTTTTTCTTTTTCATGCCTATTTTTAGGTTAGGTGCGGTTCTCTTTTTCTTTTCCTCCTTTTTGTTTGCATTTTCCTTTTTCTTTTAGTTTCTTTTTCTTTTAATTTTAATGCATCCACCCTCATTTATTTTTCTATCTACACCTCTTTTTTCTTGCTAATTTTTTCCTACGCACCCCTATATTAGTCACCCTCAACTTTGGAGATTTATCGGAGGTGAGATGCATAGTGTTCAAGGAGGACCAGGGCTAAAACAGGTTCATTGTAGACAAACGGGAAGCTGAAATAGGTATAAACTACAAAAATAAATCATCAGGATCAACTTATGGATCAAGTGACTTATATTTTATCTGGTTTGGCATTTTAGGCTCGAGTGGACTGTTCACAAAAGTGGCCTATGTTCATCTCCTAACCAACCATCTTATAACCTAGGAAAAAGCAATCGGACAAGTTCTAGACTCTGCACACACAGAGAAATAAATTATCTCACTTTGTCAGTCACTACCTATCCAGTTCATACACCTACATGCCATAGTTATCTCATTCCTAATTCTAATACCATTAAGTTATTCTCAGTAGTCACACACATACATAGTTTATCACAACAAAAAATTAGGAGGGGTATCAATTTTGTAATCCACACACAAATTATTCACATATTTTCTTAGTTAAACATCACAAAATAGCACAACATGTTGGTTCATAATTCAACTTGTGGCCTATGGGTTTTAAAAAAAGATAACCATAACCCGTAGGGACTGTGGTACACCCCTCCTCCAACTAAAACCTATGCACTAACCAAAGTGTAGGTAGTAATGAAAATTAGGATCGAGGACATACCTAGGTTCCTTAGGCACCAGCTCAGACTGTATCATCATGGGGTCCCCTAGACTAGCTCTCACCACCATTTCTCGAACCCTCACTTTTCGGTCCTTTTTACTCTGCACCCTTGCTATTTTTTCTCCTTTAATGTTTTCTTCTTTGGTGCTTTTTCTCTTTCTTTTCTTGTTCTTATTATTCACTTTTCACATCCCAAATATTTTTAATCTCTGCGTCTAGCTAAATATTCGTAATAATTAGGCATGGGATAAATTGATCACTCATGTAGCTTATCAACCTACTACCGTAGCTCCGCCATCTCGGCCTGAACCTCTGTAACATCAGTGGGATAAACATCATCAAGCTGTCGAGTGATTCTCCACTCTAAACCATACATCCTTCTCTGTATCATCCTACTCTATTCTTCAATTCATTATTTAACCCAAGGTTCTACTCCTTCCCCCATCAATTGCACCTTTGTCTCTAAAATGCTCAACCTTTCCATAACCTCAATCCACATAGCCTATGTAATTACCATATAGCCTGTTAGAACTGATTTGGTCATAGTTGGACATAGTTCTACAGTCTGTGGAGGAGTAGGAGCACTGGATGTATCACTGTATCAGAAGGCTGGGTCTTAGAATTCTCACCACATATCGGATATCATCTACCATAGTGAATCCAACAGTAGTGGTACTTGGGGTATCTCTGTTCCGTAGCATGTCAGCTAACATCATTGCTCCTTGCTTGTCCTACCTCATCATGGGAGTTCCTGCATTCCAAATTAACCCCAAGTCTGTGGTTTTCTTTGATTAAATATACTGATCTATATTTGAAAGTTATGGCAAGCCTACTTCTACGCATATCTAAGTTACCAAGAATGGGAAGGACAGAATCACTTTATCAGCACTCACTGCTTAATCAAGTATCTCTCTAAAAATAAACTATGCACTATCAAACTCATACCCACCCTTCTGTCCTATTATTAATGTTACGCAGACTGGACTGAAAACATTATCCCCATATATGGGACACAGTCTGTGTCGAGCAAGAGTCCACCATATTTTTGCCTCAAAGTTCATCATGTTCTTGGTAATCTATTGGGATTCACTACCGGACCACAAACTACCCAACTTGTTTATTCTCGATTCATAGCAATAATATTCTCTTTCCACCGAAAATTCATCATCTTATTTTTCATACCCATTTGTTTCCTTGTTAGTTTTTGCATTTAATCCATGTGGTACTCTATTTTAGTCATATACATTGGTGGTTGGATATTAGGTTCGTTTAAGAATCATGAAATAGTCCACAGGGAGATGTTCACTCAAACTCCATGAATAGTTAATGAGGTGATTGGGTCTCTACCCTTCCATAATTTGACCTATTTATATTGCCTTTTTATCTTTTCTTTGTAGGTCGCATAGAACTCCTACACTATTACGAGACTAAATTTCCTAGAAGCTACGGTCATCCACTAAAATCTATATTATTGAAATCAAGCTGCGAATTTAGGAGTTTTAGACATGCCTGATGTAGTCAATGTTCTCTCCAGATATATATCCCTCTTAGGTTTACCTGTGGCTAGGTTTGTTACCAATCCCTCATCATAAGTATCCTGTATTTTTGGTTACCCTCACCCCTCAATGATGGACTCCAGAGTAGCTATAATAGATAATAGGATTTGAGGTTTTAGTGGTGGTGGTTGAATTTCAATTGGAGTCATGTGCTCCTCACTCTTACTCCTATCAGTGTCTTCTCTAAAACAAGAGTCAACCACCTTGTTGTTACCACGTTTTTCCTCATTCTCACTATCTTCTTCATAGCTAGATTAAATCTTCTCATTGTCATTATCATTGTCTTCTTTAGATTGGGACTGTGAATATGGTATTGAAGTGAAGGGATTTTTCTTTCTTGGAATTTTGGAAGGTGTGTCTTCCTCTACAATGACTTTCTTTCCCTGAAGAAGTTTCTCTTGTGGCTCTATATTTCTCTTGACTAGATATTCTTTGAGTTCACTGCTTGATTCTTCAGTGTCCTCATTTACCAATTTGTAATTAGACTCTGGGAGAGGTGGTTTCTTGTTTCTCTTCTTTTGTTTTTGCTTTAATGATGAGTCATCCTTTGGTGCCAGAAGTACCTATGTGCATAAGATTGATTAGTGAATTCTATGAGGAAAAAAGAAAAATAGGAAGGATTGGTGTCAATGTACACGTACTGGACTAATTATGACTATAGCGTATGAGTTATAAGAACTAGGTATGACTTAATTTGGATGAGTCATGGGGTAGATAAAAGACATATTAGTAGTTACTTGTCATATTATAAGTCCTCCTAATGAGTCATAATGTTAGACCATGACTCATTTCCAATACTCGTAAGCTTACCAAAAATATTTCATATACTGCATAAACATCCCCAGTTATTACAACTCTTTATTACGAGTTGTAATGAATGATTATGACCAGTTCAAGTGAGTTGTAATGACACCAAAACACATACTCTTCTAATCCTTCATATTGTTAGTGGTTACAGGTCCCATAATGACTCGTTAAGTATGTTTAATAGTCTTTAGGATTTTTGTATCCACTACAACATGGAGGTTTAGACGTAGTTGTTTTCAATATTCAATCCCATCACAAAAAATTTTCATTCAACGACAAACCAATACTAAACATAATTATTCCTAACCATAAATCTCAAACACAAAGCCTATTTTCACTCCCATAACATAATTTGTAGCACAATTCTCAAGAATAGGGTTTGTTTACAAATTTGCACACACTTTTAACTCAATAAATCCAAGAAACTTCCACAAATTTAAGGAATTCAGTTAATACATAGAGCTTTTAAGCATAATCACTTATGTATTTGGTTAAGAATTGGATTTCTTGTCCTCAGTGAACTTGGGCCCTACTCTTGAGATTTTTTTGAACCTTGAGAGGATTAAGATTATTTAATTCTTAATTTTTTAGGAATGGAAGTGGAGTTATTTTTGTGTTTGATAGACATGAGAAAATATAGGGAGACTTCGAATTGAATTTCAATTGAGTGCCCGATTGAATTGCCCCTTTTGTTTAAAGAGGGTTTAAATCAAAATTTGGGCTAGGTTGACCTACAACCCCAAATATTAGGAAGGTTACTAGTCTTAATTATGACTCATAAAAATATATTAAGTGTGGTATACTCACTCCATAAAGATTTGAAACTTACCTATATCTCTAGTCATTACGATTCAATGAGTTGAGTCATATCACTGACTATTATTCTTTCTTAAAGGTTGTAATGACTCCAAAGACCAATTACCTAAAAGTGATCTGAGTTTCAGGTCCTTACGTCTCTTTCTTATGAGTTGTGATTTCAGGTTATGACTTGTAACAAGCCCCGTATAGCCATATCTCAACAAATTTCTTGATTAACTCATGCAATATTCATTCCTGCACACTAAACACATATGTTACCCTATAATTTATTAAGTACAAAACATGGGTTCCCTCCCATAAAGCACTTGATTTAATGTCACATCATAACGTGGCGAGGTTGGATACTTAGACTTCCCCAACTAGCCCCATAGGTTTCCTCCTATACAACGCCAGATTTAAAGCCATGGCACAACTCAGTTTCCTTGGTTAGTTAGACTCGTCAAGGTTTAAATCCTTAATTACCTTAACTTCTTCAGCGTTAACCATATAGTGTTTACCTTTGCCCATTTACATTGAATGAGGCTTCATCATCACGCTTTAATTCTAAACTATTATATGGAAATACTCTCTCTATAATAAAACCCTGGGTTTTGACCCTTAGAAAATTTCCTAGAAGTCTGGTCTCTAGACCTAATATGACTTATGCAAATGAGCCATATGATCGGGTACGAATAGTATGTTCCTATCGTATGCTAACCAGTATTGGTTGGTGTGATGGATTTTGTTCACTAGAATGGATACGACTTAGGGGTACGAGTTGTATTAGTAGGTACGGATTATTTGGTTCCATAACTTAATCTTATACTTGGTTAATTATTTTGGATCTAAGTATGAGTGGCTCACTATGAGCCGTAAGCCAGGGTATAAGTCATACCATAGATAATGTCTAAATTTTCCTTAGGTTTAATCTGCCAGGCATACGGATAAAGGGTATGGATTTTATGCTTTGGATACAACTTTCTTGGATGATTCATATGCTAGATAGTGTTGGATCCAAAGGTTGAGGCTAGGATATGAGTGGAGGGTATGACTCGTAAGGGTCAGTCGTACCACTATGATGGAGTTTTGGTGCAACTTAAGTGGGGGTATTGTGGATATTTCCCTACTTATCCTAATAAGGTGCAACAATTTGTAACCTTCTTAGGAGGTTATTTACCCTATTATTCTATTTATTAACTCTTAGAAACTCTTTCTAAACACTCTATAATTCTCTCAGAAGCTTTTGGGCAAAGAAAGCTAGGGTTTCAACTAAAGGATTAATTTGGTGCTTATCTTGGTGATCTCTTTCCATCATCATATTAGTTTAAGGAATGTTCTTTTCCTTTATTGTTAATTCTAGATGAAAGCATATTTTTTATGAATGTTTTCAAGACTTCATCGATTGTATGATTTTGGTTTTCAAATAGAAATTGGGGGTTGTGATATTAAATGGTTGGTCATAGTTTTCCATGATGTTAATTAGGTTTTATGTGCATTAATGGTGGTTTTGGGTATTTATATTGCACGGGAATGGTATAGTGCTAATTGAAATTGGTTTTGGTTATATTATGTCCCTAATTATATTTAGCTAACATCATTGCTCCTGTGTTGTCCTACCTCATCATGGGAGTTTCTGCCTTTCAAATTAACCCCAAGTCTGTGGTTTTCTTTGATTAAATATACTAATCCATATTTGAAAGTTATGGAAAGCCTCCTTCTACGCATATCTGAGTTACCAAGAATGGGAAGGCCATAATCACTTTATCAGCACTCACTGCTCAATCAAGTATCTCTCTAAAAATAAACTATACAATATCAAACTCATACCCACCCTTCTGTCCTACTATTAATGTTACACAGACTGGACTGAAAACATTATTCCCAGATGTGGGACATAGTCTGTGTCGAGCAAGATTCCACTATATTTTTGCCTCAAAGTTCAGCATGTTCTTGGTAGTTTGTTGGGATTCACTACCGGACCACAAACTACCCAACTTGTTTATTCTCTATTCATAGCAATAATATTCTCTATCCACCAAAAATTCATCATCTTATTTGCCATACCCATTTATTTCCTTGTTATTTTTTGCATTTAATCCATGTGGTACTCTATTTTAGTCATATACATTGGTGGTCTGATATTAGGTTCGTGTAAGAATCATTAAATAGTCCGCAGGGAGATGTTCACTCAAACTCTATGAATGTTTAATGAGGTGATTGGGTATCTACCCTTCCACAATTTCACCTATATATATTGCCTTTTTAGTTTTTCTTTGTAGGTCGCATAGAACTCCTACACTATTATGGGACTAAATTTCCTAGGATCTGTGGTCATCCACTAAAATCTATATTATTGAAATCAAGCTGTGAATTCAGGAATTTCAGACATGCCTGATGTAGTCAATGTTCTCTCCTGATATATATCCCTCTTAGGATTACCTGTGGCTAGGTTTGTTACCAATCCCTCATCATAAGTATCCTGTATTTTGGGGTACCCTCACTGTTCAATAATGTACTCCAGAGTAGCTAAAATAGATAATAGGATATGAGGTTATAGTGGTGGTGGTTGAATGTCGATTGGAGTTATGTGCTCCTCACTCTCACTCTCATCAGTGTCTTCTCCAAAACAAGATTTAACCACCTCGTTGTCACCACGTTCTTCCTCATTCTCACTATCTTCTTCATAGCTAGATTAAATTTTCTCATTGTCATTATCACTGTCTTCTTCAGATTGGGACTGCGAATATGGTATTGAGGTGCAGGGATTTTTCTTTCTTGGAATTTTGGAAGGTGTGTCTTCCTCTGCAATGACTTTTTTTCCCTGAAGTAGTTTCTCTCATGGCTCTATATTTCTCTTGACTAGATATTTTTTGAGTTCACTGCTTGATTCTTTAGTGTCCTCATTTACTAATTTGTAATAAGACTCTGGGATAGATGGTTTCTATTTTCTCTTCTTTTGTGTTACCTTTGATGATGAGTCATCCTTTGGTGCCATATGTACCTATGTGCATAAGATTGATTAGTGAATTCTAAGAGGAAAAAGGAAAAACAGGAAGGATTGGTGTCAGTGTACACGTACTGGACTAATTATGACTCTAGGGAATGAGTCACAAGAACTAGGTATGACTTATTTGGATGAGTCATGGGGTAGATAAAGGACAGATTAGTAGTTACTGGTCATATTGTGAGTCCTCTTAATATGTCATAATGCTAGACCATGACTTATTTCCAATACTCATAAGCTTACCACAAATATTTCATATACTGCATAAACATCCCCAGTTATTACAACTCTTTACTACGAGTTGTAAAGAATGATTACGACTAGTTCAAGTAAGTTGTAGTGATACCAAAACCCACACTTATCTAATCCTTCATATTGTCAGTGGTTACAAGTCTCATAATGACTCGTTAAGTATGTTTACGAGTCTTTAGGAGTTTTGTATCCACTACAACATGGAGGTTTAGATGTAGTTGGTTTCAATACTCAATCCCATCACAAAAAATTTCATTCAATGACAAACCAATACTCAACATAATCATTCCTAACCATAAATCTAAAACACAAATCCTATTTTCACTCCCATAACATAATTTGTAGCACAATTCTCAAGAATAGGGTTTGATTACAAATTTGCACAAACTTTTAACTCAATAAATCCAAGAAACTTCCATAAATTTAAGGAATTCAGTTAATACATAGAGCTTTTAAGCATAATCACTTATGTATTTGGTTAAGAATTGGATTTCTTGTCCTCAGTGAACTTGTGCCCTACTCTTGAGATTTTTTTGAACCTTGAGAGGATTAGGATTATTTAATTCTTAATTTTTTAGGAATGGACGTGGATTGATTTTTGTGTTTGATAGACAAGAGAAAATATAGGGAGTCCTTCAAATTGAATTTTAATCGAGTGCCCGATTGAATTGCCCTTTTTGTTTAAAGAGGGTTTAAATCAAAATTTGGGCTGGGTTGACCTACAACCCCTAATATTAGAAAGGTTACTAGTCTTGATTATGACTCATAAAAATATATTAAGGGTGTTATACTCCATAAAGATTGGAAACTTACCTATATCTCTAGTCATTACGACTCAAGGAGTTGAGTCATAATCACTGACTATGATTCATTCTTAAAGGTTGTAATGACTCCAAAGACCAATTACATAAAAGTGATCTGAGTTTCAAGTCCTTAAGTCTCTTTCTTATGAGTTGTGATGTCAGGTTATGACTCGTAACAAGCCCCGTATAGCCATATCTCAACAAATTTTGTGATTAACTCATGCAATATTCATTCGTGCACACTGAACACATATGTTACCCTTAAATTTATTAAGTACAACACATGGGTTGCCTCCCATAAAGCACTTGATTTAATGTCACTTTATAACGTGGCTAGGTTAGATACTCAGACTTCACCAACTAGCCCTATGGGTTTCCTCCCATACAGCGCCATATTTAAAGTCGTGGAACAACTCAGATGCCTTGGTTATTTAGACTAATCAAGGTTTAAATCCTTAATTACCTTAACTTCTTTAGTGTTATCCATCTAGTGTTTACCTTTGCCCATTTACATTGAATGAGGCTTCATCATCACGCTTCAATTCTAAACTATTATATGGAAATACTCTCTCTATAATAAAACCCTGGGTTTTGACCCTTAGAAAATTTCCTAGAAGTCTGGTCTATAGCCCTAATACGACTTATGCAAATGAGTCGTATGATAGGGTACGAATAGTATGGTCCTATCGTATGCTGACCAGTATTGGTTGGTGTGATGGATTTTCTTCACTAGAATGGATACGACTTAGGGGTACGAGTCGTATTAGTAGGTACGGATTATTTG
Organism: Capsicum baccatum var. pendulum; assembly: GCA_030864225.1. Lineage (NCBI taxonomy): Eukaryota > Viridiplantae > Streptophyta > Magnoliopsida > Solanales > Solanaceae > Capsicum > Capsicum baccatum. The sequence continues at coordinate 49,534,281 of CM061551.1, read as the reverse complement.
GTTCCATAACTTAATCTTATACTTGGTTAATTATTTTGGATCTAAGTACGAGTGGCTCTCTATGAGCCATAAGATAGGGTATGAGTCATACCCTGGACAATGTCTAAATTTTCCTTATGTTTAATCTGTCAGGCGAACGGATAAAGGGTTTGGATTTTATGCTTTGGATACAACTTTGTTGGATAATTCATATGCTGGATAGTATTGGATCTAAAGGTTGAGGCTAGGATACGAGTAGAGGGTATGACTTGCAAGGGTCAATCGTACCCCTATGATGGAGTTTTGGTGCAACTTAAGTGGGGGTATTGTGGACATTTCCCTACTTATCCTGGTAATGTCCCACAACTTGTAACCTACTTAGGAGGCTATTTACCCTATTATTCTATTTATTAACTCTTAGATACTCTTTCTAAACACTCTATAATTCTCTCAGAAGCTTTTGGGCAAAGAAAGCTAGAATTTCAACTAAAGGATTAATTTGGGTCTTGTCTTGGTGATCTCTTTCCATCATCATCTTGGTTTAAGGAATGTTCTCTTCCATTATTGTTAATTCTAACTGAAAGCATAGTTTTTATGAATGTTTTCAAGACTTCATCGATTGTATGATTTTGGTTTTCAAATAGAAATTGGAGGTTTTGATATTAAATGGTTGGTCATGGTTTTTCATGATGTTAATTATGTTTTATGTGCATTAATGGTAGTTTTGGGTAATTATATTGCACGGGGATTGTTTAGTGGTAATTGGAATTAGTTTTTGTTATATTATGTCCCTAATTATATTCAGCTAACATCATTTCTCCTTGTTTGTCCTTCCTCATCATGGGAGTTTCTGCATTCCAATTAACCCCAAGTCTGTGGTTTTCTTTGATTAAATATACTGATTCATATTTGAAAGTTATGGAAATCCTGCTTCTACGCATATCTGAGTTACCAAGAATGGAAAGGCCAGAATCACTTTATCAGTACTCACTAATTAATCAAGTATCTCTCTATATACTCATTACGACTTAAAGAGTTGAGTCATAATCACTGACTATGATTCATTCTTAAAGGTTGTAATGACTCCAAAGACCAATTACCTAAAAGTGATCAGAGTTTCAGGTCCTTACGTCTCTTTCTTATGAGTTGTGATGTTAGATTAAGACTCGTAACAAGCACCGTATAGCCATATCTCAACAAATTTCTTGATTAACTCATGCAATATTTATTCCTGCACACTGAACATATATGTTACCCTATAATTTATTAAGTACAAAACATGGGTTGGCTCCTACAAAGCACTTGATTTAATGTCACAGCGTAAAGTGGCTAGGTTAGATACTGATACTTCACCAACTATCCCATGGGTTTCCTCCCATACAGCGCTAGATTTAAAGTCGTGGCACAACTCAGTTTCCTTGGTTATTTAGACTCATCAAGGTTTAATTACTTAATTACCTTAACTTCTTCGGCGTTACCCATATAGTGTTTACCTTTGCCCATTTACATTGAATGGGGCTTCATCATCACGCTTCAATTCTAAACTATTATATGGAAACACTCTCCCTACCATAAAACCCTGCATTTTAAACCTTAGAAAATTTCGTAGAAGTCTGGTCTCTAGACCTAATATGAGTTATGGAAATGAGCCGTATGATCGGGTACGAATAGTATGGTGCTATCGTATGCTGACTAGTATTTATTGGTGTGATGGATTTTGTTCACTAGAATGGATATGACTTAGGGGTATGAGTCGTATTAGTAGGTACGGATTATTTGGTTCCATAACTTAGTCTTATACTTGGTTAATTATTTTGGATCTAAGTATAAGTGGCTCACTATGAGCCATAAGCCCGGGTATGAGTCATACCATGGAAAATGTCTAAATTTTCCTTAGGTTTAATCTCCCAAGCGTACGGATAAAGGGTACGGATTTTTTGCTTTGGATATAACTTTGTTGGATGATTCATATGCTGGATAGTATTCGATCCAAAGGTTGAGGCTAGGATACGAGTGGAGGGTATGACTCGTAAGGGTCAGTCGTACCCCTATGATGGGTTTTGGTGCAACTTAAGTGGGGGTATTGTGGACATTTTACTACTTGTCTTGATAAGGTTCCACAACTTCTAACCTACTTAGGAGGCTATTTACCCTATTATTCGATTTATTAACTCTTAGAAACTCTTTTTAAACACTCTATAATTCTCTCAGAAGCTTTTGGGCAAAGAAGGCTAGGGTTTCAACTATAGGATTAATTTGGGGCTTGTCTTGGTGATCTCTTTCCATCATCATCTTGGTTTAAGGAATGTTCTCTTCCTTTATTGTTAATTCTAACTAGAAGCATAGTTTTTTATGAATGTTTTCAAGACTTCATCAATTGTATGATTTTGGTTTTCTAATAGAAATTGGAGGTTTTGATATTAAATGGTTGGTCATGGTTTTCCATGATGTTAATTATGTTTTATGTGCAATAATGGTGGTTTTGGGTAATTATATTTCAGGGGAATGGTTTAGTGATAATTAGAATTGGTTTTGGTTATATTATGCCCCTAATGTGTTTGACAAAATGCCTATAATAAAAGGGTTAATACAATGGGTACATAGAATCACCCAAATGGGTTAATATATTAATTAAAGGGAACTTAAAAGTCCCATTAAACCCATATATGGTTGGCTATGGATAGTACTTGCAATTATGGTGGGTATAACGATACCACCACTAAATGGCCTTAGTTAATAAATGGTAAATTTATTGTTTGGTTATTTGGTAATGGTTTAATTTAGTTATTAATGGTGGGATGTGTATAAAAGTCATGAAAGGTGGAGTTCCTGGGGGGACCAAAATTAGGAACACATATTTATCGATGTGAAGATGGTCTTTGTGACCATTTGGATGATGTCACACTATATTTTTAGGGATGTACTAGTCATCCCAGGTTTTCTTCCCTAGTCGTGTAACTTCACACACTGGGCCCTTTTAGCAGGGGGAGCTGAACCTATATATCCCATGGGTGGATTGGGATGGAAAAGCTACAAACCAAGGTAAATGTTTTAAATACATGCTAAACCTAGTCCCCTTTCTCGACATGGTTATATTTATATATATGTATGGTTGTGTTCTTATGGATGGTTTTACTTAGCTTTATAAATGGCATTATATTGTCCTTGTCCTAAGATTATGCTAGTTTTCACCCACTAAACTATCTAATGGCGATTGTATACCCATGTTATGCAAGAATCGGATGTTCTACTTCTCCTGTATAGTGATTGACTCAGGGATCAACATTTGGACTAAAGTGGTGAGCGTTCGTCCTTTTGTTAGGCTCCATTTCATGTTATAGATATTTCTAGACACTTTAATTTTATTTTAGATATTGGTTTTATCCATGGATGGGGGCATATCCGAACCGGATTTTATTACTCTTTTGGTTAGAGGCTTTGTGGTATTGTTATGGGTTAGAATGGGCGGGATCGTTATTGATGTCAGCCTTAGCATTGGAATAAGCTGGTGGACTGACACCATTGGACATAAATTCTCACTATTCCATCATATTTTTTTGGGGATTAATTATATTATGTTTTGAACTTATTTAGTTATGGCCTGGTTTATTTCTTTTGGAATGGTTTGGCATGGTTGGGAATTTAGTGTGGGATGGTTAGATACAATTGGGCCATTCACACTTGTGATCCTATCTCAAATTCTTCGTATGATCTATTACACTATATTATCATATGCTCAAAATTTAACCAACTCAACGCAGGCAACTAAAGGTTGGGTTGGGTAATAGTAGTGGTCTTCGGTCCCGATCAAACCTAGGACGCCCATTAGAATAAGGTGCCATTTGGGTCATGTCAAGTTAGTATCATAGCCTAGGTTCTTGGTCAATTAGGAGCCCACAAAGGCATATCGAGTAGAGTCTCTTTTAGGGGTGTGTAGCATGCCACACTAATAAGGGAGAGGCTACAAGGCATTAGCAATGTCTCATTTTCTTGGAATTCAATTTTCAAGTTTGGAGTTTCAGTCTTGGAATCTTATTTAATCCTTGTTTGTTCATCTTTCAGATTATACCTTGTAGATCTATAACACAAAAAAATTCTTCTATCCTATCTGGGGCAAAGCTGAAGGGGTGCATCCTACTTCTAGGGTTTATATTCTATCTCATGGTCCTATCCCTAATAGTTTTGGAGTTTTATCAGTTTATACTAGTCCTCCTTAAGGCGAGGTAACTAATGCAAAATTTCGTCTGTCTATTTATGTTATTGCTATGATGGTTGTTGCTTAGGCTGAGTAGGTTACGACTGGTGCTTTGTCTGCTGAGGTTGCAGGAGTTGGCCAATTTATGAAGATGGGTTTTCCCACTTTTTCTAGAGTGAAGGTGGAGGAGGATCCACAAGGCTTCTTGGATGAAATAGAAAAGATATTTTGGGTGATGCAGGCTACTAATATGGAGGGGATAAACTTTGAAGCTTATCAGCTCAAAGAGGTTGTATATCAGTGGAATGAGAAGTGGGATAGGGATTGGGGTGATGGGGAAGAATCAGTTGTATGGGATACTTTTTCTAAGGCCTTCTTAGATCGTTCTTTCCCCAAGGGTTGAGGGAAGAAAAGATGTAGGAGTTTGTGAACCTCAAGCAGGGAAAGATGTCTGTCAAGGAATATGCCTTAAAGTTTCACCAATTCACAATGTATGCACAAGATTTAGTGGTTGACATGCAGGCAAGAATAAGGAAGTTCACTTCTAGGTTCAATTGGGATTTAATTTAGAGACCAAGATGGCCCTGTTGATTAAGGATATGGACAAATCTTGGTTCACTATGCATATATAGTAGGTAGAGGATGAGAAGAGAAAACAAGCAGAGTTTGGAGATATAAAGGGTAATAAGAGAAGATTTTTTGTCTCAGGGTGGTCGTAATGGAGGAAAATGGCAGAAAAACAAGTGGGGGAGTTGCTCCTAGTTCTAGTGTTGGTTAGAATAGGTTGTATGCTTAGGCATCCCAACAGTAATTCGAGGCATCACCTAATGTCGTTACTAGTACATTATAGCTCTTCTCTTGTGATGTATATTATTTTTTTGATCCAGGATCCACTCTCTCTTATGTGACTCTTTATGTGGCTATATCTTTTAGTTTTGATCCAAAAGTTATTTTGGATCCTTTTTCTATTTGTACCTCAGTAGCTTACTCGGTTATTGCTAAGAGAGTCTACAGGGGTTTGTGGTATCTGTTGGTGGCAAGCATACCTTGGTGGATCTATTTAGTTGGTTATGGTGGATTTTGATGTCATTATAGGTATGGATTGATTGCACTCTTGTTACATGTCCTTGTATTGTCGGACTCATAGGGTTGTTTTAAGTTCCTTGGTGAGCCGGTTATAGAATAGAATGGTAGTTCTTTAGCTCCTAGGGGGTGATTTGTTTCTTATCTTAGAGCTCAGAGGTTAATCTCCAAAGCTTTTATTTATCAAATGGTTTAGGTTAAAGATTCAAACTCGAAAGGTCCTTCTTTCCAGTCAGTTCCAGTGATTAATGAGTTTCCAGAGGTTCTTTCGAATGATCTTCTTGTTGTTTCTCCGGATAGGGAAATCGAGTTTGGTAGTGATCTAGTTTTGGACACTCATTCAATTTCTATTCCTCTGTATAGAATGGCTCTGGCTGAGTTAAGAAAACTCAAGGATCAACTTAAGGATCTTTTGGGTAAGGGGTTTATTCATCCTAGTGTATCTCTGTAGGGTGCACTGGTGTTGTTTGTGCACAAGAAGAATGGATCCCTTAGGATGTGCATTGACTATAGGCAGTTGAACAAGGACATGGTCAAGAACAAGTATCCTCTCCCAAGGATAAATGATTTGATTGATTAGTTTCTAGGTGCTAATTTCTTTTCTAAGATAGATCTTTGGTCTGGGTACCATCAGCTAAAGATTAGGGAGGTGGATACCCCTAAGATGGCTTTTATTACTCAGTATGGGAACTTTGAGTTTCTTTTAATGTTAATTGATTGACTAATGCTCCGACGGCATTTATGGATTTGATGAATAGGGTTTTTCGTCAGTATTTGTATCCCTTCTCTATGGTGTTTATTAATGACATTCTGGTTTATTTGAAGAGTCAGATGTATTATGCTAATCATCTCTGTGCGGTGTTGCAGACCTTAAAAAGATAGCAGTTGTATGCCATGTTCTCCAAGTGTGAGTTTTGATTGAATGTTGTAACTTTCTTGGGTTATATTATTTCTAGTGAGGGGATTATAGTGGAACAATAAAAGGTTTTCATGGTTAAGAGGTGGCATATACCCACAACTTCATACTACATTCGGAGCTTTTTGGGTTTAGCTGGGTATCATAGGCGGTTTGTGGAAAGATTTTCATCAATAGCTTCTCTGTTGACTAAGTTGACTCTCACTAAAGTTCTGAGGAAAGTGGGTTTTAGTGAAGTGTTAATTGATATGGTGTATAAACTGGTGCGTAACAATTGGTATTCTATACTTTTGAATGGGCATCCTAAGGGATTCTTCAGGTCAACAAGAGGTTTAAAGCAAGGTGATCCTTTATCACCAACACTCTTTATACTAGCGGTTGTGGTTGTATCCAGAGCTCTTAAATCACTGATGATTTCAAAAGAGTTTAAACCTTTTGGAATGCCAAGAGGAAGTCCAAAAGTGAATCATTTTGCTTTTGTTGATGATATGATCATCCTTTGCAAGCGGATTTGAATACTTTGAAGATAGTAGTAGAAACTCTACATAAGTATGAAAAAGTGTCTGGCCAAAAGATTAATAAAGAGAAGAGTGCAATTTATTTGCACAAAAGCATGTCTCAAAGGAGTGTGATAATGGCCAAAGTAGCTACTGGCATCAATAAAAGAGAGTTTCCATTTAGTTTCTTAGGTTGTCCCATCTTTCATATGAGGAAGAAGAAAGATCTCTATCAACCTATTAAGCACAAAATAAGTAGTAAATTACAAGGATGGAAAGAAAAATTATTGTCTTATGGTGGTAGGGTTGTTCTCATCAAGAGTGTCTTGCAAAGTATTCCTATTCATTGTCTTTCACTAATGAACCATCTTGCTAATGTATTGAGTTCTATTCAGAGAAAGTTCGCTCAGTTCTTTTGGAGAAACCATATTGGGGGGGGGGGGGGTGAAGTAGACATTGGCTTAGGTGGAGTTCTTTATGTTATCTAGAAGAAGAAGGAAGATTAGGGTCCAAAAGGTTGCAAGATGTTTCTATGGCTTTGTTTTGCAAATTATGGTGGAATCTCATAACTAAGGACTATATGGAGTAGGTTCATGCATAACAAATACTATAGAAATCAATACGCCAATGAAATTTTCTGGAAGGTTGGTGCAGGGTCTCAAGTATGGAAAAAAATGCAGAAGCAAGAGATTAAGTGAATCACCAAATTCTGTGGAGAATCAAAAAGGATCACTCTAATTTATGGTTTGATAATTTGACAGATATTGAATACTCGATTAACATGATTCAAATACAGAGAGAAGAATTTCAGAAGGTCAAGGATTTAATCAATAGAAGTTAATGGAAGGAGCAAGTTTTGTTGCAAATATTCCTTCTGGAGGTTGTTAATCATATTTTAACTACTCTAAGGTTCAGAATTGTTGAATGGGAAGGATATGTCCCTATTTGAAAGTTGGAAACCAATGGAAAATTTATAGTGAAATCAACATGGGAGTATATTAGGCAGATGCAAGAAAGAAATTCCATTTATAAATCTATATGGGTAAAGGGATTACCTTTCAAAATAGCATTCCTAATGTGGACAATATGGAAAGAACAGGTTCTAGTTGAGGCTCTTATAAGAAGGTGGGGATTTGAAGTACCAACTAAATATTGGTGTTGTCTACATCCAGATCAAAAAACCATTTCTCATGTGTTTCTTAGATCATATTTAGCTAATAGGACTTGGTCCCATTTTGCTTCATGTGCAAGTATCCTTATTCAAGGATTGTCAGTTAGGGAAATTATTCATAGCTTGTGGACTAAGGAAGTCAAGGGGAGGGTCAAGCCTTATTAATAAGGAATAGCTTGAAGCATGAAGGAAAAAATCCATCTAATCAAAAGGTAATATTTAATATTACTAAAAATATGGGTCTTTTACTTAAAGTACGAATCCCATGACAAGTTTTTCCCAGTAACTGGGCAGAGATACATAAGGAGATAGAAGGAAGAATGCCTAAAATAAAGGTTACTAAAGTGTTATAGAAGTTTCTAGAGGCTAGATGGGTGATATATAATACTGATGGGGCATTCAGAGGCAACCCAGGGGTCAGCTCTTATACCTTTTCTGTGAAGAATGAGAAGGGAAATTTAATTTAAATAGAAGGAGATAAAATGGAAGACATTTTCAATATTGAAGCAAAAGCTAAGGCTATTTTAGAGGCAGCTACTCATGAAAATAAAATACATATAGGAAAACTTATCATTCAAACTGACTCATTACTGATGCAGAAAGTATTAATCGGGGAATGGAAGTGTCCTTGGCATGTAGTATACTATGTGTATAAAATATGGAATTTAATGCAGAGCAAGCAAATACAATATTAACATATTATGAGGGAAGTCAATGATTTGGAAGATTATCTAACTAATTTAGCCATATACAAAGAGGATTTCTGAATCACTAGCTTTTAACAGTTAGAAGTTAGATATAGAAATATCTTGAACTGTGACAAAATATAATGTTCTTACATAAGAATAAGAGCAATATGACAATAAGAAGGATGAGTAGGCTACAGTGTTTAGAAGTTCACAATTGCATATTTACATGGGTAACTAAAAAAAACATAACAAGTTTCCTAGCCTAATCTATGGCAGCCTTCAAAAAGGACTCTCAGCAAAAAGGGAAGGTCAAGGGAGATTTTGGAATTTGAAACACCTGGATAGACTAATTCATTCTATTTTCAAGCGAGTTCGAGCATCCCAAATCTCCATACCATCAGCAACTTTAAGGAGGATCAGAGTAAGCAAAGTAAGGAAGAAAAAGAGCTACAGTGGTTGAAGAAAACAAAATAAAGGTGCTTACATAGGTCTGATGTAGCATCCAGGGACTCGATACCTTCAACACAACATAAAAAGAGAAGTTTTATCTCATCCACCGTAGAACATACCTGGAATTAACAAAAGAAAGCATTAATAGAGAAGAAGAGTAAGTGTATAACACGAAAAGGAGGAGTTACTTACTTTTAAGAGTTGATAAACATATAACTAGTTGCATTCCATGGCATTTGATTGATAACCCATATCCAAAGCATGAAGAACTCCAAGTTCCACTAACCAAAAGCTACTACTTTTCAACTAGAAGAGGAGTATTACCGGTGGTAAGATGGAAGATAGGTTTAGGGAAACCTTACATTACTTTATATATAAGAATGGATGGCGGTGGATTCGGTATATTTTCAAAATAGATTAGCCCATTCTCAGTTTCTTGAATAAAAGTTGGTTGGACAACTTAATGTAAATACACAATTATGGTTTATTAATAAAAATCCAAATTAAACTAAAAAAAAAGACTAAGTTGACTCTGAAGAAGGTCAAGTTTTCTTGGTCGGATGCTTATAAAGGGAGTTTCAAGAAGTTGAGGATAAGTTAACTTTGAATCTAATTCTTACTTTGTTAAAAGGCAATGATGGATTCGTGGTTTATTTTGATGTATCACGGGTAGCCTTGGTTGTGTGTTTATGCAGCATAGGAAGATGATTGCCTATGCTTCCAGGTAGTTGAAAGTGCATGGGAGGAACTATCCTACTCATGATTTAGAGTTTTTAGCAGTTGTATTTACCTTTAAAATATAGTGGTAATATTTTTATGGTGTTCACGTGGATATCTTTTCTAATCATAAGAGTCTATAGTATGTGTTCACTCAGAAGAAGCTTAATCTTAGGAAGAGGAGAAGGCTTAAGCTTCTTAAAGACTATGATATGAGTCTTCACTATCACCCAGGTAAAGTAGACATGATTGTTGATGCTCTTAGAAGGTTATACATGCGGAGTTTGGCTCATGTAGTGGAACAAAAGCAGAAATTGATGAAGGATATTCACCGTTTGGCTAATCTTAGAGTTTGCCTCTTGGACTCCAAGAATGGTGGTGTGATAGTGCAAGAAGTGGTTTGATCATCTCTTAGTGCAGAGATTAAGGAGAAGGAAGTGATAAATCCTATTTTGATGAAAATTAAGAATGATATTGGTGGAACATAGTGATGTTTTATATTAGTGGTAATGATACTTTACGGTACCATGAAAGGTTGCGTGTTTTTCGACGGATTGCAACAAAGGATTTTGGATGAGGTACATAAATTGAGATATGTTGTTCATCCCATATCGACTAAGATGTATCATGATCTCAAGGAAAACTATTGGTGGAATGGAATGAAAAGGGATGTAGCTGATTTTGTTGCCAAGTACATGGTGTGTCAATAGATTAAGGGTGAGCAAATAAGGCTAGGAAGGTTGTATCAAGAAATTGATTTTCCCAAATAGAAATGGGAATTAATCAATATGGACTTCATTATCGATCTTTCTCTATCTCAAAATCAATATGATTTGGTTTGGGTTATCATGGATAGGATGACAAAGTCTGCCTACTTTTTGCCAATGCAGACTACCTTCTCAACAGAGGATTATGTGAAGTTTTATCTTTAGGAGATTGTGAAGCTGCATGGGGTACCTATTTTAATTATTATTTATCGTGGCACGTAGTTTATATGTTACTTCTAGCGATCTTTTCAAAATGGGTTGGGGACTAAGGTTAGTTTGAGTACTTCTTTCTAATCATAGACGGATGGGCATACAGAGAGAACTATTTACAAATTAGAGGATATTCTTTGGGCTTGTGTGATTAATTCTATCTGCAGTTGGGTTGAGAATCTACCTTTGGTGGAGTTTTCTTACAACAATAGTTATCATTCTAGTATTAGTATAGCCCCTTTTGAGGCATTGTATGGTAGGAGGTATAGATCTCTTATTGGGTGGTTTGAGCTTTGTAAGATGGATATGTTTGGTCTCGACTAGGTTTACCAGGCTATGGAGAAGGTGAAGGTGATTCGTGATAGGCTTAAGGCTTCCCAAAGTCACCAAAAGTCCTGTGCAAATGTTAGGCGTAGGATCTTAGCGTTTGAGGTTAAGGGTAAGGTTTTCTTCAAGGTATCTCCCATAAAGGGAGTAATATGGTTTGTCAAGAAAGGGAATCTTAGTCCCCAATATGTTGATCCTTATGATGTTTTGCGAAGAGTTGGTAACGTTGATTATGTGCTGAAATTGCCTTCTAGCTTGAGCTTGGTTCAACCGATCTTTCATGTTTCTATGTTAAGGAAGTGCATTGGTGATCCTTCTTTTGTTGTTCCTTTGGAAGGATTAGGTATCACAGATTCTCTTTCTTATGAGAAAATCCCAGTTGAGCTTAGATAGGCAGGTTCATCAATTGTAGACCAAGAATGTGGCTTCAATTAAGGTTCTATGGTGGAAACATAAGGTGGAAGAAACTACTTGGGAAGCAGAGGAGGACATGAAGTTCAAATATCCATTTTTGTTTTATACTCTTGGGATTCGTGCGAAAGGTATGTGTCTTCAACGCATCTTTATTTTTTAAGTTTATTAAAGTAAAGATTAATATCTTTGCCTCTTAGTTTTCAAACTTTGTTAAAGATTAGGAATATATTTGATAAGATAATTCAATTGAATCATGCGTGTAGTTACCCCTACCTTGTCCGTCATTAGGGGATGAATGTTCCTAGTGGAAGAGACTATAACACCTTGGGTTTTAATCCTGATAAAATTTCCTAGAATTCAAGTCTTTAGACCCTATATAACTTATGGGAACGATCCATATGATAGGTTACAAATGGTATAGTAACATCATATGTTGACCAGTATTGGTTGGTGGGATGTATTCTGGACATTGGAATTGATACGACTTAGGATTACGAGTCGTATTGGTGAGTAAGGATCGTTTGGTTCTTTAACTTAATCTTAGATTTGGTTACTTAAGTTGGATCTGAGTACGAGTAGATCACCATGATTTGTAAACTAGGGTACAAGTCAAACCATGTACTCGTATGGTGGATAGTATCTAAATCTTTCTTTGGTTTAATTTGCCAGGGGTATGGTTGAATGGTATTGATCATATATTTCAAATATGACTTGGTTGGATGAGTCATATGTTCCATAGTGTTAGATCCAATGGTTGCCGCTAGAATACTAGTGGAGGGCACCAATCGTATTTGAGGGTAGGACTTGTGAGGGTTAGTCGTACCCTTCTGATGGGGTTTTGGTAAAACTTAAATGGGGGTGTTTTGGACATTTTCCCACTTATCCTAATAAAGTCCCACGACTTCTAACCTACATGGGAGGCTATTTACCCTATTATTCTATTGATTAACACTTAGAAACTCTTCCTAAATACTCTATAATTCTCTCAAAATTTTTTGGGCAAAAAAAGCTAGGGTTTTAATAAGAGGGTTAATTTGGGGCTTGTCTTGGTGATGTCTTTCCATCATCATCTTGGTTTAAGGCATGTTCTCTTCACTCATTGCTAATTCTAACTAAAAGTATGGTTTTTATGACTATTTTCATGACTTCATTGATTGTGTGATTTTGGTTTTCATATATGAATTGGAGGTTTTTATATTAAAAGGTTGGTTATATTTTCTATGGTTTTAATTATGCTTTATATGCATTAATGGTGGTTATGGATAATTTAATTGCATAGGAATGGTTTAATGGTAAATTGTAAGACCCCGTAAAGTTCCCTTATAGTTTGAGCCTTAAGCGTGTTAAGTGGTGTAATTCCGGCCCTAAAAGATTGAGAAGAAACTTTCCAAGTGATTAGTCTGTTAATCTTGTTGAATTTTCCTGAAAATGACTTCCTATAATGTATAGAATTGAATTAGCTTACCAACTATACCAATTTCGCCCAAATCTAATGCTTGGGTAAGAAGTTATGACTAATTTAAGTCCTAGTTGTAAAACGTCATTTTAGTGCTTGGCGCATCTCGGAGAGGGACTATTTTATAATTCTCTAATTCCAGTGGAACTCCATGATAGTGGCACATCGCGGAGGAGCATAATTTCTCAATAGTCAATTTCCAGTGGCCTAACGTGATTGTGGTGCGTCACGCTGATGTTCCAGGTCCCAACTAGTGGGACAATGCGATGGCTCTGCATCGACGTGACTCCCAAATTCCTATTTGTCTATTTCCAGAGAGCCACCACGATAGTGGTGCGTCGTGGTGGCCCATTAAATCGGGTTCCCAGTTTAATTTTCTAGCTTCGTAGAAAAGTCAAAAAGGGCACTTTGAACTTTTTCCAAGCCTCTTAAACCGTCCAAACATCAGAATTTAGGGCCACTACCAGCATCATATGATATTTTATCACAATTTCCCTCAACCAAAATCCCTTAGCATCTAGATCCTCTTCTAAGAATCTCAAGGATTCACGGTAGATTTTCTAAATTGAGTCAAGATTCAAGGTTCCCAAGTCAAGGGTTGCAAGAACCCTCTCTCAAGAGTAAGAAGAAGAGTTTGAAGCAAGCTTGTTCATCCAATTTCATAATCTAAGGTATGTGGGGTTTTGAACAAGGGTAATCCTTTCACCCTTGTGCCCAAAGGCTTATTTAAACTACAATTTTCTGTAATTTATGAGATTTTACATGAAATTGAATTGTGGGTTTTCACCCATTGTTATTGGTGCAATCTTTTGATGTTTCCCATGAATTTAGAGTCTAATGGTATGATTTTTACATGTTTTCTTGAGAAATTACAGCTAGGTCTATACCCCATGATTTTAATACTTGAGAAGTTAATAGTTGAAATGTTTGAGATATTGAAGTATGTGAGTATGTTGAGATTATAAGCTAAATTATTGTAAATACCATATTTCAATATGATTTATGAATCTTTATGCTATCTAATATGCATTTTGATGAGTTTTAATTTGAGATTGAATCATGGGTCATTAAGCCCTACTTGAGACTTGCAATTTTATGAACTTTCGTTTAAGTATTCTGAGATTATTGAGAAATATTTTGACCTAATGGTCATAGAGATTTGAAATCCACTTCACTACATGAGATTATAGATTTGATTATTGGGTTCTTGTGAACTATGAGATTATTTTGAAAGTTGATTTTTATGAGATGAGCGAGATAAACTAAAGGGAGTAGTATTTAGCACCGAGTTGGGTAGGTTACTATTGTTTCTTACCCCAGAACTACATGCCACAATAGGTTTGAGATTTTGGGCCTAAGGCCGAGATCATTGAGCTCGAGGCCAAGATAAGTGATCACTGAGTTGAGGTTATACTCCTTGGCAAGAGTATGATGCCTCTCCCCAATGTGAGGTTTCATCCTTAGGAAGACAAGACGTTGGACTCTATGTAGCTCACATGGTTTATGTCAGTTAAGAGAACCTTCCTATACTAAAGTATTTTCCATTGAGAGAGAATATTTTTTCCCTAAGGCTTTGGGATGAGATATTTTCTGAAATGAATGAACTGCTTTGAGTATTTTCCAAAGAAGGAAGTAGTTTTCTCTACTAACACGAGTTTATCACTAGTTTTAAAACCAAAGTTATATGATTTTGAGTTCCAAGAGTTTGAGTTCAAAAGAGTTATAAGTTCTTGAGCATTAAAGAAGTTTTACTCCCCATGAGGCATATGCATGAGTTGAAAGTATTGTTTAAAGTTTGCTTCAGTTTATGAGTAATGAGAATAAGAGAAGAGTACAAATTTTACAACCAAAGTATAATGACTCATAAGATTTGCATTGCGTTCTTCATTCTACATGATTTATGAGCTTTACATTTTAGATTTATTCAAGCCATGTGAGTCATTCCTATTTGCATGCATGATTTGATTAAAGAGTATTGACATTGTTTTATGTAAATGTATACTCCCCCACATACTCAGTACATTCCCAAGTGTTGATCCACATATACGTCTATGTGCTACATTGTCTTATAATGTTGGTTCTTGGCTCAGTCCAGTCTCGTCAGTGATTCCTGAGTACTTTTATCAACATTTCTCCAGTGGTGAGTCCTCATGGTTCGAGGGCCAATCTTCAGATATTTCAGTATTTGAGTGGTTATGTTATTACTTTCAGTCTATTTTCAATCAGTTGGGGACCTGTCCCAACGGCTCTCTAGTTCATGGAGTAGTAAAGGCTTTGTCAGATTAGTTATCAAATTGTGGTTGTATTGATATATCCAGTATTATGGTCATTTGGATTGACTATTACCTTTGTATTTCCTTTTATTTGATATGATAGTGCCAGTGTTTTATATATTTTTTCTTGAATGAATTATTATGAGAAGTGATAAGCTCAATGGGTTAGCTTGGGGCTACTTGTATCCCTAAGCACCGTGTGATATTCCGGGACCCATTTTTGGTGTGTTACAAACTTGGTATCAGAGCCTAAGGTTTTAAAGGAGTCCTAGGGATTCTTACAAGATGCGTTGAGTGGAGTCTTGATCATCAATGTGTAGCGCGCCACATCTATAAGAAAGAGGCTACAAGACATTTTAGGAAAAGTTATTTCTTTCTTTGAGATTCCATCGTGCCTATACTTGTCCCTCTCATCAAATAATTCGTGCTCTCCTACTTCAGAAAATGCCTCTTTGAAGAGTGGATGCCCATAGAAACAATAATGAGTAACCCTGCCTGTCGATCCCTTGAATAAGATAATGTCTAATGTTGGGTTTTGGGTGGCCTTTCTCGCGTTAGCCCAAGCAGTCACCACTAATGTTTGGGCCAATAACCAGGCCGCATTTACAAATCAGCAGGGAGGTGATTTAGCTACTGCTAGGATCCATGATTTCATGTAGATAAATCAGCAAGAGTTTTATGGGTCCAAGACAAGTCAAGACCCACAGTTGTACCTTGAGGAGGTGAGAAAGATCATGCAGGTAATGCATGCTTTTTAGGAAGAAAGTGTTGAGTTGGGTTGTATCATGGAGAAAGGGTAGAGGTGAGGATGCTTCTCCTATGACTTTGCAGGTGTTCCAAGATGCATTCTTGGACAAGTTTTTTCACTTAAGATGAGGGAAACAAAGATTGAAGAGTTTATGAACTTAAGGAAGGTCTCCATGACTATTAAGGAGTATTGCTTGAAGTTCAACCAATTGTCCAAGTTTGCTCCTGATTTGATTTCTGACACCCGAGCTAGTATGAGCAAGTTCGTGATAGGTGTTTCTGGTTTAGTGCTGAAAGTGTGTAGGACTATGATGCTGCATAGGTATTTAGATCTATCTAGGTTGATGACATATGCACAACAGATAGAGGCAAATAAGATTAGAGAGAGAGACAGAGCGAAGGGTAACAAGAGGGCTAGATCTGAGCAACATGAGTATAGTTAGCCTATGTTCCATGGAGGAAACCACCCTCAGTTTCAGAGACGTCCATCTATTGTAGCTCCTTGATCAGTTAGTGCTCCTGCGCCTAGAGGTAGGCAGGAGCAAGGGAGCAGGTCTTTTATGTCTAGGTCGCAAAATAGTATTATTAATAGGACCCATTATCCTCCTTATGCTAAGTATGGTAGGGATATCCCAGTGGGTGTTTCACAGATTTAAGGGATTGTTTTAATTGTGGAAAGTAGGGCCACAGACTTACAGATTGTCCGCTTTCTAGGCAGAGGACTAGAAATGCCCGACCTCGGGCACAAACTACTAGTACACTAGCTCATGTCCCTCATCTCGCCCCTATTCAGGGCGGTTCATCTAGTACTGCTAGCGGTCAGTGCTAGAACAGATTCTATGCCTTACTATCGAGTTAGGAGAAGAAGGACTCTCTCGATGTTGTTACTGGTATGCTCTGCATCTTTTGTTTTGATGTTTATGTGTTGTTGGACCCCAGGCCAAGTCTCTTCTATGTGAACCAACTTGTGGATGTGAATTTCAAAATGAAATCCAAAAAGATTACTGAGCCTTTCCTAGTCTCTACACAAGTAGGGGAGTCAGTTATTGCTAAACAAATGTATAGAGATTATCCTGTTACTGTTCTTCATAGAGTCATACTTGTTGATTTGATAGAGTTAGACATGTTGGATTTTGACCTTATTCTGGATATGGATTGGCTTCATTCTTATTATGAATCAATAGACTATCGTACCCATGTGGTCAAGTTTTAGTTCCCTCATGAGCCAGTTTTTGAGTGGTCCAGGTGTTTGGTATCTCCAAAGAGTCATTTTATCTCCTATCTCAAAGCCAAAAAGCTAATATCTAAGTGTTGCATTTATCACCTAGTTAGAGCCAAAGACACTAATTCCGAGGCTCTAACTATTCAGTCAGTCGATATTGTTAATGAGTTTCCAGATATTTTTCTAGAAGATCTCCCAGGGGTACCTCCCAATAGAGAGATAGAATTTGGGATTGACCTTCTTCCCGATACTCATTCCATTTCTATTTTGCCATACCATATGGCACCTACTGAGCTTAAGGAGTTAAAAGAGCTACTCAAGGATCTTTTAGACAACGGTTACATAAGGCCTAGTATTTCTCCTTGGGGCGCACCTGTTCTATTTGTGCGGAAGAAAGATAGTTCTTTACATATATGCATTGACTATCATCAGCTTAACAAGGTCACAGTAAAAAATAAGTATCCTCTTCTGAAAATTGATGACCTTTTTGATCAATTGCAAGATACAAGTTATTTCTCCAAGATAGACCTTAGATCCGGCTATCATCAACTTAAAGTGAGGGAATGTGATATTCCAAAGACATCCTTCCTAACCCGCTATGGTCACTTTGAGTTTCTAGTCATGTCTTTCAGACTGACCAATGCCCCAACATCTTTTATGGACCTCATGAATCGAGTGTTCAAGCAATATCTTGAGATGTTTGTTATAGTGTTCATAAATGACATCCTTGTATACTCCCACAGTGAGCATGATCATACACATCACTTTAGAATTGTCCTGCAAACTCTTAGAGGTCACCAGTTGTTTGCCAATTTTAGTAAGGGTGAGTTTTAGCTAAGGTCTGTAGCCTTTCTGGGTCATGTTGTTTTAGCCGAAGGTATTAAAGTTAATCCCCAAAAGACAGAAGCTGTAAGAAATTGGCCTAGACCTATCTCTCCATCTGATATAATAAGTTTCTTAGGTCTAGCGGGCTACTACCATCATTTTTTGAAGGTTTCTCCTCTATTGCATCTACCATGACCCGGTTGACCCAAAAGAAAGTTAAGTTCCAGTGGTCAGATTCCTGTGAGAAGAGTCTTTAGGAGTTTAAGACTAGAATTACTTCAGCCCCTGTGTTGATTTTTACCTGATGGTACAGATGGTTTTATAGTGTATTATGATGCATCTAGAATTTGTTTGGGTTGTGTGTTGATGCAAAAAGGTAAGGTTATAACCTATGCATGTATAAGAATTACCCAACCCATGATCTTGAGTTAGATATTAAGGTCTTTGCTTTGAAAATCTGGAGACACTATCTTTATGGTGTTCATGTTGATGTGTTTACTGATCATAAGAGTGTGCAGTATGTGTTTACTCAGAGGGAGTTGAATCTTAGGCAGAGAAGGTGGTTAGAGTTGTTAAAAGACTATAAGATGAGTGTGTTGTATCACCCAAGCAAGGCCAATATAGTGGCAGATCCCCATAGCAGATTGTCTATGCGTAGTATTGCTCATGTAGAGGAAGGTAAGAAAGAGTTAGCTCGTGATGTCCATTATCTGGCTAGATTGGATGTTAGGTTGCTTGATTTAGCTGAGTGATGTACTTTGGTGCAAAGTAATTCTAAATCCTCTTTAGGTTTGAAAGCAAAGGAGAAGCAAGATAGAGATACTAGATTGGTCATACTGAAGGAGGAAGTTAAGGACCAAAAGGTAGAGATTTTCGCCCAAGGGAGAGATGGCATGTTGAGATTGCAGGGTAGATTGTGCATTCCGTGTGTTGATAATCTGAGGAAAAGAATTCTGGCTGAAGCGCATGGCACGCAGTATTTTATTCATCCTGGCACTTCCAAGATGTACCGCAACTTTCGCGAAATCTATTGGTGGAATGGTAAGAAGAAGAATATAGCTGAGTTTGTAGCAAAGTGTGCAACATTCCAACATGTTAAGGTAGAGCACCAAAGACCTGGTGGTGTGATGCAAGAGTTTGGTATACTCACTTAGAAGTAGGAGGTGGTGAATATGGACTTCGTGACCGGGTTACCTCTTTTGCATCGACATTATGATTCTATTTGGGTTGTGGTAGATAGATTGACTAAGTCCGCGCATTTCTTGCCAGTGCATACATCTTAGACAACTAAGGATTATGCTTGATTGTATATTCAGGAGTTGGTAAGGTTGCATGGAGTCCCCTTGTCTATCATTTTGGATAGGGGTACTCAGTTCACTTATCTGTTTTGAAGGGCATTTCAGCAGGGTCTTGGTACCCAATTTCTTTGGAGTTCCACTTTTCATCCGCAGGCTGATGGTCAAGATGAGAGGACCATCAAAACTTCAGAGGATATGTTAAGGGCATGTATCTAGATTTTAAAGGTAGTTGGGATGATCATTTTCCACTGATTGAGCTTTCATATAACAATAGTTACCAAGCTAACATTGAGATATCCTTATTTGAGGCCTTTTATAGTAGAAGATGTAGATCACCCATAGGTTGTTTTGAGGTGGGTGAAGTTGCCGTTGTTGAGCTTGATGCAGTATTTAAAGCTTTGGAGAAAGTTAACTTGATTAGAGAGAGGTTAAATACAGCTCAGAGTCATCAAAAGTCATATGCTGATGTGAGAAGAAGAGATCTTGAGTTTAAAGTGGGTGATTTAGAGTACTTAAAGATTTCACCCATGAAAGGGGTGAAAGGGTTTGGTAAAAAAGGAAAGCTTAGTCTCCATTACGTTGTCCCCTATAGAGTCTTGAGCCATGTTGGTAAAGTAGCCTATGAAGTTGAGTTTCCTGCAGAGTTGTCAGTCGTTCATCCTAATTTTCATGTCTCCATGCTTAAGAAGCATATTGGTGATTCCGTTGTGGTAGATCTTTCAGAGAGTGATGATATTCAGGACAGTCTTTCATTCGATAAGATTCCCATTGAGATCCTAGATTTTTAGATCCGTAGACTGAGTAACTAAGAGGTTCCTTTGGTCAAAGTTTTGCGGCAGAACCCGTCAGTTTAGGATGCAACTTGGAAGGCAGAAATAGACATGCGAGCCAAGTACCCGCACCTCTTTTCTGCGAGTTCAGATCAAGTCGAAGGAATTATTTTTCCTTAATTCAGCCCTTCTAATCTAAAGTTCTGTTATATATCTATTCTTGGATCAGTTCTTGCAATTTTTGGGGTATTCTAGAGTTTAGAAAGACATAGAGTCGATTTAACGAGCTCTTCAAGCTTTACATACTCTATTTCCTCTGTGATCTTAGCTTAACTAGCGATTTCAAGGATGAATGTTTCCAAGGGGGAGATATTGTAAGACCCCACAAAGTTCCCTTGTAGTTTGACCCTTGAGCGTGTAAAGTAGTGTAATTTTGGCCCTAAAGTACTGAGAAGATACTTCCCAAGTGATTAGTGTCTTAATCTTGTTGAATTTTCTTGAAAATGACTTCCTATAGTGTAAAGAATTGAATTAGTTTTCCAACGATACCAATTTCACCAAAATTCGATGCCCGGGTAAAATTATGGCTAATTTAAGTCCTAGTTGTAAAATAGCATCATTTAGTGCTTGGTGCATTGTAGAGAGGGTCTATTTGACAATTGTCAAATTCTAGTGGAACTCTGTGATAGTGGCGCATCGCGGAGGACCCCAATTTCTCAATAGTCAAATTCCAGTAGCCTAGCGCAATTGTGACGCATTGCACAAAAGTTCCAGGTCCTAACCTGTGGGACAACGCAATGTCTCCGCATCGCGGTGACTCCTAGATTCCCATTTATCAATTTCCAGTGAGCTACCAAGATAGTGGTGCATCACGGTGGCCCATTAAATCGGGTTCCCATTTTAATTTTCCAACTTTGTATTGAAGTCAAAAAGGGCACTTTGGACTTTTTCCAACCCTCTTAAACCATGCAAACATCAAAATTTAGGGCCACTACAAGCATCATATTGATTTTCTTTCAATTTCCCACAACTAAAAACCCTAAGAATCTAGATCCTCTTCTAAGAATCTCAAGGATTCACCATAGATCTTCTAAATTGAGTCAAGATTCAAGGTTCCAAATTCAAGGGTTGCAAGAACCCTCTCTCAAGAATAAGAAGAAGAGTTTGAAGCAAGCTTATTCATCCAATTTCATAATCTAAGGTATGTGGGGTTTTGAACAAGGGTAATCCTTTTACCCTTGTGCCCAAGGGCTTATTTAAACTACAATTTTTTGCAATTTATGAGATTTTGCATGAAATTGAATTGGGGGTTTTCACCCATTGTTATTGGTTACAAGTTTTTCATGTTTCCCATGAATTGAAAGTCTAATGGCATGATTTTTACATGTTTTCTTGAGAAATTAAAGCTGGGTCTACACCCCATTTTTTTAATCCTTGAGAAGTTAATAGTTAAAATGTTTGAGATATTGAAGTATATGAGTATTTTGAGACTATAAGCTAAACTATTATAAATTCCATATTTCTATATGATTTATGAATCTATATGCTATCTAATATGAATTTTGATGAGTTTTAATTTAAGATTGAATTATGGGTCATTAGGCCCTACTTGAGACTTGTAATTTTATGAACTTTTATGCTATAACCACCCATGATTTGAGTATTCTGAGATTATTGAGAAATGTTTTGACCTAATGGTCATAGATCTTTGAAATTCACTTCACTACATGAGATTACAAATTTGATTGTTGGGTTCTTGTAAGCCGTGAGATTATTTTGAAAATGGATTTTCATGAGATGAACGAGATAAACAAAAGGGAGTAGTATTTAACACCGAGTTAGGTAAGTTACTATAGTTTCTTATTTGCCGATGTGAGGTCGGTCTTGGTGACCGTGTGCATGATGTCACACTATATTTTGGGGGATGTACTAGTCATCCCAAGTTTTATTCCTTGATTGTGCGGTTTCACACACTAGGTCCCTCTCTGTAAGGGGAGATGAACCTATATAGCCCGTGGGTGGATTAGGACGGCAAAGCTACGTATCCCAGGTAAAGGTTTTATGTGTATGCTAAACCTGGTCCATTTCCTGGAATGGTCATATGTGTGTGTGTGTGTGTGCATATAGATGGTGTTAATTGCCTTTTTAAATGGCATTGTATCCTTATACTAAGATCATGCTAGCGTTCACTCATTAACCCATCTATTGGAGGTTGTATACCCACGCTATGCAGGAACTAATCATTTTACTCCTCCTATATAGTGATTGGCTCAGGGATTAGCTTTTGGACTGAAGTGGTGAGCTTCCATCCTTTTGAAAGGCTCCATTTCTTGTTATGGATATTTTTAGACACTTTGTTTTATTTTGGATATTGGTTTTGGCCATGGTTGTGGTCATGTCCCAACTAGATTTTATTACACTTTTGGTTAGAAGCTTTGTGGTATAGCTATAGGTTAGAATGGACGGATCTGGTATTGGTGTTAGCCTTGGCATTGGAATAAGCTGGTGGGCTGACATATTTTTGAAATGATTTCTCACTATTCCATCATATTTTATTTTGAGATTAATTATATTATGTTTTCAAACTTATTTGGTTATCACCTGATTTATGGCCTTTGGAATGGTTTGGTATGGTTGGGCAGTTAAAGTGGATTGGTTGGACTCGATTGGGCCAGTTACGATTGTGATCCTATCCCAGAGTATTCATGTAAGCTTTTCACTATATTGTTATATGCTAGAAATTCACCCAACTTAAGGTAGGCGGGTGGAGGTTAGGTTGGGTAATGTGGGTGGTCTCCGGTTGCGGTCGGACTTAGGACGCCCATTATGAAAAGGCCCCTTATCAGGTCATGTTACCAACAATAAATGGACTATACCATCTAGGCTTAAACTTGCCTGGAAATAGGCTAAGTCTCCAATTATATAGCAATGCCTGGTCACCAGGCTCAAGTAGTCTTTCCTTGATTTTTCGATCATGATGCAACTTCATCTTCTCTTTGTTAGTGCAGAACTCTCATATGCTCGGAGTTGGAATTCATCCAACTCCTTCACCTTACTCATTCTCTTCTTTGTTGCATCTTTCCACTCAAAATTCAACTTCTTTAATTCCTACAATTCTTTGTTATCAGGATCAACAGGAAAGTGACATGTCTTACCAAACTCCAACTGGTACAGGGAAGCACCTACGGTAGTCTTGAAAGTTATTCGATAGGTTCATAATGCATCATCTAGATTTCTGAACCAATTAGTATGATTGGCATTAATAATCTTCACCAAAATAGACTTTATCTCTCTGTTGGACACTTCAACCTATCCGCTAGTCTAAGAGTGATAAGGAGTTGCCACCTTATTCTTTACACCATACTTCTCAAGTAAATTTATGAACAGGCAACTACAAAAGTGTGACCCACCATCACTAATGATTGCATGTGGCATGCCAAATTGAGAAAAGATATATTTCTTTAGGAAGGCGGTGATACTTCTTCCTTCTTTATTGGGGAGTGCAATTTCTTCCACCCATTTAGATATATAGTCTACCACCACAAAAATGTATTTCATCCCAAAGGAGCTCCAAAATAGACCCAAGAAGTCGATGCCCCATACATTAAACAACTCTAACTCTAGAATGGGTGTCATGGGAAGTTCATGATGTTTAGAGATATTACCTTGGCACTAGAATTGGTCATAGTCTAAGGCAAGTCATGCGTCTCCTTGTATATCATAAGCCAGTAGTACCCACATTGCAAGATCTTGTGGGTTGTACGAGTTCCTCCATGGTGACCCCCACCTGGTGAAGCATGAAAAGCCTTAAGAATACTCATCATCTCTAGTTCAGGGATACATCTATGAATAAAACTATCTGCATAAATTCGAAATAGGTAAGGTTCATCCCAAACAAACTTCCTTAACTCATGCATAAATCTCTTTCTCTGCTAGTAGGATAAATCTTCTTGAACGGGATCACTTGTTAAGTAATTTGTGAAGTAAGTAAAACAGGGAATTAGGTTTTGCAATACTGCCAAAATCTGCTCGTTTGGAAAAGTCTCATCGATTTCAATCCCATTCCGTACTTTCTTTATTTCTTCATCCTCAACTTTGGAAAAATGATCAACAACTTGATTCTCTATACCCTTTTGGTCTTTAACCTCAAAATCGAACTCTTGCAGCAAGAAAACCTAATGAATAAATCTAAGCTTTGAATCTTTCTTCGCCATAAACTATCTTAAGGTAGCATGATCTGTACGCACAACAACTTTAGTGCCAATTAGATAAGACCAAAATTTCTCAAAGGAAAACACCACTACTAGTAGCTTTTGTTCAGTCACCGTATAATTCTTTTAAGTAGGGTTTAATTCCGTACTATCATTATATATAGGGTGTAGAATTTTTTCTCTTCTTTAGCCTAAGACAACACCGAAGGCCATTCTGCTTGCATCACATATGATGTCGAATGGCAAGGACCAGTTAGGAGACACAATGACAGAAACACACACCAGCCGCTCATTTAAGAACTCAAAATCTTTCAGGCATGCCTTATAAAAATCAAACTTCACCTCTTTCTCAAGAAGTTTGAGTAAAGGATTTGAAATCTTCTATAAATCCTTGATTAATAGACTGTAGAAACTTATATGTCCTAAAAAGCTTCATATTACCTTAAATAAAATTGGTGGCGGTAGCTTTTCCATCACTTAAATTTTTTACTTGTCAACCTCTATACCTATTTTTGAGATCTTGTGCCCAAGAATAATTCCTTCTTTCACCATAATAAGGAACTTTTCCCAGTTAAGTACCATGTTACAATCCTCACATCGGGAATAGAGCATTGGCTAGGTGAATTAACAATCATCAAAAGAATCGCCAACTACAGAAAAATCATCCATAAATACTTCAATGGTGTCTTCTACTATGTCAGATAAGATAGATATCTTGCATCTCTTAAATATCATTGGAGCATTACACAACCACAATTGCCTTCTATTGAATGCAAATATCCCATATGGGCAGGTGAAAGTTTTAATCTCCTGATCTTCAAGAGAAATCATGATCTAATTGTACCCTAAATAGTCATTCAAAATATAATACCATCCCTTTCCCGCAAGTTTATCTAGCATCTGGTCCATTAAGGGCATTGGGAAGTGGTCCTTTTGGTCCATATGTTAAACTTTCTGTATTCCTATGCACACCCTCCAGTCTATGACTGGTCTAATTGGCACTAGCTCATTCTTCTCGTTTGGAACTATTGTAATGTTGCCTTTCTTTGGGATGCATTGAACAAGACTGACCCGCTAGCTATCAAAAATGGGATAAATAATGCCAACGTCTAACCACTTAATAATCTATTTCTTTACTACTTCTTATATAGGAGTATTCAATCGTCACTGATTCTCAATAGTCGAGATAAGTCTGGTTCAAGTTGGATCTTGTGAGTGCAAATTCCATGTGGAATACCCATATTATCTGTAATAGTCCAACCTATATCTTGTTTGAACTTTTGAAATAAAGACAATAATGCCTCTACCTCAGTATCCATCAAATCCGTAGCAATAATCACTGGCAACATGTTGTTTGCCCCTAAAAAAGCATAGCACAAATAGGATGGGAGGGCCTTTAACTCCAATACTAGTGGCTATTCAATTGATGGACGAGAGGCAGGAATGGTTCTATTCTTTAGATCCAGATCAAGCTTATTTAAAGCTTATATATATATGAACCTCTCCTATACATAGCACCAACCATCTCTTCATACTCCTCAATTCTATCACTATCAAAGTTCATAATTATGGCTGCTAGTGCTTCAATACCCAGTCTCTCTTTAATTGGAACTGTCACTGCTATCAACTGTATCATGAATAGTGTCTATCAAAGACACAACTCTCATATCATTTGGTTGCCGCATTGACTAGCATACATTAAAGATTACCTGTTCATCATTGAGTCTAAACCTTATGTATCCAAATCCATATCAACCAACAACCTAACCATTGCTAAGAAAGGTCTTTCTAATGTTATAAGGACTTAGAAGTCCACCTTACAATCAAGTATTATGAAATCGACTGGGAAGATGAAAGATGACACCTTTACCAACACATCATATGAATAAGAACCAGATTTTTCACAATTTGGTTGGCCATCATCAGTCTCATCAATGTTAGTTTGGGTGCTTCTAACCCCAACTACTTAAATAAAACTAGTAAAATAAGATTAATACTTTCTCCTAGATCACATAAATCCCGAGCAAAGTTAAAAGACCCAATAGTGCATAGGATGGTGAAAGCTCCAGGGTCTTCCTTCTTCTCTTCTAACGATCTAGGGCAATAGCACTACAGTGATGAACATTTTCCGTACGCTCATATCTCAAAAACTACTTTTTATTGACCAGATCTTTCATGAATTATGCATATCCTAACATTTTCTCCAATGCCTCAACTAATGGATATTTATAGGAAGCTCTTTCAACATAGGTAGAAACTTCTGATATTTGCTCTCTTCCTAGTTCTTTTTCAATCTCTGAGGATAAGGTGGTCGAGTCATGGAATGGTTTTTAGAACAGGCTCATTAACCTTACCCTTATCTTTCTCATCCACACTACTATCCTCAATATCAAATAATTTATCTGCTTATACATCAGGTGCTCCTTCAATAGTAACAGGATCAACATCATTCTTTGGCTCATTCACATTAGACACAGGCGGATCCATGGTAGTTTTACCACTCTGAGTGGTAATGACATGGAATTGACTATCATTCTTTATGTTTTGAATTATACTACTAGGAAGAGTGTCAGGCTGCCTTTGATTCAACATGGCCAATATTTGGCAAAACTGTTGCTCCAATTGTTTGGTCGCGGTAGCATATGACTAAACATTTTGATTCAGCCCTAATAGAATCGCCTTAATCTCCTTAAGATAGCACCCCTGACCTTCTTGGCCTTTTACAAATTACGACAATATTTCTTTCATTCTAGACTCAATATCTCGGCTAACCAGTGAATATAAATATTGGTCTTCTCTTTGTAGTCATCCTTCTACCACTAATCACTATCTCGTTCTCTACTTTTATATTAGGATCTATCACCATAATAGTTCTAAACTTGGTTCCCTACTCCACTGGATCAAAAACCCGCTATTTCACAATCCAAATACTTTTTTTCCTCTCTGTATTAGACTCATAAGCTCTAATAATAGATCCCTTAGCCCCACTACATTCACCTTTTCTGCCATCAGTATTGTAAAATGTTTTGAAAGCAACCCAATATTAGTCCTCAGTTGTGCGACTTCTTATCTACTATCTTCCTCTTCCATTTTCCCTAGCTCTGTAGTTACTTATAGCTCCAATAGCATATGTACCAGCCCATCTATCAGCCTCCCAAGTATGCCATCCTCACTTAGTGACAGTGATATCATTTAGCATTTCTTGGGCATCTTCCAACATAGATGCATGATTGCATCTCTAGATATCGTATCTATCATTGCCCTAGAGCTAACATTCAAGGATCTATAGAATATCTCCAACAGGTGGGATCTTGGAACCCAGTGATGAGGTACCATACTCAACTTCTTTTTGAATCAAAACCATGCTTCATACATAGATTCTGCAGGTAACTGTCAAAAATTATAAATCACATCTTTTAACAACAACATCCTGGCAGGAAGGAAAAATCAGTTCAAAAACTATCTACGCAACTCATGCCAAGATATGATTGAGCCTCTAGGAAGTTGCCCCAAGAACAATGACGCTTCACCTGTCAGTGAGAAAGCGAGCAATCATAACCTTAATTCTTCCTGATCCACCCCATGGATAATATATGAAGTACATATCCCAGTAAAATTTTCTAGATGTATGTTTGCATTATCTTTTGTTTCCCTTGAGAATACACCTTGTAGATTCAGCAGTTGGATCATTGCACTAGTAATATCAAACTTCATATTAGGGGGTAAAGCAAGTGGAATAATGGATCCAATATCATCAAACTCTACAATTTTAAGGTAAATTAATGGGATACAGAGCCATTGTAGGACTTTGTCACTAGATTCTAAAATAAGAGAATCAGGTTGCCAGTGGTACTAGGCGAATGGACAATATTTACCATCATTAAGGGTTTCAACGCAAAGAGCTCAATTTCTTTTTCAAATCTCAAAAAGGGACTAATAGATTTTGAAGTAGAAAAATGGGAAGATGTACATAACAGATGCAAATCCCAGACCAAGGACATAGGACATTGCCACCAGAATATGGGTAAGACCCCAAAAAGGGTCCCATAACTGTGGATCTGAGCTTAGAATCCATATAAATCACTAGAAAAGAAGGTACAACAAGGTTTCCATTGGAAATGCCTAATCAAGTTTTCCTTATCCCAATCTTAATCAAGAGAGAAATATATATGCAGATGAGATAAGTTTTGAACAAAGACTCCCATCTTTTGATATCTTTAAAAACTATGTTGATTGTTTTGCGTGGTCTAACCTTGATGCCACTAAGATAAACCCTGGGATGGAATAAATATAAGGAGGATTATCTTGCAAAAACCCACACGAACGTCCAGGTTTGGGTGCAAAAGACAAGTATCCAAAAACCCTAACTAAAATGGATGAGAGCGGTATACTCTGTAGTCCCTAAAGAATGGACTGCACACTTTTTTCTTTGTGCAAGTTTTAGCATAAGCTATTCCTGTGGTATGTTTTTTAATAAGGTGGAAATAAGGACTTTTGGGTATGAGTTATAATAATCCTCGTTGTAAGGGCCAGTGGTAAGTGAAAAAAATGAAAGATTTTGTAAAGATTATTGTTATATCCAAGTACTATTTGAAATCTCATTGCATTCAGGTTGCCAGAGCAAATTCTCTAGTCTAACTATGACTTACCAGTAAGTAAGAAGGTCCCCTCAGGTCGGGTATCATCTATGCTTTGGCTTTACCTAACCATAAAAAAGGGAAATCAAGGCTGAGAATTCAAAGTCTTCATAAGGGACTAGCAAGCCAGAGCATCCCAACAATGAAATAGACTTGGGACTCTCTTCCATAGATGTGACTGGCCCTCTAGTGACCTCTTCGTGAAGAGAAGCCACAAAAACCACATATATTGGTCATCAAATTATAAGTAAACCAGAGACCACATCACCACAAACTAGGCCTAAGATTCCTGAGCGAGATGCAAAATTGAAATTAAACTGTGTGAATAATTTTAATTATTCCAAAAAAGGTCCTATAAGTCGATATCAACTGTTTAGATTTTAACACTCTAAGGTTGTGCGCTAAGCTATATAGGAGAGTTCTATACATAGACACACAACAAATTTAAATTAAAGGGATCCCTCCTAAGATTAACAAGGTTCTAGAATGCCTAAGATGCCTATGGTCGAGATTTTAAATCAACCCAAATAGATGATGAAAGATTCACAAAATCAAAGATCATTCAATGTTGTCTTCATTATCATAATCTCGATGATTTGTATAACAAACTAGAAAGGTCACATAAAATTCAAACCAAGGGTACCTCAAAGACTAGTAATGATGTACTTTCAAAGATGGAGATACATACTCATACAAATGAATGGTCAAATGGGTTTGGTCATAGAGATAAGAGGGAAAAACTTTTGTAAACTAGTACGAGAGGTATGTTGCTAGAAAAAAAACATAATTAAAAATCAAAGCTCAAAAAAAAGGTGAAAATAGATATCCAAGATCTATTATTACAATAAAACCCAAGCAAGGTACACAATTAGATAATACAACAAAAATATATGTAAGCGATGGCATTGCGCTAATACTAGAACACAACTCGAGAAAGAGAAATCCTTGCTTCTAGACACATACCATATTTTGAAGGCTCCAAAATAAGTAATCATAATTGTGTGGAGATAAGCCTTATATGGAAGGGTTTCTCCAAGGATAAAAGCCTCAAGACCTCCACAGGACATGTCTTAGAGCAAGGTTCCCTATATAGGGTACCCTCATCAAGTTAAATGAAAAACTTTATGAGGGAATCCAGGGATAAAGTACCTTTTCAGTCGACTAGAAGGGGAAACTGGTGCAACTTCCTAGAATACTGAGAAGGAAAATGGTTGGGTCCCAAAAAATAATCCTTATCTCATACTTGAATCACAGATAAAGAGATATATTATGAGAAATATTTCTGCATCAAAAGAAATGTAAAATTAGAGGTGGATTGGAAATTATTGGCGGCTTTAAGCAACTTGGTAAAGAGACCCATTGAGATGTTTTAGCAAGATAAATAGTTGTAAAAGAAAAAAGGGGAGATGAAATACCCTAGGTTTGTAGTGCTTAGAGTGGTATGGATTAGTCATATGCTAACCAGTATTGGTTGATGTGTTGGATTTGGGTTCTCAAAAGGATACAACTTGGGTGGTATGAGTCGTATCGGTGGATACGCGTTATTTAGTTACTTCACTTAATCTTAGTCTTTGTAGACTAAGTTAGATCTGAGTACGAGTGTCTCACCATGAGCCATAAGATAGGGTACGAGTTGTACTATAGACTCTTATGGTGGGCAGTGTTCAATCATCTTGGGATTCTATTCTGCTAGGGATACAAATCATGGGTACTAGTCGTATACTTGGATACGAGATGGTTTGAGGTGATTTTTACCTTAGACAGTGTTGGGTCCAATGGAGATGACCTTAGCTATGAGTGGTGGGTACCACTTATAATTGAAGGTTGGCTGCTATAGATAGTCATGCCCACCTAACGGGATTTTTAGGACTTTAAGTGAGGGAAATATGGATATTTCCCCAGTTAACCAAATAAGGCCCTATGTCTTATATTCCTATTGGGAGGTTATTTGCCCTATTATTCAATTTATTAACACTTAAAAACTTCTCTTAAACACTCTAATTCTCTCTAAGGCTTTTGGGTAAAAAAAATCTAGAGTTTCATCTTAAGGACTAATTTGCGGCTTGTATTAGTGATTTCTTTCCATCATCTTCTTGGTTTAAGGCATGTTCTTTTCCCTCATTGTTAGTTCCACTAAAGGAATTTTTTTATACAATGTTTTCATGGTTTGAATATTATAAGGCTTTGGGATTTCAAATTTAATTTGGGGGTTTTGGTTATAAATGTTTGGTTATGGTTTTCCTATATTTTAATTATACTTTTGTATGCTTTAATAGTGGTTTTGGATAATGGGTTGCATGTGAATGGTTATTTGGTAATTGTCTTTGGTTTTAGAAATGGCTATACCCTCCAATATGTTTGATAAAATGCCTATGACAATGTTTTCAATACATAGTTGGATTTTTAATGGAACTATTGCAAGGTTTAAACTTGGTAATGGAACCCTAAATGGTTAAATGGTTTTGAATAGTTAAATTAGAATGATTTTGGGTTTAACAATCATCCTCATAGGGTACAATGGAATCTCCCAAGAAAAAATAATGGAACACTTGTGGGTACATAGGACTCCATCAAGTTAACTAGGTAAATGGGTACACGGGAATCCCTTTACCTTAAAAGGTTCAAATAAGGACAATACTTGTAAGTTACAGTCAGTATGATGTTACCATTATGTATAGCCTCGGTTAATAACAATGGTTTGTTAGTTGGAAATAGTTTTAATTGGACAATAATAGTGGGGTATGATAGCTAATCATTAAGGTGGGAGTTTAATGAATGAACACTAGAAACTCATGTTTTTTGACATAGGGGTAGCTCATGGTGACCTTATATGATTCTATGAGGTACATGGGAATCCTCTAAGTACATGGTACATATATATCATAGAGGGTAAGGGTACTTGGGAATCCCTTACTCTAATGGTATCTCTGATTCATACGGATACACGCATTAAGGACCATTTAGGGGATTATATTGGACCCATATACGATGGGTTGTTAATGAAGGTTAAGTACATATACCCAGGTTAATGGTTTCAAATGTATGCTAAACCTGGTTCCATTTCCCGGCATAGTTATATATATGTATGGTTTGTATGGATATGGATGGTTTACTTGGTTTTATTAAATGGCATTATCTTATCCTTATCCTGAGTTCATGCTATTGTTCACCTACTAACCCATCTTCAGGTGTCTGTATCCCCACGCAATGCAGGAACTAGCCATTTTATTCTTCCTACATAGTGATCAAATATTTGGGATCAGCTTTTGGATTAAAGTGGTGAGCTTTCATCTTTCTAGAAGGCTCTATTTCATAAATGTTATTTCATACTTTAGTTTATTTATAATATTGGTTTTGGCTATGGTTGGGAGCATATCCCAATTGGATTTTTTTATTTTTTTGGTTAGAGAATTTTCTGTGACTACTATGGGTTGGTATGGGCGGGATTGGTATTGGTGTCAGTCTTAGTATTGGCATTGGTATTAGCGATGATACTAGTGGACTATATTTCTCACTGTTCCATCCTTTTATGTTATGTTATGGAACTTGGTTTGGTTATTATTTGGTTGTTCAGTTTATGGTTTGGTTTGGTTATCGAATGGGTTTGGACGATTAGACTCATTAGGCCAGTCTCAGTAATAGACCTATCTCAAATTCTGTAATTTGGATAGTTGTTCTATCTTGTTATATGTTTGAAATTTAGCCAACTCAAAGCAGGCAGCTTAAGGTTTGGTTGGGTAACGAGTGTGGTCTCGGGTCCCGGTTGGACTTGGGATGCCTATTATGACAAGGCCCCAGTCAGGTCATGTCTAGTTAGTTAGTATTTTGCTTCATAATCAATCAATCAAAACAATGCACCAACTTATCTAAAATTATATTGAGATAAGAAATATGATTAGAATGTGATCAAGATTATAACTCTTTTTTGAGAAACCAAAAGACAATATAAGGTATTACAAGTAAAGGGTCCTATACCCACGACTCAAAATTTCCTTTCCAAGCTATATGAAATAGATTTTTGGAAGTCCATAGAAAAAATATTGCTAATTGACCAAAGTGAGAGGCAAAAATGTTCTGATCAGAGCCTTAGGTTCAAGGTCAATTGAGAGTCCATAAGCTGTGTCTAGTAGAGTCTCTTTTAGGGGTGTATAGTGCACCACACTCATAAGAGAGAAACTATAAGGCATTTAGGAATGTTTCACTTTCTTGGTATTTTATTTTCAAGCTTGGAGTATCCTATAATATTCTCTAATCTTTGTTTGTTTGCTTTCACATCATGCCTCGATGATCTGGAACACAAGGGAATTCTTTGGTTCCATCTGGGGATGATGTTGATAGGTTACTCCCTAAACTTGTAGGTCGCACTCGATCTCAGGGTCCTATCCTTAATTGTTCTAGAGTTCCCCTGGTTGCTACTAGTCCTCCTCAAGGTAAGGTGACTAATGCTGAATTTCATCAATCGACTCATACTATTTCTCAGTTGATTATTATTCAGACTGAGAGGGATGCATCTGGTGTTCTATATGTTGAGGCCACAAGGGTTGGCTAGTTTAGGAAGATGAATCCTCCTACTTTTACTGGTTTGAAGGTGGAGGAGTATCCTCAGGATTTATTGGATGAAATAGAGAAGATATTTAGAGTGATCCTGGCCACTAATATGGAAGGGGTGAATTTTGTAGCGTATCAGCTGATATGTGAACATATGCTAACACATTTGACGTTTTTAACACTAAATAATTGCAAGGTCTTGAGCAACTTTAGTTATTTTTTAAAAGTTTATGTTTGATTTTGCAGTTTAAGCTGATATGATACAGAACCAACATAAAATGAGGCAAAAATTTTGAAATTTGAAGAAATCTGAAGACAAGTGTGGCTGACGACATTTGGGATAAGTCGTCATCCCTGTAATAAGCTATCAGGTTGGTCGTCATCAGTAGACAAAGAATTAGCCTAAAGTGGAAATTGTGATGACATTTTGTGATAAACCGTCAAGGGTCTAATAAGTTATCAAGAATGTCGTCATCCTAATCCAGCCAAGGAGAACTGAAGCAAAGCCTTGACGACATTTGGTGATAGTCCATCACGTAGCTGATAGGTTATCAAGTTTATCGTCATCCTTAAGAAGGAAGAGCCAAAACTGAAGAAGAAGCTGACGACATTTGTGATAAGTCGTAAGCATCCTGATAAGCTATCACAAATGTCGTCGGCTAATTCAAAGGATTTTTAATTTTTATTAATTTGTTTCCTTATTTAAGGTAAACTATTTAAAGCTTTATTTTAGGATTTTCTAGAGATTATTA
The DNA here is from genome assembly GCA_030864225.1 of Capsicum baccatum var. pendulum. Classification (NCBI taxonomy): domain Eukaryota; kingdom Viridiplantae; phylum Streptophyta; class Magnoliopsida; order Solanales; family Solanaceae; genus Capsicum; species Capsicum baccatum. The sequence continues at coordinate 49,500,127 of CM061551.1, read as the reverse complement.
TTATTATTCTGCACAAATTCGACACCTTGAGTTTGGGACAACATATTTTGATATTTTCTCTCTTTACTTCTTGACTTTAACAACACAACTATTTTTGAGATATTATTATCAGTATTTAGGGATTTTTCTTTGTGATCTAATTTGTAATTCACTATTTATTATTCATCTCTATAAGTTTATCTTTCAAATTATGAATTCAAATATTTGTTTCATTCATTACATCATATGTGGCTAAACTCCATTAACCTAAGTTATGAGATCTAGGGTTAGGTCTTGATAAGGTGCTAAGTATTCAAGATTCAAAAGGTGGTAGGATTTCTTGATAATTCTAAAGTTTTAATTAACATCTGTTGGTTGCAAAAAGTAGACACACCTGCTTTGATTTTCTTGAAAAAAATCAAATATAGTAGGAAGTGAATTATCAACAGAGACTCAGAAATACTTTATTTAATAGTCAACGCTGCAACAAGGTTGGTTAACCTGAGGTAAAATCTGAGCAGTAAATAAAAATTCCCTAAGTCCGAGAGGATTAAGAAATTAAATGCTTAACTAGGTCGAGAGACATTTAAGCATAACATCGATAAAGACAATCTGTTATTCCTACCTATTGTGAGAATCTTGAATCACTATTAGCATCTGTCAAGTACCAAAACCCATAGGGAACATAATTCTAATTTTCCATAAACTCTTGATTACAAATACTAAAACTAAAGTGACCAACAATTATTTGTTGATCATCAAAAAATCCTATTTTATCTTTTTATATCATTTGTTTGAATTTAACTTGTAGCTTTAGTTTCAAACTAGTTTAATTGCCACTAACATTATTCCCTATGGATTCGACCACGACTCTAAAGTTGGGTAAATATCTTGACGACGACCGCCTTGCACTGATATTGCGTACTAATGGTACAAGGAGTGGGATAGGGATAGGGGTAATATAGAGGAGCTTTCTTTATAGGAGACCTTTTCTAATGCCTTTCTAGTTGCATCTTTTGTTAGGAGCTAATGGAAACAAAGATAGAATAGTTTGTGAATCATAAGCAATGGAGAATATCTGTCAAGGAATACACCTTGATATTTCATCATCTATCAATGTATGCTTTGAATGTGGTGGATGATATGAAGGAGAGAATGAGAAATTTTACTTTTGGGCTATATCAGGATTTAATCCTTGAAAGCAAGACTACTTTATTGATTAAGGACATAGAAATTTCAAGGTTTCTTGTCGACATGCAACATGTAGAGGATGAAAATAGAAAATAGGTCAATTTTAGGGAAAGACAGGGTAAGTGGAATAGGTTCTCTGAGCAGGGTGGTTCTTAGCAGTAGGGTGGTAGGTATGGTGGCCAATAGCTAATGAAGAAATGGGGGAGTTTTGGTTCCTTTTCTACTGCTAGGGTTCATTACCCAAAGAAGTTAGGTGACAGGAATCTATAAGGTAGTGATAATTTTAGGGCATAGGGTGTCCAATCTGAGGAAAACGGAGCACAGTTGGCTTCTTAATGTCTTCCTTGCCAATTATATGGTTGTCTTCATTGGTGATTTTGCAATGAAGGGGGGACAGGTGTTTTAAATATGGCCAGCCAAGCCATATGATCAGAAACTATCCAGTTGTTAAGGGTGCTTTGAGAGCGGTCAAAACTCTAGTTGCTTTATCTTTTTCTCCTGTACCTAGTGGTGCGGTTTCGATGTCTTCTCCTACTAATGGTACTGGGATAGGCCATAATAGGTCGTATGCTCTTGTATCTCAGCAGGAATTTGAGGCATCACCTGATGTTATGACTGGTATGTTATAACTCTTCTCTCATGATATTATTGTCTTCTTGATTTAAGGTTGACTCTTTTTTATGTGACCCCATATATGGTTGTATGATTTGGATTTGATCCTGAGGTTATTTTCGATCATTTTTCTATTTCTACCCTGGTAGGTAACTTAATTATTGCTAAAAGTATCTATAGAGGGTATGTGATGTCTATTGGTAGAAATCAAACCTTGGTAGATCTATTTGAGCTGGATATGGTGGATTTTGACATTATTCTGGGGATGGATTGGTTACACTCTTGTAATGCGTCCTTGGATTTTTGGACTCGGAAGGTTATCTTTAGGTTCCCCGATGAACAAATTATAGAGTGGTAGGGTGGTTCTCTGGCTCCTAGGGGAGGTTTATTTTTTATCTTAAAGCTCAGAGATTAATCTCCAAAGGGTGTGTTTATCACTTGCTCCGTGTTAAAGATTCTAACTTGGAGGGTTCTTCTTTTCACTCGATTTCAGTGGTAAATAAGTTTCTTGATGTCTTTTTGAATGATCTTCTTGGTGTTTCTTCGAATAGGGAAATCGAGTTTAGTATTGATTTGGTTCCGCACACTCGTCCAATATCTATTCCTCCTTATAGAATAGCTCTGACTGAGTTGAGTAAACTCAAGGAGCAACTTAAGGATCTTCTATATATGGATTTTATTCATCCTAGTGTATCCCTGTAGGATGCACCGGTGTTGTTTGTGTACATGAAAGAAGATTCCCTTTGAATATGTATTAACTATCTGCAGTTGAATAAGGTAACAGTCAAAAACAAGTACCCGTTTCCAAGAATAGTTAACTTGTTTGATCAGTTGCAAGGTGCCATGTTTTTTTCTAAGATAGACCTTTGGTATGGGTATTATCAGCTTAAGATTAAGCAGGAAGATATTTCTAAGATGACTTTTTGTACTCCTTATGGACACTTTGAGTTTTTGGTTATGTCATTTGGCTTGACTAATGCTCCGGCGGTATTTATGGATTTGATGAACAGGGTTTCTAGGAATTTCTTAGATCTTTTTGTCATTTTGTTCATTGATAACATCTTGGTGTATTCTAAAAGTAAGGTGGATCATGTTAATCACCTTTGTGTGGTGTTACAGACCTTAAAAGAGCAGTAGTTATATGCTAAGTTCTCCAAGTGTGAGTTTTGGTTAAACGTGGTAACTTTTCTTGGCTATATTATTTTGAGTTAGGGGATCATAGTGGATCCACGAAAGGTTGCAGTGCTGAAAATATGGCCTTGACCCATGACTCCAACCGACATTTGTAGCTTCTTAGGTTTGGCTGGGTATTATAGGCGGTTTGTGGAAAGTTTTTCAATGATAGATGCTTCTTTGACTAAATTAACTCAGACAAAGGTAAAGTTCTCTTGGTCAGATGCGTGTAAAGTGAGTTTTGAGAAGCTTAAGGATAAGCTAACTTGGCTCCAGTTTTGATATTGCCTAAAGGCAAAAAGGGGTTTACGGTTTATTAGAATGCATCTAGGTTGGACTTGGTTATGTTTTGATATAGCATGGGAAGGTGATTGCCTATGCTTCTAGGAAGTTGAAGGTGCATGAGAGGAATTATACTACTCATGATTTGGAGCTTTTATCAGCGGTTTTTGCTTTACAAATATGGCAGCATTATTTGTTTAGAGTCCATGTGGACATCATTTTTTATCATAAGAATCTGCAGCATGTGTTTACTCAGAAGAATCTAAATCTCAGGCCGAGAAGATGGTTGGAGCTTCTCAAGGACTATGATATGAGTCTTCACTATCATCCAAGTAAGACTAATGTTGTTGTTGATGATCTTACCAGGTTATCCATGGGAAGTTTAGCTCATGTGGAGAAAGGAAAGAGAGAATTGGTGAAGGATATTCACCTTGTCCAATCTTGAAGTTTGTCTCTTGGACTCTGAGGATGGTGGTATGATAGTACAAAAAGCGGTTAGATCCTCTCTCTGTGCAGAGATCAAGAAAAAGTAAGTGTTAGATCCTGTCTTGATAAAAACCAAGTGTGATATAGGTAGGCAAAATGTAATGGTATTCTATATCAGTGGTGATGGTACTTTACGATACCAAGAAAGGTTGGGTATTCTTTATGTTGATGGGTTGCGACAAGGACCTTGGCTAAGGTACATAAATTGCACAATACTGTTCATCCCAGTTCAACAAAGAAGTATCATGATCTTAGAGAGATATATTGGTGGAATGGTATAAAAATGGATGTGGCTGATTTTCTATCCAAGTGCATGGTGTCAACAAGTTAAACTTGAGCACATGAGGATTGGAGGTCTGTATCAAAAAATTGATTTTCCTGAATGGAAATAGAAAGTAATCAATATGGATTTTTTTATCGATCTTCCTCGATCTCGGAACCAATTTGATTCGATTTAGCTCATCGTTGATAGGATGACGAAGTCTGCTCATTTCTTGCTAGTGAGGTCTAACTTTTTGGTAGATTACTATGCAAAGTTGTATCTTCATGCGATAGTAAAGTTACATACGGTACCTATTTTGATTATCTTTGATCATGGTATGCAGTTTTTTCTCACTTCTGGAAATTTTTTTTAGAAGTGATTGGGTACAAAGGTGAGTCTGAGTACTGCTTTTTATCCTCAGATGGATGGTCAAGCAGAAAGAACTATTCATACATTGAAAGATATACTTCGGGCATGTGTGATTGATTACAGTGGCAATTGGCTTAAGCATCTACCTTTCGTATAGTTTGCTTACAATAATAACTATCATTCTAGTATTGGTATGGCCCAAAGTCAACAAAAGTCCTATGCACATGTAAGGCATAGAGACTTAGAGTTTGAGGTTGGGGATAAGGTGTTCCTAAGGGTAGCCCCCTTGAAGGGAGAAATGAAATTTGGTAAGATGGGGAAGCTCAGTCCCCGATTTATTGGTCCTTATATGGTTTTGCGTAGTGTTGCTTATAAATTAGAGTTGCCTTCTAGTTTAAGCTTCATTCATTCAATATTTCATATTTCCATATTGAGAAAGTGTCCTAGTGATCCTTCTTCTATTGTTCCCTTAGAGGGCTTGGGTATCTCAAATTCTCTGTATTATGAAGTGGTTTTAGTTAAGATCATGGATAGGTATGTTCATTGGTTATAGACCTAGGATGTGGCCTCATTTAAGGTTCTATGGCGGAACTATAAGTTAAAAGAGGCTACATGGGAAGCGGGGAAGGATATGAAGTCCAAGTATCTTTTTATGTATGTTGCTCCTGGGATTTGTACGAAGGGTATGTGTTCTTAAACACATCCTTATTTTTCAAGTTTGTTAAAAGAAAAATTAATGTCTTTGTATTTGTCTTTCCTAACTTGGTAAAAGGTTGGATTGATATTTGATAATGAAAATGAATCATGCTTGTGTTTACCCTACCTTGTCCATCATTCGAGATGAATGTTCCTAGTGGGAGAGACTGAAACACCCAAGGTTTCTAGCCCTTAGAAAATTTCCTAAATTTTTGGTCTTTGGACAGGATACGACTAGGGGAAATGACTCATACACAAGGATACGAGAAGTATGGGTTAGTCATATGCTAACTAGTGTTGGTTTATGGGTTAGATTTGGGTTCTGAAATTGATACGACTTGGGTGGTACGAGTTGTATTAGTGGATACGGGCTGTTTGGTTACTTTACTTAATCTTAGACTTGGTAGATTAAGTTAGATCTAAGTACGAATGGCTCACGATGAGTCATAGGAGATGGTACGAGTCGTACCATAGTCTTGTAGGTAGGTAGTGTTCAATCCTCTTAGGATTCTATTCTGCCAGGGATACGGATCATAAGTACTAGTCATATACTTGGATATAACCTGGTTTGCGGTGAGTCGCATCTTGGACAGTATTGGGTCCAAGAGAGATAGCCTTGGGTATGAGTGGTGTATACCTATTGTATTGGAGGGTACGACTAGTATTGATAGTTGTACCCACCTGAAGAGACTTTTGGGAGTTTAAGTGAGGTCAATCTAGACATTTCCCCACTTAACCTAATAAGGCCATGACTTATATTTATATTGGGAGGTTATTTCTCATAGTATTCTATTCGTTAATACTAAGAAACTTCTCATAAACACCCTACAATTCCCTCTAAGGGTTTTGGGAAAAGGGAAGCTAGGGTTTCATCTTAAGGACTAATTTGGTGCTGGTATTGGTGATTTCTCTCCATCATATTCTTAGTTTAAGGCATGATCTCTTCCCAAATTGATCATTCCAGTAAACGTATGGTTTTAATGAATGATTTCATAGTTTGATCATTGTAAGGATTTGGGTTTTCAAATATAATTTGGGGGTTTTGGTTATAAGTGCTTGGTTATGGTTTTCCTATATTTTTATTATGCTTTTATATGCTTTTATGGTGGTTTTGGATAATTGGTTGAATGGGAATGGTTATTTGGTAATTGGCTTGGGTTTTTGAAATACTATACCCCTAATATGTTTGATAAAATGCCTATCAGAATATTTTCACTACATTGTTGGATTTTTAATGGAATTATTGCATGATTTAAACTTGGTAATGGAACCCAAAATGGTTAAATGGTTTGGAATAGTCAAAATGTAATGGTTTTGGGTTAACAATCATCCTTGTAGGGTACAATGGAATCCCCCAAGCAAAAATAATGAAACACTTGTGGGTATATGGGACTCCCCCAGGTTAACTTGGTAAATGGGTACACAAGAATCCCTTTACCTTAAAAAGTTTGGCTAAGGACAATACCATTATGTATAGCCTCGGTTAATAACAATGGTTGGTTGGTTAAAATGAGTTTAATTGGGCAATAATGGTAGGGTATGATAGCTAACCGTGAAGGTGGGAGTTCAATGAATGAACACTGGAAAGTCATATTTTCCTACATGAGGGGTAGGTCATGGCGATCTTATATGATGCTATGAGGTACATGGGAATCCTCTAAGTACACTATACATATGTATCATGGAGGGTAAGGGTACGTGGGAATCCCTTACTTTAATGGTATCTCCAATTTGTGCGGCTAAAGAAATCGGGGCCCGTTAAGAGGGTTATACTGGACCCATATACCATGGGTGGTTAAGGATGGTTAAGCTATACATACCCAGGATAATGGTTTCAAATGCATTCTAAACCAGGTCCCTTTTCCCAATATGGTTATATATATATATATATATATGTATGGTTTTTATATATATGGATGGTTTATTTGGTTTGGTTAACTGGCATTATCTTACCTTTATCTTGTGTTCATGTTAGCATTCACCCGATAACCTTTCTTCAGGTGGCCATATCCCTACGCGATGCTAGAAACGACCAGTTTACTCTTCCTGCATAGCGATAAAAAATTTGGGATCAAGTTTTGGATTGAAGTGGTAAGCTTTAATATTTTTGAAAGGCTCTATTTCATTGATGTTATTTCATACTTTGGTTTATTTATTGATATTGGTTTTGGGTATGGTTGGGGACATGTCCCAATTGGATTTTTGGTATTCTTTTGGTTAGAGGATTTTGTGTGACTACTATGGGTTGGTATGGGCGGGATCGGTATTGGTGCTAGCCTTAGTATTGGCATTGGTATTGGGGCTGATACTGGTGGACTAAGGGTGTGTTTGGTATGAAGGAAAATATTTTCCGTGGAAAATGTTTTCCTAGAAAATGTTTTCTTGGAAAACAAGTAGATTTCTTACTAGTTTTCTTGTGTTTGGTTGGTGGATGGAAATATTTTTCGGAAAATAGTTTGTAATGTTTGGTTGGTGAATGAAAACATATTTTTCGAAAAATACATTTTAATCATTAGATAAAGCATAAAAATACATTTTAGAAAAATATTTTTTGATCTCAAAAAATATTTTTTGGGGTGTGTTCGATATGACAGTGGAGAAATATTTTCTAAAAAAATAAGTTGTTTCTTACTTATATTTAGGGGTGCATTCGGTTTGTTCGGTTTGATTGTTGAATATCGGTATAGTTTTTTGATTTTCGGATAGACGAAAATGGCAATCATAACCCAACCAAAATTATTTCGGTTTGGTTCGATTTTTACAAATTCAGTTTGGTTATTTCGTAGTTTTATTTCAATTTTAAAGATTAAAGTATTGAGCATTTAAAATTGGTAATTTTTCTAGAAAAATAATTTTTTTTCGAACCTATTTTCATTATTAAATATAATTAATTCAACACGAATGAAATAACCATAAATATCGACTTTGCTGAGTCATCGTCGTTGGCGTAACGATAAGGGCTGCATGCGACAGCAACTGCCGACGGCAGTGACGGGGTTGTCAAAATAGGTAGTAAGGGTGGGTAAGAAAATAATTTTAATTTTTTAAAAAACATTTTTTTTGAGGGGGTGGGGAGTGGGGAAAGGTTGGTGGTTAGTACGGGGTGAGGGGTAGGGGTAGGGGTAGGGGAGTATGAGTCGGGTAAAAAAAATTGAACTATATCTTTTGAATGTGGGTAGTAGGGGTGGGGGTTGGGGTAGGGAGTGAGGGTGGAGGTAAGAAAAAAATTGAATTTGAAAAAAAAAATTAAAAAATTAAATTTTTTTGAAGGGGGGAGGAGGTTGGTAGAGTAGGTAAGAAATGTTTGATTTTTTTAAAAAATATATTTTTTTTGTTTTTGGAAAGGGAAAGGAAGTAGGTTTTGGGTAGGGTTGAGGTAAAAAAGAATTAAAATATATTTTTTAATAGGGGTGGTAGGGGGTAGGGTGGGAGTGGTGGTGGGGGTGGGGTGGGAGATTGAGGGTCGGAGTAGGGATAAGTAATTTTGAGAGTTGTATGAATATTTTAATTTAAGAGTGAGGTTGAAAAAGAGTTTTGGAAAATGTTTTCCTTACTTCTTGAAGGGAAGTAATTTTCCTTAGTTTAAAGGAAAATAAGTTGATTTGAAAAATATTTTTCAAAACCTATAAGCCAACCAAACAGGAGAAAACTGGAAAATATTTTCCAGAAAATGTTTTCCTTCATACCAAACACACCCTAAATTTTTCACTGTTCCATCGTTTTATTTTATGTTATGGAACTTGGTTTGGTTATTATTTGGTTGATCAATTTATAGTTTGGTTTGGTTATTGGGTGGGTTTGGGTGGTTGGACTCGGGTGGACCAGTCACAGTAATAGACCTATCCTAGAGTTTATAATTTGGATAGTTGTGCTATCTTGTTATGTGTTCAAAATTCAGCCAACTTAGGGCAGAAAGCTGGAGGTTGGGTTGGGTAACGGGGACAGTCTCCAGTCTCGGTCGTACTTGAGATGCCCATTATGACAAGGCCCCCGGTCGGGTCATATCAGAAGATGATCGTAGAAAAAATTATGAAGAAAAGATCCTTTTATAAGGAGGGTTCAGGAAGGGAAAATGTAGAAGTCAATAGATGCCCGCCAAGTAGACAGTCACAAGCAGGTGATAGGACACAACACAAAAGCCAAGGCATTCTCCTCAACCCTCATCTCCCTATATGGTATAGTTTAAAAAGTAATATAGTTAAAGTTAGCAAAATTATAGAAAGTATAATAATAGGATAAAGCTAGGAAACAAAGGTTTCTTTTTTGTAAGGAAAATTTAAATCAAGGACACGATCTAAGGTAGTAAGCTAGGGTGCTAAATGTATAAATAATCAAATAAGTAGGCCATTCACCCTCACTAACATTCTTGGGCTGTGATATATCTTCCTACAAAAATATAGATCCCCTGCTTATTGGTCCCTTGCTGTCAAAGCTAGTGCATGGGTTTGAATAATTAGTGATCTCTTTATCCATATCTGAATTGCCCTTTTAGACCTCGCAAAGGAATCAAGCATGAGTGAATTGGGCATCACATTTTCACTAACTCAATATATTCTTTCTCAACTTTTCTTTTATTCTACAGTAAATTCACATGCACTTTAAGTTGGTGGATCTCGGCCTTGGTACCTCCTGAATTTGAAGAAAAGGGTCCCCCCTGGTATATGAGAGGTATAGGTGAGAGGTGAAAACATGCTCTTGGATCTTGTCAATCATTATGGGAAACATTCTAAAGGTGGAATATAGCCACCTGATCATCTTTAAGGAGGGCATTTCTCTGATAGTTATCCATTACTATTTGGATTTCATGAAAACCTTCCACTAATTCTTTAATTTGGAGTGACTGATTAGCCATGGTCTTGGCGGAGGTGCTAGACTCTTATATAGAAGCTAAGAAATATCTATCCCAACAAGTTTATCTAGTAGTTTCTCTTTCACCATCATTATATATTGGAGGGCTTTGGATATAGTGATACTTTCTTGAAGAAGAAAAGAATGGTTAATCATAAGAAATGGGAGAAAGATAAAGAGATAAACTAGAGAATCTCACTCTTAGAGAATAGCGAGCATCATCGTTCATTAAACATTCGTTGGAGGCTTTTTCTATTTTCCGGTGGTCTTTTGAAAATATTATGGCATTCAAATAGTGCACTTCAACCGGCCTTAAAATAAGGCTCAGTTTTCCAAGAATAACAAGGAAGTAGGGTTGACAACAACTTCAGCCCCTGCAAGAATTCAAACTTCCTTTGTTAAAATTAAAGGTGGGGTTAGGTCCTGGATGGTAGGGGTATCATTAATAATAAGGGTATTGGACACGGCGGGTGTAATACCCCACATTTGGACTAGAATAAAAATCCATCATTCCTATGCGTAGATGTTTCAAAAGCCTCAAATCCTATATAAATTTAGTGTGTTAATCAATTATGTAGTGTGGGAATCTATTTCAGCATTAATTTAGATCATAGAGGTCCCCTAACTCAAGTAAAAGTTGAAAGATTTGCTATCTTTCAAGTTTTAGTGAATGTCAAAACTTAGGTCAAATTCAATCAACCATAACACGTTGTATATGCCGAACTGGGTGGTTTACTATATATCAAATGAAATTTCTTTGAATTAGCTTTCCAACGATAGAAATCTCACCTAAATCCGATATCGGAGCAAAGAGTTATGCCTATTTTACTCCAGCATGTCAGGCTGGAAATAGTGTGATGACATTCGTGATAGCTTATCACATTTGTGACGCCCTATCACGAAGGTGGTCAGCCTTAGGAAGAAACTAGCTCCTAAGTGACGACACTCATGATAGCTTATCATATTTGTGACACCCTATCACGAAGGTCGCCAGCCTTAGGCAGAAACTAGCTCCTAAGTGACAACATTCGTGATAGCCTATCACATTTGTGACACCCTATCACGAAGGTCGTCAGCCCTATCATGAAGATCATCAGCTATGATTTTCAGCTACTGAAAAGTTATTTCATAAGGGTATTTTGGTCTTTCTCTTCACCTTCCATGACTTATAAGCCTAAGGAGGCATATAATTTTTCCCATTTTTCTTCAGTTAAGCATCTTAAAAACCCTCTCTTACACTCTCAACCACAAGATTAGGTTTACATCAAACTCATCTCTCAAATGCAAGAATCAAGCCTTTTTCCAAGATAATCAAGAACTAAGTTTGTCAATCCAAGACCCTCCAGCAAATCATCAAGGTTTCCTTTCTAAGGTATGCGTGTTCATTCATGGACTCCTTTCATCCATGAAGTTCAAGAACCCTTTTCTAAAGCTATATATTATGGTTTTCATGTTATGAATGGATTGTTGATCATGTTTATGTGTTGAATGATGCCAAGATAGAATCTTTATGTGTTATTATGAATCTATGACATCATATGAACTGAAAACATGTAAGTTTGATTATTTATGATGAGTAATTGTATGATTTACACCTATGCTTAAGTTGTGCATGTAAGATGTTTGATAAAATACCTAAGAGTCTAGAAATCATACATTATAGCTAAATTGTGACTAAGGAAAGGATTCATGAGAGGACTCTATGATTCAATGTCATCCATGTTGATAATATGTCTTGAGAACACTATTGGATTACTCATTAACTAGTCTTAAAGAATTATGTTGTGCTTACTTGCAAAACCCACTCATGTACAAGATGAAGAATACCCATGTACTTCATGAAATTCCTCAAGTTATGATATTATGGATTATGGTTGTAATATGTAATGAGCATGATATTGAAAGCTATGCAAGTATATACATGTTGTATGAAATTCCCTTCCATGAAATAGATTGTTGAGAACCATGCTTAGTATGAAATCTCTTATTTATGATATTGTGGATTATGGACTCTACTCTTATGATCAAGTCATTCATGTGTATTAGTTTACTTCCATTGAGTCCTGAGGGTACTTGTACCCAAAAAATATAGTTGTGTGCCAAGAGCCATGTCATGTTATCACAATACTCAGTTAAGCCATGATTTATAGAATTCAGTTAGTCATGTGACTTAGGAAAACTCAGAAATCTCAGTAGTCTCAGTAGTTCTGTAATCTTAGTGATCTCAGTACTTATTCTGTAACTTTAATAACCACAGTAAATCTCAAAAACGTTAGTACTCTTAATCCATCCTCAGAACTTATTATATTCCGTCTGTCATCAGAATCTAGTAAACTTTGTTTTAGCTCTGCTAAACAATACCACTAGTATCAGTTCTGTTAATCAGTATCAGCTCAACAAATTAGTTCAGTTACGTTATTTAGTTCAATCCAGTTATTCAGTTCAGTGTCTTTCAGATGGGAGTAGGATTCAGCACCGAGCGAACCTAGGGATGGTGGCTCACCCACTAGAATTGGACAGACATCCCTAGAAGTAATCCTTTAGTTCCAAAACTACATTGCCTACGTAGGTACGAGATGTCACCTGTTAGATAGGACTGATATACTCAGGCATTACTCGTTAGCACATTTATATGTATAGGACTGATCCTAGGAGTCACTTGATAGATTAGGACTAACTCCACAGCAGATGTCTTTACTGGTGGCGCGATACTGACACCCTTCCAGTTAGGGCAGAGATTGGACCCCATTCAGCGTATCTTGGGGCATGTCGATTAGATGAACACATCCCATAGATTCAAATATAGATTTAGGACTGTCAGATACAGTCAAGTCAGTTCAGTAGTACAGATTTAGTACTATTCGAGACAATCAATCCTTATCCTTATAAATAGACTTCAAGATCACCCATTACACAGGACTGATATGAACTATAGTTAAACAGTATCAGAATCATCAGATTTAAAGATCACCCGCTAGATAGGACTGATCTCAGACTAAGTCAAATCATCCGTATGATCAGTATACTCATGATCACCCACTAGATAGGACTGATCTCAAATTTAGTTACTCAACTGGAACGGAACTTAGATAGTTTCATCAGAACTTAGACTGTCAAATACAGTCTCTCAGTGTTGGTTATATCGATTAGTCAGATCATTACAGTTATATCAGCTATATCAGTTGTCATAGATCATATTACCAGTATTCAGTTTCAAAACTGTTAGACACAGTCATTCAAACTAGTTCTTCATAATTTGAACTGTCAGAAATAGTCAATAATCTATTCAATACCCCAGTAACAGTAAAGTGATGTCGTCATCATTCAAACTCAGTAGTCAGGTTTTCTGAACTCATGTATCAGTATTCAGCTTCAGAACTGTTAGACACAGTCAACTAGACCAGTTCTTCATAATTTGAACTATCAAAAATAGTCGTTCATCTATTCAGTATCTCAGTATCAGTACACTCATGTTGTCAACATTCAGACTTAGTAGTCAGTATTTTCACGAATTTACTTATAGTTATGTATGTATGTATGTATTCTACACTCATATTAGTCAGCATTGTTTATGCATATAACCCTTTACATTTAGCCTACCTCACTCGTATACTCAGTACATTCAAACGTACTAACGTATTTGCGCGATGGTGCTTTCTCTTATGTTACACCATAGGTTCAGAGGCACGAGCTCAAGACTAGCAGTAGCATTTTAGTGTTCAGAGTTGGAAGTGAGTCCTTCTCATTCGAGAATGATATGATTATTGCTATATTTAGTATTTAGTTGCTAGATGGAGTTAGTTGGAGACATGTTCCTTCAACTCCTTATTCAGTTCAGCTAGAGGCTTTTAGACTAGAAGTCATATTAGATATTTAGATCTTATTATTTTTAATATTTATGACTTGTTCTAGTATTGTTATACTTTTTTTAGACATTTTGTTATCAGACGTTTATTCAGTTCGAACCTTATGGCCATTCATGTTCATGTTTCTGAATTTTATGATATATTATGCAGTATACAGGTACAGATATCAGTCATGGGTTAGCTTGTGATCCTTCAGGGTTATGAGCATCGTGTAGCATTTTGGTTCAAAAAATCGAGGTATTACAAACTTGGTATCAAAACCTAAGGTTTAATAGAGTCCTAGGAAATCTGAAAGCCGCATCTAGTAGAGTCTTGTACATGCCTGTGTTGTGCACCACACTTATGTGCAGGAGGCTATGAGATGTTTTGGGAACAGTTTCTCTTCTTTCAGTATTAATGTCGTGCCAGTGAGCAGTCAGATTTGTATAGCTTGTTTTCTTATCCTTGCATTTATTCATCCTATCCAAAATCTTAGAGAATGTAACTATTTCAAAGTAGAACCTCCTAGTAGTTGAAAGTTCAGTCCATCTCATGCATTAGTTTCAAACCCCCGAAGTTTAGTTATAATTAAGTTCGTAAATGCCCTATGCATCACCCAGTATCTCTGTAAGGTAAGAAATCTGGATATAGCATCCCAAGGGGGAGATACCCCACTTTCTCTTAATGCTCTCATGCCTTAGATCCTTCAATTTCTCCTTGCATGAAGAATTCATTCTAGAATAGAGGGTACTCATAAGTTGACCTTCATGTTAGACCTCAGCTATAAGTCAAGTATTTAGAGGTTCAGTTCAGTTTATGATGTTCAGTCTATATGTCACATAGCAGAATCAGTCATGTTCTCATGTTTTAATTCAATCTTAGTACCTTTACCATTGCATGCTCAATCGCATATTCATGAGTCAGTTCAATTATGTATTCCCGCATCAGATATATGTGATCAGCTTACCAGTACTTTAAATCATGCATTCATGTATCATGTCAGTCATATAATCATGTATCAGATATGCATGGATTCAACTTACCAGTTAACCATCAGATACGCATTCTCAGTTTGAGAAACTCAGTTTATTGGAACACTCAGTCCTACATTTATAAATCAGCTACCCACGCATCAGATATGCATGTACAGTATGATATGCTCAGTTTTCAGTCATGTCAGGCATGATATCATGATTAGTCATTCATGTTATATATTCATGTAAGATGAATTTTCTCTCATCTCATCCAGTATCATTCAAGGATGAATGTTCTCAAGGGGGAGATATTGTAATACCCCATATTTGGACTAGAATGAAAATCCATCATTCTAATGTGTGGATGTTTCAAAAGCCTCAAATACTATATAAATTTAGTGTGTTAATCAATTATGTAGTGTGGAAATATATTTGAGCATGAATTTAGATCATAGAGGTCCCCTAACTCATGTACAAGTTGAAAGTTTTCCTATCGTTCAAGTTGTAATGAACGCCAAAACTTGGGTCAACTTCAATCGACCATAACTCATTGTATATGATGAACTGGGTGGCTTATTATATATCAAAAAAAATATCTTTAAATAACATTTCAAACGATACCAATTTCTCCTAAATCCAATATCGAAACAAAGAGTTATGCCTATTTTACTCCAGCATGTCAGGCTGGAAACAGTGTGACAACATTCGTGATAGCTTATCACATTTGTGACGCCCTATCATGAAGGTTGTCAGCCTTAGGCAGAAACCAGCTCCTAAGTGACGACATTCATGATAGCTTATCACATTTGTGACACCCTATCACGAAGGTAATCAGCCTTAGGCAGAAATTAGCTCCTAAGTGACGACATTCGTGATAGCCTATCACATTTGTGATGCCTTATCACGAAGGTCGTCAACCTTAGGCATAAACCAACCCCTAAGTAATGACATTTGTGATAGTTTATCACATTTGTGATGCCCTATCACGAAGGTCGTCAGCTATGATTTTCAGCAACTGGAAATTACTTCTTAAGGGTATTTTGGTTTTTTCCTTCACTTTCCACAACTTATAACCCTAAAGAGGCATAATTGTTTCCATTGATATTCAGTAAAGCATCTTAAAACCCCTCTCTTACATTCTTAACCATAAGATTAGGGTTTGCATCAAACTCATCTCTCAAAAGAAAGATTCAAGACTTTTTCCAAGATAATCAATAATTAAGTTTCCCAAGCCAAGAACTATTAAGCAAATCATGAAGGTTTACTTTCTAAGGTATGTGTGTGTTCATTCATATACTCCTTTCATCTATGAAGTTCAAGAACCCTTTTCTAAAACTATATATTATGGTTTTTATGTTATGAATGGATTGTTATCATGTTTATATGTTGAATGATGCCAAGATAGAATCTTTATGTGTTATTATGAATACATGTAAGTTTGATTATTTATGATGAGTAATTGTATGATTTACACCTATGCTTAAGTTGTGGATGTAAGGTGTTTGATAAAATATCTAAGAGACTAGAAATCATGTATTATAGATAAATTGTGACTAAGGGGAGGATTCATGATAGGCCTCTATGATTCAATGTCATCCGTGTTGATAATGTGTCTTGTGAACACTGTTGGATTACTCATTAACTAGTCTTAAAGAACTATGATATGCTTACTTGCAAAACCCACTCATGTACAAGATGAAGAATACCCATGTACTTCATGAAATTCCTCAAGTTATGATATTATGGATTGTGGTTGTAATATGTAATGAGCATGATATTGAAAGCTATGCAAGTATATACATGTTGTATGAACTTCCCTTCCATGCAATAGATTGTTGAGAACTATGCTTCGTAACAAATCCTTTTTTTATGATACTGTAGATTATAGACTCTACTCTTATGATCAAGTCAGTCATATTTTTCATTTTTATTCCATCGAGTCCTGGGGGTACTTATACCCAAAAAATATAGCTTTGTGCCTAGAGATATGTCATGTTATCACGATACTCAGTTAAGCCATGATCTATAGAATTCAGTCAGTCATGTGACTCAGGAAAACTCAGAAATCTCAGTAGTCTTAGTAGTTCAGTGATCTCAGTACTACGTCTGTAACTTCAGTAATTACAGTAAATCTCAGTAAGTTTAGTACTCTTAATCAATCCTCAGAATTCATTATATTCTGTCCGTCGTCAAAATCTAGTAAACTCAGTTTTAGCTCCTCTTAACAATACCATTAGTATCAGTTTAGTTAATCAGTATCAGTTTAGCAAATCAGTTCAGTTAAGTTATTTAGTTCAGCCCAGTTATTTAGTTCAGTGTCGTTCAGATGAGAGTAGGATTTAGCACCGAGCCAACCTAAGGATGGGGGCTCGCCCGCTAGAATAGGACTGACATCCCTAGAAGCAATCCTTAAGTTCCAGAACTATATTGCCAGCGTAGGTACGAAATGTCGCTCGTTAGATAGGACTGACATACTCAGGGGTCACCTATTAGCACATTTATATGTATAGGACTGATCTCAGGAGTCACCCGCCAGATTAGGACTGACTCCACAGCAGATGTCTTTACTGGTGGTGCAGTACTGACACCCTTTTAGTTAGGGCAGATTTGGACCCCAGTCAGCTTAAACTGGGGCATGTCGGTTAAATGAACACATCCCACAATTTTAGTTATAGATTCAAGACTATCAGATATAGTCAACTCAGTTCGGTAGTACATATTAAGTATTGTTGGAGATAATCAATCCTTATCATTATAAATAGACTTCAAGATCACCCATTAGACAGCACTGATCTAAACTATAGTTAAACAGTATCAGAATCATCAGATTTAAAGATCACTCGCTAGATAGAACTGATCTTAGACAAAGTCAAATCATCCTTATTATCAGTATACTCATGATCACCTGCTAGATTGGACTGATCTCAAATTTAGTTACTCTCAGTAGAACAAAGCTCATATAGTTCCATCAGAACTTAGACTGTCCGATATAGTTGCTCAGTATCGGTTATATCAATTTCTCTGATCATTACAATTATATCAGTTATATCACTTGTCATTGCTTACATTATCGGTATTCAGTTTTAGGATTGTTAGACACATTTATTCAAACTAGTTCTTCATAATTTGAACTGTCAGAAATAGTTAATTATCTACTCAGTACCTCAGTAATAGTAAAGTTATGTTGTCAGCATTCAGACTCAATAATTAGGTTTTCTGAACTCATGTATTAGTCACATCAGTTATCAGAATTTATGATATTAGTATTCATCTTCAGGACTGTCAGACACCGTCAACTAGACTAGCTCTTCATAATTTGACCTGTCATAAATTGTCGTTCATTTATTCAGTATCTCAGTATCAGTACACTTATGTTGTAAGTATTCAGACTCATTAGTCAGTAGCTCCACGAGTTTAGTTATAGTTATGTATGTTTGTATGTATTCTCACGTTCATATTAGTCCGCATTGTTCATATATATAACCCTTTGTATTTAGCCTACCTCACTCGTATACTCAGTACATTCAAACATACCGACGCATTTGCGCTATGGTGCTTTATCTTATGTTACACCATAGGTTCAGAGGCACAAGCTCCAGATCAGTAGTAGCATTCTACTATTTAGAGTTGGTAGTGAGTCCTTCTCATTTGAGAATGATATGATTATTGCTATATTTACTATTTAGTTGCTAGATGGAATTAGTTGGAGACATGTTCCTTTAACTCCTTATTCAGTTCAGTTATAGGCTTTCATACTAGATGTCAGATTAGATATTCAGATCTCATTATTTTCAGTATTTCTGACTTATTTTGGTATTGTTATACTTTTTTCAGAGATTTTGTTATTAGATGTTTGTTTAGTTCGAACCTTATGGCCTTTCATGATCATGTTTCCGTATTTAATGATATATTATACAGTATACGGATATAGATATCAGTCATGGGTTAGCTTGTGGTCCTTCGAGCTCATGAGCACCGTTTAGTATTCCGATTCAGAAATTCAGGGTGTTACAAAATTGGTATAAGGGCCTAAGGATCAATAAAGTTCTAAGAAGTCTGAAAGCCACATCTAGAAAAGTCTTGTACATGCGTGTGTTGTGAACCATACTTATGTACAGGAGGCTATGAGATGTTTTAGGAACAGTTTTTCCTCTTTCATTATTTATGTCATGCCAGTGAGCAGCCATATTTGTATAGCTTACTTTCTCATCCTTGCATCTATTCATGCTATCCAAAATCTTAGAGAATGTAACTATTTCAAGGTAGAACCTCCTAGTAGTTGCAAGTTCAGTCCATCTCATGCACTAGTTTTAGACCTCCGAAGTTTAATTATAATCTAGCTCTTCGATGCCCTGTGCATCACCTAGTATCTCTGTAAGGTAAGAATTCTTAGAGGGATATAGAGTCCCAAGGGCGAGATACCCCACTTTTTCTTAACGCTCATATTCCTTAGATCCTTCAATTTATCCTTGCTTAACGAATTCAGTCAAGAATAGAGGGTACTTAATGTGGACCTTCAAGTTAGACCTCAGTTGTAAGTTAAGTATTCAGAGGTTTGGTTAAGTTTATGATGTTCAGTCCATATGTCACGTAGCAGAATCAGACATGTTCTCATGTTTCAGTTCAATCTTAGTGCCTTTACCATTGCATGTTCAGTCATATGTTCATGAGTTAGTTCAGTTATGTATTCCCACAGCAGATATGTGTAATCAGCTTACTAGTACTTTCAGTTATGCATTCACGTATTATATAAGTCATATAATCATGCATTAGATATGAATGGATTCAACTTATCAGTTAAGCATCAGATATGCATTCTCAGTTTGAGAAACTTCATTTATCGGAACACTCAGTCCTACATTTATAAATCAGCTACCCATGCATCAAATATGTATGTACAGTATGATATGCTTAGTTTTCAGTCATGTCAGGTATGAAATCATGATTAGTCATTCGTGCAATATATTTTTGTAAGTTTTATTTTCTCTCATCTCATCTAGTATCATTTGAGAATGAATGTTCTCAAGGGGTAGATATTGTAATACCCCACATTTTGGACTAGAATAACAATATGTCATTCCTATGCGTGGATGTTTCAAAAGCCTCAAATCCTATATACATTTAGTGTATTAATCAATTATGTAGTGTGGGAATCTATTTGAGCATGAATTTAGATCGTAGAGGTCCCCTAACTCAAGTACAAGTTGAAAGCTTTCCTACCGTTCAAGTTTTAGTGAGCATCAAACCTTGGGTCAACTTCAATTGCCCATAACTCATTGTATATGATGAAATGGGTGGTTTACTATATATCAAATGAAAGATCTTTGAATTATCTTTTCAACGATATAAATTTTGCCTAAATATGGTATTAGAGAAACGAGTTATGCCTATTTTACTCCAGCATGTCAGGCTGGAAATAGTGTGATGACATTCGTGATAAGTTATCATATTTGTGATGCCCTATCACGAAGGTCGTCATCCTTAGGCAGAAACCAGCTCCTAAGTAACGACATTTGTGATAGGTTATCACATTTGTGATGCCCTTTCACAAAGGTCGTCAGCCTTAGGCAGAAACCAGCTCCTAAGTGACGACATTCATGATAGCCTATCACATTAGTGACGCCCTATCATGAAGGTGGTCAGCCTTAGGCAGAAACCAACCCCTAAGTGTCGACATTCATTATATCTTATCATATTTGTGATTCCCTATCACGAAGGTCATCAGCTATGATTTTCAGCAACTGGGAAATTATTTCATAAGGGTATTTTTGTCTTTTCCTTCACCTTTCACGACTTATAACCCTAAAGAGGCATAATTTTTCTTATTTGTCCTCAGTTATACATCTTAAAAACCCTTTCTTACACTCACAACCACAACATTATGGTTTCCATCAAACTCATCTCTCAAAAGAAAGATTCAAGCCTTTTTCCAAGATAATCAAGAATTAAGTTTCCCAATCCAAGAACTCTCCATCAAATCATCAAGGTTTCCTTTTGTAGGGTATGCGTGTATTTATTCGTGGACTCATTTCGTCCATGAATTTCAAGAACCATTTTCTAAAACTGTATATTATTGTTTTCATGTTATGAATGGATTATTGATCATGTTTATGTGTTCAATGATGCCAAGATAGAATCCTTATGTGTTATTATGAATCTATGATATCATATGAGTTGAAAAAATGTAAGTTTGATTATTTATGATGAGTAATTGTATGATTTACACCTATGCATAAGTTTTACATGTAAGGTGTTTGATAAAATACCTAAGAGACTAGAAATCATGCATTATAGCTAAATGGTGACTAAGGGAAGGATTCATGATAGGCCTCTATGATTCAATGTCATCCATGTTGATAATGTGTCTTGTGAACACTGTTGGATTACTCATGAACTACTCTTAAGGAATTATGCTATGCTTACTTGCAAAACCCACTCATGTACAAGATGTAGAATACCCATGCACTTCATGAAATTCCCCAAGTTATGATATTATGGATTGTGGTTGTAATATGTAATGAGCATGATATTGAAAGCTATGCAAGTATATACATATTGTATGAAATTCACTTTCATGAAATAGATTGTTGAGAACCATGCTTAGTACGAAATCCCTTATTATGATATTATGGATTATAGACTCTACTCTTATGATCAAATCAATCATGTGTGTCAGTTTCCTTCCATCGAGTCCTGGGGGTACTTGTACCCGAAAACTATAGCTGTGTGTCTAGAGCCATGTCATGTTATCCCGATACTCAGTTAAGCCATGATCTCAAAAATTCAGTCAGTCCTGTGACTAAAGAAAACTAAGAAATCTCAGTAGTCTCAGTATTTCAGTAATCTCAGTGATCTCAGTACTCAGTCTATAACTTTAGTAATCACAGTAAATCTCAGTACCTTTAGTACTCTTAATCAGTCCTCAGAACTCATTATATTCCATCCGTCATCTGAATTCAATAAACACAATTTTAGCTCCGCTAACCAATACCACTAGTATCATTTTAGTTAATCAGTTTCAGTTCAGAAAATTAGCTCAATTAAGTTATTTAGCTCAGCCCAGTTATTCAGTTCAGTGTCTTTCAGATGGAAGTAGGATTCAGCACCAAGCGAACCTAGGGATGGGGTCTCACCTTCTTGAATAGGACCGAGATCCCTAGAAGCAATCCCTAAGTTCCAAAACTACGTTGCCAGAGTAGGTACAAGATGTCACTCGTTAGATAGGATTGACATACTCAGGGGTACAGATTCAGTACTGTTAGAGACAATCAATTATTATCATTATAAATAGACTTCAAGATCACCCATTAGGCAGGACTGATCTGAACTATAGTTAAACAGTATCAGAATTATCAGATTTAAAGATCACCCGCTAGATAGGACTGATCTTAATCTAAGTCAAATCATCCTTATTATCAGTATACTCATGATCACCCGCTAGATAGGACTGATCTCAGATTTAGTTACTCCAAGTAGAACAGAACTCAGATAGTTCCATCAGAACTTTAGACTGTCAGATACAGTCACTTGGTATCGATTATATCAATTAGTCCAATCATTACAGTTATATCATCTATATCAGTTATCATAGCTCACGTTACCAGTATTTAGTTTCAAGACTGTTAGACACAATCATTCAAACTAGTTCTTCATAATTTGAATTATCAGAAATAGTTAATAATATATTCAGTAACTCAGTAATAGTAAAGTTATGTCGTCAACATTCAAACTCAGTAGTCAGGTTTTCTGAACTCATGTATCAGGCATATTAGTTATCAAAATTCATGATATTAGTATTCAGCTTCAGGACTATCAGACACAGTCAACCAGACCATTTCTTCATAATTCGAACTATCAAAAATAGTCATTCATCTATTTAGTATCTCAGTATCAGTACACTCATGTTGTCAGTATTCAGACTCAGTAGTCAGTATCTCCACAAGTTGAGTTACAGTTATGTATGCATGTATGTATTCTCATGTTCATATTACTCAGCATTATTTATGCATATACCCTTTGTATTTGGCCTACCTCACTCACATACTCAGTACATTTAGATGTACTGATGCATTTGTGCTATGGTGCTTTCTTTTATGTTACACCATAGGTTCAGAGGCAAGAGCTCCAGATCAGCAGTAGCATTCCAGTGTTTAGAGTTGGCAGTGAGTCCTTCTCATTCAAGGATGATATGATTATTACTATATTTACTATTCAGTTGCTAGATAGAGTTAGTTGGAGACATGTTTCTTCAACTCCTTATTCAGTTCAGTTAGAGGCTTTCAGGCTAGATGTCAGATTAGATATTTATATCTCATTATTTTTAGTATTTATGACTTGTTGTAGTATTGTTATACCTTTTTTGGATAATTTGTTATCAGACGTTTATTCAGTTCAAACCTTATGGCCTTTCATGTTTATGTTTCCGTATTTTATAATATATTAAGCAGTATACAGGTATAGATATCAGTCATGGGTTAGCTTGTGGTCCTTCGGGGTCATGATCACCGTGTAGCATTTCGATTCAAAAAATTGGGATGCTAAGTGGCCCCATAGAGACATATTGTACATGAGAAAGACTTCTACTCACTACTTCATTTTCTATCAAGTGGAGCTTTAGACTTAAGAGGACTAAGTGTTTTATCTCAAAAAGTTAAGTCTCTCCTGACCATGCTCTCTTAATTCTCAAAATACACCACGATCTGTGATTCAACCTCTGTAATAACAATGAAGCACTAATGTTATCTACCAAATGATTATGCTTCATATTAGCTAGAATATTGGGGTGACCATCTAAGGCCCGAGCTATAAGGTTGAGAGCTATCACCTGGTTAGAAGTTCTAGTAAGACCAAATTTAACCCTGGGATACAAAAAAACATTAGGTGATATTAAAGAAATTCAATAAACTTAAAAACTATGATCTGAATGAACTAACAAATATCATGGTTCTTTGCTTTCCATCCTTGTCGAATAGAAAAATTGGACAAGGTACAACTAACCACAATGGTAGATTCAAGAATACGGGTCACCCAAAGGCAAAAAGTATGAACATGTTCCATGAGTCCTTCATTCAAGGTCTGGCACATGGACGAGGGAACAACGATAAAAAATGGTTTGCCATACCTAGAAATTTAGTTGATCGAGGGACTAATAGAAGGTATTATAGAAGAAGGAAATTATCTTACCAATTAGATTACATGTAGCTATGCTAAATAGCTATATAGGAAAAAGATACATTCGATTGATTAGAAATGATGTTGTCCATGTGGAATGGTGTTCATTTTCATAAGTGATCCCAACTTATACACTTGCTTGAGGGAATATTTATTGCTTACTTGATGACGACCTCTAGAAATTTAAAGTTGCTAGGCACCATAGTTAATAAGAGATCCATATCAAAAGGTGGACTACATTTTTTCCCCTGAGTAAGTCAGATCCAGGTAGAGGATTTTTTTTTGGTTACTCATCAAAAGAAGATCTTTTATGAAAAAAAAAGTGGGAAAGAGAAATAGAGTTGGTTAGAGAAAGGTATATAAAGGCAAGTCTAGACAAAGTGGAAACTTCGGGGAAATAGCCCTTACAAGGACTAGACATGTAAGGGAAGCTCCTATGAATGAGAACGCAACCAGTCGATGCCGGATGCATGAATGGTTTGGATGAAAGATTGAATGAAGTGGCACTCAAAGTCATATCTGGTTCCTTCTTTTGTCCGTAATAAGTATCACACCCTAAAAGATGGAGAGACTACTATATGGGGTAAAATAAGATCTGAAACGGAATAAAATCCACTCAGGTCAGATATGGTCGGAATTGGACCATGATGTCATTTTCTTAAGAGCAGTGCTAATGTAAAGAAACATCCACTCTGGCAAGAGAAAAATAGCTCAAAACTAACTAAGACGGTGATCATATGCTAAAGAACAAATAGAAGTACCATGTGCTAGGGGTTTTAAAAGCACATACAACCTATGGCATAATTGCATTTGTCATACATTAGTAGGCTGGCATCTACCAATGACTCAATGAAAAGTAGTTATCAGTCATTTATTATTGTACTGAAGGTTCAAAATAACACTCTCTTATTGGCCATAAACAAGTCCTTGTACCTTATAAATAGCCACCCCTTCCCATAGTCCAAAGGATCTGCTTTTTTCTTCCATCAAGACATAAAATTATTTAGCTTTATTCCTAAGCTTTCTCAAGATGAATATGTTATCAAGAAAACATTTAATTATCTTTATCAATTTCTCAATCCATTCTAACCCATAATATTATTTGAGCGGTTCATAGTTGCATTAGCATATCATCTTCGACTACTATTCTTATCAGCCTTATTTAGATTATGAATACAAAATGATGGCCACAAATAATTCTTATTCCTATGCATGATGTAATTACCCTCTAGGTTATTTTCTATATTTCCACATATTTTTGCTATTTAGAGCTTTCCTATAGATGCCCCAAGTCATTTATGACTTGCTAAAACTAAAATTTTGGTTATTGGGCAGTTCGTTTGATTTTTAGAGCCCACTTCCTATTTTAAATTCTTTGTTGGTTCAAATTGGCTATCAGGAAAAATTTTTAGTCAAATGGCCTGTAATACCCAACATTTTAGACTAGAATGGAAATCCATCATTCATATGTGTAGATGTTCTAAAAGCCTCAAATCCTATGTAATTTAGTATGTTAATTAATTATGTAGTATGGGAATCTATTTGAGCATGAATTAAGATCACATAGGTCCCCTAAGTCAAGGACGAGTTGAAAGCTTTCCTATCGTTCAAGTTTTAGTGAGCATTAAAACTTGGGTTAACTTCAATCGACCATAACTCCTTTTTTATATCGAATTAGAGGACCTATTATATGTCAAATGAAAGATCATTGAATTTTCTTTCCAACGATACTAATTTTACCCTAATACAATATCGTAACAATGAGTTATGCCCATTTTATTCTAGCATATCAGGCTGGAAAACTAAGTGACGACATTCGTGATAAGATGTCACGAGCATGACGACCTATCACCAATGTCATAATCCCTGGGCAGATTTTTACCCACAGTGATGACATTTTGTGATAATCCATCACGCCCATGATGGCCTATCACCAATGTCGTCAACCTAAACCAGAAAATAAAAATTTCACCCTTTTGTGACAATATTTCGTGACGACTTATCACCAGCTTGACGGCTTCTCACGGATGTTGTCAGTTATTTTTTTTCAAAAATTTAAGGACATTTCTGCTAGGGTATTTTTGTTTTTTCTCATCTTTTGGAGGTCTCTATAAATATGAGAAACCCCATCCAAACCCTAATTTCATTATTTACTCTTCCAATTCCCTTCAGAGAAAATATCTAGGGTTTTATTCAAGAACCCTAATCTTCCAAAAATCATGCATAAATTCTTCAAGATTTCTTCAAGAATCAAGTTTCTCATAGTGTGGGCTTCGATAATTATGTAATACAAGTGCGGATAGAGTCTCAAGCATTAAAATTCATCCAATTTCAAAGATTAAGATATGTAGAAGTTGATTCTTGGGTCCATTTTATCCAAGAAGCTTAAGTACTCTTTTCTAAAATTCAAGGATCTTATGTTTATGAGTTGTTAATGATTTTTGTGAGTTGAAATTGATGTTCCATCTGTTGTTGAGTTTTGATTCATGTTTGTCTACAAAATTTATGAGCTTTGACCCTAGTATGTGGAATTCATGTGATATTTGTGATAGACCCTCTTGAAGTTGTTTTTTATGTGATGTGTTCATGACTTTTGGGTGTAGAAATGGTTGAATAAGCGAAGCATGTCCCCTATAGGTTTGATAAAGAGATTAGGTGAAGCATAAGGGCCATTATAGTATGTTGAATCGGAAACCCCAAATTGTGAGTTAGTTTATGCATGCCTAGTGTTTGATAAAATTCCCAAGTAAATGAATTTTTCCATGGTTGTAGGAAATCCCCAAATAAGGGTAAACCCATGCATGTCTAATGTTTTGTGGAAGGACCTTAGTGAACAAGTGGAGATGTTTTAGTAGTAAATTCCCCAATTATGTGCTCTTGATATTTGTTAAGGTTTTACTACATGTCAAGTGGTTAGCAAGTAAGTTATGACATGATAGTATGAAGTCTCCCCAAGCCATGGGATATCCAAACACATGTCAAGACTGATATAGGTATGAAATAGCTTAGGTGAAACCTTGTTTAATGGAGTATGATCTAGTGGCATATTTCCCCTACGTTATTATATGATTATGATTCCCAGATGCTTAAAGTGACCCCTTGGCGACTGTGATGATGAATAGACATTTATGATCCTTAAATGTTTGAGGTGATGTCTTAATGATTGTGGGAATGAACATATGACAAGATTCCTAATTACTTGAAGAGATGCTTTAATGGTTGTGAAGATACTTTAATTATTGTGAAGGCGCTTTTATGATTATGATGATGAATGAATGCTTGGGATGATGAATAAATGATTGTGGTAATGACTAGTCAAGAATGATTATGATTTACTTTTATGCTATCGAGTTCTGGGGTATTTATACCCAACAATAGAGCTGTGGTCTAAAGCACGTGTCAGTTTTTTGATAATTTCAGTTGACCTATGATTCTCAGAACTCAGTGAACTATATAACTCTGTATCCTCATACAAGTGCAGAACTTAAGAAAAGCTCAGTAATCTCAGTTAACTCTGTAATCTCTGTATCGCTAGTAATCTAGACTAAGTCCTATAATCATCTCAGATCTAGTAGTATTGAAGTGATTCAATTCTAATCTCAAAAGTGATTCAAGTAATCTATTCAAGATTTTTATCGTCAGTCAGATACCATGACTCAAAACTATTTTCATCAGATACGAAGCTAATTGATTTCAGCCTAACTCAGTTAGATCTTTTGAGAAACATGATCAGTATTAGATATAGTTCAGTTGTGGTCAGTTAAGAATTCAGTCAGAGTATTTCAATTAGGAGTAGAAACTAGCACCGAGCGAGGGAAGGAATGGCGGCTCTTTCCATCAGTGAGAGAAGCCAAAGTCGTTAGTAGCAATCCTTGACCTCCAAAACTATGTATCCAGCGCAGGATACAGGAGTCACCATCAAGAAAGGTTGTCACCTCCAAAGAGAGAGTATTTGACTATTATATTGCCTTAGGTCGACTTTCTAGTAAAGGTCCTTTGTCCAAGAGGATTGACCAAAGAGAGGTCTTTACCTGTGGCACGGTATTGACACCCTTCCAGCTGGGGTTACAGGTTGGACCCCACTTGTGGTAGGTTGGGGCATGTTGGTTAAGTAACTACGTCCCATAGTTACAATTTTAGTTTCAGATTAAATCTCAATTTCAGTATTAGTCTTTTGAGACCAGGACTGTCAGATACAATCATCTATCTTTATGAGGAACTCAGATAGTTCCATTAATTCATGGACCATCCCGTCAGATAGGCTTGGTCTTATATACAGTTATTTGATATCATATTCAGAAATATGCCACCAGACAGGCTTGATCACAATATCAAATTTCTATTGAGTATTTTTGTTGTCAGATTAAGATATAATTATACTTTATATCTTTGATAATCTCTTTCAGAATAATCTATTAAAAAAGTTGATCTTTAATCCTATCGGTCGAAAGCAGTAAGCTCAGAATTCAATCCTTGATGTAAGTACATCCAGACTTTTAGTTAATAGTATCAGATGAGTCAGTAATTCAGATTCTCAATGTTAGTAGTGAGTTCAGTCTACAGTAAAGTGGTATCCGAGTTTTAATATCTAGAGTTGTGATGATTGTGTTCATGGTCTGTGCATTCATGCATTTGTTCTTATGGGGCATCTTCATAATTATTCAGTTTAGATATTATGCATGCATGAGCCCTTTCATTAGCCTACCTCATCTACATAATCGGTACATTCTTGTACTAACGCATTTGAGCTATGGTGTTTTATTTGACACCATAGGTTCAGAGACATAAAATTCAGAGTATCCTTAGCAGTTCAGTCCCAGTCAGCAGTAGTATTAGTGAGTCCTTTTCTTTTAAGGACGGATCTCATTTTACTATTATTGTTTCAGACTTTGTTTATTTTCAGTTAACGGAGTTAGTTGGGGACCTTTCCTATCAAATCCACAGTTGAAATAGTTTAGAGGCTTTTCAGACGGATATATTAGTATTCATTTTCTGTATTATGAGTATTCATAGATATGTTGAACCTTATGCCTCGTTTTCATATTTATTTTAGATATTATGCAGTGTATAGGTACAGATATTAGTAAAAGGTTAGCTTATGGTCCTTTGGGGTCATAAGCATTGTGTGACGTCTTGGGATGGATTCTCAGGGCGTTACAAACTTAGTATCAGATCCTAAGGTTCAAAAGTATCCTAGGGAGTCTGAAAATCCGCATCTAGTAGAGTCTTGTGCATAGATATGTAGTGTGCCACATTTATGTACAAGAGGATACAGGATGTTCTTAGGAGCAGTTCCTCTTCTTTCAATGATCATTTCATGCGAGTGAGCATAAGATCAAGTTGATCTTCAATCTAATCCACTTGTTTTTTCCAATTACAGAGTATGCCTTCTCGCGGAGATTTTGTCCATGGGGTGGATAACCAACCCCCACAGCCAGTAAATCCTAAGAATGAGAGTGTGTCATATGCAGAGTTTCGAGCAGTTTTACAGGTGCTAGCCCAAGATGTGACTAATATTCAGGAGAACCATTAGGCTGTAGCCCCACCTCATCAAAATGGGAATTCCGCCGCAGCCAAGGTCAGAAATTTCATGAAAATGAACCCGTTAGTATTCTTTGGGTCAGTAGTAGGTAAGAACCCGCAGCTTTATCTAGAGGAGGTGAAGAAGATCATCCAAATTATGCATATTTCTGAGGAGGAGAATGTTGAGTTAGCATCTTATAGGTTGAAGGATGTTTCTCATGATTGGGTAGTGATGTGGGAGAAGCATAGAGGGGAGAATGCAGATCCTGTGACTTAGCTAGAGTTTTAGAGGGCCTTTTTAGATAGGTTTTTCCTGATAAAGATGAGAGATGCTAACATAGAATTGTTCATGAACCTAAGGCAAGGCTCCATGAATGTGAAAAAGTATTGTCTTAAGTTTAACCAATTAGCTAAGTATGCTCCCGACTTGGTAGCTGACCCTAGAGAGAGTATGAGTAAGTTTTTGTCTGGGGTGTCGAGTTATGTGTTGAAAGAGTGTAGAGCTGCTATGTTCAACAGAGATGTGGAACTTTCTAGGATAATGATGTATGCATAGTAGATTGAGGCAGATAAAATGAAGGAGGGAAGAGAGTGAGAAAGAGAGCCAAACAGGTAGTCGCGGTTTCACTCAGGCAGGGTCCCAGAGTGGAAGTCATTCTCATCATGGTCGAATATTTTTAGCTCCATCTCTGTCTTCATCTAGTGTACCCGCACTTATCTTTAGGGTGTCAGATATGAGGGAGCGCCAAGCTCCAAAGCCCACAGTAGTGCTAATGGTGTTCGTACCCTTCCGCATTGTAGAAAGTGTGGCAGGCACCACCAAGGTGTGTGTAGAGCCGATAGTGATGTATGCTTTGGGTGTGGTGATCCATGCCATAAAAGGAAAGAATGTAGAGTGCTGACTCAAAGGGGTAGACTCTGTCCGCTTCAGGCTCGCCTTGATTGGAAGAATTCCCTAAAATAGACCCAGGTATGTTATGAGCCCTTCATCTTTATGACATGCCTTGACAAATCCTTTTCTCCTATTTTGAGCTTATATGTTAGCATGAGTTATGTATGAGTTTCAGATCTTGATCAGTCAATCATGACCCAGTCTGTAGGTGCCTCGCGTACCGCCCTAGTATTTCAGTGAAGTGTGTTTAAAGGGACATAGAGTCCCAAGGGGGAGATACCCCATAGCATTATGATGTTTCATTCCATTAGATTTATCCCGATGTATGTTCATATTTTCTTTATGAAGTTAGCATCAGCCGTTATTGCATTGGCAAGTCGTGCTTTCGAAAGTCAGGTTAGCTGGACATTCATGCATTAGATATGCACATTTAGTAGAAATGAGTTCAGCTTGCCAGTGTGTGATCGGTCATGCATTCTTTAGATCATCCCAGTTATGAGTCCATGCATCAGATATACATGAGTATTATGAGAATTCGGCTATGAGTAGATTCTGTTGAGTATTCCATGGATCAGATATGCATTCCCAATCCGATAACTCTATATGTCAGTGATTCCAGTTGCATAGTCATGTTCTAGATATTCATGTCCTTTAAGTAAGTTCAGTTGATCAGTACTCATAACTTATCAAGCGGCATTTGAGGACGAATAATTCCAAGGGGGAGATAATGTAATACCCCACATTTTAGACTAAAATGGAAATCCATCATTCATATGCATAGATGCTCCAAAAGCCTTGAATCCTACGTAATTTAGTGTGCTAATCAATTATGTAGTGTGGGAATCTATTTGAGCATGAATTAAGATCATAAAGATCTCCTAACTCAAGGACGAGTTGAAAGCTCTCCTATCGTTTAAGTTTTAGTGAGCGTTAAAACTTAGGTCAAATTCAATCGATCATAACTTGTTGTATATATCTAATTAGAGGACCTACTATATATCAAATAAAATATGTTTGAATTATGTTTCCAACGATACCAATTTTTCCCAAATCCGATATCGGAGCAATGAGTTATGCCCATTTTACTCCAGCATGTCAGGCTGGGAAACTGAGTGACGACATTCGGGATAAGCTGTCACGAGCGTGACGACCTATCACCAATGTTCATCATCCCTAGGAAGATTTCTACCCCCATTAATGACATTTTTTGATAATCCATCATTCCCGTGATGGCCTATCACCAATGTCGTCAACCTTAACAAGAAAATCAAAATTTCACCCTTTTGTGACGACATTTCGTAATGACTTTATCACCAGCTTG
Organism: Capsicum baccatum var. pendulum; assembly: GCA_030864225.1. Taxonomy (NCBI): domain Eukaryota; kingdom Viridiplantae; phylum Streptophyta; class Magnoliopsida; order Solanales; family Solanaceae; genus Capsicum; species Capsicum baccatum. Next base: position 49,468,503 of record CM061551.1, on the reverse strand, counting down.
ACGGCTTGTCATGGATGTCGTCAACTATCTTTTTCCAGCAATTTAAGGATGTTTTTGTAAGTGTATTTGGGTCTTTTCCCATATTTTGGAGGTCTCTATAAATATGAGAAACCCCATCCAAACCCTAATTTCATTATTTACTCTTCCAATTCCCTTAAGAGAAAATATCTAGGGTTTTATTCAAGAACCCCAATATTCCAAATATCATCCATAAATTTTTCAAGATTTCTTCAAGAAACAAGTTCCTCATAGTGTGGGCTTCGATAATTATTTATTACAAGTGCGGATAAAGTCTCAAGCATTAGAGTTCATCCAATTTCAAAGATTAAGGTATGTATATTTTGATTCTTGGGTCCCTTTGATCTAAGAAGCTCAAGTACCCTATTCTAAAATTCAAGGATTTTATGTTTATGAGTTGTTAATGAATTATGTGAGTTGAAATTGATGTTCCAGCAGTTGTTGGGTTTTGATTCATGTTTGTCTACAAAATTTATGAGCTTTGACCCTAGTATGTGGAATTCATGTGATATTTGTGATAGACTCTCTTGAAGTTTTTTTCTATGTGATGTGTTCGTGACTTTTGGGTGTAGAAATGGTTGAATAAGTGAAGTATGTACCCCATAGGTTTGATAAAGGGTTTGGGTGAAGCATAAAGGCCATTATAGTATGTTGAATAGGAAACCCTAAATTGTGAGTTAGTTTATGCATGCCTAGTGTTTGATAAAATGCCCAAGTAAATGAATTATTCCATGGTAGTAGGAAATCCCCAAATAAGTGTGAACCCGTTCATGTCTAGTGTTTTGTTGAAGGACCTTAGTGAAAAAGTGGAGATGTGGTAATAGTAAATTCCCCAATTATGTGCTCTTGATATATGCTAAGTTTTTAACACATGTCAAGTGGCTAGCCAGTAAGTTATGACATGATAGTATGAAGTCTCCCCAAACCATGGGATATCCAAACACATGTCAAGATTGATATAGGTATGAAATAGCAGAGGTAAAACCTTGTTGAATAGAGTACGATCTAGTAGCATGTTTCCCCTACGTTATTATATGATTATGATTTCGAGATACTTGAAGTGACCCCTTGGCGATTGTGATGATGAATAGACGTTTGTGATCCTTAAATGCTTAAGGTGATGTCTTAATGATTGTGGGAATGAAAATATGACATAATTCCTAATTACTTGAAGAAATGCTTTAATGATTGTGAAGATGCTTTAATGATTGTGATGATGAACGAATGCTTGTGATGATGAATGAATGATTATGGTGATGACTAGTCAAGAATGATTATGCTTTACTTTTATTCTATCGAGTCCTGGGGGTATTTATACCCGATAATAGACCTGTTGTCTAGACCTCGTGTCAGTTTTTCAATAATTTCAGTCAAGTCATGATTCTCAGAACTCAGTGAACTATAGAACTTTATATCCTCAGACAAGTGCAGAACTTAAGAAAAGCTTAGTAATCTCAGTTATCTTTGTAATCTCTGTATAGCTAGTAAATTAGGCCTCAGTCCTGTAATTATTTCAGATATAATAGTATTCAAGTGATTCTATTCTATTCTATTCTATTCTATTCTAGTCGTTAGTAGCAATCCCTGACCTCCAGAACTGCATAGCCAGTGTAGGATACAGGAGTCACCGCTAGGAAAGGTTGTTACCTCTAAAGAGAGAGCATTTTACTATTATATTTCCTTAGGTCGACTTCCTGGTAAGGGTCATCCGTTAGAGAGGATTGACCAGAGAGAGGACTTTATCCATGACACGGTATTGACACCCTTCCAACTGGGGTTACAGGTTGGACCCTACCTGTTGTAGGTTGGGGCATGCCGGTTAAGTTAATACTCCCAATAGTTACAGTTTCAGTTTCAGATTTAATCTCAATTTCTGTATCAATCTTCAGAAATCAGTATTGTCAGATATAGTCATCTATCTTTATAAGGAACTCAGATAGTTCCATTGATTCATGGACCATCCAGTCAGATAGGATTGGTCTCATATACAGTTATTTGATATCATATTCAGAGATATGATGACATACAGGCTTGATCACAATGTTAGATTTTTATTGAGTATTCTTGTTATCAGATTCATATATAATCATATTTCTTATCTTTGATATTTGCTTCCGGAATAATCTGTTAGAAAAGTTGATCACTAATCCTGTCAGTCAAAAGCAGTAAGCTCAGAATTCAGTCCTTGATGTAAGTACATCCAAACTTTCAGTTACCAGTATCAGATGAGTCAGTGATTTAGTAAGTCAGTGTCAGTAGTGAGTTCAGTCTGTAGTAAAGTGGTATCTGAGTTTTAGTATCTAAAGTTGCGAAGATTATGTTTATGGTCTGTTCATTCATGTATGTGTTTTCATGCGGCATCTTCATGATTATTCAGTTTAGATATTGTGCATGCATGAGCCCTTGCATTAGCCCACCTCATCTACATACTCGGTACATTTCTGTGCTGACGCATTTGTGCTATGGTATTTTATTTGACACCATAGGTTTAGAGACACAAAATCCAGAGTATCCTCAACTGTTCATTCCCAGTCAGCAGCAGTAGTAGTGAGTCCTCTTCTTTCAAGGACGAATCTCAGTTTACTATTATTTCTTCAGACTTTGTTTATTTTCAGTTTACGGTGTTAGTTGGGGACCTGTCCCATCAACTCCATAGTTCAGACAGTTTAGAGGCTTTTCAGACGGATGTATTATTATTATTCAGTTTTTTGTATTATGAGTATTCGTAGATGTTTTGAACCTTGTGGCTAGTTTCCACATTTATTTTCAGATATTATGTAGTGTACAGGTACAGATATCAGTAAAGGGTTAGCTTATGTTCCTTCGGGGTTATAAGTACCGGGTGACGTCTCGAGATAGAATCTCGGGGTGTTACACGGCCTTATACACCAGTTATGTCTATTCCAAAAACTTTGGAACATTAATTTTAGGTTAGGAGGACCCTTGGTTCGGGTCTTGAGGCTCTCTGACTCATTTCAGGTTATTGGCCTAAAGTTAAGAAAAAATGACACATGGGTGTGGGATCCACTTTTCTTCAAAATAACTTTGGATGGGAATTTTGTTAGAGCCATTGAGTCTACAACATCAATTTTAATAGGATAGCATATTATTTGTATATACGAGACTTTAAATGAATTCCTAGGGGTCGGTGGAAGTACAGATTAATCATGGAGCTTCAATTGTCATACTCAGTTGGTGCACCACTTAAGCGTCCACTTGGGTCGCTTAACCAAAGGTGTTTAAAGCACCCAAACGACTTCTTAAGTAGTCAGGCTAGCCCAATAAGGCAACGCTTAAGCAGCACCCTTACTGCTTAAGCGGTAGAGGCTAAAACAACAAAGGACCGCTTAAGCGGTTCCTAAGCAGTTGTGAAGTACTGCTAAACCAATACCTAACCGGCCCATTTTCCGCTTAAGAGATACCTGAATACCTCAGAAGGGTATAAATACCCCACTTAGCCCGATTTTCACCATTTTTCATCCATTCCTTGGAATATTGAACCCTAAAAAGTAGGAAAACTTTAGAGAATCATTTGTTGATGATTTTGATGCTTTAGCAAAGTTAATGTACGCATTTTTTCTTTGAATTTATGGTAAGTTTCTATTATTTTCATCATTAATTTCTCCATCTTTGGCTAAAATCCCTAAAATCTTGGTGGCTTGACAATAGAACTATTAGAGCTCAAAATTCAACCATTTTTTAGGGTAAACATTCCTTGAGCATCGAGGGACGTTGTGTTGGTTTTGAAAGTGTGATTCTCTAAATAGGATCCACATAGGATTGCTGACACCTATTTTTTACCCTCCATGGCTAAATTTATTCTGAGTTTTTTTTTATTTTAAATAAAATTAAAATATTTATTTTAGCGGATAAATTCCTTTTAAAAATATTAATTTGGGTATTTTTGAAATTTTAAGTACCGATTATACATTTCTGTATTTATATGAGATCTTATAATTTTGTTACTTAAGTAAATATTTTACTAAACTCGAATTTTAATCAAGGGTTATCCCAAAATTAATTCAAATAGACAAAATTTTGATCCAAATATAATTTATTCTGAGAAACAATTTATTTGAAAAAATTATGTTTGATTTGGTTAAACCAAGAAGCTCCGAATTAAACCGGATGATAATTCGTATCAAATTTAATTTTAATTTTAGTCAATTTATTGAATTTAATCATAATTGAAATCAACTTGGGTACAATTGCAATGCAATTGGCCAATTAATTCTCAATATAATTTAAATTTAAATAAAATTGACTGAACTTATAATTTAAGGGCTATCTATTAAATAAATCAGTTTTAAACCCCTATCCCTAAAACCCTTAAATTCTTAATACAGGCCGGATCTGCCTTGACCCAGACTTAAAGGCCAATGGCCTTAATTTTTCAATAGACCACTCCAGCCAAACACCATCCCAGCCCAACAAAATCTCAGCCAAACCGACCCAGCCCAACACTTATATATTTCCCATTCCCCCTTACCCACAGCTTTAGCCAACACTCAGTAATTAACACTTCAACAAACAACAACTTAACAACGGTAAAAAACATACAATACCGACAGTAACAACTTACAAATTGCAAAACACCAACATCCAAAAATTGCGATAACCACCCATACTAAACCCTAGCTGCCCCTCAATTTTACTATCTCACCCTCTTGGTACAACCGTTTATGGCCAAAAAGCAGATACTATCGACATATTCAATCCTTGATTTACTAATTTGGGCGAGAATTAATTCATTTCTTTAACTAACAAAGCCAAACGTCTTTTTTCTCTATCCATCTACTGATTCTTGAGTATAAAGGCCATTAATGGCCTTTGCCTCACTATGGATATCAAAATTTTTAGGAACAACTTTAAAATTTCAAATTTTAAATCCATTTTTTTCAAATATAAAATCCTAAATTTTCTCCCAATTTGTATATATAAATAGATAGTAGGGGAATAGAAGAAGGAGATTTTTGTTGGAAAAATTTGGGGGGTTTTGAGGCACATACTTCTAACCCCACACAACCAAACTTCCGAGGAAAACTAAACTCAGGAAAATTCATTGTAATTTTGATAGATTGGAATCTAGTTTTGGCAGTGGTGAAGTCCGTTCAATCAAAAAGCTCATCATTTTGGTTTCTTCCCCAGAAAGGGTGAATTACTTTCGTACTCTCGCTTTGATGTGATTTTGGCTGCATCTTTTTTCATTGATATTATTGTGTATAGGTTATCAAAAAATTGACATAAAGCATTATTATCGTTGTCTGATTATGTATTCTTGGACTCTCGGGTTTGATTTTCTTTGATTATGGCTAAATTTAAATAGAGTTGATTCAAAAACGTGTATTTTTGTGCGTAAACAAACTGCTTATTCGTTGTTTGAGAGACGTATTTGTTTGGACTCTACTAATATTTTGTTTCCTTGCTTTCCTATGTGATTGAACCATGGAGTCATCTTGTCATCTCCGTAGGACTAATTTAATGTTTGCATATGTCAAATTGATCTGGAGAACAACCTACAAATATTAAAATAATGATTTGATTTTATATCCAAGTTGTTAGTTTTGAAAGTAAAATAACTAGTGGGGTTTGTCGACACTATTTGGATTTGGTTAAATCAACATTGATGTTTTCATTACACACCAATTTTGAAAAGAAGGAATATTATTTTGTTGTATAGATGCCTCCATTCCATCTTGTTTATCATAAAGTCCCTGTTGATAAACCAACACCCTTTATGCATATTCACTGGTAATTTAATCTGTACTTTAATTCTTTATTTCTCAAGTTAAGACAGCTACTTAAATAAATTTATTGAGGCCCTTTGACAACTATACCTTCAAATAAGAATTTTGGTACAGTACTCTATTTTCTTATTTAATATTTGGACTTACTTAAGAACAAGTGTTTTGGAGTCTACAATGACTTGATTATGTTATGGTGTAAATTTTGTCATTCATTTTGGAATTGGATTGTTATGCTAAAGTTATTTCTCAAAAAAAAAAAGCTATACATTTGGGTTAGAATTTAGGTTCAGGTAGTGCGATGTAAGGTGGGGGATTATATAGGCTTTTAAAAATTATTATCATCATTTCTTGAAATTTTTTTGTTACGTTGTTGCTTGGAATAATTATTTTGTTAAGTTATTATAATCACCTCTTGAAACATAAAATTTATTCGTTGCTTTGTTTCTTGGAATAATTATTTTGTTATAGTCAAATGGGATAATGGTTGGCGTTTCTTTTTTTATGGCATTCTTTTGGATAATTTAATTGCATTGGTTGATAAAACCTTTAATAGATGATAAGTGATTTGTTTTAATAAAAAATGTACATATATATTCATCAAGTATATGTTTCAATATAAATATGATTAAGTTTCGTATTAATTCTTATCTTTTATTTGATGCATGTGAATTCATTCAAGTCCAATTGGACTCCATATTCTTACATCTCTCAGGGACCAAGGGCCCAAAGTCCTCAAAGGGATTAACATGAAGAATAGTTACTGGTATACATATTATACAGTGGATATACGGGTTCTCCAGGTTGGAGGTGGCTGGTGTAAGCCAAGATATGATGTATGATAAAGTTGGACACAAGCATACAGGGTTTTATAAGTTAATATATATCATATATACAGAAAACTGCTAAGAAAAGAGATTTGATATACAACTGGTATACACTTCAGAAAATGGACCCAAAGTCCATAATTCAAAGCCTAAAAACTGGACAGCTTTATTGATGGGCCAATTAAGGGCCTAACTTCAAGTCTTGTATTCATTTTCGTAACTTAATTTATCTTTGTTTATTTGTATTAACTAACATTTTAATCAATTAATCTACGTAAACTTCCTAAAGTGTTGTCATTTTATTTTATCTTAGTTTTCTTTTACTTAATTCATAATCTTTTCACCTAATTTATATTGTCTAAAATAAATTAAATTGGTTCCTTCAATTTTCTCCTTAAAACGAATCTTTTAAAGGTTAAGTTATTCCAAAATGACATTTTTTATGTTCAATAACTAATAGTCGATTTCGATTAAGTAACTTTCTTCAAACTCAAGAAACTAAATTTTCTTGTAAATTTTAACTTTCCATAATTAATAAGCTACTTTTAATTTAATACTCTCTTAACATTCTTTTACTAAAGGTATTTTCTATAACAAAATTGACTTTTCTATAATAATAATTAATAATAAGAAAATAATTATATAATCTTCTTCTTTTGTCCATAAAAGCTAATTTTATTTTAAAATCCAAAGAAAAATTACATTTTAGTTTAACTCAAGTAGAATGTTTCTCCTTTGAATAAATAATGTCATTGTAAATGTTTAATAATTAATTTTAGTATCTTCTATAAAATCAAGTCTTTGCGAAAATTAGCCATTTTTAGTTAGTCAAGTTAGTTATTTTTGGTAAACTGTTTTAAACGGACGCTCCTAAGTACCTTAAAAACCTTCTTAGGGCGTTAATTGAACCGTTACCTAGTTCTCTTATTTCAAAGATTTATTTCTGTTTTGAAATCTTTGAAATTTCATTAATTTTTCTTGATATTTTATTTAAAAATCAAGTAGCAACTCTGTGAATTTCTCAAAATTATTTTGAAATAGTTTTAAGTAGGTCAAAACTATTTTCTTTTTAAATGAAATGCAAAAAGGATAAAACAAGGATTTTTACATAATTTTGGACCAAAAGCACAATAGTGCAATATGCATATCATTGTTCTCATTTTGATGAGTAGATTGTGATTTTGGTACTGTGGCACCTTGTGGACGCTTCTCGGAAAAGAAAATCAGTGGTTTAGCTGATTTTTTGGGCTTTTCTTCGGCGTCTAGGTAGGCCAGGTTTACCCTCTTCATAGATTGAGCTATTTCGTAGTATAATTATAATATTATGCTAGATATGGAATGAGATTTAGGTCTTGGAGGTATTATCAAAAGTATTTGGGTTAGTTAGACTGTTTTGGCTATCTTAAAAACGTAATATAGGAATAATTGACTTAGTTGCTCATGTTTAGGATAAATTATTGTCGTAGGGCTAATTAGGGCTTATATAACATCTATAAATGAATTTAGATACCTTAGCCTAGTCTGGGGTAGAATTTCCCTAAAAATGGATTTTGGAGATTAAAAGTGGATCCTTCCGGTCCACCTTAGGTCAAGACTTGTGTTAGCTTTTGTAGTCTTATTTATGTATGTTGAAACCTTAATAATGCTTATTTTGAGATTTGAGGAGATTGAATTCTGAGTTGTGAATCGATGTTGTTGCAGTTTATGGATCTTTTTGTTTTTATTCTTAGTTTGGTATACGTCGGTGTCTGTCTAGCATACAGAGTAGAGTCAATCTCTTACTCCCATTGAATCCAAATCCAAAAAGGATCCTACAAATAATTAGTAGGATGATAGAGCTGAAAATAGATGACATTTCTAAATGGGTTCATAATGATGCACACAAGGTGCCTCCCCCTCCTCCTGAAGGAGTTCAGGTCATTTTTGACCAGCAGATGAAGGTGATGTTAGCATAAACTGATAATTAGAGGAGGGAAAAAGTGAAATGGCCCAAAATTGGGCCTTGTAGTATGGGTATCTCAAGCCCAACAAGGACTGGAGATTGCCTTATTAACCCCACCTAACCATTTACATTAATAGACAAGCGTTGGATAAATTCCGAACATACAATAAAATAGCGGAAATAAAACTAACAATCATATCTTAATAAAGTCTATCCATTCATTTAAATCGACATTCAACATCCATTCTACCTATGTCCACAGTCATCCATAAAACCTCTATAAATTTGAAGTCTATAACATGTTGGGACAAGCTCCTGACAATAGCCTAATACCAAGTCTAAAACAATTCTATAACATATATAAAGATACTATGAGAAGGTTACCTTCAGAAGGATGGAAGCTCACCACTTCAACATCACCACACAAACCACTCAAACAACTATCACTGCACAAGAAGAGAAGAAGAAGCTATGGAACCTATGTTGCATGGGGACATAGCGTCCAGAGATGGTTAGCGGTTGGAGCACTAGCATATAACTCAAGGGTAGTAATGAAATAATATCATTATTCCATACCAAGTCGAACTATCATAGGTCACCATATTTATACACATAAGCATGTAAATACACGTGGATACATTAAGTGTCAAATGAAAACAAGACCATAGCATGCATCTCAAAGCATTCAAACACTAACCATTAAGTAGAGGAATCTAAACATCCACCGCTTAGGTTATCATGAGCAAGAAGACTCTAACGCAACTCATCTTATTAGGAAAGTGGACTCTAACCACAATCCCATAGCATTAGTCAAGTGAACTCTAACCACAAGCCATTTCATTGCGTATGTGGAGTTTAACCATAGGCCCTTTTATTATGCAAGTAGACTCTAACCACCAATATTTTATTTTTTATGTGGACTCTAACCAAAAGCCATCTCATCCATTAATAGTCGACATTGGGACTCTAACCCGTTGTCCATGCATTCTTATCATACCATTGATATTTGGGGTCTTTAACCCACTTAACAATTTCAAGCCATCAAGGCCACAATTTAATATCATACATGATCTCAAGTTATTCATGAACCATGTATAAATCAATCGCATTAAAAAGACAGCGCATTAGTTTCAAATATCATTCAAGCTAAATTGTGGCCATCAAGACCTTTATCAAATCATTTATTAGCACTCTTGCACTAAGATTTAGTTCAAACATAATTCAATTTCATACTAGAGACCCTTGACTTATACAAGATGATTCATGGAAGAGTTCTATGTCTTTAAGTGTCTAGATGATCACACTTGAAACCCTAGCCTCCAATTCATGTTGAATGAGTTTTGAGAGAGTATTTGGAATGTTTTGGTCTTTCAGATAAGTGTTTAGGAGGCCACAATACATTATATAGTGAGGGGAATTAAGGGTTTTTGGGGTGGGAAATATCCATGGAGCCCTTGACTTAAAAGCTGAAAAGTGACTTCCTAGGTGGGTACGACTCACTTAGCTCAACCGTACCCTAGGGTACGAGTGGTACCCTAACTCATACACTAGGTCTCACTAAGGACCCCTATACTGACCAAGGTACGACCATGTGTTCATGACTCATACCCAAGTGTACGAATGGTACCTGAAACTGTATCCCCAAACTGTACCCAAGATAGTTTCATCGAGGTCAAGCTTAACACTCTATACGACTAAGTGGTGTATGACTTATACGCTAATATACAATCATAGAGAGGCTAGGTGATATCTTGGATAGTGTGTAACCCTACAACACTGCCTAGTATACGAGTAAGGGGTCACTAAGTTGTATCCAAGGGTACGACTGTACCCTGGAGTTGTACCTAGTCCTGAAGCTCAACTAAGGGAATTTTCTCTAGGTCCAAAGCCTAGGTGTTTCAATTCTTCCCCACTTGGATTATTCATCCTCGAATGATGAGAAAGGTGAGAAATATCATGTGATTACACATTATTTCACATCAAACTAACTATTAACCATGTTAGAACAAAAAGACACACAACAAGGATGAAACACATGCTATGATCATTATTAATCAACCATTCATTCAATTGACACAGGGACTCTAATCCAATGTCTATCAAAACACTTGCTCAATTCACAATTTAGGGACTTGAACCCATGGCCTATCAAATACATAAATCAAGTTACGAATATTAACACATACCTCAATCACGAGTTTCCAAAATGGGAAACAAATATTGATTGTTGGACTTTATGTCCTCTTCCGCCTCCTAAGTATCTTTCTAAGACTTTTAGTTTCTCCATATAAACTTCATCAAAGTCACCTCTTTGGTTCGTAACCCACAAATTTTTCAATCTATGATCCTCACCGGGACCTCCTCATAGGAAAAAGAGTCTGAAATACCAACATCCTCCAAAGAAAGAATTAATGAAGGATTACCCATACACTTTTGCAACTGGACACATGAAGTACCAGATGGATGGAGCTCAAACTAGAGGGTAACTCCAACTCATAGGCGACATTACCAACTTTCTTCAAAATCAAGTAGGGACTAATATATCAAGGGCTCAACTTTCCCCTTTTACCAAACTGATTTACTCCCTTCATAGGAGATAGCTTCAAGATTACCAAATCACCAATATTAAACTCTAAATCCCAACGTCTCACACCCACAAAGGACTTTTGGCTATTTGAAGCAGCTTTCAACCTATCATGACTCACCTTCATATTTACCAAAGTTTGATGAATCAAAATGGGGAAAAATAACTTATCGTCTCCAATATTATACGGCCCTATAGGAGATCGACAACTCCTACCATATAACTCCTCAAAAGGAGACCCACCAATCCTAGAGTAGTAACTATTATTATAAGCAAACTTAATCAAGGGAAAATGGTCATACCAACTACCACCTTAATCAACCACACAAGCACGCAACATATCTTCCAATATTTGGATAGTCCTCTCCGTTTGTCCATCCATTTGTGGGTGAAAAGCAGTACTAAGGTACACCTAACTAACCAAACCTTTCAGAAACAACATCCAAAAATACAAGGAGAATGGAGTACCATGATCCATAATAATAGAAATTGGAGCACAATGCGATTTTGCAATCTCCAAAAGATACAGCTTAGCATAATCCTCCACCAAATAACTAGTTCACACCAACAAGAAATAAGCAGACTTGATAATTCTATCCACAATAACCCAAATAGAATAAAATTGATTCCAAGAGCGGGGACGACCAGTGATGAAATACATGTTAATAACTTTCCATTTTTATTTGGGCAACTTTATCTCTTGATACAAACCACCGAGCCTTAAGTGATCAATTTTGACTTGTTGACACACCATACATTTAGCCATATAGATATCTATATCTCGCTTCATATCATTCCACCAGAAAAACTCCCTAAGATCATGATACACTTTGTAGAATCAGGATGAATAGCATACTGAGACCCATGAGCCTTGACCACAATCCTTTCCCTCAATACATCGGCATCAGTAATAAATAGCCTACCTTGGCACCACAAGATACCATCACATATTGTATGGTCACTTATACTCAGTAGGTATGATAGGCCGATTGAGCAAAGAAAAAAATAAAGCATACAAAATAAACAATAAGGGCATGTCACCTGCAACTAAAAAATATCCCATAATGGTAGCCCACACCATCTCTACTAACAGTTCTATAATATTTATATACACCATAGCAACAGAAAAGAGAAATATAAGTAGGCAGGTACCACATACACAAATATAAAGGAAAAAATACACATAGGTAGATATCACATCAAGAAAATAAATACATCACAGAAATATACAAATTAAAAATAAATACAATGGAGATAATGATGATAATGATATTGATAATGATGATGATGATGCCTGAGGTTGTCACACAACCTCCGTATACACCTACAAAGCTAAAGCTTCCCGATATAGGACCCATGAGGGGTTTGCCAATTCGTATACAACCAATATCTATAACTCTTACCTGACACATACTTCGATAGAGAGTTTTAAGGATGTCATATTTTCTATCGAAAAAGCCAGTGTTTTTAATATTCTAGTATTTCTATGGTGGTATCAATCTCTCATGAATGTATATAATATGAGAATTTAATGATCACAACCAAGCAGAATAAGTATTTTAATAACCAACCAATGTACTAACCAAGTAAGCCAATCATCCACTTAATATCTCCAATCATCCATGAAATCCAATATGAATAATATGCCAAAAGAGTAAAATACATCAAAATATACCATTGATACTACATTAGGCTTTTCCATTAGACAAGATACAACTAATTTCACAGACATAAGGCCAACAATATCATATAAGACCCCACCCGATCATAAATAATAATTAATATTCCAAACCACCAAATAATATCAATATATAAGCCCCCAGGCACAACACAATAATATATTCATTTTCATGAATATTTCACACACCCTTAACATGATTTTTTATCAATTTTAGCTAATCAACCCAGTCTGAAAAAAGTTAAGCCAGAACCTACCTTAAATGCCAAAAACCCAATTTAGAAGCCTTCAATTTGAAGCCTTACTTCTCATGAACGGACTCAAAATATACTAAAATATAGAAATATAGAATCTATGTTTTAAAATAAATCCAACAACACCAATATTATCTATCGTCAAGTTATGGTCAAAACGAACCCCACGAAATAGGTTTTCACAAAAAAGAGCAAACTTGTAATTTTATTTTTAAAATATGTTTTTCATATTTTTAGGAGTCTAAATTTAAAAATCCAAGAAAAATGAGTTAAAAATAAGGTTCAAATTAAAGAAAAAACTCTTTTCAAGCTTTACTGAAAAAGTCTTTGAAATCCATTTTAAAATCTAGAACTGAAGTTGTTTTGAAGATAAAATCAAAAGAAAAAAATGATACTTATAAGGTTAGAAACTCAGTCAATTAAAAATAGGTTGAAATAGGGGTTTAAATCAATGAAATTCAATTTTTAAGCCTTCCGAGCTAAAATCCTTAATTTTTAGTTTTTATTCTGAATTTAGAATAAGAATTAAAGGATGATATTGGAGAAAAGTATTTGAAATCGGTGTTATGGAGTTTAAAAAAGCTTAAAAGTGGAACAAATTTATCAAAATCACAAAACCCTAAGCTCTAAGTCTCAAAACTAGTAAAAAATAGAAAAAATAAGGTATATATTGTCCAGGCATCACATACGTGAACAAGTGTCGTATACACGATACCTAACCTATTGGTAGTATTGCTATCGCGACCTAGTCCTTGAATATGTATGACTCAAGATTATGGTTGAGATGTCATATATAGGACACTCACGCTGATCTGTCGAGTAGCGTACGTGACCAGACACTCGTCGTTGTAATGGTACTAGCACCAGGTGGAGACTTGGAGAATTCTAAGTTTCCGCAGACCCCTCAGAACTCATCCAGAACCTCGTGAATCCAATCGGGATATTCTACCCTATCAAATTCAATATTTTGAACTCAATGATGATATTATATTTTCAAAAAATTATCATTTTCACAAAGTTAACCCCCGAGACTCAATTTTACAACTTTTCAAATTGAGGGTCAAAATAAGATTTAAAATCCATAAAATCAGACTAACCATGGACCCATCCTAAATTCGAAGTTTTGAATCTATTGGGACAGTCCGTTTTGCTATCCAATGCACAGATCAACAAATGGTGATCGAAGTCAACTATAAGACATTCAAGCCACCAGAAACTATAATATCACATAAATCATATCAAAACACATTGATAATTATGCCAAAAATCACCACACCCCAAAAATACCACAACACAACCACGGTGAGGGGTAAAATAATTAAATCAAACATAAATAAATATTTTATATAAATCATCAAAGATCAGGTCGTTATACTTATAAATATGATAGCATATATGGTTTATAGTATAGTTATTGGCATGAATTAATAGATATTGTGTTGGTATGGCTTATAGATATGGTTATTAGTATGACCTATGGATATGATTCTTAGTTTGGTGTATAGATATGAGGAAAGGGATGGTTTATTGATATGGTTATTTGATATAGTTTATTGATATAATTGTTGAGATAGTTTATTGATATGACTTATTGGTATGGTTCATTAATACAATTTATAAATATGAGTTTTGGTTCAAGCCCATAATTAATGATAATATTTATAATATGAGTTTTGTTTCAAGTCTGGCAAATGACGTTATGATAATGATACTATTAGGATGTTAAGATGATAATGAGATAAGCTCATGTTTAATTCCAACAATTGATGATGATATTTATAATATGAGTTCCAGTTCAAGTCTGACAAATGATGTTTTAATGATGATACTATTAGGGATTTTAAGATGATTATGATATGAGTTTCGATTTAATCCTAAAATTAAAAGTTGGGTATGATATGATGCGGTATGTATGGTATAATGGTTATAGATGATATTCAATAGAATTATGGACCTTTAGTCATTCATTTCTCTTAATTATACCCTCTAGATTATGGG
Source organism: Capsicum baccatum var. pendulum (assembly GCA_030864225.1). Taxonomy (NCBI): domain Eukaryota; kingdom Viridiplantae; phylum Streptophyta; class Magnoliopsida; order Solanales; family Solanaceae; genus Capsicum; species Capsicum baccatum. The sequence goes on along the minus strand of CM061551.1, from coordinate 49,453,458 downwards.
GGACTACGTTTGGTTATTTACTTTTCTGCACTTATTGGCTTATTGGAGCCAATATTGTAGTTATAGTTGTGTGATTTTACATTATAATTCCGTATTTATTTATTTATTTATGTAAAACAGTGTTGGATTGTAATTCCATGTTTTCCCTTTTACCTTGTCTTAGTTTATTTTATCTTGTATCTTATCATATTTATATCATGATTTAGCTTAGTTGCCCGATGATTCCTACTGAGTATTCATGGTTTTGGTAATCATGCTACACTTTTGTACCTTTTTGGTTTAGATTCAAGTACTAGTTGTCGTTTTTGATGTAACACTTGTGCGGGTTTGATTTCAGAGATTAGGTGGGCTCTTAGAGTCAGAGTTACCCTTTTTCCTTCTTTTTATCTATGTCTAGTCTTTCATTTTCGAGATAGATTGTATTTCACTGCTCAGTACTTACATTTCATGTAGTTTTTGTACTGAGATTACTGAGTCTTGGGATGGTTGTTACCCTTTTAGCTATCTATCAGATTGTTTTGACTGCTTTATTGTAGTTTTCAACTCTTTATATGTTAAATTTTGGCTTTTAGGAAAATTTCCACCAAGTTAGCCCATTGTATGTAACTCTGGGGTATATTTTGGCTTACCTACTAGCGGGATAAATTAGGTGCCATCATGACTCAAAAATTAGTTCGTGACACATAGTCTTTCTTATGTAATTCTATGTTTATCCATCTAAACACCATGCCTGAAGACCTAGTCATGCTTTCTTTTACCAATTATACATAATATAAATGATTCACTAATCAAAGTGTACTACTCAACAAACCATAACCTTCCTCATTGCTAATCTGCTACCATAAGTTGCATGTAACCTTGCTCCTCATTCTCGATCCAAAGTTGCAGATTGAGCATCCATGAGATGGAAAATGGGGTTGTATTTTCTGAAGAGTTTTTCCTCTCTATTATTTGTATTTTAATGTCACGACTCGAGACTACCCCTAGTTGTAACACGGAGCTTAGAGTCACAAGTGACCCTAAGCTAACCCATGGCCTGGTACAACACTAAAAATACTGTAGAAATAAAATATATTGGATGGAGGATAAATGAAAATAATTTGGTAATAATGATAAAAGGATCAATGTTGAATAAGATTAACAATAGAACTATCTAACAAAAACCAACATGCTGAAATATAACTAACTGCCTGTCTGTTTGAAAGCATTTACTCATATGAGTTGTTGGGACAAGCCCCCAACTAACTCCAACTGACTGAAACTAAAAGAATAATTAAAATAAATACTAATAAATAGTCCTCGAATGATCAGGACTCACCAACCACTGTTGTTGAATGTAGTAACAAACCATACTAAGCACGATGTAGATATTGAGTGTCGGAATCTATACTATAAAATAACATAGCACAAGAAAAGTATGTGATCAGTACTTAGAATATACTGAGTATGTGAGATGGAAAACTAACTAACATAAGCTGAACATAAATTCATGAAACATGGTGAACTGAGGTAAGACCAAGTATAAACATATACTGAATGAAAACTGAATAATTGAATACAAGGCCATGCTGAATCTAAAGCTGAAACATAAACTGAGGACTGTGAGAGATAACATTAACTGACATACCCCAATTTGAGTTGACCAAGGTCCAACCTATAACCCCATTTGGATGGGTTTTTAGTACCTTGCCAAGGTTACAAACACTAACTGGTGTGGATCCACTAAACTAATGTCCCAATGGACTAAGGTGTTAGTCCTCAACTGGCGGGTGACCCTTTATAACCTATGATGGTGTTATAGTTCTAGAAAATAAGGGACTTCTACTAAAGGTTTCAGTACTAACTGATGGATGAGCCTTCATCCCTGTGTTCACTCGGTATTAAGTACTACTCCCAACTGAATGACACTGATGACTGGATTGCTTATTATTATTACATTTCAAAAATATTGATAGAAAATAATCTAAAGTGCTCAAAGTCATGTAAATTGATATATGCATGAATCTCTATGCATCGGGTTTTCATAACCCACCAGCTCTAACTAATGCAACTACTCATGAAAATATCAACATATATACATGATAGGGAATAATTAACAATTTTATCAATATAAAGAGATATTATGCTTCTGAGTACTTATAGGGAAACACATATACATGGTTAAATTCAAGAATTAAACTAACGAATTATGAAATTCATGGTTTTTAAGGAACCCTAAACTTGAAGAGTGAATTTAACTTTAGAATTTGAGAAATCTCTGTGACTCAATGGATGAAAGGAACCCATTGATGAAATTCCACATAGCTGGAGATGAATTTCTCGAAGAACTCCTTGGAATTCATACTTGAAGTTGAGGAACCCTAAGTTGGATTTTGGAGAAGAATCACTGCCTTTTTTCTTGTTGTCAATTGAATCTATGACTTAATAAGGAATTTGGGGCATTTCCCTCTTATATTGCAGCCTTGGGAAAGCCTAAATGATGTAGCCTAGGGGTTTAAAGAAAGGGAAAGGGACAGAAAGCCCTTATTAAAACATTGAGAAATTTAGGGAAACTATCGCGATGACTTAGGCTACGATTCATTGGGTCCGGTCACAAGTCATGGCCTGAAGTCGTGATCTGAGGACCTAAGCCTTGGGACCATAATGTTATGACAACGAATCATCTTCTGATGTCTCATTTAGTCTGACCATGAGTCATTATGATGGATCATTGTCAAAGGGCTATTTGCTTAGTCCCTCACTACCGTGATAGTGAGTGTTCACTATGAACAGTTGTGTCTGACAAGATTCATTGCCATAGTCATTGTAACTAGTAGTTTGATAGAACCATAGAAATTTTTCCATAACTTTTTACTACGATCTCAAATTAAGGTGAGACAGGTGGTGTTGGAAAGCTAATCAAATTATCTACATATTCGTGAGCCTAGCGCATAAACTTGGAGTATTACATTTAAATTGGAAATAACCCAGGAAGAATTTTTAGGAGAGAACCAACTATAGAATGAGAACTGGAATCTAAAATTAACTTAAACCTAAGATTTTGATTTCACAGGACTCGCCTAGTAGGCCCATTTATTTTGACTCCATTTTATTCACCATTTATTAAACCAAATAAATTTTTATCAAAAACTCTAATTCATAATAGAAATTTTTTTGAATTCTTAGACCTTTATCGTGGATATTTTAATAATGATGGAACACGTTATTACATCTGATACCAGTAAAACAACTATTTTCCCTTGAACAGACTAATGTGACATAGAGTAAGAGGTCAAAATTGAAAGATATTACTTTTAAGGTTAGTTATTCAGCATTCTTACCTGACTCATATTTCTCACATTAATCAAACCAAACAATGTTACACACTCTATCTCTCTATTGAGACCCCTCAAAATAATAAAGTGTTGGGTTAAGTACTATGCACAAGACAACTTATTTACCTCGTAAATTCTTAGTTTGGGGACATAATTTATCTTATACAAGATTACAAAAGTAATCATGATATTTGGAGAAATAGAAGTAGGCATCAATTCATAGTGCCACAAAATCATTGAAAGGGATGACACACGAGCTGCTGCGGCAATGGTATTCTCACTATAGAGTGTTCACTGCAATATGTAATGGTCCTATGCAACAAACACTGGCCAATTTAAGGGAGGAGTAAGTATTTTAGTTACTTATTTTTTGCAAAACCAACCCCCTTATTCTCAAGAATCTTTTTTACACCTTCCCTTCCTGCCATAATTTTCTTTAGGTAATTCTCTCTTTATTACTTTATTTCATTACTTAGGACTTCTACATTGTATTATTTATGCCTAATTTGCTTTATTTAAAGAAAAACTAAGGTTTTAGGGTAAGGGTTTGGTTTGACCTTGTAGATCAGTAAATTCGACGAATGCCAGTTTATTTTATATTTCTAACACCCATATATCATTCTTGGCGTTGGATTTATACAGTTCATGAAGGTTGAACTCAAAAATAGGATGTGTAAATATAAAAAGGTTTTTGATCCCTAGGTGCTTGATTTGGCGAGGGGGTTAGTAATCGTAAAAACAAAGTATAAAATCCATATTCCATGACACAATGTCCGGTCTGTGTTAGAAACTAGTAAAACAAAAAATTGAAATTGTCATTTTTGGGCTTGGGGGCTCATCGGGAAATGAATTAACATGACCCAAAATTGGGCCTTGTCGTATGGTCATCTCAAGCCCAACTAAGAGTGAAGATAACCCCATTAACCCAACCTAATCATTAAATCAATCCACAAGCATCAAATAAAGTCCGAACATATAATAAGATAGCAAAAAATAAAACCAACAATCATAAGTTAAGAAAGTCTAGCCATTCATTAATATCAATATGTCACATCCAATCTACCCAAATCCATATTCATCAACAAACCTCTATAAATCCTAAGTGAATAATATGTCGAGACAAGCCTCCGACAAAAGCCAAAACCCAATCCAAAACAAGTGTAAGACATAAGATAAGAAGACCATTGTAAGACCCCATAAAGTTTCCTCGTCGTCAAAGCCTTCGAAGCAAGTTAAAAGAAGCTTAACACTTAGAATTTTAACTAACTGGTCCAACGCTTATTTCATTTTTGAGCCCTCTAACTTTGCTGAATTATTTTACGACCTTCCCGACCTCCGTTTCTTGATTTTGTTATTGCGTTGCCATGGGGCAAGGTCGTAAGGTATCTTGGGTCAGTTTCGGAATTTTTGGAATCCATTTAGGGCATATTTAGAGTGTCAAACCAGGAGATAAAGGCTATTAAGGGGAACTGCCTAGCTTAGATAAGGCTCTGGGCAAGGCACCGCCCACCTTAGAAAAGGCTCTGGGCAAGGCGCCGCCCAGGCCATAGCCTTTGTGCCTAGTTTTCAGCTTCTTTTCTCCATCTCATTAAGGGTAAAGTTTGTATTTTTACACTCCTTTATCATCCTTAACATGAGATTACACCCCAAAAATACCATATTATTCATACTTTCAACAAAAACCATCACGAACATAGCTTAGGGTTTCTACTAAACTTTAAGAGAACTTAAAAATTAACCGTCAGTTTTCAATAATTTTTCAAGAATTGGAATCCCCATTTTGAGGGTTACAAGAAGCACCCATTAATTTCAATAATAGCAACCCAAAATCAAGAACTCAAAATTTTAATTTCAAGGTATGTGGGATTTGAACAAGATAACTCTTTCATTCTTGTGCCCAAAAGTTTTAGATTTTAGTAAAGAATTTTATATTTCCAAAATTAATTCATATTATTTTTCTATATTTTAGGTTTATAAGATTATTTAATTGTTCAAGTCTTGAATTGCTTGATTATTTTGTTAAATTATGATGTAAATTGAGAGTTTATGATATAAATTGCACATATCTATATTGATATCATGTTCCCAAGAATTTCCAAGAGTTGTTGTCATGAGTTAAACTTTATAGTGAAATTGTGAGTCTTTGAGGATGAATTAATGAGACTCCAAGAAGTGTAATTGTATTTCCATGTTGTTGAGATTTTAAAATAGTGATGAAAAGTCTATTAAGATTTCAAGAAAAGAATTGAGTTTTGATCCTAAGCTAAAAAACAAATCCACATTATTTATTTGATATGAGATAAAGGGAAATCATATTGGCTCCCATTACATCTTGTTGAATTTTTTAAGGTGAATTTTTTTAAAGTTCTGAGCTAAGTAAGGGAGTAGTATTTAGCACCGAGTTGGGCTTGATTCCGAGGTACCATGCCCCAGAACTACGTGCCTCTGTAGGTGTCTGATATACCCCAAGGGGTTTAAGCTAGTGATCACTAAAAGTTAAAGGATCTACCCTTATGGAAAGTATGGAACAGCTATCCCCAACATAGGCAAGACGTTGGAATCCATGTAGCTCACATGGTTTATGTTGGTTAGAAGAAACTCCCAAAGTTATATAATCCCGAGTCCCAAGTATCCCAAAGTCTCTTAAGTTTTTTAGAGCCTCATGTCTTAAAGTTCCTAAAGTATCAAGTTCTTGAGTTTTAAAGAATTTTTACCATCCTTTAGATAAAAGTGTAAGTTTGAAGGTATATTGATTTTGAAGGCTATGACCCTATCATTCCTAAAGTTTTCAAGTGTCATAATTTTTAAGATCCCAAGAAGTTTCTTGCTTTCATGAGATTATAGTTTATGTCCTGAAAGTTGATATTTTAAGATTTCATTTTATTTACAAGTTGAGAACAAAGAAAGAATACAGATCTAGAAAAAAGTGAAATGACTCACGTGATTTCTATATTTATTTTCTAACCACAACTTATGAGAATTTTATTCAAGATATGTGAGTCATCTATTATAGTATGAATATTTTCTATTAAGACTTGTGATACTGATTATTTATTTGCATACACCCTCACATGCTCAGTACATTCCCAAAGTACTGATCCATATATACGTTCGTGTGCTACATTGTCTCATAATATAGGTTCCAGTGTTCCATCCTAGCCTCGTCAGTTATCCCCTAGTGCCTTTATCTACATCTCCACAGTGATGAGTCCTCATGGTTCGGGTTCTGGTTATATTTAGATATTCAGTTTATCTAGTAGTTGTTCATTTTTTTCAGTTGAGTATGAGTCAGCTGAGGACCTGTCCCAATGGCTCTCTAGTTCTTGAGTAGTAGAGACTTTGTCAGACTAGTTGTCAGATTGTTAGTATGTCTAGATTTCAAGTATTATGGTTGTTTGGACGAAGTATTTTTACTGTATTTCTTATGATTTGATATAATAGTGCTCGTGATTTGTCTATTTCATCTATAAGAAAGTTATTATGTGAAGTAGCAAGCTCAAAGGGTTAACTTGGGGTTACTTGTAGCCTTAAGCACCGTGTGACGCTTTGGGACCCATTTTTGGGGTGTTACAAACTTGGTATCAGATCCTAAGTTTTAAAGAGTCCTAGGGAGTCTGACGAGCTGCGTTAAGTGGAGTCTTGATCAATAGTGTGTAGCGCGCCATATTTATGAGCTAGGGGCTACAAAATGTTTAGGAAAAAATTGTTTTTTTCTTTCAGAGTCTATCATGCTTAAAGATGTCTCTCTCAGCTATTAATTTATGCTTTCTTATTTCAAAAAATACCTCTTCGTTGAGCCACAGAAACAACAATGATCAGCAACCTCAGCATGCTGATCCCTTGAACAAAAATATATCCCCTGCTGAGTTTTGGGCAGCTTGCTAGGATCTAGCCCAAACAGTCACTATGAATGTTTAGGCCAATAACCAGGCCATAGCTCCACAATAGCAGGGAGATAATTTAGGTGCTGCCAGGATTCATGATTTTATAGGGATGAATCTGTCAGAGTTCTATGGGTCCAAGGCAGGTGAGGACCCACATTTATATATTGAAGAGGTGAGAAAGATCACGTAGGTGATGCATGTGTCTGAGAAAAAAAGTGTAGAGTTGGCGTCTTACAGGTTGAAGGACATTGCTTGTGACTAGGTTGTTAAATAGAAGAAGAGTAGAGGAGAAGATGATACCCCTATTACTTGGCAGGCATTCCAAGATATGTTCTTAGATAAGTTCTTTTCATAAAGATGAGCGAGGGAAAAGTAGAGGAGTTTATGAACTTAAGGCAGGGCTTCATGACTATTAAAGAGTACTGCCTGAAATTCAACCAGTTAGAAAAATATGCTCCTAACTTGATTGCTGGCGCCCGCTCTAGCATGAGTAAGTTCATGACATGTGTTTCTGATTTGGTGTTGAAAGAGTACAGGGCTGCTATGTTAAATAGTGATATGCATCTGTCCAAATTTATGATACATGCTTAATACATAGAGGCAGATAAGATAAGGAAAAGAGATAGGGTAAGGGGAAACAAGAGAGCTAGATCCGTGCAGCATGAGTATGGTCAGGCTAGGTCCTATGGATGGAAACTCCCTAAGGTCTAAAGTCGTTTGTCCTTGCTAGCACCTTCATCCACCAGTGCTCCCGCACCCAGAGGTAGGCAGGAGAAAAGGAACAAGCCTGCTGTGTCTAGATCCTAAAATAGTGTGAGTAACTGGCCTAATTTTCCTCTTTGTGCTAAGTGTGGTAGGACCCATCTCGATGATGATTTGGCTGATTAGAGAGGATATTTCAGTTGTGTCAAGATGGGCCACAAACTTAGAATGTGCCTACATGCCATATAGGGGAGTAAAGATACCCGACCACAGGCGTACACCACCAGTACACCAGCTTCCGCAGCCTGTCTAGCTCCTCCACAGGGCGCTTCTTCTAACACTTCTAGCAGTCAGCACCAAAATAGATTCTATGACTTACATTCCCATCATGAGCAGGAGTATTCTCCTGACGTTGTTACTGGATGGCTCCGTGTATTTCACTTTGATGTTTATGTGTTGTTGGACCCCAGGTTAAGTTTTTCTTATGTGACACCATTGGTTGTTGTGAATTTTGAAATGAGTCCTAAAAATATCCCTGAGCCTATTCTAGTTTCTACTCCAATAGTGGAGTTCGTTGCTGCTAGGCAAGTGTATAAAAAGTGTCCTATTATTATCCTTTATCGAGTCATATTTACTGATCTGATAGAGTTGGATATGGTTGATTTTGATCTTATTATGGGTATGGACTGGCTTCACTTTTGTTATGCATCTATAGACTGTCGTACCCGTGTGGTTAAGTTTTAGTTTCTTGATGACCTGGTTTTTGAGTGGTCTAAAAGTTCAATATCTCTAAAAAGTCATTTTATTTCTTATCTCAAAGTCAGAAAGCTTATATACCAGTCAACATTGTTAATGAGTTTCCTGATGTTTTTTTCGAAGATCTCCCAGGGGTACCTCTCGATAAAGAGATAGAATTTGGGATTGATCTTTTTCACGATACTCAGCCTATTTTTATCCCTCCTTACTCTATGGCACCCGTTGAGCTTAGGGAGTTAAAAGAAAAACTTAAAGATCTTTAAGACAAAGGTTTCATAAGGCCCAGTGTATCTCCTTGGGGCGCACCTGTCCTATTCATTCGGAAGAAAGATGGTTCTTTGCATATGTGCATTGACTATCGCCAGCTTAATAAAGTCACAGTTAAGAATAAGTACCCTCTTCCTAGAATTGATAACTTATTTGACTAACTCCAGGGTGCAAGTTATTTCCCCAAGATAGACCTTAGATTTGTTATCACCAACTCAAAGTAAGGGAGTGTGACATCCCAAAACCTTTAGAACTCGTTATAGTCACTTTGAATTTCTTGTCATGTCTTTTGGACTAACCAATGCTCCCACAGTATTCATGGACCTCAGTAGTATCTTAATATATTTGTTATTGTTTTCATATATGATATTCTTTTGTATTCTCGAAGTGAGGTTGACCATGCATATCGTTTTAGAATTGTCTTGCAAACTCTTAGAGATCACCAGTTATTTTCCAAATTCAGTAAGTGTGAGTTCTGGATAAGTTCTGTAGATTTTCTAGGTCATATTATTTTAGTCGAAGGCACTAGAGTTGATGCCTAAAAGATAGAAGCTGTAAGAAATCAGCCTAGACCTATCTCTCTATCTGATAATAGTAGTTTCTTGGGTCTAGCTGGCTATTACCGCTAATTTTGTGAGGATTTTTCTTCTATTACATCTCCCATGACTCGGTTGACTTGAAAGAAAGTTAAGTTCCTTTGGTCAGATTCCTATGAGAAAAATTTTCAGGAGTTGAAGACTAGACTCCCCTTAGCCCCTGTGTTGACTTTGCCTGATAGTGTTGATAGTTTTGTGGTGTATTGTGATGCTTTTAGAGTTGGATTGGGTTTTATATTAATGTAGAGAGGTAAGGTTATAGCCTATGCCTCTAGACAGTTGAAACCATATGAAAAGAATTACCCACCACATGATCATGAATTAGCTGTTGTGGTCTTTGCTTTAAAAATCTGGAGACACTAATTGTATGGTGTTTATGTTGATGTGTTCCCTAAAGCCTGCAGTATGTGTTTTCTTAAAAGGATTTGAATCTTAGGCAGAGACAATGGTTAGAGTTTCTAAAGGATGATGATATGAGTGTGTTGTATTATCCAGGCAAGGCTAATGTAGTGGCAGACACCTTTAGCAAGTTGTCTATGGGCAGTGTTGCTTATATAGAGAAGGGTAAAGAAGAGTTAGCTCGTGATGTCCATCATTTGGCAAAATTTTGGGTTAGACTACTTGATTCTGTTGAGGGGAATGTCTTGGTACAGAGTAGTTTTGAATCATCTTTAGTTTTGAAAGTGAACGACAAGCATGACTTAGATAATAGTTTGGTCAGACTGAAGGAGTCAATTAAGGACCAAAGAGTAGAGGTTTTCTCCCAAGGGGAAAATGGTGTGTTGAGATTGCAAGGTAGATTATGTGTTCTTTGTGTTGATGATCTGAGACAAAAGATCATGGCAGAGGCGCATGGCATGGGATATTCTATTCATCCAAGTGCTACTAAGATGTACCGTGACTTATGGGAAATCTATTGGTGGAGTTATATGAAGAAGGATATAGAGGAGTTTATGTCGAAGTATGAAACTTGCCAACAGGCTAAAATAGAGCATCAAAGGCCTGGTGGTGTGATACTAGAGTGTAGTATCCCCACTTGGAAGTGGGAAGAGATAAAAATGGACTTTGTGACTGGTTTACCTCTTTTGCTTCATCATCATGATTCTATTTGGGTGATTGTGGATAGGCTGACTGAGTCAGCGCATTTCTTGCCTGTGTACACATCTTATGCAGTTGAGGAATGTGCTAGATTGTATATTTGGGAGTTAGTCAGATTTCATGGAGTTCCCTTGTCTATTATTTCGGATAGGGGTTCTCATTTCACTTCACAATTTTGGAGAGGTTTTCAGAGGGGTCTTGGTACCCAAGTTCATTTGAGTTCCACTTTTCATCCGCAGACAAATAGTCAGGCTGAGAGAACCATCCAAACTTTAGAAGATATGTTGAGAGCATGTGATCTTGATTTCAAAGGTAGCTGGGATGAGCATCTACCATTGATTAAGTTTGCTTATAACAATAGTTATCACTCTAGCATCCGGATGGCACTATTTGAGGCTTTGTATGGTAGAAGATGTAGGTCACCCATAGGTTTTTTTAAAGTGAGAAAAGCTACTGTGATTAAACCGATGCAGTGTTTGAGGCTATGGAGAAGGTAAAGTTGATTAGAGAAAGGTTGAAGACAACTCAAAGTCGTCAAAAGTCATATGCAGATGTGAGGAGAAGAGACCTTGAGTTTGAAGTTAATGATTTGGTGTATCTGAAAATTTTACCCATAAAAAGGGTGAAAAGGTTTGGGAAAAAGGGGAAGCTTAGTCCCCGATATATTGGCCCTTACAGAGTACTTAACTATGTTGGGAAAGTAGCTTATGAAGTAGAGTTGTCTTCTAAACTGTCAACTATTCATTCTATCTTCCATGTCTCTATGCTTAAGAAGTGTATTGGTGATTCTATTGTTATAGATCCTTCAAAATGCACTGATGTTCAGGTTAGTCTTTTTTTTTATGAGGTTCAAGTTGAAATCCTACACTACCAAGTCCGAAGACTAAGGAAAAAAAAAATTCCCTTGGTCAAAGTTTTGTGGTGGAACCAGTCAGTTGGGGGTGCTACTTGGGAAGAAGAAGGAGATATCCGATCCAAGTACCCATACCTCTTCTCTGCAAGTTTAGATCAAGCCAAAGGTACTATTCTTTCTTAATTTAGTCCCCTTCTAATCAAAGTTGCAGCGCTATAGCTATTCTTATCATAAGCTTATGTATTCTATGAAGTATCCAAAGGTTTAGACTGAAGTAAAGTCAGTTTAGCCAAATATTGCAGCTGTGTATCCTTAATTTTCTCTACATTCTGAACAGACCTATCTACATTCGAGGATGAATGTTCCCAAGGGGGAGATATTATAAGACCCCATAAAGTTTCCTCCTCATAAAAGCCTTAGAATTAAGTTAAAAGAAGCTTAACACGTAGAATTTTAGTTAAGTGTTCCAACACTTAGTTTATTTTTGAGCCCTCAAACTTCGATGAATTATTTTGTGACCTTCCTGACCTCAGTTTCTTGATTTTGTTATTGCGTTGCGATGGGGCAAGGTCGCAAGATTTCTCGGGTGAGTTTCAAAATCTCTAGAATCAATTTAGGGCACGTTTGGGGTGCCAGACCAGTAGCTAAAGGCTGTTAAGGGGCTCCTCCAAACGTAGCTAAGGCTCTGGGCATGGCACATCCCACCTTAGCAAAGGCTCTGGGCAAGGCGCTGCCCAGGCCATAGCCTTTGAGCCCAATTTTCAGCTTCTTTTCTCCATTTCATTAAGGGTAAAGTTGGTATTTTCCCACTTTTTTATTATCCTTAACACGAGATTACACCCCAAAAATACCATATTATTCATACTTTTATAAAAAAAACACCAAGAACATAACTTAGGGTTTCTACACAAACTTCAAGAGAACTCAAAAGTTAACCGTCAGTTTTCAATAATTTTTTGAGAATTGGAATCACCATTCCGAGGGCTACCAGAAGCACCCATTAATTTCAAGAATAGCAACCCATAGCCAAGAACTCACTGAAATTTTTAATTTCAAAGTATGTGGGGTTTGAACAAGAACACTCTTTCGTTCTTGTGCCCAAAAGTTTTAGATTTTCTTAAACAATTTTTTATTTCCAAGATAAATTTATAATATTTTTCTATATTTCAAGTTTATCAGATTATGGAATTGTTCAAGTCTTGAATTTCATGATTATTTTGTTCAATTATTATCTAAATTGAGAGTTCATGATATAAATTGCATATTCCTATATTGATATCATGTTTCCAAGAATTTTCAAGAGTTGTTATCATGAGTTGAACTTTATTGTGAAATTATGAGTCTTTGAGGATGAATTATTGATACTCCAAGAAGGGTACTTATATTTTCATGTTGTTGAGATTTCAAAACTTACATGAAAAGTCTATCAAGATTTCAAGAAAAGAATTGAGTTTTGATCCTAAGCTAAGAAAGAAATCCATATTATTTGTTTGATTTGAGATAAAGGGGAAGCATATTGGCTCCCATTACATATTGTTGAATTGTTTAAGGTGGATTTTCTTAAAGTATTGAGCTAAGTAAGGGAGTAGTATTTATCACCGAGTTGGGCTTGATTCTGAGGTCTCACGCCCTAGAATAACGTGCCCACAGAGGTTTCAGATTTACCCTATGTGGATTAAGCTAGTGATCACTAAAAGTTAAAAGTTCTAATCTAATGGCAAAGATAGAACAGCTCTCCCCAATATGGGCAAGACGTTGGACTCCATGTATCTCACATGGTTTATGTCGGTTAGAAGAAACTCCCAAAGTTATATAATCCTGAGTCACAAGTGTCCCAAAGTCTCCTAAGTTTTCTAGAGTCTCAAGTCTTAAAGATCCTAAAGTATCAAGATGTTGAGTTTTAAAAAAGTTTTACTATCCTTGAGATAAAAGGAGTCCTAGGGATTCTGACAATCCGCGTTAAGTAGAGTCTTGATCATTGGTGTGTAGCGTGCCACATCTATGAGTAAGGGGCTATGAAATGTGCAGGAAAAGTTCATTTTTTTTATTTCAGAGTCTATCCTGCTTAAAGATGTCTCTCTCAGCTATTAATTCGTGCTCTCTTATTTTAGAAAATTCCTTCTCATAGAGTCCGTAGAAATAACAATGATCAGCAACCTCAGCCTGCTAATCCCTTGAACGAAAATGTGTCCCCTGCCGAGTTTCGGGCAGCTTTTAAGGTGGTACCCCAAGCAGTCACTATAAATATTTAGGCCAATAACAAGGCCGCAGCTTCACAAGGGCAGGGAGATAATTTAGCCACTGCCAGGATTCGTGATTTCATATGGATGAATCCGCCAGAGTTCTATGGGTCCAAGGCAGGTGAGGACCCATAGTTATATATTGAAGAGATGAGAAAGATCACGCAGATGATGCATGTGTTTGTCCAAGAAAGTGCAGAGTTGGCATCTTACATGTTAAAGGACATTCTTATGACTAATTTGTTACATGGAAGAAGAGTAGAGGAGAAGATGATGGCCCTATTACTTGGCAGGTGTTCCAAGATGTGTTCTTGGTTAAGTTCTTTCTTTTATAGATAAGGGAGGCAAAAGTAAAGGAGTTTATGAATTTAAGGCAGGGCTTCATGAATGTTAAGGATTACTGCCTGAAGTTCAACCAGTTAGAAAAATATGCTCCTGACTTGATTGCTGACGCCCGCTCTAGCATGAACAAGTTCATGATAGGTGTCTCTGGTTTGTTGTTGAAAGAGTGCAGGACTTCTATGTTAAACAGGGATATAGATCTATCTATATTAATGATACATATATAGCAGATAGAGGCGGATAAGATTAGGGGAAAAGATAGGGTAAAGGGAAACAAGAATGCTAGATCCGAGCAGCATGAGTATGGCCAGGCTATATCCCATGGAGGAAATCACCCTAAGTTCTAGAGTTATTTGTCCATGCCAGCACCTTCATATACTAGTGCTCTCGCACCTAGAGGTAGGCAGGAGTAAGGAAACACGCCTGCTATGTCTAGATCCAAAAATAGGGTGACTAACAGGCCTAATTTTCCTACTTGTGCTAAGTATGGTAGGACCCATCCTGGTGAGTGTTTGTATGAATAGAGAAGATGTTTTTGTTATGGCAAGATTGGCCACAAACTTAGAGAGTGCCCACATGCCTGACAGGGGAGCAGAGATACCCGACCACAGGCACAGGCCACTAGTGCACCATCTCTGGCAGCCCGTCCAGCTCCTCCACTGGGCGCTCTTTCTAGCACTACTGGCAGTCCGCTCCAAAACAAATTCTATGCCTTACCTTTTTTTCATGGGCAGGAGGATTCTCCCTACATTGTTACTGGTATGCTTTACATATTTAACTTTGATGTTTATGTGTTGTTGGACCCCGGGTCAAGTTTTCCTTATGTGACACCACTGGTTGCTACGAATTTTAAAATGAGTCCTAAAAATATTACTGAGCCTATTCTAGTTTCTACTCCAGTAGGGGAGTCTGTTGTTGCTAGGCAAGTGTATAAAAAGTGTCCTATTATTATCCTTCATAGAGTCATATTTTCTAATCTGATAAAGTTGGATATGGTTGATTTTGATCTCATTCTCGGTATGGACTGGCTTCACTCTTGTTAT
The DNA here is from genome assembly GCA_030864225.1 of Capsicum baccatum var. pendulum. Lineage (NCBI taxonomy): Eukaryota > Viridiplantae > Streptophyta > Magnoliopsida > Solanales > Solanaceae > Capsicum > Capsicum baccatum. The sequence continues at coordinate 49,438,363 of CM061551.1, read as the reverse complement.
GCATCTATAGAATGTCGTACCCATATGGTTAAGTTTCAGTTTCCTAATGAGCCAGTCCTTGAGTGTTCCGGAAGCTCAGTATCTCCCAAAAGTCATTTTATTTCTTATCTCAAAGCCAGAAAACTTATATCCAAAGGTTGCATCTATCATTTAGTCAGAGTTAATGATATTAAGTCTGAAATTTCCACTATTCAGTCAGTCAACATTGTTAATAATTTTCCTGATGTTTTTCTAGAAGATCTCCCAAGGGTACCTCCCGATAAAGAGATAGAATTTGGGATTGATCTTCTTCCCGACACTCAGCCAATTTCTATTCCTCCCTACCATATGGAACCCACAGAGCTTAAAGAGTGGAAAGAATAACTCAAAGATCTTTCAGACAAAGGTTTCATAAGGCCCAGTGTATCTCATTAGGGTGCACCCATCCTATTCGTGCGGAAAAAAGATGGTTCTTTGCGTATGTGCATTGACTATCGTCATATTAATAAAGTCACACTCAAGAACAAGTACCATCTTCCTAGAATTGATGACTTATTTGACCAACTACAGGGTGCAAGTTATTTTTCCAACATAGACCTTAGATCCGGTTATCACCAACTCAAAGTAAAGGAGTGTGATATCCCGAAGACAACCTTTAAAACCCGTTATGGAAACTTTGAGTTTCTTGTCATGTATTTTAGACTAACCAATTCTCCCATAACCTTTATGGACCTCATGAATTGAGTGCTCAAGCAGTATTTTGATATGTTTGTCATTGTTTTCATAGATGATATTCTTGTGTATTCTTGAAGTGAGCTTGACTCTGCAGATCATCATAGAATTGTCTTGAAAACCCTTAGAGATCACCAGTTGTTCACCAAATTCAGCAAGTGTATGTTTTGGCTAAGGTCCATAGCTTTTTTGGGTCATATTATTTCAGCCGAAGGCATTAGAGTTGACCCCCAAAAGACAGAAACTGTAAAAAATTAGCCTAGATATATCTCTCCATCTGACAATAGGAGTTTCTTAAGTCTAGCTGGATATTACCACCATTTTTTTAGGGTTTCTCTTCTATTTCATCTCCTATGACCCGGTTGACCCAAAACAAAGTTAAGTTCCTTTGGTCAGATTCCTGTGAGAAGAGTTTTCAGGAGTTAAAGACTTGACTCACCTCAGCCCCCGTGTTGTATTTGCCTGATGGTGTTGATGGGTTTCTGGTGTATTCTGATGCTTCTAGAGTTGGCTTTGGTTGTGTCTTGATGCAGAGGGGTAATTTTATAGCCTATACCTTTAGACAGTTGATACCGCATGAAAAGAATTACCCAACCCATGATCTTGAATTAGTTGTTGTGGTTTTCTCTTTGAAAATCTCGACACAATATTTGTATGTTGTTCATGTTGATTTATTCTCTGATAATAAAATCCTACAATATGTGTTTTTTTAAAGAGAGTTGAATCTTAGGCAGAGGCGATGGTTAGAGTTGCTAAAAAATTATGATATGAGTGTGTTGTATCATCCGAACAAGGACTATGTAGTGGCAGACGCCCTGAGCAGGTTGTTTATGGGTAGTGTTACTCATATAGAGAAGGGTAAAGAAGAGTTAGCTCGTGATGTACATCGTTTTTGGAAGATTGGGGGTTAGACTGCTTGATTCCGCTGAGGGGAATATATTGGTTCAGAATAGTTTTGAATGCTCTTTAGTTTCAGAAGTGAAGGAGAAACAAGACTTAGATTCTAGTTTTGTCAGACTGAAGGAGTTAGTTAAGGACCAAAGAGTAGAGGTTTTCTCCCAAGGGGGAGATGTTATATTAAGATTGCAGGGTAGATTGTGTGTTTCTTGTGTTGATGATCTGAGATAGAGGATCATGGCAAAGGCTCATGGCGTGCGATATTTTATTCATCCCAGTGCTAATAAGATGTACCATGACTTGTAGAAAATGTATTGGTGGAGTGGTATAAATAAGGATACAGCGGAGTTTGTATCGAAGTGTGAAATTTTCCAATAGGTTAAGATAGAGCATCAAGGGCCTGGTGGTATGATGCAAGAGTTTAGTATCCCCACTTGGAAGTGGTAAGAGATAAATATCGACTTTGTGACTGGTTTACCTCTTTTGCATCGTCATCATGATTCTATTTGGGTGATTGTGGATAGGCTAACTAAGTCGATGCATGTCCTTCCTGTGCACACATTTTATGCAGCAGAGGACTATTCTAGATTGTATATTTTGTAGTTAGTTAGATTGCATGGATTTACCTTGTCTATTATTTCGTATAGGGGTACTCAGTTCCCTTCGTAGTTTTGGAGAGCTTTTCAGAGGGGTCTTGGTACCCTGGTGCATTTGAGTTCCGCTTTTGATGCGCAGAAATATTGTCAGGCTGAAAGAACCATCCAAACTTTAGAAGATATGTTAAGAGCATATGCTCTTGATTTTAAAGGTAGTTGGGATAAGCATTTTCATTGATTTCACTTGCTTATAACAATAGTTATCACTCTAGCATTCGGATGGCACCATTTGAGGCTTTGTATGGTAGAAGGTGTAGGTCATCCATAGATCAGTTTGAAATGGCCAAAGCTGCTGTGATTGGACCTGATGCAGTGTTTGAGGCTATGGATAAGGTAAAGTTGATTAGAGAAAGGTTGAACACAGCTCAGAGTCGTCAAAAGTCATATGCAGATGTGAGTAGAAGAGACCTTGAGTTTGAAGTTAATGATTTGGTGTATCTAAAAATTTCACCCATGAAAGGGGTAAAAAGGTTTGGGAAAAAGGGGAAGCTTAGTACCCGGTATGTTGGACCTTACAGAGTTCTTAACCTTGTTGGGAAAGTAGCTTATGAAGTAGAGTTGCCTGCAGAACTGTCAATTGTTCATCCTATCTTCCATGTCTCTATGCTTAAGAAGTGTATTAGTGATTTTGTTGTTATTGATCCTTCAAAAATCACTAATGTTCGGGACAGTCTTTCTTTTGATAAGGTTCCAATTTAAATAATAGACTACCAAGTTCGGAGACTAAGGAACAATAAAGTTCCCTTAGTCAAAGTTTTGTGGCAGAACCAGTCAGTTGAGGGTACTAATTGGGAAGCAAAAGCAGATATGCGATCCAAGTACCTACAGCTCTTCTCTGCAAGATTAGATCAAGCCAAAGGTACTATTCTTTCTTAATTCAGTCCCCTTCTAATCAAAATTGCAGCTGTACAGCCATTCTTATCATAAGCTTATGTATTGTAGGAAGATTCCGAAGGTTTAGAATGAAGTAAAGTCAGTTTAGCCAAATATTTCAGCTATGTATCCTTCATTTTCTTTAAGTTCTGAATATATCTATCTATATTTGAGGATGAATGTTCCCAAGGGGGAGATATTGTAAGACCCCGTAAAGTTTCCTCATCGTCAAAGCCTTCGAAGCAAGTTAAAAGAAGTTTAACACTTAGAATTTGAGCTAAGTGTTCCAACACTTAGTTCATTTCTGAGCCCTTGAACTTAGATAAATTATTTTGTGACCTTCCCGACCTTCGTTTCTTGATTTTGTTATTGTATTGCGATGGGGAAAGTTCATAAGATATCTTGAGTAAGTTTCAGAATTTTTGGAATCCATTTAGGGCACGTTTCGGGTACCAAACCAGTAGCTAAAGGCTATTAAGGGGCGCTGCCCAGCTTAGCTAAGGCTCTGGGCAAGGCGCCGCCCACCTTAGCAAAGGCTTTGGACAAAGCACCGCCCAAGCCATAGCCTTTGTGCCTAGTTTTCAGCTTCTTTTCTCCGTCTCATTAAGGGTAAAGTTGAACACGAGATTACAACCCAAAAATACCATATTATTTATACTTTGATCAAAACCACCAAGGACATAGCTTAGGGTTTCTACACAAACTTCAAGAGAACCTAAATGTTAACCGTCAGTTTTCAATAATTTTTTGAGAATTGGAATCCCTATTCCGAGGGCTACAAGAAGCACCCATTAATTTCAAGAATAGCAACCCAAAGTCAAGAACTCACTCAAAGTTTTAATTTCAAGGTATGTGGGGTTTGAACAAGAACACTCTTTCGTTCTTGTGCCCAAAAGCTTTAGATTTTCTTAAAGAATTTCGTATTTCCAAGATAAATTCATATTATTTTGCTATATTTTAATTTATGAGATTATGGAATTGTTCAAGTCTTGAATTGCATGATTATTTTGTTCAATTATGATCTAAATTGCTAGTTCATGGTATAAATTGCACATTCCTATATTGATATCATGTTTCCAAGAATTTCCAAGAGTTGTAGTCATGAGTTGAACTTTATTGTGAAATTGTAAGTCTTTGAGGATGGATTATTTATACTCCAAGAAATGAACTTATATTTCTACGTTGTTGAGATTTTAAAACTTTGATGAAAAGTCTATCAAGATTTCAAGAAAAGAATTGAGTTTTGATCCTAATCTAAGAAAGAAATCCATATTATTTGTTTGATTTGAGATAAAGGGGAAGCATATTGGCTCCCATTACATATTGTTGAATTGTTTAAGGTGGATTTTCTTAAAGTTCTGAGCTAAGTAAGGTAGTTGTATTTAGCACCGAGTTGGGCTTGATTTTGAGGTCTCACGCCCCAGAACTACGTGCCCCCGTAGAATTCTGATTTACCCCAAGTGGGTTAAGCTAGTGATCACTAAAAGTTAATGGTTCGACTCTGATGGCAAGGATAGATCAAATCTGTTCAATGTGGGGAATACGTTGGACTCCATGTAGCTCACATGGTTTATGTCGGTTAGAAGAAACTTACAAAGTTATATAATCTCGAGTCCAAATTGTCCCAAAGTCTCGTAAGTTTTCTAGAGTCTCAAGTCTTAAAGTTCCTAAAGTATCAAGTTCTTGAGTTTTAAGGAAGTTGTACTATCTTTGATCTAATAGTTTAAGTTTGAAGGTATATTGATTTTGAAGGCTATGACCCTATGATTCCTAAAGTTTTCAAGTGTCATGATTATTAAGTTCCCTAGAAGTTTCTTACATTCATGAAATTATTGTTTATGTCCTGAAAGTTGATATTTTAAGATTTCATTTAATTTACAAGTTGAGAAGAAAGAAAGAATACAGATCCAGAAGAAAGTTAAATGACTCACGTGATATCTCTTATTTATTTTGTAACCCCAACTTATGAAAATTTTATACAAGCTATGTGAGTCATCTATTATAGCATGCATGTTTTCTATTAAGTCTTGTGAAACTGATTATTTATTTGAATACACCTCCACATGCTCAGGACATTCCCAAAGTACTGATCCTCATATACATCTGTGTGCTACATTGTCTCATAATGTAGGTTTAGGTGCTCCGTCCCTATCTCATCAGTGATCCTCGCGTGCCATTATCTACATCTCCACAGTAGTGAGTCCTCATGGTTCGAGTACCGGTTATATTCAGATATTTAGTTTATCTAGTAGTTGTTCATTTATTTTCAGTTGAGTATGAGTCAGTTGATGACCTATCCCAATGGCGCTCTAGTTCTTGAGTAGTAGAGTCTTTGTCAGACTAGTTGTCAGCTTGTTAGTATGTAGATATTTCCAGTATTATGGTTGTTTGGATGAAGTATTTTCACAGTATTTCTTATGATTTGATATAACAGTGCCCGTGATTTGTCTATTTCATCTCTAAGCAAGCTATTATGTGAAGTAGCAAGCTCAAATGGTTATCTTGGGGCTACTTGTAGCCTTAAGCACCGTGTAACACTTTGGGACCCATTTTTGGGGCATTGCAACCATGAAATTTTTGCCTTTCGACGTATGGAAGTCACCACTTCAATGTCAACTCTCAAACCGCCTGAACTCCTGATAGCTTTACAGGAAGGGAAGAAGATGCTATGGCCCCTGTGTCGCATGGGAACACAACGTCTGGAGATGGTTAGCAGTTAGAGCACTAGCATGTAACTCAATGGTAAGGATAAATGATGTCATTATTCAATACCAAGTTAAACCACCATAAGCCACCACCTTTGTACATAGATATTTAAATAAATCTAGATGCACCAACTGTCAAAAAATAATAAGGCCTTAGCATACATTTCAAAGCACTCAAACACAAACCATGAAGTGGAGCCCTTACATTAGTCAAGTGGACTCTAACCACAATCAATCTCATTATGCATGTGGATTCTAACCACTAACACTTTTGTTACGCAAGTTGACTCTGTCCACAGCCATTTTTTAATACATGTGGACTCTAACGACAAGCCATCGCGTCCATTAATATTTAAAATTGGGACTCTAATTCGTTGTCCATGCGTTTACATCACACCATTCACATTTGGGGACTCTAACCCATTTAACCATTTCAAGCTATCAAGGCACCAATTGAACAACAAACACGACCACAAGACCTTCATGAAAATTTTATCAATCAATCACTTTAACAAGCCAATGCATTAGTTTCAAATATCATTCAAGCCAAATTGTGGTCATCAAAACCTTTATCAAACAATTCATTTTCATTCTTACACCAAGCTTTAATTCATACACAATTCAATTTCATACTGGAGACTTTAACCCTTTCTAGCCAATCAAACAACCAAGGGAATCATTTAACTCATTACTTGGCCAAATAGGCCTTTACAAGATCATTTACCAATAATTATTTCTCATTAAATCATTACCTTAGTTCAAATCACTATTACTAAGTGACTAGTTAATTCTAGTAAACATTTTCACAATACCTTGAGGGCATACTCTTACCATGACCAACACCCAAGTGAAAACCATCAATATTAGGGTTATTCTTGACCCATTTGTTAAATCACAATAAACAAGCACCCACATGTGCAACCCATCACCAAAGCATGTCTAATCAAAATTTTAAACAAGAGAAAACATTACCTATCACTATACATCAAAACCCTCAACATTTGTTTCAAAAACCAACATTAATGATTCATAAACATTGTTTTAATATCATGATATTTGAAAAATAGTGTTATAGAAAGAGTCACATCACATGTTTTATACAAGATGATTCATCGAAGGATTCTTGACCCCCCTTTGCCGTTGATGAACTCTTTTGAAACCCTAGCCTCCAATCTTGATGAAGAATTTTTTAGAGTGTTTTAGGATCTTTTTGATCTTGTATACATGAAGAATGGATAGCCAAATGAGGTTATAAGACTTTAGGTGTGGGGAATGTCCAAAATATCCTCATCTAAAAGCTGTAAAATGATCTCTCAGGAAGGTATGACTCTATTACTAAGCCATACCCTAGGGTATGATTGGTACCCTAACTCATACCCTAGGCCTCAACATAGACCCCTAACCTATAGAAGGTACGAATACCCAAGCGTGACTCATATCCATGGGTACAATTTGTACTAAGAAACCCGTGCCCAAGTCAGTGTTCACTAGATCATGACCAATACTTCATATGACTAGGTAAAATACGTCCTATAGCCTAACATACGAGTAGGGAGGGGCTAAATCGTATCTTGGATAGTATGTTACCAACCCAGACTGGTCTCTATATGATAAATGAGGGTACTAGTCATACCCTAGCATATGATTGGTGTGCTTAATCCGTATCCAACCTAGAACCTCAAATCTTGTGCAAATTTTCTAGGGTCCAAACCCTAGGTGTTTCAATTATCCCCCACTTGGATCATTCGTCCTCGAATGACGGGTAAGGCAAGCACAAGCATGAGTTAACACATTATTAGACATCAAACCAACCGTCAACCAATTTAACATAAAGACACACAACAAGGTTAAAACAAAACACATCCCATGATTATTTATCAAGCATCCATTTATTCAATTGACTTTGGGACTCTAACCCATTGTCTATCAAAGCATTTGCTCAATTCACAATTTAGGGACTTGAACCTATGGCCTATCAAGACATAAATCAATTTAAGAAAGTTAACACATACCTCAATCATGAGTTTCTGGAATGGAAAATAAATGTAGATACTTGGACTTTATGTACTCTTTTGCCTCCCAAATAGCTTCCTCCGACTTTTGGTTCCTCCATAGAACCTTTGTCAAAGCCACCTCTTTCATTTGAAACTGGCTTGTCTATCCAAGATCCTCACCGGGACCACCTCATAGGATAAAGAGTCCAAAAAACCAACATCCTCGATGGAACAACCAATGAAGGGTCACCTATACATTTCTGCAATTTGGACACATGGAATACCTCATGGATGGAGCTCAAACTAGAGGGAAATTCCGAATCTTAGGCACATACAAACCCTATTCAAAATCGAATATGGACCAACATACCAAGCCCTCAATTTCCTCCTTCTTACCAAACCGTACTACTCTCTTCGTGGGAGATACTTTTGAAGAATACCCAATCTCCAACATTGAACTCTAAATCCCTATGCCTTAAATTCACATAGGACTTTTGGTGACTTTGTGCAGCTTTCAACCTATCACAAATCACCTTCACCTTTTCTAAGTCTTGGTGGATCAAATCGGGACCAAACAACTTACCCTCACCAACCTCATACCACCCTATAAGAGATCGACATATCCTATAATACAATGCCTCAAAAAGAGCCATACTAATGCTAGAGTGGAAACTATTGTTATAAGAAAACCCAATCAAAGGGAAATGGTTGTACCAACTACCACCATAATCAATCACACAAGAACACAACATATCTTCCAATGTTTAGATAGTCCTCTCCACTTGCCCATCCAATTATGGGTCAAAAATGGTACTAAGGCACACCTTAGTTCCCAAACCATTCTAAAACGACTTCTAAAAATGAGATGAAAATAGAGTACCATGACCTGAGATAATAGAAATTGGAGCACCATGCAACTTCACAATCTCCACAAGATACAACTTAGTATAATCCTCCACCAAATAACTAGTCTGAACTGGGAAAAAATGAGCACACTTAGTCATTCTATCCATAATGACCCAATTAGAATCACATTGATTATGAGATCGGGGAAGACTGGTAATGAAAAACATATTAATAACTTCCCACTTTCATTCGAGCAACTCCATCTCTTGATACAAACCACCGGGTCCTAAATGTTTAACTTTCACTTATTGGCATACCATACACTTAGCCACATAGCTTGCCGCATCTCATTTCATATTATTCCATCAATAAAACTCCCTAAGATCATGATATATCTTTGTATAACTGGGATGAATGGCATACCGACACCCATAAGCCTCGGCCATAATCCTTTCCCCCAAGCCATCGATATCGGGAACATATATCCTACCTTGGTACCTCAAGATATCATCACCCCAACCATAAAGTCAACAACCTTGTATGACCCACATTACTCTTAATCTTTAACAAATCGGGATCAAATATTTATTTTTCCTTTACCTCAACCACAAGAGAGGACTGTGATACCGGAGGCACAAATACACCACCATCCTCTGAATCTGAGAGAAAAACTTCAAGACTAGCTAATCTGTGAATATCCTTTACCAATTCCCGCTTAACTCCCAACATAAGCCAAACTCCCCATGGATAACCTGCTAAGACAATTAGCAACAATGTTAGCTTTACCTAGATGGTAATGGAGACTCATATCGTAGTACTTCAATAACTCAAGCCATCTCCTTTTCCTGAGATTCAACTCCTTCTGAATAAACACATACTGTAGGATCTTATGATTAGAAAATATGTCAACATAAATCCCATAGAGATAATGACGCCAAATTTTCAATGCAAAAACCACGGCCAATAACTCCATATCATGAGTAGGGTAGTTCTTCTAATGAACTTTCAATTGCCTAGAAGTATAGGCCACTACCCTACTATGTTGCATCAACACACAACCAAGCCTAATATGAGAAGCATCACAATATACTACAAAACCATCATTACCATTGGCCAAGGTCAAAATTGAAGCCGAAGTCAATTTATCCTTCAACCTTTCAAAACTACCCTCACACGCATCCAACCATAAGAACTTAACCTTTTTTGGGTCAACTTAGTCAATGGTCAGCTATCATAAAAAACTCACCACAAACCTCTCATAGTAATCGACTATACCCAAGAAGCTCTGAATATCAACTAGAGTCGCAGGTCTAGGCAACTTCTTAACTATTGCAACCTTTTGTGGATCCACCATGATCCCTTCACTAGAGATAACATGACAAAGAAAAGTCACAGCCTTCAACCATAACTCACACTCAGAAAACATGGCATATAAATAGTGATCCTTCAAGGTTTGCAACATCGAAACAAAGGTGATCGATATAATTCGCCTCACTCTTAGAATAAGCCAAGATGTCATAAATGAAGACAATGACAAACAAATCCAAAAACAAATAGGAGACCCTATTCATCAAATCTATGAACAACATCGGGGCATTGGTCAACCCAAAAGACATAACTAGGAACTCATAGTGACCGTACCGGGTTCTGAAGGTAGCCTTAGGGATATCTACTTCCCTAATCTTAAGCTGATGATAACCCAAGCTAAGATCAATTTTAGAGAAACACTTTACACCTTGGAGTTGATCAAAAAAATCATCGATCCTAGGAAAAGGATATTTATTTTTATGGTCGCTTTATTCAACTGACAATAATCAATGCACATTCGAAGGGAACTATCCTTATTACACAAAAACAACTCAAGAGCACCCCAATGAGACAAGCTAGGTTAGACAAAACCTTTATCTAAAAGATCCCTCAATTACTCCTTAAGCTCCTTCAACTTAGCTGGAGCCATTCTATAAGGAGGGATAGATATACGACGAGTGTTCAGAACAAGACGAATCCCAAAATCAATTTCCCTTTCGGGGAAATATCAGGAAGGTCAACGAGAAAGACCACTGAAAAATCATTAACCACGGGAACCAATTCTAGAGAAGGACTTTCTGAGTTAGAATCTTTAACTCGGACCGCATGATGCAAACACCCCTTAGAATTCAACGTTCAGGCTATAAGATAAGAGATGAACCTCCCCTTAGGCGCTAAAGAACCCCTTTCCCATATAATGATAAGTAATTAAGGAATCTAAACATGATCATATATGTCCAATAATTTCAGGAAGCATAGCACGAATGCAACTAATCCATTCTTAGGATAACATCAAAATCAACCATGTGTAACTCTATCAAGTCTACCAGAGTTTCTTTACTACCAATAGCTACCAAACACCCCCTATAGACCCTTTCAACAACCACAGAGTCTTCTACTAAGGTAGAAATAGAAAAAGGAATTGACAGACACTCAGGACCAAAACCAAAATGCACAGCCACAAATAGGGTCACATAAGAAAGAGTGGACCCCAGATAAATCAAACAATACACATCATGGGAGAAAAGTCTCAACATACCCATAATAATATCTGGAGATACCTCAGACTTCTGGCAAGTAGCAAGTGAAAACAAGCAATTTAGGCCAGTGTTGGTACCAGAAGCAGAAATAGAAGTATCACCCTTCGATCCAGGAGCAGATAAAGTAGAAATAGGGGCCCTATTTCCCTAAGAAGCCACTAAAGAAGGTCACTCTCACTGTATATGCCCTATCTGACCATATTTAAAGCATTTATTCCATTTTTTCTCACACTGGCCACAATGATGCTGACCACAGAACCTACGAAATAATGGGATGGAATTGACTAAGACCCATTAGTCTAAGATTTGGCACCTTCTGCTCAAAATCCACCTCTAAACTAAGACTGATGATCACCTAATTACCTCTAGTAAGGAACACTAGCTGGTTGTTTCTTATCTATTTACCACCATCTCTATCACTTAGCTCTGAAGGCCTAAATCTCTACCCTTACCTTTCATAAAACTCAACCTATTTCTTCTTCTCTTTTTTACTTGTTATATGCATATAACCAACCTAGAGATATCTATATCTTTGATCAACAAAGTTGCCTTACTCTCCAGCACCAAGTCATGAGACATCCCAAGGTGAACTTCCTCATTTGATCTCTCATATTCAATACCATCTCTGGAGCATACCTAGATAATTAGTGAAACTTCATGGCATACTACTTAACGGCTATTTTTCCTTGCTTAAGATTAGCAAAATCCTTTGCCTTTGCTTCCTTCAACTCTAAAGAAAAGAAGCGGTCTAGAAAAGTATTAGTAAAATCCTCCCACAAAGATAACTCATCACACCACCCCTTGTACATTCCCACTCCTCATACCATTGGTACACCATGTCCTTCAACTAATAGGATGCAAACTGCACCCCTTCCACATTCGTGACATGCATGACTCTTAAAAAAATTTCCATCTCATCAAGAAAACCTTAAGGATCTCCCTCCACCTTAACACTGGTAAAGGTTAGAGGACTCAACCTTATAAGCTGTCCAACCCTTGTAGACTCAGAAAATGGAGTAAAGGATGCATCACGCTTAGCTTAAGAAGCTACCAACTAAGCAATCATATGAATCGACTAATGAAACTCAACTTTTAAGGTAACGGAGGAGGACTAGAGAGGACCGATAGAAATCCCAGACCATCAGGTACCGGACCCTTAGACCGAGTATGGAATTCATAAATAGAGTGGGTCCCATCAACATCATCCCCAGTTAGGACGAAAGGGTTTGCAGTAACTCAGATCTTCTTGGAGGCATGATCTAAAAGATGGGAAAATGAAAATCAGAACTATCCAAGACCTTAAACTCGATAGCTCGAGAAGAGACAATAAAAAAATAAAACATTTCTAAAAAACTTATATCCTCCCTTTTATAAGTCTGGCACACCACACGTCTATAAAAGATACTCTACCTAACAGGAATTTATGGATATCCAACAGACCATGAACCTAGGCTCTGATACCAACTTGACATAACTCAAAATTAGGCCTTGTTGTATGGGCATTTTAAGCCTGGGCTCTTACCACAAGCTATTTCATTAAGCATGTGGAATCTAACCACAAGCCACTGTGTCCACTACTAGTCAACATTGAGACTCTAACCCATTTTTGATGCATTTACACCAGAATCTAACCCATTTAACCATTTCAAGCTATTAACACCATAATTCAACACCATACAAAACTACAAGGCCTTCATGAAACATACATCAATCAATCACTTTAACAAGCAAATGCATTAGTTTCAAATTTCATTCAAGCTAAATTATGGTCATCAAGACCTTTATCAAACTATTCATTAGTATTCTTGTACCAAGCTTTAGTTCATACACAATTCAACTTCATACTAGGGACTCTAACCCTTTCTAGCCAATCAAATAAACAAGAGATTCATTTAACTTATTATGTAGCCAACAAGGCCTTTACAAGATCATTTACCAATCATTCTTTCTCATTAAGCTATTTCCTTAGTTCAAATCACCATCAACAAGTGACTAGTTAATTCTAGTAGATATTTTCACAAATACCTTGAGGGCATACTCTTACCATGACCAAAACCCAAGTGAATATTAGTGTTACTCTTAACCTATTTGTTAAATCCCAATCAATACTAACCCACATGTACAACCCATAACCAAAACATATATATTACAAGTTTAAACTAGAGAAAATACTACCCATCACTATACATCAAAACCCTCAATATTTGTTTTAAAAATCATCATTAATAATTCATATACATTATTTAAATAACATGATATTTAAAAATAATGATTGGGGAAGAGTCACATCACATGCCTTATATAAGATGATTTGTGAAAGGATTCTTGGCCCCCCAGCCTTTGATGAAGACTCTTAAAATCCTAGCCTTCAATCTTGATAAGGAAGTTTTAATAGTGTTTTGGAATATTTTTTATCTTGTATTTATGAAGAATGAAGGTCCAAATAAGTTTATAAGTCATGGATTATAAGTTTTTAGGTATGGGAAATATCCAAAATATCCTCAGTTAAAAGCTGCAAAATGGTCTCCTAGGAGGGTACGACTCTATGACTAAACCATATCCTAGGGTAAGAGTAGTACAATAACTCATACCCTAGGCCTCAACATGGACCTCTAAACTATCCAAAGGTATGATTGGTACCAAGCAACCCATATCCAAGTCAGCGTTTAATAAATCATGACCAACATTTTATACAACTAGGTAGAATTTAAATCGTACCCTAATATATGACTAGAGAGGGGCTAAAACATATATTAAATAATGTATTACCAACCTAGACTGGTATCTATACGAGAAAGGAGGGTACTAGTCATACCTTAGCATATGATTGGTATGCTCAATCAGTATCCAACCCAGAACCTTAAATCTTGGGCAAATTTTCTAAGGGTCCAAAGACTCGGTATTTCATGAAACCATTGTAGTGCAATTCATGTGCTATAAAAGACTCACCATAGTGAGTATAATCTCGCTATTGAATTTATATCGGCGCTAGCTACCATTCTTACTACAGTATAGACTTAGAAGTAGAGCCTCTACTTGAAAGGACTAAAATTTCTAAATAATTTTTCTATGACTTCCTTGATTTTTTGCTTAACCTATTGTTAATTCTCATTAAGATCACTCTCTAATTCACTTTATTTCATTTTATTGGTACTGTTTATCTTAATGGACGAAAGTAACAACGTCCTTTATGAGAAATATGTTAGTGCTTAGTATAAGAAAAGGTATATAGAGCAAAAAAATTGAGGCCTCACGTACGGATGAGGCTTCGTGATGTGGGGGTGAAAAATGAGGCACTAAAATTTTAAATCATATTGTATGAGATAGGGTGGGAGCCACTGATAGTCAAACCAGAAGTTGTAATGAGAACTAGGTGTAGTGTTTTTCGCTATGCTCCCCATCGTAGATTGGAATATTCCTAAGCCAATAATTTGCATCTAGGCTTGGACATCCAAATTGGGGTGGAGGATATCAATGAAACTCTAGGGCTTCTAAATTCCTCGGAGGATAAGCTCATGGTTAAGAATCACTTGAACAATGAGTTGTGGTTGGTAACATAGTGGTGGTAGAGCGTAAGAGTTATTAGACCACTTGGGTCAATACTTGTACATAAATAAAGAGCACCTATTTCATTATTGATCCTCTTACGTGGATAAACTAGGTTTTTAAGAAGATTCTACCTTCAAGAAATATCAGCAATGTGACCTATCTATTGGCATTAACAATGTCTTTCGTCTTGGATCAGTTACAGGTGAATGTAGGGGTGCAGATTGTGGAGTAGTGGAGATAATTTACTGCGACTAGTTCAAAGTACCTACTTTTCCCCTCTCTTACTACAACACAGTTCTAGCGAGCCAAGTTTCCTAAGGAGTGGGGTAATGTCACCACTTAGTGCGACATGCCCATTGACTTAATAAGAGTGAAGGGCATATAAAGGCATAGAAAGAAGAATAGGATGTAAGTGTTTGAGGGTGAGAGAAATGGGGGTTAGGGAGATGGTATATCTAGGATTGGATCTATACAATATGTGGGCCTTTTCAAGCACTTGTGGTTGGACTTGGCAAGGTAAAGAACATGTTGAGGAGTTTGTAGTTACTCTTGAGAGTCCACATCATCAAGCATTGCTGGTCCCTTATATGCCCTTTAATATATTTTTGAGTACTTGTCTATGGCCTATATAAATCTCTAGGAGGATCTTGAAGTGGACAAGAAGAAAAGACACTCTTGAGAAAAAAATTCTAGTCCAGATGTGGAAGAGGATTAAGACCCTCCTAAAAACCCTAGTTCTGGGTAAGAACGTTCCAAAGATGAATACTATGGATGCCTGGTAAATTTTTTTCTTGAGAGAGTTAGACCAAGATGATTTAGTCACTCCAGTTCCAAAAATAATGAAACATCTAGCTAGGCAGACATTGTGCATCTCCCACCCCTCTTTTTCCTCTCTGTTTGGGATATTTGTTCAGTTTTACCTTATAGGGTTCTTCTTAGATAATTTTTTTAAATTCTCACATATTCAGATAAGTCAATTATTATTTTTGATTTATGGGTGTTGTTGGTGGCACTTTGTAAAATCATGTCCTTGTTTATAGTCCAACACTTTTTATGATATCACATTTCTTATGATTACTTCCTTTAAATTGGATTACAAAATGATATCCCTAAATTGGGGATTGAATTTTGTGCATTTTTACTCATGTTTGTCTACTGCAACAGAAAGTATTCACTGTAGAGATGGAACTATGATGAGAATACGCTCTTTACAATATGTCTCTATTTTATCACACGTACGCTGCAATGTCTCTTCCTCATAGATTTAGGACAACTGGCTTGAAAATTATTTTAATGCAGCATAAAGATAGGCAGAATAAATAATAAGCTTTTTATCTTCTTGTAGGTTTAAATCTTTTCCATTACCTAGTCAACAGACAAAATATTTCAGCACTGTGCTGGTGCACCAAACTTATCTTACACCCATCAATTTTTCTATTGATTTAACAAGAGATCAAGTTAATATAATCTCATTGTACAATCACACAATCAACAAACTAATACAACTCCTACTATTGGATACTAATTACAATCAACTAGATACCAATTGTACTTATCAAAGTACTAATTGGATTTGACTACACATCAATTGAATTCATCCAAATATCAATTGGAATCAACTAGATACCAAATGAACTCGATCTAAGTAGATGATGAAATTAAATAGAATGGAATGAAACAATAACAAGACTGCCTCTTAGTTTCATAATAGTTTCCCAAGAATTTAAAATAAATGTCTACACACCAATATGTAGGACCCTACATGACATCTCTCTTGTACTTTTGATATTGGTAACCTAGGGCTCTAATACTAACTATCACAACCCAAATTATGAGATCAAGTAGACACCCATTTAACTAAGTCGATAGGAGAATACTTTATTACACAATCATCTTTTTAAGTGGAATTTTATGAAAACAACAATATTATATTAGCCAAGTTAATAGGAAACCCTATTTAAATTATTGTCCTAATTTTTTTACAAATCCTTAGTTAAAAGAAAATAAAAAAATTCCCACGGATCTAGTTTAAATATGTACAAGAGTTTCTAATAAAAAGTGATGACAAGAAAATAAAAGACACAACCTCTACCCATAAAATAAGATATACAGAAGTTGATTATGAATACTCACCACTTCAACCAAGAAATTTTAATCAACCTATAACACACCTACACCCAAATAAGGGTTTAGAAAGAGTAGTACAATACACCACATAATCTAGTAGCCATCATCAGTTGATTAAGATTAGTTCACGCAACCTAATATATTGATTGAAAAAATTAAAATGACAACCTCATGCAACAACTTCACATTCTAATTTCACACCACTTAAATATATTATCTAAACAGCTCATAAGGTTTCAAATTATCTTTGTTATCTCAATTAAATCCCAGCAAATATTACTTAGCATTTTATTTCACTTGCGATAAATTCAACAACCACTGACATAGTTACTTACACTTAGCATCATCAAGATTACACATATCTATTATCACCACTTAAAAGTTTAACAATCATAAACTATTAAACTCAAGTCACCTATCTACTATTACAAGTTTCTCATTCACAACCTAAATCTAATCCAGCAATAAAGTACAATAATACCTACATTCAATCTTAGTAAATAAGAAATAAGTAAGGAATTGACCAAGCAATGAAAGTATGTTCCCATAAGTCAAGGTATCTAGTAGCACAAGAAATTACATAGTTTTAAAAAAAATAGGTTATAGTCAATTATCTGGACACATCCAGTCAACAAATAATGACATGCAAGTCATCTAACATGTATAATAAATCATTACGAATAATTCTATAAATATAATCCAGTCATATCACAAACATGAATTATATCCACATTGACCTTACAATGATATAGTTATGTATCTTATCATCCTTACTCTATACCATATCAGAACTCATAAGAATTGCTCAATCTATACACATATGCTAAATGGTCTTATTTATGTCCAACTAGTCATGACCTGCAGGGGAAAACCTAGGGGTTATGTACCATACTTGTGTGGTATCCGCTCTATGTCATATTTCCTCATTCGTATATCAAACTCGAGCTACTCAACAATCAAAATAGTATATATATTCAATCTCTTTCAATATATCTTAGTATGTTCTCACATTCAGATATCTCTTATGATATTTCAACAAGTATACTAAATATATCAAGTGCACTTCATAATCATAATTTATTTTAATACAAGTTTCAATAATCATAAAACTTATTAATACAAGCATTGTCAACTCAATTAAAAACACAACCATAAACTATGTTAGAAGACCAATCATCATGCTTATTGACCAAAAAACATCCACGATTTTAAATCAAGTCTAACTCTACATAAATCATAACCTACAAGGTCCTCTTCATTACTCCAAAAAAGTTATAACATCAAGGTCCCTTGGATTTATTTCTCTAAGTACAAGTACCCATTCCTTAATATTATTGTTATATTCATGAAAATTATATTATTAGCTATTTATCAGACATGTTGTCAACTTCGACCATACAAAGACAAACCCTAACTGATTCATTATTTGACACATAGATCATGCTTAATTATTCAACCATATTTTCTATAATACATCCTCATTATGACACTACTCACACCACATATCTAGATCACAAGAACAAACCACCTCAAGGTGAACTCATCATCATGAACACACGTAATTAGGTTTATCAATTTTAGAATCCTTTACAATCCATAATATTATTAGAACAATTTTATAGTTACATCAGTACATCATTTTCTATCACTGTTGTAATGATCCTCCAGGTTATTTTCTCATTTTCTGTACATTTCTAGCATTTTAAACCTTTTATAGCGGTTGTACGTCCTTTATGACTTACCAAAACTGTCGATTTGATTATCGAGCATTTTATTTTGTTTTAGGCTCATTTTTCTATTTTAGAGTTATCATTGTAAAAGGATTGGTCTCAAAGCAAAACTCATAGTAAATTGACTCGAATAAGAAATTAGTTTTGAAACATTGCTTTTAGGCAAGGGGGATTGGTTCAGGTCACAACGCTTTCAAACTCATTTTGGGCTATTGGGTGAATTTTGGTTAAAATAATCCTTTAGGTATAGGACCCATATTTGATTAAAATGAACTCATATAAAAATTTTGATGGCGTCATTGATTTTGAAATTTGAGTAGTGTGGTAGCATTATTAGTTTGGTTCCCGAGCCTCTATATTTCGTTTTAAGTGTTTAGACAAAAATTAGTTAAAATTTTCTAAAAGGGGTGTCGGGGGTTAATTTATTGTAAGCAAAAAATTTTCCTAAATTCAACGATTTCATTGGATCTGGAATGCATTTTATGGTTAATTTTTACTATTCATTCATGTACATAGAATTTTGTATGAGTTTTAAGGGTCAAAAATAAGTTCTAAAAGTTGTTGGTGCTAGCGTGTCCACTTAAGTGTTCGTTGACCATTTGACTGAGTCGTTTAAGCAAATATTTTGCATCTTAAGCAACATTTTTACCCTCTGACTAGGTTGCTTGAGCAAACAAAGTGTCACTTAAGCGGCTATCGCTGAGTATAAGTCCTAAACCAAATCCATTTCGTATTTTTGACATTTTGAGAGCTAGGAAGCTCTATTTTTTTATGATTATTGCTTCATGTTTCTCGTATAATCATTGTCTATGTTTTACTAACTTCATATTACTAATTTTACAAGGATGCCCATTTCATTTTTCATAATTTCGGGTAAAATTGTTAGTCAAAATTTTTTTCTACCATTGTTGGAGCTTGGAGCGTGAAAAATTGTAGAAAATCATCCAATGAGGCTAAGTTAAGATAATTCAAAACCTCTTAATCATTTTTCATTATCTTTACCCATCATATTTTGCTCTTTTTCTTTTAAATTCCTAGAAATTATTTTTAAAATTTGTAACTTTGTGGGCTGATTTTTGGCCTCGATTTGAGCTTTGTTTGTACTTAAATTTTGAGAATGCATTCCTTGTACTTTGAGGGACCTCGTGATGGATTTAATTTTAGATTTGTTTGTGGGCCCTGCAGTTATGTTCTTGATCTAAATTTTGATCTAAATATTTTTATAGAAATATGGATCTTATTTTACTCCTATAGATGTGTAGATTACTTTCAAAGCATGGTGGTGTTTTGGGTTGTGGAGCAAAGAAGAGAAATTTATGGACAATTTAAGAAATACGGTTTGACATCGAGGTAGGTTTTGATCTATTTTTCTCTATGAGATTGTGTATAGTATGGATTTCATTCTAGGTAGGGATTATAGGAATTATTTATGGATAGTATATCAGAACTTAGCCTATTTAAGGAATTTAGTACTAGAAAGGTGACCCGACCCTTAGGATGAAATACTTGTTATGGTCATAGGACCCTTTCACCCTTAATTATAAGCATGTTAATCATAGTTTGATATTGAGGATTCCTTGGTATATGATTTATCATTTGGCTTAGTGATTGGGACATGATTCTAGTATATAGATGCTTAGGCGCTTATTGTTGTATTATTAGGATACTTATGGTTGTATGTATACTATTAGGTGCATTCATTCTCACTTAGTGGTACTGTTCCAAACAAAACCATGTTTTTATTTTATTTTCTAGAAAAGGATTTTTTCCCTTTTTAATTTTAATACAAATTCTTTTATAACAAAAATCGTACCACCTTATTTAATAATTTATGAGATTTAAAGACTAAAGATGATGCTTTGGAAATTAGACTGGGATTGATTTTGGTTTGTGGTTTTCCACTCTTTTATCAATATGATTTACTTCAATCCATAGAGATTCCAACTTTCTCTATGCTATTTTGTTGATTTAGTCCTGGAGTAGATCTCAGACAATGGTTATAATGTTATGGTACTATATTTTTGGTTCATGTCTGGTATTTATGATACTATTTTTAATTTGAGTTCGACATCTATGATACTGTTTTTGGTTCAAGTCCAACATTTATAATACTATTTATGGTTTGAGTCTAACATTTATGATACTAATTTTGATTAAGTCTGACATTTACAATATTGTATTTAGTTTGAGTCTGCAACTTATAATACTATTTTCTATTTAAGTCTGGAATATATAATACTATTTTTAGCTTGAGTTCTGCATCTATGATACTAATTTTGATTGAAGTCTGGCACTAATGGAGTACTTATTATGTTAAGGAATCGGTTCAAGTTCGATTCTTATGGCATGAGAAGATTCATGAACATGACTTACTATTTGTTTATGTTGCATCCTTTCATTTATATACATTGCCTATCAACAGTATAACTGTTTGGTGCTTTTATCTTTCGGCATTATGGGGAGTTGCATAGGTATAATCTATGATTGTTGCTTGCTGAGTGCTTGGATTCATCTTCCAGGCTTATGGGGGCCCGCTTAGATTATTGTTTGTTCCGACTATCCAGTTACTTTAGTATTGTTTTAGATTAGTTCATGACAGGATGATTATGGACTGGTATTCTAGATTGTCGATACATTTTTTATTCCTTTTTTCCTCATTGTAAGATATGTTACTGTTAGATTATCTCATATTTAGTCATCCTTCGGTTGAATACCCTGATTATGCTAGTACTATTTTCCTTCTTGGCTATGATCCTCGAGAGGTTAGATTGGTTCCCTCAGGTTGTTATTTCTGAGTTTAGTCCTACATAGGTGATTATATATATATATATATATATATATATATATATATATATATATATCAACAACAACAAACCCAGTATATTCCCAGAAAGTGGGGTCTGGGAGGGTAAAAGTACACACTCCATACCGCTACCTCCAAAGAAGTAGAGAGGTTGTTTCTGATAGACCTCTGGCTCAAGATAATGGATAGTAAACAAGAGCGTAATGTAACTTGAAGTAGGATGGATGGAAAAACATAAATAATGAATAAGACATAATAAAATAAAAATCAGAGCAATACAAAATAAGATAAATAAGATCAATATGGAATAAGAGATAAGAAATAGGACACCTACCTAGTAGCAACATACACTCACAGACCAAAGACACCTGCCACACCCAAACCCTCTTGACTATGGTCTGCTACCTATGGACATAGTCTGAGGATTACTAACCCGACTATACATAAGCTCTTCTAACTACTTGTTATAACCCACGCACTCATCTTAGCCTTCTACCCTTATCCACGACCTCCACACCTTCCTATCTAGGGTCATATCCTCAGTGCTCTAGGTCATGTCTAATCATTTCTATCCAGTATTTCTTCGACCTACCTCTCCTCCTCTTGAAGCCATCCAATGCTATCCTCTCACACCTATGAACTGGGGCATTTATGCCCCTCCTCATCACATGACCAAACCATCTCATCCTTCCCTCCCGCATCTTGTCCTCTACCGAAGCCACTCCCACCTTCTCCTAAATAATCTCATTCCTAACTCTATCCCCTCTAGTAAGCCCATACATCCAATGCAACATTCTCATTTCTTCCACCTTCACTTTTTGAATGTGGGAGTTCTTGACTGTCTAACACCCTTCACTTAATCGTCATTAGCCTATCACTGACCCTCTTAACCTCCACCACCTGCCCTCTGAGCTCCTCATACACTAAGATCTCCACTTCATTCTAATGCTTATGACTCCCTAAGTACCACATCTTATACCTATCTATATCCCTAGCCTTTGACCCTACCAATTTAGTCTCCTAAACATACACAATATTAATTCTCCTCTTCTTAAGAATCTTCACCAACTCTACGGACTTACCTTGAAGGGTCCCTATGTTCCAAAACTCTACCCTCAACCTATCTTCTCTTGCCTCTCACCTACCTCTACTATCCCTCACCGCACCATCCCTAACACCTAACCTATATCCCATACCCACCCCTACCCTCCCTTCTTTACCCCCACCTAAAACTGCCCCCAACCCCAACCCTCTCAAATATGACCCTATTCCACTATCAACCCCTACAGCCATCACTTAAGAACCTATACAAAGCCCTAAACTAATAGACAAACAAAATAAAGCAACAGTGGGAAAATAGGAAAGCAGTAGAAAAATAGCAAGCACGCACAAAATACACTATCCAACCTAGCAGTTAGAATAACACAACAAATATCTACCAATAAGTGAAAGTGGCCTGTTACAACTATAATCACAAAAAATAGAACAATACAAAAAAACATAATGGTAAATAGTAACCAGTAAAAAGTAGCTAAAATTTCAAAGTTTAGATGTCATCGGGGTACTCCTACGTGCTGCTAGTATCGATAATTTTGATTTTGAAATTAGTTGTTGAAAATAGCATCACTGGAAAGAGGTAGATGGTGCGTCATCAGCTATCACTAGAGTGGCTTCTGGTTGTTACCAAAATCTGGGCTCTAGTGGCTGGTTGTCATTGTACCACCTAATTTTTCTGGTAATGCACACTTATACCATCACCGGAGTTGAGCTGGTAGAAACCCTAATCCTGCTGGTGATAGCAGTGATGAGATGGAAAAGAAGAGAAAGGGAGAGAGAGATAAGGAGCTTAAGAGAAATGGGGGGGAGAGAGAATGAGGAGAGAGGCAAAAAGGGTAACCCTTACCATTAGCAAGCGCGTATACGCCGACGCCGGCGCCGCGTCGGCCAGTCAGTCGAAGAGAACGTTAAAGGTCCTTTGCCGGTGTGTTTGTGAACGTTAAGTGAACATTAATGGAAGAGAGAGAAAGTCCTCTAACAATCCAAATCACTTCAATAAGTATATGATTTGGCCAATATTAATTAATATTTTTCCTAAGGAGTGTGTGCATCAAACTACTTACATGCTTTTAGCAAAAGAACCTATATATATATATATATATATACATATATATATATATATATATATATATCTTTCCTTATTTATTCATGTTGTATATGTATCGTTTGGCCTTGTATTACTACTATATATCCTTTCTTCCTTCTCTCCTTATTTGTATATTGGCTAGTGATATATGCTATTGCACTTTAGTTCCCGAATACTATTAGAATATGATAAGCTTATCCTTATTGCTCCCTTAACATTATTATGTTTAGTTTCTTGGATAGTTTTCTATATATTGTATTCCTCTTTTACATATTATTTATGTTTGCATTGGCTTTAGAGCTCATTCAGTCGATGCTTGCTCAATACCACGAGTTTGATACTAATACGATACTTTTGCAGCCCCCCAAATCATAGTATGAGTTCTCTTTATTGATGTGTGCATCGTGCAAAGTTGCTATGGATCGAAGATATGGGGTAAGCTCATGGCGTTTGTATTATTCCTACTTTCCCTCGTACTGATTAGAGTTATCTTTATTTTGGATTTTAGAGATGGTCGGTACATGTATATTTATTCAGTATTTCACCTTATACTCGTATTTTAATAGAAACGCTTGCACTAATTTCACCAGGTCTTGGGGGTTGTATCCTATATTGGTCTTTTATTTTAATTCTTTTTTACTATCTTGTCTATTTCTATAAATAGTCTGTCACTAGCTGTTTTGGACTTTGAGTTAGCTTACCTACTTATGGATTATGGTAGGTGACATATGACATCAGAAATCAGACTGTGACAACTACTCACGTTCGCATTATTCAAATTATGAACACAAAATAATGCCTACATAAAATTATATAATTATTCATACGACTGGTATTTCTTACGTTATTCTAAGTTTATCCATTCAAATACCATGCCCAAAAACCTAGTCATGCTTTCTTTAGTCAACACTATACAGTATATACTGTTCACTAATTTTCTTTATTCAAATCTATACAGTATATATTGTCCACTAATTTTCTTTAGTCAACTCTATATAGTATATATTGTTCACTAATTTTAAAGTCTACTACTAAATAAACCATAATCTCCCTTGATGCCAAGCTTCTTTGATAATATGTATACAATTTTATCCTTATGCTCGATTCAAAGTTGCTGACGGAGAATCCATTAGGCGGACGATGAGGCCACATTTTGTTGCGAGTTTTCCTCTCTATTCGTGGTTTTCTAACTTGAAAATAATCGTAGGAAAATTATTGGGAGATAATCCCATTAATAATGAGAGTTGAAATATGAAATTAACTTAAATTTGGAGTTCTAGTTTTGCGGGTTTGTTATAGTGGTCACATTCTAGTTGTAGCAAGCTCGCTTAGTGTCCAAAGGAACACAGTAGCAAACTTGCCTGGTAAGCTCCACCTCTTTAGAATCTATTTATTAACATTTATTAAATCAAACTAATTATTATCATGAGCTCAAATTCATGATGTTAGAAATTTTAAATTCTTATTCTTTACTGCGAATATTTCAATAACAATGAGATGGATCATTACAAAAAAGTATGAAATATGATTTATATCCATAATTTCTTAAAACTATTAAAAATTCTCAGAAGTTTGATACAAATTATAATTTATAATGAATTAGATAATATATTATCCAAAAATTATAACATGATATTCTAATAAAAACTACTAATAACACAATTATCTCACTCACCAACCAACTAGAATAGGTACAAGTATTACTGACCCTAGTACTATAATAGTGAATTCTTTTTAAGAATAAACAAGCTACAAGAAAACATCTAGTTTAACCTTACCAAGCACCTTTCAATAAGTATAAATGACCTAGGTCTCTACAAAGGAAACAACTTCTTCCAGATTACTCGTGGTACTATCTCCACCGTTACTTATATCAAATGATTAGTGGGTGGATCTTGATTATTTATCTTAAAGAAAAAGGATCATAGCTTTGGCCGACTAACTAGACAAAAGAGAAATTCTAGTAAGGAACATCAAACACAAAAGTCTTTGATCACCTCGGCTTAAATAGTTCAATGATTACAGCTATTATACCAAAAATAAATCCAAACAAAGAATAAGAAAAAATAAAAAAAATTAGCTTATCAAAGCTGATTGATTAGCAACTAGAAAAATGAAGGAATTTCATCAAATTACAATTGGTTGCAAAGATACATCGATCCAAAAATTAAATGAAAAAGTTGTTAAATTTTTCATCACCTATTAAAAATGGTACAAAAATATCCCTCATACACCTTTTGGCTCCATAATGTCCTTTACATCCACCTTTGAGCACCATAATGCCCTTCAGTTTAACAACTCTAAAATTAAATATTTTTTTGTAAATGACGTGACTCCCCAATTGGTCCCTTTACAATTAATTAAATAAAATAAAGAAAACTCAACCCACAACACCTTCCCCATTACTTTACCTGACTCGGGTCTTTGACCTATTACCCCTACCCCATTTCATTTTCCTTTCTATATTCAATTTAATTAATAATTACACCAAAAAATACCTTCATTAGGACAATAAGACTTTATGTCAAAATAATTTAGGACTTAAATTTATATACACTTAAAAATAAATGGATAGATTCAATACTTTTGTACCCAAAATTAGTTTAGATTTTATTCTAAGTTGCATGAAACATAAGAAATTAATCTAACATAGCATGCCAACTAAAATCTATTGAGAAAAAAAATACTTTTTAGCATATAATGTTTTTGCTGGATGACATTATAGGGAAAAAAAATCAAAAAATAACTTTAATGGGATCTTTTCAATATTTGAGTGACCATTTAGGAAATAAAAATTAAAAAATGACTTTAATAATATCTTCTCAATAATATTTGAATAACAACACAAAAAAGAAAAAGGAAAAGATATCAAATACAACCTGAACTTGTCTTGTAAAGTTCATTACACACTTAAAATATTATGGCAACCTATTACATATCTATACAACTTAAAGGTGAATTTATTTCCATCAAAATGCATACACAACCATTCATATTATAGAAAGTATTTTACACTCATGCCACATGATTACCATGTCAGTGTCACATCAAATACTACGTCATTTTTGTAGAAAGAAAACCATGTCACCTTAATTATTTTTTATTCAAAAATACTACCAAAACCATCATTAAACCACCACCATTGCCAACAAACCCACATCTCAACTATATAATTTCTAAAAACCAACCATAGATTTAATTATGAAATCACATTACGACTATTGTCGTCATAAAAATTCCAAATAACCACCATATGTTCAACACCCACCGCTAAAACCATCATTCAAATCACAAGGTCACCATTTCCACCATCCAACTATTATAAAAAATATCATATATTCACATCACCAATCCACCGTCCAAATCACACCATCACCACTATCTATATCCTACAGCATAGAAATATCTACCATTATTGACCCTTAGCAAGTTACATAATTAGTAAATCTTCTCTTTTTATTTCATCCATATTGAATTCATGCAACTTCTCACACATAATTCTCCAGACAAACTCAATCATTGGAGATGAAATTGGTAGCAACATTGTAATTAAATTGATGGTGGTAGGTGATGAATTTAGTAGTGTGATAGTCATGAAATTAATGGTGATAGATTAGGTGATGAATGTATGTCAAAGGTGGTGAAATGGGGTGATAAAGATATGAGTTTTGGTTGTCACGATGAAATTAATAGGGATGTTATGAGTTTTTTTCATTGATGTTTAGATTGGTGTGGAGAAATCAATGATGGTAGAATTCTTCTCTACCATTTTTCAGTAAAATTGCAGTGAACAAAAGGTGTAGGGTATGAAGAAGAAGAGTTATGAATGGTGGGTAGGGGAAATAATTATGACTAATTTTTACTTTAATTTTGAACTCCAAAATGTCTATTATTTATTTAAATTATTTTTTTGCCATATAAATTTTAGGGGTAAATAAATTCACTTTTAAATAATACAAATGTGTATTAGGTTACTTTGATTAAATGTGTAATGAACTTTTAGGACAAGTTTGAGCTTAATCTAATGTCTTTTATTCAAAAAAATGACCTTAATGATTCTATATTCAATTAAAAAAAATTCTAGTGAGTGAAATACCCGCCTCTATCTAAAAATCCCACAACTGTAGGTGCGTATCACCAGCCCTCATTAGCCGACAAAGTGAGAGCCTCACTATTCCCATCGAAACCGCTGGACACTACTGACTGCATAATGGGAGAATTCATACAACCTCTCCATTCTTACAAAGATGTAGCTAATGAAAAAAAGATACAGAGTATCCTATTCGACATAACCTTCTGTGGAGAATACACTTCTGATAAAATTGAGGATGACCTTATTTCTCTACCCTTAGAGGAGAAGTTTGGCCTTTATGCTCTTTGAAAATATTTAGTCATTATAAAGTTATTTGGCGGCACACTAAACCATCATTTCATTAAATCAAAAATTAATGAGCTATGAAAACTAACTGAGAAAATTATCAGATAGATCTGCACGGTCAAATTTGAGCTCAAGAAAAAACAAAGGAAGACTCTTCATGATGGACCATGACTTATCGCAGAAAATTTATTTCGATAAGATGTTGGAAACCAAATTTTATGCCAAATGAAACACAACTCCAATCCATAGCTATATGGGTCAGGTTCGCCCAACTACCCATAGAATTCTATGATATGATGATTTTAGAGAAATGGTTAAAAGAATGAGAAATTTTTGAAAGTAGACTTATGCACCTCTACAACACTGAGAGAAAGGTATGCACACATCTGTATACATATCCAATTCGAGATGGTGACAAAGAACTTTATCACCATCTGAAATCGCAGACAGACCATCCACTATGAAGGGGAAGGGATCCTTTATAATTTTTTTGGTAGGCTAGGTCGTATCAATACGGGATGCACATACAAAATTTTACTCATCGACTGAATACAATTAAATCCCTACAACTATAAAGGAAAAAGAGAAAAGGGAATGACAAATTATGCCCTTCCAAAATAGGAAGAATCAAGGGAGCTCAAAACCCAGTGCTAGCATCAAGTAATAAAATGTTATGGTAAAACTGTTCACTATTGAATAAGTAAGTTCCTTCCGGTTAGTACCTCACTAAATAACCCTTAATGCATCAACTCAATCACCAAAGTAGTGTATCCCGGCAAAGTGGAAAGCATAAACAACTATGACTTATTTTGTAAAAAGTTGGGCTTTCCTGGATCTTCATCAAGGTTAGTGACACTCCTAATCCCTAGTTTTTAAGAATTATTTATGCTAGTATATGCTTTGAGGCTAGGAAAAACCTTTAGGACCAACTTATCTCCATTGCTGATATTATTATTAATAACCCTAGCAATTCTTGGTTAGTATGAGGGGACTTCAATAAAATCCTCAAAGCTACTAATAAGTTTAGGGAAATTCCATCAATAATAATAGAGTTTCCTACTTTTAGTGTTACATCCACCACTGTAAGCTCATATATTTATAGTTCAAAGGTAGTAAGTACACCTGGTCTAATAAAGGATGTAGGAATAGACATGGTCTGATCCTAGAAAGA
The DNA here is from genome assembly GCA_030864225.1 of Capsicum baccatum var. pendulum. Lineage (NCBI taxonomy): Eukaryota > Viridiplantae > Streptophyta > Magnoliopsida > Solanales > Solanaceae > Capsicum > Capsicum baccatum. The sequence continues at coordinate 49,409,213 of CM061551.1, read as the reverse complement.
CATGATAGGCATTTGACTAATGACTCTTGGATCTATTTTTCCATAAGTCTACAATTACTCACCTTCCTAGAACTCACTCCAACCATTTCTCTCTAAGGGCCAATCTCACTAAGCACCATCCCATTCTTAATAAGCCTTTCGAGTGGAAACCATGTGGTACTCCCATTCCAACTTTGAGAATATTATTAAAAACTTATTTCTTAACATTACCAATCTCACTAAAGCCACCTCTAATTTTTAGGGAAAAGTCAATGTATAAAACAAAGAAGCTTTTGGAAATATCTTCCAAAAGAAAAGGAAACTTCTTGCAAAAATTGTTGGAATACAAAGGCCCAACCATTACCCCACCAATATGATTTTTGAACCTTGAACAATCCCTCAATGTTGAAAAAATTAACATCCTTAGACAAGAAAGTGAATTCTGGAAACTCAAGTTTAGGATGAACTAGCTCACTAAAGGGGTCTTAGATACCAAATTCTTCCACACATTCACCCTCAATATTAGGATAAGGAATAGAATAAATTCCCTCAAGTCTGGGTATGGAGATTGACTTTATTATCAAAAAGATATTATGATCTCAATTCATAGATACTACACTGACCTTTACTTTACTAAGCATTCCCATTTGTTTTCAATTTCCTCAAGAATCCTTCTAGACATAGTTCCATTACATATGAGGACCATCAAGGTTTGGATAATATTCTAAATCAAGTTTAGATTGGGAGAATAGTATTCTTCTTCCACCCCACTAAATCCTCTATGCTTGATGGTCTTCATCTATTAATATACAAGAGATACAGGAAAACTCTTAATCCTTCCATCATCAGCTAATGTGTCAATATCTTTACGTCTAGACAAATGGACCCCTAGGTTAGTGGCACCTACCTTTGCCTCATTCCCAAGTGTGCTAATACCACTAGCCTAAAACTTTTTAGACCAATTGGTTGTGACACACAATACAAAATCATCACAAAAATCATAGTCAGTAGAATTAAGACTCTTCTTTCCAAAATCACTGGTGAGAGTCAGACTAGTATCATCTCCAACAGAAGGGCCTCTGGCAATGCTATCATTATCCAAGAGTATATTAGCCACCTTAGAAAGATGGAAGGCATAAAAGCTAATATGATTCTTAAAATTAAATTGGATAAAGCCTTTGGCAAAATTGAATGGTCCTTAATTAGGAAAATGTCACAACTTGATTTCATGAGTCATGATGGCACCTACTTTACCTCACTAGTAAGTAAGCCAAACAGTAGACAATGGTATGATTGGTGGGAAATAGCATAGATGCAAGAATTATGAAACTAAATAGAGTACAAACCAAAAATCATAAGAATTATAATGTAATTGGTGAGAAATAATGAAAAGAGTAATAACATCTCACAATCTAGTAAGGTCGGTACAAGATCCTCTTGTAAAATAAGAGGAGAACAATCAATGTCAAATATACAATAGTCTTAAAATGGAAAGACTAGTCAAATTAGAAGAAGGAAGGAGGGTTAACTCTAGCTCCAAAAGCTCACCGTATCTCTGAACTTCGACTCGTACTAACGCAACGTCAATGGCGATTGTAGGTACTAAAATTTGCACCAGAAAAGGGTACTAAAATGTAGTATCAGTACCAAAACAACAAGTACTCAGTAGGCATCATTGACCAACAGAGCTAAATCATAATATAAATATAATAAAATGTGAGAGAATAAAATAAGTTAGGAGAAAAGCAGCAAAGTTGGAATAATGCTTTAAATAATAAAAGTAAACAACTAAAGTAATAATAATGAAGAAAACACAACTATTTCAAGCATAAATGCCCACCATAAGCCCAGAGTATTCAAACATAATTAAATATCCCAATGTGGGCCCCCATAAATCCAGTGGAAGTAATAAAAAAAAAGTAACAATTGTATAGTTATAGAACATCCAAACCTCAAAACCATAATCTAAAATACTTTTATACCATAAACACTGGAATTAATTTCATAACCATCACAAATAAACTCTCGATATTAGACTCAAACTATAAATAGAATTTCATATGTTGGACTCAAACCAGAGGTAAATCATGAATACTAAACTTGAATCAGAAGTAATATCATCATTTGGCAGACTTAAACCGATCTTAATATTATAATTTTTCAGACTTAAATGGGTCTTAACATCTCCCATGTACATGTCTATAATAAGGAATAATATATTTAAAACCTTCTCAGGCTTAAAAATGTAAGCAATGTAACATATACAGGCCTATTGAGTCTACAAGGAGCTAACAATAATAATCTTGACCTAAGGTGGGCTAAAAGGACCTACTTCTATCTCCAAAATTCCATTCTAGGGCAAATCTTACGTTGAAGTAGACTAAGGTGTAAAATCCCACTACAAGGTGATAGATAAGCCTTATTTAGTCCTAAGGTGGAAATTCCACCTAAAGAATAGGTAATTAAGTCAAATACACCTAATTGAGGTCCCTCAATAGGGTAAATAATCTATATCACATTAAATATACCTCCAAGTCCTAATTTTCAACCCAAAACTAGCATAATATCATACTGATACTATAATTAAGCTCAATCTATAAGAAAGGTAAGCCTAACTTACTCGAGAATCGAAGAAGGCCTAATAAAGCCTGCAAAACTGGCAAAATCCTCGTCCAATAAGCTTCTATAGGATGACACCCTATTAAAATAATAATTTATGCATTAATATGACAATAATGTTACCCATATTAAATTTTATGCTTCGGGTCCAAAATCAAGTCAAAGTCCCATATAGGCTCCGCTTATAGAATCACACTTTCAAAATCATCAATATATCCTCTCTATGCTCAAGGGTCATTTACCCTTAACAATGGGTAAATTTCAAGTTCAAACAAATCAACCTATCAAGAATCTAATGATTTAGGACTAAATTGAAGAATTAAACCAAGAATTAGATAAAAACATACAAAGTTTACAATGAGAAAATTATTATTCTGAGCTCACCAACACCCCATGATCCCCCAAAGATTAGTCTCCCAATTTCCCAAACTCTATAAGGTATTTTAACTCTAGTGACTTATGAGAAATGGGAGAAAATTGGGTAAAGGATTGAATTTAATTCCCTCCCAAGTGTCGCTTAAGCTGCCACTTGATCGCTTAAGTGGTCACTCCTAAAGCAGCATGCGACCGCTAAAGTTATACCTAACCTGGGCCACCCATCTAAAACGGACAATGCATTCCTTAGGTGATATCCGCTTTAGCGGTAGGATTCTACTACAGTGTTATGGTGGGACAGTCTTATCCACTAAATAGACCACTTGGACACTAAAGCAACTTCCGCTAAAGCGACCAAAGGTCTTCTTTAGCGGATGCTCCAATTGAAACTTAGGTTTTCCAAGTTTTTACCGACCTCTTAAGTTGCATTTAGAATCCAGTGAATGCAAATTAACTATGCTACCTATAAAATTTGACATTTTGAAATTAATGTTTCCATCAAAATTTCCATTTGGGTTCGTTTCGATGAAATATGGGGCCCATAACCAAGGGCCACTTTTATCAAATTTTGACCAATAGCCTAAAATAAATCTAAAAGCTTTAGGACCCAAACCAGAGGTCCCCCTGGCCTATAATCGATGTTTCAAAGATGATGGAACTATACAAAAATGCATATAGGGTCATTCACTTAATATTTTTGCCCGATACCCAATCCTTACTAGAGAAGAGTTTCAAAATAGGGAATTGGCTCTAGAAACCAAACAAACTGCACAGTAACTAAATTGTAAGCTCTAAGTCACAAATGACTTGGGTCAACTATAGAAAAGATCTAAATAGCAAAAAAGTATGGAAATATAGTAAATAACCTGGAGGGTCATTACAATACCCATTACTAAAAAGACTTTCATCCACAAAAAATAAAAAGTTGGGATGTACCTGAAAGCTCGAATAGGTGGGGAGACTGGGCCCATATCTCTCTCTTGATATCTCAGGTAGCCTCCTCTACTAGATGGTGTCTCCACTGAACCTTTACAATAGGAATATCCCTAGAGCATAACCGTCTTACATCCTTAGCTAATATGAGCACCGGCTCCTCCACAAAGGTCAATCTTATATCCAACTAAACCAAGTCCAAACAAAGCATATATGACTCATAGGGAATGTAACACTGCAACATAGAAACATGGAAAACTAGATGAACAATAGCACTATCTGGGAGTCAAGGCCAATATATAAGCCACCTCTTCAATTGTTCAAAGGACCTTAAGAGGTCCAATATAGCTGGGTCTGATCTTTCCTTTATTCCCAAACCTAATTATGCCTTTTATGGGCTATACTCAAAGGAATACCCAGTCTCCAACTCTAAACCTCAAGGTACAAAGTCAAGGATTTGCATAAAATTTCTGCTACTCTGAGCTTTCCTTATCTTATCCTGAATCACCCCAACTCAATCCAATGACTCCTAAAGTAAGTTAGTGACCACGCCAAAGTTATACCTTTAATTTAATAATTATGCGGTACCTTTCAAATATAGTAACCCAACAAAGGTTGGGGTCAAATCCCAATGGAATACGTGGAATTATGTCTCTTAACTATCGTAGTCAATGGGCAGAATATAAAATTAAATGGGGAGTTTAAATTAACAATATCGAACAAGTAACTAATATCAATACTAGTTGTACTTCAATTATAGACTAACACTAGGATTGTGTTCCCCCTAGATTCTAACTCGGTAAGCTTCTCGTGCTCAATATAACTATACAACTGTAGTGAATAAAGAGTATGGTAAGATAAGTATCACCAACTACCCTCAGTATTAGTTGATAAATTTCACTCATCTTCTCTCAGTCTGAGAGTGTCGCCTTACTAACCCCTAACTTGGACCCCAGTTACAACTATCTCCTCTTGGTCTCAAGTTAATCAAATGGGAGTTAACTGGCTTAAAAAGATAGTACATGTAAGATTATTTGGGTAATTAATCTATAATCACTATTGGGTTTTCCTTTTCCTAATCTCTACCTCTCTCTCGGGTATGTAGTGAATACAGGTCGGATCCTAACGTGTGCACCCATTAAGAAATTAATAAAAGAAAAGAAAACCCCAATATATGCAGCAAAAATAGTCTAAAAGGATTGAATACTTCTCCTACTTTGTTATGTAGCCATGGTTCCCACAACCCTAGCTAAGGGAGATTAGCCACTCATGTTTGTGTACCAATTAAAGGAATTCATATTTGAAAATATTCAATCAATCACACAATAATCAACAACTAAATATCCTAAAACTTTAACTTAAATAACAACCAAAATTAATACATAATAATTTAAGACCAAAGATGGGTCTTAGAATTAGAATATATGTTTGTAAGTATCAAGTGTGTGGAAACTGAATAGAATATTTGGATCTTATAGATCCCCCACATGTCCTCTCTTAATCCTACCTATGGGTCCTTCTCATCATCCTCCATAAATAAATCAAAGTATATGGTCCTGCAAGAAGGTGATATCTAAAAAACTAGGGGTCTAACTAGAGGAGTGACTATCATATAGCACTCTGTAAGAGATCGTACTTATGATCATAAGGTATCCACCTCCTATATTATATGGCCTAGATCTAGCATCTCAATCTCTACAAAATAGACTACAACACATCTCTTAAGAGCATCAATACATGCCTGCAAATTTGCACATAACTCTGACATAATGACTCTGTGTGTAGAATCCCAACTATCCTCTGCGATCTCAAGTCTAGTCCGGACCTATGGCTATATCTTCCCATATAGAGTAGCCACCTCGGTCTCAATAGATCGTATCCAAGAATCAATGGCTCTCTTACTTTCTACTAAGATCTGCAAGATCTAATGAGATATCATAGTCATACCTGTAGCAGCAGTTACAGTGGATGGGCGAAGGGGCAGTGAAGAAGTACCCACCGGCTCTGAATTGAAAGCCGGGGATGATGTAGAACTGGGTGGTGTCTCCTCACCCTGAGTACTCAACTTGGGGGATTCTCTCAGCTCCCTCATCTCAAGATTAACGTTAACTCCCACATCACATTCCTGCATCTCAAAAGTCTTTATAGATACCGATGGGCCTTCAAACTTGGTTGGAGGTACTGTAGTATGCGTACGTACCAAATCCTTCATCAACCTAGTCTGTGCTATGACCTTCATATGTACTCTCTCATCAACTCTCGATATCTCAGGAACACCGGCCTTATCACAAAGTCTCTAATAAGGCATGGTAATGGTAGATTCGTCATCACATCAAAAGGTCTCTATGAAACTCATACTGGATAATGTCTACAAAGTCAATATTATACCCGACAGCCATACTAGTAACTATAGCAGATCCATCCCACATTAACATATTGTTTGAAGTAGTCGACCATAGTCTAAATCTAACCAAGAGCCATTAAAACTTTTTAGAAAAAGTCAATGTTGCCTTCTTTATCATAGCATGCCCCTCAATCCAAAGGGTCTCATCACTCAGAGGTGAAATATATCCATTGATCCATCTAGTTATCTTTACTTTCTCGCTTTGTAGATCAACATCCCTTATAATCTATCTATCCCGTACAGCTCATAGTCTACAATCGCACTCTGTTGTGGATGTTGCGTAATATAATCTGGTCCAAAGAGGACACGAAGGATTTCCGCTGCTGATATATCAATCATAACCCCTCTAACTAGTGTTCAAGCTTGGGCTGCTCAGAATAGCCCTTTGAGGTATAGTCAAGATCACAGTAGCCTAGTATGATGCATAGAATTCCCATACCAATGTTGGGCTATAAGTACCTATGGGTGTGGTCATCTATCCTAGCTAATATAACTTAAAACCTACCCACAGTTATGGCGCAATGACCAACCCAAATAAATTATTCTATCTCCCTCATAAATGACATTTTTACGTCATCCTTTGTCTTAAAATATAGTGTTATCCCACTCAAATATAGTCTAAAGGACCTTTACACACCACCTCAGGTTTACCTCATAAATAGGATCCTCTCATATATGTGTGAGGTCAGAAGTCTGGCCCTGCTGAGATGGTTTCTGTAAATCAAAAGCTGGCACCTGGTGGGCATCCTGGTATGTACCCTCCTTAAACTGGGGTACTACTGATGACTACTCCTTATTTGCTGAGTAATACTCATCCTGAGACCCTTCCTCAGACTGAGGGTCCTGTGTATCTTCTACTGGTGCTGACTCAAAACCTTTCTCCTCCTCCTTATCATCATCTCCCTAATTAGACTATGAATAATTTAGGGGTGATGCCCTTGACTTGTCCATCCTAGACCTTCCTAGGAATGAAATAGCCTCAGTCTACATCATAGGCTGAATAGAAGCTGACTGCTTTCCCCACTGTGAACACCCATCTTGGCCATAAATAATAGCCTCAACAACAGCCGGCTTTTTTCCCCTAGTCACTAGGGAAAAGTGTGTATTCCTTATTTGAGCTACTGCTCTTGAAAGAGTCAACCTATCACCTAGAAGCTAAGTCCTTATTCTTTTAATCCTTAGGATCCATATGTGCCTAAAAAAACAAGTGTTAGTATCCAATAAATAATGAGGGATTGCAAAAGTTAAAGAAAAACTCAAAATTCAAAAACTTTGAATTTATCCTCAATTTTCACACCCCTATAACTTATTCGTAGTCCAACCAAGTCCAATGTTCACACATATACCATGAATCACAATTTTTAATGCTAACTAACATGCCCAACTTTTGGTATTCCTCTACTTGTTCAAGTTCAACTTCCGTTTAGGACCTAATCTTAGGGTTTAATTCAAGAACAAAGCCCAATGTACTTCAAGGATCCTACAGAAAAGCATGATTTTTTCTATATATTTTGCACGAAAACAAAGAAATCAACTTGCTTGTTTAACATTTAGCTCAGGATAATACTATTGGGAGATGAGAAAGTTACCTTTTCTTTGACAATCCTAATAGGAACTATGAAGAGGTAAAGAAAAACTCAAGATTGAACTTGAATTAGCACTATAGGATAGCTTGGTACCCTGAATAAGTCTCAATTTAGCCTTTGATTAATATGTGAACGTGAGTAGTTTTGAATTTTGAGAGGGAATTTGAGTTTTTAAGATTAAAGAGGAATTTTGAAAGTTTGGTAATTAACAAATGAGTAAATAGGTATTTAAATATCATGGAAGCTGGCTTAGGGTTAAATTAAGCATTGGTGGGCCCAAATTTTAAAAAAAAATTAGGCCCAAACGTGCCTCACTTATGGAGTCAACATACGGTTTGCTTTTTGAACATACAGTCCGCATGTTGGCACTGTATATAGGACCCAAAAAGTTGGCCATTTTCCTTTCTCACTGGACTTTGTTTTTTGACCCTTATTTTTCTACTTACAAGGTCGTAAATTGTATTTATGAACCTACAAGCATTTTTATAATTGTAAAGTCCATAAGTTCTCCTAAACCTCTCAAATTTCCATCTTTTCAAGTTAAGCACAACTTTCCTGGCCCATGGGGGACTTATGACCTTGATGACTTGGTCACTAAGTACCCTTACTTGAAAAAAGATGTATTTAGTAATCTTTACCATGTTCTAGGCATTTATTCAAGCTATGCACCTATAAAAACAAAATAAATAAAAATCAACACTAAAATAATGGGTTGCCTCCCACCCAACACTTGATTTAGCATCGCAACACGATGTTGCTATTTTGGTTACTCAAACTTTGCAAATAAACCCATGGGTTACCTCCCATGCAATGCTTGATTTAACATTGCGACACAATGAGGGTACTTTGATTACTCAAAATTCATCAAGATACCCATAGGAATACCCTCTTAGGTCATCAATACAATCTATCACAGACACCACCCTCATGTCGGTCGGTTGCTTTATTATTTTTTAAATTTTGAAAGTAACCTTCTCTCCATTTACACTGAACTTCATCTCTCACTTCTCCATATCAACATCCACTCTACCTGTGGCCACAAATGGTCTTCCCAATATGATGGGCATCTCGGTGTCAACCTCACAGTCCAGAATGACAAAGTCAACTAGAAAGATAAAGTTATTGACTCTCACAATCACATTAAAAGAAATGCCTACTGGGCTTTTTACAGTGTGATCAGCCATCAACAGTCGTATTGTAGTTGATTCAGGAGGGATCAATCCCAATTTCTTGAATACAGCCCGCGGCATCAAATTTATGCTAGCTCTTAAGTCACATAAGGCTCTAGCAAATCGAGATGAACCGAGGCTCATGACTGCACTACAGTGGTGCAATCCACAAACATTCTCAAAAGTAGCACCTTTCTTCTTTGTAACCAATTGCTTTATAAACCTAGCATATCCAAGCATCTTCTCCAATGCCTCAAGAAGAAGGATGTTCAAGCTTAACTCTTTCAGTATCTTAATGAATTGCTTGAAATTTTCTTTCTCTCTCTTCTACTTTAGTCTATAAGGAAAAGGTGGGGGTGGTCATGGAATTTATCTCACTTCCAGCTCAACGACATGACCTTTACCTTTGTCCTCACCAACATCACCATTACCACTCGTTTCTCTTTTTAATTCCATAATGAGTGTCTCATCAATAGTAGATTCATCATATCTTGGTGCTTCTACAGTAGGTAATGGGGGATACACAATAGTTATACCACTCCTTGTGGTAATATCAATAACATGGCCATCATTTTTTAGATTTTGGATAGTGTTTCTCGGAAGGGTACTTGGCTACCTTTGGTTCTATGTTGTTGACATCTGCTCGAACTGGTGCTCTAGATACTTGAAAGTAGTGGCATAAGATTAAACCTTCTGTGTAAACCCTAAAATGTCATCCTTAATCTTTTTAAGGTTGTTCTCTTGATTTTCTTGACCCTTGACCAGCTTGATCAGAATTGCCTCCATACTAGATTTTGTATCTCGGCTACCTGGTGGGATGTACCTGTCTTCCTTGTCTCTGTAGTCATCCTTTTTACTCCAGTCACCATTTATATCCCTACTATAATCTCTACATTTGTGATAATATTTTTGACCTTGGTTTTCTTTCCCTTAGGCTCGAAAACCCGCTAATTGACAATCCAGATATTTTGATTCCTGTTCTAGCTCTAACTCATAAGATTTGGAAGCTGAACCCTGAGCTCCTACTGTATTCACTTTCTTGAAATTACTGTTGCAAACTACTTTTCCAGTAACCCAAGATCAGTTCTTAGCAACGTAATTTCTTGTGCTACTGAATCATTAACTACTTTCTACTCGTAGGAGGAAACAGTAGCATACGTTCCAGATCCCCTCTCAGCCTCCCAAGTTTTCCACCCTTGATTAGTGAGAGAGATATGACCTAGGATATCTGAATCTAACTCCCAGTGTAGTCTCATAAAACCTCCTCCATAGATGGTGTCTGCCATGGCTCTGGAACTAATGGTCAGAGCTTTATAGAATATCTCCAATAAGCTCGTCCCTGAAATCCAACGGTTGAGCACTATAATTATCTTCTTCTTTAATTTAAACCAAGCCTCGTACATAGATTCTGACTGCATCTACATTAAATTATAAATCTCATCCTTAAGCTACAACATCTTAGATGGAGGAAAGAACCTGTTCAAGAATTATCTGTGCAGCTCATTCCACAAAGTGATAAATGCCGTAAAGATGCTTCTCTAGTAAGCGAGAAAGGCAACAACCTCAATCTAAGTGCCTCCTAATTTATCCCTAAATTTGAGTACGAACTACAGATCCCAATGATATCTGTAAGGTTCATGTTTACGTTATCTATAGGCAAACCCATAAATACACCCATCAGATTTAAGATCTGAATCATTGTACTCGGTATATCAAACTTAATACCAAGGGGAAAAATAGGAGGAATGATAGATCCTATTTCTGCCAGCTCAATGTATCCCAGATTCTCATCATCATTCTCATATGTCTATAAATACTGGTATGTTGGGATCACTTGAGCACGACCACCTCAAACTCTGATCTAATTACCATCGAGTGTTGCTCGATGGTCTGCTTCCAATTTTTACACAATAAACTCTACCTCTTGAGTTATACACTGAGAATTTTCTTTCCTTCTCTGATTATCAGCATGTGCTAACAGCTCTTCAATCTGTTGATCAATAATTTCCTAAACTTCTTTAGGAGAAGGGTGAGGTACCTGGTATGTACCATCATGAACCCCTTTAGGAATATTATCACTTTTTGGCTCTATTATCTTATAAGGTATTTGTAGGATCCTCTCTAGATTCAGATTCAATGTGAGTAAGGGATTGCCTCTACTTCATGTTCTAGGCATACATTAGCATACACCCAACTAAGAACAAAAACAAAAAGACCTGTAAACTGCAATAACTCAATTCATAACTCAACACCGTATTGCTTGGCAACGACGTCAAAATTTTATCACACCCAAGCTACACCTTCAATCTAAAGATTATGCAGTCGCCATTAAATATAGTATCCAAACTAAGGTTGGGGTCAAATACCGAGGGAATACATGGAATTGTGGCTCTTAAATATTATAGTCAAAGGACAGAACTGGAATGTAAATGGGGGGTTTGAAGTGATAATATCTAACAAGTAACTAATATCAATTCTTATTGTAATTCAATCATAGATGAACATTATGACTGTGTACCCCCTGGCTTCTAACTCAGTGATATTCTCGTGCTCAATCCAACTATACAACAGATGTGTATGTAGAGTCTGGTAAGATAGGTATCATTAACTGCCTCTCAGTACAATTTGGTAAATTTTACTCATATCCACTCGGTATCAGAGTATCACTTTACTAACTATTACCTTGGACCCCAATTACAAATATCTCCTCTCAGTCTCAAGTTGATTAGGTAAGAGTTAAGTGGCTTAAGAAGATAGTATAAGTAACCTTATTTTGGCAATTAATCCCAAATCACTATTGTGATTTAATTTTCCTAATCTCTACCTCCCTCGTGGGTTCGTAGTGAATAAAGGTTGGATCCGAACATGTGCATCCATTAACAAATTAATAGAAGTGAAGGAAACCTTAATACATGCAGCAATAATAGTCTAAAAGGATTGAATACTTCCCCTACTTTGTTATGTATCCAGGGATCCCACAACCCTAGATAAGGGAGATTAGTTACTCATGTTTGAGAAATGATTAAAGAAATTCATATTTTAAAGCATTCAATCAATGACACAATAATCAACAACTAAGAATCTCAAAACATTAACTTAATTAACAACGAAAATTAATACAAAATACTTCTAAGACCAACGACGAATCTCAGAATCACAATATATGTTTGTAAGTATCAAGAGTGCATAAACTGAATACAAATCATCATTAAGGTATTTATATGATAAATGGAAACCCTAAAACTTAAATCCCAAATTAAAAAGGAAAAGCAAAGTCGGTGGCAACTTACTAAGTCAACTTGTGGACCGAATATTGAACATACGGACCATATGTTGAATATACAGACTGTATGTTAGACTTAGTATATTGCCACCCTTGAATCATGGATCTTCAACTCTCTGGACTTTTATATTTTTGTACAGACTAAGTCCATATGTGATCGGTATGTTAAACATACGAATCATATATTGACATAGTATGTTGATGTTCTTGCTTTTTCCTGCAGCTTAGCCTCTAGACTTTCAGTTTCTCAACATACTTTGCTCAGATACACTAAGTATGATCACATACGCCCAAAGTTGACTTTATACGTACCCAAAAGCTTCACATTTCTTATTTTTCTTTAGAATTGCATCCAAAACATAATTTCCTATAACACATACCCAAAATGCATCATATATAACAAAATCTCCTAAGAAACTTGCATATTTTCATAGTTTTAAGCATCGAAAGTTCTATATTTCTTTGGTACATCAGTTAGTACCATGGGGTCTAACTTTCAAGGCCTCAAACCACCCTATCAAAGATTGCCAATGTCTAACACATAGTGCCTCAAATGGAACCATCTCAATAATCGAACGGTAGATATTATTATTTCCAAACTCTGCCAATGCTAAGTGCTACTTCCACTGACCTCCAAAATTTGTAACACAGGCTTGAAGCATGTCCTCAAGAACTAGAATAGTTTGCTCTAACTGCCCATCGGTGTGAGGGTCAAAATCTGTACTAAGATCTACCAGAGTATCCAACTCCTCCTGAAAAGCCCTCTAGAAGTTGAAGGTAACTACCGAGCCCCAGTCTAAAATAATAGATATGGGCACTCTATGTAGGCAAACTATCTTACTAACATAGATAGAGGATAACCTCTTGACACTGAAGGTATCTGAATCGGAAGAAAATATGCTAATTTGATCAACCAATCTACAATGACTCAATTATCATTAGAACCATGGAAGGTGAGAGAAAATCGACCAATAAAGTTGTAAGAACCTGAAAAATTACTAAGCTTAATCCAGTCCTTTAATCTTGTAAAGGGGTCCCAGACTTGAAAATCCTAACTAAGTTTCCAGACTTAGTTTATTTTTAGCCTTCGAAGGTTGGAAATCTTATTTCGTGACCTTAATGTCCTTTAATAGCTTATATTTTGTTGATTCACGATCAGGAAGGTCATTAGGTGTTTTCGGACAAGTTTCAAATTTTTCAAAACTCATTTAGACCACATTTGATATCTCAAAATAGTGGACCAACGCAATATTGGCGCGTCGCATTGCCTATCACGTTGGTTAACATTGTTGCAGGTTGGCAGAGTCAAAACTACTGAGTCTTAGCATGATCATGCCGTCATGCATCAGGTATTGCATCGATGCCATCGACGCGCCACATCGCCAATCGCATCAATGCGCAGTTTTCAGTCATTAAATAATTGCATCTTTAAGGGTAAATAGGTCGTTTTCCCACAAACTAGTTCATTCATAAACATGAAATTGATCCCTAAATATTTCATTATTCACAAACGTTTCTCCAAAAATCATCATTCTGTCTCAAAAGCAAGAAACCCTAGTTTCAATATTCAACAACAAGGCTCAAGAATTCCTTTAAGAACCCTTAAGGATTTACATTATAAGGTATGTAAAGTGTTCATCCAAGGATCCCTTTTATCCTTGAAGTCCAAGAATCCAATTTTAAATTATAAATTTTGATATTCATGTTGTGGATTAGTTATGATCAAATTGTTGTGTTGTATGATTCCCAAGTTGGAATCTTTAGTGAGTTTTCATGATATTGTGTTAGCATGTGGATTGAATTTCATGAAATTGGGTTGATTAATGTATCCATGATGTAAAAGTATTAATGCTCATTCCTAAGCCTAAGTATATGCATTCCATGTGTATGATAAAATTCCTGAGTGAGTAGAATTGTATTTTATGAACCCTTATTGATCTACATAATGAGCTTAGGCAATAAATACATGTTCAAAATGACTCTCATGCTAATGTTATGTCTTGTGAATAATTGATGTGTTTCATGAGACTAGATTGTGAACTTATGACATGTTGGGATGTATTCCTATTTATGTACAAGACTATGACTATCAAGTGCATTATGAAATCCATCAATGGTTGTATTATGAATTGTTAACAATTGTTATGAGCTCAAGAAGTACCATGTCCTATTTGTTTTCATGCTATCGAGTACTGGGGGTATTCAATACCCAATAATATAGTTTTTTGCCTAGAGATAGTGTCAGGTTAAAGATAATCTCAGTCATACTATGATCAGTAGTATTCTCAATCAGTTTCAGAACTCAGTAGAATTCAATCAGTTACATGACTCAGGAAAACTCAGTAATCTCATGAAATCAGTCAGTTAACAAACTTCATTAATATTTTTTCAGTCCATGAAACTCAGTGAACTCAGTCCAGTTCATCTCAGTATAATCAGTTCAGTTTTTATTCAGTTGGGAATAAGATTAGGGCACACACTGACAGTAGAGGGTGTGACCCTTAGAAGCAATCCTTGCATTCCAGAAATATGTTGCCAGCATAGGTTGAGACATCAACACTGCAGTTTAGGGTTGATGAGGTGGATTAACAATGCCAGTTGAGGTTTCCACCGTTCTCCTTTAGGGACACTGTCAGATAAGGGTCACTCACAACTTGCTTTAGTAGTGGCGCAGTATTGACACCTTTCTAATTGGGGTTACAGATTGGACCCCAACTTATCTATATTGCTTTATTTAGGGTATGTAGGTTATACGAATACCTCCCATAGGTACAGTCTCAATCTCAGCAATAGAACTCAGATAGTTCTATAATTTTAGGACTATCAAATATAGTCACTCAGTTCAGTACGAAACTTATCTAGTTCCATCAGAATCAGGACTGTCAAATATAGTCACCCAGTATCAGTTATATCAGTTATCAGTAATCTAGGTTATCAGTAAAACTCAGTATTCAGAATTCTTATGATTTCAGTGACAGTCTATATAGATATGCCTGTATTCTCATTTAGTTATTCTCATGACATTCAGTCAGATATAGTTCATGCATATGAACCCTTGCATTCAGTCTTACCTTACTTTGCATACTAGTACATTCACTCAGACTGACGCATATTTTTCTTTTACACTATGGTGTTTTATACCATAGGTTCAGATGTACGAGCTCTAAAGCATCCTTAGCAGTTCAAATTCAGCCAACAGCAGTAGATTGTAGTGTGTCCTCATCATTCGAGGATAGCATGATTATTTTATTATTTTAGTTTTTAGTAGACGGAGTTAGTTGGGTATATATCCTATCAACTATTTATTCAGATAGTTTAGAGGTTTTCAAACTAGATGTTCAGACTATAGCATGTTTATACAGTTATTTCAGTATTGGTATTATCATACCTTGTTCAGACGTTGTTTTATTACATATTGGTAGTATTTGAACCTTATGGAAAATTTTCCACTAGATTTCTGCATTTATTTCAATTATATTATTATTACAATATTACTATTATCCAGTGCTCAGTTACAGATATCAGTCATGGGCTAGCTAGTGGTCCTTCGGGATTGTTACCACTGTGTAGCATTCGAGTACCAGACTTGGGGCATTAAAAACTTGGTATCAGAACCTAAGGTTCAATAGAGTCCTAAGAAGTTTGAAAGTTGCATCTAGTAGAATCTTGTGCATGAATATATAGTGTGCCATATTTATGTACAGAAGGCTATGAGATATTTTAGGAACAGTTTCCCTTCTTTCACTATTCATGTTGTACAAGTGAGCATGAGCTCAAATTTTACTCTCAATCCAATCCATTCCTTCTTTTCATTTACAGAAAATGCCTCCCAAAAGTACTAATAAGAGGACAAATGGAAATTCGTCAGCCTCTTATCCCGCTCAGGCAGATCCCCTGGACGAACAATTTCTTGTGCAGAGTTCAGAGTTGCATTCACTACTCTTGCTAATTTAATTATTGCTCAGAATGAATGGCCAACTGCTGTTCCGGCCAAACAAATGGCCAATACTACTGCAACTAATATTAGAGACTTCACCCGAATATATCCTCCATTCTTTTTTGGGTCTAAGTCAGATGAAGACCCTTAGGAATTTCTTCATCGAGTTTAGAAGGTTAAAGATATCATGGGGGTTACTTTTAGTGAGAGTGCTGAGTTAGTTGCATATCAGTTGCAGGATGTAGCTCACACATGGTTCAAACAGTGAAAAACAGAGAGGGCCAAAGATTCAGGGTCCATTGAGTGGGAGAAGTTTGCCACTGCCTTCTTAGATAGATTCTTTCCCCTAGAGTTGAGAGAAGCTAAGGGTTAGAGTTTATCAACCATAGGCAGGGCAACTTGATAGTGAAAGAGTACTCTCTTAAGTTTACTCAATTAACCAGGTATGCTCCTCATGTGGTGGAAGATAGCAGGGTTAAGATGAGTAAGTTTTTTCTGGGGTGAATAATAGTATGGTCAAGGAGCACAGGACCGCCATGTTGATTAGTGAGATGGACCTAGACAGGATTATGATCCATGCTCAATAGATAGAGGGGCATAAGGTTAAGGAGAGGGAAAAGCAGAATAAGAGGGTTAGAACAAATATCTTTAATTTCATTCAGCCTAAGTCAGAGGGTGGAAATCATTCTCATTTTTTTCCAAAGTCATCCGTTCCAGCTCCTTCCTCAGCCAGTGCTCTAATTCCTAAGTTCAGGAATGGTAACAAAGATAGGGTGCCAGGCTCTAAGTCTCAGGGCAATGTTAGCAATTCCCACACTCATTTGCTTTGTCATACTTGTGGCAAGAACCATCAGGGTATTTGCAGAGCTGTCAGTGATGTTTACTTTGAATATGGTAAGCCAGGCCATAGAGTTAGAGATTATCCCCAGTCAGGTTTTTAGAATCACCATAATCGTTCCTCAGCTCAGTTCGATTGCCTGAACTAGCAGGGTGCCACTTTCAGCGCCACTATTGGGCAATGCCTAAAAATGCTATATGTTATTCAGTGCTGAAAAGATCAAGAAAATTCTCCTGATGTGGTCACTGGTACATTATAGATCTTTCATATATATGTTTATGCTTTGCTAGATCCAAGAGCTTATTTATTTTTTGTTACTCCTTATATAGCAGTTGATTTTGGAGTCAGTCCTAAAATTCTAGCAGAGCCTATCTCAGTCTCTACCCCAGTGGGAAAAAATATCATAGCCCGTTGGGTATACAGGAACTATCCGATTATGATATCACAGAAAGCCATTTTAGCAGACATAGTCGAATTAGTGATGACTTATTTTAATATTAGTCTAGACATGGATTAGCTTGATTCTTGCTATGCCACATTCGACTGCAGAAATAGAATTGTACAGTTTTAATTTCCAAATGAACCCGTCTTAGAGAGGATGAGTGTCCTTTATCATCCAGGTAAGGCCAATGTAGTGACTGATACTCTCAGTAGATTGTCTATGTGTAGTGTTACTCATGTTGAGGACAGCAAGAAGAAATTAGCTCAGGAAGTTCATCACCTTTCCAAACTAGGTGTCCGCTTAGTTGACTCAGCAGAAGGTAGTATATGGATTTAAAATAGTTCTAAATCATCTCTAGTTTTCAAAATTAAGCAAAAAAAAGATAGAGATACCAGTCTAGTCAAGTTGAAAGAATCAGTCAAAAATCAGAAAGTAAAGGTTTTCTCCTAAGGGGGAGGTGGTCTTTTGAATTGTCAGGGTCATTTTTGTGTGCCAGGTGTAGACGAATTGAGGTAGCAAATTCTTGTAGAAACACATGGTGCGCATTCCTGGATTTATCCAGGGGCCACTAAGATGTAGCGTGATTTACGAGAGATCTATTAGTGGAGTGGGATGAAAAGAGATATTGCAGAATTTATGGCTAAGTGCTATAAATGTCAGCAGGTTAAGATTTAGCATCAGAAGCCTAGTAGGTCCATGTAGGAGTTCAGTATCCTACTAAGAAGTAGGAAGAAGTAAACATGGACTTCGTGATAGATTTGCCTCATACTCATCGTCAGCATGATTCAATTTGGGTCATTATAGACAAAATAACCAAGTCAGCTCATTTTTTTCTGGTTCATACCTGTTATTCAGCTAACGATTACGCCAAACTCTATATTAGGGAGTTGGTCAGATTATATGGTATTCTGTTGTCTATTGTTTCAGATAGAGGTACCTAGTTCACCTCATATTTTTGGAAAGCATTCCAAAAGGGTCTTGCTACCCGAGTTTATCTTAGTACAGCCTTTCATCCTCACACAGATGGTTAAGCATAATAGACCATTCAGACCTTGGAAGATATTCTAAGGGCGTGTTCAATTGATTTCAAGGGTAGATGGGATGACCACTTGCCTTTGATTGAGTTTGCATACAACAACAGCTATTATTACAGTATCCAAATAATATCTCTAACTCTGGAGCACGATCCTCAAATATTATGCATACTCCTCACTACTCCTCAAGTACAAAAGAATGTTATCAATGAACACAATAATCAAGGAGTCCAAATAAGGCCTAAAAACATGGTTTATCAAATCCATGAACGTGGTTAGGATGTTAGTCAACCTAAAAGACATCACTAAGAACTGATAATAACCATAACAAGTCCTAAAAGCTGTCTTCGGGACATTCTCATCCCAAATACTCAACTGATAGTAACCAGATCTTAAGTCAGTCTTAGAAAAGACGGTTGCATCCTGAAGCTGGTCAAACAAATCATCAAGGCGAGGCATAGGATAATGGCTCTTCACTGTCACCTTATTAAGCTGCCTATAGTCAATGCTCATACACATAGAACCATTTTTTATTTACAAAAAATATAGGATCAACCCTAAGGGGATACACTCAATCTAATAAAGCCCTTACCAAGAAGATCTTGAAGCTGAGAATTCAGCTCCTTAAGCTCAGTAAGAGCCATTTAGTAAGGTTCCATAAAAATAGGTTGGGTTCCAAGCTCGAAATTAATAGCAAACTCAATATCACGGATGGGGGGAGTACTAGGAAGGTCGGTAGGGAACATATTAGGAAGCTCACAAGCAATAGGAACAGAATTAAGCGACGACCTCTTCACACAAGTATCAAAAATATAAGTGAGATAAGACTCACAACCCCTTGAAATAAGACTACTAACATAAACATAAGAATAATCCCTGTCGGGTAGTGGCTAACCGCTTCCTTCTACACGACTGGAGTACTCCAAGCATAGCTAAGGTAACGGTCTTGGAAAAATAATCCATGATTGCATGATATTGGGATAACTAGTCCATGTGTAGAATCACATTAAAATCTAACATATCCAGAATAATAAGATCAATACAATTATCAACATCACTAACTGTCAAAACACATGATCTGGATACTCAATTTGCTACTAAAGAATCACCTATGGGAGTATATATACGCAAAGGCACGGGTAATAAATCACTAATCAACTCCAACTATGGTGCATAATTACTAGATATATAATAATAAGTGGATCCCCGATAAAATACAGCAAGAGCCGACTTGTGGCATACCAAAATTGTACATATAACTACAACATCTAAAATCTCAACCTCAGGTCTAGCAAGTACTGCATATAATTAACCACGCCTACCACCTGGCTGGGCACCTGACCGACCTCTTGTCCTTCCTGCTTGAGAACCTTTTGGAGCACCCTGGTAACTACTAATACAACCATGAGAACCACCTCTAACCAAGGGATAAACTGCTCTAATAGTGGAAGCACCCTCAGCTTAAACAACTATCGCCCACAATTAGGGAAATCTCATAAATAGTGACCAAAAAGTCTATAAGTAAAATGGGAAACATGAGCAAAACCAAAACCAATAGATTTAGATGACCGAAAATACCACTTCTAGAGTGACCCAAAAAAGAACCTCTCAAAGACTGATCACCACCCTTACCGGGATGACCACTAGCACCAAACTGACCTTGGTCAGTAATATGAAGAGCTATCTAAATTGGTCCACTAGGCTGGCTCTGAGGTTGAAAAGATGGAGGCAGAGAATAGCCAACATAATAATTGTTACCTCTAAATCAGAAACCACTACGACTCCCACTGAATCTGCCCTGGGACCTAGACCTCTTATCATGACCCTCACAACTCTCATGGTGCATCTCCTTCATCACCCTAACGTAATCCAACACTTCAGAAAAATTCCTACCCGTAGCAACTAAATTATGAGTAGTTATATGAATGAGGAGTGTCAACCCTCTAACAAAACAACAAACTCTCTTATACTCAATGTCTAAAGTCAAAGTCGCATGCTTGGCCAACTCATGAAAATGAGCCTCTTACTCAGCAATTGTCATGGAGCCCAATTCTAATTTAGAGAACTAATCCCTCAATAGATATCTAAGGCGTTGTGGCATGTACTTCTCTAAATATATCTCAGAGAACTAAGTCTTTGACAAGAGGAAAAATCCAGTTGGTCTAGAATCCAAATAACCTCTCCACCAATGATGAGTAGACAAATCTAACAGAAATATGGTGTAATCCATACCACAAATCTCAACAAGGCCTAAACCACGAAGCCTATCCTCACAAGTAGTAAGAAATTCATATGCATTCTCACCTAGAGCACCAGAAAACCTAGGCAGAGCCAATCTCAAGAATCTATCCAATATCATTTGCTCTTTAGATGACATAGTATTCTAAATGACAACTGGTTGAGAAGCTATAGACTAAACAACTAATGGTACTAGAGGAACCTCAACTCTGGAAGCCGCAGTTGCAGCTGCACCTCGCCTCAGTAGCACTCAGATCATTAGACTATGCACCATCAGACAGTACATTACCAACAATCCCTAAAAGTTGAATCAAGGCATCTCTGAGCCACTTGTCATTAATACCCATTAGCCACTATTGATTAGCTAAGCAAGGATCATAAATTAGTCTATTAGATTCCTAGCCATTATATAATTATAGTTATTTATTAGACAACTATTCATCACATAGCCATTTTAATAGCCCACATTCCTTAATTAACCATTATTATCACTAACCTTACTCACTAAGTGAATCCTCATTTTACAACTAGTTTCCCTCTTACTAACTAGTCTTGACCAAGCATTTAAACAATATCCATCATGAAACCTTAATTATCATTAATCATTAACTATATAACTTTATATACATTTAACACTAGTAGGATACATCCGACATTCTAATGTCATTACATCCATATTTCACAAATAGAGATATGTATATATGTATATATAAGCATAAAATTGCCATACATAGGGCTACCGAGACTTGAATAGATAGATGTACACGTAGGTACATCAAATAATTATTTTCCAGCCTTGCCGAGTATATTATTATAGTCATCGCCCGTCTTTATCGAGTATTATCATAATCACAATATCCTTTAGCCTTGTTGGGTATCAATATCATCATAATAATATCCTCTTGCCTTGTCGAGTATTAATATTATCATCACAATCTCCTTCGGCCATGTCAGGTATAAATATATCATCATAATATCCTTCGGTCTTGCTACGTGTCATCATCATATATAATCCAATATCGATAATAAAGAGCAAGCCCCACAAGGGTTAAAGTAAAGAACAAGCCTTACAAGGGCTAAAGTAAAGAAACATAAAATGAGAAGCAAGAAGAGAATACCTCTATATTTCCTTATTCATCATCAATATCATATTATCAATAAATATATATATATATATATATATGAAATAAATATTATAATATATAGAAGTCAATAATCTACTCCATTAGAACATGAGTATAACCATAAGAATTATCATGAGTAATGGCCTACAATTAACCTATTCATTAGCCCATCATTAGCATAAATAAAGTCTATCACTAACTTGAGCAATAGCCCATCCATGGCTTAATTAATAACATGGTCATGGGCTCCTTTAAAAGCATAAATAATAGATCACTATGGAATCATCAACAATTATAGCCAATTAGACTATGAACATTTGCTCTAATGGCATCACCATAATTTACTACCAAGGTTATCCAAAATACTTCCAAGGGAGCATTTCTAAGTCATTTAGTCAGTGTCTAAGGTCTTCAAGAAAACTACATCAATCCAAACTTAAGGTGGGTTAAGAACCCCATTCTAATTCCCTAAATACATTATAATTCCAACTTCTACTCGGGACTACGCTAAGGTATCTAAATCAAATCCTAGATGTATAGCAAGCCACCGATTTTCCTTAGGTAAGGGTATTTTCGAAGCACTACACCTAAGTCAACCATAGAATTTAAGGCACTTCAATTGATGTAAGCAACTAGGTTCAACTTACCCACTACATGAGTGACAAGGTCACTCTCATCCAACTAAAGTAAATAAGGCATCCTCAAGTGATGTTGGGTGTATTTATTCGTCTTAGTGTTGTTATCCTAGCTTATTTAGCCTTATTTTAAGGGAATTCATATACTTAATGAATAAATAATGATATAAATGAGAAAGTCTGAATATTGAACAGGTTAAGGAGATACCCCCACCACCATCTCCATAGAGGATAAGAAAAACAATGGAGGATCCTATCTAATATGTGGAGCAAACATAAGAATCTTAGCTATTCAGTTGTCATCTTTCTCTTGAGACTCCAATTGAGAAGGTGAATATGAGTGAGGTTATTGTGGGTAATGTAAATTTAGAAGTGGAATTGGTTGGTCCTCATTCAAAGCACTTTTCTACATAATGTTTAGATGATGTCTTATCTATGGAATCATTTGAAATAGTGGAAGAGTGTGAAGATGAGGAACAAGAATCCTATATTCTTGATTTTGCACCTAATAAGAAACATAAAAACACACCTCACTTTAAGGTCAAGTGGTATACCATGCACATTCTATTACTCGATTTCTTTTTCTTTGTACCACCACCCTATAAGTGAAGCAAAAAGATGGATATGAAGCTAGGGTGAAATTCATATCATCAATGTGGAGGAAAAAGTTGATGTGGGTCATGCAGCGACACTAAATTAGACATTTCTTGGGAGCCAACCCAGGTAAAGTATGTTTCATTTTTAGTATTTTTAGTTTTTACTTCACTAGTTTTTGTTTTTGATGAGGCACACATTGATAGAAAGTCTGAGTACCACGAAACATAATCTAAGGAGTATGTCAAAGACTAAGTGTCTCTTAATGAAAAAGATGCTACTAGCTAGGCCTAGAGGCCTCAGGAAGTATTTCTATCTCTACTTTTAAAGTATACTTTGGTGACAAAGTAGATTTTTAAGTGTGGGGTAGGAAATTCCTATTTTTAAGGTCATTTTAAAATTTTTTATTAAGAATAAATGTAGGATGTTCTTGTTAGTGCTATATTTGATAGCATGGTGCAAGTGTTTTAGTTGTAAAAGCATGTTGATTGTGTGAATTACTACTTATTAGACACCTAGTCTCAAGTTTATGACTTTTGTACTTGTTGGCTTAAAGTTGAATTCATGTGATTGTTTCGGTAAGAGTCTATGATGATCCCACTTGAGTTGAGCATGTGCCACGTATGATGTGATGTTGTTGCATATTCCTTTTACATGCGATGCTAGAACTTTCTTGGTATGTGTCCAAAGTAAAATAAAGATTGTGGGTTTAAGAGATGATATATGCATTTATTTGATAGCCATGTTCATACCATCTTTTACCTACTCTGGTGCATATTCCTAGTTAACCCCATTGAGTCTTTATCTTATTTTCTTTGGTATCCTTATATGTAGTCTAATACCCTTCTTTGATAGACCCTAAATTTGATCTAAAACTCCTAAGCACTTTAGTGTAAAATTAATTGAGTTAAGGAGTTTGAAATTCAAGTGAAGAAAAACATGAAATTTAAGCCCCAAAGTAAAAGCGATTGGTGTTGAAAAGTAATATGTGTTGTGGTTGGGAGCTTTGTAATGTAAAGAATAAAAGATTGTTCAAATTGAATAAGTTATGTCTAGAAAACACTCCCTTCCATAGTATATGTGAATAGGCTTAATGAGATGGGGAAAAACACAAGATGTGGGTAGATAGAACTGGTGAAAATGGGTTTTTAAAGGTGATTTGATTGTATAATGTGATGTATTAAAGTGATTAGGGAAGATAGTCACTATTCTTGGCCAAAATAGTTCCTACCTGCCACTTAGACTACATTACAACTCTTAAAAACCTATTTGATTATGAGCATTAACATTCTGATATTAGTGAAGTACTATACTAAGGGAAATCCTATGGTTCATTATATGTAACTTGTGAATTTCTTATGAGAGTGAACGTAACTAGATTCTTGTACCCATTGTATTATAAATTGCATTTATGTTAGTGATTATGAGTAACTCTCTTGTTGTGAGGGCACATGTTTGATGATAGTTGGGTGAATTGTATGATGTCATTTATTGAACAACATGTATGAGTTTTCCAACTAGGTAAGTCAATTCTTGAGGCTAGGATGTCTTGGAAGTAGTGTTCTTGAACTTTCAATTGTATACATAACATGCCTAGTGTATAAACTTGTACTTGTGTAGTCATGGTAGTACTAGCTTGAGTTCTTGATTGTAGTAGAAGTGTAGATCCTCCTTATCTTATGATTCTTATAGTGAAGAGTTGTTCAAGGACTAATAAGGCTTTAAGTGTGGGGTAGTGATTTTATGTGTATTTATGTTCCTTAGTGTTGTTATCCTAGCCTATTTAGCCTTGTTTTGAGGATAATTCGTGTGATAAATGAATAAATAATGACATAAATAAGCATATATTAGTGTTTAAGTATGTGATTAGAATTTTTTAAAGGTGTTTTCTAACAATTTTGGAACTAATTTGGTCATTTAGAGTTCCAACGAGAAAACTTGTGTTACTAGCTTAAGTTAGGTGTTGTTATAGTTGATTGCGATAGATTATAACATGTTAAATGAGTTTCTTATGGTTTGATTTTGTAATTATGTGTGAAAAAAACTTTTTTATAATTCCCAAGGGTATTTAATCAAGCCAAGATTCAAAATAATAAGTTAAAGGTCAACGTGGGCAAGCCTTGTCTTAGCTCGAGTTTCTAGTTCGCCATTATGGATGTTGTATTATTTTGAGCTCTAATACATGGTGTTTAATGTTATGTAATGCTTGGAGAGTTGATTATAATGATATATTAAATATATACAAGATGTAAATCAAGTGTAAACAACACCAAAAGGCTTATAATGGATCGATAATAGCATGGGACAAGATTTGACGTAAAGCGAACACCTCAGATGTCACCAGCTCGTGTAGGACCTTGTAAATTGTAAATAGGAGTGTGCCATGCTTGAAAAGATTGACCCAAAACATTTTTACCTCATTATGAGGGTGCGGTGCGACCCTTATCCCGATGAAATGACCCACGCAACGCGGTCCTTGTTCAACTGACAGCAAAAATTCTTGTCCTATAAATAGGACTCTTGTACTTGTTGTTATACACCTTGGACGGCTTTGAAACTTGGAGAGGGTCTGAAAAACACTTCAATTAGGATTATTATTCTTTTAATCTATCTTTTTAATGGATTTTATCTTATATTCAATCATCTTGATTTGATTATATCTATTAGTGGCTAAAAGCCCCCTTTTCGGGGTAAAGGCCAAGAACAGGTTTACTAGTGCTTTGAATTGATATGGTTTTGATTGCTTATCATATTTAGTTATTTAATTATAATTTTTATAACTATTTTAAGGAGTATGTAATCTTAGAATACATATATTTTCAACCTTGTGATCTCCGGAGGTGGAATAGGAAGATAGAACGTAGGGATAGGTAGAGTAAGGTTCTTATTCTTTTATGAAATAAGGAATTTGAATTAGCGACTAGGATAGGGATATACCTATAAGCCTTTCTTGGTTCAAATGTAGTATGATAGATTAATTTATCTAATTGGATTATTACATCCCCGCCCAACGATATAGTTGTTATGTCCAAGTTAGGTAGACGATTAGAGGTCGAGAGACCATGATCATATGATAAACCCTACGAATCAACAACCATGATAAGTAGTCTAACTAATGAAGTTCAATGGCATAGTATGATTGTTTATAAGCCTTAACCCTGGGTTTCTATCCATTGATTGTCTAAAGTCATTACTTTTCCACATTAGTTACTTTATTTTTAGTTTACAACTCTAAAACTCTCTTGGTTACTTTATCTCAATAGTTGAACTAGAATTGAATAAGTTGTTAACACAAGTCTCTGAGGGATTGATATTCGGCTTTATTTAAGGCCACTATGTTACTTGGTGAGACCACGTACACTTGCATGTACGCTTGGGTGCAACATCAAACCATGAGGCATGAAGTCCATTCACCAAGGTTCAAGCCTACAAGTCAAGCATTCCAATCTAGGAGTCCAAGTGACCTAAACGATGCAACTAATCCCAAGCCTTACCATTTATTAATCCAACACCTAAAACCCCTCCGAATCTAACAAGATATCACAATTATATTATAACATAGCTCAATCTAACAAGGAACAAGCCTACCCTACCTCAAATCCAAAGAAATCTTGTGAACCGCTAAACCTTCGCTTTTTCCTTTCGAGAAGCTTTTTCAAGGTTCCAAGCTATCAAAAATACATTATATACATCATTATGAGAATATTGATACCCATATTGTACCATTGTGCTTCGGGTCTAAAAACGACAGCAAAAACCTCAAGTGGGTCCCACTTATGGAAAATACATCATCAAGGTCAACCCAAATTTCTTACACCATTAAGAAATCATAACCCTCAAGAAATAGGTGAAAACCAAGCTTAGTTGGGCTAAAATCAAGCCCTCAAGCTATTTATTGTTTTGGTCAAGAATTCAAGAAATTCAAGCATGAAATTAAATGATTCTGACCTTAAATCCGAAGTTAATCACAAAAATATATGTTAACCAAGATCCCAAGTTACACCCAAAACTTAATTTAAGGATAGCATACTATTTTAGGGTCTCTTGGTATCAAAGATGAGTAAGAAGTTCCCAAAATACGGCCTAAAGGGCCTTTAAATACCTATCTCAGGTACGCAGGTATGGCTATTACCATCCATGAATTTCAACCCCCATTGTCCGATCACCATGGGCCTTATTGCAATCGTCATAGCATGATCATAATGGTCCTTGTGTGATCGCCATTGAACTAGCAACTTGGAAAATTTTCCAAGTCTTCAACGATGCCGCATAATTCATTCGGAATCTAATATTTCCAAAGGAACTATGTAATCACACAAAATTCGACATTCCAAATGCATTGGAGAACTCAGATCTTCCATCTGAGGTCATTTTGACCAAATGTTGGTCCCAAACACAAACTTCTAATTTTCAACTTACCGACCAATAGGTCGAAATAAGCTCGGGTGCATTGACCCAAACCAAAGGTCTACCTCGCCTAAAATCAATATTCCAGAGCTTATTGTAATAGTCAAAATTTGCATTTGAGATTATTATTGAAGTTTTCACCCAGTGTCCATTTGGAACCAACAAAGACTTCTAAACAGAAAATTGGCCAAAAAACATAAATGAACTGCATGGTAACCGAACTGATAGTCCCAACAAGTCGTAAATAACTTGGGGCAACTATGGAAAATCTCTAAATATAAAAATAAGTACAAATACAAAAAATGACCTGCAAGGTCATTGCAATAATTCCTCTAAATCTTAGCATAAAAATTACCGCCGCCAACTCTAAATGATGAGTGGGGTAGTTGTGCTTCTGTACTTTCAGCTGCCTTTTCACATAAGCAATAACTCAACCTTTATTGCATCAACACATAACCCAAATCAATACTAAAAGTATCATAATATATGGTAAATCACTCGACCTCGATAAAAAGAGCCAATATACGAGCTGAAATGAGAAAACCCTTAAGCTTCAAAAATCTCTACTCACACTCCTTATACCACTAGAAAGGAACCTCTAACAACAACAACAACAATAATAATAATAATAAACCCAATGTATTCCCACTACGTGGGGTCTGGGGGAAAAGAGGTAGAATGTACACAGTCCATACTACTACCTCCGAAGAAGTAGAGAAGTTGTTTTCGACTAGAAAGAAACCTCTATCTAGGTTAATCTGGTCATCGATGCTGCAGTAGTAGCAAAACCCTCAATGAACCTCTAGGATTTACATGACAAACCAATGGAGCTACAAACCTTAGATAGAGATGTAAGCTAGGTCGAATCATAAATAGCCTCAATCTTTGTTGGGTCCACCATAATCCCATCCTCAGACACCACATGCCCTGGGAATATCACTAACTTGAGCCAGAACTCGCACTTTGAGAATTTGTCAAAAAAGCCTTTGATATCTCAAAGTCTAGAGCACAATCCTTAAATATCAGATATGATCCTCATTATGCCTCAAATACACAAAATGTCATTGGTAAACATAATCACGAAGGAGTCCAAATAAGTTTTGAACATGTGGTTCATCAAATCCATGAATGCAGATGGCACATTGGTCAACCCAAAAGATATTACTAGGAACTCATAATGGCTAAGCAAATCTTAAAGGTAGTCTTTAGGACGTCCAACCCAAGTCCTCAATTGATGGTAATCGGATCTCAAGTTAATATTAGAGAATACCACTGCTCCCTGAAGTTGGTAGCCATAGGACACCTATTTTTCACTATCACCTTATTAATCTACCTGTAATCAACACGCATACGCAAAGAACCATTCTTCTTCTTTATAAACAAGAAAGGATAACTCTAAGATGACACACTCGGACTAATGAAACCCTTATCTAGAAGATCCTGAAGTTGAGAATTCATCTCCTTAAGCTCTATAGAAGCCATACAGTAAGGTCCCATAAAAATAGGTTGGGTGTTTAGCTCAAGATCAATAATAAAATCAACATTATGCTCAAGAGGAACACTAGGTTAATCAGTAGGAAAATGATGGACTATAGGAATAGACTAAAGGAGGGACTCTCCCATTAACATCATGAATATAAGTAAGATAAGACTCACATCCCCTAAATATATGTCTCCTTGCCTGAACATAAGAAATAATCCCTATCGGTGTAAGGCTAAAATATCCCTGCCATACAACTAGGGGTATGTCAGGCATGGCTAAGGTAATAATCTTGATGAAATAATCCAAAATAATTTATGTTGGTGCATGGCAAAAATATCCCTGCCATACAACCAGGGGTATGTTAGGCATGACTAAGGTAACAATCTTAGTGAAATAATCCAAGATCGCATGATAAGGTAATAAGTAGTCCATGACCAGAATTAGATCAAAATTCACCATATCTAACACTATAAGATTAGCCTGAATATCAAACTCTTAAGCAATCACAACACATGATCTATAAACCCGATCCACTACTAAAGAATCATAATTAGAGTAAATAAACATAATGTCGTAGATAAAGAATCCCAAAATAAGTCTAATCACGATGTGTAGTAAAAAAACACATATGAATAAGTGTATCTTGGATCAAATAAAGAAAAGGTCAGTTGATGGAACACTGAGACGGTACCTGTAATAACATCATCAAAAGACACTACCTTTGATTTACTATGTATAGCATATAAATTACCCCACCCTCCACCTGGTTGAACTTCTAATCGATCATTTGTCATACTTGCTTAAGGACCTCTACAAGCAACCTGGAGACCAGCCCAATGAACCTTCATACCACCTCTAGCTGGGGACAACACTACCCTAATTGGTAGAATACTTTGTACTACAGTAAAATTATCCCACGTTGGACACAATCTCTAGAGAAATGGACAAAGTACCCACACTCATAACACGCCTCAGGCGCGATACTATATCAAAAAAACCAGGCCAAACTAAAATAACCACCTCAGCTAGAATAGCCAAAATGTGCAACCCTCAAAGACTAACCACTACTCTAGCCAGGATGATCACTGTAGCTAGGTTGCCCCCCATCAATAAGCTAAAGTACAACATGAACAAGCCTATTGGACTAACGTTAATACTAATAAGACTGGTGAGGAGGGTTTCTATATTGAGAACAACTGCCTCTGAACCATAAGCCACTTCGTCTCTTAGTAAAAGTGCCTTGGTAATACGGCCTCTTATTGCTAATGCCTTAGGCCTTGCAATGTATATTTGCTATAATCTGAGCATAATAAAAAACCTAAACAAAAGATCTATCAGTGCCAACCAAACTCTGTGTATCCATGCAAAGAGAAAGTCTCAATCCCTAAATAAAATACTAAATTTTCTTATACTCGATTAATAAGATATATGTATCATGCCTGGAAAACTCATGAAAGCGAGCCTCATACTCCAAGAATATGATAGAACCCAGTCATAACCTCAAGAACTAATCTTAGAGGTAATCTTTAAGCCTACGAGGAACATACTTCTTTAGAAGACCTAAGAGAATTGGGTCCATGCCAACAGGGTAGATCCAGTTGTGCTGGAATCAAGATAACCTCTCCACCAATGTCTGGCCACCAATTCCAACTAAAAAGTAGAATAGTCAACCCCAGAGTTTCAACTAGACCCAAAATAAGAAGCCTATCCCTACAAGCAATCAAGAACTCATGCATATCCTAGCTTGGTGCCTTAGAAAACCTAGGTAGGGTTAATCTCAAGAATCCACCCAACATCTTCTACTTCTCAACAGTCATAGCAAGCTGGGCAACTTCCAGCTAAGTAAATACTGGAGCTAGAGGGATCTAAACTCTAGGGGACATAGCTACAAGTTGCACCCTGCCTCGTTACTACTCTAATATGCAAACTGAGCACTATTAGATGTTGCACCACCAACTAACCCAATAGCTGAACCAAAGAATATCTGAGCAGTAATAAAGAAATAAACCTCAATGAAGCCTAGGTTAACCCTTGGCCTATCACTGGCTAGGATGGAGGAATCTCTGGTGTGGGAGTAGAGATAGGGTCTAATAAAGGCTCCCTATCCTGATCTCTAGATAGGGATACAACTTTCATCTTCCCTTACCTCTAGGTCATTTGTGCCCTCCAATAGGATCCCTAGTTGTAAACTCAGCGTTACGTATCTCTAGTAGCAGTAGCTCCTATCCTAGGCATAAGCCTCCTAAAGATAAGCAATGAACGCCATCATTTCAATTTGCAGGACTCTACTAGACACTTGTATTTATATCAACAATATCAGTTAACCTAGGCTCTGATACCAATTTGTCATGAATCAATTGAATGAGTCATGATGGCACCTACTTTACCCTACCAGTAGATAAGCCAAATAGTAGCTCAAAACTATAAGTAATATGTTGGTTTGTGGAAAATGGCATAAATGCCAAAATTATGCAAGAAAATAAAGTACAAAACATAAATCAAAAGAATAATAATGTAACTAGCGAGAAATAATGGAAAGAGTAATAACATCTCACGACCTATTAAGGTTGGTACAAGAGCCTCTAGTAAAAGAATAATAGTAGTATCAATGTCAAATATACAATAGTCTCAAAATAGAGAGATTAGTCTAAATAGAAGAATGAGAAAAAATCATCTCTGTCTCCAAAAGCTCACTCTATCTCTGAACTCTGATCGACACTAATACAATGTCAATGATGGCAGCTAGTACTGGGATCGGCAACCAAAAATTACATAAGTATAGTATAAGTACCAAAGCAACAGGTACTCAGTAGGCATCATCTACTGACTAAGCTAAGTCATAATATAAGTATAATAAAATGCAAGATAATAAGCTACGTTAGGAGAAAAGGGGTAAACCTCGAATAATGCTCCATATACTGAAAGTAAATAATTGAAGTAATAATGATGAAAAAAACATAACTATTTCTAGCTTAGTTAGACCTGATAGCCTAAAAGATGCAAACATAAGTAAATAACCCAACAAAGGCTCCCATAAACTCGGTGGATGCAATCAAGAAGAAGTAATGACTGTATACTCATAGAATATCAAAACCTCAAAACCATAATCGTGGATCTTTTCACACCATAAACTCTGAACTCAAACTGGTTCTATAATTGATGTGCTATGGTTTCATAGAACTTTTAATGCTTACAATAATGAAAATATGCAAGTTTCTTGGGTTTTTTGGTAGTATGATATATTTTGTGTTGTGTTTTGTAGGAATCATGTTTTGGAGCTAATATGGAGAAAAAGGTGAAACTTAAAGTATCAGTCAACTATAACCCATATGTACTACCTAGTGGGTGTATGTGACAGAGTATGTGTTAGACAAGCTGAGAAACTGAGACTCAAAAGTAGAAAAAGTTGACCCCACTACCTACGGACGGCACCTACTGCCCATAGGTGCCAGTTACAGTCTGTAGGTGCCAGAAGTTATCTCAGAAGTTAAAAATTCTAGAGAGTATTCAGAAGATTTTAAGGCCTGGAACCTACGACAACCTATGGTCTGTAGATGCCACCTACAACCCATAGGTGCCACCTATGACCCATAGGTAACCACCGACCTTAAGTTTTCTTTTTTTAAGAAATTATTTACTAGGGTTTCCTTGTACTCTATATATACTCTTTTGATATTTTTTAGTTAGGTTACAAACTCTTGATACTTACAATATATATTTGATTCCAGGATTTGATTTTAATCTTTGAATTGATTTGCTCTTGATTTTGGTTGATTATTCAATTTGAGAGTTTAGGTTTTATACGTTATTCATTGTGATATTGATTTAATGATTTAAATTATGAATTACATAAGTTGTTTCACAATGATGAGCAACTAATTACCTTAGCTAGGGTTATGGGAACCCTGGCAGATTGATAAAGTAAAGGAAGTGCGAAGTTGTTCTAAACTGATATTCTTGCATGTATTATGGTTGTCTCCATTTTAATAGATTTCTTAGTGATTGCAAACTTTAGGATCCCACCTTATATTCACTACTAACTTTACAAGAGAAGCAGAGATCAGGAAAAGATGATCACAATAGTAATTTGAAGATTAATTATCGATATGGGCTAATCATCCTCATCTACTTAAGATAATTGTCTTTCATATAATAACTTAAGACTCAAAAGGTAATGGTTAATCTAGGATCTAGGATAAGGGTTAGTAACGCGACATCTTGAGACTCACAAGGGAAAGGCTGAAATCCGTCAATGAGTCCACAAGATAGTTGATGGTACATAACTTATCAGATTCTACTTGCAAGGTATCTAGTTGGTTTAACAAAGCACGATAAACCTATAGAGTTGAGAATCCAGGGGGAACACAGTTCTAATATTCATTTCTAATTGATTACAACTAAAACACTCATAGCTTGTTACTTTCCATAGATACTACTATAATCCCCCCATTTAGGTTTTTGCATTGCCTGTTGACTTCAGCAAACTAGAGAGATAATTCAAGTATTCCCTCTGGGTTAGACCCTAACCAAAGTTGGGTTGCTATATTTTACATTGACTGATTTAGCCTTTTTTAAAGGTTTAGCTTTGGACAATATTAAAATTTTGTTGTTCTTATTGGGGAGTACGTTGATTGTTGATCGAAGTTGTTGAAGTTTTTGGGTTTTTGTTTTATATTTTTAGTTGAGTATACGCCGGTGTATGGCTAATACTAGTAGTCAAGTCAATCACTTACTCCCACTACATCCTTATCCAGAGATAATTCTACAACCAAATGGTACAATGATAGAACACGTATATAAAGGCCATCTTAAAGGGGTTCGGGATAATCCTAATATTATGGCTCCTTCTCTTAGGAATATTTAAAATATTATTGATTATAGAAATGAGTATTTATTAGTAGAAGCGGCTAACTAGAGAAGGAAAGCAGATGTTCAAGATGCAGAGCTAGTAAGGTAGAGATAAGAAGCATAAGTAGATCATTGAGCAGCACTTGGTGGAAATTAATATAAAGCTAGAGGTGATAGAGCTCAAGTAATCCCAGCCTACCAGTACTTAACACTATATAATGATCCAGGGGAGGATATGGGTTACATTGAGCCTATCAACAGAAGCCATTATTCTTCTTACTTTGCCACCAAGAGTGAAGTTCCACATTACTAGTTCTATGATACAATTCTTTAACCTAAAAGATGTGTTTGTGGGCTTAGCTATGGATGACGCAAACATGAATCTTATAAACATTATTGGCATTTGTACTTCATACACTATACATGGGGTAGATCAGGAAGCATTTAGACTTAGGTTCTTTCTATTTTCATTGACTAGTGAAGTTTCATTGTGGTTGGGTGAACTTCCTTGGAGATCAATTACTGCTTGGAATGAGTTGTAGAGGTAGTGTTTAGACCATTTATTCTCTTCAGCCTAAATGTTTCAATTGAAAGATGAGATATATAACTTTAGGTGACTATATTCTAAGTCGATGTATGAGTCATGGTTTTATTTTAATAAAAAATTGAGCATAGTACCCAATCATCGCATTTTAGGGACTAATTTCCTTGAAATATTTTATAGAGCCCTACTATCAGTTCCCAAGGTATGGAAGATACAATCATTAGTGGGCATTTGTGCATCTATATTGGGAAGTAGCATCAAATATTTTATATAGGATCTCTCTCACTAACTGAAGTGGCATACTCGGAAGGTGGAGAGAGGTGCTGACACTTTTGCTATTGGGGCTTCCTGCAAGTATAGAGTGGTTGATAATTTTTTGGTGCAAGAGATTGTGTGGCTTAGAATTGACATTGGTCTCTTGATGAAGTAGTTCACAACAATGAATTCTGAGAAGGTAAATACAGTAGGTTTATAGGGTAAGGCCTCTAGAGCATATGATTCTGACTTAATAGAGGAGACAAAGTACCTAGATCATGAGTTGGTGGAGAGTGTGACAAAACTATTATAGAGATAGGTACAGAGATTAAAATAGAGAGTGTGACGATGACTGGAGAAGAAAGAATGGCTATAAGGAGAAAAGGGACAGGTATATTCCACCAGGCAGTAGTGAGACTGAGTTGAGGATGGAGGCTATGTTGTACAAGCTTGTTAAGGGTCAGAAAAGTCAAGAAAGTTACCTTAAGGAGATTAAGATAGATATATCAAGATTGACCCAAAAGTCGGGATCATATGCTACTGCAATAAAGCAATTAGAGAAGCAGTTTGAGCAAATTTCTACAACTTTGAATCAGAGGCAGTCGGGCACCCTTCTAAGAAATAGAGTTAAGAATCCTAAAAATAACGGTCATTGTCTAGACATCACCACTCATAGTGGTAAGACTACCATTGATCTTCCTTTTCCTACTATTGATGAGCTAATGAGTGATAGTGTTGTGGTTGATGAGAGACATGAGACAGAGTTGAAAAAAGTAATAGGTGTTGATGCTAATCCTGAGAAGGACAAAGAGAAGGGAAAGGTCGATGAGCCTGAAGTGAAGACAATCCCGCAACCTCCCGCACCTTTTCCTCAAAGTATGAAGCATAAGAAGGAAGATGGAAGTACAAAAAGTTCATTGCCATGTAAAAGATTTAAGCATGAATATTTCTTTTTTTGAGGTTTTGGAGTAGATCCCTAGGTATGGCAAGTTTATGAAGGAATTAGTGAAGAAGAAAAGAGTTGTTAGTTTTGAGGATGTTGGTGGGTTACACTATTTTAATGTGATTACTTCTAGATCTCTGGCCCAAAATAAGGGTGATCCAGGCGTTTTCACGATCTCATGAACCATTGGGACATCTAGTTTTGCTGGAGTATTGTGTGACTTGGGAGCCAGCATTAATTTGATATCACTGGCAGTGTTCAAGAAATTAGGCCTGAGCCCTTTGAAATTGACAATAATGCAGTTGTTGATGGAAAATCGTACAGTGAAAAAACCCTTAGTCATATCGTTTGATGTTTTGGTGAAAGTCGATAACTTTATTTTTCTAGTTGACTTTGTTATCTTAGATTGTGAAGTTGAATTTGAGATGCCCATCATATTGAGAAGACCATTCATGTCCACAGGTAGATTGATGGCTGATATAGAGAAGGGAGAGCTCAAATTCAAAGTGAATAATGAGGAAGTCACATTCAACTTTTGCAGAACCATGAAGCAATCAACCGGCATGAGGGTGGTGTCAGTTATACATTGTATTGGTGACCCAGAAACTTACTTATTTGGGTACCTAGATGAATTCTGACTAATCAAGGTAACCATTTCATTCCACGGCATTAAATCAACTGTTGTATAAGAGGTAACCCATGGGCTTATTGGTAAAGTCTGAGTAATCAACATAGCCATATCATGCCATGACGCTAAATCAAGCATTGGGTGAGGGCCACCTACTATTTTAATATTAACATTGTTTTTCTGTTTTGTAGGTAAGATAGAAAAGGGACAACTTGGAACATGGTAAAACATTGCTTAATTCAAAATATTTTAGGTAAGGGGACAGTGTGACCTTCACATGAAAGTCATAAGTCCTATCGGGCAAAGTAAATTGTGCATTGAATGTCAAAAAGAAATTTTAAGGATTTTTTGGGAAATTTCAGGACTTTAACTTATGAACCTATTTACAGTGTCGTAAATATAACTTTCGATAATGTAAGTCGTGAAATATGTCTCAGAATAAAATGTCCAGAGAGTAGGAAACGACTAGAAAAATGGGGGCCATCTACGACTGTAGGTGTCACATATGCCTCGTAGGTGGTGTCATAAGTGGCCCATTTTTGGGCCTAATTTTTTAAAAACTTAGGCCTAACTCAACCTAACCCGACCCAAAACCGACCCCCTAACCCTATTTAAATGACCTAACCCACTTCTAAACCCATTAAACCTCAAAAATTCTCTTTCCCTCTAAAATTCAAATGTCCCCCACACTTCATATAAGGCAAGAAAATTAATTTTGCTCAGTACCAACTTGTCCAAATTGCATGTATTGGACATTCACACTAGGGTTTATTCATCTCTTCAATCTTCACTTCTAGTTCTTGAATTAAAAGGTAAATATTCTTGGATCCTGATAATAGTACATTTTGCTAAACTTGAACTAAATAAGTTGATAAGTTTAATTGCACATAAAATATGTAGAAATCATCAAACTTGTATGTAGTAGCCTAGAATAAGCCCTAAATCTTAAATTGGTACATTTTTCTTAAATTAAAAAACTATGATCGTGGCTAAACGGAAGTAGAATTTGAAAAGGGCGGGGAATTCCAAGAGTCTTGTATGCCATATTTGTGTTTAAAAATAAATCATAACTGAATGTGCAGATATTAAACTTGTTGGGAATAAGTACAGGTTATATGGATGTAAAATTTATGAAAAATTCAAAGTTTTAGAATCTTGAGTTTTTCTTCAAATGTTGCAAACCCTTACTTTTTTTTGGGGACTAACACTTAGTTTTTAGATACATATGGAACCAAAGGCTTCCAAAAATAAGGCAAGACCATTAAGGCAATGGGATGAGTCCCCCAATCATAGTGGCTTGATGAAGGAGTACCCGATTGCATCGACCAAAGCAGCTCGCCCATGGACTAGGGCTTAGACATAGGTTGTAGCTGAGTATGTTAATAGGGATACTTTGGGCGTCCAGCTCATAGTACATTAATAGTGTGATAGATGGACCATATCTACTTAGGCTAGGGGCCGGCCAACTAATTTTCAGGTCTAGGATAAAGTCGACTCGGATGTCACCTCTATACTCTCCCTAGTCTGAGGAGGGAGAGGATGATAATGAAGAGGATGTATACTTAGACCCATCACCAGAGGCATCCAGATAAGAGCCAGTATTAGTAGGAGTCATAAAGTAAGTGAGTTTGTACCAGTAGTTCCTAAGCTATCATCGATAGTACCCCAATAGAAAGAGCGTATAGCCCAGATATCTCATTAAATGCCTTCACCGGGCATAGAGCCACCAGCCCAGAACAACCAGACTTTTTACCGTACTTACATCTTGGTTGATCCTATTGATAAAGTGAACCCGATGTAGTGTATAGATGGGTTTCAAGCTATTTATGGGAGGGGCAAATTTATGACCGAGGTAGGCCGGCCCAAAAGGAACTATCTGAGAGGAGAGATGGATTGAGCTATCTAGTTTAGCTAGAGCACTAATTTTGCACATTATGCTTAATCATTATCAGTTGGGGTGGATAATTAGACCCCAGGGTTCATATAGCTAGGTATTGGTGCAGAGTTTTATGTCTCCTATGTTGCTACAGTATCTTTGACCACTCCTAGAGGCGGTAAAAATGTAGAGTACCCCAGCTAGAGAAGATACTGGTGAGAGGTATCATGGTTGATATTTTAGTAGAGGCCATCCATCAAGTTCTCTTTAGCCCAGATTAGGCAGCTCCAATTTCTACAACAAAGTGTGACTTTCGATTAAGATTTGTGTGAGACAGACGTGCTATGTAGGATGCGGAGCATCAAAGTCAGTGGGTAGGTTTGGTGAGATGGATTACTAGTTATATTACACCTCTTGGTGACCATGCCCTATGGGTCGAGAGGCAAGGTGTGATTAAGAAGGCGGTGCTAAATTTTTGCTGCAAAGTTTTGGTGGCTGGTAGTACAATCATTTATGTTCTACTATAGCAAACAACTTACTTACATGGGATGATGCAACACTAATTATGAGTATTATTGTTGGTTATGATATTGATTTTGCAGCCATTATTAGATATGAGCTTCATGAGCGAGCATTTGGTGATATGATGACACTGCCCTTTCTTTGCCTTGTATAGTTATTGGGTGATGAGGCCGATGTGCCTGTGGTTCTAGTTGTTGAATATAAGGTCGAGATGACAAGTTTGTCATAGATAAGTATGATCAAGGATCTATAATTACAGTCCTTTCCTAGAGATCCCATGCACCTCAAATAGTGATTTTGGCCTAGTCTAAGAGCCCATTAGATCCTACAGAGCCGAGTAACAAATAGGGTGAAGATGTTGATATAGGTATAGATTTTGAGATAGGGGGAAATAGAGGCCCCCGATATAAGCTCTCAAGGTGAGAGGACCCCAGCCACATCAACTTCAGTCCCAGCTTCCACTTCAGAGCCAGTTGGGATATCTTCAGTGCCCCCCACCCCTCTATTACAGCTACTACCATAAGGTATACTATTATTATCAAAAAAGTTTTTACAAATTTTAGTAGAGAGTTAGTATATCACTATCGCTTGACTAAAAAATATTGAGGTCGAGGTGGCATCATTGTATGAGCAGATCCAGTCTTAGGTCTGGATGACACTAGGGACTATTAAGACTAGACTAAAGGTTATATACAGAGCTGAGATATTAGAGTTTTGAGCTGAGGTGAATGACCATATAGTTGTTTTTGAGGGTCGAGTACCAACCCAGTTCAATAATATTGAGTCACTCGATCTGGATGAGATTAGGAAGGAAGTGGCCATACTATGAGCAGAGATACACTCTTTTACTAATAGCCACATTCTGGCTATCCCTATAGTTATACCTCTATTTGATCAACAAGTACCTCTACATGGACATAGACGTCTTGACTTATTCATAGAGAATGAAGAGACTGTCCTCGTATTTAGGACCATGAGAGGCAGAGAGGTAAAACTACAGGATCCCAACATGCTATTTGATGAGGCCTTAAAATAGGCTACACATAATTTGAGGGAGACTACATTTGTTAATAGGCAGAGACATGTTGAGCTAGCTGAGAGTGTATTCTCTAGCAGTACACCACCACCACCACCACCTCCTTCAGTTGATATAACCCTACACAGGGATGAGCATGACACAAATGCCTAGTGTATCCCAATTATGTCCGTTCCCTTTTTTTACATTATTTTTATGGATTGCAGATAATGCATAGTCTTTTAGTTGTGGTGGGGTATACCATAGCCGTCGTGGGTTTATATTGTCGTGCTCTTTTTCCTATCGGTTATGCTATAATTGTAGAACCAGTATATCTAGGTTAATTTTGTATCGTATTGTGTTTGTTTTTATTGTGTTGTTTTTTGGGGTAATTAGGAGATTTTTTAGTATCTAGAGTAGTTGACATACTTTTTGTTAATTTTTAAGAAAAATGATACCCCTCCAAAAAATTATTTTTGAATTGTGTGATATTTATATATTTGTGACCATTGTGAATCTCATTATAGCATTAGGATTAGGGACATAATAATCATAGCTAACAATTACATGAACCGGATACGTAGTAGCTTGGGATGTAACCCGGTGCCATGTGTGTGTGATAAACTACTTAGTTTCCTTTGTGTTAAATCTAGAACTTTCCTGATTAGTCTTGCCTAGGTTGTAGGATAGTCGGTTAAGAAAGGATCATAGTTCATTTTTATATTAGACCACTTTTAGCCTAAATAACCTTCCAAATGTGAATATGTATCCCTTGATCCCTATTTTTGAGCATGTATAGACTATTTTTCTTGTTACACCTTTCACCTTCCCATTTGTGTTATAATGAACCTATTTTGGCCCTAGTCCTCTATGGATATTGTGCACCATAACTCAGGAAAACCACCTAAGTTGAGGGTGGCTATCATAGGAGTGTGTAATGTAAAATGGGTACAAAGAAGGGTAATTAAGACAAAAAAAAAGTAGGTTTGGGTGTGGTAGAAAAAGAAAAAAAAAGAAAAATAGTGAAAAAGAAAAAAGAAAGAACAAAGAAACCATACCCAACCTTAATGTGTATAAAAGAATAAAAAATGATAAATAAGGCTGGAATAAAAGAAAAATAGTTGATAAGTGGACCCAACGTAAGTGTAGTGCCAAAGAGGCTTAGTCACTAACAATGTCCATATGTATCATACCAACCCCCCAAGCTAATATTACAAGCCAAATAAGGTCTTATAGTGATCCTAACCTGACTGTCTAAAAGCTTAGGTAAAAAAAATGAGGGCAAGCCTATGGTACTTGATACGCATTGGTGGAACTTCTTTTGTGATTGTGAGTATCGTTTAACTGTCCCTGCATTGACATGCATAATTTCATACGAGTGATTGGAACTTCTTTGTTGTAAGGGCACATGGATTGCATTGCTAGCTGCTTACTTGTTTGGGTAGTGTAACTTGTACATATGCATGGTTGTTCGTTGCTAACGTAATGCCATATCTTGATATCCTTATGTCACGTTGTTGTGCCTCATTGATACACACAGTTGGTTTTGAAGAGTGGAATAGGAAGGGGTAATTTTTTTAGCCTAAAGTTGATGGTTAACTATCCTAGATAGCTTAGGTTTCTCCTAGTTAAGAGTCGTAGTTTTGTTTTATTGTATTGTATTGACTGAGGACATGCTAATGTTCTAAGTTGAGGGTGCTGATGTTCTATGGTTTTATAGCACTTTCAATGATTACAACAATAAAATATGCAAGTTACTTAGGTCTTTTTGTTAGATATGATGTGTTTTGTGTTGTTTTTGTAGGAAATCATATTTTGGAGCTATTATGGAGAAAAAAGTGGAAGTTGAAGTTTTGGACCATCTATGTTGGAACCTAAGGGTCATATAGACTACCTACTGGGAGTAGGTGCCAGAGTATGTGTTGGAAAAGCTGAGAAACAATGAACTAGAAGTAGAAAAAGTTGACCCTGCTACCTATGGATGACACCTATAGCCCGTAGGTGCCATCTACAATTCATAGATGCAAGAAGCTCTCTCAGAAGATCAAAATTCCAGAGTATTCAGAAGATTTTGAGGCCTGGCACCTACACTGGACCACCTATGGTTCGTAGGTTCCACCTACGACCCATAGGTGCCCCAATAAGTGGCCACTGACCACAATTTTCCTCTTTTGTTTAGGATTTACTTCCTAGGGTTTCCATGTACTCTATATAAACCTTTTTGTTGTTTTTTAGTTAGGTTACACACTTTTAATACTTACAAACATATATTTGATTCTATGATTTGATTTTGATCTTGGGATTGTTTTGTTCTTGATTTTGGTTGATTATTCAATTTGAGACTTTGGGTTTTATTCATTATTCATTGTAATATTGATTAATGCTTTCGATTATGAATTCCATTGTTTCACAATGATAAGAAACTAATTCCCTTATCTAGGTTATGGGAACCCTAGTGGATTGACAAAGTAGGGGAAGTGCAAAGTTACTCTAAACTGATATCTTGCATATATTGTGGTTGTCTTCAGTTTAAAAGATTTCTTTACAGTTGCAAGCATTAGGATCCTTCCTTATACTCACTACTTACTTCACAAGATGAGTAGAGATTAGGAAAAAATGATCACAGCTGTAATTTGAAGATTAATTGTCGATATAGGCTAATCATCCTCATCTATTTAAGATAATTATCTTTTATCTAATAACTTGAGACTTAAAAGGTAATGGTTAATCTGGGATCTAGGATAAGGGTTAGTAACGCGACATCCTGAGACTCAAAAAGTAAAAGGTGAAATCTGTCAATGAGTCCACAAGTTAGTTGATGGTACATAACTTATCAGATTCTACATACAAGGTATCGGGTTGGTTCAACAAAGAATTATAAACCTATGGAGTTGAGAAGCCATGGACAACACAGTCCTAGTGTTCGTTTTTGATTTATTACAACCAAAACACTCACAACTTGTTACTTTCCACAGATTACTACTACAATACCCCTATTTACTTTTTGTACTACTTGTGGACTTTAGCAAAGTAGAGAGATAATTCAAGTATTCCCTGTTAGTTTGACCCCAACCTGAGTTGGGTCACTATATTTTGCATCGACCACTTTAGCCTTGTTTAGAGTTATAGCTTTGGCCAATATCAATAATCATCATAAATAACCTCTTAATACCAAACTCAAATAAAAATAGTATCTCATATGTCGGACTTGAACTAAAGGTAATATCATGAACCGGACTAAAATCGAAAATAATATCATCATTTACCTAACTTGAACCAATCTTAATATTATAATTTGTCAGACTCGAACCGATCTTACAATATCCCAAGTACATGTCTAGAATAAGACAGAATATAACTAAAACATCCTCGAACTCAAGAATGTAGGCAAGATATTGTATAAAGGCCTATTAAGTCTACAAGAAGCTAACAATAATAATCTTAGACTAAGGTGGGCTGGAGGGGATCATTTATATCCCCAAAAATCCATTCTAAGAAAAATCCTACCCCAAACTAGACTAAGGTTTCAAATACCATTACAAGGTGCTAGATAAGCCTCATTGAGTCCTAAGGTGGCAATTCTACCTAAAGAACAGGTAGTTAAGTCAAATACCCCGAATTGTGGTTCCTCAATTTGATAAATAATCCAAATCACAATAAATATACCTCCAAGTCCCAATTTCCAGTCCAAAACAAACATAATATCATACCGATACTATGATTAAGCTCAATCTAAAAGAAAGGTAAGTTTAGCCCACCTGGATGCCAAAGAAAACCCGATAAAGCTCGCTAAACTAGCAATTTTCCCTTCCGCATGATGCCACGCTATCAAAATAGTGATCTACGCATTATACGAAAACAATGATACCCATATTGCATTTTTATGCTTCAGGTTCAAAATTAATTCAAAGTCTTATGTAGGGCTCGCTTGCGGAATCACACCTTTGAAACCTTTAACACATCCCTCTATGCTCAAAAGTCATTTACCCTCAACAATGCGTAAATTTTGAGCTCAAATGATACCAAAATTACCCCATCAAGAATCTAAGAATTTGGGACTAAATTAAAGAATTAAACTAAGAATTAGATGGAAACATAATAGGTTAAAGACGAGAAAATGATTATTCCGAGCTTACAACACCAGCACGATCCCCCAAAGATTAGTCTTCCAATTTTTTCACACTCGTTAAGGAATTTTGGATTTTGAAATATGTGAGAAATTAGAGAAAATAAAATAAAGGGATGAATTTATGCCCTCCCAGATGCCACTTAAGCGGTCACTGACAAAGTGGCATACGATCACTAAATCGATACTCGACCTAGGTAACCCCTTCGCTTAAGCGGACAAGGAATCCCTTAAGTTGTCTGCTTTAGAGGTATGCTTCTGCTAAAAAGACATGGTAGTACATCCTTGTTCACTAAAGCAACCAAAGGTCCACTTTAGAGGATACACCAGCTAAAACTTGGATTTGTCAAGTTTCCACTGACTCCTCGAGATTCATTTGGAATCTCGTGAACATAAACAAACTATGATATCCTATCAAATTTGATATTTTAGACTCATTGGATCTATCAAAATTTATATTCGGGGTCCTTGCGATGAAATATGGTCACCATACCCTAGGGCCACTTTACCATATTTTGGCCAATAGCCAAAATGAGTCTGAAAGCCTTGGGACCCAAACCAAAGATACCCTTAGACCTAAATTAATTTTCTAAAGCGGATAGAACTATCAAAATTGACATACAGGGTCATTAACCTAAAGTTTTTGCCAATAGTCAATTCTTACCAGCAAAGACTTTCAAAATAGGGAATTGGCTCTAAAAACTAAACAAACTATCTGGTAACTGAACTGTCAGCTTTAGTAAGTCACAAATGACCTGCGGAAACTATAGGAAAGCTCTAAATAGCGAAAAAGTGTGAAAATATAGAAAATAACCTAGAGGCTCATTATAGTAGACTCTTCACTTTTTCAATTTTCCTAAGGGTATTAGAAAGCTCATAATGTTTTGCATCACATCCTCCACCATTTCTACTTTAGTTAATAGGGATAGGCAAGGTGACCCTATGTCATTCTACCATTTTATCATGTGTATGGAACTTTATTCTAGAAAGATTGGCTATGAAATTATTATCCTTAATTGAAATCCCATTGCTATTAGCAGGGTAGGACAGAAAATCTCTCATCTATTCTCTGCAGAAGACCTCAACTTATTTTCTTCTTCTAACCAAAAACACCACAATGCCCT
This sequence comes from Capsicum baccatum var. pendulum, assembly GCA_030864225.1. Lineage (NCBI taxonomy): Eukaryota > Viridiplantae > Streptophyta > Magnoliopsida > Solanales > Solanaceae > Capsicum > Capsicum baccatum. The sequence continues at coordinate 49,364,252 of CM061551.1, read as the reverse complement.
CATGAACACCCTTACCTACCTCAATCCTCATTCAGGCCAAAAAATCAACAATAGAAAGTCCTCAAGCAGGAACTTTCTACCATTCTCACTATCCCTACCAAGGAAAATTTGGAAAAATATCTTGGCCTCCCCATTTTCCAAAAAAAGCCTATCAATAATGATTTCAGTTAAATTGAAAACTTCAACACCAGACTAGCTGGTGAGAAGACCAACTTCCTAAATATTGTTGATAGAACAACTTTGGCTAAAGCCTCCTTCAATAGTATCCCTGGCTATGTTATGTAGTACACCACAATGTCTAGCAAAATCCATAATAGCATAGACAGGACCCAAAGGAATTTGGGGAATCACTCTAAGGAAAAGGAAAATGCACTTAATAGGTCATAACACCATCACTCAGTCCAAGAGTGTAAGAGGTCTAGGTATTTAAAAAGTTACTATAAAAATGATGCCCTTCACTATATCTTAGCTTGAAGAATTCTCAAAAATACTGATGCCTTGTGGTGTAATACCCTTATCACCAAGTATAATAGTAGTGACTCATTTTTAAGGCTTTCTCAGCTAGAATCTAGAAAAATATTTGCAAGGGGTGGAATACCTACAAAGAGGTCTCATAATGGATTGTCCATAAAAGAAGACAAGTCAACTTCTAGCATAGTAGGTGGCTCCCCAATATCCCACCCCCCAGTGCCTCCATTTAAGGCCCTCTTCTAAATTATTACATCAATCTCTATAATATTTGGGTAGACAGCTGCTAGAACCTTAGCTCTATTTCTTTTAAGATCTCTCAAACCATTATTTATAACATTAAATCCTCTTCTACCATAATGCCAGAACTATAAAAGACACCATGATTTGGAGGCTGACAGGTAATGGCTTTTTTCTTGAAAAAATGCCTACCAACACCTTAAAGGAAAATTTAATCCCATCAAGAATCCTACTATCACTTCAGTTGGGTATGGAAACTTAACACTCCTTCAAAAATTAAATTCTTCTTATGGATTTGGCAGCACAATAGAATCTCAGCCAACTCTCTTCTGAACCAAAGAGATATTAACACCTCCCCTTACTACAAGAATTATCCTGCCGAAGATAATCCTTCTATTTTCTATGAGTGCCCTCTTTCAAAGGAATTCTGGATCACCACCATGGACAAAGCCTCTTAAATCACCAACTTTCCATCAACAATTTTGCTCCTCTAAATTGAGAAAAAACATAGTACAACCTCAAGGGAAAAAGCTTTGATAAACTAATACATTGGGGATCTATTCTTCCCTTTTGCATGTGGAACATTTATATAAAAAAAAATCACAATACCTTCAATAAAAATGGATAAACCTGACTTCATCCAGGCCTATTCTGAGGTAATTGAATTTTTTTACATTTTTAGCAATAAAGGCATCTTATCTAGGTCATCAGTATTAGTGTTAAGTGGGACCCCCTCCCTCCCACCCAAATAAAGGTTTAAACTTAACTCTAATGGTTCTTGTATTGGGAACCTCGAGGGGGAGATATAGGTGGAGTAATCAGGGACAATGATAGAGATTGGGTCCTTGGTTTTAACAAAGCATGCACCAATGCCACCAACAATTAAATAGAGCTTCATGATTTACTTGAAGGTCTCAAAATAGTGCGTAAAAAAGGGTTATTCCTGAATGCAGGTTGCTAATCTAAAAGATAGGGAGCCCAGGAATCCATCATTGCTACAGGGAATAGAATATTGTGGTTGATGCACCTGCTAAATGAGGAGTCAAAGGAGAAGTTTTTGGAAGTATAAATAATTTTGTAGTTCCTCCGATGTATGTGGCTAAATTCATTTAGGTAGACATCCTAGAAACTAGTTTCACTAGACACATTAAAGCTTGAATAACTCTGGGGCAAATCTAAACTGTATAATCGTTGTTGATCCTAGATAACCCAGGTCATTGTATGTACTATGAAGTCTCTTTCACTTATTTATGCAATTCCAATTTACCCAAGAAAAAGCATTAATGATCATATAAGATTTTACTTCTACTATGTTTCCTAAAAAGTGTAAAAAATGTTGAAAAGTCTAATGACTTTGTTGACAGGGTGTAAAATTTTCTCTTATTATAAGAGGGAGTTGGGCGTTGTTCTCCATCAACATGCCTACTTCAGCTACTTGCTTCATGATTTTACTATATCATCCTTAATAAATTATTATAAGTTCTTCACATATTAAAAATTAATACTATTTAATAAAAAGGTAAAATAGACATTTATGACATGTCTGCTTCATCTTCTTCAATCATAATTTTACTAAATATTACCCTAATTAATTATTATAGGTCATCCAACTATTGAAATAATATTTAATATAAAAATAAAAAATAGATATAAAATGATAAGTTAACTCTTGATATTTAAATTAACTTTATGTAATGCCCCACATCGTCAATGCGTTAGCTCGTGGTAATATGCTCTTAGAGTTAAATGACTAGAATAGTGTCAAAGAGACTTAGTCTCATTTTTGAATTCCAAAGTGAGTAATGTTCAAACCACATAAAATTTCCCTGATTTCAACTTTTTATCATGTGGTAAATTGGATGAGCTTTCCATCGATATAAGATTCGCCCAAATCCGATAACCGGGCAAGAAGTTATGGCTAATTTAAGTCCTAGTCATAAAATACCATCATTTTTGTGCTTGGCACGTCACGGAAGGGTCTATTTAATAATTATTAAATTCCAATAGAGCATCTGCTGAAGCTCCAGGTCCCAACCAGTGGAACAATGTGATGGCTCCGCATCGCAGTGACCCTAAGAATCCTATTTGTCAATTTCCAGTGAGCCACCGCAATTGTGGCGCATCGCGGTGGCCCATAAAATCAGGCTCCTAATTATATTTTTATTCCATAACATTAAGGGTACATTAGGTATTTTACACACCCTTATCATCTTAAATACGGGATTTAATCCCAAAGAAACCAGAATTTATTAACAATCATCCAAATTACTCAAGAACACTCTCTAGGGTTTCAAACTAAAAACCCAAATAAATCAAAGATTCAACCGTGGGTTTTCAAAACTAATTGAAGATTTAGAATCCCCAAACCATAGGCTTCAAGAATCATTCATCAAATTCCTAAATTGAGATACGTGGGGTTTTCCTAAAAATCTCATGGGCATAGAAATCATGATTTTAAGAAAAAGGGTTTTAGATTTATTATTTATAATCATGTTTTAGAAGTCTCAATGATATTGTTTTGGTCTTTAGGCCTTTCCCCAAATTGATTTAAAATTATATATATATATGTATGCATGTGTTTAAGGATAAATATTCAATTGAGAGCATGAATTATAATGAATCCCTCTCTTGATATGATTTTTCCATTATTCGTATGATATGGATTGTTTTGAAAAGCATGATATGAAAGGTCTTGATTTATACTATGATTTGAACATGATTGTGGAATCAAAAGAGAGGGTTGTACATGTAGATAAATGTTGAATATACATATAATGAAAGAGTGCATGGTTTTGCCAAAAGCATATGACCATTATATGTTTGAAGAATTCTTTCATAGTTTTGATTTGTGTTTCAGAACATGAAATCTCTTATACTATTTGCATGTTTGGGTGGTCTGAATTGAGTTTTGATGAAAGAATCATGTATGATGTATTATGGCTCAAAAAAAGGACTTGCAAGTCTTGATATGACGACACCAACTCAGATAATACATTGTTAGTTCAGAACAGAATGGAATGCATGTTTGAAATCAGATTTTTGAAATTAGAATAATGCATACTTTAAAATAGACTAAAATTGGATATAAAGAGAGCTTAGGTGGTTCCCCGAAGAAGGCAAGAGTTCAGACAACTCATTGACTAAAACCATGATTTATCGATCCGCGTATATCATTATACGCTGGCCTAGTGCCCTGTGGCGTATCAGATTTTGACACTCCAACCCTTGCGACACACTTGGGTTGGGGGCTTCCCCGCTGAGTCAATGGCGGATTCCATATAGCCCATGGAATATCAGACTTGTAGGGGAGTGCCACCTAACTCAGAAGTAATACAAAGATCAGAGGCTGCATTGACAGAAAAGTTTTATGATTATCAAAGATGCCCATGTGTTTTGGAATTTATATCGTATGTGATTTTTTATGACTAGATCTTAACTATTTTATTTATATTAAAAGCTTTATTTTGGATTGCTCTGCATACCAGTACATCTGTATTGACCCCCCTACCTTCTAAGTTCTGAGGCACGGTCTAAGGGTCCTGATAAACAGTAGATTTCTTCAGAAAGAAGTGCAGGGTCTAGTCAGTAAGCCCTCTATATTTCAGAAGGCCCAGTTATTTTTAGACATTTATTATCTGTTATGGTTTTGGTCAACTGGGGCTTTGTCCTAGCTTTTCAGACAGTTATCTTTAAATCATATAGTAGAGATTTTGCAGACTATTCCAGAAGTTGTTTAGTTATTTTTGGATTTTATTCCGTATTGTTAAACTGAAATCCAAAGTATGACCATGTTTCTGTATTAGATCATAATTCTGTATTTCTTTTACTATATGAATATTGTGTATGATTTCTAGATCAGATAGAGTAGGGTGTTCGGGCCTTCGTGGTTCAAGATGTCCGTCACGGCCAGGACCTAGTTAGGCTCATGACAAACTTGGTATCAGAGCATGGTTCATAGTCCCAGGGTGTCTGGAAAATCGCATTGGGTAGAGTCTTATTTATGGATGTGTAGCGCACCACACTTATAAGCAGGAGGCTACTAGGCATTTAGGAATGTTTCCCCTTTTTGTAATTTAGTTCGTGCTTTGGAGTCTAATATGTCCTCTAATCCGTGATCTCTTATATTTCAGAAAAATAACCATGCCTCTCCGTCGTACCATCGATTAGAATGCACAGACAGATGAGGTCCGTCCCACTCATGGGATGAGGACCCGAAATAGATCTCAGACTCTGGAGATTAATTCTACTCCGGGAGTCCCACTTACTCAGACCAGCCTATCTAGGGCACCCAGATCTCCTTGGACGGGGACTAACCGCACTCAGCCTCGTGAAAAAGAGGTATCGAATGCAGAATTCAAATAGTCCATTCACATGCTTACTTAGTTGGTAGCCACACATACTCAATGGTCAAAAGATGTTGGGTCTGCATCGATCATATTTGAGGCTACTAGGGTGGGTCAATTCATTAGAGTGAACCTGCCTAAGTTTTTGGGAACCAAGGTAGAAGAGGATCCACAGGAGTTTGTGGAAGAGATGGAGAAAATCTTCAAGGTGATACATGTAGACGATGTGTAAGGGGTGGAATTAGCAGCTTACCAGCTTAAAGAAGTTGTGAACCAATGGTATAGTGAGTGAAAGGATTCTAAGGGTGAGAGTACTGAGCCCACGGTGTGGGACGAGTTTGTGGAAGCCTTCCTTGATCAATTCTTTCCCCTTGAGTTGCGAGAGGCCAAAGATAAGGAGTTTATACACCTTAAGCAAGGAAAAATAAGTGTCAAGGAGTACACTCTAAAGTTCAACCAACTAGCTCGTTATGCTCCGGAGATGGCTGGTAATATGAGAGCCCAAATGAGAAAATTTGCATCCGACCTTTCGGATGACTTAGTGCTTGAATGTAAGGGGGCTATGCTGAACAGAGACATAGACTTCTCTAGGCTGTTAGTGTATATGCAGCAGGTAGAGAAGTAGAAGAAGAGAATCGTTGAATCTAGGTAGAAGGACAGACAGGCAAAGAGTGCAAAAACAGCGGATCAGAACCACAGTCAGCGACAGAGTGGTAATTGGGGAAACAAATGGCAGAAGAAGAATTAGGGTAATGCTCGGTCTGCAGCCAGTGCCCCAGCACCCAGACCTCTATTAGACTGACGAACTTAGAGTTTCAAACTAATCATGGATCCAGAGCTCGGGATACCCACTCATAGGGCAGCGTAGCTCAGCAGCATCATACATTTATGCAGTGTAAAACCTGCGGTAGGCATCATCCAGGGAGGTGTCAGCTGGGTTTACTGGTATCCTATTCATGTGGTCAGTCGGGTCATTTTCAGAGAGATTTTCCTTTGGCTAGAAGGAGTGTTGGTGGTGCTAAATCTCCGGCAAATTCTTCTGCACCACCACCACCCCAAAAGGATGCCACCTCAGTTGCCGGGAGTGGTCGCAATCGGTTGTATGCATTGTCCAACCACCAGGAGGTGGAAGCCTTGCTAGACATAGTCACCAGTAGTTACAAATCTTTTCTCGTGATGCTTATGTATTACTTGATCTCAGGTCTACCTTATCCTATGTGGCTGTCCATTTTGGGTTTGAGCCCGATGAAATTTTGGAACCTTTCTCTATTTCCACTCCATTGGATGATTGTGTTGTGTCTAGAAGAGTGTATATAAATTGTGTGGCGATTGTTTATGGTCGAGATACCATGGCAGACCTCATAGACCTAGATATGATTGATTTTAATGCTATCTTAGGGATGGAATGGCTTCGTTCATGCTATGCCACATTAAATTATAGAACTCGAAGAGTCACCTTTTCTTTTCTGAATGAACCAGTGATATAATGGGAGGGGAATTCTTTAGCACCTAAAGGGAACTTTATATCTTATCTTAGAGCCCATAAACTTATCTCCAAAGGTTGTTTGTATCATTTTATTTGGGTTAAAGATTCTAATGTTGAAAGTCTTCCTCTCCAGTCAGTCCTAATTGGTAAATGAGTTTCCAGAAGTCTTTCCAGATGATCTCCCAATAATACCACCTGATAGGGAGATAGATTTTGGTATTGATTTATTGCATGACACCCATCTCATTTCTATTCTGCCATATAGAATGGCTCCTACAAAACTGAAAGAGTTGAAAGAACAGCTAGCAGACCTTCTAGACAAAGATTTTATAGGTCCCAGTATTTCTCCCTGGGGTGCACCTATACTCTTCATGCGAAAGAAAAGTGGTTCCCTACATATGTGCATAGATTACCGCCAGCTAAATAAGGTCACTTTTAAAAATAAATATCCTCTTCCTAGGATTGATGATATTTTTGACCAACTTTAGAGTGCTAAATGTTTTCAAAGATAGACCTTCATTCGGGATACCATCAGTTGAAAGTTAGAGTCAGATATTCCCAAAATAGCTTTCCAAACTAGATACGGTTATTATGATCCTAGTCATGTCCTTTGGGTTGACTAACGCCCCTGCAACCTTCATGGATCTTATGAATAGGGTGTTTCTTCAGTTTTTAGATCTGTTTGTTATAGTTTTCATTGATGATATTCTGATTTACTCTAAGAGTGAGGAGGACCATGTCAATCACCTCTAAATCATCCTTCAAACTCTCAAAGATCATAAGTTGTATGCAAAATTTCCTAAGTGCGAATTATGGCTTAATGTTATTTCTTTCTTAGGTCATATCATGTCTAGTGACGGGATTAAGGTTGATCCCCAAAAGATTGAGGCAGTAAAAATGGCCCAGACCTACCACTCCAATCGATATTCGGAGTTTTTTGGGTTTGGCAATGTATTACAAAAGATTTGTAGAGATTTTTTCTTCCATAGTTGCACCACTTAATAAGTTGACTCAGAAAAAGGTGAAGTTCGTGTGGTCTGACTCCTGTGAGAATAGCTTTGAGAATTTAAAAGATAATTTGACAATTGCTCCTGTTTTGACTCTTCTGAAAGGTACAAAGGGGTTTGTTATGTACTGTGATACATCTCATATAGGACTTCGATATGTACTTATGCAGCATGGTGAGGTGGTGGCCTATGCATCTAGGCAGTTGAAGGTGCATGAGCGAAATTACCCCACCCATGACTTGGAGTTAGCGACTATGGTGTTTGCACTTAAAATCTGGCGGCATTATCTCTATGGGGTACATATTGATATATTTATTGACCACAAGAGTTTACAGTATGTTTTCTCACAGAAAGAATTCAACCTCAGGCAAAGGCGTTGGTAGGATCTTTTAAAGGATTATGACATAAACTTGCACTATCATTCGGGCAAGGCAAATGTAGTAGCCGACGCCCTCAGCAAGTTTTCTATGGGAAGTCTTTCTCATGTTAAAAAGGAAAAGAGAGAAATGGTGAAGGATATTCACCAATTTGCAAATCTAGGAATGCGACTCTTGGATTCCGAAAATGGGGGAGTGGTTATTCATAAAGTAGATAAATCTTCCCTTTATGTTGAAGTTAAAGAGAAGCAGTTTAAAGATCCCATCTTGATACAGATCAAGAAAGATGTGGGTCAACAGAAGGTTGTTTTTTAAAATTAGTAGTGATAGAATCTTGAGACATCAGGGTAGACTATGTGTGGCAAATTTAGATGGGTTGTGAAAGAGGATCCTTGATGAATCTCACACTTCGAGGTATGTTGTTCACCCAGGCACTACTAAGATGTATCATAATCTAAAAGATATATACTGGTAGAGCAATATGAAGCGTGATATGGCTAATTTTGTTGCTAAGTGTTTGAATTGTCAACAAGTTAAGGTAGAGCATATGAGACTAGGTGGTACATCCTAAGAGATAGCTTTGCCTTTGTGGAAGTGAGAAACGATCGATATGGACTTTATTATGGGACTTTCGAGGTCTCGAAACCAGTATGATTCTATTTGGGTAATTGTAGACCAGCCGACCAAGTCAGCTCATTTTCTGCCTATGAGGACCAACTATTTGGGAGATGATTATACCAATATTTACATTGAGGAAATAGTCCTCTTGCATAGAGCAACTTTATCCATCATATCTAATCGAGGTACGCAATTCTCTTCTCAGTTTTGGAGATCTTTTTAGAGGGGTTTAGGTACCCAATTGCACCTAAGTACTGCATTCCACCCTCAGACTAATGGGCAAGCTGAGCGCACCATTCAGACCCTTGAGGATATATTGAGGGTCTGCGTGATTGCCTTCAAAGGTACTTGGGTAGATCACTTGCCATTGATAGAGTTTGTATATAATAATAGTTATCATGCCAGTATTAAGATGGCTCCTTTTGAGGCACTGTATGGGAAAAGATATAGGTCGCTAATAGAATTGTATGAAATGGTTGAGATGTTGTTGTTTGGGCCATATCTTGTTCATCAGGCAATGAAGGACGTGAATATTATTAGAGAACGACTTAAGATAACCTAGAGTAGAAAGAAATCCTATGCCAATGTCAGAAGAAGGGAGCTAGAATTTGAAATTGGTGATTAGGTATTTCTAAAAGTCTCCCCTATGAAGAGAGTTATGTGATTCGGGAAGAAAGGTAAGTTGAGTCCTCACTATATAGGACCATACCAGATTTTGAGAAGGTAGGTACAGTTGCGTATGAGTTAGAGTTGCCTGCAGATCTAGGTTCTGTTCATCCGGTATTTCACATATCCATGCTGAAGGAATGTATTGGAGACCATTCCCTAGTGTTGCCTATAGAGGAGATCAAGGTGACAGACTCAATAGCATATGAAGAGGAACCTATTGTAATCTCAGATTGCCAAGTTCAGAAGTTGAGGAGCAAAGATATAGTGCCGGTTAAGGTGTTGTGGAGAAATCAGAAAGTTGAAGAAGCAACTTGGGAATCAGAAGATGACATGAGAGTAAGATACCCAAACCTGTTTGATCCGGCGAATGACGAAATAGAAGGTACAATCTTTGCTTTATTCTTTTATGGTCTTAGTATACCTTAAATCATGCTTGTCTGTGTTCCGCATCATTATTCGGGAATGAATGATCCCAAGGGGGGATAATGTAACGCCCCGCATCGTCAATGCGTTAGCTCGTGCTAATATGTTTTAGAGTTAAATAACTAGAATAGTGTCAAAGAGACTTAGTCTTATTTTTTACTTCCAAAGTGAGTAAAGTTTAAAACATATATAATTTCTCTAATTTCAAATTTTTATCATATGAGAAATTGGATGAGCTTTCCATCGATATAAGATTCGCCCAAATCCGATACCCGAGCAAGAAGTTATGGCTAATTTAAGTCCTAGTCATAAAATACCGTCATTTTGGTACTTGGCGCGTCGCGGAGGGGGTCTATTTAACAATTGTCAAAAACCAGTAGACTAGCGTAATTATGGCACTTTGCGCTGAAGCTCCAGGTCCCAACCAGTGGGAAAACGCGATGGCTCTGCATCATGGGGACTCTAAGAATCCCATTCGTCAATTTTTAGTGAGCCACCACGATTGTGGAGCATCACGGTGGCCCATAAAATTGGGCTCCCAGTTATATTTTTATTCCATCTCATTAAGGGTACATTAGGTATTTTTCACCCCCTTATCAGCTTGAACACAGGATTTAATCCGAAAGACACCAAAATTCATTTACAATCATCCAAATTACTCAAGAACACTCTCTAGGGTTTCAAACTAAAAACCCAAATAACTCAAGATTCAACCATGGGTTTTCGAAACTAACTGAAGATTTAGAATCCCCAAACCATAGGCTTCAAGAATCATTCATCAAATTCCTAAATTGAGATACGTGGGGTTTTCCTAAAAATCTCATGGGCATAGAAATCATGATTTTAAGAAAAAGGGTTTTAGATTTATGATTTATAATCATGTTTTAGAAGTCTCAATGACATTGTTTTGGTCTTTAGGCCTTTCCCCAAATTCTATAAATATGTATGCATATGTTTAAGGATGAATATTCAATTGAGATCATGAATTATAATGAATGCCTCTCTTGATATAATTTTTCCCATTATTTGTATGATATGGATTGTTTTGAAAAGCATGATATGAAAGGTCTTAATTTATACTATGATTTGAACATGATTGTGGAATCAAAAGAGAGGGTTGTGCATGTAGATAAATGTTGAACATACATATAATGAAAGAGTGCATGGTTTTTCCAAAAGCACATGACCATTATATGTTTGAAGAATTCTTGCATAGTTTTGATTTATGTTTCAGAACATGAAATCTCTTATACTATTTGCATGCTTGGGTGGTCTGAATTAAGTTTTGATGAAAGAATCATGCATGATGTATTATGGCTCAGAAAAAGGACTTGCAAGTCTTGGTGTGACGATACCAACTCAGATAATACCATGTAAATTCAGAACAGAATAGAATGCATGTTTGAAATCAGATTTTTAGATTTTTGAAACTAGAATGATGTATATTTTAAAAAGGACTAAAATTGGGTATAAAGAGAGCTTAGGTGATTCCCCGAAGAAGGCAAGATTTCAGACAACTCATTGACGAAAACCGTGATTTACCGATCCAGGTATATTATTATACGCTGGCCTAGTGCCCAGTGACGTATCAGACTTAGACACTCCAACCCTTGCGGCACACTTAGGTTTGGGGCTTCCCCGCCGAGTCAATGGCGGATTCCATATAGCCTATGGAATATCATACTTGTAGGGGAGTGCCACCTAACTCAGAAGTAATATAAAGATCAGAGGCTGCATTGACAGAAAAGTTTTATGATTATCAAAGATGCCTATGTGTTTTGGAATTTATATCGTATGTGATGTTTTATGACTAGCTCTCAATTATTTTATTTATATTAAAAGCTTTATTTTGGATTGCTCTGCATACCAGTACATCTGTATTGACCCCTCTCCCCCACCTTCCAGGTTCTGAGGCACAGCCTAGGGGTCCTAATAAGAAGTATATTTCTTCAAATAGAAGTCTAGAGTCTAGTCGGTGAGCCTTATATATTTCAGAAGACCTAGTTATTTTCAGAAATTTATTATCAGTTATGATTTTGGTCTACTGGGGGCCTTGTCCCAGCTTTTCAGACAGTTATCTTTAGATCATGTAGTAGAGATTTCGTAGACTGTTCCAGAAGTTGTTTAGTTGTTTTCGGATTTCATTTCGTATAGTTAAACTGAAATCCAGAGTATGACCATGTTTCTGTATTAGATCATAATTCCATATTTTCTTTTACTATATGAATGTTGTGCATGATTTCCAGATTAGATAGAGTAGGACGTCCGGGCCTTCATGGTTTGGGATATCTGTCATGGCCAGTTCCTAATTCGGGTCGTGACACTTCACGTCTTATATGAGGCCCACTTAAATTTTTTTCACAAGTATTTTTTGTCGTAGTTTTGTTATATCACTTATAATTAGATGTTATGAGTTATTTAAGACATGTCTGTTTCGCTGCTTCAATCATGATTTTACTATATCATCTGTATTTTATTATTATGGTCATCTAAGCATTATGCCACATAAATTAGAATAGAAAAAAAAGTTTTATAAATTACGATAATTAAAAATTTAAATTATATAAAAAATATAATTGACTATCAATGTCACAAAAGTTTGGACAAGGTGAGTAATATATATTATTTGAAAATTACAAATTATATTTGTGTCGCATAAATTGAAACCAAAAAATAACATATACTAAGCTCGTATTATCTGAAAAACAATAATATAGGCCTGATACGAGAATAATCATGGAAATAGATTTACGTGGGAGTGCATTGAAAGCAACTAAGTCTATGTGCAAGAGAAGTGTAATTAAAGGCCCAAATACACACCAAAAGAGTCCACTCGATACACTAGAGGGGCAACCCATTCTTGAAGGGCCTTTTTGGTCATTTTAACTTTTATTTGTTTTGTAATATACAAGGAACATGTTAAGGTTTATTCACTTAGTTTTTTAATGTTGAAAATGGTAGAACGCACTTGAAACCCTCAAGTTATCTCTCTTGTGAGGCTTGGCCAAAACTAGGTTACAACATTAGGGTGGAATCTCTTTTGTTGTTTGTTTGCTTGGAACTTGGGGTGCTTGAAGGATTGAGGTCCTCTCTTGTGTCTCTTTGAAGAGTGTAGGTGTTCCTACTATCATCATTAAGGGTCTTTGTATGTCATCTATACTTAGGTTCTTAGTCATTATAGTAGTTTATGTCTCACTATCTTTCCCTTTGTCTTTTGTAATCTTGTAATGTTATATCTTGTTATTGTGGAATCCGAATTTGGTTATTCTTGTTGTCATTTTGTTCATCTCATTATTGTTGTGTTGTTGGCTGTTTTTGGGTGTCAAATACACCATTGTTTCTTGTATTCTTGTTATACTTGTCGAATTCGAGTGAGGTCCCCTTTTGGTCTAAGTTTTTTCTTGAATTTGTGGACTGTTTAGGGTATTTTTTTGCTTTCCCTTGTTTGTCTTGTATCATTTGGTGTCAAATCCATCTTTGGTGTTGTTCTTACAATACCAATCTTGGTCTTTCTTGCTAAGAAATAAAAACTTGGGTGTTCTTGTTGTTCTTGACCTTAAAAGTGTTATTCTTGTTGTTCATCTTGGCCGAGGTTTCTTGTAAAGTCTATATATAGTAGTCCTTTGGTGTGTATTTTTGTTTCTTGTGTTAGTTAAGTGATTCACTAACACTAAAAGGTGTCTAGATCTATATTTGAGCTTGAACTTGTTAAAGTTGTGTTGTGAACAAGGACCTAGGGCGAGAATTTGTGACTTGTTGTGGCCGATTGGATCTTGAATTCGTGAATATTGTTGTTTTTCTTAAAGGATTGTTGTGGTGTTCATCTTGTTCTTTATCTCATCTTACAACTTAAGACAACCAAAAGTGTAATATAGATTCAAAAAGGTGAACCTACAAGTTGTAAAGTTGTTTGTGAGAAGACTTGAGTCATCACTTCCTTGACTTGATATCTACTTTTCAAACACTTTTCCTTGTTTTAAGGGACCTTGTTTTTTAGTAATTGTACAAAGTCAAGTCTTGCCTTTTGAATATTAGACTTAAAGTAGATTCAAGACATATACTTTTCCTCCAAAACCAATTATTTCCATTACATGGTAACTAAAGTTTGTAAACTTCAACTAGTGACTAATTGTAGGGCCGTGACCAATAGTGTGATGCCACGTCACCCAAGTTACTATTCACACTAAAATTTTAAGCTTAAATTATGATCTTTTAGTTTTATTTTGTTGTCTCATTAGTTTCGTTTGTTGATTCCAATACTAACTTACAAACTAGTGACAATTTACTAGATTGTGAGTTAGTTTTGAAACCACTTTTTCCGTGTTTACGTTCCTTTGTGTGTTTTTATTCTTTTGAGTCATTGTACACACTAGGTTCACCTCTCAACGTCTCATGGATTACAAGCAAACTTACAACAATTATGAGATCAAAAGTGAGAAAATCCGAGGGACAAAGGATTAAAGAGAAAGTGTGAGGACCATTCTTGAACAACTAACTTGTTTATTGTTATGTAGGTAACTTCTTGGGTACAATGGACAACAATGCTCTTCGTTCTATCTTGTAAAGACTTAAAACTATCAACCGAGGAATGGAAATTATGCTCACGACTATGTCCTTAATCCGAGGAGAGATGTCTACTATGAATGAGAGGTTGGATAGAATAGAGAGTCGAAGGAACTCTCGTGCTTCTACCCCTCGACTCCATGTTTCCTAAAGTGGTCATGAACAAAACCCTTCCATCACCATTTTCCCCAAGACTTTTCCTACAAAAGTCAACCCTCCAAGTTCTCCACAAAATGCCATGAGCCAAGTAACAAATTACTCTCAAAATCGAGAACAAGGTAGATCACTTATCCTGTAAGTTGATCAAGTCCCACAAGAAGGAATTGGAGTCCTATTCCCTTCCATACAAGCTCCACAACCGAAGCTCCACATTACTAAAATAGCCCCGTCAACCGAAACTCCACTTCCTCAAAACCGATATGTCCATATAGAAAAGTATGGAAGAAAGGGACACGAAGTATATGGAGTCTACGATGATGCTTATATGATGGAAGGAGACTTGATTCGGATAAGATTGAAGCCAAGTCTCAAGATTGAGAGGAAGCCAAGGTTCAAAATGAATATGTTGGCCGAGACTTGTTCATATTGAGCTCTCGGGTTCTTCATGTTTTGCAGACTGTTTTGAGTGTTTTTTTTAAGTGGCCAATTAAACGAAGTGAAGTCGTGAATTTTTGGGCAAATTCTTCTCAAGATGGAGAAGATGATATGAGAATAATCATGGAAATATACTTATGTGGGTGTGCATTGAAAGAAACCAAGTGTATGTGCAAGAGAAGTATAATTAAAGGCCCAAATACACACCAAAATAGTCCACTCCATACATTAGAGGAGCAGCCCATTCTTGAAGGGCCTTTTTGGTCATTTTAACTTCTATTTATTTTGTAATATATAAGGAACATGTTAGGGTTTATTCACTTAGTTTTTGAATGTTGAAAATGGTAGAACACACTTAAAACCCTCAAGTTATCTCTCTTGTGAGGCTTGGCCGAAACTAGGTTACAACATTAGGGTGGAATCTCTTTTGTTGTTTGTTTGCTTGGAACTTGGGGTGCTTGAAGGATTGAGATCCTCTCTTCTGTCTCTTTGAAGAGTGTAGGTGTTCCTACTATCATCATTAAGGGTCTTTGTGTGTCATCTACACTTAGGTTCTTAGTCATTATAGTAGTTTATGTCTCACTATCTATCCCTTTGTCTTTTGTAATCGTTTAACATTATATCTTGTTGTTGTGGAATCCGAATCTAGTTATTCTTGTTGTCATCTTGTTCATCTCATTATTATTGTGTTGTTGGCTGTTTTTGGGTGTCAAATACACCATTGTTTCTTGTATTCTTGTTAGACTTGTCGAATCCAAGTGAGGGCCCCTTTTGGTCCACGTTTTTTCTTGAATTTGTGGACTGTTTGGGGTATGTTTTTTGTTTTCCCTTGTTTGTCTTGTATCAAGGCCCGTCGAATTTTGCTTTTCACACTCTTTGTTAATTTATGTATTTGTAGAGTTTAATTTTGATCGTGAATTAAATTTTTGAAATAAAATTATATATTTGAATAATAAATTATAATTTAAAATATTTTAAGAATATATGCAAAAATTACCTTAAAAAATAAATTTATTTAAATTTCAAAATTTAAAAAATGTCACATTAATTGGTATGATTATTATTATAATATTAATATTAAGTGAAAATAGATGTTGAGCTGGTACTTTTCATGCACTTCTTTTAACTAGTTACTACTATATATAAGCGTGAGTGGCAGCTGAAAGTAGGCAGTTGCAAGCAGGCAGGTGACGATCGACATACTTGCTTGCTCCATGATTTTATTATTTCACCCCTAATTAATTATTATATGATATTTACGTATTAAAAAATAATAATATTTAATAAAAAATATTATAAATATTTATAAAATAAAATAGACATTTATGACATGGTTGTTTCAACTGTAATTTTACTATATAACCCATAATTAATTATTATGAGTCATCCAAGTATTTAAAAATTAATAATATTTATTCTTAAAAAGGTAAAATAAACATAAAATGATAAATTAACTATTGATGTTTTAAATTAATTTGACATCTTATATAAGGCTCCTTTAATTTTTTTCATAAGTATTTTTATAACAATTTTGCTTTATCACTTCTAATTAGTTTTTATGAGTCATTCAAGACGTGTCAGTTTGTTACTTTAATCATAATATTTGGTTGACTCTCGAAATTACATCAATATCACTTAAATTGAAACAGAAAAAAAATATTATAAATCACAATAATTAAAAATTTATATTACTTTTAAAATATAAATTGACTATCAATACAATTACAATTGCAAACAACTTAAAATAGTAAAGTACAACGGCAAAAAAGTATTATAGATTACAATAGATTACAACTTAAAAATTTTAAAAATATATTAAAATATAATTAATTATTTTATTTATTTGTATCACATAAATTAGGATTGTTCAAAATCAAACCGCAACTGATAAGCCAACTGCAAATTGACTTATTGGCTTATTGATAGTGGGTTATTGGATTAACGACTGAAAAACGGATTAAAATTTTATAGTTAATGGTTTATCGATGCAGGGTGGATTGCTCACTTTTCTTATTGGGTAAACCGTTAACCCATTAGGAACTATTAAAATTAATTTTTATCATTAGTTATATACTTTAAAGTACTTATTATTTAACTCTAAAGCTTCATTTAATATTCTACCGCTCCTTAAAATTTATCAAATCAAAACGTCGCTTCTTAAAGATCAAAGCAAAACAAGTTGTTTTACTCTCTAATTTGGACTTACGATTATGACAAGAAAGCTACATGTTTTATTAGCTAGTTCACGGAAATCATAGTTATATGACGATACAATTTGCAAGTTGAATTTCTTACTGATCTACTAGCTCGTTAGTCTGGAGTTTGGACCATATTAGACTTCTCTTCACTTCTAATATATAAATATGTATACTTGAAGTATATTTTGATTGATATTTGTCAAATAAATACTTATCTATATGCACCCTAAAAATTTAAGCTTTTATGTATTTTTCGCTCCGATTTAAATTACAATTATAAGCTTAAGTAGAGTAGTAAAAATGATTTTGTGGGAGATCAATATATTGGCGAATGAAATTGTGAAAGTGAAGAAGGGAGCATGAAATAGTTGAGTCAATACACCGCCCGATAACCGTTCGATAATTACTAGTCCGAACTGAACCAATCGATATCTTATCGGTTGGCTAGTAGATTAGTATATTTAAAAGCCGATATCCAATAAGCCGACCCATTAAGCATATTTATCCGTCCGATAAGCACCCCTAACATAAATTGAGATAAAAATAACATATATTGGGTCTGTGCTGGCACGGTCCTTCCACATCTAGTTACTACTATATATAAGCATGAGTAGCAGATAGCTCGAAGCAGGCAGCTGGCGGTTTTCATGCCTGCTTTCAACTGCTTACTTTCAGCTGCCTGCTTGCTCGATGATTTTACTATATCACCTCTAATTAATTATTATATACCATTTACGTATAAGAAAATTAATAATATTTAATAGAAAAAAAGTAAAATAAACATTTATGACATGTCTTTTTCAGCTGCTTCAATCGTAATTTTACTATATCATCCTTAAATTAATTATTAGAAGGCATTTAAGTATTAAAAAATTGATACTATTTACTAAAAAAAGGTAAAACAGACATAAAATAATAAATTAATTTTTGACATTTTAAATTAATTTGACATCTTATATGAGGCCCAGTTATATTTTTCTCATAAGATTTTTTATAGTAATTTTGCTATATCACTTCTAATTAACTATTATGAGTCATTTAAGGCATGTTTGCTTCGCTACTTCAATCGTGATATTTGATTGACTTTTAAAATTATATCAGTGTCACTTAAATTGGAATACAAGTAAAAGCATTATAAATCACAATAATTAAAAATTTAAATTATTTTTAAAATATAATTGACTATTAGTGCCATAAAAGTTTGAACAAGGGAGTATGATAAATTAATAGCTAATAACTTAAAATAGTAAATTATAATGCCAAAAAGTATTATAAATCACAATAGTTAACGATTTAAAAAATCTAAAAATATATTAAATATATAATTGATAATCTAAATATTAATTTAATTATTTTATTTAACTTGTTAGTTATATTTTTGAAATTTGTGTAAAAAATATTATAAATTACAATAATTAATAATTTATATCATATAAATTGGGATAGAGGGATATTATTTCAAAATTACGTAGAAAATCGTATAAATCATAATATAGTTTCATGTAAAAAAAAGTGAAGTAATAATTGTTCTAAATAAATCATAATATAATTAACGACTTAAAATAACTAAAATAATATAACAAATTTGATTGACTTTCTCAAATATTCCGTTAGCGTCACATAAACTGAGAAAAAAAGAGTAGCATATAGTATTTAAAAATTATGTAAAAGTACTATAATTAATAACTAATAACGTAAAATATTTAAAATTATACAAAAAAGTTTATTGGCTTTTTAAATTTTATCTACACCATATAAATTGAGATAAAAAAAATACTACTTCCTTCGTTTAAAAAAGAATGACCTAGTTTGACTTGGCACGAAGTTTAGAAAAAAAGACTTTTGAATCTTGTGGTGTTAAATTAAAGATATGTCAAATGTACCAAAATGTTCTTTAATCTTGTGGTTTTAAACATGTCATATCAAAAGTTAAAATTAAAAAATTACTAAAAGGAATTTTTTTTTTTTTAATGAATTAAGAAAAAACGTAGATTATTTTTTTTAAAACGAAGGGAGTAATATTATTGGGTCTGTTCGCATACGTGCTCCCGATATCTTGTAATTGAAATAAAAGAGAAAAGGACAAATGTTTGAATATTTTGGCCGTGATAGTCTAGAACTTCTGCCTAGAATGCCCTAAGCAATTAGGCGGGCTCTTCATATAAATAAAGCACACTGTCACTCCTATTATAGTTGTCATCCTTCTTTCATCTTGGATTCGTCCGGGTCCATTAGCCCACTTGTCAGGTATTTTCTCCTCTCTCGCACTCCACTCTCTTCAGCTCTTAACTTTCTTTGCTAATCCATTCCAGCGTTTTGTTGTATTATTTTGGGAGTTGACTGATTCTTGAACGGAAAGACACTGCCTTTTTTTTTTGAGAAAAAAAATAAAATTATGTTGAAAAGCTCTTGTTTGTGCGAGACATGCATGCCGTTTTTAATTTCGGTTTCTTTTTCTTCTTTTGTGCTGTATATAGATCTACAGAAAGTCTTCGCCGAATGTGTTGCCTTTTCTTCCCTTTAATTGCAGTATGACATAGATCTGCCTTTTATTTCTTTCACTATTAACTTTATACTTGCATCATATACTTTTGCTTTATGGGAGAGGATTGAAAACAAATTTTAAGCTAAAATTCTCTATATGTGCTTAATTGTTGTCTTAACATGCAGCTTTTTCTCTGCTCAATTCTGTTCATTTGGGTTCTTTTCTTTTATATCTTTGCTAGCTTTCTTTGTTCATTGCAATTGAGTTTGATCTTGTAAATAAGCTGGGTTTTTTTAAAGATTATTTTCTATGTTGTTCATCTATAAATAGTACTACTGATTAATGCTTGCTTGTTGAGGATGGCGTTTATCTACTTCCTGAAGCATGTGGACCTAAAATTTAAGAATGGTTTGAATACAAGATAGCGGTTGGGGCCCTGGGGGAGGGGACAGGAGTCCGTATGTTTGAATTTGAATAACAATGTCTAAAGATCTAAATAATTCATAAAAATGATTTAAAACTTTTTTTTATTTGAAATGTGTGTGTTCATACTTCTATGGCTGAGATAGATCTAATTACAAAAACTATGTTAAGATATTTTAATGATTGCCTCTTGCCTGTACTCACATAAAAGGAGCAGATCTCAAGTAGTAATGTTAAGTGGGCTTGAGTTTTTTTTTTTTTTTTTTTGAATTATAGATAATTGGATTCAATGCAAGTGTTTTCTTCTGTTGGCCATTCTAGGACAGTCTGGGTTCTATAGAGCAGAGAGGAGACTCTTGTTTAGTGGAAGTTTTCTTCTGATTCAGATTTACGTCAAATCATTTCTCTATAACTGACATATGTCCTTTGGGTCGGTCCTTTTGCCGTTTGAACTTATTTTTGCTTTCAGATATATCAGATCCCACCTCGTGGTCATATTTCTTTAAAGAAGTTATATATTTCCTTTGCACAATATATTCATAATCACTTGTTTATGGGAGAAGTCTTCGTGCAAAATGTGCTTGGGGTGATTTATACATGATTCTTGAATATGAAACAGTGGTAGATGTGATTATTGATTTGCTTTCCTTTTGTTCTGTGATGACATTAGGTTAATGTCATACTTAAAAGCTGTAATCTTTATAAGTGGACTTGCATTCTTGTATATAGCCCGTAACATGTTTTCATTGCTGTGGCAGCTCGTTTGGCCTCTCTTCTTCCAAAATGTCAGATCTTGAGGCTCCCCTTCGTCCTAAGAGGAAGAAAAATGTGATGGACTTTCTTGTCCAATTCAGATGGATCGTTGTTATCTTCGTTGTCCTTCCTCTTTCTTTCCTATATTATTTCTCCATATATCTTGGGGATGTTAGATCTGAGTGCAAATCATTTAAGCAGCGCCAGAAGGAGCATGAAGAAAATGTTAAAAAGGTTGTGAAGCGTCTTAAGGAGAGGAATGCATCTAAGGATGGTCTTGTCTGCACAGCTAGAAAGCCTTGGGTTGCTGTTGGAATGAGAAATGTGGACTATAAGCGTGCTCGTCATTTTGAAGTTGATCTTTCTCCATTTAGAAATGTTCTTGACATTGACAAGGAGCGAATGATTGCTAGAGTTGAGCCTCTAGTAAATATGGGCCAAATCTCTAGAGTTACTGTCCCTATGAATCTCTCCCTCGCAGTTGTTGCTGAGCTTGATGATCTAACTGTTGGTGGTCTGATCAACGGCTATGGGATTGAAGGAAGTTCTCACATTTATGGACTGTTCTCAGACACTGTTGTGTCATATGAAGTTATTCTAGCAGACGGACAGGTAGTTAGAGCTACAAAGGACAATGAATATTCCGATCTTTTTTATGCTATACCATGGTCTCAAGGAACTCTGGGGCTTCTTGTTTCAGCTGAGATCAAGCTCATTCCGGTCAAGGAATACATGAAACTTACTTACAAACCTGTAGTTGGTAATCTGAAAGAGATTGCACAGGCTTACATAGATTCTTTTTCACCCAGAGATGGGGATCAGGATAATCCTGCTAAGGTTCCAGACTTTGTAGAAACCATGGTGTACTCTCCCACAGAAGCTGTTTGCATGACTGGTAGATACGCTTCAAAAGAAGAGGCCAAGCAGAAGGGCAATGTAATCAACAACGTCGGTTGGTGGTTCAAAACCTGGTTTTACCAGCATGCCCAAACTGCACTAAAGAGGGGGGAATTCGTAGAGTACATTCCAACGAGGGAATACTACCACAGGCACACAAGATGCTTGTATTGGGAAGGGAAACTTATCCTTCCATTCGGTGATCAGTGGTGGTTTAGATTTTTGTTTGGATGGATCATGCCACCCAAGGTTTCACTACTTAAAGCCACTCAAGGTGAATACATTAGGAACTATTACCATGAAAACCATGTTATTCAGGATATGCTTGTTCCACTTTACAAGGTTGGAGATGCTCTTGAGTGGGTCAACCATGAAATGGAGGTAAAGTTAACTTTGTTTTTAATCCACAATATGAAATGTTAAATTGGCCTTTCCCCCAAAGAAGAGAAATGAACTAGGAGAGGAATAACTTTTCTGTACCCTCTTTGTTCTATTTTATTGTTCTTTCAGTACTTCTGCGATATTTTCTCATCGTATAAGTGCCTCTTTAACAATTTTATTTTTGTCTAGGTGTATCCCATCTGGCTCTGTCCCCACCGACTCTACAGGCTACCTCTTAAAACCATGGTGTATCCTGAACCAGGATTTGAGCTGCACCGCAGGCAGGGGGACACACAATATGCTCAAATGTACACCGACGTTGGTGTCTACTATGCTCCTGGACCTATTTTGAGGGGCGAGGTCTTTGATGGTATAGAGGCAGTCCGTAAGATGGAGAGTTGGTTGATTGAAAACCATGGATTCCAGCCACAATATGCTGTCTCCGAGCTGACGGAGAAGAACTTCTGGAGGATGTTTGATGGAGGCCTGTATGAGCACTGCAGAAGAAAGTACAGAGCCATCGGAACCTTCATGAGTGTGTACTATAAGTCTAAGAAAGGAAAGAAGACTGAGAAGGAGGTGCAGGATGCTGAGCAAGAGACAGCTGAACTTGAGACCCCAGAAGTTGATGAACCTGCAGATTAATCATAGACTAGTGTTCATGGCTTCTTTGCCTTAATTTCTCATTTATGTAGTTGTGATTGTCTGAATTCTGTTAGTTTCCTTTGTCTGTTTGTTGTGGTACCTTTGAACATTTTCCGGCCTTGATCGTTTTTTCTTTTAACCAGCTGGACTGGATTCGTTCGATGATATTTATCTGCTTCACCCTCTCCTTTCCAAAGTAACAAGTGTCAGCCTGGCAGACTAGAAGTTTTGACTTCAATATCTTGTTACTTGAAAAAGGAAGTCCTCTTTCACTTTGGGAAATTGCAGATGCTATGAGGCTAGAAGCTCATGTAGGCTGTGTGTGTATGTGTGTATTTCTTTCTTTTTCCTTAGGTCTGTTTGGAAAGTCACCTACTAATTGGATTTCTAGTAATTATGATGACTTGTTTGGTTGCTACAATGTAATTACAGTGTAGTTACAAGTATATTGTTGGGTTACACAAGTGTAATTACACGGTTATATTAAAATTTTAAAATAAAAGTTAATTATCAAAAATTAAAATTTATATTAAGGGTCTTTATAAATGATATTAAATTAAATATTTAAGATATATATAGTCTTTTAAAAATATATTAATTAACAAACATGTTTTCTTAATTAATATTATAAAAAATAATTGGTTTATATTTTTTTTAAATTAGTATATTTAATTAAATTAATCATAAAAATTAAAAGTACAAGAATTGAGGAATATCATGAAATGCATGTTTGACAATAAAATTAATATTATCAATATAATGTCATAACTTATTATAACATTTGACAGAAAGATAATCTATCAATTCTAAATAAAACATAAATAATTTGCAATGTAAAAAATCAAGTCAGTACAACTAAAACAAATGAAACTAAAAATCTAACCTAAGATCTAAATTCAAAACAAAAACGTTAACATAATATCTTATGTCAAATTTAAACATACAAATTCAAAACAAAAACGTTAACATTATAGCTTATGTCAAATTTAAGCATACGTACATAAATATGATGTAAAATAAAAGGAAAATTTAAGTGTATAATAAGCTTATTCAATAATGACTTATACTTTAATTTAAAAAGTAGAATAATAACATAAGTTATGTTAAATGAAAAAAATTATGCCCACTTACACCCAATTACCTGTTGGCCAAATAATTATCTTGATCAACTAAATATGTCATGTTAGATTAACATTTTAATATTAATATTTCTTAATATCAATTTGCCTCATTTTATTTATGTGTGGGCAGTAGACATTTACTTTAAGCATAAATTGTTTTTTATTACATTAAGTTATATTTCATGCAGTAACTCATGTTTATTTGCCACATTGCATGGCTGATTCAAAACTCCCTTTTTCTTGTGATTTATGAGCTATTAAACATAATAGTTAGTGGTGGAAGAATGTGAACATAAGTTTCATGTAACTTTCACTCTTTTTTCCTTCATTATCCTATTCTTTATATGGTATAACTCCTGTAACTATTGTAACCTTTGAAACTTTTGTAACCTTTGTAACTCTTGTAACTTTCATGTCATTTATCTCCAACTACTTTCTATTCATTGCATGGAAGACTTTCTCTTATATAGATAGGGGTAGTCTTGCATATTTTTCCAAACAATAAGATAATATAGAGTTCATAAAAGTTAGTAAAAAGGAGAGTTTATTAATTGAAGGGAGGTGTTCTTTTTGTGAAGTTTTGAACTCAACTCTTGTCCAGAGTTATTGAGTTGATCTTTGTGAGAAGACTGTTGTATCCTGGAGGGGACAAGTCAAGAGGATTACTGTTGGACTGGTGAAACAATTTGCTGCAGTGGACTTGAATCTCCTTAAAGAGAGCGAAATATCCGCACCTCAGTCGAAGAAAAAGAAGATAACTTTTATTTTTTTCACTTGTAATATTATTGTAATTTCACCAACAATTTTAAGGAGATTCAATGGCAACAACTGAAAAATCTGTGAATGTCAAGATGAGAGATCTTAACAACCCATTTCGGTTCAACGGTACTCACTTCAAAAGGTGGAAGGTTAAAGTACTTTTCTACTTAAGTCTTCTCAATGTTTCTTATGTGTTGACTGAGAAGAACCCAAACAAAGTAGATAACTCTTCCATGATCGACGATGAACTTATTTCTCTATAAGAGAAAGTTAATAAATATAATGGCGACTCCTACAAGTATCGGTATTTTTAACCTAATTGTCTATATGGTAATTTTTATGATTATTATGATAGAACTTACTCTACTGCAAAAAAAAAAATTGAAAAACCTTACAGAGTAAGTATGACACCGAGGGAGGTGGCAGCGAAAAAATATTGATTTTTCGTTTCCAAATGGTGGAGAACAAATCAATGGTAGACCAAGCTCAAAACTTCATAATGATTGTTGGCAAGCTCAAATACGAAGAAGTCAAAATTGGAGATAACCTTATTATTTGTAGCATAATTGATAAACTACCACCTTTGTGAAAGGAATTCAAAAAACTATGTTCCACAAGTAAAAGAAAACTTCTTTTGAGACATTGATAATGAGAATCCGTATGTTGTTTTTGAAACTAACAAAAATACTACTTTGAAGCCTAAGAAGAAAAAATTCAAGAAAAATGATGGCAGACATCCCAAGGACAATAATGGTGAAAACAACCAAGCAAAAAATCAACATGTACAAAAAAAGGACCGTGCTTTGTCTGTGGCAAGACATATTGCTTGATTTTTTAAATTTTAAAAAGCTGGGCCCTACACCTCAGGAAAATGTTACCGAAGAATCATTTGTGGCAGTGATAACAAACATAAATATGGTGGAGAATATTGATGGATGCTGGGCTGACTCTGTTGCCAACCGTCATGTCTGTTATGACAATGATTGATTTAAGAAATACTCCTTTTGAGGAGCCGAAAACCATCATGCTTGGAGATTCTCACACAACTCAAGTGCTTGGAATGGGAGATGTCGAGTTGAGGTTTACTTCTGAAAGGGTATTAATTTTAAAAGATGTACTTTATACTCCTTCCATGAAAAAAATGTGATGTCTAGTTTTCTTCTTAATAAAGCGAGGTTCAAACATATTATTGAATCTGACCAATATGTAATTGTGAAAAATATTATTTTTGTGGAAAAGGGTATGCATGTGATGGTATGTTCAAGTTGAATGTTGAAATAAATAAAACATCTACTTCTGTTTATATGCTTTCTCCTACTAATTTTTGACATGTTCGTTTGTGTCATATAAATGATCGTTATGTGGGAATCATGAGTAGTTTAAGATTAATTCCAGTGATCAAAATTTTTTTGAAAAATGTGAGGCTTGTAGTAAAGCTAAAGTCACAAAAAGGCCTCATTTTTAAGTTGAAAGAAAAAATAATTTATTAGAATTAGTTCATACTGATATTTGTGAACTTGGAGGAATTTTAACTCGTGGAGAAAATAGATATTTTATCACTTTTATTGATGATTTTCTTAAAGTTTACATATGTTTAATTAATGAAAAATAAAAGTGATGCTTTTGAGAACTTTAAAACCTTTTTTCCATGAAGTTGAAAATCAGTTTGGTAGAAAAAAATAAGAAGTGATAGTTGACGTGAATATGAGTCACATAAGTTTAATTCTTTTGTTAGATCATTGGGTATAATTCATGAAACTACTCCTCCTTATTCGCCCGCATCTAACAGTGTAGTAGAAAAGAAAAATAAAACTTTGATTGAGTTAACTAATGTCATGTTAATTGTGTCTAGTGCAGCTTTAAGTTTTTGGAGTGAAGCTTTATTGACTGCTTGTTATATGTTGAATCACATGCCTCATAAAAAGACCAAACTAACTCCTTTTGAGTTGTGGAAGGTCATAATCCAAATTTGGGATATCTAAGAGTTTGGGGTTGCTTAGCCTATGTAAGGTTAATGGATCCTAAAATCTTTAAGTTGGGTAAAAAAGTTACTACTTGTGCTTTTCTTGATTATGCTTCAAATAGTACAACCTATAGATTTTTTAATCTTGAAGATACTGTGATAATAGAATCAAGTGATGCTATTTTTTATGAAAATAAATTTCCTTTTGATTCTAAAAATAATGGGGTCTAAGTACTTAAGAAAATATTTTGTCACTACCTAGTTCTTCTACTTTTACCTTAAAAAATAAAGAAAATGATGATTTTGAGTTAAGAAGAAGTAAACGATCTAGAGTAGAAAAAGATTCTGGTCCTGATTATTATATTTTTAACGTTGGAGATGACCCTCTCACTTTAAAAAAAGTTGTCTTCACATGATGCTATTTTCTTAAAAAAGACTGTAAATGATGAAATAGAATCACTAATTTTCAATAAAACTTAGAAGCTAGTTGATTTACCTCCTGGTTGTAAAACAATTGGATGTAAATAGTTCTTACATAAAAAGTTAAAATCGGATGGATCTGCTGATAACAAAGTTATGCTAGTGGCTAAAGATTTTAAATAACTAGAAAGCCTAGAATTTTTAAATACTTTTTCTCCGGTAACTAAAATTACATTCATTAGACTTTTAGTTGCTATTGCGGTAATTTTTGATTTATAAATTCATCAAATGGATGTAAAAACTATTGTTTTAGAAGACCTAAATGAGGAGATTTACATGAAACAACCCGAATGTTTTGCTGAAGATGGCCAAGAAAGCAAAGTGTGTAAACTTACTAAATCCCTATATGACTTAAAACAGGCACCAAAGCAATGTCATAAAAAGTTTAATTCCTGCATGATTGATAATGAATTTAAAACAAAAGAGTGTAATAAGTGCATATATCATAAGTCTTGAAATAATTCACATGTTATTATTTGTCTATATGTTGATGATTTATTGATCTTTGGCTCTAACATGAATATTACTGGTGAAACTAAAAATATTCTTAGAAGCCATTTTGATATGAAAGATCTTGGTGAGAAAAAAATTATTTTAGGAATAAAAATTACTAGAACATGTGATGGAATTTTTCTTGACCAGTCACATTATATTGAGATAATTTTGAAAAAATATAATTTTCTTGATTGCAAGCATGTTGTAACTCCATTTGATTCTAGTATTCACTTGTTTCCTGTTGAAAGTGAAAATGATGTTATAAATCAAAAGAAATATGTTAGCATAATTGAAAGTTTGAGATATGTGACTGATTGCACTAGGCCTGATATTACATATGCAGTAGAAATATTTAGAAGATTTACTAGCAAGCAGACAATGAACATTGACATGCTATAACAAGAGTAATGAGATATTAAACTGGAACGAAAACTTGTGATTTGTTCTATAAAAAATATCTTGCTGTACTTGAAGGCTTTTGTGATGTGGATTGAAACACTTTATCAGGTGATTCCTTATCTACTCCAAGTTATGTATTTACTTTGGATGGTAGTGCTACTTGTTGGAAATCTATAAAGTAAACTATTATTGCTAACTCTATCATGGTGGCTGAACTAATTGCTTTAGCTTCAGCTAGTGCGAAAGTGAATTGGTTGAAAGATTTGTTAGTTCAAATACCTTATTTTAAAAAATTAATTCCTCCTATTTTAATTCATTGTCATAGCGCCGCTACAATTGATAGAGTTTAAAACCGTTATTATAACAGTAAATCCAGACTTATAAGAAGGAAAACACAGTAATCTGAGATCTTATTTGACTAATGGTACCATTAATATTGATTATGTCAAATCTTGTGATAATCTTGCAGATCCATTGACTAAGACCTTAGCAAGAGAAAAGGTATTGAACACATCGAGGGGGATTGGATTGAATCCTATTGAATCTTAAGTCATATGTGAGGAAATTCAATCTGGGGACTAGAGATCCTATATCCAAGTTCAATGAAAAAAATGAATCACATGATGACTTATTGTGAAAAATGCACTATATTTTTTTATCCCTCCCTATGGTGTGAGTGCATTTACCTGTAATGATTGTAAGATTGAGTTTAAAATAAACTCTTAATGAAAATCTATAGCTCGTATCAGTGGGGTGATAGAATTATAGGAGCACTCTCGACAGATTTTACCTAGGTGAGTGTAGAGGTAGGCCGCTTCCTATAAGAATTAGACTCATTCTTAAAGACACTCATGAAACTAGGATAACACAAGGCTGTAACGTGCTGGCGATAAAGCTCATGTCAGCACCTTGATTATTATGTGTAAGCAGTAACTTTTTATTTCCCTTAAGCAGTCATAGTTCAAGTCTAAGACCATTACGACTTTAGAGTAAAAATTATTATTTTACTAAGTGGAGGTTCAATGCAGAGCACACCTTATTATGCATGGTATCTTCCTTCAACTAGTGGACCTTATTATGCATGGTATCTTCCTTCAACTAGTGGACTCTCTTATTAATATTAAAATGAATGGGGATTGTTGGATTAACATTTTAATATTAATATTTCTTAATATTAATTTGCCTCATTTTGCTTATGTGTGGGAAGTAGACATTTACTTTAAGCATTAATTTCTTTTTATTTCATTAAGTTACATTTCACACATTAACTCATATTTATTTCCTATGTTGCATGGCTGATCCAAAACTCCCTTTTCATTGTGATTTATGAGCTATTAAACATAATAGTTAGTGGTGGAAGAATGTGGATATAAGTTTTAACTTTCACACTTTATTCCTCTATTATCCTACTCTTTATGTGTTATAACTCTTGTAACCTTTGTAACTTTTGTAACTCTTGTAACTTCTATGTCATTTATCTCCCACTACTTCTTCCTATTCATTGCATGGAAGACTTCCTCTTCAATAAATAGAGGTGGTCTTGCATATTTTTCCAAACAATAAGATAATATAGAGTTCACAAAAATTAGTAAAAAAAAGAATTCATTAGTTGAAGGAAAGTGTTCTTTTTGTGGAGCTTTGAATTCAACTCTTGTCCAGAGTTGTTGAGTTGTTCTTTCTGAGAAGACTGTTGTATCCTGAAGGGGATAAGTCAAGAAGATTACTGCTGGACCGGTGAAATAATTTGTTGCAGTGGGCTTGAATCTCGTTAAAGAGAGCGACATATTCACGCATCAGCCGAAGAAGAAGAAGATAACTTTTATTTTTTTTTAATTGTAATATTATTATAATTTCACCAACATATCAAACAATGTAATTACACTAAATTCAGTTATCAGGATGACTTTTCAAACAGGTCCAAGGTAAACTATGGGTTGGGAGGGGTGGATTTGGGGTGCTAATTAACAAGAGTAAAAACTAGAGTTTGTGTTGAAACTTCACGGATAGGGAATGTTTGCATTCTGGAATAACTAGTAAATCCAGCCACGCTCCGCGCAATCATAAAATAATAATTGAAATAATTTATTTTAAAAATATAATTAAGATCAAAGATTTTAAATAGTTTCTTATGTAATACATAATTTTTTTTTTAAGTTAATTAAATTATCAATAAATATTCTTAGTGATATCCATTTAAGTATGTTTTCTTTATTTCAAGCTGAATACATGTGGTTACCAGCCGATTTTAAGGAAATGGAAATATCCAAACTTTAAATTAATTAACATGCATATGTGAAGATGCTATATATCTAAATCAAAATTAGCTCTTTTGCTTCTTAAATAAACTTAGACAACGAGCTTTTTTATAAAATTTAATTGAGACATCATAGATTAATTTCATGTACATAAATTAAAAATAATATTTCTACTTATAAATGTTTTCATTAGAATCACATCTTAGTTAAATAATATTTTTTCATATTTAGATTTTACGTTTTCTTTTTTCTTTTTAAAAAAATGATTCCTTAAGAAAATGTTATCTTTTTTATACAACCTTTTTAAAAATATTTTCTTCTACTTATGTTTGTACGAGCCTGAAGTATTTGTTGGTACATGCGTTTTATTCCTCTTTGACTATTTTCTATAGCGTTGTTACTATCTGTGTTCTCACTTAGTTGTTATGTATATTAAAAATAATTATTTTCAAATTCTTACAGACTCAAAAAATAAGAAAGAATTAATTATTCTTTTCAATTTTGGATTTTATCATTAATTATTATAAAATTAAGAGACAAGTATATTAGTTTAATTACAATCCTAATTAATTATTTTTTTATGAATTGTGATGAGAAGGGAGAGAGTATTAGAATGTAAAGAAAACAATGCACACAAAAGTATAAAATTTGTAAACGTGATGAAAATAAGAAATATTAAGCGACAAGCAAATTATGATGTTTGTTCATTGAATGAAAATAAACCTTTTCAAGTCTATCCAACGTGAATACGGATTAAAATTTTTTTTAATGCAAATATCATACACTGAATGAAAGTTTAAAAAGAAACAAAAACACTATCTATTCATAAATTGATCATACTTTGTTATCTATTTTTTTCTATTCTTTTATTATATCATGCTCGATCTCAACCTGATTATTCATAATATATATCCAAAGTTTAATATGTAAGTCTACAAACAAATTTGTCATTTAATTGGAAACTATAGAAGAAATATATATATATATATATATATATATATATATATATATATATATATATATATATATAAAGGAATAAATCAGATAAAAAAGTAGATTAAAAGGAAAAGAAAAAATAAATAGATTTAAGTGCATAAAATAATCGGTACTGAGTTGTTCTGAAATATTTCAAAATTTTCAATTAAAAAAATACCTAAAATCAATATAAAATAATCTATGTTAAATCAATATTTTGAATGAACCATAGTAAAATTAAGTTTATAACTAAAGTATATATAACATATAAACGAGAAAGAAAACAAAAGAAGATAATTAGATAAAAATTGCATGTAATGTCCCCAAGTTTCAGCCACGATCAAATTTTGCTCCTTCTCTTCAAATAGTAGCACAAATTCAAATATCAAACTTGTAAAGCAAACTTCCTCCTATAACTCACTCCCTCTTCTTTCTTCAGAACTTACAATTTCATGGTAATCTTCTCTCCGTAATCTAAAAAATGTGTAAAGGAGAGAAATATTAAATTCAAATATTAAAAAACATGTATATGTTTGTTTCTAGAAACTAAAAGAAAAAAAATAAATAGAGAAAAGTTGAGGGCAGTTATAAAAAATTTAGGAAATTAAATCTACAGATCAAAAAAATCAAGCAATTACAACCTAATTACAACCTAATATGAGAATTCAATATTCAAGCATTTAATATAAAAAATATAAAAGAAATATACACAGACAAACAGAGAAATTGAATACCCAAACACATGAACTCAATATACATTATATAAATACAGTTGTCAAGTACTTTTCTTCTTATTTCTTTTATCATTAACTAGATAACTTATTCGTGCTTTATGCGGTGATTAATTACTTCATTAAGCTTACAAATAATCCGAAGTCTCTAATTTTGGTCTCTCTTTATGGATATTAATATGTTGGTGAAATTATACCTTTTTTTTTTTTCAAAATGCTTTTCTTTCTCACTCTCTTTATTTTTTTTTAAATGTAAATCTTCTTTTCTTTCTCTCTCTTTAATTCGTAAATAATGTTGTAGGTATCAGAAGAAACTCATAGGTAACTATAGTTTTTTTTTTTCAATAAACATGATTTCAACAATTTCTAGCGCTCTTCCATTGCACTTTAATGCAGTTATTTTCGAAGAATACTCAACTACTTTTACATTCAAATGACCAAGAGCACTCAACTTTCATTATTATAGACTTGAAAAATATTATTTTACATCATTCCATCTTCTACAGTTCATATATCATAATAATTACCAAGTATCTCTGATCTTTTAAGAGCTTTTGTTGTCGGCCTGCCCATCATCAAGCTCATCATAAGATTAATCATTTTAAAGAAAAAAGGACTATAAGTACATTTGAAATAGTCTACTTCAAGCCTGTAAGGCGGACTACGTTCTGTAGGTGGACATCACTATTTATCATGTCAAGACAAAATTTTGATTTATTTTTTAAGGTGATCAAAAAGATTCGACGAAAACTGGGTATACATTCGAGAGAAAGAAGTACTGTGAAATATAATATTTGCGATAAAATCAAAGTGAGGCCGAAATAATGGATCGTCATTGATTTTGTTAGCCAAAGTTTTCTTGTCGATGCCTATCGACCCTACAATAGAGATAACTTCTAGTTCTCTTTTTGCTTGATCAAGTTGACCCTGCCTCATCTCTAGTTCTTTTTTATGGCTAATTGTCATATTTTCAGACTTTACAACATGTAGAGATAGTAAGGCACGAGACAATTTTTGTGCTTTTGTATTTTGGATATTATTGTTGTACCTTACCCCTTATTGCCATCTAATACTTTATGGGAATCAATGCATTGACTACTTCTAAGAGGAAACTCAGTTCCTACAAAGAACTAATTCGTTCCTTTTTAGTTTCTGCCAAGAAAGCTTTCTCAAGGAAACTATATCTTCTATGCTGCATGCTCTAGGAGTTCAGGTTCTAATATTGCCAATGCTTCAAATTCACCTTTGCTTGTTATATTGTAGGTTTATCCATAAGAGCTCTGAAGTGTAAAACTTTCTCATAGAACAACAACAAATTACATCAAGTAATTTGCATTGGATGCTCATAAGGCAAGTTATAACAAACATAATCCATGCTCTTCTTCTCTCTTCCACTCGTAGGTGTTTCACGTAATTACTTCTTTTTGTAAGATCAACACCCAAAGGTTAATGCATAAAATTGAAAAACTTCCAATCTCATCAGGCCCCGTCGCCCTACCCTTTCGCATCCTACGAATAGCCTCTCTAACCTCTTGTACCTTAAAACGTCTACAATAACTAAATCCCGATACTCCTCTGAGTGCTCCAGCTCCCCTAACATAATAGCTCTATCCCCTTCGTCATTCAAGAGCCTATGAAAATACGACTGCCATCTATTCTTAATGTGGCCATCCTCCACTAACACTGTACCGTCCTCTCCCTTAATGCACTTCACCGGGTCGAGGTCACGACCCTTACTCTCCTTAGCCTTAGCGAGTCTAAACAACCTTTTTTTCCCTTCTTTATCTTGTAACCCTGCATACAAGTTCTCAAATGCTGCCATCTTAGCCGCCGTAACTACTAACTTAGCCTCCTTCCTAGCTAACTTGTACTCTTTCCTGTTTACCCGCTTCTCTTCTTCATCCTTACTCTCAACCAACTTAGCATACGCCCCTCTCTTGGTCTCCACTTTCTTCTTAACCTCTTCATTCCACCACCAATCCCCCCGATGATGCCCGACCTGGCCCCTAGAAACACCCAACACTTCACTAGCATTCTCTCTGATACACCTAGCCACCCTATCCCACATACTATCCACGTCCCCCCTACACACCCACACCCCTATTCCCACCGACTTCTCTCTTATCTCCCATGCATTCACTGACATCAAGCCACCCCACTTAATTCTAGGTCTACACTCCTCACCCCTTTTCTTTCTATCCTTATTTATACCCAAATCATAACCAAGAGCCTATCCTGGGTCAAAAGATTCTCACTCGGGATGACCTTACAGTCCTTACACAACACCCTATCCCCTTTTCTAAGCAATAAAAAGTCAATCTGGGTCTTAGCTATCACGCTTTGGAAGGTGATCAGGTGATTTTCCTTCTTCTGAAAGCCCGAGTTCACCACCACCAGCCCAAAGGACTTCTCAAAATTCAATAGAGTAGACTCTTCTTTATTTTTTTCCCCAAAACCAAAACCATCATGCACATCACCAAAGCCTCCCGGTAACGCCCCGATATACCCATTGAAATCTCCTGCTACAACAATCTTCTCTGAGCTAGGCACACCTCTCACCACCTCATCCAAAGCCTCCCAAAACCGCATCTTCTCCTCCCCATCCAAGCCCACTTGCGGAGCATAAGCACTACGCACGTTCAGGGTAAACCCCTCAATGACCAACTTAATAGTCATCAACCTATCGTTGATCCTCTTTACCTCTACTGCGTGACCTTTAAGCTCTTTATCTACTAAGATGACAACTCCATTCCTACGCCTCTCGCTCCCAGAGTACCAAAGCTTGTAACCATCCACATCCCTAGCCTTAGACCCTACCCACTTGGTCTCTTGAACACACACAATATTAATTCTCCTCTTTCTAAGAATCTTCACAAGCTCTATGGACTTACCCTGAAAAGTCCCTATATTCCAAGACCCAACCCTCAGCCTACCAACTCTATCAACACGTTTTTCTCTACTGGCTCTAAGGACAAACCTTGGCCTCCCTCCTACCCCCGCCCTTTCCTCTTCTCCCTCCCCCATAACAACCCCCTCCCCAACCCCCTCAGACATGACCCTATCCAACCATCAACGCCCACAACCACTACTATAAGAAAATATAAGAAAATATAAACAATGGTAGTAACAAAGTACAGCAGGAAATACAAGGCTCACACAAATTAGAAGAAATAATCAAGAAATAAAACTAAACTCAAATAGGGAGAAAAAACATAACCAAGGTAAGGAAAAAACTAACAGTAAGAAAAATAGAGCACACTAATGGCCTGGCACCAAGGACAGCCAAACAAATAATAAGGAGCGGTGCAAGTCACGAATATACTACAGCAGACACGCAAGTCAAGATACAGGAGATAGTGCGATAAATAATATAAAGAAAAATAAGAGGTTCAAAAATAGCAAGATAATAAAGACACCCTCAAAGCACACACTATATCTAAATTTTAAGAACAACTACTAGAAATTCAAATAACAGATAAGAAATCCCATACAAATTATAGGCAATAAAAATATTGAAACATCGTGCGATAAAATAAAGTTCAAGGGTTAGAAGTCACTGAAATACGTATATCATGTAATCTGCTCTTGCTTGTTGTGCTGGAACCCGACAAATTGGGTCGCCTGAATCACTTCGCCGAAAAGTCGTCGACTTAAATTTGGATAGTAGTTGCAATATCTGGTAGAGACCCCCACCTGGATTTTTTGGCTCCCCCGCCTTCACCACCGACGTCCGTCGAACCAGTCAAACCATTGAACCAGCTCACCAAATCTGATCGCGGATCAATAACTAGTAAGTTGCTGCCTTTGCAAATCTACTGACAGTGAAGAGGGGAGAGAGAAAGGAAGGGGAAAGGGAGAGAGAGGGAAAGAGAGGTATACCAAGAAAGAAAGGGAGAGAGAAATATGCCTACCTGTCGCCGGTGTTGTTTCGCCGTCGGTCTTTACTTCACAGAGACTGACCAATCATGTCAAAGAGAACGCAGGGGAAGAGAGAGACCAAGGGAGAGAGATGGAGAAATATACTTACCTGTCGCCGGCGTCTACTTCGACGACGACGTCACGGTCAAGTTAAAGAAGGCGTTGAAAGATACGTTAGTTAGAGAGAAGGAGCGAAAGAGAGAGAAAGTTCACTCATACTTGTAATCATAAAAGTAATGTCAATTCATTGACCAATATCAAATAAAATTACAAAAGTTATATATCAAAGAAACATTTATTTTATAAGAATAACATGAGATACTTGGCGCGTAATATTCAGGTAATGAATCTCCTACTCATTGCCTAAATTCCAAAGGTGTTAGAACTGATCCTTTGTACTAATGGTGTACTTCATAAAGAAGAAAACAAACAACGCATTTGGCCAAAGTTGAACACTCAAAAAACTTAAATATATATATATATATATATATATATATATATATATATATATATATATATATATATATATATATATATATATATATATATATATATATCCATATCCTCTTTTTTGACCAAACATAAATTCAAGTATTCTTATACTTGTTCATGCCAAATATTTTTAGCTTTGCGTAGACACCCTAGTAGGGGTGGGTATATTTTGGTTTAAACCAAAAAAACTGAAAATCAAATCGAAATTTAATTTTGGTTTTGGTTTTTCGGTTTTTTGGATCGGATTCGGTTTGTGATTTTAAAATTTTGATTTTTTGATTCGGTTTTCGTTTTTTTTAAAAAATTCGATTAAACTGAAAAATCAAAATTTTATAAATAAATAAATAATATATATATATTTTATTATATATATATATATATATATATATAATATTATACAGATTATTTTAGTGATTCAAATATTTTATGGACTATTTTGGCGACTTTGGACTATTTTATGGACTATTTATGCAGAAAGTAGTTTCATGAACTATTTTTATGAGTTTTGTGTTTTTTTGTAGACTATTTGTGCAAGGTTATATTATATGTAATGATTAATGACGTTATGTATTATGTTAAGCTTATGATTATTTCATTTTGTTTCATCCATGTTGAATTATTTATAGTTATTTATATTTGGAAATGAAAAACAGGTTTGAAAAAAATAATTTTTCTAAAAAAATCCATCAATTTTAAATTCTCAGTTATGAAAAAAAGAGGCTAACTACTTTAATACTTCAAATCGAAATAAAAATCTGAAATAACCAAAACAAATTTGTAAAAACCGAACCGAATTTGTAAAATCGAACCAAACCGAATTTATTTTGGTTTGGTTATGGATGTCATTTTTGTCAATTCGAAAATCGATAAATGGAACCAATATTAAACAATCATACCGAACCGACCGAACGCCCACCCTACACCCTAGTAGCTCTTCGACCTTACTCGATTTATATTTTTTATGATGAAAAACCAGCTAGTATGGGAAGGAATTGAAATTGAAACCATTACATACGAATATAAGCCATATTTATCAATTCTTTACCAAAAATGAAATCCTTGAATAAAATTAATAAGCCATTTTAGAAAATCCCATAGTATCAACAAAATTAATGGACTCAATAGTTGTTACCTTTCCCAACATTGAAGTGTTAACATAGGAGGAGAATTTCTTCAATGCGCAAAAAATTGATCCCGGATTCTACAAGCATGAGTAATTTCTTCCATGCCAATCAAACTAAATTCTAGATAAGAATAAAATTTTCTTTTCTTATATTATATTACTTAATTACTAATAGCTATGTATGGAATGATGATGAGGAAAAATCCCCAGAGCATGGAAAACTGTAAAGCCAGCTTTGAAATTCTATCAACATCTGCTTTTTGCAGAAAGTGCTTAGGTAATCATGCTTAAGAAAAACTCAAATATATCATTTATGTTCACCTTGTTGTATTAACAAAACTATTTTACTTAATTATACTTGTTCTTTTGCAGTCTCCCATAGAGTGTAACGACTCGTCTTTTGATGAAATGTGTAATTTATGATTTTATATTATTTGATTATTTTACCCCTCCTCATAAATGAATTGTGGTATTTCTAGAGTGTGGAGGTGATTGACATAATTTTTGATGTATTTTGGTACCATTTGTGCGATATTGTAATTTTTGGTGGCTTTGAGAGCCTTATTATGGACCTGTGTGGTTATCTTTTGATCCGTACGATGGATGACTGAACGGACTGCGCCAATGGATCTAAAATATCAATTTTCGTATGGTTAAATCTTTGGTTCATGTTTCGATGTGCTTGAGTTCACTTTGACCTATTGGTTAGAAAGTTGGAAAATTGGAAATATGGGTGTGGGACCCATATTTGATCAAAATAATCTTTGATGGAAAATCTGACTCTTCCAACACGCCCAGAACATCGATTTTAGGAGGGGTAACATATTTTTTTGAGTTTTATGGCTTTTAAATTTTATTTTAACCCTCGATTTGAAAAATTGTGATTTTGAGTTTCGGTAGTCAAATCAGTGAAAATGATATTTTTAAAAAATTTGATATCTCTATTGAGTCTGGAGCATCACATTTGGTGTGGTTGCATAGTTTGTTTGTGTATATCGGACTCCGAACAAATCTCGAGCATCCTGTCAAAGTCTAGGTTGGACTTAAAAATATCTGGTGTTGCTGGTGTAATATATAAAAATAGCACTTTTTGACCTATTTTGCCCATTTTTTCACCTTTTCTCTTAAGAGTTAAACCCTAAAATAGTATGAAAACTTGAAGGTGAAGCTTGTAGGAGTTTGATAAGTTAGATTAACATCTATTTCTTGATTCTATTATGGATTTAAGGTGAGATTTCATCCTTTCTTACTCTAATCTTGATTAAGTTTTCAAAATTTCAAAAATCTTAGGGCTTGATTCTAAACCTCAATTTTACTCCTTTTCACTTGAATAATGTTTTAATCTTATAATTACTAGTTTTTCATCAGTTTAACCTTCAAAAAAACTTTGAGTCTTTATTTTAACACAAAATTTGAAGATTTTACCTAGTAAAGCTAAAAAATATTTTTTCTTTGATTTTAACCTTATTTTTGACTCGATTCAACTTGCATTTTTAATTGTAGATTCCTAAAAATATAGAAAACATATTTTTAAAGTAAATTTATAATTTTTTCCTTTTTTTTGAAAACCTATTTCGGAGGTGCTTTTAACCTCGAATAAAAAATAGTCAACGTGAGTATCATTGGCTTTGTTTTGATGTGTAGATTCTATATTTTTTGGTCTTAGTTGATTTTGAGATCATTTATGGAAACTAAGGTCGTGAGTTTGAAGTGTAGTAGACCAGTTCTGGTATTCAAGGTAGGTTATCACTTAACTCTTTCAGACTAGATTATGTAGTGAATATTGGTACAAAATGCATGTTAAGGATGAGAAATAATCATGAAATATGGCTATCTATATATTGTGCCCGTGTGGGGCCTAAATATAATGTAATTGCTGAATTTGAGATATCCTATGATATGTTTGATCGTGCGGGGTCTTATGTGATATTGATAGCCTGGAATACATGTGAATAATTATATTGTGTTGTAAGAAATTCCTATTGTGATGCATTTAGTGTATTGTAATATATATATATATATGTCTATATATATATATTCATACTTTGTGTGGCATATGAATCATGCGAAAAATTCATGGATAGTGAAAATAGTGGGTGGATGTTGGCTCACGTGGTTTTGGAATAGTATCATTGCGGTTAGTGGTGAAAATACATCATATGAATTGGTTATGAAAATACACCATGTAGATTGGTTGTGGAAATACTTATTCTGTATGATTGTGAGCATTGTATCATAATTCTCATGTCATCATACACATCGTTTCACTTGTTTGTATTGTAGCTTTATATTTACTTATTGTCTTGATGTGTACTTGATTGGTATCTTATATTATGTATGTTCTTTGGAAATACTAAAAATATTAAAATACTCAAAATACTAAAAATATGGAGGCTGTATGTGAACCCCAAGGTTGTGTGCCAAACCCAAGGCTGTGTGCCAACCTCAAGGCGGTGTGACAAACTCATGCTTTACTTGCTCTATATCTTATAATTTATACTTGATCATCTTGTATATACATGTTCTTCTCTATGTCTACTTGCATGTGATTTAATGTATACTTGTGTTCTACTTGCTATGTTGTTGTTATTTTATGATATATTAAAACTATTAGTGCAAGCAGTGTGGGCTACCGTTCTGTGATATTTTTTGCTTGCAGATGAAGTGCCCTTAGTGTGTATTTTATGTACTTTATTTTCAAATTTTCTCGATTGGTCTATGATACCTACTAAGTACAAGGAGACTTTACTCTCGCCTACTGTGCGTTTTTGGTATAGGTCCTAGCTCAGAGCACCTCAGATTGATAGATTTTGTGTCTTCAGATTTACTCAAGGTAGAGGTTAGACATTTATGCGTCCAAAGTTCACCCTTATCTTTCTATAGTAGTTATGATGTATTTGTATTCAGAGATAGATATTGATCATGTGTGGGTATTTCTGATGTATTTGAATCATTATTGTATTGGTAGTTCTTATACTGTTGACACTAGGTTTTGGGAGTTATGACTGCATTATTTATTATATTCCTTTCGTATTTATCATACTTGTATGTCTCGACTTTGTTCTAGAAGCCTTACCTTGGGGGTATTTTGTCTTTTTCCTTTTGTTATCAGTTTGGGAGATAGGCTTACTTGTCAAGGTACGCCACAACAAGTGTCATCATGAACATTAATTTTTAGATCATGACAAATTGGTATTAGAGTAGCCAGATTCATTGGTCTCAATAGTGTAAGAACAAAATATCTATTAGAGTCTCGCAGCTTGAGACATTGACGTCTGTATCTATCTTCAAGAAGCTATAGGATGTCTTTATAAAAACTTTCCTTTTTTATTCCTTATCATGCGAATTTTATGTATATGTTGAGTTCTGAGCTCTGTTTCACTCTTTCTGCAAAAATAATGTTAACTAGGTCCCGCGAGGTTAGAGATGTGGAGCCTTTTCTTATAAGGTGAGCCTCGAGTCACGGACAAACTTAAGGGAGTAGACGGGCTTATAGATCAACTCCGACTAGGAGGAGTTCTAGGGGACTCTCTCTCGAGCTTCGTGTTGGCTACTTATCTTATGGTCATAATTAGGGCATCTTTTTAGAGTATTATAGATCAGGCTAAGATGACTGAGGGTATTCTTCTAGTATCTCAGGGAGGTGCCAAAAAGGTATGCTATTTTGGTGAGTTCACAAGTCAGTCTTATCATGATAGAGATTTCAGAGGTTCTCATGGATATCAAGGTAGGCCAGTGTAGATAACTTTATAGAGTTTAGGTGGTAGATCTTTGAGTTCAGCAGTGCAGGGGGGCCATTTGGGTCAAGTGGTACCTTCTCCTATTGATGTAGGTTGTATTGATCTGTTATGTGTGTCGTAAAGTTGGTCATTTGGCCAAGGACTACCCCTATTATGTGATTAGGGATACTCCTACTTTAGCAGTGAGAGTTAGGGTACTACCAGATAAGGGAGAGATAGAGATGGTGGAGCCCGCGGTGGTAGTCGTGAGGCCACTCAGGCAGTTGGTGGTCATGGGCAGTGCTATGCTATACTAGCTAGACCTTAGGTATAGGCTTCTAATGCTATAATTACAAGTATCGTCTCCATTTGTTTTAGACTTGCATCTGTGTTATTTGATCTCAGATTAAATTTCTCCTATGTGTCTGTATATTTTACTTTGGGTTTTGATTCTGTCTGTGAGCCTCTTGCCATACCTATTCATGTATCTACCCCAGTAGGTGATTTTTTAGTCGTGGATCGGGTATACCGATCTTGTGTTATGACTTTTGCTGGGCGTGAGACTTTGGCAGACTTGCTTGTATAGATATGATTTATTTAAATGTTATTTTAGGAATGGATTGGGTGGCTCCTTATAATGCTATCTTAGATTGTTTTGCTAAGACTGTGACTTTAGCTTTGCCGGGTGTGCCAAGGATAGTTTAGAGGGGTGCGCTTCATTCAAAACCTAAGAGAGTCATATCTTATGTTCAGGCTCATCGTTTGGTTGAGAAGGTATGTTTATCTTATTTGGATCATATTTATGATACTAGCGTTGTTTTACCTACTTTTTTAGATTCTGTCCATGTTGTTCGTGATTTTATGGATGTGTTTTTTATGAATTTTCTTGATATGCCTCTGGATCATGATATTGATTTTGCTATTGATGTTAAGCCAGACACCAAGTGTATTTCTATTCTTCTGCGTAGAATAGCCCCAATCGAGTTAAAATAATTGAAGAACCAGTTATAGGAGTTGTTAGATAAGGGATTTATCCGACCTAGTGTAGCACCTTAGGGTGCGCCGGTCTTGTTTGTGAAGAAGAATAATGGGTCTATGAGGATGTGTATTGATTATCGATAGTTGAATAAGGTGATAGTTAAGAATAAATATCCTCTTCCTCGTATCGATGATTTATTTGATCAGTTTTAGGGTGATGTGGTGTTTTTGAAGATTAATTTGAGGTGCAATTATCACCGGTTGAGGATTAGAGCTTCGGATATTATGAAGAAATTTTTTTGGACTCTATATGGTCATTCTGAGTTATTGGTCATGTCTTTTGAGTTGACTAATGCCCCTACCGCATTCATGGAGTTGATGAACTAGGTGTTTTGATTGTATCTTGATTTATTTTTTTATTGTATTTGTAGATTATATCTTGGTTTATTCCAAGAGTGAGGCTGAGCATGAGGAGCATTTGTAGATTGTGATTCAAGGATTGAGGGATGAGAAGTTATATGTCAATTTCTCCAAGTGTGAGTTTTGGTTGGAGTCTGCTTCTTTCTTGGGTCATGTGGTGACTAAAGAAGGTATCATGGTTGATCCATCCAATGTTGCAACTGTTCATGATTGGGATACACCTACTTGGCCTATTAAGATTCGGAGTTTTATTGCCTTGGCAAGTTATTATCAATGTTTTATTAAGGTTTTTTCATCTATTGCATCTTCATTGACTAAGTTGACTTACAAGAAGATTTTATTTTAGTGGTCTGAATCTGGTGAGGCGAGCTTTCAAAAGCTCTAGGATTTATAGACTTTAGCTCCTATTTTGGCTTTGCCCAAGGAGGGCGTGGGTTTTACAATATTTTATGGTACTTCAGGTATTGGATTGGGTATTGTATTAATGTAGGAGGGAAAGGTGATTACTTATACATCTCGTCAGTTAAAACCTGATGAGAGGAATTATCCTATCTATGATTTGGAGTTTTGCCTAGTTGCGTTTGCTTTAATTTATGGAGGCACTACTTGTATGGAGTTCATTGTGAGATACTCTCAGATCATCGTAGCCTTCAGTACTTCTTCACCTAGTGAGATCTTAATATGAGGCATTGTCGTTGGCTTGAGT
This sequence comes from Capsicum baccatum var. pendulum, assembly GCA_030864225.1. Taxonomy (NCBI): domain Eukaryota; kingdom Viridiplantae; phylum Streptophyta; class Magnoliopsida; order Solanales; family Solanaceae; genus Capsicum; species Capsicum baccatum. Next base: position 49,321,148 of record CM061551.1, on the reverse strand, counting down.
TGCTTAAGGATTATGACTTAACTATTGTTTATGGCTAATATGGTTGTGAATGCCTTGATCCAGAAGTCGACTAGCATGGGTAGCTTGGCACATATTTTGACATAGGAGAAGCTTTTAGCCTTAGAGGTTTAATCTTTAGCTAACCAGATGGTTAGGCTTGTTATTTTGACACCTGGGCATATTTTGGCATTTGTGGAGGCTAGATCTTTTTTGATGGAGCATATTTGAGCTTATCAGTTTAATGATGTTGGATTGAGGTTGATTCGATATAAGGTGTTAAATGGCGAGGCTAATAAATCCTCACTTGATTTGGATAGAGTTTGGAGGAGTGGGCTTTAAACTTGTGTACCGTGAGTGGGTGATTGGATTAGGATGATCTTGAAGGAGGCCCATTGTTCCATATATTCCATCCATCTAGGTGTGACTAAAATGTATGGTATTTTAAACAACACTACTATTAGGGTGGTATGAGATGAGATGTTGCAAATTTTGTGGCTCGTTGTCTATGTTGTCAGCAGGTAAAGGCTGAGCATAAAAGACCTAGTGGTTTTCTTTAAAGGTTACCAATTCCCGAGTGGAAGTAAAAATGGATAACCATGGACTTTGTGACTGGTTGCCTCATACATCTCATAGTTCTGACAATGTGTGGGTTATCGTGGATTGATTGACCAAGTTAACTCATTTTATGTTGGTTCAGGTCTTATTCAATACTGAGAGGTTGGCCCTTATCTACATTTAAGAGATTGTGCGTTTATATGGTGTGCTAGTATCCATTATCTCAGATCATTGTTCAGTGTTCACAATTCACTTTTGGAAGACTTTTCAGGATGAGTTGGATACTCGGGTTGATCTCAGTACAATGTTTTACCCCTAGACTGATGGCCAGTCAGAGGGGACTATCCAGGTTCTTGAGGATATGCTCCGCGCATGCGTGATGGATTTTGGTGGCCAATAGGAGTAACATTTGGCTTTAGTAGAGTTTGCTTATAATAACAGATACCATTCCAGTATTGATATGTCTCCTTTTGATGCATTGTATGGTAGGCATTGTCGCTCGCCAGTGTCTTGGTTTGATGTTTGAAAGGTGACGCCTTGAGGTACAGACTTTCTTCGTGAGTCTTTGGATAGAGTAAGAATTATTCTGGATAGACTTCGAGTGGCTCGGAGTAGATAGAAATGCTATGCAGATCGTAGGCTTCGTGTCTTGAGATTTGATAATGGTGATCGTATTTTTCTTGAGTTTCACCCATGAAGAGTGTGATGAGGTTTGGGAAGAGGGGCAATCTTAACCCCAGGTATATTGGTTCATTTAAGATTCTTTGGACTATTGGTGATGTGGCCTATGAGTTGGCTTTGCCTCCTAATCTATCCAGTTTTTCATCTTTCTATGCATCACCTCTATATTCCTTATGAGTCTCATGTCATTTGATGGGAGTCGGTCCAGTTAGATGAGCGGTTGTCCTCTATTGTGGAGCTGCGCTCTAGAGTTATCCCTGTGGTTAAGATTCAGTGGCGACATCAACTTGTAGATGAGTCTACTTAGGAGGTCAAGCTAGATATGCATAGTTCTTATCCCCAACTCTTTGTTGATTCAGGTATTTCTTTGCCTTAGTTCGAAGACGAACTAAATATTTAATGATGGATAATGTAATGACCAACCTTTTGAGATCTTAAAGGTGAAGCTTCTGGGAGCTTGGAAAGCTAGATTAACATCTATTTCTTGATTCTATTATGGATTTAAGGTGAGATTTCATTCTTTCTGACTCTAAATCTTGATTAATTTCTCAAAATTCCAAAAATTTTAAGGCTTGATTTTAAAACTCAATTTCACTCCTTTTCACTTGAGTAATGTTTTAATCTTATAATTACTAGTTTTTCATCAGTTTGACCTTCAAAACAACTTTGATTCTTGATCTAATGCAGAATTCAAAGATTTTACTCGATAAAGCTTAAAAATAACTTTTCTTCGATTTGAACCTTATTTTTTACTCGATTTGACTTGGATTTTTAGCTGTTGATTCTTAAAAATATGGAAAACATATTTTTTTAAGTAAAGTTATGATTTTGCCCATCTTTTTAAAAATCCATTTCGGTGGTCCATTTTAATCCCGAACCAAAAGTTGTCAATATGGGTATCGTTGGCTTTATTTTGAACTGTAGATTCTATATTTCCTGGTTTTAATTGATGTCAGAATCATTCGGGGAAAGTAAGGTCATGGGTTTGAAGTGTAGCAAATCGGTTTCAACATTCGAGGAAGGTTATGGCTTAACTCTTTTAGACAGGGCTGATGTAATACCCAATCTCTAAAGGATTTTTGTCTATCACAGACTCATTCCTTGATTCATATGCACAACATACGAGTCGTTCGTTGATCTCATACCCAAGGCAGTGCATGAAGAGTGACTATCTGTTAAGGGTGCAACTCAACTCCTAGAAGTCGTCAAGAATCATACAGGTCGTATGAAGCCAAGTTGTAATTTAAATAGTGTAGACTCCTTGAGATTCTGTCTAGGATATGAGTGAGGGGCTACTAGTCATAGGAGGATGATATGATTCGTAAGTGTCCTTCGTAAGTTGGTCTGTGAATGCTCTCTTAGATTCTGTCCATCATACGAGTCATGATGCCTAGGCGTACCATTAACATACGAGTCGTATGATTGACTCGTATGGACTGGTGAATAAATTCTGAAAGGTTAATTCAAGGGCCTTTTTATCTTTTACCCCTTATAACTCCTAACCCATGACCCTATACTAAGGAGAGGCGTTAATTTTCCCCTCTTTTCCATCGAGTAAACATGTAATACCCTGTACTTTTTCAAGTTCAGTTTATCTCCTTGAATGTCAAGGGTTAGCTTTGAAAATGAATAACTCTTGATACATGAATAATTTCCAGCTTTAGACCTTTCAATGTGTAGACAATTGGCTCAACTTTCCAACGATACCAATCTTACCTCAATTTGATACTCGGTTAAAAAGTTATGGCACTTTTAGTGAAGACAGTATCTCAAAATGATCAGCACCGCATTGCGGTGACATAAAAAATAATACTTGTCCGATTTCCAGTGGACCATCGCGATTGACCCGCGTTGCGGTGAAGTCACAGTTCCCATTTGTCAATTTTCAGTAGCTCACCGCGATGGTACTACATCGTGGTGATGTCCTATATGACATTTGTCAATTTTCAGTGGCTTACTGCGATAGCCCCGCATCGTGATGAAGTTTCAGTTCCCAATAGTCAATTTCCAATAAGCCACCGCGATAGAGGCGCATCGCGGTGGGATGCCAAATCTGGATTTTTCTCAGTTTTGAGTAAATTTTAAAAAGGACAATTTAGTCTTTTCTCAAGCCCTCAAATTGTGAATAACAGAGGATTAATCCTATTTTAAGCATTATATACTCACTTTTCATCAAATTCCTCTCAAAGAAAATCCTAGAACTTAGAACTTAATTCCCAAGAAATCCAAATTCCACCATTCTTTCTCCAAGAAAACTCAAAATTCAAGGTTTCCATTTTAAGATAATCAAGAATCCATCTTCAAGAGCACAAATGGGAATCCAAAATCAAGTGTTCTCATCAATTGTAAAAATTAAGGTATGTGGAATTTTTCAACGGGGATAATTCTTTCATCCTTATGCTCAAAATTAGTTATAAAGCCGATTTTGTATAAAATTTCATGAGTTTCAAATTAGGGTTCATACCTAATATTGATAATTGAAAGATTATGAGATTTGAAGTGATTTAGATAATGAATTTGCATGTTTATTTTCATATTTTCATGCGTATTACAGAAATTCCATAGATTTTGAGTTGAATTATCAGTATCTTCATTATCATGCATGAATATTATTATATTTTGACATGAATTTGATGCATGGGTTACTAAGCCCTAGTTGAATATTGTTATTTCAAGATTGATTGTGCTATAAGCACCCTATGACTAGATTATTTTCAAATTTTTGCTAAAGATTTGATCTTTTGATCTTAGCGTAGATATGGACTCTACTTTACTGTTTTAGATTATAGTTTAATTTAACAGATATACAGTCGGTTTTCATTGTAAACCCTTACATTAGTTTTTAAAAGTAGATTTCCAACAGAATGAGCATACAGATTAAAGTGAGTAGTATTTAGCACCGAGTGCGGTATGTTTACATGACCTAGAAATATGAGCCAACGTAGGTTCAGATTATCAGATTATTCCCATTTCTATATGTATGATAGATACAGATACAAATATGATCACTTAGATTAGGTTATACTCCCTGGCAAGAGTATGACACCTCCCCAACGTGAGGTTTTCCCTTAAGGGAACTAGACGTTGGACTCCATGATAGGGTTTATGTCAGTTAGAAGAACCTCCCTATAGAAAGACTAATCCTAACAATAAAGACTACAGAATAATCGTAACAGAACAACTTTCAGAAACTAAGTGTTAAGGCTCACGATTTTATTCAGATATTGTTTTATATAAGTCATTTGCTACTAGATTTCAGACTTCAGATATAAAAGTGAGACCTTTCTATACTTAGACAACATAATTTAAAGACAGAATACAAGTACAACTTTTAGAATCTAATTGTTATGTCTCACTAGATCTATGGAACATGTTTCGCTATTCATGATTATGATTTTTAGTTTTCAGATATTCCAGCTTATGTGAGTCATCTACATTTAGCATGAATTCTTTTACCAATTTATAATGTTGAGATACTATTTTACTTATGCATTCACCCCCATATACTCAGTACAATCCAGAAGTATTGATTCACATATACGTCTATGTGATACATTGTCTTATAATGTAGGTTTAGGTTCTCAGTTTCAGCAGTGTGAGTGATTTCGAGCATCCCCATATACATCCTAATAGTTGGTGAGTCCTCATAGTTCGGGGACTTAGTCATTTAGTTTTTCAGCTTATTAGATTCAGCAGTTTTAGACAGTTCGAGTCAGCCGGGGGTTTGTCCCAGTGACTTTCTAGTTATTAGTAGTAGAGGCTTGTTAGACTGCTAGTTTTGATTCAGATTTTAAGTATTGATGTATCAGATTCTTGAGTCTAGTGATTTCAGATATTATATTTAGATAATTTCAGTTTAGCTCAGACATATTTTCCATATTTTAGCTTTGATCAAATATATACATTTCCTCTATTATGAGCTTATAGATTTAGTAGAAGGCTGGCAGGGTTAGCTTAAGGCTACCCGTAGTCTTGAGCAACATTTGACGTCTCGGGACCCATTTTCGGGGCATTACAAAATAACACAAACTCTCTTATTCCATTCTCAAGAACAAGATTAGGGTTTCTTCTCAAGATCATCTCCCAAGTCTCAAAGGTCAAGTTTACTTCACCAAGCCGAGAACTTTAAGGTATGTGGGGTTTATGAACAAGGATGTTCTTTCATCCTTGTGCCTAAAACTTGTTTTAAAGTTAAAGTTAAATGATTTGTAATTAGGTTTTATACCCAAATTATCATGTCTTGAGTTTATGAAATTATCATGTGATTGAAGTACTAAAGTGGATACATGTTCTCGTTTATCTATGTTTTGACTTGAAGATTCTCTATTCTGATTTGAATATCATGAGTTTGATTTGAAAATATTGATTAAAGATTTCCAATTAAGTTTTTAGCGTGATATTGTACTACAAGTTATATGAAAGAAAATATGAGATTTAAGGCTTAAGATTAAGCACTAAGTTTACAAGAAAGCTTGATTTTTTGATTCAATGACAAGACTTGAAATCCACTACTGTTTATCTTGATTATGATCTAAATAAAAGAGAAGACTAATTGGTTTCTAGTATATAAACCCTTATGCTATTTTAAGTTGGATTTCCTAAAGTATGAGCATATAAGTATTCTGGGAGTAGTATATAGCACCGAGAAGGAAATGCGGGAGAGCAATCCTAAATTCTCAAAAACTACGAGCCAACGTAAGTTAAGCTTTTTCCCAATATGGATGAAGGTAAGAATAATGATCACTAAAATAAAGTTCTATTCCAATGGAAAGGGTAGAAAAACTCCCCCAATGTGGGTAAGACATTAGAATCCATGGTAGCTACCATGGTTTATGTCGGTTAGAAGAAGCTCCTATAAGCCAGGTTAAAAGTAAAGATTGTAAGAAACAAAGCGTTATGGCTTACTAAGTTTATTCATATGCTTTGCACTCTATTTTTATGATTTGTAGTCTTAAGTGTTACTCAATTCCAAGGTGAGTCATTTACGTTTAGCATGCACAGTTTGAAAGCTTATATATATATACTCAACATTGTTTACCTATACATTCATCCCCACATACTCAGTACATTTTAGAAGTACTGATCTGTATATATGTTTGTGTGCCACATTATCTTATAATGTTGGTCTTGGTGCCTGTTTCTAGCAGCTCAAGTAACTTCAGTATCATTAGCTATATCCCGATATTCGGTGAGTCCTCATAGTTTGAGGACCCAGTCTCTTAGATTTATTTTTTCTTTGATGGAAGTATTTTATACATTGATTTTAGTTTATGTATGGGTCAGCCGGGGTCTATCCCAGTGGCTCTCTAGTCTATCGTAGAGTCTTGTCAGACTACGTGTAAGATCAAGTTCAAGAAGTTTGTGTATAGATTTCTAAGTTAAAGATTCAAATTATGTTATAAGATTGTTTATATTTTTTTTCTTCTTATGTTTACCATCCTTACTGTGTGAGTTTTGAGTTGTAAAGATATCATGGGTTAACTAGGGGCTACTCATAGTCTCCAGTGTCGTGTGACGTTTAGGAGGTACTTTCGAGGCATTACAAACTTGGTATTAGATCTTGTTATTTTCAAGAGTCCTAGGGAGTCAAGCAAGCTGTGTTGCGTAGAGTCTTGTTCATGAGTGTAAAGAGTGCTACATTGATGAGAAACAGGATTTGGAATGAGTTAGGAATCATCAGTTTTTTCATGATATATTGTGCTTATAGTTGTCTCTATCTTCCTTAACTCGTGCTTTTATTTGATAGAATATGCCTTCTCGTCAAGCTGATACATGCAGAAATAATGGTCAACCACCCATGCAAGTTGACCCTTTGAATGAGAATGTACGTCATGCTAAGTTTCGGGCTGCTTTTCAAGTGTTGGCCCAAGTTGTGACCGCCAATGTTAATGGGAAATAACAGGCAATGATCCCACTTCAAGAAAATGACAATTTAGCTGTAGCCATGATTTGGGACTTTATGAGGATGTATCTGCTTGAGTTCCATGGGTAGTCAAAGGTGGATAAGGGCCCGCAGCTCTTTATTGATAAGATGAGAAAGATAAGTTAGATTATACATGTTATTGAAGATGAAAGTGTAGAGTTGGCATCCTCTAGGTTGAAGAATGTTGCTTATGATTGGGTCACGATATGGAAGTATGGTAGGGGTGAGAATGTAGTTCTTGTGAGTTGGCAGTTATTCCAGAATACTTTTCTAGATAGGTTCTTTTTTATGATATGATAAATGCTAAAGTAGAGGCGTTCATGAACCTACGGCAGGGCTCTATGACAGTGAATGAGTACTGCATTAAGTTCACTCTGTTGTCTAAGTATGCTTTCGAGTTTTTAGCTGATTCTAGAGCTCGTATTAACATGTTTGTTACTAGGGTGTCTGATTTGACAGTCAAGGAGTGAAGCACTGCCATGCTGATTGGAGATATGGATAATGCTAGGTTGATGACTTATACTTATTAGATTAAGGAAAAAAAGTTTAAAAAAAAGTAAGAAGAGGAATAAAAGAGCTAGGACTGGACAGTGGGAGTTTAGTCAGCCAAGGTTAGGAGTAGAAAACTGTTCACAGTTTTAGGGTTATTCATCAGTGCCTGCGCCATCTTCAGCTAGTGCCCCCACTCTCAGAACTAGGAAGGACTTCAAATTCTAGATCTCAGAATAGTGTAGTTGGGAGGCCCAATTTCCCAACATATGCAAAGTATGGCAGGACCTATCCTAGTGAGTGTTTGATAGGCAATGGGGGTTGTTATGGTTGTGGTAAGTTGGGCCATAAGATCAAGAAGTGCCCATATGCTAAGCAGGGAAACATAGATACTCATCCCCAAACTCAAGATACAAGTGCAAAACCTTAGCCAGGCCACCCAGTTCCTCCTAAGGCACGTCTTCCAATATCGATGGAGGTCAATGCTAGAATTAATTTTATGCTTTGCTATCCCATCAAGAGCAGGAAAGTTTAGTAGATGTAGTTACCGGTATGCTTCATGACTTTCACCTTGATGTGTATGTATTGTAAGACTCAAGATCAAATTTCTCTTAGGTAACTCCTTTGGTAGCTGTAAATTTTAGGGTAGGTCTTGAAAATCTCTCTAAGCCCTTCTCAGTTTCCACCCTAGTGGGTGATTTAGTTATTGCCAGACGAGTCTATAGGGAGTGTCCTATTACCGCCCTTCATAAGATCACACTAGAAGACTTAATAGAGTTATAGATGGTAGATTTTAATGTTATTTTGGGCATGGATTGCCTCTATTCATGCTACGGATCGGTAAATTGTCGTACCCATATGGTAAAGTTTTAGTTTCCTAATGAACTAGTTTTTGAGGGTTGGGTAGTTCTATATCTCCAAAAGGTCGTTTAATCTATTACATTGAAGACCAATAGTTAATATCAAAAGAGAGTATTTATCATTTGGTTTGAGTAAAAGATACTAAGTTTGAAGCCCAAACAGTACAATCAGTTTAGGTAGTAAATGATTTTCCGAAGGTTTTCCCCGAAGATCTTCCAGGGGTACCTCCAAATAGAGAAATAGAGTTTACTATTGATATTCTTCTTGATACTAATCCCATCTCCATTCCTCCATATCGTATGGATCTGGATGAACTTAATGAGTTAAAAGAGTAGCTTAAAGATCTCTTAGATAAGGGTTTTAGTAGACCCAGTATTTCTCTGTGGGGTGCTACGATCCTTTTTGTGCGCAAGAAGATAGCTTTCTCAGAATGTCTATAGATTATAGACAGCTAAACAATGTCACCATCAAGAATAAGTATCCTATTAATAGAATTGATGATTTATTTGATCAACTTTAGGGTGCTCGGTGGTTCTCTAAAATTGACCTTAGATTGGGATATCATCAGTTGAATTTTAAAGAGCAAGACATTTCGAAGACAGCTTTCCAAATGAGGTATGGTCATTTTGAGTTTGTGGTTATGTCATTTGGACAAAAAAATGCTCTTGTAGCCTTTATGGATTTGATAAACAGGGTCTTCAAGCAGTATTTGAATATGTTTCATTGTCTTTATAAATAACATACTGGTGTATTCCAGAAGTGAGGAAGAGCATACAAACCATTTGAGAATAGTGCTGACCCTTAAGGACCGCCCATTATATGCAAAGTTTGGTAAATGTGAGTTTTAGTTGGACTCTATTACCTTCTTAGGGCATGTTATTTCAGGGGTTGGTATCTATGTAGATCCTCAAAAGATTAATGTAGTGAAAAATTGGCTTACCCATCATTCCATTTGATATCAGGAGCTTTTTAGGTTTTGCTGGGTACTATAGAAGATTTGTTGAAGGGTTCTCCTCTATAGATGCACCATTGACTAAGCTGACCCCAAAAAAAGTACAGTTTATATGGTCAGATATGTATGAAAAGAGTTTCTAAGAGTTGAAAGATTGATTGACTTCGACTCCAGTGTTAGCTTTGCCAGAAGGGTTGGATGGATTTGTGGTATATCGTGATGCTTCTAGAGTTGGGTTAGGTTGTGTGTTGATGTAGAATGGGAAAGTGATAGCTTATGCTTCCAGGCAACTTAAAAATCACAAAAAAAATTACCGAACTCATGACCTAGAGTTAGCTGTCGTGGTGTTTGCTTTGAAAATTTAGAGGTGCTACCTCTATGGTGTGCATGTTGATGTTTTCACTGACCACAAAATCCTTCAGTATATATTTACTCAGAGAGAGTTGAATATCTATATGAAAAGGTGGTTGGAGTTGTTAAAAGATTATACTATGAGTGTTCTCTATTATCCAGTAAGGCCAATATTGTGGATAATGTACTGAGTAGGTTATCCATGGTTAGTCTGGACCATGTGAAAGAAGAAGGATGAGAATTAGCCAAATAGGTACATAGATTATCCCATTTGGGAGTTCATTTGCTTGGCACTAATGATGAGGGACTAGTAGTTCAGAATGGTTCAAAATCATCATTGGTAGTGAAAGTGAAAGAGAAGTAGCGAAATGATCCCATCCTTAATCATACATTTGAAGAAATCTAGCAACAGAAGGTTTAGGTTTTCTCCCAAGGGGAGATGGTATCTTCACTATTAAGGTATACTTTGCGTTCCGAATGTAGATGGATTGCAAGAAAGGATATTAGTTGAGGCTCTTGGTTCTAAGTATTCCATTCATTCGGGATTATGCCTTTAGACATAATGAGCTGATTACTTGGAAGTCAGAAGTACTGAATACAGATTTCATCACAGAGTTACCTAGTACGAGCAGTCGACATGATTCAATTTGGGTTATAGTAGATCGAATGACTAAGTCAGCTCATTTCCTACCTATTATGACTTTAGACAATGCAGGATTATGCCAGAATGTATATCCACAAGTTGTTAAGGATTCATGGGATAACTTTATCCATCATTTTAGACAGAGGCACGCAGTTTACTTCACAGTTTTAGAAATCTTTTCAGAAAGTCCTTGGTACAAAGGATAAGCTTAACACTGCTTTTTATCCGTAGATTGATGGTCAAGCCGATTGTATAATTTAGACATTAGATGACATATTGAGAGCGTATGTTTTAGATTTCAAAGGAAGTTGGGATAACCACTTACCGATGATTGAGTTCTCTTATGATAACAGTTATCATGCTAGCATTAAGATGGCTCCATATGAAGCATTGTATGGGCGTAGATGCAAATCAGCCATAGGATGGTTTAAGGTTGGAGAAGCGACATTGATTGGGATGAATTCTATTCTTGAGGCTATGACTAAGGCTCAGTTTATGCATGAAAGGTTGAAGACTACACAGAGTTGTCAAAAGCTGTATGCTGATGTGAGAAAAAGGGAACTCAAGTTTGAAGTAGGAGATTGGGTATTCCTGAAGGTGCCACCTATGAAAGAGATAATGAGATTTGGAAAGAAAAAGAAGTTGAGTCCACGATTTGTTGGTACTTATGGGGTAGTAAAGCATGTAGGATAGGTTTTCTATGAATTAAATCTTCTATCAGAGTTAGCTGTGGTTCATTCGGTGTTTCATGTTTCTATGATCAAGAAGTGGATTAGAAACCCATCCTTAGTAGTTCCCCTAAAGAGTATTGGGGTCAAGGATAACTTGTAATATGAGGAAATTCCTATTGAGATACTTGATAGGCAGGTCCGAAGGCTAAGAATAAGGAAATAGCGTCTATGAAAGTTCTCTGGAGAAACTAGTTGGTTGAAGGGGCCACTTGATAAGGGGAGGCATACATGATGACCAAGTATCCTCATTTCTTTTCTTCCAACTCAGTTCCTACCGAAGGTAAATAGTTATTTTCAGCCAAGAATCTTTATCGTTAAGTCTATTTAAGTATTTTTGAGTCTTATCATCTATGGTGTGGTTTGATCCTTATGATAGATGTAAGCTTGTTTGTAAGTTGGTTGTGGGTTTTATTGATCTTTTTCCTAGTCTTAAGTGATGCCACATTCGAGGACGAATATTTTCAAGGGTTAGATATTGTAATACCCCATATCTAAAGGTTTTCTGTCTATCATACGACTCATTTCTTGAGTCGTATGAACAACACATGAGTCGTATGTTAATGTCGTACCCAAGGAAGTGCATGAGGGATGACAATCTGTTAAGGTTATGACTCAATTCCTAGAAGCCTTTAAGAAGTATACGGGTTGTATGAAGCCAAGTCGTAAGTTAAATAGTGTAGACTCCTTAAGATTTTTTCCAGGATACGAGTGAGGGGCTACTAGTCGTACGAGGATGATACGAGTCGTAAATGTCCTTCGTAACTTGATCAGTGAATGCTCTCTTAGATTCTATCTATCTAATGAGTCATGATGCCTAGTCTTACTATCATCATATGAGTTGAATGAATGACTCATATGGATTGGCGAGTAAATTCTGAAAGTTTAAGTTAAGGGCCTTTTTGTTTTTTACCTCTTATAACTCCCAACCCACGACACTATACGAAGAAGAGGTGTTACTTTTCCCTTCTTTTCCATTGAGTAAACAACATAAACTCTCTCAAGAACAAGATTAGGGTTTTTTCTCAAGATCTTCTCCCAAGTCTCAAAGGCCAAGCTCACTTCATCAAGATGAGAACTTTAAGATATGTGGGGTTTATGAACAAGGATATTCTTTTATCCTTGTTTCTAAAACTTGTTTTAAATATAAAGTTATATGATCTGCAATTAGGGTTCATACCTAAATTATCTTGTCTTGAGTTTATGAAATTATCATGTGATTGAAATATTAAAGTGCATACATGTTCTCATCTATCTGTGTTTTGACTTGAAAATTCTCTATTATGATTTAAATATCATGTTCTTGATTTGAAAACAATAATTAAAGATTTCCAGTTGCGTTTTAAGCATGATATTGTACTACAAGTTATATGAAAGAAAATATGAGATTTAAGGCTTAAGTATAAGCATTAAGTTTACAAGGAAGTTTGATCTTTTGATTCAATGACAAGACTTGAAATCCACTGTTATTTATCTTAATTATGATCTAAATCAAAGAGAAGCATAATTGGTTTCTAGTATGCAAACCCTTATGATAGTTTAACGTGGATTTCCTAAAGTATGAGCATATAAGTATTCTGGGAGTAGTATTTAGCACCGAGAAGGGAATGTGGATGAGCGTATCCTAAATTCTCAAAAATTATGAGCCAACGTAGGTTAAGCATTTTTCCAATATGGATGTAGTTAAGAATAGTGATCACTAAGATAAGGTTCTATTCCGATGGCAAGAATAGAACAACTCTCCCTAATGTGGGTAAGACGTTGGACTCCATGGTAGCTCACATGGTTTATGTCGGTTAGAAGAAGCTCCCATACGAAAGGTTAGAAATAAAGATTTTAAGAAAATAAGCGTTATGGCTTACTAAGTTTATTCATATACTTTATACTCTATGCTTTTAATTTGTAGTCTTAAATTTTACTCAAGTCCAAGGCGAGTCATTTACATTTAGCATGCACACTTTGAAAGCTTATATATATATTCAACATTGTTTTACCCTTGCATTCACCCCTACATGCTCAGTACATTCTAGAAGTACTAATTTACTTATATGTCCGTGTGCTACATTGTCTTATAATATAGGTTCTGGTGCCCATTTCCAGCAGCACGAGTGACTTCAGTATCATTACCTGCATCCCAACATTTGGTGAATCCTCATAGTCTAAGGGCCTGATATTTTAGATTTGTATTTTCTTTGATGGAAGTATTTTAGACTTTGATTTCTTTTTATGTACGGGTCAGCTGGGGTCTGTCCTAGTGGCTCTCTAGTCTATAGTATAGGCTTGTCAGACTACGTGTAAGCTCAAGTTCAAGAGCTTTGTATGAATATTTCTGAGTTAAAGATTCACTTTAAGTTATGAGATTGTTTATTTTTTTCATCTCATGTTTACCATCCTTACAGTGTGAGTTTTGAGATGTAAAGATATCATGAGTTAGCTTGGGGCTACTCGTAGTCCCAAGTACCGCATGACGTCCAGGGGGTACTATCGGGGTGTTACAGCTAGATAGTAAATATTGGTAAAAAATGCATGTTAAGGGTGGAAAATAATCATGAAATATGGATCTATATGTTGTAACCGTGTGGGAGCCTGAATATGATATAATTGGTGAATCTAAGATATCCTGTTATATGTGTGATCGTACGGGTATGTGATATTGATAGCCTAGAATAAATGTGAATAATTATATTGTGTTGTTAGAAATGCCTATTGTGGTACCTTTGACGTATTATGATATATATACTTCTATATATATATATATATTCATACTTTGTGGGCATATGAATCATATGAAAAATTCATGGATAGTGGAAATGGTGAGTGGATGTTGGCTGACGTGGCTGTGGAATAGTAATGTTGTGGTTAGTGGTGGAAATACATCATATGAATTGGTTGTGAAAAAGACACCATGTTGATTGGTTGTGGAAATACTCATTTTGTATGGTTGTGAACATTGCATCATCATTTTTATGTCATCATACGAATCATTTCACTTATTTATTTTATTTCTTTATATTTACTTATTGTTATGTATGTGTACTTGATTTGTGTCTGATGTTATGTATGTACTTTAGAAATACTGGAGATTTTAAAATACTAAAAAGACTGAAAATACTAAAAACATGGGAAATACTGAAAATATGAAGGTTGTGTGCTAACCCCAAGGCTGTGTTCGAACCTCAAGGCGGTGTCTAACCTCATGTATCCTTATTATCATCATCTTCCTCCTCCCCATCATTATCATCATCTTATACATTGCACTTGCTTTATCGTGTTGATGTTATAATAGAATTTCCATATTGACTTGTTATATGTCTACTTTCTCTATATCTTATTATTTATACTTGACCATCTTGTATATACATGTTCTTCTCTATTTCTACTAGTATGTGATATAATGTACACTTGTGTTCTAATTCAGTGTTGTTGTTATTTTTGTGATATATTAGAACTGTTAGTGCAAGCAGTGTGGGCTACCATTGTGGTTCATTTTTTGATTGCAGGTGATGTGTCCTTAGTGTGTATTTTATGTACTTTATTTCTATGTTTCTTGGTTGACCTATGATACCTAATAAGTACAAGTGGACCGTACTCATGCCTACAGTGCCCTTCCGGTGAAGGTCTTAACTCGGTGAGCTTTAGAGTTAGTTTATTTCAAGCGCCTTCAAATTTACTCAAGGTAGCGGTTGGGCATTCATGCGTTCGGAGTTCACCTCTATCTTTCTATAGTAGTTATGTCTTTATTTGTATTCGTAGGTAGATGTTGACCCTGTGTGGGTATTTTTGATGTTTTTCACTCATGGTTGTATAGTAGTTATTATACTGTTGACACCATGTTTTAGGAGTTATGTCTATGTTGTAGATTATATTTCTTCCACATTTATCATACTTGTGTGGCTTGACTTCGTTATAGAAGCCTTAAGTTGAGGGTATTTTTGTCCAAATGTTGATACCTAATCCGCGCGCTAAACAGAAAGAGTAGAATGGCCGATTCCTGCATAGCATGGGTATACAGCCACCAATAGACAGGGTTAGAAAATAACCGCTAGCATGAATCTCAGGATAAGGATTAAATAATTCCAGTCATAAAATCAAGTAAAACATCTATAATGCATACAACCTTATAGATATAAGTGCTGGGAAAAAGGATCAAGTTTAGAATGCACTTAAAACCTTTACCTGGACTGTGTAACTTAGTCGTCCTAACCATCTACGGGACATATGGGTTCAGCTCCCCCTGCTGAAAGGGTTCCAGTACGTGTTGCCGCATGACCAGGAAATATCCCATGGGATGACTAGTACATCCCTCAAATATAAAATGTGACACTCACATGTGGTCATCAAGACCCCTTATATCGGCAAATATGAGTTTTAGATTTTGATCCCCCTGGGACCTCCACCTTCCATGGCTTAGCTACACACCCCGCCATTAATGCCCAATTAAAACTATGTCTAAACAATCCATTTACTATTTATTAACCAAGGCCAATATTAATGGTATCGTCATACCACCCCTTACTTGTAAGTAATATCCATAGACAAGCCATTTAGGTTAAGGGGACCTTAGATGCCCTTCCAATTACATATTAAATCCACTTGAGAGACTTCCATGTTCTTCACAAGCATAACCATTTAGATTTTAGTCTTTCCAAACCATTTAAACCATGCATAAATCCTTTGTCCAGTTTAAAACATGCAAGAGTTCCATTAAAAGAAGATAATGCAATGAAAATATCTTTATAAGCATTTAATCAAACACCTTGGGGGAATAATATAACCAAAACCAATTCCAAAGACCATTAAACCATTACCATGCAATCCAATTTTCCAAAACCACTATTGATGCATATAAAAGCGTAATTAAAACCATGAGAAACCATAACCAAGCATTCAATATCAAAACCCCCAGTAATAGTTGAAAACCATAATCATGAAATAGTAAAGCCATGAAATCAATCATATAAACCATTCCTTTAGTTGAAATTAGAATAAGAGAAGAGAATCATGCCTTATACCGAAGAATTGATGGAAGAGAATCACCAAAGCAAGCCCCAAAGTAGTCCCTTAATTGAAACCCTAACTTTCTTACACCAAAAGCTCTTGATAGAATTATTAGATGTTTAGGAATAGTTTCTAAGTGTTAATGAATAGAACAATAGGGTAAATAATCTCCTAAGTGTATTAGAAGTTGTTGGTCCTAATTAGGGTAAGTAGAGAAATATCCAGAATACCCTCACTTAAATCCCTTAAAAACCTATCGCAGGGATACGACTAACCCATACGAGTCGTACCCTCCTACGATCGGTATCCACCACCGTATATAAGCCTCAACCCTTGGATCAAACATTATCCAGTATAAGACTCATACAACCAATTCGTAACCACAGTATACGATCTGTACCCATAACCTGTATCCATGGTAGAATGAAATACCAGGATTATCAAACACTGTCCATTATAGGACTTATACTAAACTCTACGACTCATACCCCTAAGTCGTAACCATTCCCGTAACCAAAACCATCCCACCAACTAACATTGTTCAGCATACGATAGGACCATACTACTCATACCTCAACATACAGCACGTACCCAAAAGTCATATTGGGTCCAGAGAATGGATTTACAAGAAATTTTCTAAGGGTCAAAACCCAAGGTTTTTCAATCCCCCCCACTAGGAACATTTGTCCTCGAATCACGGACAAGGTAGGGGTAACCACACACAGAGTCATTTGTATTATCAAACATCCTTTTAATAAAGTTTGAAAATAAAGAGGCAAAGATGTTAATCTTTACTTTAGCAAACTCAGAAAATAAAGATGTGTTCAAGACACATACCTTCCGCACAAATCCCAGGAGCAGAAAACAAATAGGGATACTTGGACTTCATTTCCTCTTTCGCTTCCCAAATAGCTTCTTCCACCTTATGGTTCTTTTATAGAACCTTAACCAAATCCACATCCTTGGTCCACAACCGACGAACTTGCCTATCTAATATCTCAACCAAGACCTCTTCATAAGACAAAGAATACAAAATACCCAATCCTTCCAATGGAACAACCAAAGAAGGATCACCAAGACACTTCTTCAATATAGAAACATGAAAAACCGAATGAACCAAACTTAAGCTAGATGGCAACTCTAATTGATATGCAATATTGCCAACTCTCTGTAAAATCACATAAGGACCAATGAATCCAGGACCGAGTTTCCCTTTTTTACCAAACCGCACCACTCCCTTTATGGGAGACACCTTAAAGAACACCCTATCCCCAACCTCAAACTCCAAATCTCTACGCCTAACATCCTCATAGGACTTTTGGCAATTTTTGGCAGCTTTAAGCCTATCTCGAATCACCTTCACCTTTTCTATAGCTTGATAGACCAAATCAGGACCAAACATATCCACCTCACTAAGCTCAAACTACCAAATAGGAGATCTACACCTCCTACCATACAATGTCTCAAAAGGAGCCATACCGATACTAGAATGATAGCTATTGTTGTAAGAAAACTCTATCAAAGGCAGATGCTCAACCCAATTGCCATCATAGTCAATCACACAGACCTGAAGTATATCTTCCAATGTATGAATATTTCTTACCACTTGTCCATTTGACTGTGGATGAAAACAGTATTCAGACTAACCTTAGTCCCTAACCCTTTCTGGAAAGACCGCCAGAAATGAGACGTAAATTGTGCACCACGATCAGAGATAATCAAACCAGGTGCCCCATGCAGCTTTAAAATCTCCTAAAGAAACAATAGCGTATAATCCTCCACAAAAAAGGTAGTCCACACAGGCAAGAAATGTGCAGACTTGGTCATCCTATCCACGATGACATAAATCATATCATACTAATTCTGAGATCGAGGATTACTGGTAATGAAATCCATATTAAACACTTCCCACTTCCATTCGGGGAAATCAATTTCTTGATACAACTCTCTTGGCCTTATGTGCTCAACCTTAACCTATTGACACACCATGCATTTGGCCACGAAATCAACCACATCCCTCTTCATGCCATTCCACCAATAGATCTCCTTGAGATCATGATATATCTTAGTCGAGTCGGGATGAACAACATAGCGTGACTCATGCGCCTCAGCCAAAACCCTTTTCCGTAGCCCATCGATATGAGGAACACACAACCTCCCTTAGTAGTGAAAAGAACCATCACCACTAATCTCAAACAACACTATCTTTTACCTACCAACGTCACTCTTGATTTTCATCATGATAGGATCTAGCACTTACTTCTCCTTAATCTTTGACGATCAAACTACTTATTGGACTATCACACCACCATCCTTAGAGTCCAAGAGACGATCTCCAAGATTAGCCAAGTGGTGAATATCCTTTACCAACTCTCACTTGCCTTCCTCCATGTGAGCTAAACTCTCCATGGATAACCTGCTAAGAGCATCATCAACTATATTAGCCTTACATGGGTGGTAGGAAAGACTCATATCATAATCCTTGAGAAGCTCAAGCCACCTCTTCTGCCTAAGATTAGGCTCTTTCTGATTGAACACGTACTGAAGACTCTTGTGATCAGAAAAGATATCCACGTGAACACTATATAAATAATGCTGCCATATTTGTAAAACGAACACAACCGCCAACAACTCTAAATCATTAGTAGGATAATTCCTATCATGTACCTTCAACTTCCTTGAAGCATAGACAATTACCTTCACATGCTACATCAAAACATAACTAAGCCCTACCCGAGATGCATCACAATAAACCACAAACCCATCATTGCCTTTTGACAAGGTCAGGATTGGAGCCGAAGTCAACTTATCCTTCAACTTCTCAAAACCCCCTTCATAAGCATTCGACCAAGAAAACTTAACCTTCTTCTGATTCAACTTAGTCAAAGAAGCAACTATCAAAGAAAAACTTTTCACAAATCGCCTATAATACTCGACTAATTTCAAGAAGATCTGGATATTAGATAGAGTCATGACCTAGGCCACCTTTTCACCATAACAACCTTCTATGGATCACCATGACCCCTTCTCTAAAAAACACATGACCTAAAAAACTTACAACATTCAACAAGAACTCACACTAAGAGAACTTGGCATACAACTATCATTCCTTTAGGGTCTGCAACACCATATAGAGATGATTAGCATGATCCACCTCACTCTTTAAATAAACCAAAATATCATCAATAAACATAATGATAAAAAAGATAGACTGCCTAAACACTCTGTTCATCAAGTCCATAAATGTTGTTGGAGCATTAGTCAAACCAAACGACATCACTAAGAACTCAAAATGCCCATATTGAGTATAAAAAGTCATCTTAGGAATATTCACCCCCTAATATTAAGCTGATGGTACCCAAACCAAAGATCTAACTTAGAGAAGAACTTGTCATCATATAACTGATCAAACAGATCATCTATTCTTGGAAAAAGATACTTATTCTTGACCGTCACCTTGTTCAACTGCCTGTAGTCAATGCACATCCGAAGGAAACCATGCTTCTTGCGCACAAACAATATCGGCGCACCCCACGAGGAAACACTAGG
Source organism: Capsicum baccatum var. pendulum (assembly GCA_030864225.1). Taxonomy (NCBI): domain Eukaryota; kingdom Viridiplantae; phylum Streptophyta; class Magnoliopsida; order Solanales; family Solanaceae; genus Capsicum; species Capsicum baccatum. The sequence goes on along the minus strand of CM061551.1, from coordinate 49,301,418 downwards.
ACAAATAAACCCCTTATACAGAAGATCCTTAAGTTGCTCCTTGAGTTCTCTCAACTCAGCCGAAGCTATTCTATATGGAGGAATAGGGATTGGATGAGTATGCGGAAACAAATCAATACCAAACTCTATTTCCCTATTCGGAGGAACACTAGGAAGATCATCCAAAAAAACCTCTGGAAACTTACTAACGGCAGGAATCGAAGATAGAAAAGGACCTTCCGAGTTTGAATCTTTAACTCGGACCAAGTAATAAAGACAACCCTTAAATATTAACCTCTGAGCTCTAAGATAAGAAATAAACCTCCTTCTAGGAGCTAAGGAACTACCTTCCCATTCTATAATCTGTTCACCAGGAAACTTAAAGATAACCCTACGGGTCCGACAATCCATAGACGCATAATAAGAATAAAACCAATCCATACCTAGAATTATATCAAAATCTAACATATCCAACATAAACAGATCCACCAAGGTCTGCTTGCCACCACCAGCTACCACCCCCTATAGACTCTCTTAGCAATAACCGAGTCATATACTGGAATACAAAAAAAAGGATCCGAGGTAACTTCCGAATTGAAACCAAAAGACATAGCCACATATGGAGTCACATGAGAAAGAGTGGACCCCAGATCAAGGAAACAATATATGTCACAAGAGAAAAGTTATAACATACCAGTAATGACATTAGGTGATGCCTCGGATTCTTATTGGGATGCAAAGCATACAACCTATTCCAACCAACACTAGAACCAGGAGCAGTAACAAAAGCAGATGCCATACCACCTGGTGCAGGAGTAGAAGATGAAGCCAGAGGAATATTATTTGCCCCTGTAGCAACCTTATTGACCAGACAATCCCTGAGCTGATGGCGTACATGGTCACACTTGAAGCACTTATCTCTTCTTTCCTCGTAATAACCCCAATGAGGACAACCACAGAACCGAAAAAGAGGACAAGAAAAAACTGACTGACTTCTATTTGCTTGAGATTAGGCAACCTATGCTAGAGAATTGTCACCACCTTAATGACACATAATTCCCGATTGTTGTGGGTAAGGAGCACTGGCATAAAAGGAGCCCGAACTACCCCACTTTATTTTTTACCACTTGCCACCATCTCTACCACCCTGAGACTGACCACCTTCCTGATCAGAAAATCCACTCTACATTCTCTACCTATCCCCAAACTTCATCTGCTTCCTCTTATCATCCTCAACCTACTACATATGAACAGTCAACCTCGAGATGTCTATATCCTTAATCAACAAGGCAGTCTTGCTTTCCAGAATGAAGTCTTTATTCTACCCAAAAGCGAACTTCCTCATTCTCGACCTTATATTAGATACCAAATCAGAAGCATACATTGATAACTGATGGAACTTCAAAGAATATTCCTTTACAGATATCCTCCTCTGCTTAAGGTTCACAAATCCCTCCATCTTTGCTTCCCTCAACTCCCGAGGAAAGAACCAATCCATGAAGGCATTAGAAAAAGCCTCCAATAACCCTTCCTCTTCCATATCACCTTTATCCCTATCCCACCCTCCTACAACTAATAAGTAACATCCTTGAACTAATAAGCTATAAAGTTACCCCCTTTACATTAGAAGCTTGCATCACCCGAAGGATCTTTTCTATCTCATCTAAAATGCCCTGTGGATCCTTCTCCACCTTCACCCTAGCAAAATTTAGAGAACCCATTTTCTTAAATTGACCAACCCCTGTGGCCTTAGAAAACAAAGCACCAGTCATACCTCGCTCAGCCTGAGCGGTAACCAATTGGGCAATGACATGAATAGACTGACAAAATTTTGTATTCATCACGTTGCCCTGAGGGACCTGAAGAGAACTAGCCAGAATAGGAGGAACTCCAGCACCATCAGGAATAAGACCATGACATTAAAGATGTACTCCAGACGTAGCACATATCCCTTCAGCATTATCCCAAATGGGATTGATGAATTTTTTTGTGTTCCAGGTCTAGGAGGCATGATCTAAAAGATGAACAAATAAGGATTAGAGGAGATTCCAGGATTGAGAACTCAATCTTAAAGATAGAATAACAAGAAAGTAAAACATTTCTAAATGTCTTGCAGCCTTCCTCTTATGAGTGTTGTGTGCTTCACACCCCTAAAAGAGACTCTACTCGACACGGCTTTGTGGACTTTCCAGTTGACCATGAACCTAGGCTCTGATATAAAATTGACACGACCCGATCCCCCATCCCAAGTCTAACAAGGATCGAGGACCACCCACTGTTACCCAACCCAACCACCTAAATTCAGCCTTAGATGGGCTGAATTTTGAACATATAACAGGATCGCATTATTGTTCTCATTAAGACTCTAGAATAGGGTCACAATTGTGACTGACCCAACTGAGTCTAACTGTACCTCACCAACCGCCCAACTGTACCAACCAAACAAAAGAGGATATCAAAACATAATATGAAAATTAATCCCAAAATGTAATACGACGAAACAATGAGAAATTATATCCGATGATGCCAGCCTCCCAGCTTATTCTAATGCCAAGATCGACACCAATATCGATCTCGCCCATACCAACCTCCAGAAGTACAACAAGTCTCTAACCAAAAGAGTAAATAAATTTGGTTGGGATATGCCCCCAACCATGGTGAAAACTAATATCCAAAATAAAAAAAAGTGTCTAAAGAAATCAATAACATGAAATGATGCTTTTCGAAAGGATTAAAGCTCACAACTTCAGTCCAAATTTTTGTACCAAATTTGTGTGCTAAATATGAGGAGTAGAATGCCGCCAGTAGGCATGGTTAGCAAATGACCGCTAACATGAATCTCTAGATTAGGATAAAATAATAGCAGTCATAAAATCAAGTAAAACCATTCATAATGCATACTACTATACAAATATAAGTGCCGGGAAAAGGAACCATGTTTAGCATGCACTTAAAACCTTTATCTGGACTATGTAGCTTTGCCGTCCTAACCACTCACAGGCCATATAGGTTTAGTTTTTTCTGCTGAAAGGGTCCCAGTGTGTGTAGCTGCACGACCAAGAAATATCCCATGGGATGACTAGTATATCTCTTTAATATAAATTGTGGCACTCACACGTGGTCATCAAGACCCCTCATATTGGCAAATATGAGTTTCCTATTTTGGCCCCCCCCTCCTCAAACCATCATCTTTCAAGGCTTAGATATACACCCAGCTATTAATGCCCAATTAAAACCATGTCCAAATAATTGATTTATCATTTATTAACCAAGGCCAATATTAATGGTATCGTCATACCACCCCTTACTTATAAGTAATATCTATAGCCGAACTATTTAGGTTAAGGGAACCTTAGGTGCCTTTCCAATTAATATATTAAATCTATTTGGGAGACTTTCATGTTCTCCATAGGCATAGCTATTTAGCCTTTAGCTTTTTCAAACCATTTAAACCATGCATAAATCGTTTGTCTAGTTTAAAACATACAAGAGTTCTATTAAAAGAAGTCAATGCAATGAACATATCTTTATAAGCATTTTTATCAACCACCTTGGGGGCATAATATAGCCAAAACCAATTTCAAAGACCATTAAACCATTATCATGCAATCCATTTATTCAAAACTATCATTAATGCATATAAAATAGTAATTAAAATCATGGGAAACCATAACCATGCATTCAATATCAAAACCCCCAATAATAGTTGAAATCATAATCATGAAATAGTAAAACCATGAAATATATCATATAAACCATGCCTTTGGTTGAAATTACAATGAGGAAAGAGAAGCATGTCTTATACCAAAGAATTAATGGAAGAGAATCACCAAAGCAAGCCCCAAAGTAGTCCCTTAGTTGAAACCCTAGCTTCCTTTCCCTAAAAGCTCTTGAGAGAATTATTGGATATTTAGGAATTTTCTAAGTGTTAATGATAGAATAATAGGGTAAATAACCTCCTAAGTGTATTATAAGTTGTGGGCCCTAATTAGGGTAAGTAGAAAAATATTCAGAATACCCTACTTAAATTCCTTAAAACCCGTCACAAGGATACGATTGACCCATATGAGTCGTATCCTCCTATACAATCGGTATCCAGCACTCATATCCAAGCCTCAAGTCTTGGATCAAATACTTTTCAGTATACGACTTATCCAACCAAGTCGTAACCATAGTATACGATCCGTACCCATAACCCGTATCCCTGGTAGAATGAATTACCAAGAGGCTCAAACACTGTCAACCATACGAGTTCATGATACTACTCGTACCAAGACCTATGACTCGTACCCCTAAGTTGTAACTATTTTCATGATCGAAACCATCCTATACGGAAGGACCATACCACTCGTACCCTAGCATACGACTCGTATTTATGAGTCATATTTGGTCCAGAGAGCGGATTTTCAGGAAATTTTCTAAGCATCAAAACCCAGGATATTTCATCTGTAAAATAACATCTCTAGACATAAATTAATAAAGGAAAAAATGTATTCATTTTGTTATCAATATGGAAATATTTGCTTGTTTTTTTTGCTAACGTAGTGTCTGGAGACCTTATTAAGAAATAATTAAAATAGGAATGTGTTAAGGCTTGTCATAATTTACTCACAGAAAGAGTAGTTGGACCAACATGAGAAATGGGTTTTGTTTAAGGGGTCCTCCAAATCAAAATTCATCACTGAAAAAATAAATCTAGAATCCTAGTGATGGATCCATATAAATCCATCCATGGACTTTGAGATCTTTGTCCTCGCATGAGTATTGATACTTGTCATCAACCTGATTGCATTATCAATCAAGACCCCATATGAAATTGATAAATATAGACTTAGCTAGAGCATATTTTAAATTGGTTAGTTAAATTATATCGCAGGAAATGACAAGTAGAAAATAAGCACCTTGCCTTTGAATTCAGGCTTAATAGGATTGACAAGTAGGACTACTCCAAATAAGAAAGTGGTTGTCCTCTACCTGAAAACCTATCATCAGGTACAAACATATATTTCTTCCTATTACCAGACATAGCCATGTAATAAAACCTGGTCGAGGTTTAATATTAGAAAATAAACAACTTTGTCAATTGTTGTCAATGAAGTTACAAATAAGAGATTTGACATTTGATATGTCTGTGATGTTTATAACAACTATGGAACAATCATAAATACAGTCAAATAGTATCAGCCATAATACCAATACCAATGCCAAGGCTAACACCACTAGACACCGCCCATACCAACCTATAGTAGTCCCACAAAGCCTCAATTCGAAAGTAAAACAATATCCGGTTAGGACATGCCCCCAACCATTTCCAAAACCAATGTCTATAAAATAACCAGAGTATGTAAAGACATCCATGGTATGAAATGGAACCTTCCAAAATATGTAATAACATCACTTTAATCCAACAGCTAATCCCGAATCCAATCACTAAAAAGGAGAAGTAGAAAGGCTGGTTTCTGCATCACGCGAGGACACAACGCCTGAAGGTGGGTCTGCGGATAAATGCTAGCATGCACTCAGGATAAGGATAAAATAATGCCAATCTTTAAAACCAAGTAAACCAACCATATGAATTCACAATCATATATATATATAACCATGCAAGGAAAGAGAGTCGGGTTTAGCATGCCTTTACAACCATTAACCTGGGTATGTGTAGCTTAACCATTCTAGAACCACCCACAGACTATATGGTCTAGTATAACCCTCTGAATGGGCCCCAATGCATGTAGCCGCATGAATCAGAGATACCATAGTAGTAGGGAATTCCCGAGTACCTTTTGCTCTCTATGATGAATATGTAAAAATGAAATTAGGGGATTCTGATATACCCTGTAAGTATCATATATGGTCGCCATGACCAATACTCATATCACCAAATATGCATTTCCAGTGCTCATCCATTGGAGTCACACCTTTACAGCTAGCTAGCACACCTTCCCATTATTGCCCAATTAAAAATATTACCACACAACCAACCCGTCATTTCTTTTATTATTAGCCAACGCTATAAGTAGTGGTATCTTCCTACCGACTATAGTTTGCAAGAAATGTCCTTAGCCATCCTTTTTTATAAGAAGGGATTCCCATGTACCTATGGATTACATTATTAAGTTGACTTGGGGGAGTCCCATGTAACCCACAAGTGATCATTATTATATTTGCTTGGGGGATTCCCTTGTACCCTACAAGCCATTTAGTTAAACCAGCCATAACCACCAAGACCTTGCTATTTAATCATTCCAAACCATTTATACCGTTTAGGGTTCCATTACCAAGTTATAACATGCATAGCTCAATGAAAGTCCGACAATTTAACCAAAAACATTCTCATAGGCATTTTATCAAACAAGTTGGGGGCATAGTGTTTCCAAAGCCAAAACCATGTACCAATTAACCATTCTTATGCAACCAAATATTCAAATCACTATAATAATATGAAAACCATAAGTAAAGACATGGGAAAACCATAACCAACCATTGTAACCAAAACCCCCAAATGTATTTGAAAACCCAAAACCATACAACATTTATGCCATGAAAATAATTCATAAAATATGCCTTTAGTTGGAACTAACAACGAGGGAGGAGTACATGCCTTAGATTACAAAGATGACAAAGAGAAATCACCCTTGTAATCCCTAAATTGATCCTATTGACGAAACCCTAGCCTTACTTGACCCAAGAGCCTTGACAAAACACTGAGAGTGTTTTAATAGAGTTTGAGTGATTACAAATAAGTTAAATGATGTCCAAAGAGTGTTATAAGTCGAGGAGCCTTAAGACATAAAGAGGGGAAATATTCTGATTACACCCAACTTAAACTGCTTAAAATTCTCGCAGGATGGTATGACCACCCCACCCCAACTATGCCTAAGGGTATGAGTGGTACCCTTAACTTATGCCCTAGGCCTCTCCTTGGAACTCAAAACTGTCCAACATACGAACTCCCAAGCCAAACTGTACCCGACCATATGATTAGTACTATAAAATCGTATCCTAGGCAGAATAAAATCGCCTAAGCTAAACTTAGGGCAACATACGAGTGAAACCTTACCAATCATACCCTAATATACGACTTGTATATTCCAACCATACCTTGGACAAAAACCAACCAACCTACATTAGATACCATGTGACTATGACCCATCAAGTCATACCACATCATATGACTAGTACCTTATGTCATATGATGTCCAAAAGCAAAAAATTGAGAAATTTTCAAAGGGTCTAAACCCATGGTATTTTAGTTTCCCCCGCTAGGATCATTCATCCCAGAATGACGGACAAGGTAGTACAAGAATGAATTACACCCCAACATAACCATTACAACCATTAACTAAGTTAGAAAACAAATATGCAAGAAAATAAACCTTCCTTTAACGAAGTTAGAAAACAAAGATGTGATCAAGAACACATACCTTCTGCATGAATATCCAGAGAAGAAAACAAATGCAAATACTAGGAATTAATGTCCTCTTACGCTTTCCAATTAGCATTTCCACCTTGTGATTCCACCATATAACCTTAACCGAAGCTACATCCTTGGTCCGAAACCGATGAATCTACCAATCCAAAATCTCGATCGGGATCTCTTCATAAGATAGAGAATTCAAGTGAAGGATCACCTATACATTTTCTCAACATACAGACATGGAATACCATATGAATAGAGCTCAAACTAGAAGTCAACTCCAATTCATATGCAACATTACCAACCCTCCTCAAAACCATATAAGGAAAAACATATCAGGAATTAAGCTTTACCTTTTTCCCAAAATGCTATACTTCATTCATGGGAGACAACTTTAGGAACACCCTATCCCCAACTTCAAACTCTAAGTCCCTGCTCCTTATATCCACATAGGACTTTTGGCAACTTTGGAAAACCTTAATCCTATCCTGAATTACCTTTTCCTTCTCTATATCCTGATAAACTAAATCCATGCTAAACATATCTACCTCATTAAGAACTATCCTATGGGAGATCTACACCACCAAATATACAATGCCTCAAAAGAGGCTATCCCAATGCTAGAATGGTAGCTATTATTGTAAATAAACTCTATAAGAGGTAGATGCTCAACCCAATTACCACCATAATCAATCACACATGCACGAAGTAATTCTTCAAATAACTGAATAGTCCTATCTTCTTGCCCATCCGTCTGTAGGTGAAAAGCAGTACTCAGACTAACCTTAGTACCCAACCCCTTCTGAAACGACCTCCAAAAGTGATATGAAAACTACATACCATGATCAGAGATAATCAAAATAGGTACCCCATGTAGCTTCACAATCTCATTAACATACAACCTCACATAATCCTCAGCCAAAAAGTTAGTCCTCACTGGCACTAAGTGAGCCGACTTTGTCATCCTATCCATGATGACCAAAACAAAATCAAATTAGTTTTTAGACCAAGAAAGACTGGTAACGAAATCTATGTTGATCACTTCCCATTTATATTCAGGAAGTTCAATTTCCTAATATAAGCCTCTAGGCCTCATGTGCTCAACTTTCACTTGTTGACACACCAAATATTTGGCCATAAAATCAGCTACATCCTTTTTCAAACCATTTCACCAGTACATCTCTTTGAGATTATGATACATTTTTGTCAAATCGAGATGAACAATGTAGCATAATTCATGCACCTCGGACAATACCCTTTTTCGTAAACCATCAACATCCAAAACACATAACCTTCCTTGATACCGCAAGGTACTATCACCACTAATCTTAAATATCGTTACCTTTTTCCCACCTATATCACCCTTGATCTTAATCAAGATAAGTTAGAGCATTTTCTTCTCTTTGATCTTTCTATTAGGAGATGATTGAACCACTTCCTATACCAACACACCACCATTCTCAGAGTCTAAAGGCAAACTCCAAGATTAGCCAAGTATTGAATATCCTTCACTAACTCCTACCTTTGTTTATCCACATAAGCTAAACTCCCTATGGAAAACCTACTAAGAGAATCAGCAACATCATTAGCCTTACCTGGATAGTAGTAAAGACTCATGTCATAGTCCTTGAGAAGCTCAAGCTATCTCATCTGCCTGAGGTTAAGCTCTTTATGAGTAAACACATACTACATACTCTTATTGTCACGCCTCAAATCCTATTGGGGCGGACTGGCACCCGTAACTAAGGAGGCCTGGGAGAACCAGCTCATAACCTTATATTTCCCATGCATACCTCTATGACAACCCAAAATTCAAACAACATCATGTCGCATATAAAAGGAAATAATCACCTGTATAAGCTCGAGCACACATATATATGTATATACAATACTTGGCCATTGGAGCCATCACGTCTACTAAGAAAATACCACCTTGACTGTACATTAGGACTACAAAGCCTCTAGACAATACACAGAGTTTAATTAAGGTCAGGACACACCCCACTATATAACTAACTGCTATACAATACCAAAAGTGACTGGATATGACACGGAAAGCCCCAAAGCAAACTGGATCTCACCAAAAGCAGCTGGATATCCTAGCTCCTACTTGTGCGGTGTATGAGCTGAGGTACCTGTGCCTGCAGCATGAAATGCAGGTCCCCCATGGGGGACGTCAGTACGAAATATGTAATGAGTATTTAAATCTGTATATAATCACATATGATATAGGAGCTCAATAGAAATCAGAAACAAGTGAATAAATCGTAATAGGAGTGGACCACACTTATTAGAACTTGTGACAACCTGTACATTGTATTTATTCAATCACTTTACCTTCGTTTTTATCATCTTTGTAATCAATACTGTACTGTACTGTGACCATTAGGCTGCCTCCAGTACATATCAACTAGAATCGACCCATGATAGGCTTATGCCCCTAGGATACCACCCGATAAGAAAGAACTTCCATCACTTAGTTTAATTAATCTTTGAGATTGTTATTTCGATCACCACCGCATTTTTGATACTTTGAAACAATGATACATCAATAAGAGACATATAAATAGACCATCAATGCAATAACAATAAAGTAAGAGCTCATTGGAACTTAAATGAAGTGTTTTGGAGTCATCAATGCCATAACAATGAAGTAGGAACTTATTGGTATATCAATGAAACGTTTTGGAGTCATTAATAGCACATGGATCTTGTTTAAGTAACCGGATACCTTCTGACATTCATTAGTGCAATAAACATGTAATATTTGGAAAGCAAGTAAGTATTGGAATGTCTTAACATCTTGTAGGGTGGAAACAAGTTCACTGGTAACGTAAGACATCATACAAAATCATTATAGATCACATGTTACTGAATAACTTTGGAAACTTTCTTAATAGAACAATTGTTCACTTTCATGCCAAAGATATGGTATAGAGTATGCTTTACATACCTGACTGTCAACCTTCAATACTAGTCCCAAATGGACTTCCCATCTTTTCGGATTACTTATCTACAATGAACATATATAGCAATCTAGTATTAGCGACCAAACGTCACAATTCAATTATTTGAATTCACCAAACTAGTGGTTAAGTATTAATCCTTAATTACACCATAAAGGGTGTCACTTTAACCCTCTTATACTCCAAATACATTCACATGCCATGCATATACATACAACATCCTCCAATATCAAGTTTGGATTCATTTATTCTTCCAATCAATCCATTAAACCAAATTGATCCATAGACATAAATAATCATCAATTCAATAGTATATCACCATATCCACCTTCCATAACTCAATTACCATATCCACCTTCCACAATGCAATACAACTAAACCATGCAAAATAGTCCATAACCCTATTTTCATCACCTTTCAATAACAACCAATACATATAATCCTCTATCACACATATATATATATGGAAAAGAACACAGGAAAACAATATTCATACCTTAGAATTCACCTCTTGATTATGCAATCCTGTTTGCACAAATAATAGGTGTCGTTCGAAGCTCTCGAGATGACAAACGCAGTTATCGTATTACTTTGGAATTTCTACGGTTGAATCAAAAGTAATTTAAATGTCAAATTTGGCTAGGGTTTGTTCTTTCTCAATTATTGATGATGAAAATGTGTTTTTGAACTCATATACATGTATATATACACATATTCCCGTCCATAATATAATAGGAAATGACCAAAATGCCTTTAAAATTTAAATAATGTCAAATATGTCCTTTGGTGGACTGTTTTGATAAGCTAAAGTAGATCGACCATAACTCTTTGCTCCGATATTGGATTTGGGTGAAATTGGTATTGTTAGAAAGATAATTCAAAGGTATTTCATTTCATGTACATTAGGTCACCCAGTTCGTCCTGTACAAGGAGTTATGGTTGTTTGAAGTTGACCCTAAAAGTCTATTTTGATACGCTGAAGTAAAATGAGTATAACTCCTTAGTCAGACGTTGGATTTTGATGAAACCAATTGAATTGGAAAGAAGACTCAAAGATCTTTCTTTTCATAGGTTACATATCTCCCAGTTCATTATATTAAGGTAATTATGATCATTCTAAGTTGACCCAAAAATTCGGCTAGCCTCAGTAGTTTGTGTGCAGGAAATTTTCCTGCACATTTACTATTCCCAAATATCCCGGCCACCGTTTTATAGTTTCGAACATGCTCGATTATATACGAAACCTATCCATTTTTGGAAATCTTTATATCGTTGGAAAGCTTATTCAATAACTTTCGCATGGAACCATTGATGGGCAAATTCCGGTATAAATAAAATAAAAAAATTAATTCCATATAAATAAGACCAGTGCACGTACTTGAATATGCCAATACATGTACTTGAATACGGGGTGTTACATCCTTCCCCCCTTTAGGACATTCGTCCTCAAATTTTAGCGTAGTTATTCAACTGAAACAAGTTCAAGTCCATCATTAACATTCACATCATCACATAAATACTATGCATATATAAAAAAAAACTTACTTTTTAATGTTCTAACTCCGTTTCTTGAACTTCCTCTTCATCTTTGAACAAATGAGGGTACTTAGATTTCATTGATTCCTCAGCTTCCCATGTAATCTCTTCCCTTTGATGATTTCTCCAACGTACTTTCACCGATGCTATCTCTTTATTTCTCATCTTCTTAACTTGGCGATCTAGAATAGCAATAGGCACTTCCTCATAGGTAAGATCTTCTGTAACCTGCACATCCTCAGTAGAAGTGATATGTGATGTATCTTCGATGCACTTTCGAAGCATTGACACATGAAATACCGGATGTACTGATGAGAGCTCTTGGGGTAGCTCTAATTCATATGCAACTTGTCCAAACCTTCGAGTGATCTTATACGGGCCTATATAACGTGGACTCAACTTCCCTTTCTTGCCAAATCTCATTACCCCTTTTATTGGTGATACCTTCAAAAATACCCAATCACCTATAAAAAAAATCTAGCCCTCTCCTTCTACTATCCGCATATGACTTGTGTCAACTTTGGGTTGTTTTCAATCGTTGCTGAAATACTTTAACCTTCTCTATGGCTTGATAAACAAGATCCGATCCGAAAAAAAGAGTTTCACCCACTTCGAACCATCCTATTGGTGATCTACACTTCCTTCCATATAAAGCTTCATATGGTGCCATTTTGATACTTGAATGATAGCTATTATTGTAGGCAAACTCAATAAAAGGTAAATAATCATCCCAGTTGCCCTTAAAATCTATTACACAAGCTCGTAGATATCTTCAAGTGTTTGGATGGTACGTTCTTCTTGTCCATCTGTTTGAGGGTGAAAAGTTGTACTCAACTTCATTTGTGTTCCCAAACACCTCTGAAAAGACTTCCAAATGTTTGTGGTAAATTAGGTTTCCCGATCTGATATAATAGAGATTGGCACTCTATGTAATTGGACTATCTCTTTAATGTACAACTTCGCATATTCTTCAACTGTGTAAGTGGTCCTAACTGGTAGGAAATGTGCGGATTTGGTAAGCCTATCAACAATCACCCATATAGAATCAAACTTCCGGGATGTATGAGGCAAACCAATAAAGAAATCCATGTTGATCATGTCCCACTTACAGCTTGGAAGATCAATGCATTGCATATAACCTCCGGGTTTTTGGTGCTCAACTTTAACTCTTTGACAGTTTGGACATTCAGCTACAAATTCTGCAATGCTCTTCTTCATGTCATTCCACCAATACATATCTTTCAAATCTTGATACATTTTGGTTGATCCAGGATGAATGGAATACCTTGAAAAATCTACCTCTGTCATAATCTTCTTTCTTAGCCCTTCTACATCCGGCACACACAATCGGTTTTGGCACTGAAGTACTCCTTCTCGTGTAAGCTCAAATGCCTTGGTCACACCACTCTGAACGTTCTCCTTAAGCTGTAATAAAATAGGATATGCATATTGCTTCTCTTTCACTTCAGCTACTAATGAAGATTCTGCAGCATTATGTACGATAAGATCTTTATTCGGAGTTTCAAGAAGGCAAAATCCCAAAATAGCTAACTGGTGAAGATCTTTAATCATCCCTTGCCTTTATATAGGAGTCATCATAGTCTTACGACTTAACACATCAGCTACCACATTTGCTTTCCCTAGATGGTACAAGATATCAACATCGTAGTCCTTTAATAGTTCAAGTCATCTCCACTGCCTTAAATTTAGATCCTTTTGATTAAAAATATATTGCAAGCTCTTATGGCCAGTATATATATCAACATGAACCCCATATAAGTAGTGGCGCCATATCTTTAAAGCAAAAATAACTGCTGCCAGCTCAAGATCGTGTGTAGGATAATTTTTCTCATGTGGCCGCAATTGTCTAGAAGCATATGCTATTACCTTACCATGCTGCATCAATACACATCCTAAACCAATTCTGGAAGCATCACAATACACTGTATACCCTTCGGTGCCTTCTGGAAGTACCAACAAGGGTGTACAAATCAACTTGTTCTTTAAATCTTGAAAACTCTTCTCACAGGCATCATTCCATTAGAATTTGGATGCTTTATAGGTTAGCTTGGTTAAGGGTGCTGAAATGGAAGAAAAACCTTTAACAAACTTTCTATAATAACCGGCCAACCCGAGAAAACTATGAATCTCCGTAGGCGTTGTGGGCCTTGGCCAGTTTTTCACAGCTTCTATCTTTTGAGCATCAACCTTTATCCTTTCACTAGATACAATATGACCCAAAAATGCCACCGACTTTAACAGTAACTCACATTTAGAGAACTTTGCATAAAGCTTACAATCACGAAGAGTCTGCACTGCTTGTCGTAAGTGATTGGCATGGTCCTCTTTTGATCTAGAATAAACTAGAATATCATCTATAAAAACTATCACAAATACATCCAGGAATGGCTTAAACACCCTATTCATCAAATCCATAAAAGTTGCGGGTGAATTTGTTAACCCAAATGACATAACTAGAAACTCATAATGACCATACCATGTTCGGAAAGCTGTCTTAGGTATATCCTTCTCTTTGACCCTCACTTGATGGTAACCTGTCCTCAAATCAATCTTAGAAAAGCACTTGGCGCCCTGTAACTGATCAAATAAATCATCAATTCTTGGGAGAGGATATTTATTCTTAATAGTCACCTTATTCAATTGCCGATAATCAATACACATCCTCAGCGAGCCATCCATTTTGCCCACAAATAACACTGGTGCTCCCCAGGGGGACATACTAGGCCTTATGAATCCCTTCTTTAGAAAATCTTTCAATTGCTCTTTTAATTCTCGTAATTCTGCTGGGGCCATTCTATATGGAGAAATGGAGATTGGTTCGGTGCTTGATATTACATCAATACCAAACTCTACTTCTCGTTCAGGAGGCAAACCTGGAAGATCTTCAGGAAATACATCAGAAAATTCATTTACCATCGAAACATCGTGAAGAGTTGGTGGCTCCGCTTCTGTATCCCTTACTCTAACTAAATGATATATGTATCCCTTGGAAATCATTCTTCTTGCCTTAAAATAAGAAATAAATCTACCTCTTGGCACGCTAATTTCACCTTTCCATTCAAGGACTGATTCATTTGGAAAATGGAAATATACCTTTTTCGTGCAGCAATCAATTGTGGCATAACAAGACGCCAACCAGTCCATACCCATTATAACATCAAAATCTACCATTTCTAACTCCACAAAATCATCCATCGTATCACGACCAAAAATAGTTACTATGCAGTTTTGATAAACCCTTCTAGCTATAATAGATTCCCCAACCGGTGTGGACACTTCAAATGGCTTAACTAACAGTTCGGGTATTCTTTCAAACTTTCCAGCAACCAATCAATTAAGGCATATAAATCAAATAAAAAGATAGACAACGTACCCCTAACCACATCTGGGGAAGCCTCTAAATTCTGTCGATCCGCTAGAGCATACATATGATTTTGAGCCCCGCTAGAACTCGTGGCTCCTCTATCACCTCTAACACAACCCATTGGTTGTGAACCCCTTCCTGAATAAGGCATCGATGATGATGATACAGCAAATGACCCTGTAGGTTGTGTCATACCCCCTATGCCCCTTCGTGGGCATTCTCTTATCATATGCCCCAACATACCGCACCAAAAGCAAACATTGGTCCCCAGCCAACATGCGCCCAAATGATACCTTCCATATTTATTGCATGGCTCTCGAGGAGGTCTCGATTGGCTCATATTCCCTTGCCCTTGGTACCCCACTATCCACAAACTCTGACTCTCACTTCTGTGCCCAAATTGATTTCCTCTGGACCCTTGGAACTGTGGTGGGGCACTAGCTACAGAATAAGAGGAAAATAGCCTAGGTGGTCTAGCAGAAAATTGTGGTTTGAACCCTCCTTCGGATGCCATGAACTGCCCTGTAGATCTGGCCCTCTTGGAATATCCTATTTCTAATTCCTGTGTTCTTCTCCTCTGCCTCTAATCTTCCATTTTCTATGCAAAAGCTTGGATCCTCGCTATGTCCATATCTTTGTTCAAAGCGGCAATAGTACAATCTTTAACCAGATATGGATCTATCCTATCCACATATTGATGAACTCTGTCATCCATAGTAGCTACAACATTAGGAGCATATCTCGACAAGGAATTAAATCGGAGACTGTACTCCCTCACGCTCATATTCCCCTGACGAAGATTTAAAAATTAATCTGCACGGGCCTGCCAAATCTCGAATGGAAGATAATGATCAAGAAATGCCTCTTTGAACTCTTTCGAAGTACCTGGGGGTGCATCAATACCCCTAGATCATTTCCAGTCCTCGTGCCAATATATAGCCTCCCCTTTAAATCTATACGCCGTTAACTTTACTGTCTCTCTACCCGTTACATGCATAACTTCTAAGGCCCTTTAAATTTGATCAATAAAGTCCTGTGGGTCCTCGTTAAGATCTAATCCAGTAAAAGTAGGAGGATCCATCTTAAGAATATCCTGTATTCGAAGGCTAGCCTCCCTATCTGTACCACTAGGATCCGTGGTAGGAATGGCTTGCCCTTGAGCTTGCCTAGCAACTATACGAGTCAAAAGTTGCACTGCATTTCTAAGATCTTTATCAACAACATTAATAGGTGGCTCTGGGGATATAGTTCTCCTCCCTCTTATTTCTTCCGGAGTGGAGGAAGTTTCTGATGCATGCTCAGCTGGAGCCTCACTTTAATTAGCTGGTATAGTGGGTGACTTACTAGTCCCCTCTCCGACAGCCACATCTACTTGCTTACCGGTATTCTTGTTTCTGGTAACCGGCATCATTACTATAATAAGTGAAACAAACAAATTCAGTGGTCAACTATGACTTCATATACAATATAGGCTCTATCGCATGATCTAAGACATGAAGAAAAAAAAACAATTCCTAAATTCCATAGCCTCCTGTTTATAGATGTGGTGCACGACACACCGATAAACAAGACTCTACATAGACACGACTTTGTAGACTCACTAGGACGAACTGCTCTGATACCACTTTTGTCATGCATCAGTCCTATTGGGGTGGACTGGAACCCGTAACCGAGGAGGCCCGGGAGAATCAGCTCATAACCTTATACTTCCTATGCATACCTCTATGACAACCCGAAATTCGGACAGCATTATGTCACATATAAAAGGAAATAATCACCTGTATAAGCTAGAGCACACATATATATGTATATATAATACTTGGCCGTTGGAGCCATCACGTCTACTAACAAAACACCACCTTGACTGTACATTAGGACTACAAAGCCTCTAGATAATACACAGAGTTTAACTAAGGTCGGGACACACCCCGCCATATAACTAACTTCTATATAATACCAAAAGTGACTGGATATGATACGGAAAGCACCGAAGCAAATAGGAGCTCACCAAAAGTAGCTGGATATCCTGGCTCCTACTTGTGCGGTGTATGAGCTGAGGTACCTGTGCCTGCAGCATGAAATGTAGGCCCCCCATAGGGGACGTCAGTACGAAATATGTATTGAGTATGTAAAGCTGTAGATAATCACATATGATATAGGAGCTCAATAGAAATTAGAAACAAGTGAATAAATCGTAATAGGAGTGGACCACACTTACTAGAACTTGTGACAACCTGTACATTGTATTTATTCAATCACTTTACCTTCGTTCTTATCATCTTTGTACTCATTACTGTACTGTACTGTGATCATTAGGCTGCCACCAGTACATATCAACTGGGATCGACCCATGATAGGCTTATGCCCCTGGGATACCACCCATAAACACATAAATAGGGATCGACTCATGATAGGCTTATGCCCCTGGGATACCACCCGATAAGAGAGAACTTCCATCACTTAGTTCAATTAATCTTTAAGATTGTTATTTCGGTCGCCACCGCATTTTTAATACTTTGAAACAATGATACATCAATAAGAGACATATAAATAGACCATCAATGCAATAACAATGAAGTAAGAACTCATTGGCACATCAATGAAGTGTTTTAGAGTCATCAATGCCATAACAATGAAGTAGGAACTTATTGGTCTATTAATGAAACGTTTTGGAGTCATTAATAGCACATGGATCTTGTTTGAGTAACCGGATACCTTTTGACATTCATTAGTGCAATAAACATGTAAGATTTGGAAAACAAGTAAGTATTGGAATGTCTTGACATCTTGTAGGGTGGAAACAAGTTCATTGGTAACGTAGGACATCATACAAAATCATTATAGATCACATGTTACTGAATAACTTTGGAAACTTTCTTAATAGAACAATTGTTCACTTTCATGCCAAAGATATGGTATAGAGTATGCTTTACATACCTGACTGTCAACCTTCAATACTAGTCCCAAATTAACTTCCCGTCTTTTCGGATTACTTATCTACAATGAACATATATAGCAATCTAGTATTAGCGACCAAACATCACAATTCAATTATTTGAATTCACCAAACTAGTGGTTAAGTAGTAAGCCTTAATTACACTATAAAGGGTGTCACTTTAACCCTCTTATACTCCAATTACATTAACATGCCATGCATATTCATACAACATCCTCCAATATCAAGTTTGAATTCATTTATCCTTCCAACCAATCCATTAAACCAAATTGAGCCATAGACATAAATAATCATCAATTCAATAGTATATCACCATATCCACCTTCCATAACTCAATTACCATATCCACCTTCCACAATGCAATACAACCAAACCATGCAAAATAGTCCATAACCCTATTTTCATCACCTTTCAATAACAACCAATACATATAATCCTCTATCACACATATACATATGGAAAAGAACACAGGCAAACAATATTCATACCTTAGAATTCACCTCTTGATTATGTAATCCTGTTTGAACAAATAATAGGTGTCGTTCAAAGCTCTCGAGATGACAAACGCAGTTATCGGATTACTTTGGAATTTCTACGGTTGAATCAAAAGTAATTTAAATGTCAAATTTGGCTAGGGTTTGTTCTTTCTCAATGATTGATGATGAAAATGAGTTTTTGAACTCATATACATGTATATATACATATATTTCCGTCCATAATATAATAGGAAATGACCAAAATTGCCTTTAAAATTTAAATACTGTCAAATCTGTCCTTCGGTGGACTGTTTTGGTAAGCTAAAGTATATCAACCATAACTCTTTTCTCTGATATCGTATTTGGGTGAAATTGGTATCGTTGGAAAGATAATTCAAAGGGCTTTCATTTCATATAAAGTAGAACACCCAGTTCGTCCTGTACAATGATTTATGGTAGCTTGAAGTTGACCCTAAAAATCTGTTTTGATAGGCTGAAGTAAAACGAGTATAACTCCTTACTCAGACGTTGGATTTGGATGAAACCAATTGCATTGGAAAGAAGACTCAAAGGTATTTCTTTTCATAGGTCGTAGCTATCCCAATTCATCATATTAAGAGAGTTATGATCATTCAAAGTTGACCCAAAAATTCGGCTGGCCTCAGTAGTTTGCGTGCAGGAAATTTTCCTACACATTTATCCCAAATATCCCGGCCACCATTTTATAGTTTCAAACGTGCTCGATTATATCCGAAACCTATCCGTTTTTTGGAAATCTTTATATTGTTAGAAAGCTTATTCAATAACCTTCGCATGGAACCATCGACGGGCAAATTCTGGTATAAATAAAATAAAAAAGTTAATTCCATATAAATAAGACCAATACATGTACTTGAATACGGGGTGTTACACTTATGATCCGATACGATGTCTACGTGCACTCCATATAAATAGTGCCCCCAAATTTTCAATGTAAACACCACAACTAATAATTATAGATCATGAGTTTGATAATTTCTCTCATGCACCTTTAATTGCCTACAATCATAGGCAATCACCTTACCATGCTGTATAAAAAAACAACTAAGTCCCACGCGAGATGCATCATAATAAACTACAAACCCCTCATTGCCTTCAGGCAAGGTCAAAACTGGAACTGAAATTAGCTTATCCTTCAGCTTCTCAAAACTACCCTCATAAGAATCCAACTAAGAGAACTGTACCTTCTTCTGAGTCAACTTAATCAATAGGGCAGCTATCATCGAAAAAAATCTCCAAAAACCTCCTATATTTACCGACCAAACCCAAGAAGATCTAAAGTTGGTTAGAGTCATGGTTCAAAGCCACTTCTTAACCACCGCCACCTTTTATGAATCCATCATGATCCCCTCACTAGAAATAATATGACCCAGAATAGTGACAGTGTTCAACCAGAATTCATATTTTGAGAATTTGGCATACAAATTCTACACTTCCAAGGTTTGCAACACCACACAGAGGTGATTGGCATAATCCACCTCACTCTTAGAGTATACCAAAATATCATCGATGAACACAATGATAAATAGATCAAAAAACTAATGCAATACCCTATTCATCAAATCCATGAATGTCGTCGGGGCATTAGTCAAATAGAATGACATAACCAAGAGTTCAAAGTGCCCATACCAGATTTGAAATACCATCTTAGGGATATATACCTTCCTAATCTTAAACTGATGATACCCAGACTGAAGATCTATATTTAAAAAGAATTTGGCACCTTGCATTAATCAAACAAGTCAACTATTCAAGGAAGAGGGTACTTATTCTTAACCGTCACCTTATTCAACTGTCGATAGTCAATAAACATCCGAAGGGAACCATCAGTTTTAGACAAGTGTCCAGAACCATCAGTCAATGAAACCCTTATCCAAATGATCCTTAAGTTGCTCCTTGAGTTCCTTCAACTCAATCGGAGCCATTCTATAAGGAGGAATAGATATTAGACGAGTGTCCAGAACCAAATCAATCTCAAACTCAATCTCTCTATCAGGAAGAACACCAAGAATATCATCTGAAAAGACCTCAGAAAACTCATTCACCATCAAAACCAAATGCAAAGAAGGACTTTCTAAGTTAGAGTCTTTAACCCAGACCAAATGATAGAGACACCTTTTAAAGATTAACCTACGAGCTCTAATATATGATATAAACTTCCCTTAGGAGCTACGGAACCACCCTTCCATTCAATAACAGGTTCACTGGGGAACTTAAAGACAACCTTATGGATCCAAAAATCTAAGAACGCATAGCACGACTGTAACCAATCTATCCCTGAATGACATCAAAATCCACCATATCTAATTCATACAAATCTACCAATGTCTCCTTACTACCAAAAGATACCACTCAACCTCTATTGACTTTTTAATAACCATAGAGTTACTATTAGGGTAGAAATAAAAAAAAAGGGTCTGAAATAACTTCGGGACCAAAACTGAAATACATAGCAATAAATGAGGTCACATAAATGAGAGAAGACCATGGATCAAGTAAATAATACACGTCATGAGAAAAGAGTTGTAATGTACACGTCACGACTTCAGGTATGCCTCAGACTCCTATTGGGATATAATAGCATATAACCCATTTCGGCTTGTGCTAGTAGCAGAAACAGAAACAAATGCAGAAGCAGAACTTCTTATAGTTCGATGCTTGTGAGGGTAGTTTTGAGAAGCTGAAGGATAAGCTAACTTCGGCTCCAATTTTGAATTTTATTGAAGTCATGGATGGTTTTGTGACCTATTGTAATGATCTCGTGTGGGGCTTGGTTGTATTCTGATGCATCATGTTAAGCTGATATCTTAAGCCTCAAGGCAGTTAAAGGTGCATGAGATAAATTAGGTGCATGAACAGATGAAAAAGCAACCAGATCCTTGTTCGCTCCTGAAGCAACCTTACCAACTGGACAATTTCTAAGCATTTGGCCTGCCTGGCCATATTTGAAGCACCTGTTCTCTCTTATCATAGAAGCCCCGATGCAACCGACCACAGAACCTACAAAAAGGACATGATAAAGCCAACTAAGCCCCACTAGCTTGAGATTGGGCACCCTGTGCCCTGAAGTTATCGCCACCCTGCTGACGCCTGCCTCCCGACTTCTTTGGGTAGGGAGCACTAGCTATGGAGAAAGAAACAGAACTTCCCAACTTCTTCTTTGGCCACATACCACCATCCCGACCACTTTGTGGTAGGCCACCACCCTACTCAGAG
The DNA here is from genome assembly GCA_030864225.1 of Capsicum baccatum var. pendulum. Classification (NCBI taxonomy): domain Eukaryota; kingdom Viridiplantae; phylum Streptophyta; class Magnoliopsida; order Solanales; family Solanaceae; genus Capsicum; species Capsicum baccatum. The sequence continues at coordinate 49,279,448 of CM061551.1, read as the reverse complement.
GGTCTAAACTTCTTACCTTGCCTTTCACCTACCTCAGCTTCTTTTATGTTTTCCTCCTCCACCTATTGTATGTGAACAACTAACCTAGAGATATTTATGTCCTTGAATAGCAATACAGTATTGCTTTAAAGAATCAACTCACGAGATAGTTTTGAGGCAAACTTTCTCATCCTGGCCCTCATATCCGACACTATCTCTGGAGCATACCATGACAACTTGTGAAATTTCAAGGCATACTCCTTGACCAACATCTTCCCCTATTTCAGATTAACCAATTCCTCCGCCTTCACTTTTCTCAACTACAAAGAAAAGAAGCAGTCCAGAAAAGCATTAGAGAAAATCTCCCACAAAGATGACTCATCAACCTCACCCCTTTCCTGATCCCATTCCTCATACCATTGGTATGCCACATCCTTTAGTTGATAGGAAAAAAAATTCACCCCTTCCACATTTATGGCCTACATGACCCTAAAGATCTTTTCCATCCGATCCAAAAAACCCTAAGGATCCCCCTCCACCTTAACACCAGTAAAAGTTGGAGGACTCAACCTCATAAATTGTCTAACCCTTGTGGCCTTAAAAGATGCAATACCAGATGGACCATGCTCAGCCTGAGAAGCTACCCATTAAGAAATCACATGGATCGACTGATGAAACTCTGGATTCATCATGTCTGCCTAAGAAGACTAGAAGAAATCGGTAGAACTCTATAAAAATCAAAGATGGGACCCTAGACCGAGTATGGATCCCATGAATAGAGCATGTCCCATAAATATTATCCCCAGTTCGGATAGAGAAGTTACCGGGTGCATCAAATAACACAAAGAAAGAATAACATTCCTAAATGTCTTGTAGCCTCTCTCTTATGAGTACGGCACGCTACACACCCTTTAAGGAGACTCTACTCAACATGGCTTTGTAGACTCCCAATTGACTATAAACCTAAAGGTTTGATACCAACTTGACATAACCCAAACTGGGGCCTTGTCATAATGGGCATCACTAGTCCAACTAGGACTGGGGACCACCCTCGTTACCCAACCCAACCTCCAAACACTTACCCTAAGTCAGATAACTTTTGAACATAAACAAGATAGCATTTTGTATAATTCTAGACTTTGGGATAGGTCCATAACTGTGACCAACCCAAGCAAGTCCAACCATCCAATACCCAACCAATAACCACACTAAAACCAAAACAATAACCAAGTATAAGCCTATAACATAATAGGTTGGAACAATTATAACTATAGTCAAACGGCATAAACCATAATACCAATACCAATGCCAAGGATGACACAAATACTGATACCGTCCATACCAATCCATAATAGTCCCATAAAGTCTCTAACTGAAAGTAAAATAATATCTGGTTGGGACATGCCCCCAACTATAGATAAAACTAATGTCTATAAAATAACCAGAGTATGTAAAGACATCCATGATATCAAATAGAGCCTTCTAAAATATAAAAGCTCACCACTTCAATCCAATAGCTGATCCCGAATCCAATCACTGAGTAGGAGGACTAGAATGCTCGGTACCTATATCGCGTGGGGTTATAGCGCCCGAAAATGAGTTAGCGGGTGTACGCTAGCATGTACTCAGGATAAGGATAAAATAATGCCAACCTTTAAAACTAAGTAAACCAATCATATGCATTCACAACCATACATACATATATATAACCATGCTGGGAAAGGGAACCAGGTTTAGCATGCCTTTAAAACCATTAACCTGGGTATGTGCAGCTCAATCATCCTAGAACCACACACGAGCTATATAGGTCCAGTATAACCCCCTGACTGGGCCCCTATGTGTGTAGCCATATGAACCAAAGATACCATAGTAGTGGGGGTTCCTGAGTACCCTTCGATCTCTATGATACATACGTACAAGTGTTCTTATGGGATTCCCGTGCACCCTATAAGTATCATAGATGGTCGCCATGACTAATCCGCAGGTCGGCAAACATGAGTTTCCAGTGTCCATCCAATGGAATCACACCTTCATGGTTAGCTATTACACCCCGCCCTTATTGGCCAATTAAAACCATTACCACATAAACAAACTACTATTTCATTTATTATTAACAGAGTATATAAGTAGTGATATCGTCATACCGACTATAGCTTACAAGTAATTTTCTTAGCCATCCTATTTAAGAAGAAGGGATTCCCATGTGCCTATGGATTACATTATTAAGTTAACTTGGGGGAGTCCCATGTACCCTACAAGTGATTATTATTATGTTTGCTTAGCAGATTCCCTTTTACCCATAAGGATTTCAATTAAACCAACCATAACCACCAATTCATTACTATTTAACCATTCTAAACCATTTATACTATTTAGGGTTCCATTACCAAGTTATACCATGCATAGCTCAATGAAAGTCCAAAAATTTAATCAAAAACATTCTTATAGGTATTTTATCAAACAAGTTAGGGGCATTGTGTTCCAAAGCCAAAACCATGTACCAATTAACCATTCCCATTCAACCAAATGTTCAAACCACCATAATAATATGAAAACCAAAGTAAAAGACATGGAAAAACCATAACTAACCATTGTAACCAAAACCCCCAACATGTATTTGAAATCCCAAAACTAGACAATATTTATGCCATAAAAACAATTCATAAAACATACCTGTACCTGAAACTAATAATGAAGGAGGAGTACATGCCTTAGATTATGGAGATGACATAGAAAAATCACCCTTGTAAGCCCCAAATTGATCCTATTGATGAAACTCTAGCCTTCCTTAATCCAAGAGCCTTGAGAGAATATTGAGAGTATTTTAAGAGAGTTTGAGTGATTTCTAATAGGTTAAATAATATCCCAAGAGTGTTATAAGTCGTGGGGCCTTAAGAGGTTAAGAGGGGAAATGTCTACTTTCCCCCAACTTAAACTACTTAAAATTCCCACAGGATGGTATCACCACCCTACTTTAACTGTACCCTAGGGTATGAATGGTACCCTTAACTTGTACCTTAGTCCTTCTTTGGACCCCAATACTATCCAACATACGAACTCCCAAGCCAAACCGTACCCAACCATATAATTAGTACCATAAACTGTAGCCTAGGAAAAATAGAATCACCTAAGCTAAATTTAGGGCAGCATATGAGTGACACCATACCATTCGTGCCATCACATATGACTTGTATGTTCCAATCATACCTTGTACAAAAACCAATCATCCTCTACTGGTTACCATATGACCATGACCCAATAAATCATACCACATCATACAACTAGTATCCCAAGTCGTATGATGTCCAAAAGCCAAAAACTGAGAAAATTTCTAAGGTTCAAAACCCAGGGTGTTTCAAAAAATAGGTTGGAAGTGAATTAGATAAAAAGATAGAAGAAAATATCTAAAAATTATGTGACTATACGACTCATATCCAAAGTCGTGGTGATAACACTGAAGGCTGCTAATTTTGGGAGAAGAGTTGGGGTTGAAAATGACTTGTTAAAAGTGATAATGAGTCATAGGGTGAAGTCGTTCTGAGAAAAATAATTGAATTCCTAAAGGTAGACAATTTGATGTTTCGATGGAAACAAAGAAGACTATGATTCGTTATGCCAGGTTACGACTTATAGTGATGATTTGTTATGACAATAATAATATATGCCCTGGAAGGTGAAAATCAACTGGTGTGACAATGAGTCCAGCAAAAGACTCATATTATTTGACCACGAGTCATCATCACTGAGTGCAAAATGGAGAGAACGAGCTAAAAATGAGTCATCGTCAGTCCAGATGACTCATTGCCTGACTTTTCATCTTGGAATCTGTTCGTTCTTAGTTTTTGGTTGATTAAGTAATTCGAGACTTTGGGTTTTCTTCATCAATTATTTGTGAGATTATTCATATGTTTTGTTTATTGAATTTCATGGATTATTCACAATAATGAGTGGCTAATTTCCTTAGATAGGGTTCCGAGAATCGTGGAAGAAAACATAGTAGGGGAAGTGTGAGTTTTTTGGGATAATTATTCACACTTGCATTGTGATCTTCTTTGATTTTATTGCTTTTTTAGTGGTGGCAAACTCTAAGAAACTACCTATATTCGAGATCATCTTCACAAGAGCGATTGAGATTGGGAAAAGGGGATTATAACAATGATTTGAGGCTACCAACCCTTATCTGATAACTTGAGACCCACAAGGTGACAGTTATACTGGGATAAAAAACAAGGGTTAGTAAGGCGACAGCCTGAGACTCATAATATAAAGGGTTAAATTTACCAACGTGTTCACAAGACAGTTGCTAATAACTAGCTTGTCAAATTCTATATGTGTGGCGGTGAGATAGTTGGATTAAGCATGAGAAACCTACTGAGTTACGAAGCCAGGGGGAACACAGTCCTAGTATTCATCTAATATTGTTTACATCCAAAAGCATTCATAAATTATTACTTTTATTGTTTATTACAAATCCCCCCATTACTTTTTTGCACTTTTGGCTACTTCAGCAAGTTCGAGAGACAAATTTGACATATTCCCAATGGGATAGACCCTAACAAAATTGGGTAACTATAATTTGACAGCAATCGCATTTTATCTTCTTGGAGGGTATGGTTTGGGCGACATCAACATACCCTAATATAAGCAAATTGGGGTCCAATATATAACCTTAGTTGGAAGGGTATTCAGTACCTTGCTAAGTATACACTGATGTGGATCTACTAAACTGATGTCTAATAAGAGCTAACATGTAAAGCTTGGTCTAATGAGTGATCTATTAGAACATATAGTGGTGCCTCAGTTTTAGGACTTAGGGACCTCTACTAAAGGTCTCAACCTAACTGGCGGATGAGCCCTCATCCTTGTGTCTGCTCGGTGCTAAGTACTACTCCCAAATGAATGACTGATAGCTGAGATGCTCAATGATAATAATGATCTGAATATCAAAATAAATGCATTATCTGAAAATATTCAAAACATATAAACTAGGGAATATATCATCCAAAACATATGCATGATATCTTAGGTCATGGGATGTTCATAACATGCCATCTCTAGAACTATTATGTCAATTTTGTAACCCGGATGAATTTACAAAATTCAATTACTCAGGTCAAAAAAACATGGATTTTAAAATGTAACTAGGATTGGATCATGTACAAGTAATAACACTTAAATTTATGCTAAAATTGTGATTATAACTTACTAGCACATAGGGACTGAGATATTAATGAATTTACCAATACCCATAAACCATAAATTTTGACAAATGGATTGTACTGGAGAATTAGGTTAACTTTTGGACTCAATGGATGAAAAATCCCACATACCTGGAGATGAAATTCTTGAAGAATTCGTTAGAGTTGGATGCTTGAGAAAGATGAACCCTAGCTCTTCCTTGGGAAAAATAAATTATTTTTTTCACTTTTGAAATAAAGTATCGGATATTACTCTAAGTAATGAGATATTAGGGTCATATTAACCCTAATAATAACCTTTGAGGCTCCTAAAATGATGCAGTTTTGATGTTAAAATAGTAGGAAAGGACTGTTATGTCCCTTAAAACTTCATAACTGGAAACTGCATGGAGGGATGTGCAAAACCTTTTCACGATCATGGGACCAACCTATGATCGTGGGTTGCACTCATTGTTGGGAGATGGATGGGATCTACCTATGATTGTAACTTGGTTTGTATATTTATTGGTTCCATTAAGAGAATTTGTGGGACTCACAATTGTGCCTGGGAATTATAGTTTCAAAGCACGATCTTAGTTCTCTCTCATGGTATGAGGGTAAACTTTGTCAAATTTTAGATGTTGGAGCTGACTCATTCAGAAGATACTATTATATGGTCATACAATGTAACCACGGCCGTGGTTTGGCTCGTGGTATCTCACTCTAGAGCAGTGCTTTGCTAAAAAGCCATAACTTTTTACTCCAAAGTTGGATTAAGGCAAAAATAGATGTGTTGGAAAGATAATTCAAATATCTATCATTTGATGGGTCCGAGACTCAAAGATACATAAAAATCTAGAAGTTATGCTTGTTTAAAGCCAATCACTCCTTTAGGAATTAATTGATAAGGGAGGTTTTGTCTTGGCTAAGGGCTGGGGGATTATGGGGCCTAGGTATATGGCTAAATCCCTTCGCATGCTGTTATAACTTAATGATTTACCCTACCCATACTTGAAGCATGGTTCTAGACTAGTCTTGGATTTTTTGGGGTCTTTGCAACCCATATATTGTATCTCAGATCCCAATCTCCACTCTACCATCCAGCTCGTATTTCAGAGAGAGTTTTCATAAAAGTGTCTCATTTTCTTTCAAAAACAGTATTTTTCATATGCATGCAAGACATCATTAATAATATATCAACCTCTAAGTTGGGTATTTGTATCCAGATAAAAGCAACCAATGCTCAAATAAGTCTTAGATTAGCAAAATACCCCCTTCCGAAGCATCATATATAGAATAAAGTCACTTAAATACACAGATAAGACCAATGATGTCAAATAAATTCCCTACAAGGAATCACACAATCTCAAATATCACAAACCAACCACAATCAAATATAAGCCTCTACATGGGCACACAACAGTAAAATAATCTTGAAATACAAATTCCATAGTTATTTTCTCCAACCCATAGCATGCTTTACTTATTTATTAACTATCTAACTCAAATATGAAAGAAGTTAAGTCATAATCTACCTTAAAATGATGATATCCCGTTCTAAAGTTCTTCAATCCACAGCCTTCCCCTTACGAATGGTATCAGAATTAACTACAACATTCAAAGATAGCATCTACACATTAAAAAAAAGCTAACAATATCAATATTTCCCATATTTGGGTCGGTCCCAAAATGGATTTAAAAAAAATAAGTTCAAAAATGGAGGGGATGAAAACATAATTTTATTTTAAAACAAATTTTCAAAAATTATAGGAGTCTACCACAGATATCGCACGAAAAAGGGTTAAAATGAAGGTCCAAACTGCCAAAACCCTTTTTAAAACATTTTCAGTAAAACCCCAATATTTTATTCCAAAATAATAATTTAGAGGAGTTTTTGAAGATATAATACCCACACAGAAATAAATGTTGAAACCTTTAAAAATTGCTTTTTCCAAAGCTTGGAGGCCCAAACATGAAGCAAAATCACAAAAATAGAAAATTTATACTGTTTTATGAATAATACCTCGTGAATGTTGTAACCCTTAGCATTCGCGAGGGTCAACGTTGACCATGACATTAAATTGGACTTCGCGTTCTTGTACAAGACTTTGTATTCATGATAGCCTCATCGCATTCATGATGGAGGATTCTGCCTTTCATGATCGCGACTACCACCTGGTGATAGCGATGAAGGGTGATTTCTTTCTCTGCATTTGTGGCTAAACGCCCGCATTCGCGAAGAAGATACATGCATTAGATATCAGTTGTGCACTGGCTGATTTTGCATGATTTTAAATATTCTAAATGGACCCTCAGAATTTATTTGGGACCCGGTAGAAGTAAACTATATATGCTATTAGGCTAATTTCAATGTTCCAGAATCAATGGAGACATCAAATTTTTGAAAAGGGGTTGTTTTCACAAAACTAACCCCCAAGACCTTATTTCACTACTTTCCAAATGAAGGATCGAATTAAGATATAAAAGCATTGAAATTGAATCAATCCCTTTATTAAGCTAAATTCAATATTTCGGATCTTCTTGGACAGTCCGTTTTGCCATCCGATAACCAGGTCAACTATATGACTCCTCAAGCCTCTAAAAATCATAGATTCACATAAATAATTTTCGATCACATCGAGAATAGTGTCAATCATCTTCGAACCTCAAAATCAACATGTAGCAGCTGTGAGGAAGGAAAATGGTCAAAAGACATAGAAATAAAAAATTTACAAATTCAAGTCATTACATATATAATGTAATACTTAATGTATTTATGACACTCTTCATATTTTTTATAAATTTATTTTTGATTCAACTTTTTTATTTTTATATGCAGATGGTTATCATTTAACAAGATAATTTTCTTTTATATTTTATCCATTCTTGAATTCAAGTAAGTGACATTTTTTGTTTTATTTTTGTAAAATAAAATTATAGAAGAAATATACGCACTACTTGATTAAAATAATGAAGAGAAACATTGATATTTGTACATGTATATCTTCAAATTTATGCACGCATGCATATAAACTATTTTAAAAAATGAAAATTTCTTCATTCTTTTCTTTCTTATTTCTTAATTTGGCTATTAAAGAAGAAAAAAATATAGTACCATCTATAATAACTTATTTGAATTTGAAGATTAAAACTAATAGTTCGGATTTTCAGTTTTAAAATATTTGATATTTTACTATTTAAATATTTAATGACATGCATAACTTTTTCCTATCTTATTTTTCATCTTCTCTTATTCTCAAGACAATGATTCATTTATTAAAATCCAAATAAAATTCATGATAGTTCAACAATTTATGAATACAAAAAAAAAGAGTAATTACTTTATTAATTTTAATTTGAATTGATGGATAAAATTCTCTTTTCAAATTAAATAGAATTTTGTGGATATGTTATTTGAATATTCTACAAAAATAAAATAATGTAATCTTATCTTGAAATGTACATTAAGTCATTTATTATTTTCATCACTTTGTATACTTTCTTGAGTATAAAACTTTTAAATAACAAATATTCTAAACTAACTATTTTTAAAATTAAAAGCATATCTTGAAATCTAATTCTTTTTAATGAATTTTAATGATTTACAACTTTAAATTATAGTTATTGCTTTATAATATCACGACATCAGTGCATTCAACTTCAAATATACTTGAGGTAGAAAAAGTTTCTAAACTTATTAATTATCATAAAATATTTTTTAAGAAAATGTAAAAATCACATCTCAAATATTATAATAAAATTTAAATTGATATATCATTTTTTAATCAAAAAATATTTAAAATTGAATTGATTAGCACAAAAATTTTTATAGGCCAGTTTATCTAATTTATATTATATTTGTGAGTAGTGTTTTTGAAGAGCATGTCTCTTTTTCTTAACTTGCTAGCTCTAATTTTTATTGCTTAGTTTTCTTTAATTGTAACATGATTCAAGAAGTGTCATGACCCGATTTACCAGTAATGATGGCACCTACTCTATCCTTCCAGTAGGTAAGCCAAATCGTAACTCCAGAGTTAAACACAATGAGTTAATTTGGTAAAAATGCCCCAGAGGGGCCTAATAAGAAATCCAACATGATAAATAAGCAAGGCGATAGAAATAGTTTAAATTTCTAGAATAATCAATACACCTGTTTAAAAAAAAGACTGGACATAGAAAGATAGATGAAAATAGGTGACTCCGACTCCAAGAACTCACCCTACCCCGAATATCAACATAGCACAGACATCAATCAATAATGGCATCTAGTACTCAGATCTGCACAAAAAAAAAAGTATTGAAGTGTAGTATAATTACCGAAACCACGGGTACTCAATAGGCATTTTCGGCTGACTAAGCTAAATAGTCATAAATAAGATAAAATGCAAGATAACATAATTATGTCAAGGTAGATACGAACCCGAATCATATTGAACATCGTTGTGCATAAATAGGTAAATAAACCAAAATAACAGCATAACATAACGTAGAGTATAAACATACGCAATCACACTACAAAATTAGCTCACATACATTAATTGGTGCAGAAAATTAAATAACCCATCGTAAGCCCCCATAATCCTGGAAGGTACAAACAAGATAGTATAACCCATAACCGCCATTTATCAACTCTCATAATATAATTGAAATTCATCCAAGTCATACCACACTATAACCATCGATTTTTCATATTCATCATTTTTAAATAAGTCCACACATATCAACTATTCATCATTAGCGACTAATCCTCATATAATAATAAATCATCCTTTATCAGCTAAACATCACTTATTAACTAGTTCTCATTATTTATCAATTAACCAACATTTATCACCTTATCAATATTTATCAACTTATCAATATTTATCAACTAATCAATTTTTATCAACTAATCAATATCTATCAACTAATCATTATATCATTAGAGTCTATTCTAATCATACTACATTATAACTATTTCCTCATTCTCAACTAAGCTAGACTCACTAATGTCAGTTTCACACCACTATATCATTATATCATAATAAGTATATCATCATGATATAATATGTATATTTGGATTCAAACTAGTAGGGATATTCAACAATATCCTTAATTTCATCACAATCATCTTTCGATCTTGCCGGACATGTATATATATATCATAATCATCCTTCGACCTTGTCGGGTATATAAATCACATAATCATTCTTCGATCTTTGGGTATATATATCATCATAATCATCCCCCATCCTTGTCGGATATATAAATCATCATAATCATCCTCCGACCTTATCAGGTATATAAATTATTATAATCATCTTCCAATCTTTTTGGGTATATAAATCATCATAATTATCCTCCGACCTTGCCGGACATATAAATGTCATCATCAATATTATCAATATCAAAGACATCCTCTGAATTTCTACCAGGTGTAAATGATCAATATCATCATCAAATGGACAATAGCATAATCATTAACATAATATATTAATATAATCAATAATCATAATCGAAATCATGAGTTCTAATATAATCAATAACATGATTATCATTATAGTAAATAAACATGATCTTTTACATAGTCCATAACATATTCATCAATATAGTCAATGAACATGAGCACTAATATAATCAAAGTGCATTATCAAAACATAGGTAATAACTTGTCAATTACCTAATTAATGGGTTATCATTAGCATAATAGATAACTCATTATTTGAATAGTCGTTAGCTTATCAATAGCTTGATCAATAGTTAATCCAAGGAATAATATATAGCTTATTCATATCATAGTCAATAAAATAATTTATTTCTTAGAAAATATCATAGTCAAAGGCTCATTCAATATTATATTTGACAGTCCAATTAATAGGAAAAACAATAACATATTCAATATTTCATCATAAGCTTAGCCAATAATCCATATATATAGCATAATCGTTTAAGCATTACTTTCAACGTAATCCACCATAACCAACAATAAAAAGGTGTCTAAATATCACCAAAATAACCATCTTCCTAGATGTACACAAACGTATCAAAGGGTCTTCAATTACTATCACAAGTTTTGTCCTAAGGTGGGTCAAAGTGCCCACTTCTAAATCATCGAAATTATTTATCAAGAAATATCTACTCCAAACTAGGTTAAGGTATCTAAATTCACTATTAGACATCAAACAAGCCACAACTAGTCCAAGGATAGTGATTTCTCTTATTATAAAGCAACTAGATTAATTTCACCTAAGGTAAGGCAACTTGGGTAAGTTTCATCCTAAACTCAAGTGGCCAAGGAAATCTTCTCATTAGTGGAGTAAATAAAGTGTTTCCATCCTAATAAGAGCCTACAAGGTTAATTTCACCTAAGATAGAAATAACTACGCTAATCATACTCAAAACGATAGTCAAAATAGCCTAAATGATCCAACCATCCCCAAGTATTTTAATTTATCACAAAAACACCTAAAATCTATTCCAAATCTAACACAATATCATAAAAATATTATGAAGTTTCTCAATTTAATAAGGGGTAAAGCCTAGTCTATCTCGACGTCGAAGAAAGCTCAAAGATTCGCTAAATCATTATTTTTTTCCTTTCGAGAAGCTTCCACAAGATGTCAAGCTATCAAAATCACATTTTACTCATCAATACAAGAATAATAATACCCATATTGCACTATAGAGTTTCGGTCCAAAAAATTCATATTGGTCCCTCACAAAAAATTATGTTTTCGAGACCAACCCAAGTTCTCACATGCTCAAGGAATCATTATCCTAAAAAATGGATGGAATCTAAGCTAATTTGGGGCTAAAATCAATACCCTAAGCTTTTGAGAATTTTGGTCAAGAAATGAAAAAAAACAATCATGAATCTTAAGGAATCTTACCTCAAATCCAAAGGAAAATCAAGAAATAAGTGTTAATAAAGCTTCTCAAATCACCCACAAACTTTAATACCTAGTTATCTCACTATTTAGGGTTTAGCTCTCAAGAAGAGGAGTGAAGAATGGGAAAAATCGGGAAAAAATAAGATATTTATGCCCATACCAGGTACTCAGGAGTTGCTACTCGATAGTCGCGATCATGATACATGGCCTCAGACTTAGAAGTTGCGATTGCCACATTTACCTACGTGATTGCGGTTCTTGCTGGATGGCAAGGGAGTTGCATTCACAACTTAAAATATCGCGATCGCGGCACTTACTGGTGCTTCCAGATCGTGATCGCGATCCAAGGCCCGCGATCGCGGGTGCACCAGTCACAGCTGAGACTTAAAAAATTTCAAGTCTCTATCAACCCCTCAAGATCCATTTGGAATTCTATATAAGGAAATGAACTACGTAGTCATATCAAATTCGACGTTTCGGACTCAATGGCGCAGTCAAAATTTTCATTCGAGGTTATTAAGATAAAATATAGGTCTCACACACATATTTTATTTTCTTAACTTCCCGATCAATAGGTCGAAATGAGCTCAAACGCCTTGGGACCCAAATCAAAAGTCCACCTAGCATAAAATCAACGTTCTGCTGCTGTAGGAACAGGCAGAATTTACATTTAAGTTGTTTCAGTGATGTTTTTGTCTAGTGACTATTTGAAACCAGCGAAGACTTAAAAATAGAGAAATGACTCTAAAAAATAAACAAACTGTCCGGTAATCGATTTGTCAGTTCCAACAAATTATAAATGACTTGGGGCAGCTATAGAGAAGCTCTCATAGCAAAACTAAGAAGAAATATTTATTTGTATGTTATTATTTCCTCCGTCTTAATTATGTGACATGGTTCAACTTTAGATAGTCAAATAATTTAATTTTGATAAAAAATTCGGGCATAAAATCTTTATTTTTTATGAAATAAAATTTTTTTATGTTTGAAAATTGTGTAAAAAAATACTATACGTTATAATAATTGAAAATTTATAATTGAAAATCCAAGATATTTAAAGATATATGTAAAATTATAGTCAAAGAAAATTTTATTTGAATTTTAAACATGAAATGTGTTACATAAATTATAACATAGGGAATAAATGTAAGTAATGAATAATAATATAAGTGGAATGACAATTTATTAAATTAATTTGCCATATAACAAGTAATAGATATAAAATAGGTAAGCAAACTAGAAAATAATTTTTTTTCTCTGTCATTTTCTGAACATCATGTTCCAAAGTTATATGATTATTCTCTAATTGTTTTTTTAGTTTATCTTCAATGTTTTTTACTATCTAAAAATGCAAATTAATTTTAGTTAATTTTAAATACTAGATAAAATCTAAGTTGTGATAGTTTGTCTATTTTTATTTGAATTTGAGATGAGAATCTTTTGAAATTCAAAAACATTACATACACGAGTTACTGTGTTAAAAAATAAAGTAAATAAAGAAAAATTGGTAATGACTAAAATTCAAGCAACAACTCAAATTTTATATTGATAGTTTCTAATGTTGATGATTTTTATAGCTTATTTTTTTTAATTGGAAAAGGTAAATATTTAATCACAACAAAAAATAGCAAACTTTGATTGATGTAGCTTATATTATAATCAAATGACGTACACAGTTACTGATCTAAATTCTTCATAATGAATTCATAATTTTATTTCCTCTAAAATTCATATTCAAAAATTTACATGCATTATAAATTTTGTAATTCTTAGGACAAGTTAAGAGAGAAATATTAATAATCTAATATCATTAAATATGTTAGAGTTAGTTATTTATTGAATTAACTATGAGAAGACCATTTAAAAATAGAGAAGCTTTTAGAAAAATTAAAGAATCTTTAGTTAGTAATTATTCAGAATATATAAGTCTAAATAAAACAAAAGAAAATCCACAAAGATTAGCCTATCTAATTACATTAATATCTAGTATTGAAGCAAAATTAATAATCCATTTAACATCTAGAAGAATGAGACACATACCACCAAATTATGATAAAATTAGATTTAGATATCCACCAAGATATTATAAAAATGATTTAAATGAATAAAGAGCAAAAATACAAAGAATTAAAACACTTTATTTCTGAAAAAATGTAAAGAATTAAAAATAAGAAAAGAAAGACTACATTACAATATATTTGCCGGAGTTAGTAAAAACTCAATAAATACACAAAAGAAGAAATATCAAAATTAGAATCACAAATAGATAGTTTAGAATATATATACCAACATGAACTATTCACAATAAAATGAACAAAGAAGAATTCATAATAGATGAAAAAATATACGAAAATCACGAAGGATCAAAAATAAAAATAGTATTTTTTAATCTAGGAAGAAGATATAAGAAAATAGGTGAACATTTATATCTAATGTTAGAAAAAGAAGAATTAAAATTAGAAGATAAACTAACAGCAATGGTAAGAATAGAAAAAGAGAATGAAGAAATAGACAGAAAAAAGGAAATAGAAAAAATAAAACAACAAACTACGGAAGAAATACAAAAATAGAAGAAACTAAAAATAGTAGAATTGCTGCATTAGAAAAAGAACTACAAACGCTAAAAGATCTGTATGAACAAAGACAAAAAGAAAAAGAAGAAAAAGATAGAGAACAAAAATTACTAAACGAGATAAATCAATTTAAGGAACAATTAGAAATAAATAATATAGATGTTGAAGAGACAGATAATTATGATTCGGAAGATAGTGAAACATATACAGAAATATTAACAAATATAAAAAATTTAGAAATTAACGAAAAATAAGAAATAATTAATGAAGAAAACTTAGAAAATACCAACACAGAAATAAATACTCTTGATAAAAAACAAGATGACAATATAATACCTAAAACAACAGAAATAAGAAAACCTATATATTATAAAAATAGATTTAAAAGATACAATGAATATGACAAATGGACACCAAAACAAATAGTTAATAAAAATTATAACTTTTTAGACCTAGACTGTGTAATAGATACAGAAAAAACAATACAATTATGGATAGGATATATGACAAAACAATTATTAGATAATAATATAAACATAACAGATGCACCAGAATATATAGAAAGAACACTAATAGGATCGGTAAAACTATGGTTTTCAAACCTAACTGAAAATAGTAAGAAAGTATTAAGAGCTAATAAACCCATGGAAGGAACATCATCAACAACAACTAAACTAACACCTATAGAATTATTAAAAAAATATGAAACAGCTATAAAAGATGAATTTGGTAGTATGACAACAATAGAAGAAGAAAAAGATGAAGAAAAAGACACAAATAGGAATTTAATGTTAAAATTAACAATATGTAATATGTGTTATATAGACGAATATACTTGCGCATTTAAAGAATATTATTATAAAGGAGCATATAGTATAGAAGAAAGTAAAGAAATAAGAAAATTATATTTTAATAAATTACCTGAACCATTTAGTTCAAAGATAATAAAAAGTTGGGAAGAAGCAAAAATAGTAGATACGTTAGGAGCAAGAATAAAATTTTTACAACAATGGTATAGAAACTTATGTGAAAAATATAGAGAAGAATTAAAAATGGAAAAAACATTAATAAGAAATTTAGCATGTTGCAAAAATAAAATAGCACCTCAATTTGGATGTGAAGAAAGATATTATAAGAAAAGAAAAAGACATAAGAAATATAAGAAATATAAAAAATCAAAATACAAATACAAGAAACCAAGAAAAAAATATTATGTAAGAAATTATAAAAACAAAAGACCATATAGAAAGAAGAAATCTATAAAAGAATGTACTTGTTATAATTGTGGAAAGTTAGGACATTTAGCTAGAGATTGTAAATTACCTAAAAATCCAAAAAATAAACAAATATCAAAAATAAAAATAGATAATACGGAATATATACAGATAGATTATATAGATTATGAATTAGAAAGTGAAGATAGTATATATGAAATTTCAGAAAACGAAACAGATACAGAAATAGATAGTGAAATAGATGAATCAAATGACTGAAGAAGATATAAAAATAATAACGAAGGAAGAATATTTAAATGATGAAGGAACGGAACAACAAATAATATTTGACAGTAATATATTTGACGAAATAAAAGGAAAAGAATTAGATTTAAGTGTAGAAAAAATATTTAAAATACCAACAATAAAAAATATTTTTACTAGGAAAAAAGATGAATATTATGTAGTATGCCAAAAAGAACATGTAATAGACTGCAGATATGCAAAAGGTAAAGCTAGTATACCACTAGTAACAAAAAGAATAATTAATAAAGAGATAAATGATATAAAAAGTAAAGGAGATCCAATAAAATATGTACACCTTGGAGGTACAGAAATATTAATAAAAGCATGTTTTAGAGAAGGAATAGATACACCGATAGAATTATATCTAGCAGATGATAGAATTATAAAACCTATAGAAAAAAGCATAATAACTGCCGTAAAAGGAAATTTAATATACTAAAAATTTAAATTTATAATAAATGCAAATTATTCAGTAGCGGTAACAGATAGAAATATAGATAAATCACTAGTATTATATTGGAAGATATCAGGAATAGAATTAACTCCAGGAAGTAAAATATTTACAGCAAGATGCAAAAATTTATATGTATTAACAACAAAACATAAAATAACAGGAAAAAATAAGATTAACAAGATACGAATAGAAAGCTCATTCGAACAAATTGTAAAAACAATAGATTATAATGATTATAGCTATAGAGACATAGATATAGAAGAAAATTTAGAAATAGTAAATGATAGAATAAGTACAACAAAAAGAATAGATAATGAAAAACCAGAATCATCAAGCTCATCAAAAAGAACAAGTTATGAAACAAATTTAATAAGTAATTTAAACCAATATTACATAACAGAAAAAAAAATGAAAAAGAATATTTAATACTCTTAAATACAGGACAAGAAGAAAATTATATAGCAAAATATCTAGTAAAAAATGAAGAAATAAAAAACTGATAATGATATGTGCCCAGATCTACCAAGAAGCTTAATAAATAATAAAAACATAGCAGAAAAAGAAATAATAATAGGAGTTAGAAAAATAAAAATAGAATTTGAAGTAAAAGAAGAAATGCAAAAAGCAGATATAATAGTAGGAATAAAATGGTTAGAACAAGTAAAACCATATAATATAGAACATACACAATTAACCTTAACATATAATAGAGAGAAATTATTCTTAAAAAGAGCCTTAACATAAAAATGAAATTATACATATTAATGAAGATAGTAGTGGAAGGATATTACAGTAGATATTATACGCCTATGATAGATACAAGAGCAGAAGCTAAGTTATGTAGATATAATTGCTTACCAGAAAGTAAATGGGACAAATTAAAAACACCAATAATAGTTAAAGGATTTAATAATGAAGGAAGCTTAATTACTTATAAAGCTAGGAATGTAAAAGCACAAATATGGGATAAGATATTAACAATAGAAGAAATTTATAATTATGAACTAACATCAAAAGATATACTTTTAGAAATGTCATTTTTAGATAAACTATACCCACATATAATAACTAGAAATGACTGGTGGTTTACAACACCATGTAAACAAAAAGTAAGAGCAAAAAGAGTTAATGATAAAATAAGAAAGAAAACTGATTGGATAAAAGGAAGTGAAAAATTACGTAAAAGTTAGAAAATATAAAACACACTGAAGATACAATAGAACTAGTAGTATTTTCAATAAATAAAACAGAAATAACTATATTTTCAATAAATAAGATAGAAATAGTTAAGAAAAAATTAGAACAATTATATAGTGAAGATCCATTAAAAAGATGGAAAAAACATAAAACTACCATAAAAATTGAATTAATAGATAAAAATAGTATAATAACCCAAAAACCATTAACCTATAATTTTGACGATTTAAAAGAATTTAAAATGCATATAGATGAATTATTAGAAAAACAATATATACAAAAAAGTAATAGTAAACATAATAGTGCAGCATTTATAATAAATAAACATAGTGAACAAAAAAGAGGAAAAAGTAGGATGGTTATTGATTATAGAAATTTAAATGCAAAAACTATAACATATAATTATCCAATACCAAATAAGATATTAAAAATAAGACAAATACAAGGATATAATTATTTTAGCAAATTCGATTGTAAATCAGGATTTTACCATCTAAAGCTAGAAGAAGAATCTAAAGAATTAACCGCATTTACGGTACCACAAGGATTTTATGAGTGGAATGTATTACTCTTTGGATATAAAAATGCACCAGGTAGATATCAACATTCTATGGATAATTATTTTAAACAATTACCTAATTGTATAGTATACATAGATGATATATTATTATATACAAAAACTAAAGAAGAACATATAAAATTATTGGAACAATTTACAGATATAGTAGAAAAATCGGGAATAAGTCTAAGCGAAAAGAAAGCTGAAATTATGAAAAACCAGATAGAATTTTTAGGAATACAAATAGATAAAAGTGGAGTAAAAATGCAACAACATATAGTACAAAAAATAATAAATTCGAAAGAAGAATTAGATACGAAAAAGAAATTACAATCATTTTTAGGATTAGTAAACCAGGTAAGAGAATATATTCAAAAATTAGCAGAAAACTTAAAACCACTACAGAAAAAATTAAAAAAGGATATAGAATATAACTATAATGAAGAAGATAAAAAACAAGTTCAAAAAATAAAATCACTTTGTAAAGAATTACCGAAATTACAATTTCCAGATGAGAATAGAAAATTTATATACATAATAGAAGCAGATGCTAATGAATATAGTTATGGAGGAGTACTTAAATATCGATATGAAGCAGAAAAAATAGAACACCATTGTAGATACTACTCAGGTACGTTCAATGAGACAGAAATAAAATGGGAAATAAATAGGAAAGAATTATGTTCATTAAATAAATGTTTGTTAGCGTTTGAGCCATATATTGTATATAACAAATTTATTGTGCGAACAGATAATACACAAGTACGCTGGTGGCTAACAAAGAAAATACAAAATTCAGTTACAACGAAAGAGATTCGGAGACTAGTTTTAAATATATTAAAGTTTACATTTATAATAGAAGTAATCAGTACTAACAAAAATGTTATTGCAGATTACATATCAAGACAAAGCTACACAGACTGAAAATATAGAAGAAGATACTCTAGAAAAAATACTCAACACCCTAACTACGCTTTCCTTGAAAGTGGATAGTATGGGTACTGAGATAGAAAAGCTAAAGACTAATGAAGATAAACTGAAGTCTATAACTATGAATCAGCTAACTCAACAGTGTGCAGAGCTATGTCGATCGGAAGACAATAAAATTCCAGAGCTAGAAGGAGACGTTGGGACACTCCATAAAACCCAAAACATTTATCAATTTACTCCTGCAGGTACAAGCAAAGTAGTTAGTCGACCAAGATACCAACACATGAACATGAATAAAATATTTGAAAAACCATTTACACCAAAAATACAAAAGGACCACTTATTCATACCCCCACAAGTTACCACATACAGAGATAGCCTAAACCAAGACAAAAAAGTTTACAATTATACAGCCCAGAAATATATAGAAAACATCTATAGAGTACAAACCTTCCTAAACCATAACCCAAGAGCTACAAACATCCAAGAACCAAATACCAACTATATAACCCCAAAATTACAGGGATATAACAAGCTAATCACACTACCGAAAACTAACCCAAGCCTAGTAAAAACATGTTTTGACTATGGACTGCTAAACACCATATACACCCAAAACGGAGAAGAATTGACAGCTATGGAAGAATTATACAAGATATTCACGACCTATAAAAGAATAACGAAAGGAACTCTATTTTATATAAAGTGTTATACTGCACCCGCGGAGATATTATATGACGAGATAAAACCAGTTATACAAGTCGTAAAGATAGGACTAACGAGAGATATGATTACACCAGAAGATATTACGCAGCAATCGAAAATACCTAGAATCGAGATACCCGAGTTTTACGCAAACAAACGACTTATTGGACTATCTACGATTATACAATGTCACGACCCAAAATTCCATCGGGCCGGACTGACACCCGAAGCCGAGAAGGCCCGGGAGAACCCGTTCAAATACCTGTACTTTCACTTACATGTCACCAAAAATTTGGACAGCACTTCGTTGCATATAGAAGGGTCTAATTACCTATATCAGCACAACACGCACAAATATATATATATAATACTTGGCCGTCGGGGCCACCACATATACAAATATAACATCACTATATAAACTTCCATGACTTTACCCTTTCTTATGTCTACAAAGCCTCTAGGATATACATGACATAACTAGGGTCGGGACAAACCCCCGCCCACACATGACTCCTGTACAATAATAAAACATAAGGAATCGACTCGGAAAGCTCCGAAGCAAATTGGAGCTCACCAACAATAGCTGTATGACCTGGCTCCTATTTATGCTGTGAATGAGCTGAGGTACCTGTGCCTGCAGCATGAAATGCAGGTCCCCGTGGGGGACGTCAGTACGAAATATGTACTGAGTATGTAAAGCTGTAAATAATCATATGTGATATAGGGGATCAAAAAAATCAGACGCAAGTGAATAAATCATAATAGAAGTGAACCACACTTCATAAACACTTTTAGGATCATGTACATTATCATTAATCTGAATTGGGTTCTTGAATTCAAACACATTTGTGGAACGGTATACATTCGTTCATTTCATTCTTTACAATTATCATTCGCCATTACCTCCTCCTCCCGAACCTCCAACCACCTAACAATAATCAATACTGTATCGTACTGTGACCATTAGGCTGCCCCCAGTACATATCAACTAGGATCGACCCATGCTAGGCTTATGCCCTTGGGATACCACCCATAAACACATAAATAGGGATCGACCCATGCTAGGCTTATGCCCCTGGTATACCACCCGATAAGAGAGAACTTCCATCACTTAGTTCAATTAATCTTTGAGATTGTTACATTAGTGTTCATGCCAATATAGTACCTTTGGAACAACCATACATCAATAGGAATCAAGTAATAGACCTTCTATACAATAACGATGTAATAAGGACTCATTGGTACATCAACAATATGTTTCAGAATCATCAATATCACAACAATAAAATAGGAGCCTTTTGGTATATCAATGAAACATTTGACACTTTATAGAATGGAAACAACTTCGTTGGTAATGTAGAACAATACATGTCTTTGGACAACCTCGGAATCTTACTTGATAGAACATTGGTGTTTTCATGCCAAAGAACATCGTTAGAGTATGCTTTACATACCTCGTTGTAGATTCAGATACCAATTCAACACAACTTCCCGCCTTTACAAATCACTTATCTACAATGAAATGTTTGGCATCTAGTATTAGCAACCCAACACCACAATTCTCTTCCATAATTCCATACAACCAATATTTGCATAACATTCCAAAAACCAACTTGAACAATAGGTTTATGTGTATATATATATATATAGTCATCATTTCAATACCACATCATCACACCAAATCCCTTCATAATTCAACATAATCCAACCATGCACAATAATAATCCAACATCATTTCCAATCATCTTTGAACAACAATCAAATAACATACTTCTTATGCTCACATGCATATATATACATATCCATATAAATAACACCAACATAATTTACATCCTTACCATAAAATGACCCTTTTGATTTCGAAGTCCTGTTGGCACAAATAAGAGGTGCTTCTCGAAGCCCTTGAGACGGTGAACACAACTACGGAATCAATTTGGATTTTCTACGGTTGAATCACAAGATAATTGGAGTTGAAATTAGGCTAGGGTTCCTTATTCTTCAATAATTGGATGATGAATGATGGATATGAGGCTAAGTTTATGTATATAATGACCAATTTTCGTCCATGAGGTGATGCAAAATGACCATATTGCCCTTAAAAATTTAAGTAAATCCGAATCTGTCCATGGTGGACTGTTTTGACAGGCTAAAGTAAATCGACCATAACTCTTTGCTCCGATATTGGATTTGGGTGAAATTGGTATCGTTGGATAGATAATTCAAAGGTATTTCATTTCATATAAATTAGGCCACCCAGTTCGTCCTGTACAAGGAGTTATTATCGTTTGAAGTTGACCCAAAAAAACTATTTTGAGAGGCTGAAGTAAAAAGAGTATAACTCCTTACTCAGATGTTGTATTTGGATGAAACTAATTGCATTGGAAAGAATACTCAAAGATCTTTCTTTTGATAGGTCGCAGCTCTCCCAGTTCATTATATTGAGGGAGTTATGATCATTCAAAGTTGACCCAAAAAACTGGCAGGCCTCAGTAGTTTGTGTGCAGGAAATTTTCCTGCACATTTACTGTTCACAATATCCCGGCAGCCGTTTTATAGTTTCGAACGTGCTCGATTATATCCGAAACTTATTCGTTTTTGGAAATCTTTATATCGTTGGAAATCTTATTCAATAAACTTTGTATGGAACCATCGACGGGCAAATTTCGGTATAAATAAAGTCGATTCCCATACACATATAATCAAACTATACACTTGAAACTATCTCAAAATAATCAATACTCATATTTAAACTCATATATACCTAACTTAGGATCAATACATATACTCCAACACATATAACTATGGCTAATGCACGTAATTAAGTATGGGGTGTTACATACAAGAACTAGCAAATAACTATACAAATGGAAATCCAATATGGAGCTACTACTCGAGAGATCACCAAATGATTTACTCGAATTCAAAAGAGCTACGACCAACAGATATGGAGGATGTAAGAAAATGGATAATGACACTACTTAACCCAGAGAAACCATCTACAACAAGAGCTATTAAAAAAGGATTTATTTCTGACGGACTACTAACAAGATATTGTAAAATAATTGGACATAAATATCCAGATCACCAATGTTCGAGGTGTAATGAAGAAGATAATATTATTCCAGATGTACATCTAGAATAAAAAATCAAGAAGACAAGATGACAGTTAGAAGATAAGAAAAGAAGCAATAATGGAGATATGGCAGATACGACAACAAACGGAAGACAAGATATCAAGATATTTGATCTTATTGTATGAATTTGTATAAATTTTAAAGTGTTTACGTAAAAGATAATAGGGTAGCATTATTGAGCATTAAATGTAGTTTGTATTTTGTAAGACTTTTTAGGCCCTAGGTTACTTTTTAGCCATATAGGCTTTTTGACTTTTATTTGTTTTTTGTAGACATTAAAAAACGTGTACACAAATGTAAAGATGCATTCTTTCGTTTTATAAATAAGGAAGGCAGAGGCATTGAAAAGAAAGCCTTCTCACGTTCAAGCAAAAACTCTCTCCATTCCGTAACAAATATTTTGCCTAGTTAATTACATACATACTTCAATGGAAAAAGCTATGGAGAAACAAACCTCAGAAATATCAAAGCTACCAGAACAGGTATATCTATTTATGATTATGAATAGCTAAATTCATAGTTCCCAACAATCATGATATGATAAAATAAATTCATATTAGTTACTTTATAGTAGAATTATTCGAAGAATAATATGTTAAGAAGTTTATTAGAAAAGTGGAAACGGAGAAAAATCCCTAAGAACTATGTCATCCTAAAGGTGAAACCAATGAGGCAAGAAGCCGTGGCAGGGAGTAACCAGAGTCGAGGCGCTGTTTAAAGGAAAAAGTATTCAAATTACCATACTAATAGTGACCGAAGAACATGTTATTTAAGAATAATCTAGTATATAGTAATTTGAGATGACCATATTTTATTATGTACATGGTTGAAAGGAATATTTTGCAAAAAACAAATTTATGAAAATGAATGATAATTTATCTGATGTGATGGTAGATAAATTTAAGATACTTATTTTGTATGCACTTAGAGATATAAAAGTAGCAGATATAAGAAAAATTATATTAGAAAAAGCATTTGGTGAATATTACAAGAGTAGAGTAAATTATATACCATGCCTACCTAACTACTCTTATAAATACTTATCATGATAAATTACGTAGAATTTTTAGAAAAAGATATGCGAAATATACAGTTACTAGAAAAACGGATGAAAACAAATATAGACAAATACATGAAAAATAAAAATAAATCTCTTAATAAAAATATGCAAAAACTACTAAGGCTAAAACAAGGAACTATAAAATATCAATTTTAGAAAATAGACCATTTAGACTATCTTAAGGTTTTAATCTTATATATACTTAAAGATATAAAAATTAGAGATATTAAGAAAATAATATTAGAAAAAGTAATAGACTACGAAATTGACACCATAAATTCGCTAGAACTGATATACGAAGAAATTTACCCACAAGGATATTATTCAGATCAAGGATGTTAGAATATATTAGAAAAACTAGAGAAAACCAAGATAATCTAAATAATGAAATTAATTATAGAAACCGAATTAGAAAAATAATGGAAAATTTAAAAGAAAAGTTAATATGGATAGAAGAAACCTTAGAAAATTTAGAAAAAAGTACATGTGATAGTTTATATAATTTAAAAAACTCACTACGAGAAGAACAACACAAGATAATAAATAACATAGAAAATCTAGAATTAGATATATACTATAATACAGATAGGATAAATTATTATACAGAAATTTGTAACTCTGCAGTTACTACGGGATAAAATAATAAACCAAATAAATCAATGGATACATCTTACAAAAGGAATAAATTATTAAAAAATATTGAAACAAAATCTAAGAAATATCCACGCACAAAAAAGAATAGATTCATTAGATATAATAAATCTATTTTATATAAACTAGTTATCCGCACCCCCTACAAATGATATTATATAAACTAGTTATCCGCACCCCCCTACAAATGGTATCATTAAATTGTGAGTAGTATAATTAAGAAAATATGAAAGATATTTCTTTTTATTACTATATGATTATTTTTATTTATATAGATTTGATTAGAGCTTGCGGTTTTGGGAGGGGATAAGAGAGGAATTTAATTGAAAAATAATATGATAATTGAACTTCTTTTAAAGTTTAATAAAATATCTTAATATAAAAAATACTAATAAATTATAACTTAGAGATTAATAAAATAGAACGTGCGACAACACCGTGCAATAATGTCAAAGCAGATCAAATGAGATGTTTGGTGCGCTGGCGCTCATGTGCACGGACAGTGTGGGGTAACGTGACCTATGGTGCTGTTGTGCTTGTAATTATTTTGAAGAATTATTTTAATGTTAATAATGATTAAATAATTATTTCTATTTGAGGTGATATTTTAGGAAGTTACAAATCTTTTAGAAAAATTAAAATAAATCATAAATATTTTTGTGATTATAAATTATTATTACTACTCTATTTAGTCATATTTCTAAAAGCAACCTATTTTAAATAAAAAAAGATGATATTTGTTTTTGTAAGCTCCCAAACAAACTATATATAACATTCGTTGTACTTTTTAACATATTTGCCGTTTTCATCAAATTCTCGAATCATAAATATCTTGTACTCTAAATGAAATCATATTTGCCCCTGCTCTTTTATATCAAAATGTCCTCCTTCAAATTTTTAACCTGCACGTCTCATCCGACTAACAAAAAAATTAAAACCAAATGGTTTTATTTTTTTATCCTCGTTATCATTTTTTACTTTTTTCAATACTACCCAAAGATATTCTTTCACGATTAGTTTAAATTTCTTTTCCAGATTTTCTAAATTTTGAAGTTTTTGGAGCGGCTATATTGTTTTTGGGAAAAGAACAGAAACGACACTTCAAATTAAACTATTTCCTTGAAAATAATCATGGAATTTAAATTTCACTTTCTAGTCATTTTAATTTACTGACTGGTTCTATATCATTTTCGCACAACTTTTATACAGGTTTTATACAAATCTTATACATAAATATTCTATACAAAAATTATACAGTTTTGATACATAATTTAGATAATAACTGTACATTTGCACTTCAAATTAAACTATTTCCTTGAAAATGACCATAGAATTTAAATTTCACTTTGTAGCCATTTTAATTTACTGACTGGTTCTATACCATTTTTACACTACTTTTATACAGGTTTTATACAAATCTTATACATAAATATTCCATATGAAAATTATACAGTTTTGATACATAATTTATATAATAATTGTACTTTTTTTACACGTTTTATACAACAATTATATAATTTGTACACACTTTCTATATACTGTACATATACATATTTGATAGAACTATACAATTTCTATACATATATCTTATATAGATACATATTCTATTTAATAATTATATTATTTTTATATATTTTAATTATTATTTCTAAACAATTAAAAAAAGCAGAATATTTGATCAATTTAAAAATTTATAGTAAAAAAAAATTGAAATATTTTTAAAAGGGCCGAATTGCCCAAGTTGAATATTGTATCAGTATTGCATATAGACTGTATTAGTATCGTGTATGGATTGTATATGGACTACATGAATCAAAATGACCCAAATTGGGAAAGATTATGAAATGGCCAAAAAATGGCATTTGTTTAGCCGACTGGACATTGTTTGTCCAAATGCCAAACTTGGGCTATAATTGAGCTATTATTTTTTAAAATGGTCATAGAGTGTCCTCTCCCCATTGTTTTTCCCAAGCAATTTCATATCCAAATAACTCACACAAACTCGAAAATAATTATCGATTTGAGCTTCAAAGGTTGTCTGTTCACTACGAAATTTTATTCTATTAAATCAATAAGAATTTTTAATCATGTTATATTCAAGATATATTAGCCCGAATAAATATTATGGATTAATATAATTGAATTGATTATTTGAATTCAATAAATACAGATTTAATTAAATTAAACTTTTATTGGGATAGTCCATTAATTTGGGATACAAATAATGAGCACACTTTGTTAATTCCAAGAAGTCATTTATTTTAGAGGCCCAATTATGTGCCACATGTCAAATGATCTGGCATGTCAAGTGAAGTGAATGAGCCAATAGGATCATGTCACGTGTCTAAATGAAGCAACATCCCTAGTCAATCCAAGTCCATTGAAAATGCGCCACATGTACAAGTTCGACATATTCCAACCTATCAAATACGACCATTTCACTTCTGATTGATCGAAAAGAGTTTGTACTCACCATAACTATTCCCTTCTACAACTATTAATAAGGTTCTCCATAATTTGAAAGACCACTAGAATTCTAACAAGAAGAATGAATGAGCTCTTGGATCAAACAATGCAAATATCTCAATAAGATATAAGTTCAAGCATTCACGCACTCATGTTCATACACAACTCAAGAGCTCTTGAATTCAAGCACAAGTCAAGATCAAGTTCATAAAATTCACAAGTCAACATCAATTTCTTAAATTCACAACTTAAGATCAAGACCACAAGATTCAAGATCAAGTGCAAAAGCCTTTGAATTCAAGTACAAGCCGAGATCAAACCAATCAAATTCACCAAATCCAAGATCTTCTCAAATTCCTTTGAATTTATACTTGAAAAAAGAATCAAATGATTCCACAGAGACTTGATTATTATTTTTTGACCTGAATTTTACTATCTACAAATTCTGGCACTCCCAGTGCGATAATATCTATCTCTCATCTCAAATTTTCCAACATTGAAGTTTGAGAACACCAATATGACTTCCAAAAAAGATTTAACTCCCAATCAACTTCCTCTAAAGCCATTGATTCCAAGTTCTCTACTGAAGTAGAAAGCATCCTCGATGTTACTTTTGAAAGTTTTGGAGTTGTCACAAGGAGAAAGGCTAGCATGTTAAGACAAACAAACTTTAGTTGTCGTCTGCATCAACTCTAATTTTGGGATATTCAATCCTAAAAGGAAAATAATCCTCTATAAATGCTTCTGAAGGAGGAAGCATTGTGGTAAAAAAGATCAATAAAACTACGGGTCTACTTGATTTCTCTGGTTCCAAGAACTCTACCATAAAGAAAGATGATGAGTCAACTAATGGGTCCTCTCCTCATGTATTGCATAGTGTGAGACCTTTAAAGATAAACTTATGCGAAAATATATTCTACTCACTGATGTCCCCAATGATCAAGCAGGTAATGGTAACTAGTTCTTCATCCATTGAGGAACAACTTGAAAACCTAGCAAAGATTATTGAAGGATTGACCAAGGATCGATAAGTTGATGGACATGATGGATAGATTACTGGATACAGACTCTAGCTATGAGCCTGGAAAGGGTCCAAAAGTTTAAGAGGTAGAACATATTGTCTAAGCGACCTCATATGAAAAATACAACTTCATCAATGATCTGAAATGTTGAATTTAGTGGGTTTACATAGCTTATGTGCAAAAATAACAGTCTGAATGAGTTTCAAGGGTCAAAAAAAGTTTTTGACTTTGCTAGTACTAGTACAAGTGCGATCGCACAAGGACCTATTATGATCGGAATAGTGCATTCGCGGTCTCTAAGACTGCGATAGATATACCTCTATACCTAAAGAGTCTATAAATGGACCCCAATGATGTGATTTTGGTCATTTATCAGTCATTCTTGACACCTAAGGACCCTAAATGAGTATGATAACTCAAAATTGAGCTTTGGGGGTGACTTGGGAGCTTGATAAACAACTTTTATCGTGATTATCATTCAAATTAAGGGAATATTTTATCACTTTACTGATGAATGTTTTGGTTTTTGACCCAAAATCCCAAATTCAGTTAGGGCTTGATTTTAGCCCAAAGTTTGCTTGGTTTACACTATTTTTAGAGGATTTTGATTCCATGAGCTTGATATCATATTGGGTTGACCTCAAAAATGTGATTTATGTATGTGGAACCCACTTGGGGTTTTTGGTATCTTTTTTAGACTCGAAGCACAATGGTGAAATATGAGTATCATTATTCTCATATTAATGAGTAGATTACAATTTTAATAATGTGATGACATTTTGGGATTATTAAGTAAAGATGGGCATTTGGTGAATGATGTAAGGAATTTTGATTTGGCTTTGAGGTAGGCTTCTATCACCGCTTCTTTGTAGTTGATGTGTGATATATATTGTGTGTGAATATGAATGTTAAGATTGATTATGAGTAGAATGACTTTGTCATAATTATTAAAGTTTAGGGATTAGATGAGGGTTTTGGACTCGTAAGGTGAAATGCTTATTACCTTATAGAATTCAACTGTCTTCTCCCTAGATTGAGCTATTTTGTTGTATGTATATGATATGATCCTAGCCTTTGAATGTAGCTTAAGTGTTAGAAGTATGGTTAGTATGATTAACCTTAATTGGGCTTGTCTAGTGATGTTGAAATCGTAATTTGGGTGTAGTTGACTTAAATGCCCATGATTCTAGTAGAAGTTCTTGTCTTAGGTTTGGTTATGGCTTACTTGACATCTAGAATTTGACCTAGATATCTTAGTCGAGTTTAGGACGTATATTACCTAAATATGGAAATTAATGATTAGAAGTGGGATCGTCCGGCCAACTTAGGTCAAGACTTATGTTAGCCATTGTGGACTTAGTTTAGAACTAGGCATAGTTGAAACTATTGAGCCTTTAGAGTAAGTTTACTTCGTGGCTTGGTAAATTATGATGATTTTACCTGAATTATGATTAATGGATTTTGACCACGATATTCCTTATACAAATGATATTGGGCCTTTAGAGATACTATTTCCTCTTAGACATGATATTGGGCCTTTAGAGATCTTATTTACTCTTAGATATGATAATGGTCCTTTAGAGATGTTATTTCCTCTTAGATATGATAATGGGCTTTTAGAGATATTATTCCTCTTAGATAAGGTAATTGACATGTAGAGATGATATTCCTTGTAGTCACAATATTTCATCTATGGATGTCAGATGTTTTATAGATATGACATGCTTCATAGTAAAGAGTTATGCTTTATTGATGCATTATGATTCCTAGAAGTAAGATGCCTCCTATAGGTGAGAAGATTATAGATATTCTTTATAGCTTATTGAGATGTTATGCCTTATAGTTGGGATATGACTTATAATACAAGATGGCTTACTAATATGATTATTGATATGAGTTCCAGATACGTATATGGGTCTAAGTCTGGGATTACGATGTTATGATTTTTTCGAACACATTATTGGGCCAAATGCTGTGTTATGATATTGGTTGGATATCCAGAAAGTGTTTATCCTTGTAAAAGATACGATTGTAGTTAATGAATATATATTTACTTACATATCTCTTTGGTATGGGATAAAGGAAGATGCGGTATGTTGCATACAACTTATTGATTTGGATACTGGTGATAGCAAACATAGATTCAATACATTCACGATCATTATATCTGTAAATGATGTGATTCTAGTTAAAATACGATCTTATGACTATTCTTCAAAAATAAGAGTTAAAACCTACTTTTCATCTTAAAAACAAATTTGTTTAGAATAATAACTGTCTAACTTATTGGATAATTTATATGCATAAAAGAGGATAATAAGGATGATTTAAAAATTTGATCGAGATAGATTTTGGTCCATGATTTCACACTAATATTTATTCCGATCACGAGATATTCAAATCCTTTCTACACTTTTATAATTATTTTTCCCGAGGATCACTCAGGACAATGGATTTATGGACAATATTCTTTTTAACCACGACTTGAGTCTGTGCACCTATTATATATACTAGATGTCCACCGGCATGTGCTAGCACGAGCCTAATATATGTTATTTTTTTGTCTTAATTTATGTAACATAAATAAAATTTAGATAATTGATTATATTTTTAATATACTTTTAGATAATTTAAGTTGTTAGCTATTGCAATTTATAACACTTTTTTGGCATTGTAGTTTACTATTTTAAACTGTTAATTGTTGTAATCTATAATACTCTTCTTATCAAAATTTTTGTGGCATTAATAGTCAATTATATTTTTTAAATAATTTAAAATTTTAATTATTGTGATTTATAATACTTTTTCTTTTATTCTATTTTAAGTGTCACTGATATAATTTTAAAAGTCAATCATATTGCACGAGTGAAGTAGCAAAACAGATATGTCTTAAATGACTCATAATAACCAATTAGAAGTGATATAACAAAAATTGCTATGAAAAATACTTGTGAAAAAATTTAAGTGAGTCTCATATAAGATGTCAAGTTAATTTGAAACAACAAGAGTTCATTTATGTCTATTTTTCCCTTTTTATTAAATATTATTAAATTTTTTATACTTAGATGAGTTATCATAATTAATTAGGGGTGCTATAATAAAATTACGATTGAAACAGTTGAAGTAGACATGTCATAAATGTCTATTTTACTTTTTCTATTTAATATGATTAATTTTCTAATACGTAAGACCCAACAAAATATCATGATGTATTGAATTAGATATGTATTAAATGAGTCTTAATAACTAATTAGAAGTAATATAACAAAATTGTTATAAAAAATATTTTTGAAAAAAAATTACGTGGTCTCATATAAGATGTCAAATAATTTAAAATATCAAGAGTTAATTTATTATTTTATTTCTATTTTATTTTTTTTACATAATACTATTATTTTTTTAATACTCATATGAATATAATAATTCATTAGCATGATATAGTAAAATTATGATTGAAACAACTGAAGTAGATATGTTATAAATGTCTTTTACTTTTTAATTAAATATTATTAATTTTTAAATACATAAATGACATATAATAATTCATTAGAGGTAATATAGTTAAATTACAGAAGAAGCATACATGTCGACGAAGAGGTGCCATTTTTTGAAGCTTTTTAAATTCAATTTTCACATTCTAAATATCTTTTTTAAAACTATTACTCCATAAGATTCAAATTTTTTTAATCTTTTTAAACTCTATACTAAATTAAAATTAGATAAATAAATTAAAATGAATAACCATAAGAAATTAAAAGTATAAATCAATTGTTTCTTTTAGTCTTTTAGTACCATATTTAATAAATATTTGAAAGAATTAAAATAGAACACTGAATATCTTAAACACAAGTTAGATAGAAAAAAAATTACAACTAAGAAAATGACTCAAGTTAATTAGATAAAATAGCTAGTACTCTTCAATTTTCAAATTCAAAGAGAAATGCAATTGCCATTCCAAATAAGTGGGGTCCACAAATTACAATTAATAAATGCAAAAGAAACCTAAAAAATGTTAGAAAAAAGTTTTAAAAAGTGGTCCCATATGCAATTGCTTTTCTGCTGCCACAAGAGTTGTAAAAAGCAAAATCATGATCTGACTTTTATGTTCAAAGATGAAAAAGCACATACATAAAGCAATAAAATACAATATCATTGAAGTATCAAAATTCTGAACTACCTATAATACCCTTGATAGTAAGCAGGCATGAAGACCAAGACCTGCTTGCTTGGTCACATTTATATATAGTAGTAATATCTACTTTATCTTTGGAGCTCAGTTGGAAGTTGCCTACTAGGTACTATTCGTTTGGTACTTATACTACACTTCCGCAGCTTGCAGATCATAGTATGGTTTATCTTCATTGATGTCTGCATCGTGCAGAATAGCCATAGTTTGGAGACTAGAGTGAGCTCCTGCCACTTAGAGTATTACTTTCCTCCCTCTTATGTATTAGACTAGTCTTCATGTTGTATTTGAAGATAAGTTGTATCAGTTTAATTCCTTGATATTTCACTCTTGTACTCTTATGATATTAGAAGCTCTTGTACTGATACCGCTAGGTTTTCAAACTTTATTATGTACTTGATTCTCTTAGTTCATCTATTCCACATTCTTTTCTATATATATTTAGGTAGTCTGTTACTAGCCGTTCTAGACTACGGGGTTGGCTTGCCTACTGGTAGGTTATAGTAGGCACCATCATGACCTAAGAAATTGGGTCATGACAAATTAATATCAGAGCCTAGGTTTCATCAGCGTGTTAGTATATGAGCTCAGTGTCTAGTAGGGTCCTGTGGATTGGTGCAAAGACGTCTATAACCTATCATCGGGAGGCTACCAAGATATTTTTAGAAAATTCAGTTCTTGACTCCTTCTTCTGTATTGTATTGCTATGAACCTCGAAAATATTCTTTGACTATATTCCATCCCCAATGAATGATGTAAGATAGGAGACGTTGTAGATAGATATGGATGAGACTTTAGCTCGTGTTTTAACACTTCAGCACAACATTAGACTAAAGAGTCAAAAATGGATATTGAAGACTTCTGCATCAACCAAAGTATTTAGGGTTAGCTTAGGCTCCAGTTGAGATCGTGGCTACTTCATCCCTTTGAGGTTCAACATTGGGGATCTGAGTCATGTGCAGATCCCCCACAACCACAGATGATTTTTGATTCATTGAGCAGTTCTCAGACTAGAGTAGGGGCTATTAGTGTTCATCAGGGTCTTGACCAATTTCTGAGCATCAAATTGGATTTCTGCATTGAGCTAGACATATTTCTATAATATATCCCTTAGATAAGTACATGATGAATAGAATTATTAGAGGTTTAGCATTGCCACTCCGGTTGGCATAAAAAAGTATGATAGCTGTTGGATTTTTCTCCTCTCAGGTTGTGGATTATTTGAGGGCCATAGAGAGAGAGCATGTATTGATATTTATGAAGTTTGCAATAATAGGCTCTGCCATCAGTATAATGCAATTGGTATTTCATCCGAGAGCTTTTTTTGGTTATGGCGAGATGGGATATTGGTTCAGAGAGCGCCCCAGATTAAGTTAGTGATGGAAATGAGTTGGCACGTATTTCCCCATTGATGTAGAGTTTTTGAGAAAGGTTATGATTGTGGTAAGGATGACCATTATACTAGATTTTTCTCTTAATATTAGTTGGCCATCCGCTTGAGCTTATTTTGTGTTGCTCTCCAGGATTTAAGCTTCAGAAGTTTGTTGATACAATAGAGAGATTAATTACTGGTCTAGAGAGTGTCCCTAATATGGGATTTCTAGTCATTTAACTAATTCAAATAAGCCTCGTGATGTAGTGGCATCCTCAGTTAGAGATAATGCACTTGCCTCCTCAATTGATGATTTAGTCAGTCGGTCCGAGTTTGGGCCTATTTAGATTTATTCTCCCTATACCCATTAGGAATGTAATTGCGGATTTCATCATAATGGTTGGCACTTATTTCCTGCATTTATATTTTATTATATGTATTGAATTTTATTATTTTTCATACCCATTGATGATTATATGCCTTGATGAGTTCATATTGGTTATTATGTGCTTTGTTATTATATTTATGATTTTATGACTACTCCGTGGTTTATTTCCCTTAGTAGTGGATATAGTAGATCTATATTGATATTTTCTCCCTATGGGTATAGCTTTTGGGTTTGAGTCCTATTTATGTTTGCATATTGGCCTTGTTATGTCCCTTGAGTGTTACATGATAGTGATGTTTATTTTGGTATCGCCTATTCATTATATTAATATTGGTATTATTGTTACTATTGCTAACACTGCTTAAGGTTATTGATATTATTTGATATTATTATTTAATGAAATTAATCCTCACTGTGTAGATATTTAAACTAGTGTTATCTAGTTAGAATTTTATTTTTTGTGATCTTATTCGGTGGCTTGAGTAGATATAGCCTGATTTGATGATTTCTTTCCCATAGCGCAACAAGGTTAATTATTTTCCTTTTGGTTAGCTGTGTTAGATTGATTTAGGAATGTATTGTGGTATGAAAGCTAAGTTGACCTTCCATGGTTCTGTATGGTTCTAGAATTTTCTATTTAGTTATATTGCCTGTCTTCAAGTTTGGGATTTTTAGACTTGCTCCCTGGGTTGCGAAGATTGATGCATTAGCTATCGTTTTTCTATTTAGCCCATTTTTGAACTTGAACAATTTTGGGTTCATTCTTTATTTGTGGCTATTTCATCGCCCAATAGTGATTTTGATATTGAGATAGAGATATCGTGGATTTATCTCTTAAGTTGTTGGGATCATTCCCTTGTGATGGGTTACCCTTGTTATTAGTGTAGAGATTTAGATGCTCTTTTGTTGTTGTGATATGATTTTGCCTAGTGGAGTTGGAGAATTATAGGCAGATGGCCTTTCCTGTGATTGCTTCTTGAGTTGGAAAATTAAAAATTCATCATCTTTAATTGTTTGGTTCATTTATCGGTAGTGGTCTTAACCAGGGCATTGGTGTCGAGATTGGTATTTTCTTCCTCGATGAGGGGATTCATGAATTGATTGAGTTATGATTGTCCTACTTGGGTGGATTTAGGAAATCCCCATTTCAGAGTTGTTCGGCCTAATAGGCCTTGGGGGATTGTTTCTCCTTGATGATATGTGCCTATGGCTATTCATTGTCAAGATGAAGTATTGGACTGGTTAGTTTTAGTTAAAGTTGCATTGTCCTCGAGTTGCTAGAATTTTTGCCATTTTTAGTGTGGTTTGTATCCTTGGGATGATTTTGAGCATTTTTGATAGTTCATGCCCTCCAACGATTATGAAGTGGATTATTTGTATCTTCACCCAGTGATTCATCCTTTGGCATAATTTTTTCTCTGTGGCTATGTTCATTCCTTTTAGCTGATATATATTTGGTTGTTTACATTTTTGGTCGATGCTTATCCCCGTGGTAATTTTGTGCTTTAGCTATTTCTCGATTATATCTCGATATGATTTAGCATGGATATGTTATATTTAGATACTAAAGTTGATTTGGGGGTTGGAATGGATATAGGCTTATTGGCTTAATTTTTTATTTAATGCCTTGGAATGGCAATCTGGAGTTATGATAGATTTGGAGTATGGATGTCTACCCGTCGTCAGGTATGATTTGGCTAGTTGAGATCGAACGGTTCAACATTAGTATTGAGATTTTAGCTTAGAGTTTTGGAGCTGAGTGCAACCTTTATTTTTAGATTCGCCTTAGTTAGAATTTCATTTATAGGCTAGTTAAGCCTACTCTATATTTACCTATTTGGTCTTCTCAAATTCGGATGTATTTTAGTTGATAAGTGTTCAGATGATAGCCCATGGACCCGGTATTGGTTCCTTCAGCTTTGAGCACAGGTCCTTAGTTTTATTTGGGAATTTTGGATTATAAACCCAGTGGGATTAATATACTTGAGTTGGATTCAGTATGACTCCATTCTTGGTTGATGGGATATCTTAGAGCAGATAATTCAGTGATGAGTAGTATGCTTTGATCTTTTGTAGTTCAATTTAATTACCATTCGGACTAGTTGTAGCATTGTCATAGAATGCATTCTTTAATTAATTTCATTTGTGTGCCCAGATAGCTCCTTATGGGCTTATTCTCATGTTTTCCATATAGGCTTTCAGCATATCAACATCAGTTATTCGAGTTCTTTGTGATGAGATTTCCAGATGATACTCGGCTGATTTTACTCCTGATCTGGAGTGGATAGCAGGTGCAAAATGGTAAAGAAAAGTTACATATGGATTTGGAGTCAGTGGCATGACTCAGGTCTGGGGATTGGTTTTGGATCGGATAAGCCTTTGATGATTTGTGTGGGTATTGAGATAGTATTAATGTGTTGTAGTTTAGTTTGCGTACGTCAAGCTTTTTGGTTTTTTTAGAGGCCAATTAGTGGTTGAAGTTAAGTTTTGGCTATTTGGCAATGAAGTGAGAGTGTTGGTAATAAAAGGGATACTTGTGGCAAAATCCCTTAGAAGTGTTTTCTCTTTATTGAGGGTATCTGTGAAGTCATGCTTGTAGTATGCAGGCCCAGTACCTCATATCTTTGTGATTTTGCAATTCTTTATATTCTTTAACTTTTGAGGATTAAAGTTCTTTTAGTAGTGGATATTATAATGACTTTTCCGGTCATTTTTCATAATCCCATTTATTTTTTCCGCTTAAGCTTCTACATAGCTACTCCAAGTCATTTATTACTTACTGGGACTGACAGTTTGATCACCGGGTAGTTTGTTTGATTTTTAGAACCAATTCCCTATTTTGTTACAGATTAAGTTTTAGTAAACGTCTAAATTTGTGTCAACTTCCATAGAACATAAATTCTTGTATATAACGAGTTATAGGGCCTACTATATATTAAATGAAAGGTATTTGAGTCTTCTTTCCAATGCCAGTAGTTTTGCCTTAATCCAATATTAGGGTAAAATGTTATGCCCGTTTTTCAAAGAGGTATCAGTTTGTCAAAGTGCGATGGCCAGACAGACGGACTGTCAAGCCAATGATCCATCAAGATGTACATCAAACCTCGGGAAGTGAGCTCATTCTCTATCTACGAACTGACGGTTGTAGTGATGGTCCGTCACCAGACTGACGGTCCATCAACCAAATCGGCAGTCGAGGTCAAGTTGCTCAAACATGCCATTTTTAAATGGGTATTTTTGTACTTTTCATTCCCCAAAACCTCTCACATGAATTAAATTATACTCTAAACATTATTAATCAACCATTATTAGTTTATAACATATCAAATCCTCTCCACTCTCAAGAATAAAAACAAATTAGGGTTTTCTCTAAGTTCAAGATTCCAAGAAAAGAGTCAAGATTAGAGTTCCAATTTTTAAACTAAACAACATAAGGTACGTGGAGTTTTCCTAAACTACATGGGCATAGTGAAATCGGTTTTTATAAAGTTTTGAATGTTGAGAAATCATGTATTCATGAAGGGTTTTAAATTACATTAAAAACATGCATTGTGAATTCTTTTCAATGATATAAGCTTTTGGCCTTGAGGCCTTCTCTTGAATTTGATTTCATTCATTTATAAGTATATACGTGTATTCAGTTTTAAAATATGAATTGAGAGAATGAAGTACGAATTTTCCTCTCTTTTTGCGTTACTTCTTGATTTACAAAGTAAGGGTTATTAAACTGCTTGTCTTAAAGTATGAGTCAAGAGCTTTACTATATTATATGAAATTTATGTTGGTTGTGAATTAAAGAGAGGAACATTTTCTTATTTTGAATGCTAAACATGATAATCTAATGAATTGCATAATTGTTTTGGGAAATTGTTCACCGTTTGTTGAAATGTTGAAAAAAGAGAGTCTTTGCATAATTTGACATAAGTTTTGAAATATGAATTCTCTTAAACTGCTTGGATGCTATGGTGGTCCAAACTTTATATTTTGAATGAAGAGACTATAACTTGATATTTTATGGCATAGATATATGACTTACAAGTCTCGGTATGATGATACCAATTAGATGAATGCCATAACAGATTAAGATCTTCAGCTTTTGATTTTTGAGAATACATGGCTTAAAGAGTTAAAAATGGGTGTAAAGAGAGTTAGGTGGTTTCCCGAAGAAGGAATTTGGATGTAAGGGCTCATTACTGGAACCGTGTTATGCTGATTCGGGTTTATTATGTCCCCAATAGGGAGCATACGATGACCTAGTGCCCCTTGGCATATTAGATATAGAGACTCCAACCCTTGCGGCAACCTCGGGTTGGGGGCCTGGCCGATGAGTTAAGGGCGGATTCCATATAGTCCATAGGATTGTAGAATTGTAGGGTGTACCACCTAGCTCATAAGTAAGATAAAGAGTGAGTCGTGATTTTCAAATAAGTGTTTCAAAGTCTTTAAGTATGCCCATGTTTTTTCATATATCATATGTAAAATGTTTTATGAATTGCTCTCACTTATGTTGTATAAAAGTACTTTATTTTGGATTGCTCTGCGTACCAGTACATCTGTATTGACCCTCTATCTTTCAAAGTCTGAGGTTCAGTCCAGGGGTCCCGCTAAGCCGTAAATTTGTCAGACAAAAGTATGCAGTTGGTAAGCCTCCCATATTTTGGAAGGCCTACTTTTAGAACATTGTTATTTCATTTTGGATTTTGGTCCGACTGGGGGCCTTATCCCAGTTTAGACAAGATATTGGTTTTGATGTATTAGAGATTTCGTAGACTAATGTTAGATACTATTAGAGGGTTATGAATTTCATTTTGAATTGGTTAACTGGATTATAATGTCGACCATGATTCCGTATTATGATTTTTCTGCATTTCTTCTTATTGTATGGACATTGTGCATGATCGCCAGATAGATAGGGGCAACCGGGCTTTCATAGTTTGGGATACCTATCGTGGAGAGGGCCTCGGCTCAGGTCTTGAAAAATTTGGTATCAGAGCATGGTTCATGGTCCTAGGGTGTCTGTGAAATTGGATCGGGTAGAGACCTGATTATGGGTGTATAGCATACCACACTTATAAGTAAGAGGCTATAGGGAATTTAGGAATGTCTCCCTTCTTTTTGTGATTTAGTTCGTGCTATAGAGTCTCAATGTACTCTAATCAATGATTTCCTGTATTTTAGAAAGTCTGTAAGTCTCCCCATCAATCCAATGAATAAAATACCCAAGTTGAGGAAGTTCATCCTACCCATGGGATGTGGACCCGTAATAGAGCTCGCACTCCCAAGTTTGTTGCTACTCTTAGAGTTCCTTATGTTCAGACTAGTCCACCTAGAGAACCCAGGGTTCCTCGGTATGGAGCTAATCCTACTCAACCTCTCCATAGAGAAGTATCAAATGTTGAGTTCTAACAGTCTATGCATATGATAGCTCAGTTGGTGGCTTCTCAGGCCCAATGGTCTGAAGATGTGAGGTCTATATATGGTTCGTCTGATATTACCAGGGTTGGCCAATTCATGAGGCTAAACCCACCTGTGTTTACTAGTATGAAGGTTGAGGAGGACCCCCAATGGTTCATTGATGAACTGGAGAAAATTTTCTAGGTTATGCATGTGAATGAGGTTAAAGGGGTTGAACTGGTAGCCTATTAGTTAAAGGATGTGGCAAATTAATGGTATAATGAATGAAAGGATTTTAAGGGTAGAGATGCTGAGCCTTCTGTGTGGGGTGAGTTTGTGGAATCTTTTTTGGATCGTTTCTTTCCTCAGGAATTGAGGGAATCAAAGGATGAAGAATTTATGAATTTGAAACAAGGGAAAATAAGTGTCAAATAGTACACATTGAAGCTCGACCACTTATCCCGTTATGCTCCTGAATTGGCGGGTAACATAAGAGCTCGCATGAGAAAGTTTGTATTTAGTCTCTCGAATGATCTGGTGTTGGAATGCAAAGGAGCAATGCTGAATATAGACATAGATTTCTCCAGGTTATCCATTCATGTGAAACAGGTTAAAAGTAGAAGAAAAGGATGGCAGAGGCAAGAGAGAAAACAGGCAGGCTAAGAGGGCCAGATCTACAGACCAGAATAACAGTCAACACCAAGGTGGTAATAATTGGGGTAACAGGTGGTCGAAAAAGAAGTTTTAGAGTCATGCTCAGTTTTCAGCCAGTGCCCCAGCGCCCAGACCTCCAGTTGATCGGCGGTTACAGAATTTTTAGCCTAATCCGAGATCGGGAGTACAGGGCACTTAGTCCCAAGGGGGTGTGGCCCGACAATTCAGGCAATACCCTCTGTATTGCTCATGTAGGAAGAACAACCCAGGAAGATGTCAGTTTTACACAATGGTGTGCTATTCTTGTGGCCAGCCAGGCTATATACAAAGAGATTGCCCGATAGTGAGAGGTAATATTGGTGGTGCAAAGTCTCAAGCTAATTCCTCAGTGCCACCATCACCTCCCAAGGGTACTACTTTAGCTACTTGAGACGGTTGCAAATGAATGTATGCTTTATCCAATAGCCAGGATGTAGAGTCTTCGCCAGATATGGTCACAGGTACGTTGCAATTTTTTTTATCGTAATGTGTATGTGTTGCTTGATCCAGGGTCTACTTTGTATTATGTGACCCTGTATAGGGCAATCAGTTTTGGTTTTGAGAACAAAAATATTTTGGAACCCTTCTCTATTTCTACCCCTGTGGGTGACTCTATTGTGGATAGAAGGATGTATAGAAACTGTGTTGTGTCTATCTATAACCATGATACGGTGGCAGACCTTATTGAGCTTGATATGATTGAATTTGATTCTATTTTGGGGATGGATTGGCTTCACTCGTGTTATACCACACTAGACTATAGAACCCGAAGAGTCACTCTCTCCTTTACAAATGAACCAGTGATAGAATGGGAGGGGTATGCTTTAGCACGTAGGGGGAAGTTCATATCTTATGTCAAAGCTCGCAAACTTATTTCCAAGGGCTATTTGTATCATCTTATTTGGGTCAAAGATTCCAATACTAAAAGTCCTTCTCTCCAGTCTGTCCCTGTATTTAATGAATTTTTGGAAGTATTACCCGATAATCTCCCAGGGATAGGGAGATAAATTTTGGCATTGATTTATTGTCGGACACTCATCCTATTTCTATCCCGCCATATAGAATGACTCCCGCA
Organism: Capsicum baccatum var. pendulum; assembly: GCA_030864225.1. Lineage (NCBI taxonomy): Eukaryota > Viridiplantae > Streptophyta > Magnoliopsida > Solanales > Solanaceae > Capsicum > Capsicum baccatum. Next base: position 49,238,044 of record CM061551.1, on the reverse strand, counting down.
GAATTGAAAGAGTTGAAAGAACAACTAAAAGATCTTTTTGACAAAGGTTTAATCCATCCTAGTGTTTCTCCCTAGGGTGCATCTGTACTCTTTGTGCATAAGAAAAATGGTTCCCTCCGTATGTGTATAGACTATCGTCAGCTGAATAAGGTTACTGTTAAAAACAGATACCCTCTTCCTAGAATTGATGATCTCTTTGACAAACTTCAGGTTGCTAAGTGTTTCTCAAAGATAGACATTCATTCGGGGTATCATCAGTTGAAGGTTAGGGAGGCTGACATTCCCAAAATAGCTTTTCGAACCTGATATGGCAATTATGAATTCTTAGTCATGTCTTTCGGACTAACTAATGCCCCTGCATCTTTCATGAACCTAATGAATAGGTGTTTCATCAGTATCTAGATTTGTTAATCATAGTCTTTATTGATGACATTTTGGTTTACTTTAAGAATGAGGAGGATCATGCCAATCACCTCCAAACCATCCTTCAGAACCTTAAAGATCATAAGTTGTATGCAAAATTTTACAACTGTGAATTCTGGCTTTGTGCTATTGCTTTTCATGGGCACATTATTTCTAGTGGAGGGATTAAGGTTGACCCCCAAAAGGTTGAGGCAGTGAGAAAATTGCCCGTACCCATGACTCCAACTGATATCTGGAGCTTCTTAGGTTTGGTAAGGTATTACAGAAGGTTCGTAGAAAGTTTTTCCTCCTAGATTCTCTACTTACCAAGTTAACATAGAAAAAGGTAAAATTCATGTGGTCTGACTACTGTGAGAATAACTTTGAGAATTTGAAAGACAAATTGACTACTGCACCTGGTTTGAACCTTCTTGAGGGTACAATTTTTTTTTGTGTACTGTGATGCATCTCGGGTAGGACTTGGGTGTGTACTTATGCAACATGGTAAGGTGGTAGCTTATGCATCTAGGTAGCTGAAGGTGCACGAGTAAAATTACCCCACCCATGACTTGGAGTTAGCGGCTGTGGTGTTTGCACTTAAGATCTGGAGGCATTATCTGTATGGGGTACACGTTGATATTTTCACTAACCATTAAAGTTTGTAGTATGTTTTCTCACAAAAAGAACTGAATCTCAACAGTGGTATTGGTTGGAACTATTGAAAGATTATAACATGAGCCTGTACTACCATTTGGGAAAGGCAAATGTGATGGCCGACACCTTCAACAGGTTGTCAATGGAAAGTCTTTCTCATGTTGAGGAAGGAAAAAGAGAGATGGTGAAAGATATTCACCAGCTTATAAATCTAGGGGTTTGACTTCTGGATTCCAAAGATGGAGGAGTAATTGTTCAGGAGATAGCTAAATCTTCCCTATGTGCTGAAGTGAAGGAAAAGCAGGCCGAAGACTGGCTTGTTGCAGATTAAGAATGATGTGGGTCAACAAAAGGTGATAGCATTTGAAATTAATGGTGATGGGATTTTGACATATCAAGGTAGCTTTATGTGCTGAATATCGATGGGTTGCGATAAAGAATTCTCGGTGAAGCTCACACTTCAAGGTATGTTGTTCACCCAGGCTCCACTAAAATGTATAATGACCTTTAGGCTCTTTACTGGTGGAACAATCTGAAAAAAGATGTTGCTAAATTTGTATCTAAGTGTTTGAATTACCAACAAGTCAAGGTGGAACATTTGAGACTAGGTGGTAATTCCCAAGAGATAGCCTTGCCTATGTGGAAATGAGAGGTGATCAATATGGATTTTATCACGGGGCTTTTGAAGTCCCGGATCCAATATGACTCCATTCGGGTGATTGTAGACCGGATGACCAAGTCAACTCACTTTCTGCCTGTGAGGACTAACTATTTAGGAGATGACTATGCCAAGCTATATATTGAGGATATAGTTCTCTTGCATGGGGCACCAATATCTATTATATCCGATTGAGGTATATAATTCTCTTCACAGTTTTGGCAGTCTTTTCAGAGGGGTTTAGGTACCCAAGTAAACCTGAGTACTGACTTCCACCCTCAGATTGATGGGCAAGCTGAATGCACCATTCATACCCTTGTGGATATGTTGAGGGCCTGCGTAATTGACTTTAAAGGTAGTTGGGTGCATCATTTACCATTGATAGAATTCGCCTACAACAATAGCTACCATGACAGTAAACAAATGGATTCTTTTGAAGTACTTTATGGGAGGAGATGTAGATCACCAATTGGGTAAAACCCGGTTATTTGGGCCCAATCTTGTTCACTAGGCAATGGAGAAAGTTAAGATCATTAGGGAGCGACTTAATATGGCTTAGAGTTGAAAGAAGTATTATGTTGATGTTAGAAGGAGAGATTTAGAATTCGAGGTTGATGATTGGGTATTCCTCAAGGTCTCCCCCATGAAGGGAGTCATGCGATTTGGAAAGAAAGGGAATCTTAGACCTCGTTACATAGGACTGGACCAGATTGTGAGGAGTATCAATGGGGTTGCCTATGAGTTAGATTTGCCCACAAGCCTGGTTTTTATTAATCCAGTATTCCATGTGTCCATGTTGAAGAAGTGCATTGGGGATCATTCCCTTGTGTTTCCTATAGAAGAGATCAATGTGAAAGTCTTCTTGTTGTAAGAAGAAAAACCCATTTCCATTTTGGATTGCCAAGTTTAGAAGATGAGGAGTAAGGAAATAACTTTGGTTAAGTGATGTGGAGGAATTAAAAAGCCAAGGAAGCTACTTGGGAGTCAGAAGATGATATGAGTGTGAGGTACCCGACTTTCTTTGAAATCATTGATGATGATTTAGAAGGTACAAATCCTATACTACTCTTTTCTTTCCATTTAGTTCTTTAAATCATGCTTGTTGTGCCCCGAGTCATCATTCGGGGATGAATGATCCCAATGGGGGATAATGTAACAACCCGTATTTTCGGACTAGAACGTAAACCGTCATTCCTATGCGTAAAGGTCCTAAAAGCCAATAACTCCTATGTAAATATAAGTATAATAACCAATTAGGTAGTATGGGAATCTAATTGAGCATGAATTGAGATTATAGAGGTCCGTTAATACAAAGACGAGTTGAAAACTTTCCTATCGATTAAGTTTTAGTGAATGTCTAAACTTAGGTCAACTTTCATCAACCATAACTTATTATATATAAAGAGTTAGAGGGCCTACTATATAATAAATTAAAGGTATTTGAGTATTCTTTATAACACCACCGGTTTTGCCTTAATCGGATAGTGGGGTAAAAAGTTATGCCCGTTTTCAAGAGAGGTGTCAGTCTGCCGAGGTGCGATGGCCAGACTGACGGAATATCAAGCCAGTGACAGTCCGTCAAACCTCAGGTAGTGGTCTTATTCTCTGGCCAAGAACTGACGGTTGGAGTGATGGTCCGTCACCAGACTGAGGGTCCTTCAACCAAACCATCAGTCGAGGCCAAGTTGCTCAAAAGGGCCAATTTTAAATAGGTATTTTGGTACTTTTCCTTCCAAAAAACCTCTCACATAAATTAAAACATACTCTAAACATTATTAATCATCCATTATCAGTTTTACAACATATCAAATCCTCTCCACTCTCAAGAACAAGAACAAATTAGGGTTTCCTTTAAGTTCAAGATTTCATGAAAAGAGTCAAGATTAGAGTTCCAGTTTTCAAACTAAACAACATAAGGTATGTGGGATGTTCCTAAACTACATGGGCATTGTGAAATTGATTTTTATAAAATTTTGAATGTTGAGAAATTATGTATCCATGAAGGATTTTAAATTACATTAAAAAACATGCATTGTGAATCCTTTTCAATGATATACGATTTTGGCCTTGAGGCCTTCTTTTGAATTTGATTTCATTCGTGTATATGTATATTCGCGTATTCAGTTTTGAAATATGAATGGAGAGAATGAAACATGAATTTCCCTTTCTTGTTGCATTACTTCTTGATTTAGAAAGTAAGGGTTATTATACTGCTTGTCTTAAAGTATGAGTCAAGAGCTTTACTATCTCATATGAACTTTATCTTGGTTGTGAATTGAAGAGAGGGACATTTTCTTATTTTGAATGCTAAACATGATAATAGAATGAATTGTATGATTTTTTTTGGAAATTGACCACCATTTATTGAAATGTTGAAATGAGAGAGTCTTTGCATAATTTGAAATATTTTTAAATTTGAATTCTCTTGAACTGTTTGGATGATATGATGGTCCAAATTTTATGTTTTGAATAAAGAGGCTGTAACTTGATATTTTATGGCTTACAAATTTGACTTGCAAGTCTTGGTATGGCGATACCAATCAGATGAATGCCATAACAGAGTAAGATCTTCAGATTTTGATATCTGAGAATGCATGTCTTAAAGAGTTAAAAATAGGCTTAACGAGAGTTAGGTGGTTATCCGAAGAAGACATTTGGGTGTAAGGGCTTATTTCCAAAAGTTGTGTTTTACTGATACAGGTTTATTATGTCTCCAAGATAGACCATACACTGTCCTAGTGCCCTGTACCGCCCCAAAAATAGGTTTTGGAGCATCACACGGTGCTTGAGGCTACGGGTAGCCCCAAGCTAACCCTTTGAGCCATTTTCATTCAGTTCAACACGAATCAACGGGGTTTCCATAAATAACCCTCAAACATCAATAGAGTAATCATCATCAAATAATAAAAGAACTTCAGAAAGACACCAAAATACGACTTATTAGTCAACTCCCAAAATCTATACTAGTCTGACAAGCCTCTAAAAAAATTAATAAAACCAGCGAGCCATTGAGACATGCCCCAACTGACTCATACTCAGTTATCAAATATAAACAATTCTGTGAAACCAACATCAGACATCACGTCCTCGGAATATGAGGACTCACCACAACAGAGGATGTAGAACAGCGTGCCCGAAGAATCACTATCAAACCTGGAACTGAGCACCTGAATCTACATTCCGAGAAAATGCAGCCCACATCCGAAGATGTGGGTCAATACCATGGAAAGGAACCGAGTATATGGGGGTGTATGCAGTTGTATAAACATCATCATAATAAATATTTATAAGAAATATGAAGGATGTATAAAAGACTCACATAGCCTGAAGAAAATCATCATAATCATGAGAGGATGAAATAAGTACAATAACACATGTGAGTCATCATATAATTTGTCAAACACTTTCAGTTCATCAAGAATATCAATTCTCATAATGTAAATATCATTTAAATATTTTGAAAGAATAACTTTCATAATTCTACTTTCAAATCACTTCACCATTCACCATAGACACAAGGAAACACACACACACTGGGAGATCCTATAACCAACATAAACCATGTGAGCTACATGGAGACCAACGTACAACCCATGTGGGGGAGAGCCTTCCTATCCTTGCCATCGGAGTAGGACTATCGATATCAAATCCACACAAACTAGTGATCACTATATCAATCAGCCTCAAGCTCACTCCTATGGGGGCACGTAGTTCTAGGGAAGTAAGGTCGCTTTATACCTCCCACTCGGTGCTAAAGATTTCTCCCGGACTTAGCTCAGATCATTTTAAAGACAATCCACAACAAAAAAATTTCAGTAATATATAAATATACATCGGGAGCCATCATGCTTCCCATCTATCAAAATCAACCACGTTGTAGATTTCTTTCACACTCGAGTTAAAAATAACTCCATTAAGACCAAAAGGTCAAATCATTCAAAATATCTCAAATATTCAACATCAACGTTCTTATAACAGACACTTTTAAAAAAAACAATTTCCAATAGGGATTCACGTCGCAAATATCAAAATCATGATAAATATCGTTCAAGATTCATTCTTTATATCTCCACACATGTAAATTTATCTTTCAAAATCATAAACATCAACATTTCATAATAATCATCATAAGATATGGGTTCATGCTTCAAATTCGTAAAAAAATCAAATAAAAATCATGCCTTTGTAAAGAAAATTATTTTTGGGCATAAGAACGAAAGAGAGTTCTTGTTGAAAAACCCCACATACCTTGAATGATGAACTTTAGATCGATACTCATTTTTGAGATGTTAATCGTGCCTTTGAATGATGGTTCTTTGAGTTCTTGAACTAGGAACTTGGAATCTTGAATAAATTTGCAGAATTAATGGTGAACTTTGGAGGTTCTTGAAGTTGGATGTAGGAGGTTAGGGTTTTCTTTTTGAGGAAATTTGATGAAATATAACATATAATGCTTCTAATAGGCTTAAATATAGGGTTTGGATGGATCTTGGGTGAGGGGGAATGACTAAAACACCCCTAAAAATCAAATAATTCTCGAATCTGTCCTTTGGTTGACTATTTTGATAGTCTGAAGTAGATCAACCATAATGTTTTACTCTGATATCCAAATTGGATGAAAATAATTTAATTAGAAATAGGACTCTTATATCTTTCCGTTGATATATAGTATCTCACCCAGATCATTGTGTACGAGGAGTTAAGATCATTTGAAGTTGACCCAAAAATTTATTTTTTATAGGCTGAAGTAGATCGACCATAACCTTTTGCTCCGATCGACAAATTGGATGAAACTAATTTCATTGGAAAGAGGACTCGCAGAGCTTTCCGTTGATATATAGTATGTCACCCAGATCATTATGTACAAGGAGTTATAATCGTTTAAATTTGGAGCAAAAATACGCCAGACCTCAGTACTTTTTCCTGCACGTTTTACTGTTCACTACTATTCACGGTTCGATCGGAATGTTTATAGCTCTTCGCTCGGGTGTCTATTTTGGATGATCCATATATGATTGGAAAGCTTATTTGATAATCTAAGTAATGGTGGGTTCTAATCTAAGACATTCCGCAAAGAAAATTTATAATTTATTCTAGCAGATAGAACTCAACACGTTTACGCACAAAATTTCAATACAAAATTTCCCGGGGTATTACATCATCCCCCCCTTGGAAACATTCATCCTCGAATGACGCTATACATGCCAAGATTAGACAGGGAATAGAGCATACAGTTTAAACCATTCGTTATACTCATCACTTCATCCTTTCTCACTCCGAATGCAACATAGAATGCATAAATTCAAGAAAATATAGCTAAACATATAATAAATGACAGCTGAACTGCTGCAACTTTTATCAAAAGTGACTGATTTAGGAAAGAACGGTACCTTCGGCTTGATCGGATTTTGCGGAAAATAGGTGCGGGTACTTGGATCGCATATCCGCTTTAGCTTCCCAAGTTGCGCCCTCAATAGATTGGTTTCGCCACAACACCTTGACAAGGGAACTTATTTGTTCCTTAGTTTTCGGACACTGAAATCAAGAATCTCAACAGGAATCTCATCAAAAGAAAGATTTTCTTGAATGTCAGCACTCACAGAGGATTCCACTACCACAACATCGCTAATATACTTTCTATGCATGGAGACATGGAATATTAGATGAACAGAGGACAACTCGAAAGGCAACTCAACCTCATAAGCAACCTTACCAACACGGCTAAGAGTTTTGTAAGGACCAACATAACAGGGACTAAGCTTCCCCTTCTTTCCGAATCTCTTCATCCCCCTCATGGGTGAAATTTTCAGATACACTAGGTCTCCAACTTCAAACTCAAGGTCTCTCCTTCTAACATCCTCATATGACTTTTGATGACTCTGCGCAGTTTTCAACCTTTCCCTAATCAACTTAAAGTTTTCCATAGCCTCAAATACCGAATCAGGACCACTCGTAGCTGCTTCACTTACCTCGAACCAACCTATGGGTGATCTACACTTCCTCCCAGATAAGGCTTCAAACGGAGCCACGCCAATACTAGAGTGGAAACTGTTATTGTAAGCAAACTCTATCAACGGTAAGTGATCATCCCAATTCCCTTAAAGTCAAGTGCACAAGCTCTCAACATATCCTCTAAGGTCTGGATGGTCCACTCAGCCTGACCATCGGTCTGCGGATGAAAAGCAAAACTCAAAAGCACTTGGGTACCAAGACCCTTCTGAAAAGCTTTCCAAAATTACGAAGTGAACTGAGTACCCCTATCCGAAATGATAGACAAGGGAACTCCATGCAGTCTGACTAGCTCTCGGATATACAATCTAGCATAATCCTCAGCAGTATATGAAGTATGAACAGGCAAGAAATGAGCAAAATTAGTCATCCTATCAACCATAACCCAAATGGAATCATGATCGCGTCGGGAAAGAGGTAAACCAATCACAAAGTCCATATTTATCTCTTCCAACTTCCAGGTGGGAATACTAAACTCTTGCATCATACCACCAGGTCTTTGGTGTTCAACCTTAACCTGTTGGCATATTGCACACTTTGCTACAAACGCTGCTATATCTTTCTTCATGCCACTCCACCAATAGATTTCCCATAAGTCTCGGTGCATCTTGGTGGCACTAGGATGAATAGCATATCGCGCCTCGTGCGCTTCAGCCATAATCCTCTGTCTTAGATCATCAATATTCGGGACACATAATCTACCCTGTAATCATAACACACCATCTCCCCCTTGGGAGAAACCTTTTACATTTTGGTCCTGGACTGACTCCTTCAGTCTGACCAAACTAGTATCTAAGTATTGCTTTTCCTTCACTTCCGAAACCAAGGAGGATTCAGAACTACTCTGAAGCCCTATACTACCTTCAGCAGAGTCAAACAACCTAACCCCCAATCTAGTCAAACAATGTACATCACGAGCCAACTCTTTCTTACCTTCTACCACATGCGAAACACTACCCATGGACACTCTACTTAGGGCATCCGCCACAACATTGGCCTTGCTCGGATGGTACAACACACTAATATCATAGTCCTTTAACAATTCAACCATCGTCTCTGCCTAAGATTCAATTGTCTTTGGATAAACACATACTGCAGACTCTTATGATCAGTGAAAACATCACCATGGACACTATACAAATAGTGTCTCCAGATTTTCAAAGCAAACACAACAGCTGCCAACTCAAGGTCATGGGTGGGGTAATTTTTCTCATGGGGTTTCAACTGTCTAGAAGCATAAGCTATCACCTTACCCTTATACATCAATACGCAACCCAACCCAACTCTCGAAGCATCATAGTAAACCACAAAACCATCAACACCATCAGGCAAAGTCAAAATAGGGGCTAAAGTGAGTCGAGTCTTTAATTCTTGAAAACTCTTCTCACAAGATTTGGACCATAAGAACTTTATTTTCTTTTGGGTCAACCGAGTCATAGAAGATGATATAGAGGAGAAACCCTCAACAAAATGGCGGTAATAGCCAGCTAAACCCAAGAAACTTTAGATATCAGTCGGAGAAATAGGTCTAGGCTAATTTCTAACAGCTTCAGTCTTTTGGGGATCAACTCTAATACCCTCGAAAGAAATGATATGACCCAGAAAAACAACTGACCTTAGCCAAAACTCACACTTACTGAACTTGGCAAACAACTTGTGATCTCTAAGGGTTTGCAAGACAGTTCGGAGATGATCAGAATGTTCATCCTCACTACGGGAGTACACCAGTATATCATTGATGAACACTATGACAAACATATCCAGATATGGTCTGAACACTCAATTCATGAGGTCCATTAAAGTTGCTGGGGCATTAGTTAACCCGAAAGACATAACAAGAAACTCAAAATGGTCATAACGAGTTCAGAAAGTGGTTTTCGGTATGTCACACTCCCTAACTTTGAGTTGATGATAGCCGGAACGAAGGTCTATCTTTGAGAAATAACTTGCACCTTGCAATTGGTCAAACAAATCATTTATTCTAGGAAGGAGGTACTTATTTTTTATGGTGATTTATTTAGTTGGCGGTAATCAATGAACATACGCAAAGAGACATCTTTCTTTCTCACAAAAAACACAGGAGTACCCCAAGGAGAAACACTGGGCCTTATGAAACCCTTATCTAGTAGATCTTTGAGTTGCTCTTTCAAATCCTTAAGTTCTGCAGGGGCCATATGGTAAGGAGGAATAGAAATGGGCTGAGTATCAGGAAGAAGATCAATCTCGAACTCTATCTCTCTATCAGGAGGTATCCCTGGGAGATCATCCAAAAAGACATCAGAAAACTTATTGACGATGTTAACAGACTGGAGAGTTGGAGTCCATGACTTAGTGTCTTTGACTCTAACCAAATGGTAAATACACCCCTTGGAAATAAGCTTTCTAGCTTTGAGGAAAGAGATAAAATAACTCTTGGGTGACACAGAATTCCCAGACCATTTAAACACGGATGCACCCGGAAACTAAAACTTGACCACTCGGGTCCGACAATCAATAGAGGAATAAGAAGAATACAACCAGTCCATACCCAGAATCATATCAAAATCTACCATGTCTAACTCAATCAGATCATCCAACAAGACTCTATGAAGAACGGTAACAGGACACTTTTTATACACTTTCTGGGCAACAATCGAATCACCCACTGGGGTAGAAACTAGGATAGGCTCAGGAATAATCTTAGGACTTATTTCAAAATTCACAGGAATCAAAGGTGTAACATATGAGAAACTGGAACCAAGATCCAACAAAGCATACACATCAAACTGAATTATATGAAGCATACCAGTAACAATATCGGGAGAGTCCTCTTGTTCTTGGCGGGACGGTAAAGCATAGAATCTATTCTGGCGCTGCCCAACAGCATTGCTAGAAGAGGCACCCAGAGCTGGGGCTGGGCGAGTCGCTGGAACTGGAGCACTAACAGTATGAGTCTGGGTCTGAGGGAGATAGTCACGACGCCTTTGTCCATCCTATGGACAATCTCTAACTCTGTGACCCATGTCACCACATCGGAAACAACCCCTCTTCTCACCCTAACACTTACCCGAATGAGCCCAACCACACTTAGTACACAGGGGATGATTTGGCTTACTGCCAGTACTGTACTGGGACCTGGATGCATATAACTTGCTACCTTTCTTCTGCCTACCTCTAGGCACGGGAGCACTAGCAGATGACGGTGCTGGCATAGACGAAAAATCCTAATACTGAGGGCGACTCCCTTCCTGTGATCTAGTCTGACCCTATCCGTGCTGCTCGGACCTAGTTCTCTTATTCCCTCTCATTCTATCTCTCGCCTTAATCTTGTCTGCCTCAATCTCTTGGGAATGAGTCATCAGCCTAGAAAGATTCATCTCACTATTCAGCATAGCAGACCTATACTCCTTAACCACATAACCAGATACTCAAGTCACAAACTTACTCATACTAGCCTGATTATCAGCCACTAAGTCAGGAGCATACTTGGCCAACTGATTGAACTTTAGACAGTACTCCCTAACAGCCATAGAGCCCTGTCGCAGGTTTATAAACTCTTCCACCTTCGCCTCCCTTATCTCCAAAGGGAAAAACTTATCCAGGAATGCATCCTAGAACTTTTGCCAAGTCGTAGGGACAGATCCCTCACCTCTACCTTTCCTCTAACAAACAACCTAGTCATAATCAAGGTCTTTCAACCTATACGCAGCCAACTCTACACTATGTTCCTCAGATACATGCATCACCTGAATAATCTTCTGCACCTCCTCTAAAAACAACCGTGGATCCTTATCAGACTTAGACCCATAAAATTCTGGCAGATTTATCCACAAGAAGTCACGGATCCTGGCAGCAGCTGAATCACCTCTCTGCTACTGTGGAGCCGAGGCCGGGTTGGCCTAAATATTTGCAGTAACAGCTTGGGCCAATTCCTGAAAGGTTGCCCGAAATTCAGCATGAGACATATTTTCATTCAATGGATCAATAGCAGAGAGAGACACTTTAAGCACGATAGACTTTTGAAAAAAAGAATCACACTTTTTCCTAAAATGTCTTGTAGGCTCTTGCTCATAGATGTGGCGCGCTACACACCGATGATCAAGACTCTACTGAACGTGGCTTGTCAAACTCCCTAGGACACCTTAAAACCTTAGGATTTGATACCAAGTTTGCAACACCCCGAAAATGGGTTACGGAGCATCACGCAGTGCTTGAGGCTACGAGTAGCCCCAAGCTAACCCTTTGAGACATTTTCATTCAGTTCAACACGAATCAATGGGGTTTCCATAAATAACCCTCAAATATCAACAGAGTAATCATCATCCAAGAATAAAAGAATTTCAGAAAGATAACAAAATACGACTTATTAGTCAACTCCCAACATCTATACTAGTCTGACAAGCCTCTAAGAAAATCAATAAAACCAGTGAGCCATTGAGACATGCCCTAAATGACTCATACTCAGTTATCAAATGTAAATAATTCTGTGAAACCAACATCAGACATCACATCCTCGGAACATGAGGACTCACCACAATAGAGGATGTAGAACAGCGTGCCCGAAGAATCACTATCAAACCTGGAACTGAGCACCTAAACCTATATTCCGAGAAAATATAGCCCACATCTGAAGATGTGGGTCAGTACCATGGAAAGGAATTGAGTATATAGGGGTGTATGCAGTTGTATAAACATCATCATCATAAATATTTATAAGAAATATGCAGGATGTATGAAAAACTCACATAGCCTGAAAAAAATCATCATAATCATGAGAGGATGAAATAAGTACAATAACACATGTGAGTCATCATATAATTTGTCAATAACTTTCAGTTCATCAAGAATATCAATTCTCATAATGTAAATATCATTTAAATCTTTTGAAAGAATAACTTTCACAATTCCACTTTCAAATCACTTCACCATTCACCATAGACACAAGGAAGCACACACACACTGGGAGATCCTATAATCGATATAAACCATGTGAGCTACATGGAGTCCAATGTACAACCCACGTTGGGGAGATCCATCCTATCCTTGCCATCGGAGTAGGACTATCGATATCAAATCCACACAAACTAGTGATCACTATATAAATCAGCCTCAGGCTCACTCCTATGGGGGCACATAGTTCTAGGGAAATAAGGTCACTTATACCTCCCACTCGGTGCTAAAGATTTCTCCCAGACTTAGCTCAGATCATTTCAAAGACAATCCACAACAAAATAATTTCATTAATATATAAATAGACATTGGGAGTCATCATGCTTCCCATCTATCAAAATTAACTACATTGTGGATTTCTTTCACACTGAGTTGAAAACAACTCCATTAAGACCAAAAGGTCAAATCATTCAAAATATCTTAAATATTCAATATCAACGTGCTTATAACACACTCTTTCTAAAAAACATAATTTCCAATGGGGATTCACGACCCAAATAACAAAACCATGATAAATATCATTCAAGATTCATGCTTTATATATCCACACATGTAAATTCATCTTTCAAAATCATAAACATCAAGATTTCATAATAATCATCATAAGATATAGGTTCATGCTTCAAATTCATAAAAAATCAAATAAAAATCATGCCTTTGTAAAGAAAATTATTTTTTGGGCACAAGAACGAAAGAGAGTTCTTCTTGAAAAACTCCACATACCTTGAATGATGAACTTTAGATCGATACTCATTTTTGAGATGTTAATCATTCCTTTGAATGATGGTTCTTGGAGTTCTTGAACTAGGAACTTGGAATCTTGAATAAATTTGCAGAATTAATAGTGAACTTTGGAGGTTCTTGAAGTTGGATATAGGAGCTTAGGGTTTTCTTTTTGAGGAAATTTGATGAAATATAACATATAATGCTTCTAATAGGCTTTAATATAGGGTTTGGACGAATTTTGGGTGAGGGGAAATGACCAGAACACCCCTAAATATCAAATAATTCTCGAATCTGTCCTTTGGTGGACTATTTTGATAGTCTGAAGTAGATCAACCATAACTTTTTACTCCGATATCCAAATTAGATGAAACCAATTTAATTAGAAAGAGGACTCTCATATATTTACATTGATATATAGTATCTCACCCAGATCATTGTGTACGAGGAGTTATGATCATTTGAAGTTGACCCAAAAATTTGCTTTTGATAAGCTGAAGTAGATCGACCATAACTTTTTGTTTCGATAGACAAATTGGATGAAACTAATTTCATTGGAAAGAGGACTCGCAGAGCTTTCTGTTGATATATAGTATATCACCTAGATCATTATGTATAAGGAATTATGATCATTTAAAGTTGGAGAAAAAATACGCCAAGCCTCAGTACTTTTTCCTGCACGTTTTATTGTTCACTACTATTCACGGTTCAATCGGAATGTTCATAACTCGTCGCTCGAGTGTCTGTTTTGAATGATCCATATATCGTTGGAAAGCTTATTCGATACTCTGCGCAATGGTGGATCATAATCTAAGACATTCCACACGAAAAATTTATAATTCATTCTAGAAGATAGAACTCAACACGTTTACGCACAAAATTTCAACGAAAAATTTCCTGGGGTATTACATGCCCCTTGGCATATTAGAGATAGAGACTCCAACCCTTATGGCAAACTCAGTTTGGGGTCTTAGCTATCGAGTTAAGGGAGGAATCCATATAGCCCATGGGATTGTAGAGTTTTAAGGTGTACCACCTCGTTAAGAAGTATTATACAGAGTGAGTCGTGATTTTCAAAGTAGTGTTTCAAAGTCTTTAAGTATGCCCATGTGTTTTCATATATCATATGTAAAATGTTTTATGAATTGCTCTCACTTATGTTGTATAAAAGTACTTTATTTTGGATTGCTCTACGTACCAGTACATATGTATTGACCCCCTATCTTTCAGGGTCTGAGGCTCAGTCTAGGGTCCCGCTAAGCCATAGATTCATCAGATAGAAGTGTGCAGTTAGTGAGCCTCACTTATTTTAAAGGCCTGTGTTTAGAACATTGTTATTTAATTTTGATTTTTGGTCTGACTGGGGGCCTTGTCCCAGTTTAGACAAGATTTTAGTTTTGATGTATTAGAGATTTCGTAGACTGATGTTAGATGCTGTTAGAGGGTTATGAATTTCATTTTGAATTCATTAGCTAGATTATAATGTTGACCATGATTCCTTATTATGATTTTTTTGCTTTTCTTCTTATTGTAAGAATATTGATCGCCAATTAGATAGGGGCACCCGGGCCTTCATAGTTTGGGATTACCATCGCGGCCAGGGCCCCAGCTCGTGTCATGACAGTCTTCGTTTGTTATAAATGGTCACTAGGAAAAAACTTCAGTAAAACAATCTCGGCTGAAAATTTTGACTTCACCAGAAACATCGAAATATCAACTTTAGGCTAGGTAGACCTTTGGTCCGAGTCCCAATGCACCCAAGCTCATTTTGACCTATTGGTTGGAATGTTCAAAAATTAGAGGTATGGTTGTGGGACTCACATTTGGTCTAAACAACTGCGCATAGAAAATATAACTTCACCAACGTATTTGGAACATCAAATTTAGTGGGGTTACATAGTTCATTTGTGAAAATTGGAGTCCGAATGTGTTCTGAGGGTCAAAAAAAGTTTTTGACTTTGTTACTACTAGTGCAAGTGCGATAGCACAATGATCTATTGCAGTTGAAATAGTGCGATCGTAGTTCCTAGGAATTCAATAGCAATATGTATGAACCTGAAGGGGCTATAAATGGACCCAATGTCATGATTTTGGCCATTTCTCACTCACTCTTGAGATCTAAATACACTAAATGAGTATGATAACTCAAAATTGAGCTTTGGTGGAAACTTGGGAGCTTGCTAAACATCTTTTATCATGATTATCCTATGAATTATGGTATAACTCAAATTATGAATTACATCACTTTATTAATGAATTTCTCAAATTTTGGCTCAAAACTCCAAATTCACTTAGGGTCTGATTTTAGCCCAAAGTTTGCTTGGTTTGCACCCATTTTTGAGGGTTTTGATTCCATGAGCTTGATATCATGTTTGGTTGACCTCCAAAATGTGATTTTTTTAAGTGGGACCCACTTGAGATTTCTAGAAGTTAAACTAGATACCTTAGCTTAGTTTAGGGCATAGATTTCCTAAATATGGACATTGAGGATTAAAGTGGGATCGTTTAGCCCACTTAGGCCAAGACTTGTGTTATCCATTGTGGACTTAGTTGCGGATGCTAGGCATAATTGAGACTATTGAGCCTATAGAAGAAGTTTACTTCGTGGCTTAGTAAATTGTGATGATTTTCCTCAGATTATGATTAATAGCTTATGACTACTATACAAATGATGTTGGGCCTTTAGAGATGCTATTTCCTCTTAGACATGATATTGGGCGTTTAATGATGTTATTTCCTCTTATATATGATAATGGACCTTTAGAGATGTTATTTCCTCTTAAATATGATAATGGGGTTTTAGAGATATTATTCCTCTTAGATAAGATAATATGCCCATAGAGATGATATTCCTCGTAGTCACAATATTTGACCTATAGATGTGAGATGTTTTGTAGATGTGATATACTTCATAGTTATGAATTATGCTTTATTGATACATTATAGCTCCTAGAAGTAAGATGCCTCCTATAGGTGAGATGATTATAGATATGCTTTATAGCTTATTCAGATATTATGCCTCATAGTTAGCTATGACTTATAAATATGAGATGGCTTACTAATATGATTATTGAAATGCGTTTCGGATACTTATGTGGGCCTAAGGCCGTGATTATTTTGTTAATATTATTTCGGATATATTATTAGGCCAAAGGCCATGTTATGATATTGGTTGGATATCTGAGACGTGTTTATCCTTGTAAAGGATATGGTTGTAGTTTATGAATATATATTTATATACATATCTCTTTAGTATGGGATGGATAAGATGTGGTATGTTGCTTACAACTTCATTGATTTGGATACTGGTTCCGGCATGTATAGATTTGGTATATTCGTGATCATTATATTTGTATATGATTTGATTCTAGTTAAAATACGATTTTATGACTATTCTTCCTTAATAAGAGTTATAAACCACTATTCATCTTAAAAAAGATCTCTTTACAATAATAATTGTCTAACTTGATGGATAATTTATACATATAAATGAGTTTAATAATAATGATTTAAATATTTATACGGGGTAGATTCTAATCCATGATTTGACATACTATTTACTCTGTGTATGAGATAATCTGACCCTTTCTACACTTCTATAATAATTTAGTCTCGAGGATCACTCCAGGAAATGGATTTACAAATAAACAATCTTTTTATCCACGGCTTGAGTCCGTGCACTTATATATATATATATATATATATATATATATATATTGATGATCCTAATGATATGCTTAAATACCCGACAAGGTCAAAGGATATTGTAATGATATTTTGATACTCGACAAGGCTGGGGATGCTATGATAATGATATTGATACATAACAAGGCCGGAGGATATTGTGATGATGATATTTATACCCAGCAAGGCTGGAGGATGATTTTATTGATGTGCCTATGTGTACATCTACCGGTTCTAGTCCGGCTAGCCCTATGTATGGTATATATATATACATACACACATATATATATAGGTCGGACAATGGTGACTGTTATGACTGTGATGGTTATGATAATGATATTATGATATTGTGGATTTTATTGCAATCACACTTGCATACGTATCGCCTATCACCAGTATGTGCCTATGTCTATCCGCTCATATGGAAGGGTTGCATAGATATAGGTGATGACTATGTCTTGAGTTATTATATGATGATCGAAACTACCGAGATTGGGGCAGTGGGGGTATGCATAGACTCGACTAGGTATTTGGTTGTCAAGAATAGATAGTTATTTACGTTGTTATTGATATTATTATTATTATTGTGATTATTATTATGTCTAGTTTATGACATATTGATCATTGGTTCAGTATCGAGATTTGAGGTATGATTCTGACCTCTTCTATCTTACGACTTGATTATATTTAATGATGAGACAAATAGATTAGAAACCTTGAGTATGTTAGTACTAAATCCAGATAGGATTATAATGAGGCCTTCAAATGAAGATATATGATTTAGGTTGTGCTTCGAGTTGAGCTTAGATCTATATATATGTATATCTAGATATATATAGCTATGGTATTATTGTATTTCCCTTCGTTCACTGTTCAAATTGTGTATTCACTCTTTGGCCTGTATATTGCTATATAGTCCTCTTTTATCCTTTATTCATATATTGGCCAGGGATACATGTAGTATTGAGATTTTTGAGTTTGGCTGTAATAGGATAGTTCATCCTTAATATTTACATAGCCTTATTATGTTATCCTCTTGGACATGAATATGATAGGTTATCCTTATTATCTCATTTGCTATTTATGTGGTTACTGATCATTGGGTGCAATTCCATTATGTTTATATGTTATATATATCTATTTTATCTTTGGAGCTCAGTTAGAAGTTGCCTACTAGGTACGATTTATTTGGTACTCATACTATACTTTTGAAGCCTACAGATCATGGTATGAGTTATAGTAGTTAATGTGTACATTGTGTGGAGCAGCCATGTTTCGAAGACTAGAGTGAGCTCCAGACGCTCGGAGTATTACTTTCCCCCCTCTTATGTATTAGACTAGTCTTTATATTGTATTCGGAGATAAGTTATATTGGTGTAATTCCTTGATATTTCACTTTTGAACTTTTATCATATTAGAATCTCTTGTACTGATACCACCAAGTTTTGGCACTTTATTATGTACTTGATTCTCCTAGTTCATCTATTCAGCATTCTTTTTTATATATATTTGGGCAGTCCATTACTATCCATTTCGAACTACGGGGTTGACTTGCCTATTGGTGGGTTATAGTAGGCACCATCATTACCCGTAAAATTGGGCCACGACACGACAACATTAAATTCACTCCAATTATGTCACTTTCCACTGCCTCGCCCATGAAACACATAGTAAAATTCACAATTTGAGGTTTACTTTTTGGACCGAATAAGAAAAGGAGCCAAGTCAATTTGGTTTGTGCTAGAGAGTCCATTGATTTGCAAAGCTTCGGTCTCTAAAAAAATAAACTCCTCTTTGGTCAATAAATCTCATTCAGTAAATGTACATTTCTTTTATCTCATTTTCTACTCATTCATGTGTTGTTTAAATATGTTTAAATTTGTGTTTGTTTCTTGATTGGTGGTTGATTCCATTGATATTTGATTTGGTTTTGCTTAATGAAGAATTGAATTTTATTTGGAAAAAATCAATGATTTGGGGAAGGGATTAAAATTTGATAATTCCATGCAAATTAGTATGTTATAATTCATTGTTACTTTTGACTTGAATTTACTTTCCGATCGATAGTATCATGTTTAAGCCGATAAATATGGTAAGAAAATTTTAGAACAATTTTTATTGGTCATATTTGTTTATTTCTTGACTAGTTGTACGTGCTTGATTTATTCTCGTTTATTCAAATGTATTCATTTTTTGGGGGAATACCCTATAGTCTCTTGTATTTGGTGGTCGATCGTGGGTAAGACCAAAACCCGAGATGTCGGATGAAGAATTTAGGATAGTTAAGATAGTGTAGGTTTGTTTTCTAACTCTGTTTTAATTTTAGACTATATAATCTGACTCGACATTATTCTTTATTTTCTATGTGTTTCTTTGATCTATTCATTTATAGTGACTATTTAGTCAATATAAATCAATGAAGTGAATGCACTAAAACTATGGGATCGAGAGGTGCCTCACACCTTTCTCTCGGTCAACATAATTCCTTAACCAGAATCTCTATTTGTGCATCAATTTTATGGGTTAAATGTTTCAAAAAGGATTTTGTAGGTGATTTGGCACACCAAAACTCAATGTCAAGTGGCGACTCTAATTTTTAGTAAACATTCTTTTTTGAAATACCTTTTTAGTCACATTTGAATTTGAATATCCTTTTTGAACTTTAATATAAAAATATTTTGTTAAAAATGAAGTGTGACAGCTCTGGCGATTCAACTTGGGAATATATAATTCGAGTTCGTATGTTGATTCGCATCGGCTTTGTTGGCACTATAGTAGAATAAATACCTTATTTATTTTATCATATTTCCTCATTGTTAGATACCTACATGCTACTTGTTTTACAGTTTTTCTCTTATCTGTTACCGCTATCCTATCATCATGTTCATATCCGATGTCATTTCTTTCAAAATAATTTCAGAGTACATTGTAAGCATACATGACCCTTTATTAAGTCTTCTAAATTTAGGAGGGGTGACATTAGAGCATGGTGTATTGACCATGTTCCACCCATAATAGCCTTATTCTGTTAGTGAATCCCAACCTAGGTCGGCTTTTAGGTCATTCAACATTAGTCCTATGTAGGAGACCCATACCAAAGCATCCCTATGTGCTAGTTATTGCATATTTAAGTGTAAAAAAGGTCATTCAAATTAGGGACTTGTAAGGATAGATTGAAGAGTGAAAAAAATCCAAAAATCATAAGCAAAAAGATTTTCTTGTTTGAGTACTATATCGCTTTTGTTTTCACAAACGAAAAATCAAAAAGATTTTATATTTCATACTAATTTCTTTAAACAAAAAATCAAAAAAGAGTTTTTCATTATTTCTTATTTCTATTAGCATGCATTTATCACTAGAAATCCAAAAACCTTTTTTAGAACCTTTATACATTTTCATATCGAAAAAATAAATTCAAAAAAGATTTTGTTGTCTTATAGTTTCTTTACGCTTTACAAAAATAAAAATTCTCAAAAAATATTTTAATTGCTTTTCTTCTTATAGTGAGTCTTAAAAAGTTATGTTCCTCAAGTCGGAGTCTAGTCTTTCATATATTTCTTAGCTTTCCAATCTGGATGAACTACACACACCCGATTCTCCTCTCTTGGAAGTGAGATACATAGGCAACCCTTTTTAGGTTCGGTTATCTTATTCAAAAAATTAAAAGAAATTTTGTTTCTTTTCCTTATAAAAAAATCACTCTTCTTTAAGATTAGCCGTTTCACACTCATCTTTAAATGAAAAATACAAATAAATTTTTCTTTAATAATTTTAGGTTATATTTTTATTTGAAATACAAAAACAAAAATCTAAAAATATTTTTTTAAACTGCCTAACTCAATTGACAAATAGCAGAGATGACAATTGAGTTAGGATTTAAATTTTTTAAATGGAAGTTTAAATATAATGTTTATTAAATTTTTTAAATTTTTAAAAATAATAAACATAATTTTTAAAAATTTCCATTATTTTTAAAAATATAATGTTTATTATTTTTAAAAATATAATGTTTATTAAAATTTTAAAAAATTTAAATGAAAGAGGTTTGAAAAATGTTAAATCCTGACTCAATTGTCATCTCTGCTATTTAGTTGGTTTATCGTACACTGGCAAAGCACAACTACCTCACAAGATCAAAGAGAAAAGTATAAATGGCCGAAGGAAGAGCCACTTTAGTTAGTGTTAATCTCCAAATCCAATTGATTGAACAAGAATTAGGGATGTCTGAGAAAGTAAGAAGGTTGAAAAAACAACTAATCCATTGATATCAGGTTTGGATGACTGGCCAACCTCCACCTCCACCACCCAGGTTCATTTCGAGAGTACTCTCACCATACTAATCTACACTCAAGCTCTATTTTTTGGGACAAAAGATCCCCTTTAACATTCAGGTTATCCCATCATATAATCTTTCTACTGTTTCAGGTACTTCTATTATACAATCTACCGTTACATCTTCCAAAAACACTCTTCTTGTTGTACCCGTAACTTCGACATTTACAATTCCACAACTACCTATTATATCTAGGCTTGTCAATGAGTCGTAGTTACTATTTTTATAACCATCAGAATATTGACCCATATCTCCATCACTTTCAATATGATGACAAATAATATAACAATCTTCTCAGGTCTTAAGAAAACACAAGAAAACTTGTAGAGGCTCCGTTAAGGTTGATGTGCAAATAAGTGGCTTATACGGTAAACTTGGTGTTTGAAAAGACACTTCTTTATTTAAGAAGTATGTTGTAGTTCATTTTGTCATTATTTATTTATACAGATTTTGTTTTATTTTATTGAGTCAAACCTCATATCTTTGTTTATTTGGTTTGTTTAATAAGCCTTGTTGTAGTTTGTTTATTTGGGTTATTTCAGGGTTGTCACCTAGAGTTCATTTTTCTTGTCCTGTTGTCAAAAATCCTTCAATATTTATTTAATAAAATGCAATGTTTAGTCTCAAGTCATTTTGATCCATTTTACTTAACTCTCTTAAAACATATTTGTTTTTATTTTAATTTTGGTCACCCGACATACATGTAGAATTTTTGATCTGATCATGAAATCCTGTCTAGTCATGAAATGAACAGAACCAAAAAGTCATAGAGATAAGAAAAATATTTGAGAAAAGGATAGGAGATTGAAACATCTTGACTTACAGAAATTTGAAGAGGTTCAATAAGAGAAAAAAAATTCTTTTAAATTGAAAAGAGTTAAAAGGGCAAGTTCATTCAATATTGACATGTGTCATCCGTTGTGAACAAGATATTGTCAAAATAGAGATTTCTAGCAGAAAATCATGAAAGAAATGTCTCATAAATATTCATCATTATAGATATTGTGATTTTCCTTTTTGATTTTTAAAATACAATGCTTGTATTTGACATTTTTAAGA
Source organism: Capsicum baccatum var. pendulum (assembly GCA_030864225.1). NCBI lineage: Eukaryota > Viridiplantae > Streptophyta > Magnoliopsida > Solanales > Solanaceae > Capsicum > Capsicum baccatum. The sequence continues at coordinate 49,215,593 of CM061551.1, read as the reverse complement.
ATTGATAGGGCTAAATTTTTTTATTCTGCTATTCAAAGATTGTGTCATACTTTGCTATCCCTTTCGAGCCTTAAGTTTTAATTATTTCATATCCCTTTTTTGAAATTTAAACAGAGTCAAAAGTAAAAAAGTAGAGACAAAAAAATTCCAAAAAAATATGTCTAGAAAATAAAATATAGTCAGAAAAATTTAAAAGGAGTTGAAGAGAACAACAACAAAAAAAAGAGATCAAGTTAGAGTCAATAAATATAAAAAGAATTAAAAGAATCTTTCTGAACTACATTTGACCTGATTCTTCTTTTGATAAGATATGTAGGCAGCCTACCCTGGGGTTGGATCCAATCAAGAAAAGTTCTAAAGATTCCCAGTCATAGAATCTGGGGTAGAAAATTTTTTTTTTACTAAAAGAGTCAATTTCAAAAGTTGTAAGTCTCTAACCCTATTACGTGTGTCATCTTTGAGCCTTCATACCATTTCTTTCTTTCTAACCCTATCAAAAACTATGTTATATTCTAAAGAAGTACTTTTTGATCAATTTTTAAGATCAAGCATGTTGTTAGTATTGATCATCCTATGAAGAGCAATATCATGCCACTTGCATAAGAGAGTCTTATCAGTGAATTTTCTCAAATGCATCATAAAACATATTTGAGTCGAGAAAAAGTAAGAAATGAGAGAGTATTATCGGTGAAAGTCCTCATGGGCACCATAAGGTGATGATGAACGATACATAAAGAAAAATGAATGATATAGACTTGTTGGTGAAAACTCTTTAGAGAACCACTAGTCAAATAAGGTTTTCAAGTATAGTGCAAAAGTCAAAACTGCAAAGCCTGACTTCAAAGTTTGAAAGTTGGACAAAATTAAATTCAAATTGATTTGATAGATCAGGTCATTTGATTTAAAATGCATGTCATGGTCATTAAAATTGACTACCACATTAAAAAAGATTCCTTTATTTCTTATTTTTTTTGAAAGGGACATGTTTTATCAAATAGTCTTTCTTTTTATCACTTTAATCTTTTTTTATTTTTCTTTTAGCCAGTCTTTATTAAAAAAAGTAAGAAATGATTTAAAAATTTAGTATCATCTTTGTAATTTCACTAATAAAAGTCTATCCAACACATCAAGTGTTACATGATTCAAAAAGAAATTATACACACCATTATTTGTTGTGGTTAACAAATTATATAATGAATACAAAATTTAGTATTTGTCGGATGATTCCCATACAATAGATATTGGTGTTTAAAATTTTTCATCAAAGGTACTTCAATGAGGTTGTATACATAGAAAACACAATTTACATAAGATGAATTCAAGGTCGAACATGACAAAAAAAGAAGCTGCTACGCTCAGAGCCAAGGCCATAACCGACCACTATTTTGAAACTCACAATATTTTTTTTCTAAAATAGGGGCAGATTTGTTGATATAAAGGTAATTTTATATGTTTGTGCTTGAAAATAGGATTACAGTAAAAACTACTCTCAGAGCCAAGGCCATAACCGACCACTATTTTGAAACTCACAATTTTTCCTTTTTCTAAAATAGGGGCAGATTTGTTGATATAAAGGTAATTTTATATGTTTGTGCTTGAAAATAGTATTACAATAAAAAAATCTTTTTTTTCTGTCTCATGCATATATTCATCACATTTTATTTTTTCCTAGGATGATATTTCCTAGTCTGAGATAGTTATTTCTCCTAAGATGAAATTTCCTAGTCTAAGCTAGTTATTTATCCTAGGATGACATTTTCTAGTCTGAGATAGTTATTTCTCCTAGGATGACTCCTAGTCTGAGATAATCCTTTTTCATTCTCCTAGGATGATATTTCTCTCAGACGCAGTTATTTCTCTTAGGATGACATTTCCTAATTTGAGATAGTTATTTATCCTAAGTTAACATTTTCTAGTTGGAGATAGTCCTTTTTCAGTTTCTCCTAGGTTGATATTTCCTTGTCTGAGATAGTTATTTCTCATAGAATGTCATTTTATAGTATAGTAAGGTTGCTTTTTATTTCTTCTAGGATGATATTTCCTAGTATGAGATGGTCACTTTTTATTTCTCCTAGGACAACATTTCCTAGTTTGAGACAATTTCTTTCAATTTTCTCCCAGGATAAAATTTTATAGTCTGAGACTTTATTTTTATTTCCTCCTAGTATAAATTCTTCCCTATCAGAGATCCTTTTTTTCATTTTCTCCTAAGAAAAATACTCCCTAGTCAGAGTTTGTGTTTAAAGTTTGCAATTGCTAATAACTCACAATTTTTTTCCAGAGCAAATTGGTGTAAACAAATATTGTTTGTTTATTTTATTTGTGACTTCTTTAAGGTTTAACCCATCAAAAATTGTTTGAGAATCATCTTTTATAGAACATCCAATATCAATGACAATCAGAGTTAGCATATAGTGACGTAAAACTCGGACATCTATTACTATCCAGCTACAGGGCACAAGAATATACATTCAAGAATATCCTCGAATGACCATTTGAAAAGTGTTAAAGTGTCATCCAAGTTCAAGTATCAAATCTCAGCTTCAAGATCGAGTCATTACCAAAAACAAGATGATATCTAAAACTCAAACTTAAGTGAAAATTCAAGAGAAGCTGGATAGATGTGATCTTGTATTTGTATTTTCCTTCAACTTTTAATTTTTACTTTGATGTAATAAGTGAAATCGTGGATCAAAAGCTCTACAGGAACTTATTGGCTCTCCATCTTGGTATATTTCATTCCTACCTTTTACTCTTTTGAACAACACGTGACCTGATTCCCTTATAACTTTGGATATGCAGTCTATTCAAAACCATGACTCATTCACATATTTTTCCTTTTTATTTTTCCTTTCAAATAAAGGTCAGATCAAACTTGCCTCGTTGTCTACTTCTTTGTCCGATTCAAACAAAGAGGGGCAACTGTAGACAAGTGAATTTTGAACCTCCCTAAAACTTTCACAATATCTTAACTTTAAATATTTTCTTGTTTTGACCTAATCTTGTCATTTTTGAGTTTTATATCATTTTTAATATATTTTTATTTGAAAATTAAAAATTATCACAAAAGAATTATTTCTTTGGATAATATTTTAATTTTATTAAAAAGAGGATAAAATTACAAAAGAAAATATTTTTCATTTTATTTAGTCTTTCTTTTCAAGGAAAATACAAAAATAACAATTGATTAGATAGTTCCACATGACAAGTTTTCATTCATCAAAATAATAAGTTTAATTTTTATTTTATTTTATTTTTTATCTTGTCCATCAAGTTTCGACATATTACGATACATGCATCCACATCATGGCTAGACTACACCATCAATTCATCCCATTCATTGCATTATTACCATGAACCCTCTCTTTACCTAATAGCCCCTCCACACAAGATAAAATTTTTCTTTTTCATCCTTACTACACCCCACTACATATTTTTTCCTCCATACCCTATCACATATTACATACATCACTTTTCTCCATACAGCATACACATCCATGCAGGCAGTCACATGAACTTTGGCATTGAATTCCGATTGCATTCAATATCTTCCACCTGAATAAAATATACACACCATACTTCCTCATGTTTGTTCATCTTCTCCATTTCTACGATAACCATACACATAAGCAACTCCATATTTACCATGAAAAACTTGCCAATTTGATTCAAAAAATTAATCTCTTACACTTCAACATTCACCATGGATTAACACAACACACTACACCACCATTCTCTAACATTTCCATTCACACATAATTTGAACACACCAACTAACATTAATTCCTCCAATAAAAATACACCCAACACCAATAATAATTAATAACACACTCTAATCTACAGTAACAACATCAATAATTCAACAATACTCCAAACCATTTCCAATTCTCAGCAACCAATATACACTTAATCCATCTTAATTCCATTTTGTTCGTAGAAAAATCAACACCAAATTCACTCCAATTTTATCACTTTCCATCGCCTTATCCATGACACATATCATAAAACTAATAGTTCAAGATTTTGTTTTTGATCGCAAGAGAATGGGGAGCCAAGTCAATTAGGTTTCTGTTTGAGAGTTCCTTGGTTTGTGAAGCTCAAGTCACTAAAAAAATCAACTCCTCTTTGGTTAATAAATTTCATTCAAAAAGGTCCATTTCTTTGGTCTCATCATCTACTCATTCATGTGTTGTTTAAAAGTGTTTGAATTTGTGTTCGTGGCATGATTAGGGGTTTTATGTTGATATTTCATTTGATTTTACTTATTGAACAATTGAAATTTATTTTGAAAAAGTAATGATTTGGGGAAGGGATTTAAATTTGATAGTTCCATCCAAAATATGTCTTGAATTTACTTTTTTATTGAAAGTAACACATTTAAGCCGATAAATGGGGTAGGCAAATTTTATAAGAATCTTAATTAATCATATTCCTTCGTCTCTTGACTATTTGTACATTATTGATTTATTCCCGCTTATTCAAATGTATTCATTTTGCCGACAATGCCCCATAGTCTCTTGTACTTGCCATTCTATTGTAAGCAAGATCAATAATCGAGATGTCGGGTGAAACATTTAGGCTAGTTAAGATAACATAGATTAATTTTCGTTCTCTGGTTTTTTGATTATATAATGGAACTGGATATTATTCCTTATTTTTTATGTGTTTCTTATGTGTTCTTTTTATGAGATCTATTCTCATGTAGTGACTATTTATCCAATATAAATCAACGAAGCGACTGTGCTAAAACTACGAGATCAAGGAGAGCCTCACACCTTCTCCTAGATCAATAAGATTCCTTAATCAAAATTTCTGTTTGTGGAATAATTTTAAGAGTCAAATATTTCAAAAAAGATTGTCTAGGTGACTTGGCACACTGAAACTCAATGTCAAGTGGAGGCTTAATTTTTAATCTAAATTCATTATTGAAACATATTTTTAGTCACACTGGGATTTGAAAAATCTTTTTTATCTTTGAATAAAAATATTTTTGTAAAAAAGGGGTGTGATAGTTACCAAAGTTCAGCACCCATGGAAGATGTACTTTGATGTTTCCACACATCGAGGTAAAGCTGGTGCTAGCATGTTTGTCACTCCCGAAAGAGAGGTTCTACCATACCCTTTTACCTTGGCACAACATTGATCAAATAATTTCATTGAATATCAAGCATTAATACTTGGACTTTAGATGACTATCACTATGAACCAATTGCAATAGTATGTCTTTGGTAACTCCTAATTGGTGATTAGGTAGATTTTAGGAGACTATGATTTCAAAAAACCTGAGCTACGCCCATATCATATTTATGCTCAAAAGTTGATTGGATGGATTGGAGAGGTAACCCTCTAACATGTAACGAGGAAGGAAAATATGAAAGTTGATGCCTTAGTTTCTATATCTTTAACTCTAACTCTTCCAAATCAGACACATGTTACTATCTATCAAAAGGATAGTAACACCACCAAATAAGGATGAAATTGTAGAAAATACGCATGAGCATCTTGTCATTATTTCCAAATCCATAAAGTGTGATTAGAAACAACCTTTTATTGACTACTTATGTTATGGAACACTTACAAAGAATCCAAGGAGAAGGACTATAACACCTAAGATTTTGGACCTATGCATACTCTATGTTAATAGGAAAACTCAAAGTCTAAGACATAGAGTCTCAGACTGTACAACTCATTAGATTTTTTATGAGTTAAGGTATGAGGCATACCTTGGTTCGTGAATTCAGTATAATGTCTTAACAAAGTCCCATTGAAACCACTAGTCAGTGTTTGTGTTGTACATTTAAAGTACAGGTCATAGTATGACCTATACTGACCAAACAAGAGAAGTGTCATATAGATTTGAAAAATCCCAGTGATAATGGACTCGAGTACAAGTTATAATCAAGACCACAAGTTGTGGTGTCCTAAACCAATAAAATTCCACCACATCTCATTAAGGGTAAATTTATTCTTTTCTTATCTTTTTTTCCTTTTGCATGATGTTTTGGCCAATAAAATTATAAATATATATGATATCATAAATCAAATTTTTACTTTAAACTATCAAGACAAGACCATAATAATTCGAAGCAATAGAAAATAAGCTAGGGTTCCTAATTAAGCAAATTCAAGTTTCGTTCATAATGTGTTTGTCTTCACTAAGGTACAGAAGATTTCAGTGATATATTTCTTTCATCTTCAACCCAAGTAATTTCAAGATATATGATATAATGTTTTAAATCTAGGGTTTATAGCCAATTAACTAATTTTTGATTTTTAACAAACTTTACTTGATTTGTATGAATAAGGTTTTCTTATGATCCTATGTTACGACTTCAGACATAGCCTAGTTGTGATGGATATCTCAAGTATGCCGATGACCGGAACCACCCCATTTTCCTAGCTAATCAGAACACAATAAATATATACAATGGAAGCAATCAAAATATACATGATTAAGATAAACAAATAGCTCAAATGAAACTAAGATTTCCAACAACAATCCCAATCCATAGTAATCCACAAAGCCTCTAATATCCAAAGAACAACCTAAGTCAGGGACATGCCCCCAACGATAGATAAAAGAGGAATCCAATAATAGTCTAGACATAAAGAAAACCATAAAGTATCAAGCCTTTCGAAATAAGAAGGCTCACCACTTTAAGTTGACTCACGAACAATCCAAAAATTACCTATTACTATATAAGAAAGTAGAAGTATCTTCGTATCCTGCATCACATGGGGATACAACATTTGGGAAAGGTTAGCGGTGTGAGCACTAGCATGTAACTAAGGGAATACGAATACAATAATTCCTTGATCAAATAAGTCCAAATTCATTCAAAACCACATGCTCAAAATCATATACATATATAGATATAATATGCTAGGATAGGGAACAAGGCTTAGCATGATATTTAAAAAATTAGTCTGTACTCTGTAGCTTTACCATCATAAAAGTACCCATGGGCTATATGGGTCCAGCTCTCTCCCCGCTGGTAAGTCCCTAGAGCGTGTCAGTCGCAAGAATTAGAGGTATCAAGAAAGGCTGAGAAATCAAGCACCCTTCCCTAATCCAGAATAAAAATATATATATCATGTGACACAAACATACGGTTATCAAGTCCAACCATCACACCAACAAACGTGGGTTTCTAGTATTAGTCCCTTAGGACCTCCACTTTCATGACTAGCTACACAACCCCTTTAATCCCAATTAAAATATTTACACATTCCCATTTGTTGAACCAAAATCGTCTATTAAGGCATTTACCTTTTGTATCGTAATACCGATTATGATTACAAGCTATTATCATTATGCCATTCTAATTATCCATTACTTAGGTGAATCCACGACCCCACAAGTTTCAATATTCATCCATATAGGGGAATACATGACCCCCAAGTTCCAATTTAAGTTCAAAAAAACATTCAATCAACATTTTTTGCAATGCAAGGCTCCATAAGTGAGTTAAATCATGTGTATTTTCATATTCGAAACCAATTTTATAAAGTGAGTTGAGATTAATACAAATTCTGAGCCAAAAAATCAATTTGGGGGAATCCACGACCCTAATAAAAATTAATCATGTCCATGCACCTAATTAGTTCAAAACTATCAATTCAAACCATGAATATTTACCAAAGCCATGGAAAAAGTAATTCAATCAATATATAACATATATAACAATAGTGAACATATGCTCTTAACCCACATTCAAAAACAACACTTAAATCACATATATAACAATAGTGAACATATGCTCTTAACAAAAAAATTTTTGGAAAGAGATACACGCCTTAGATAAACAAGAATTTGAAACCAATTTGGAGCTTGGAACTCACAAGATGAATGCACAGTTAAACCCTTAAGTTTTTCTTGGATTTTGAGTTTTAGAGTTAAATAGAGTAGTTGATATTTGAAAAAATGATAAAAATGAATTATTTTTTATTTAAGGATCATACATGGGTGAAAGTACCAAAAAACCTTCTTCATTACCCCCATCCCAAGTAAATAAAATAAAAACTACCAAAATTTTAAACATAAGTGTGACATGGACTTATTACGGAGGCTATCCTCTATGCCACGTTGATTATCATGGAGATTATCCTCCATGACATGGAGTCATTGCAGATGCATACTACCTCCATTTCACATTGAAATTGCAGAGGTTATCCTCCATGGCACGTAAAAAATGCGGACGCTTAATGCCTAGGAATTCCAAAATTACCCTAAAAAACCTTTCAAAAATTTTGAAACACTCTTGAGACCCCCTATTAACGTCCCTAAAAATATTTATGTAAAAAAATTGATGTTTCAAACACGATAAGTCCATAAACATAATGCCCAAAATTTTGAGGGTCTTACATTATCCCCGCTTTGGGATCATTCATCCTCGAATGACGAGTTAGGACAATTTTAACACGGGGATAGCAAGAATACACCAGACGAGATAACCTTAGTTGTTGGAGAAATTCATGTATATTTGAAAATAGACTCCTATTGACATCCTACTCTTTACACCACCACTATCATAGTTTTAATTTTTCGATACCGGCATGGCCAAGTTGGCTGGTGGTCAGCCAAATTTGATGGCTGACCAGTCTTCAATAGAGATTAATAAGGATAATTTCCATTCATTACCTTGTAAGACACATATTACACCCCCATTAACTGATAATGATTTATCAATTTTTCCAAAAATGATCTTTGCAAATCTGTTGAAACACAATACTGGGTTAAATAATTCATCTGAAGTTGAACCTATTCCTATTAAAGAGCCGAAGTTCATTAATGAAATAGCATAGTACAATGGAAAGAGGAGGAAGTCGATATAATGAATATCATTGAAGGGATTCAATGTGCAGTTGTTGGAAAGTTCTCATATGATTGGCTTAATTTAGATGAACTAAGATTACAACTCCCTAAACAACTACATGTTAAAGGAGCATGTCAAATTGGTTTATTAAAAAATCATCATATTTTACCGAGGCTTGATAGAGCTAATGATTTTTCTACTATAATGTACAAGAATGTATACATATCAATGCTAAGGACAGATATTCATATCAATGCGAAAGTTTATATATGATGCTAAGTTCCAGACTAATACAAAAACAATACAGGCAATGGCTTGGATTTATATTCATAACTTAAACCTACATATTTTGTTATAATCTCTCTTTTTATTAGCCGCTACAGTTGGAAGATCAATATATTTGGATATGGCTATTGTGAATAAAATAAGACCTAGTTGTGCTAGGGTTAGGTCCAAATAGATTTGCTTGCTGACCTTCCTAATTATGTTGAAATGGAGATAGTGAATTCATCAAATAGGAATTCTAGAGTAGAAAAAGTAATGATTCAATATGAATCTCTACCTAAGTATTGCAAAAGATATATGCTACAAGGTCACAATAAACAAGAATGTCAAGTTTTATATCCAAAGCTAATGTAGAAACATGAGGGAGATGGAGAAAATGCACGACAATTTAATCATAGTAAAGAAGAGGAGAGTAATAAAGTAAAAATATCTGCTAAATGGTTTTATAATCAGGAAAAAAATGGAGTCCCACCAGAAGAAGACTTACTAAAAGGTTACCAAGGTGAAAAGGCTATAATCTCGGAGAAGATCAGTACTGAAAATCAATTCCAATTACTTACAGAAGACATAAAAGAGCACATGCAGAATCAAAAAGATGATGTTATAATACTTGATTGTCATCATGATGTAGATAAAATGGGGAAAGAGAACAAGGTAATCATAACAAATGATTGGGTCACCAAATCTTTTAATCATTAGCAAAATAAATCTTGGTCAGCTATCAACTATGAACAAGAATCTGAAAGAATAAAAGCAAACCAGTCGGTGGAGAAGCACAGTAATAAAGTACAGATACATCAACAAGCAAAAGAGAAAAGTGACATGGAGACATTAATTCAGAAGGAACACTAGAAGTCTGTGGAAAGGAAAATAGAATTGTGTTTTAATACACTTTCTAACAGCAGCAACGATAGTCTTAATAATACATTATCAGATACTAAGAGTATTCTAGAGAATAAGGGGAGTAACTAAGAGTCTACTGATATTAGCTTAGCTATTATAAAATAGCCCCTGGCTATTGAGGAACCTATGTGGAGTGGAGAATCTAAAAATCCTAATACAGTGTTACATGATATTATCACTCATAAAGTTGATAATGCAATAAAGAAAACATGAGGTCTCTTGGAAGGGGTAGAGGAGTCTGTGATTAATGAACAATAGTACAATAACATATTAACTAAAGCAGATATTTCACCAAGAGTTATAATAACTATGAAATACACAAAGAAAGCCAAAAGACAAAATATTACCGAGAGGGCTTTGCCCAGCAGATCTCAACCTAAAAGAGGGGGTGAAAGTGCTTTTGATAAGCAATTATGAAAGCCTTAGTGCAGAATATTAGATCTGTTAAGTCACAGAAGGCTTTTAGACGGTACAGATGCTGAACAAAGTGCATAAATTTTCTTTTGTAGCTTTGATGGAACCATTTAGCACATCAGATACGTAAATAAATATAGGTAAATGTTACAAATGCCATTTATGTTTCATAATTATAAGGGAATAATCTAGTGTTTTATGAACCATGGCTTTATTGCTAAGATTGAGTTTGATTCTGAACAATAACTCTCTTTATTGATTCAAAATAAATCTATGAATTTTGAATTTATGCTAACTCTAGTGTATGCTAAATGTGATAGAACTTAAAGATTGGATTTGTGGGACTCTATTTTCAATATAGCCAATAGAGAAGCAATTCCTTGGCATATGAGAGGTTATTTCAATACAATTTTGAATGCCTCAGATAATATTGGTAGATTACCTGTGCTTTCAGCAGAAATAGAGTACTTTAAATATTATATTGAGGCTTGTGATCTTACAAAAATTATGCATAAGGTTAGTCCTTTTGCATGGTAGAGCAGGAGATGAATGTATATTTGAGAAGCTAGATAGAGTATTTTCTAATTTTGATTTTCAGCATAGGTTTAATATTTTGGAGGTGGAGCACTTATCTAGAGATGGTTCTGATCATGCCCCTCTTCTCTTAAAGTGTGAAAAAGCTGACTCCGGTATCCAAAGACCTTTCAAGTCATTAAATTTTTGGAAAGAGCATTTAGAATTTAAAGAGCTGATTAGAAGAAACTGGGACAAGACTTTTCTGATAATGCTTTTATTAATCTTAAAAGAAAGATTCCAAAAGTCAAAAAATCCCTTACATGGGGAGAAAAAAAATACTTTTGGTGATATTTTCAACAATTGATTTTGAGAAAGGAGATTTCTAAGTTGATAGAGAAATTGTTTGAGTAAAATCCATCTTTTGAGAAAGGATGATTATGCAAAAGGCTAAAGATGAATATATGAAATATCTTAAATTGGAGAAAAGTTTCTCTAAACAAAAATATAGAGATGAATGGTTTGAATGTAGAGATAGGAATACTGAATTTTTCATAATATTGTCAAGGGAAGAAGAGGTAGACTGAAAATTACTAGAATTAGAGATGATGATGGCTCCTGGATTGAGAAGGAGGATAATATTACAAATGTAGCTATCAATTTCTATCAGAAGCAATTTACATAGGAGAGAGATGCAACTAATTTCCCTTTACTGAATAATATCCAGGAGGTTATTTCTATAGTGGACAATGAGGTGCTTGAAGCAATATCAGATGATGATGAGATTGAGATGGCAATCTTTAATCTAAATGGGGACAGTGCTAGTGGTCTAAATGGTATATTTGGCAGAATTTTCTATGTATGCTAGGATATCATTAATCAAGATATAATTAGATTGGTGAAAAGTATTTTTGAAGGTAATACTCTACCTAAATCTATTACTTATACTAATTTGATTCTCATTCCTAAAAAGGACAATGTGTATTCCTTTTTAGAACTGCGACCAGTTAGTCTTAGTAATTTTATCAATAAAATCCTTTCTAGGATTGTTCATGACAGGTTGGAAGATATTCTATCTAAATTGATATCTCCTAACCAATCTGGCTTTATTAAAGGTAGAAGTATTGCGGAAAATGTCCTATTAACTCAGGAATTAATTACTGACATAGGAAAAAGCAAAAAGCCTTCTAATATGGTCTTAAAAATTGATATGACAAAAGAATATAATAGGGTTTCTTAGTTTTTCTTGATGAAAGTGATGATACAGATGGGTTTCTCTCATATAGTGGTGGACATAATCTGGAGACTAATTTCTAACTATTACTATTCTGTATTGTTAAATGGGAAGTCTGTTGTTTTTTTCCATTCTACAAAGGAAGTTAAACAACGAACCCTCTATCCCCTACTTTATTTATATTAGCAGCTGAGGTGATGACTAAAGCTCTAAATCAGGTGTTTAAAGATAATGCTTTAGTGGGATATAGCATGCCTAAGTGGAGTCCTAATCTAAATCATCTTGCATATGCAGATGATACAGTTATCTTTTCATCTTGTAATAAGTATTCTATTGAGAAGATAATGCAGGTATTGAAAGTGTATGAGGCAGGATCTGGTAAAAAACTTAATGTGGAAAAGAGCTTCTTTTGTATGCATAAAAACACCTCACAAACTATTGTGTAGTAGGTAGAGCAGGTTACTGGAATGAATAGGGGATATTTCCTATTGAAATATCTGGGTTGTCCTCTATCTCACTCAAAGAGGAAGAAGGAGAATTATTTTGATTTGATAGCTAAAGTTTAGAACAGGCTCCAGAAGTGGAAGGGTAGATTATTATCGTTTGGATGAAAAGAGGTACTTATAAAAAGTGATCTTCAGCGTTTACCTCTTTATGTGTTATAAAAAATTATTCCTCTTAAATCTATTTTAAAGAATTGCAAAGAACATTTGCAAAGTTTTTTTTGGTAGAGTAAGGAGACAGGAAGAAGCAAACACAGTGCTGCATAGAATAAACTTGCTCTAATAAATTAGGAAGGAGGATTGTGTTTTAGATCTCTAGCTGATATGACTAAAGCTATGCATGCTGAATTGTGGCGGAGATTTAGGACTCAAAATAATTTGTGCACTAATTTTTTATATAATAAGTAGAATAAAAAATAGATTCCAGCTACAGTGAAATGGAAAGGGGGATCATAAGTATAGAAGGGTATGTTGAAGAACAGAGAAAAGATTGAACAAGATATTTAGTGGGAAGATAGCAGTGGAACATCTACTATGTGGTTTGACAATTGGACTAATACAGGTCCTCTTTTCCCAAAGCAATCTCGTCTTCAAACTTGCCACCCATTATCTGATACTGCAAGTTTTTTTAATAAAGATGGATGGAATTATGAAGCTATGGGAGATACAGTACCAGACCAGGTAGTAAATCATATCAGAGACGACGTGAGTTATGTTTATTATGAGGACAAAATGGATAGACCATGGTGAACCTCGAATAGCTCTGGAAAGTTTTTGACTTAAAGTGTGTGGGAGATGTTTAGGCATAGAGAAGATGAGAATGAAGATCTGAAGGCTTTATAGATTAAAGGCTTACCATTTAAATTCTATTTTTTGGCTTGGAGAGTATGGCTAGGAATGATTCCAACTGCTTCAGTGATGCACAACTAGAATTCTAAGTTATCTAATAATTATTTTGTTGCATAGTCCCAAACAGGGAAAAAATTACTCATCTATTCCTAAGAAGTGAATTGCTGCAAAAGGTTGAATTAGAGAAACTAGATTGAATTTAAAGCAAGTTATAAGTGTGTGGAGAAATGTGAATGGGAATTATATTATCATATGGTTCTTGTGGAAAAGGAGAAATACTATTAGTCATGATGAGGCTTATCAAGAAAGAAAGATCTTCTAGGAAATAAATGATACAATTATTAAGTTTTTTAAAGTTAGATTTCATATTCAAGTTTCAGGAAGGGAGTGGAGTAAAATAGTTGATGACCTTCAATATATCAAAATTCATAATTCTTTTAAGTTGATTAAATGGAAGCCTCCAGAGTTAAGTTGGCTTAAAGGGAATATTGATAGGCCCTCCAAAGGGAATCCTAGTCCTACTTCTATTGCATTTTGTATAAGGGACCATTATGGAGATTTGGTGGTAGCTCAAGGCAATAGAATCAAAGACATCACAAGTTTGGAGGTAGAAGCAATGGCTATTTTGGAGTGTTTGAAGTACTGTACTATGAATTCCATCTCTCAAATTATAGTAAAAAGTGATTCTTGGGTAATGGTGCAGATGTTGAATATAGTTTGGGAGGTTCCTTGGAATAGTTAAATGGTGGTTAAACCCATTAGGACACTGATGAAAACAATGTCAGTTAGAGTGGTACATTCCCTCAAGGAAGGTAACACTCTGGCTGATTTTTTGCTAATCTTATGTTTGATTTTGCATGTAATTTTCAATTTACAAAGGTGGAACAAGTACCAAGGAAAGGAAGAGCAATTATAGAACTAGAGAAAGCTGGAAATTCTAACATCAAATAGATAATTCATAAAGATGGTGCACAGTATCGGGCATAGACACAACAATCATACAGAACATAAATCATCAATTTCAATAGTCAATTTGAATATCTATAATGAGAAGAGATAGATGATAGATAACCTAGAAAATAAGTGATATTTTGGGTTATTAACATGCATCCAAAGGAACTGATACAGGGGAATATCACCATTGACCTACGATCATTGACAAGGAAAAGTTTGGAATAGATGAAGTAATACATTTTAGGGATTAAATATGGAAATGAATAAACCTACTGTTAGAAGTGATTTCTTTTGAATATAACACCTACATCTAGTGAGATTCAAGGATGTTGAAGGTGGGGTATTCAAAAAGTAGGTATTTAAGATCTATAAAAAAATCCTTGAAATTATTCATTATCTACAACACCTTTTTACACTAAAAAACTCTAATCTTTAGTTTTCTAGATTTAATCTTTAGCTTATATAGCGGTATCAGCTTCCAGTTAAGCTCAGCCCATTGAACTATTGCTTAGATCAATGAAAAAAAAAGATGAGAGACTTACCTTCAGTGAGCAAGATGAAGACCAAACTTACAGAAGAACAACGATAGTGATGCTGACCGAAAATTCAAATGTACGCTGAGGAAGAAATAGGTAAGGGCGGCGATAGAGACAACAAAGATGAAGATGAATTTTTATTTCCTAATTTGTCCTAGGACTGATTGTTGTCTTATTTTTTGTTTCTGATTTGGACCCGGGTCTTGGGCCTAACTGGCTATTGGATTTTTCTGTTTTTGTTTTTGGTTAATAAAATGGGCTCTTGCCTGATTTGGACTAAAAAAAGAATACACCAGAATCAAATAACAAACTTGGAAAGTAACAATAGGAGAACGAGACTCATACCTTAAGAAACTCCGTTCGACAGATAGAACAAGAATGGGTGGTTAGCCTTCATATCCTCTTTAGCTTCCCAAGTAGCTTCTTCTACCTATTGGTTTCTCTAAAGGACTTTTACCGAGGCCACATCCTTGGTCCCCAACCTACAAACTTGTCTATCAAAAATTTCAATCGGAACTTCCTCGTAAGACAAAGAATACGTCACACCAACACTCTCAATAGGCACAACCAAAGAAGGATCACCCACACACTTCTTCAACATTAACACATAAACACAGGGTGAATGGAACCCAAACTTGCAGGCAATTCTAGTTCATAAGCAATATTCCCAACTCTTATCAAGATTAAGTATGGGCCAACATAACGGGGACTGAGCTTCCCCTTCTTCACAAATCTCATCACTCCCTTCATGGGAGACAACTTCAACAACACTCAATCATCCACATCAAACTCCAACTCTCTTTGTCTCACATCCACATAGGACTTTTGGCAACTCTGAGTGATCTTAAGACTTTCCCTGATTAATATCACCTTATCCATAACTCGGTGAACTAAATCAGGACCAAACAACCTAGTTTACCGACTTCAAACCACCAAATAACAGTCCTACACCTCCTACCATTGGCAGCCTCAAATGTAGCCATCCTAATACTGGAGTGATAACATTATCTTAAGTGAACTTGATGAGAGGCAAGTGATCCACCCAACTACCTCCATAATTAATCACACATGCCCTTTGTATATCGTAAAGGTCTGAATCATCCTCTCTGTTTGTCCATCAGTCTGAGAGTGGAAAGCGGTGCTAAGGTTTTCCTTAGTCCCCAAACCTCTCTAAAATGAATGCCAAAAGTAAGAAGAGAATTGTATACCTCGATAAAAAATGATAGAATCTAGAGCACCATGAAACTTGATGACCTCCTGAATGAACAACTTAGAATAATACTTTCCATAATAGGTAATACTCTCCATAATAGGTAATCCTCACAGACAAGAAGTGAGCAGACTTATTCATTCTATCCATGATAACCTAAATAGAATCAAATTGATGGCGAGACTATAGAAGACTTGTAACAAAATCCATATTGATCACCTCCTATTTCCACATGGGCAACTCAATCTTTTGAGACAACCCACCAGTTCTTAAGTGTTTTATATTCACCTACTGACAAGCTATATGCTTAGCCACAAAGTTGGCCACATCTCTATTCATGTTGTTCCATGAATAAATCTCCTTCAAGTCATGATACATCTTCATCGAACCAAGATGAACTGTGTACCTAGACCTATGATCCTCAACCAAAATCCTTTCTCACAGCCCATCAACATCTAGAACACACAATCTACCTTGGTACTTCAAGATACCATCACCACCAATCTCAAAAGCCATAGCATTTCTCTGGCCTATATAAGCCTTAATCTACGTCAAGATAGGATCCAAAACCTATTTCCTTCACCTTAGCACTAAGAGATTCCTTCACTACCTCTTGAACAATCACACCTCCATCCTCAGAATCTAAAAGATAAATTCCAAGATTAGCCAATCGGTGAATAACCTTTACCAATCCTTGCTTTTTCTCATCCATATGAGATAAGATCCCAATAGACAACCTACTGAGAGCATCAACAACCTAATTAGCCTTACCTGGATGATAATGAAGACTTATTTCATAGTGCTTAAGCAACTCAATCCATCTCTTCTTCCTGAGATTCAACTCCTTATGAGTGAACACGTACTGCAGGCTTTTATGATCGAAATATATGTCAATATACATCCCATACAAATAATGGCGCCAAATATTCAAAGAAAATACCACAACTACTAACGCCAAATCATTAGTCGGATAATTTCTTTTATGAACTTTTAGCTTTCTAGAAGCATAGGCCACAATCTTATCATACTGCATTAACAAATATATCAGTACCACACGGGATATATCACAATAAATAACAAAATTATCTATACCCTCGTGCAGGGTCAAATTAGAGAAAAATTCAACTTGTCCTTTCAACTTCTTAAAGATACCCTCACATGCATTGGACCACAGAAACTTTACTTTTTTCTGAGTCAACTTCGTCAATGGAGCAGCAATAAACACAAAACTTTCCACAAACCCCCTATAATATTCAACCAAGCCAAAAAGCTCTGAATTTTGGTTAGAGTCGTGGGTCTAGGCCATTTATTAACCACCTCAGCCTTCCATGGATCCACTTTGATCCCTTCACTAGAAACCTCATGACAAGAAGGTTACAACATTCAAGTAGAACTCACACTTAGAAAATTTAGCATACAACTTCTTATCCTTAAGGGTCTTCAACACTAGATGGAGGTGGTTGGCATGATATTTATCACACTTGGAATATACCAAAATATCATCAATAAACACAATAACATAAAAGTAAAAGAACTTTCTGAACACCCGATTCTTAAGATCCATAAGTGTGGCTAGTGCATTAGTCAACCAAAAAGAGATGACCAAAAACTCATAGTGACTACACTAGGTATGAAAAGTAGTCTTAGGGATATCCCTACCTCCCTAATCTTCAGCTGAAAATAACCCAAATGTAAATTAATATTAGAAAAGCACTTAGCACCCAGAAGCTAGTAAAAAAGATCATTGATCCTAAGAAGAGGGTATTTGTTCTTAACTGTCATGTTATTCAACTGCCAATAGTCTATATCAAAAAAGACCCATCTTTCTTATGCATGAAAAGAACAGGATTACCACATGGAGACATACTAGGGCAAATAACATCCTTATTAAGAAGGTTCTTTAACTGATCCTTAAGGTCCTTCAACTCAGTTAGAGCCATTCTATAGGGAGGAATAGAAATACGATGGGTATCCAGTAGAAGATCAATCCCAAAATCTATTTCCTACCAAGAGGAATACTAGGAAGATCATAAAAAAAGTCTTCAAAAAACTCATTAACCACTGGGACAAATTACAAAAAAGGATTGGTAGAATTACAATCCTTAACCAAAACTAAATAATATAGGCAACCCTTGGAAATCAACTTTAAGGCTCTGAGATAAGTCATAATTCTTCCCTTAGGTACTAAAGAACTCCCTTTCTATAAAATTATAGATTTATATAGAAATAAAAAACTGAACCTTTGGGTCCTATAATTGAGAGAAGCATAGCGGAAATAGAGCCAACACTTCCCCAAGATCACATCAAAATATATCATATCCAATTCAATTAGATCCTCCAATATCTCCTTATCACTAATAGATACCACACAATCCCTATAGACCCTTTTAGCTACAACAGAATCACCCATCGAGGTAGACACAAAAAAGAGATTAGAAATATTGTTAGGACCAAAACAAAAATACGTAGCCACATAAGGAGTCAGATAAGAAAGCGTAAAGGGACAGACACCTGTAGCCGTAAAGGCCCAAGAGAACCAATTCATAAACTTATACTTCTCATGTATGTAACTATGAAAACTAAAGGTTTTGACAAATAGGATATTATGTATCGATGAGAATAATTACATAGGCAAACACAAACTTATATATTCAACACTTAGCCATTGAGGCCACCACGTCTAAAGGTAAGACACTACCATAACTTTACATTAGTCTACAAAGCCTATAAAAGATACATAGACTTAGTTAGGGTCGGGAGAAACCCCCGCCCTACTCTTGACTTACTGCACAATACCAAAATATATGAAACAGACTCGGAAAGCCCTGAATTAACCTGGAGCTCACCAATAGTCACTGAATATCCTGCGCTCCTACTAGTGAGGTGTATGAGCTAAAGTAACTGTGCCTGTAGCATGAAATATAGGTCCCCTATGAGGGATATCAGTTCAAAAATATGTACTGAATATATAAGGCTAAAGGTAACAACACATGATACAAGATCTCAATAGAAATCGGATACAAGTGTATAAGTAGTACTAGTAGACCACCTTTATATATACTTGTGGGACTACATACATTACGTTCCTTTATTTATTTTTACCTTTCTTACTTCATAATATTTGTAAGCCATATATAATGCAAATGACCAGCTGATCAGTGGTAAATAGATAAATTAGGATCATCCCATGCTAGGTTTATGCCCCTGAGTTGCCACCTATATATAAAGATTGGGATTGGCCCATGCTAGGATTATGCCCCTGAGCAGCCGCCCATATATAAAGGTATCAAGATCTTCCCATGCTAGGCTTATGACCTTGAGCTGCCATTAATTTTATAGATTTGCATTACTTAGTTTATTTAACCTTTGAGATTATTTCTTTGGTAGTTATAACATTATGGTACCTTGAACCGATAATCTGCTAATAAGATATATATAAATGGACACTTAATGAAACAACAATGAGGTAGGGAGCTGTTGGCACACAAATGAAGTGTTTAGGAGCTGAAAATAACACATGGGTCTTATTTGAACAAACAAAGAACTGCTAAAATTTTCTAGTGAAGATAGACGTGCAGGTTTAATAATAAGCATGTATTGAGGTGTTTTAACATATTAGAGAGTGGGAACAAGGTCATTGGCTTCATGGAATGTAATGTGCTACTATTATGTATCACTTGTTATAGGATAACTTTGGAAGCTTACTTGATGGAACCAATGTCCGATTTTATGCCAAAGAGTGCAAAATAGAGTATTCCTGCAAAATAAAGTATGCCTTACATACCTGGTTATATAACTCTGAAACTAACCCGACTTGATTTCCCGCCTTTTATATTACTTATCTACAATAGAATATATGGTAAACTAGTATTGGCAACCAACTAACACATTTAGGCTACTTAAATTTATCCAAAATAGTAACCAGGTAGTAATCCATTAATCTATCAATCAAGGGTATTATTTTAACTTTGTTCTCTTCCAATTACACCCACATACCATATAGGTTCTTAAACGATTCACCAAAATCACCTCGGCTTCATTAAACATTCCAAACAATACTCAAAACAAATTGGGCAGTAAACAAATGCAATAATTGGTTTGGTGGTGTACCGTCACACCTTTCTTATATATTTCATTACAAACTAATCATACCTTTCTCCAACATCAACCTAGCAGCCCTTAACATATACATACAAAATAGTCCATAAAGCAGCCTCAAATCCTTTTTATTATAGCAATCAATTATTGAACTCATCATCTCTTGAGTTCTCAATAACAATACATCCATAATTCTTTTTCAAATTCACATACAAGGAGAACAAAATGGAGCAATCACCTTACCTCAATTCTGTAACTTATTCTTTTATGTTGAACTCCTCAAAACTTTAATTTTCACTTTTCTTCACACTTAAACCAAAGAAGAAAAGAGATCTCTCTTAATAAAAAAAAGTGAGCAAGTAGCTTGTTTTATATTCTGCCATGTATTTGTAATTAGGCACCTATAGCATATTTTTGTAATCTTCCATGAGATAATTAAGCTAAACCATAAGTTTTTTCACTTACCTTGGGCTTCAAAGGTGAGGGTTTCTTTAAGAATCCTAGAAGGAATTTTAGGGATGCTCCTTGTTGTTTTAGAGAGAGTAGAGAGATCCTTCTTACACAAAAATAACACTGGTGCACCCCAAGGGGACACACTAGGCCTTATGAATCCTTTTTCTAGCAAGTCTTTCAATTTCTCTTTCAACTCCCGTAATTCTACCGGGGCCATTCTATACGGAGGAATTAAAATTAGTTGAGCACCTAAAATCATATCAATATCAAACTCTACTTCTCGTTCTTGAGGCAAACCTGGAAGATCTTTAGGAAATGCATTGGGAAATTCATTTACTACTAGAATAGTTTGAAGAGTTTGTGGCTCCGCATTTGTATTCTTTACCCTAACTAGATGACATATGTAACCCTTGGAAATCATCCCCTTTTCCTTAAAATAAGAAATAAATTTACCTCTTGGTGCACCAATATTACCCCTCCATTTAAGGATTGCCTCTTTTGGAATATGGAAATACACCTTCTTAGTTCGACAATCTACTGTGGCATAACTAGAAGCCAACCAATCCATACCCATTATAGCATTAAAATATACCATTTCTAACTCAACCAGGTAAACCATTGTATCTCTACCACAAAGATTTATTATACAATTTAGATACACTCTCCTAGCTATAATAGATTCACCAATCGGCGTAGATACTTTAAGTGGCTTACCTAGCAATTCTGGTGTTTTATTGAACTTTTCAACAACCAATGGAGTGACATATGATAATGTAGAACCCAGATCATGTAATGCATATACATCATGTGAAAAGATAGACAATGTACCTGTAACCACATCTGGAGAAGCCTCTAAATTTTGTCGATTTGGTAAAGCATATGTACGATTCCAAACTCCACTAGAGCTAGCTTCTCCTTCAGAACCTCTACCACGACCCATAGGTTGTACACCTCTACCTGAATAAGGCACCAATGATGATTATGTAATGACTAATCCTATAGGTCATCCCATACCACCTATGGTTCTTTGAGGGCATTCTCTCATCATATGTCCTGACGTACCACACCAAAAGTAAGCATTTTTTCCAAACCGACATACACCTAAATAAAGCTTTCTACATTATTACATGGCTGCCTTAGAGGCCTTAATTGGATCATACTCCCTTACTCTTGATACCCCGTTGTTCGCAAACTCTAAATCTCACTTCTTTGCCTAAAATGGTTGCCTTTAGACCCTTGAAACTGTGGTGGAGCACTAGCTGCAGAATAAAAAGACAATGGCCTAGGTGGTCTATTAGAAAACCGAGGCCTAAACTCTTCTTGGGATGCCATAAACTGCCCTGTAGATCTAGACCTTTTGGAATACTCTCTTTCTAATTCTTGTGTTCTTCTTCTTTGCCTCTGATCCTCTATTTTTTGTGCAAATGCTTGTATCTTTGCTATGTCTATGTCTTTGTTCAAAGCAGCAATAGTACAATCTCTAACTAGAAATGGATCCAATCTATCCAAATATAGATGAACTCTATCATCCATTATATCTACTAAATTAGGAGCATACCTAGCCAAAGAGTTAAATAAGAGGCTATACTCTCTCACGCTCATGTTTCCTTACCGAAGATTTAGGAACTGATCCACACGGGCTTCTTGAATCTCAAATGGAAGGTAATGATCAAGAAATTCCTCTTTGAACTCTTTCCAAGTAGCTAAAGATGCATCGATACCCCTAGATTATTTCCAGTTTTCATACCAAAATATAGCCTCTCCTTTGAATCTATATGCTGCTAGCTCAACTATCTCTTTACCCAACATATGTATGACATCTAGAGCCCTTTGAATTTGATCAATAAAGTCCTGTGGGTCTTCATTAAGATTTGATCCAGTGAATGTGGGAGGATCTAATTTAAGAAAATCCTGTGTTCCTAGGCTAGCTGCCCTATCTGCACCACTAGAGCCTGTGGTTGGAATGGCTTATACTTGAGCTTGTCCAGCAACTATACGAGCCATTAATTGTACTGCATTCCTTAGTTCTGGGTTAGTAGCATTAATAGGTGGTTCTGAGGATGATGTTCTTTTCCTTCTTAGATCTTCTGGAGATGGAGGAGTAGAAGATGTTTTGGATACAAACTCAGCTTGAGCCTCGCTTTGATTAGCTTGTCTAGGTGGTGACTTATTGGTCCCTTCTCCGGCAGCCACATCTATTCGCTTACCTGTATTCTTACTCCTTCTCATAACCAGAATCTTTACTATAATAAGAGAAAAAAATAGGTTCAATGGTTAAATATGACTTCACCTACACCATGGGCTCTATTGCACTATCTAAGATATGAAGAAAAAGACACAACCCCTAAATGTCCCATAGCCTCCTATTTATAGATGTAGTGCACAAAATACCCATAAACAAGATAGACACGGCTTTGTAGACACCCTAGGATGACCTGGTCTGATACCACTTTTGTCACACCTTAAATCCTATTGGGGTGGACAGGCACCCATAGCCGTATACTTCTCATGCATGTAACTATGAAAAATAAAGGTCCTGACAAATATGATATTATGTATCGATAAGAATAATTATATAGGCAATAACAAATTTATATATACAATACTTAGTCGTTGGGTCCACCGCGTCTAAAGGCAAGACACTACCATAACCTTACATTAGTATACAAAGCCTCTAAAAGATACATAGACTTATTTAGGGTCGGGACAAACCCACGCCCTATTCTTGACTTACTGCACAATACCAAAATATATGGAACAGACTCAGAAATCCCCGAATCAACCTGGAGCTCACCAATAGTAACTGAATAGACTGCACTTCTACTAGTGAGGTGTATGAGCTGAAGTAACTGTGCCTGCAGCATGAAATACATGTCCCACTTGAGGGACGTCAGTACAAAAATATGTACTGAATATGTAAGGCTGAAGGTAACAACACATGATGCAAGAGCTCAATAGAAATCAGATACAACTATATAAGTAGTACTAGTAGACCACCTTTATATTACATTCCTTTCTTCATTTTTACCTTTCTTACTTCATAATCTTTGTAAGCCATATATAATGCAAATGACCAGCTGATCAGTGGTAAATAGATAAATTAGGATCGGCCCATGCTAGGCTTACGCCCCTAAGCTGCCACTTACATATACAGATTGGGATCGACCCATGAGAGGCTTATGCCTCTGAGCTGCCACCCACATATAAAGGTATCGAGATCGGCCCATGCTAGGATTATGCCCCTGAGCTGCCAATCATTTTACTGATTTGCGCTACTTAGTTTATTTAGCCTTTGAAATTATTACTTTGGTGCTCATATCATTGTGGTACCTTGAACCAATAATCTGCTAATAAGAGACATATAAATGGACACTTAATGCATCAACAATGAGGTATGGAGCTTTTGGCACACAAATGAAGTGTTTCGGAGCTGAAAATAACACATGGGTCTTATTTGAACAAGTGGAGAACTCCTAAAATTTTCTAGTGAAGATAGACATGCAGGTTTAATAATAAACATGTATTGAGGTGTTTTAACATGTTAGAGAGTGGGAACAAGGTCATTGGGTTCATGGAATGTAATGTGCTGCTATTATGTATCACTTGTTATAGGATAACCTTGGAAGCTTACTTGATGGAAAAATGTTCGATTTTATGCCAAAGAGTGCAAAATAGAGTATGCCTTACATACCTGGTTATATAACTCCGAAACTAACTCGACTTGACTTCCTGCCTTTTAGATTACTTATCTACAATTGAATATATGGTAAACTAGTATTAGCAACCAACTAAGACATTTAGGCTACTTAACTTTTCCCAAAATAGTAACCGGGCAGTAAGCCATTAATCTATCAATCAAGGGTGTTATTTTAACCTTTTTTCTCCTCCAATTACACCTATATACCATACCCGTTCTTATAAGATTCATTGAAACCACCTCGATTTCATTACACATTCCAAGCAATACTCAAAACAGATTAGACAATAAACAAATGCAATAATTAGTTTAGTGGTGTACCGTCACACCTTTCTTCTATATTTCATTACAAGCTAATCATACCTTTATCCAACATCAACCTAGAATACCATATCATGTACATACAAAAATGTCCACAAAACAGCCTCAAATCCTTTTTAATGTAGCAATCAATTATTGAACTCATCATCTCTTGAGTTCTTAATAACAACACATCCATAATTCTCTTTCAAATTTACATACAAGGAGAACAAAATGGAGCAGTCACCTTACCTCAATTCTGAAACTTATTCTTTTAATTTGAAATCTTTAAAACTTCAACTTTCACTTTTCTTCACACTTAAACCAAAGAAGAAAAGAGATCTTTCTTAATAACAAAGAAAAAGTGAGCAAGTAGCTTACTCTATATTCTTCCATGTATTTATAATTAGGCACCTATAGTATGTTTTCCTAATATTCTATGAGATAATTAAGCTAAACCATAAGTGTTTTCACTTACCATGGGCTGCAAAGGTGAGGGTTTCTTCAAGAACCCTAGAAGGAATTTTAGGGCTGCTTCTTGTTGTTTTACAGAGAGTATAGAGATTTTGTGAAATATACTCTTTTTTGTGACTTAGAAATAAAGTAAAATGACCAGTAACTTGGCCTTACAAAAGGGCCTATTTTGTCCACCTCCTTAGCTGTATTCTAGACCTTAAAATTGGTCAAATTGGTCCAAGTAGGTGATGCACCTACTTAAGGTTTCAAGCTGCTCAAACTTTCAAAGTAGGTGATGCACCTACTTACTTAAATTCTTATTTTAAGGTCAATTAACTTGGGCCTTTGGCAGATTTGTGTGTTGGGCCATATATCCATTTTCTTCCTCTTTTATTCAATTTGGACCCAAATGAGTACATTAGTATAGGCCCAAATCTGGTCCATAGCCATGGGTCCATTAATTTTGTCCAAATAGATTAAGTAGGTGACTCACCTACTAGCTTAATTAAGTCAAGCAAGCGCCTTAATTTCTATTCCATTTCCAGCTCCTAATCCCTTTAATCCAACCTTCAACTTATACACACTTGGTCACTTTAAACTTTAGATTCAAATATTAGCTTACGATCCCAAGTTTAAATAGTCGTATCGATGTTAACTTGGTCACATCACATTAAACTATACCGGCAGCATCTATAATTTCATCAACACCATTAATACTTGCATAACAAATCTCATCTGTTACCTATACCACAAGGCCATACCAAGTTCCATATAATTGGAACAAGTAGAAGCAAAATACGAGATGTTACATTAGACTTTATATCTCAAAAATATAGATACATGAAAGGGAAACATTTATAAATGCCTTGTAGCCTCTTCCATATAAGTGTAGCGTGCTACACACCCATAAATGACACTCTACTTGACACTATTTGTAGACACCCAATGACCCTAAACCTAGGCTCTGATACCAAACTTGTCTCAACTCGAACTAGGACCTCGTCGTGATGGGTATTTCAAGTATGCCGAGGATTGGAGACCCCCCCTTTGCCTAGCCAATAAGAATACAATACATATATGATAATATAAACAATCCAAATAGATATAAGTAAGATAAACAAATAGCTCAAAGAAAACTAAGATTTCCAACAACAATCCCATTCCACAGTTATCCACAAAGCCTCTAATATCCTAAGAACAACCTAAGTCTGGACATGCCCCCAATGATATCCAAAAAAGGAATCCAATAATTGTTTAGAAATAAATAAATCCATGAAGTAATGGGCCTTTAAAAAAAGTCTCGCCATGTTAGCTAACTTATGAACAATCCAAAATTCACCTTTCACTGTACAAGAAAGCAGATTTGTCTTGGACCTTGCATCATATGGGCATACAATGTCTACAGACGATTAGCGAGGTGCGCGCTAGCATGTAACTCAGGGGATATGGATACAATAATGCCATGATCAAATCAGTCCAAAATCATTTAAAACCACATGCACACAATCATATACATATGTAGATATAATATTCTAGGATAGGGAACACAACTTATCATGAGAGTTAAAATATTATCATGTACTATATAGCTTCACCATCATAAAAGTACCAATAGGCTATATGGGTCCAGATCTCTCCGTGCTGGTCGGGCTCCAGTGCGTATTAGCCATATGAATCATAGGTATCAAGGACGGTCGGGGAATCCACAACCCTTTGCCAATCCATGATAAAAATATATATATCAAGTTTGGCACTAGTATACGGTCATTAAGATTAACCCTCACATCGACCAATGTGGGTTTCCAGTATCAGTCCTTTGGGACCTTCACTTTCCTAGCTACATAACCCCCTTTAAGCCCAATTAAAATATTTTAACATTCTTATTCATTGAACTAAAATCACCTATTAAGGCATTTACCATCGAGATTATCATACCAATAATGCTTGCAAGCTATTATCATTATACTATTCTAATTATCCATCACTTAACGGAATCCATAACCCTAAAAGTTCTAGTATTCATCAACATAGGGGAATCTATCAACCCCAAGTTTCAATTTATGTTCAAAACACATTCAATTTACCTTTAATGTTAAGGTTCTATACGTGAGTTAAATTATGTGTATTTTTATTTTTGAAATCAATTTCATAAAGTGGGTTGAGATTAATACAAATTGCAAGTCAAGATCATCAATTTGGGGGAACCATGACCCCTATCCTAATTAAACATGCTCAAATACCCAATTAGTTTGAACACTATCAATTCAAACCATGAATGACTTACCCACATTAACATACAACACTTAAATCACATGGATAACAATAGTGAACACATGATTTTAACAAAACATGTTTTGGGGAATAGACACATGCCTTATATACATACAAATTTTAAAGCAATTTGGAGCTTGGAACCCAGAAGATAAATGCACAATGAAATCCTTAAGTTTTTTATTGGATTTTGAGTTTGAGAGTGAAAAAGAGCAGTTGATATTTCAAAAATTGATGAAAAATAAACTTATTTTATGTTTAAGGGTCATACATGGGTGAAACCCAGAAGCCCCTCATCCCTAGTGAATAAAACAAAAACTATATGAATTTTAAATGTTAGCATGACATAGCCTTATCGAGGAGCATATCCTCCATGCCATTATTATTATTATCATAGAGATTATCCTTCGTGACATGACACTATCACTTAAGGACCCTATGTCCGTGCTACGTTGAAATTACGGAGGCTATCTTCCATGGAACGCCAAAAATACGGAGGCTTACTGCCTCAGAATTCCAAAATGATCACAAAAGCCTTCCAAATTTTTTAAAAATCTCCATATACCCCCAATTAACGTCCGTAAACACAATGTACTTCAATGTTTCAAACACAAGAAGGCCAAAAATGAAACACCTAAAATATTGATGGTCTTACATCCTATGATTTCTATCTTAATTATGATTTATGCATCAAGACTTCTGATTTAAGATTTCTTTATGGATTATGAACTCTACAATTAAGAGACGTACCTTCAAACACATGATTTTCTTCATATAATTCATGACATTATATGTATCTTAGGCTCATAACACAAACAAGTTACAAGACATGTTGAGTACAACTCAAATCCATGATTCAAGTTATGTTATAGAGAATTATTATTTTTTGGAAGGATTATTTAGCATCGACATAACAAGGGTTAATATAACCCAAGTTACATAACTATGTTGCCACCATAGATTTTTCTCAACAAGCATGATTATATGTTGGCATGTACATAGTTCTATACTTTGGCTGGTCAGAACAACCTATTTCAGTATAGATGCGTGACACTCGGCTTCATGAGATCACATGATCTTTTTTTAGTTATAAGAAACTCCCCACATGACTATAATCTATTGAACTATTATTAATACACTCATGAACTACTTTTTCGTATGCTTTATCTTTCATTATTTCAATTCTCAAGTTTTAAACTGCTTTAAGGTATCCTCTATGTATTTCGATGATTAGTTCTTTAACTTATACTATTTATATATATTTACTTACGTGCCAATATATTCTATTGTATTAATTGCATCTTGCACTATATTTTCATTTGATTAGATCTAGGTACTCCAGCTTAAGATTTGCTTGTAGGCATTCGATTGCACCTGACATCAAATAGATTGGTGAGTGATCTTATCATTTATGAGGCTTAGAGAGTTTTTAGATCTCTCTAATTTTTGGTTTAGACATTTTATTCAATGAATTTATGGTGACTTATCCTGATTAGCTTTTATATTAATAGTAGAGCTTCACTAGAAAAACAATGTTTAGTAGTGACATTCTATCATTCATTCTAGTTATGTCTTAGTAAATGATTTTTTTTTTATGATTTAGCCCACTATAATCGTCTATGTTTCCCACAATTAGTTTCATTTATTAAATTACTCTCTATATATGGTAAACCAAGGGTCCATCCAAACCACTGGTGAGTAGCTAGATATAACTCATGTCCCAGGGTGTAGAATTAAGTCACAACAAACTTGGTATTAGAACAATAGGTTCAAGTGCCCCAGGGTGCCAATCAATTCGTGTCTAGAAGAGTCCTACTTATGGTTTTGAAGTTCTCAAAATTTATAAATATGAAGCTACAAAGAATCTAAGAATATATCCTTTTTTTCATGATATATTTTGTGTGATAGAGTTTAAACCAATGTATCTTTTTTAACTCATGCTTTATGTGCATTGTAAATCTTTCCTCAAAAGAGAATAAATAGGTAGAGCGCTACTGGTAATGCTAATGTTGAGTCAATTCCTACACCCCCAATTTGCATTATTCAGGTCAGGAATAGAACTCGTTCTTCCAATTAAAATAATACTCTCGAGACTCCAGCTACTATCAGTTAGACAGATTTTGGTTCTTCCATCTCTTAGCCACCTAATATTGATCCTAATTCTAATTTGAGCAATTCTATTCAAATGTTAACCTAGATAGTCATTAACTAATATCCTATAAAACGTTATTCCATGTAACCTTTTTATGAAGAAAATTAATTTTCTTTTGTCCACTTATCTTATACCATAATATTTGATGACCACACCTATATATATGTTGTATATTTTCCATTCAAGTTTAGTTAAGAAAACATTAGTAATCTACTTTTCCTCCTTTTGAGATTTATTTGGGGCCACTTTTCATAGTTTATTTTTATACCATATGGATGTGGAAACAAGAAAAAAGGGGGGAAAAAGAATATAGTAAAGGATAGATGGATAGATGGATAGATGGATAGATAGATAGATAGATAGACACAATAAAACATAGGAAAGGATAACCAAAAAAAGTATCAAATTCTAAGACCCCTTTTCAAATACAATCTAACACCTGTCTTTTATGTAAATCATAAGGTAATTGATCTCCTAAGTAACCTACATTCCGAAACAAATATTCAACTCAAAATAATCCTTGATCTCACACTCGCAAGTGTATAATTCATCATAATTCATCAGAAAAAGGAGAAAATAAGCTAATAGAACTAGTATTTATAGCCATGGGCTATTTATACCATCCATGGGCCAAAAAGTGACCCAAATTCAACAAAACAAGAAAGATAGCTGCTTTGGACCATATGCCCATGTATATGACCATCTATAGGAATAGAGGAAGTTTGTAAGAGTTATCAGTGGGTGCAGGTCATAGGACAGGTGACTTTGCAGGTCACTTCAGAAGGCTTTCGGGCTCCATTAAACCCTCTAATGACCTCTCTAATGGCCCTTGGTCCTTCTTATATGCATTGGATACTTCAAAACACGCCTTAAATGGTATCCAAATAGCTTGGAACACATCTACATTCAATAATAATCATCATAGTGTTTACAATTACAGGGCTTGATTCTTGTTGAAGTCTTAGGATGAATTTTGCTCTCGTCTCCAGCCTATCCTCCACACATGGTATTGAGCTCTTTAGGGAATTGAAAAGGTCTCCCAATACATATCATTCCCTCCTATATATGACTATATCTTGGGTATCTTTATGTTGGCCTTGGATTATATTCCTTGAAAGTTCAATACCGATTTGGCTCTATGATCCCCTCATTCTTTAAAAGGATTTGAACTCGAATCCAAACCTTGTAGGACCTTAGCGGTAACAATCACAAAAAAAATCCTCATGGAATTAGGGGTAGGATTAGCAATAATAAACTTTTCACCTAGCCCAGAAAGAATACACTTAACATACTACCAAGTATCAAAATGATTAATTAAGGGTTTGTAACCCCAAAATATGAAACTACTTGGCCACTCAATAGATTTGGACAAAGAGGAAAGCTAAAGGAACCATGCATTCAATCAACCACTCATGAAGGATCACATTGATTCCATGTATCAATAAGATAATAACCCTTTAAAACATTCATCTTTGCTGGAGATCATTCTTTTACACAACAGTCCCTCAAGTTGATTAGAAATCTTCAATAAAGACTCTCTATTATAGGGATGAGTACTAATAACTTCAGATAAATCTTGATTTCCATCTTGAATAAGTACCAAGTGGGGTGCATAAGAACCACTATATTCTAAATAGTCACTGGGGTCAAATGGATAGAGTGACCATAGATATGGGTTCAGGCAATACTCTTTTTCTCTAAGGGTACCACCAATGAAAAAGTTATGCCATCCACACTAGAATAAGCATTATCAAAAGAAAATAAAGGTTAAAGAAATGTGTCATGCAAATTGATTTTATGTAAGGGGCCCTTGAGTGTATGCTCACTACTATGTGCATAAACATTTTCACGAATATTCTCTAGAACTGAAACACTTAAAGAAGAACAAACATTTGGTATATATATATATTTATTTTTTCTTTTACATTCCTTTTCCATAAGATTACTCTTATCTATTAAGAAAATATTTCCATATTTTGGAGGGATGTTCGCACACCATAGTGGGTTCTTATAGGATACAGCTCTCAAGATGAGACACATCATTAGCATGATTCATACCACTAGGTAACTAACTAGGAGTGATTTTATCATCGTCAAAAAAAATATTGTACTTAAAGAGAGAATGATCAATCCAAGAAAGAGGATTACAATATTTAAGTTCACTCTAAAGAAGACAATTATCAAGTTTTGAAGATGTGTCAAACACATGACAATCCCCATGATCAAAGGAAATAATAGAATTTTCATTAAAAGGCATGCTCAAAGGTTCACTTCTATTCACTTGATCAATATTATCAGCATCATTACTTACTTGAGGTTCATTAATCACATCACAAATATCTTGAAGTAGTGGGATAGATTCACATACAAGTTGATCAACACAATTATTACAAGACAATGAAATATCATACAATACTATTTTAATATTTTGTAGACATATCAATCTTACAAGACGAATAAATTCGGTTATTTATAGTATCAACTAGTGTATTAATGCTCTCAAATTGCACATTATCATCACAAGGAAAATAATTATTAGGCTCATATGAAGTTAAGCTATTACTCACACTTAATTAACTACTAGTCCCACAAGAATCATTCATAGTTACTAAAGAGCAAGAGTTAGCTTTGTTTCCTTGAAGTCCATGAGAGGATTCTTCCTTAACTTGTGGTAAAAATCCCTTACAAGCTTTGGAAACATCTAAGATTTCCCTCATCAAAGCTTCAAGGGTAATCTCCCTTTTGGGTGCTTGTTCTCCCCCACTTTTCATGTTTGTACCTACACATATGTCCTTACTAAAATAAGGAAAAACAAAGTTAGATTGGGTTTGTGGCAACACCCTCACATTACTTCTCCTAACCTCTCATTTTTTTCTCTCTTAGGTTTCCATCTTGCACTCTCTTACACCTTTAAATCTTTCATCTTTTATAATCAAATAACTTAGAGTAAGTTTCCACATTTCTTTGGAGTTGGGGAAGGGTAGGTGCCAAGAGGTAGTTTCCCTATTGATCCGTTACAATATTTTGCCAATTTTGCTTATTGGGGCTTCTATGTTGCACAAACCGATTGGGGTCCAAGCATGATTTTCAAAACTCCAAGGTGAATATATCACACAAAACCTCTTCATAGTACCCATTAAGGGTGAAGGAAACCTCCAAACTCTTGGAAAATCTATAACCTTCCAAAAAATATAGACAATGCTTGGTCACATGAGGTATCCCTAAATGTCAACCATATAAGGAGTGATGTAATTCTCATAACACCAATCATCAAGAACAAGAATTCATACCAAAATTCCACATATATCCACCTTTAATGATGGCGCCCAAATTACACCTCTCAATAAATTATAAAGCAGTAACTAAAAAAATATAAAATTTAACTAGGTTGGGGTCGATTGCAAGAGGAATAGGCTGACGTCTATCAAGAATTTGTTGATGTAATTAGGAATTACATAAAATAATAAGTTTTTTGGTAAAAGTAAGTGTATTAGTATTAAGTTCTAGTTAGTTGGACTGTGATCAATGTGAGAGGAGCACTAGGATTGTGTTCACCATGACTTCATAACTCCATGGATTGTTCGTTCTTAATAAACTATCCCAATGTCTCCATAGATTGTTCATTCTTAAAAATCTATCCCATGTCTTGCATGTAAGATCTAAAAAGATATACATCACTGAACCATCTCACGACCTTGGTTTGGATGAATTTCACTCATCTCCTCTCAGACTTAGAGCGTCGTATTACCAACACTTATTTTGTGATCTTAGATTAACTATCCCAGTTATTGCTCAAGTGAATTAGATAAAGGTTGGTAGCTTCTAATTATTGTTGTTATTTTATTTTCCCAATCTATACATTCTTATCGAGCAAGTTAAGAATATAGACAATTTTCTAATGCTGGTCACCATCAAGAAAGCAATTAAACCGATGGAAATACAAATCATATAAAAACACTGGTCTAGAATGACTTTGCATGTAACCTGCTTTGTTAATTCATCATAGTTCCCTCAACCCTAATTATGGGGTTTATTTAATCATGATTTTAAGCACGTAAGAAGATTACATAGATGCAAGCATAACTTTGTACTTACTAGAATAAGATAAAAAACTAAAATCTCAAATTGATTAGAAATCCTAACACCCAATATCAATGATTCCAAGATCAAATAATGTATTTTAAAACCCCAAAATAATGTAAAAAATGTAAAAAGTGCATAAACTAATAATAGAACATCAAGGGAGTATTTATAGATACAATACAAATATATCCTAAACTGTGTAGAAAAACTAAGTCGACAACACCTATAACTCGTGAATTGAGTTGTGAATCATACCTATGAGTTGTGACTTGCAATCGTAGACATTAGTGGCTAATTAACTTAAAATACCTGACTCACGCCTGCCATCCATGAATCATAGGTTGCATCCATGAGTCATGGGTACCCTCATGGAATACTAAATTTGTAAAGCAGCGTTAGAACTAAAGTCACACCCCATCTCACAAACCATAGTCCCATCCACGATTCATGGGTTGAATCATGGGTAACCAACTCTACAAATCTTCATCCTTCTTTCTCTACTTTTTCTTTGAAACCTATTTTCTTTCACAATAAACACAGAAACATACCATATCTAACAAGAATACCTAAGTTACTGCATAATATCCTTTTTTTAAGAATCGAAAGTTTCATGTAACCATGAAACATCAATACTCTCAACTTAGAATATTTGCATGTCTTTACACAAATAAAACACAAAAAACAACCACGATGCTTATATAAAAGAAACCTAAGATACCATGACAGTTATTTCATTCAGTTTAGTTCAAATTTTCAACCCCTCCTATACAAAACTTTTAAAATCATTACGTGTATATACGTAGAGCAATGTCATAACATGAAAGGGATCAAGTGATGTCATCAGATTAGCAAAAAATAACCAACCATGTATGCAAATAACATTACCCAAACAAATAAGCAGCTAACAATACAACCCATGTACCATCATAGAAAAGAAGCCCCATACACTCATAGTATCATAATGAATATCAATGCAGGGACTGCAACTAAACACTCACGCTCATAAAAAAGTTCAAATAATGTGCATGAAATATCACAACCTTTCCCTTATTACATACGCCTTAGTTCTTCAGACAATTGGACTGTGATCATTATAAGATTTTTCTCAGCTTGTAATATAGGTTTGAGAACAGATATGGAACATATGGGTAATAGTGACTCAACCCTCCTCGACACTACACTTATATTTTTGGCTATATTATTCAACCACACATCTGTTATTCTCCTTTTTTCTCTTTTAATTATTTTCAGATTGGGTGTGATTTTCTTCATACTTTCTAATTTTTTTTCTTTTTTTTCTTCATTTTCTCTTTTCCTTTTTTTTGTTAAATTATTCTACCACACCCAACCCTACCTTCTTTTCTTTTCTCAACTTTCTTCTTCATACCCATCTTCAATAATGCACCCTTATGATATCCACCCTTAACTTAAGATATTTACCTATGTTGCGTTACACAATGTACAATGACGAACTAGGGCCAAAATTGGTTCATTGTAATTAAAATGGGAAGTTGAATGGGTTATTACAAGAAAATAGGTTACTTAAGGCTCAAATAAGGATCAAGGGATACTTATTTTTATTTGGACTATCGTTTAGGCTAAAAGTGAACTTATAAAAACATAGCCTATAATCCTATCCCCACTAGATATCATATAATGTAGGCAAGAATAAATAGGTAAGTTATGTCTTGAACACACAAAGCGCACTAAGTAAACACCTCACACTCACATAGTACAGGGTAACATTATCAACTACTACCTATCCGGTTGATTCAATGCTAAGATATGATTATTTTGTCCCTAATACTAGTGCCATAAAAAGATCCAATAATGGTCACAATATCATATCTTCACAACACATAGTTCATAACAAAAAATAGTAAGGATATTATTTTATTCAGCATAAAAAAATTAATTGTGTCTATGTTCCTTATTTTCTCTTACTCAAAAATAAGAAAACATTACATAAACACGACAAAAACAAAATATACTACACATGTCGGCCCTACTGTGATAACACACTCGTGGGAAAAGATACACAACAACAAAAACCCTGAAAAGGCATATAGACCCACAAGTAGCCTTGCACCCATTAAATAAGTATGGCTTTTCCTCGATTCATTATGATAGAGTAAAACAAGAGAGTTAGGTACATACTTCTGGCACCTTCGGTGCGTGGGTCTGATGTCAATCACAATAACAAGAATAAAAACAAATGCAAAAATAACAAGACCTTGGGTTGCCTCCTAAGCAACACCTGATGTAACATCGCGACACGACACAGTGGTCTTGATTACTCAAACTTCATTAAGACAACCCTTGTGTTGGATTCCAAAGCCATCAAAACTATTTATTATCATAGACACCCTTTGTTTTGTTGTCTGCTTGCAAATATTGAACGTGACTTCCTCATTATTAAGCCCGAACATTATTCACCCCTTCCATATACGCAAGTGATCTACAAGTGGCTACAAGGTCTCCCCAAAATGATGTATATCTCAAAATTAACCTCACAATCCAAGAAAATAAATTTGGCAAGGAAGATAAACTTGTCTACTTGTCCAAAATATTAAATGATATGGCTATAATCTTCCTAATTGTATGATTTGCCATCAATAGCCACATCATTATTAGTTCAGGAGGCCTCGGGTCCTGAACACTTCCAGTGGCATCAAGTTAATACATGTACCTAGGTCACACAAAGCCTTGGAAAGGTTATATGACCTAATCGTATAAGGAATCATGAAAGCGCTGGGGTCACATTTATTTTGCACAAAAGAACACAATATAATTATATTACAATGGTGCAAACCACGAAAACACTCATAACTAACAATTTTTTTCTTTGTCACAATATCCTTTATAAACTTAACATAACCAGGCATGTCTACTCTAGAGCTTCCACAAGAGGAATGGTCACATTCAACTCCTTTAGAATAACAATAAACATTTGGTACTTACCTTCTTTGGCTTTCTACTTCAATCTTTAGGAAAAAGGTGGAGAAAGTTGTAGAATATGTTTTAATTTTGGTGTGACCTCCTTACCATTTTTCTTGCCATTCTGAGCTTCTTTGTCAACAACTCGAGGCTTCTAAAGTGATGTGATTCCAAAATTATACATTTAATCATTATTTGCCTCATGTTTAGTATTTTTCTTTTTTCTTTTTGAGCATTGGTTTTATGAATTATCTTAATATTTTATTTTTATTTGTATGATTAAATTTGTGTGAAGATGAAGAAATTTGGAGCAAAAATGCAACTAAATTGGGAAGTTATATAAGAAAATCAAAGGCATGATTATGTGATTTTTATGTACATGGTTCTGCATTTTGGCCGGTTAGAACAACCTATGTCAGTATGAGTGCATGGCACTAGGCAACATAAGATCACATGATTTTTTTGTGTTATAATAAACACCCCACATAACTATAATCTATTGTACTAAAATTTATGTACTCATAAACTATTTTTATGCATTCTTTATCTATTATTTTTTCACTTTCAAGTTTTAAACTATTTTGTGCTATCCTTTATATACTTCTATAAGTAGTTCTTTAGCTTTTATTATGTATATTTTTTCATTTATATGTCAATATATTCTATGTATTAATTGAATCTTTCACTATAGTTTTCATGTGATATAGATCCAAATAATCAACCTTAAGATTTGCTTCTAGGAATTTGGTTGCATCCGGCATCCAATAGATTGGCGAGTGCTCCTATAATTTAGGATGCTCGCAGATTCTTTAGATTTCTCTCATTTTTGGTTTAGACTTTTTATTCAATAAAGTTATGGGTCCTTGTCCCAATTAGCTTTTATTAGTAGAGCTTCACTAGATAGACAGTGTTTACTAGTGATATTCTTTCATTCATTCTAGTAATGCCGTAATAAAGAATTATTTTTTTCATGATTTAGCCCACTACAATCGTCTATGTTTCCCACATTAGTTTCATTTGATATATTAATCTATAGATATGCTATACTAAAGTTCCATCTATACTACTAGTGAGTATCTAAATATAACTTAAGGTAGGGTGTAGAATTGAGTTATGCCAAACTTGGTATTAGAGCAATAGGTTCAAGTGTCCTAAGGTGTCAATGAATTCATGTCTAGTAGAGTCCTACTTATGGGTGTGAAGTGATACATATTTATAATTATGAAGCCAAAAAGAATCTATGAATATTCCCTTCTTTCAAGGTCTAGTTTGTTTGATAGAATTTAAATCTATGTTTATTTTCTAACTCTTGCTTCACGCGTATTGCAAATCATGCCTCTAAAGAGCTCAGATAGTTATAGAGCCACTGATATTGCTAATGTTGATTCCATTACACCTCTAAGGAGAAAACATAGTTACAGAGCAATTGATAATGCTAAAGTTGATTCCATTTCTATACCTCCAATTCTTATTGTTTAAACTAGGAACGAAACTCGTTCTTTAATTAAAATGCTATGATCGAGACTCTAGCTATCATTAGCTACACAAATTTTGTTTTTTTGTCGTTCAGCCGCCTAAGATTGATCTTAATTCTAATTTTAGGAATTCTACACAGATGTTGACATAGATAGTTATTACTTAATTAACTGATATCCCACAAAATGGGTAATGAGAAATGAAGGATGAAAACAACAGAATAATAAAAGATAAAAGGATAGATAGATACACACTAAAATTAGGAAAAGATAACTGAAGAATGTATAAAACTATAAACCCTCCTTATAAATAGAATCTAACACCTATCTCTTATGTAAACCATAATGGAATTGATCTCCTGAGTAACCTATGTTTCGAAACAAATGTTTAACTCAAGAAAATCCTACACTCATAATATAAAGTGTATAATTTATCATAATTCATCAAAAAACTAAAGAAAATAATCTAAGAAAACTAGTATCTATATCCATACGCTATTAAAACATATATGGTCCCAAAAATAACCCAAATTCAACCAAATGAGCAACCTTCTGGTTTAACCCACATGCCCATTCAAATTACCATATGTGGGCACATATGAAAGGTAAAGAGTAAAACACCCTGAATTTTGGTCCTTGAAAATATCTTGACGTATGGGCTTAATTCCTAGATTATGACTCTCCCTATGAGTCGTAGGGTGTCATTATGGGTCATAGGACCCTAGTTGTAGGGTGACCAGTGAAGACTCCTTTTTTTTCTCTTATGATTATGATATACTCCTAATTAGTTAAAAAAACTCTATACGAGTTGTATAGTTGCATCAGTAGCCAAAGTAGCATGATGCCTAAATGTTCCGTCTTGCCTACTATTTGACAGAACTAGTCATAATGTCTGAGTACGAGTCGTATGGTACGACTTGTCGCTAGACTAGTCTAGGTTCCCATGGATGCTGTCCAAACTACTAATAGAGGTTACGAGTCGTAAGGTGACCCTACGAGCTATAAAGTCACTTTTAACAACTGGAAGACAATTTTTCTATGTATTACTAAGAGTACTTTGGATATTTCCCATTTTCTCCAAATGTGACCTAAGACTTTAAAACATTATTGGGGCTCTATTCCCATTCATAACATACCAAAATAACTTATATCTTCTCACAAATTCTCATAAGTAAGAACATTAGGGTTTTCTTAAGGGTTATTGTATAGAGCTTCCAAGGGCAAATTCCTCCAATAATTATGATTCTTTCAGGCATGTTACTCTTCCCTAAATATTATTTGTAAATATCATACATTTTAAATGGTTTAATTATATGTATTTGAATATAGGTTTTGACATGGGTTGAGGGTTTTGGAATGGTTAATCCTTGAATAGTTTTCCCATGGGTTTCATGAGTTGTTCATGCTTTGAATAGATGTTTTGAACTAATGGGGTGCATGGATGAGGGAATTGAAATGGGGTCAAGGTAATCCAACAAATTTTTCTTTAAACTTGGAAATTAATTTTGAACAATTATATTTCCTCAAACCACTTGTGTAAATGTCTTTGAATTATGGAATTATCAATTGGTTTGACTTACTTACTTATACTACTGCATTGCATAAATGGTTAAATAATAAACATAGATTTTGAAAGACTTGTTGGCTATGTTTTGATTTAATAAACAAAGGGGTTTGAGACATTTCCCTAATTTTATTTGATAAAATAAAGGAGGTTGAGGCATTCTTCCAATATAGATTTAATGAACAAATTTGGTCGAGTCATTCCCCAAGTTAATGAAATTGTAATGGTATAATATTGAGCTTGTAAGCAAGTGGTATAATGATACGTGTGGTGTGCCATAATGTATAATTCCTTGGATAATGAATGGGTTATGTGAAACCTCTTTTAATTGGGCTTAATGAGGGTTAGGTATAGCTAAGCCATAAAGGTATGGGTGTCGAATGACTTGTGTTGGAAACTAATGTTTGCTGCCATGAGGGTTGGTCTGGATGACCATGTGCATGGTTCACACTATTTATATATTTTGAATCAAGGATTGACATAGGGTCGGGGAATTCCTGGTCTTGCTTGATACCTCCAGTTCATGCATCTAACAAATTTGGGGCCATTTAGTAGGGGAAGCTAAACCCATATAGCTTGGTGTTGCCTTTTTATGATGGTTGAGCTACATAGTCCAGGATAATGTTTTACTATCATGCTAAACCTTGTTATGATGATGAATGCATGATTATGAATTTAGTTTTGACTTAGCACTATCTTATCCTCTCCCTAAATTACATGCTAGTGCTCAAACCATTAACCGTCCCCTAATGTTGTATCGCAATGTGATGCAGGGTTTGAAGGCACTTCTACTTTTCCTTTTCTGTGATAGATGATTCTAGATTTATTTGTATGTCATCTTGAAGTGGTGAGCCTCCTTCTTCCAGAAGGCCCGTTACTTTTTTGTTTAGTATGTCATAAACTATTCTTTTTTAATATTTATTTTGGCTATCCCCGGGGGCATGCCTTTACTTAGGTTTATAGTTGGTATTGTTTAGAGGCTTTGTGGATTGCTGTGGTTGGGTTGGTTTTTCATATTCTAAGATTCTTTTTATCTTATACTTTTATATATTATTATATATTTATAATTTATCTGCTGCTAGGTGTGCTTCGTTTATGTTTGAATAGACAATATGGGTGGTCTCTGGTCCTTGGTGGACTTGAGATACTCATCACGGCCAGGCCCTGATTTGGGTTGTGAGAAAGTTGGTATCATAGCCAAGGTTCATGGCTAATTAGGTGTCCATGAAGCCTTGTAAAGTAGAGTATTTTTTATGGTTGTTTAGCATGCTATACTTACAAGAGATAGGCTATGAGACAATTCAAAATGTTTCCTTTCTTGTCTTCTACTTTCAAGCTATAGTGTCTAAGGTCTTGAAACTTCTCTAATATCTATTTATTCATACTTTAGATCATGCCTCCCTAAAGATCTGATGCACTTGGAACTACTTTTGTCCCACCTGAGGATAATGCGTTTGGAATTCATCCTATTTATAGAGTTCAGACCTAGTCTAGGGCTCTAGATCCTAATTGTACTTCCCTATATGGAGTTTCACCAGTCCCTACCAATCCTTCTCGAGTACATGCCCTATCACCCTAAAACGATATTTCTAATGTTGAGTTTTGTCGATCTATTTATCTATTGACTCTGTTGGTGATATGTCTATAAGTCAGCTAGGTTCTATGGGTACTACTGTGAGTTATTTTGAGGTTACTCGAGTCGAACAGTTTATGAGGCTCAATATTCCAACCTTTACTGGCACTAAGGTTGATAAGGATCCTCAAGGGTTCAAAGATGAGATAGAAAAGATATTCAGGGTTATGTATGCTTCTAACTCCATGGTTGTGGATTTTGCTGCATATTAGCTGAAGAATGTGGCATAGCAGTGGTATGAGGAGTGGGATTAGTCTAAGAGTGATGATGTAAATTTGGCACTATAGGATGAGGTTTTAGGTGCCGTCCTAGATAGTTTCATTCTTTCGGAGTTGAGGAAGGCTAAAGCTGAGGTGCTTGTGAATCTAAAATAGGTAGGATGTCCGTGAAAGAGTATGCCCTGAAACTTCTCTGATTGTCCCATTATGATCCTTAGCTAGTGTCAAGCATAAGGGCTAAGATGAGGAAGTTTCCATCAGGATTATCTCGGGACTTGCTACTAGAGTGCAAGGCCACCTTGTTGAATTATGATATGGATATATCAAGGATTATGGTGTATATGCAATAAGTTGAAGATCAAAAGAAGAAAAAATTTAAAATAGGGGAAGCCAAATTAAGTGGTCTAGGTATTCTGAGCATGGTGGAGCCATTGGAATAATAGTAGAAATAGAAGGCAATGGTCTAACAAGAAGTGGGGAAATTTTTGTTCTTATTCTATGGCTCGTGCTTTATATCCTAAATCGTCCAGTGGTCATTGCTTTTAGCACAACAGTGGGTTTAAGGCACAAGGTTCCTAATTTTTGGTTAGTGGGCCTAGCTAGGTCCATCGTATCCTTTTTGTAGGTTTTGTTGTCAGTTGTATCATGGTTTTTATGATGAGAGTAGAAATAATTTTTTTAGATGTGGCCAACCTGACTATAATAAGAGGAACTATCCCTCCGGTGATGTTGCTACTAGGCTAATAAGGTCCTAATTGCTGCTTTTCAGCTCCAGCACTAGTGCT
This sequence comes from Capsicum baccatum var. pendulum, assembly GCA_030864225.1. Taxonomy (NCBI): domain Eukaryota; kingdom Viridiplantae; phylum Streptophyta; class Magnoliopsida; order Solanales; family Solanaceae; genus Capsicum; species Capsicum baccatum. The sequence continues at coordinate 49,173,254 of CM061551.1, read as the reverse complement.
ACTTTTGGCTTCATCACTCATCAAAATCATTTGTATCCTCTTTCCACCCTTCAGTACTCTAAGGCATCTCCTGATGTTGCTAGTGGTATGCTAAAATTTATCTATTTGATCCAGGGAGACATTGATGGATTTGATAGAGTTAGAGATGTTAAATTTTGATGTTATCTTGGGGATTGGTTGACTCCATTCGTGCTATGCGTATCTTCATTATAGGATCGAAGGGCCAATTTCTAATTCTCGAATGAATTATTAACTGAGTGGGAAAGGAGTTCTGTAGTTCCTAAGGGAAGGTTCATTTCTTATCTAAGATCCCAAAAAATAATTTCCATAGGATGACTGTGTCACCTGGTTTGAGTTAAATATTCTAAATTTGAGGGTCCTTCTTTGTCATCTGTCCTGTGATCTGTGATTTTCTTAAAGTGTTTCCCAGTGATCTTCTTGGTGTCCCTCCCAATAGGGAATTGATTTTGGGATCGATCTTCTTCCAAACACTCGTCCCATCTTTATCTCTCCCTATATAATGGCTCTGAATGAGTTGAAAGAACTTATGGAGAAGTTGAAAGATCTTCGTGTTTTATTTGCCCTGGTTTTTCTCCGTGGGGTTGTTTGGTTCTATTCATGCATAAAAAGTATGAATGTGTACTGCTAGTTGAATAAGGTGATAGTGAAGAATAAGCATCCTCTTTCTAGGATTGATAATTTATTCAACCAGCTTCGGGTTTTGACCTTCGATCGAGTTATCATCAGTTGAAGATTAGGGAGGTGGATATCCCTAATACTGCTTTCCAAACCCAGTATGGTCATTTTTTAGTTTTTTGTGATGTTATTCTGGTTGAATAATGCTCTGGCAACATTTATGGATCTTATGAACAGGGTGTTCCATTCGTTTTTAGACTTATGTGTCATTGTGTTTATTGATGACATCTTAGTTTATTCTAATAGTAAGGTAGATCATGTCGATCACCTCCTGATATGGGAAATACAAGGGAAGCACGAAACAAACACCAAATCAGTCTACTAATCTTAAGGATTCGAGGACCAAGATGGAGACCACACTCGGATTCGCTACCAACAAGAAGAATAGAAGATACAAGAGTATATTTTAACACTAAAACAGATACAAAACGTGATGAACAAGATAAACAACAATAATACAAGTTTTGGATTCAGCGAAGACCCCAAAATAGTCCACTACACAACACATACACGATTTGCAAGAAAATAAAGATAGATGTGAGACCAATATTATTACAAGATTAAGAACCAAGTGTATTTCAACGCTAACCCCTAATGAATGTAAAAATCAAAACCACACTCTTACGGTGACCACCAAGGGAATGAACTCACCTCAAGATCTACTGTTTCCAAGCAAAGATCAATATTGGCTTTTCCAAGCCCTATTCTAAGGATGACTTTTCTAAGCCCTACAACTAAGGGTGTTACACTCTTAAAAGAAAGAAAATATGTCTTTCAATTCTTCATCATTCCAAATCTAGTGAAAATAAGTTTAAGGGGGCCTATTTATAATATATTACAAATGAAGATAAAAAGACCACTTTACCCTTAATGAGAGGGGTGGCCATGGTGTGTAAATACACCATGTGTAATGTCCAAAATGCCCTTAATTAAGGTCCAAAACCGTGAGTCCTCAACCTTAAATTCTCCAAGCAATCTTCCACATGCGAGATTCCTTTAAGTTATGCTCAAAACATGTGCTCCATGCATGTTCTTGTATTCTCGAGGTGATCAAGTCTTGAGCCTCTATGTGTTGGCCTCCAAAAATGTCATCAAAAGATAAGATGAACATTTGTCCCGTATCATCCTCCCCTTCTTGAAAAGGATTCTACCTTGAATCCAAACCTTGCAAAATTGAAAAGACGACAAACAAATACAAACTCCTCATGGCCTGAGGGTTAGGGTTAGCATAACAAATCATCTCAACATGCGAAGGTTGCACATATTTGCAATATAACCAAGAATCCTTTAAAAGGAATATTAAAAACTCAATAAAAGATGTACAAAGGATTTGGTTATAGGATACATCAAGAATGACACTTTGTTTGTCATGTAGACCAAGCAGCAAGTTTGGTGGACCAACATCACCATTTCTAAATTTGGCACCGGGGTCAAATGGGAAAAGTGGCCATAGACACGGGTCTCGACAACACTTTTCTTTCCCGTGGTCTACACCCAAACTAAATGACATACTCTCTACAATAACATATATATCATCCAAAGCAAATAGAGAGTAGAGAAAGGTATCACTCAAATTGACTTTTACTAAGGTGCTCTCATGTGTGTACTCACTACTAGTTTCCCAATAATCACCATGAGTACTCTCAACAATGACATCACACAAAGTATAAGAAGAAGTAGCTTCTGCAACTACACATTCCTTACCCTTAAGAGTACTCTCTTCTTCCAAGAAGAGATTTCCCTCTTTAGGAGGAATGTTGTCACACCATAGTGGGTTAGAATATAGGCTATAGCTTCCAAGGCAAGCTATACCATCATTTTCACCACTAGGTTCATTAGGAGTGTTTAAATCATCTTCAAACAAGACATTATACATGAAAAGAGTGTGATCTACCTCATAGAAAGATTTGGAACAAGCAAGTTCCTCACTCTCTAAATGATCAATATCAAGTTTCAAGGATGTTTCAAACACAACATTACCCCAGAAGAGCTCTCGGGTTCATTCTCACTTTGATCAATATTTTCAACATCATCACACACTTGAGGTTCATTAATTACATCATACACATCCTCAAGTGGTGGGTAATTTTCACACTTAAGTTGATCAACACAAATTTCAGAAGATAATGTACTTTCATTCAAGATAATTGTTTCAACACTAGGTGGACATAAATCGATCTTACAAGAAGAGTTTATTCGGTCATCAATAAGATCAACTAGTGTATCCACACTCACAACATATGCATCATCATCAAGTGGCAAAGAAACTATACACTCACATATAGGCAAGCTACAACTCACACTCAATGGGCTACTAGCCACACAATTATCATTCACATGTACAAAAGTATAAGAGTTTGCCATTTTACCTTGAAGTCCTTGAGTAGATTCTTCTTTGTCATGGTGTGAAGGTCCTCCAAAAGTTTGGGCAGCAACTTCCTTTTGTCATTGTTCTTCTTCGCTTTCCATGTTGGTACCTACACAAATGTCCTTAGAAATAGAAGGACAACCAATGTTAGCATGGTTTGGTGGTAATCCTCTCACTTTGCTCCTCACAAACTCTCCTTTTTCCACTCTCGAGTTACCACCCTGCACTTCCTTACTCCTCTCAATCTTTTGTCTCTCATAATAATTCAGATTGGAGTAGGTAGGTATTTCTCTTTGTGGTTTGGGCAATAAGTAAGTCATGAGGCGATTCCCCCATTAGTCTCTTATAATATTTGGCCAATTTTGCACATTTAGAACTCTATGTCGTGCAAACCAATCGGCACCTAAGCATACATGACCGTATGTAAATGGAAGAATACCACACCACACCTCCTCATGGTATTCAAATTGGGAGAAGACAACCTTGACCCTCCTGGTAACCTTAAACCCGTAGTAAAGGCTCACGAAACAACCCCAAGTAGTCAACCATGGATGGAACAATGTAGTTTTTATAGTACCTATCATTTAGCACAATGAGGCAGCCCGGTATCCCATACATGGTCACCTTTCCAGAGTGTACACTCCTTCTTGGATCAACATTGTAAGGCATATGAGTACCCCTTGGTTTTGGAGATGCATACCCTCTTCTTCTCATTGGACAACCTCCACTAGAGCTAGTATAACTATTCACAATACAAGGAGGAGAATATGGATCTTCATACTCTTCACGTGTACTCTCATCATAGCTCTCATAAGCTTTACGAACAAAAGTGTTATACCTAACACCAAATCTAGGTTCGGAGTAAGAAGTGTATGACTCCTCACATGCCCCACATCATCATAAGATCCATCACGAGGTGCTACATCATCTCCAAAGTTACCATAAGCACTAGGCACTTCATTTACCTTATTTTCTCCCTTAAAACAGTAACTTTCAAATCTGTCCAAGTTTCGATCATGGCTATTTTCATAGCCTTCGCAATCTCTCTCAACTTCGTAGCCATAAAACCCCTTACTACAATCATAGTCTCCCATGTTGTAGTCACAATAATCCCCAGCTATCGAAGACATATTCCCCTTATATCACCTTTTAAACCTACAAAATGAACAAACAAGATTAGTAGTAAAAACTTCTCACTAACACTCGTATTCACTCACCTTTGTGATTCTCACAATTGGAGCGGCAAATATTGAAAATTTCTTATACTCCGGTAGTCAATAGGATGTCAATTATACTTGGTGGCTGGAATAGATTCTTGTTTGATCGATTCAAGACACAAAAATAAAATTTACTTATTAACTTGAAATAAAGAAGTTACTACGAGTTAAAAATGAAAAAGCACACAAATAACGAAGACACGAAGAAACAGATTCAATAATTAATCTACAACTAAGTAGGTGATTAGTAGTTGTTAATTAATTCTAAAATCAAGACATGAAACTAATGAAACAATAAGATGAAACTAAGAATCTAAAATTTTGAGCTAGGAAATATTGCATGAACAGTAGCAGTGATGACATGGCAGCCACGTATTAGTTCGATTTTATCAAGTGGTTATTCTCAAATGTTCAAGTCTTGGTAAAAAAAATAAATTAATTTAGATTGGTGGAATTTGTTTTAGGAGGAAAAATAAGTCTTGGAGTCTTTTTCAATTTTCAAGACTTGACTTTTTTCTTGTACTTCTCCTTAAAACATGGATACTTAAAGCATGGAAAAGTGTTGGAAAGTGGTTGAGACTTGATTGATAGGTCCTTATTGGTTGTAGTGTCTTTCAAGACTAACAAATAATACACCCTTTTCCTTCAACTTTTTGGATTTAGCATTCACTTTATCTTCAACAATATATGAAGGTGGTGATGAACATCAAGAACAACAACAACAACACCGAGAACTACAACATAATATTCAAGAACACCAACAATTTTTCACACGGACAACTCCAATCCACAATAACAATATCTCCAACGCTTGGCCAAGACAACTACAAATTCAACAAGTTCAAGCCCAAGTTTAGATCTAGACTCAAAGTGTTAGTAGACAAGAAAACTAACACTAAAAACAAAAAAAAAACAATAACACTACTAGATCTAGACATATAACAAACAAATCTCGGCCAAGACACAACAAGAACACAATTTTTAGCCAAGAACACAAAGATGGTAGATTTGATTGTTTCTAGAATTTTCAGATTTTAGTTTCTTTTTTTTTTTGTAGTTTTCAAGGTCTCAATACCAAGATTGATCTAGTAGGAACAAAATAAAGAGATGCTTTGATACCAAATGATACAGGAAAGACAAGGGAAGCACAAAACAAAAACCAAATCAGTCCACTAATCTTAAGGATTCGAGGACCAAGATGGAGACCACACTCAGATTCGCTATCAACAACAAGAATACAAGATACAAGAGTATATTTTAACACCAAAACATCTACAAAATGTGATGAACAAGATGAACAATAATAATACAAGTTTTGGATTCAATGAAGACCCCAAAACAGTCCACTACACAATACATACAAGATTTGTAAGAAAATAAAGATAGATAGTGAGACCAAGATTATTACAAGATTAAGAACCACGTGTATTTCAAAACTAGCCCCTAATAAATGTAACAATCAAAAACACACTCTTATGGTGACCACCGAGGGAATAAACTCACCTCAAGATCTACTATTTCCAAGCAAAGATCAATATTGGCTTTTCCAAGCCCTATGCTAAGGATGACTTTTCCAAGCCCTACAACTAAGGGTGTTACACTCTCAAAATAGAGAAAATATGTCTTTCAATTCTTCATCATTCCAAATCTAGTGAAAATAAGACTAAGGGGGCCTATTTATAATATATTACAAATGAAGATAAAAAGACCACTTTTCCCTTAATGAGAAAAGCGGCCATAGTTTTAACTACACCATGTGTAATGTCCAAAATGTCCTTAATTAAGGTCCAAAACCGTGAGTCCTCAACCTTAAATGCTCCAGGCAATCTTCCACAAGTGAGATTGCTTTAAGTTATGCTCAAAACGGGTCCTCCATGCATGTTCTTGTATTCTCGAGGTGACCAAGTCTTGAGCCTCTATGTATTGGCCTCCAAAAATGTCATCAAAAGATAAGATGGCTATTTGTCCCATATCACCTCTGTAAAGTATTGTAGACCCATAAGGACCAACATTTGTATGCTAAGTTTTTGAAGTGTGAGTTATGGTTAAATGTTGTTAATTTTCTAGTTCATGTTGTTTCTAGTGAAGGGATCATGGTGCTTCCACAAAATATTGTGGTGGTTAAGAAGTGGCCTAGACCCATAACTCCAACCAATATTTAGAGCTTATTGGGCTTGATCAGATATTATAAGAGGTTTCTGGAGACTTTCTCTTCAATCGCTGCTCTGTTAACTAGATTGACTTAGAAGAAGGAATTTCCTGTGGTCCAATTCTTGCGAGGTAGTTTTGAGAAGTTAAAGGATACATTGACTTTTGCTCTTATTTTAACCCTACTCGAGGGTACTGATGGTTTTGTTGTTTATTATAATGTATCCCAGGTAGGACTGGGTTGTGTATTTATGTATCGGGACAAGGTTGTAGCATATAGTTCTAGGCAGATGAAGGTGCATGAAAAGAATTATCCAACTCATGATTAAAGGTTATTGGCAGTGGTCTTTGCTTTGAAGATTTTGTGTCATTATTTTTGTTGGGTTCATATTGAAATCTTCTCAGACCACAAAAGTTTGCAGTATGTGTTCACTAGAAAGATTTGAATGTAAGGAAAATAAGATGTCTTAAGTTTCTCAAATACTATTATATGAGTCTTCATTATCATATAGGTAAAGCAAACATAGTTGCCCATGCTCTTAGCAGGTTATCTATGTAGAGCTTTTCTAATTCAGATGAGGAGAATTGAGGTTTAATAAAGATTATTCACCATTTGGATAATCTTGGATTTCATCTTTTGGACTCTGAGGATGGTGGTATGATTGTTAAAGAAGTGGTGAAGTCATCCCTTGGTGCTGAGGTGAATGAGAAATAGGTTTTGGATCCTATTTTCATACAAATCAAGGATGATATAGGTCAATAAAAGGTGATGGATTTTGAGATTAGTGGTGATGGTATGTTGAAGTATCAACACAAATTGCGCATTCCCGATGTTGATAGGCTAGAAAGGATTTTGGCCGAGGCTCATAGTCGAGCTATACTATTTATCCTATTTTAACAAAAATGTATCGTGACCTCAAAGAGATTTGTTGGTTGAATAACATAAAGTGGGTTATGGAAAATTTTGTGGCTAAGTGCATGGTATGTCAACAAGTGAAGGTTGAAAACTTGAGGTTTGTCAGTTGTCTCAAGAGATTGAGTTGGCTGTGTAAAAGTGGGAGGTGATTTATAAGGATTTTGTGATAAGTCTTCCACGGTCTCTCCATCAGTTTGATTTGATTTAGGTCATCATGGATAGGATAACTAATTTTGCCCACTTTATGCCAGTAAATACTACTTATTTGGTAGAGGATTATGCTAAGCTTTTCATTTAGGAAATCGTCAAGTTGCATGGTTTTCTAATTTCCATCATATCTGATCTGGGTACTCAGTTCTCATCTCATTTTTGGCATTCTTTTAATAGAGGTTTGGGAACTAAGGTGATCATTCTTACCACATTACACCCTCAAGCAGATGGACAAGCAGAGAGGACTATTCAGACATTGAAAGATATGTTAAGGTCTTGTGTGATTGACTTTTATAGTAGTTAGGTTTATCACCTCTCATAGATTTTTTGTATATTAATTGTTTTCACTTTAGTATAAGGATGGATCCTTTCAAAGCCCTTTATGGTAAAAGGTGTAGGTCTCTTATTGGATGGTTTGAGGTTGGTCAGAATAGGTTATTCGGTCCCAACTTGGTTCACCAATCAATGGAAAAGGTGAAGGTAATTTAGAATAGACTTAAGGCTACCCAAAGTCTCCAAAAGTCCTATACAGATATTAGGTGTAGGGAGTTGGAGTTTAATGCGGATGATTTGGTGTTCTTAAAGGCATATCCCATGAAAGGAGTGATGCAGTTTTGAAAAAAAAAGAAGCTCAGTCCTCGGTATATTGGTCCATTTTATGTTTTGAGGCAAGTGGGCCATCTGGGCTATGAGTTGGATTTGTTGTATAGGTTGGATTCTATCCATTCGATCTTTCATGTCTCGATGTTGAAGAAGTATGCGGGTGATCCTTCCTTGATTGTTTCTTTAGAGATCATAGATATTTCAGATTACTCTTTCTATGAGGAAGTCCCGCTGAAAATTTTTGATAGGCAAGTCTGTTGTCTGAGGACTAAAGATGTGGCTTTGGTGAAAGTTCTATATAGGAACCATAAGGCCGAAAAAGATACTTGGAAAGCCGAAGAGGACATGAAGTCTAAATATCCTTTCTTTTTTCCCGCTTTGGATAATCATGCTTGAGGTATGTTTATTTCCTAACCTTTTTTTCTGTCTTTGTTAAAGGTAAGTTTAGGTGTATTTTATGTTAAATCGTGCTAATAGATTCCTGAACTCATCAATCGAGGACTAATTATTCTAATGCGAGGGTGTGGGGGTGGGGGTGAGGGTAAGGTAAGGAGAATGAGACACCCATATTTTTTTCCTTGAAAATTCTTAACCTATGGGATTACTGCACAGATTACGATTAGCTCTTAATGAGTTGTTAAGACTCTATACGAGTTGTATAGTCCCATCCGCAGCCAAACCACTGTGATACCTAAATATTCTATCTTGCCTACGATTTGACCAAACTAGTCGTAATGTCTGAGTACGAGTTGTATGGTATGACTCATAGCTAGACTAATGTGGGTGTCCGTGGATGATATCTATACTACGACTAGAGGTCACGATTCGTAAGGTGACCCTACAAGTCATAAGGTCGCCTGTAATAACTGGGCAATAATTTTTCTGTATTTTATTAACGGCAATTTGGACATTTCCTTTTTTACCCAAATGTGACCCATGACTTTAAAAACTTATTGGGACCTCATTCCCATTCATAACACACAAAAATAACTTTGTTTTTCTCAGAAATTCTTTCAAGTAAGAGCATTAGGATTTTCTCAAGGTTGATTGTGTAGAGCTTTCAAGGGCCAATTCCCCCCAAAAATTGTGATCCTTTCATACGTTACTTTTCCCCAAATCTTATTTTGTGAAAATCATGTGTTTTAAATGGTTTAATTGTATGGATTTGAATGTATGTATTGATATAGGTTGAGGGTTTTGGAATGGTTGGTCCTTAAATATTTTTTCCATGGTTTTCATAAGTTGTTCATGCTTTGAATTGAATGTTTTAAACTAATGGGTTGCATGAGTCAGGGAATTCAAATAGGAGTTAAGGTAATCCCCAAAATTGATTCTTTAGACATTGAAATTCATTTTGAACAATTGTATTCCCTAAACCCACTTGTGTAAATGGCATTGATTTATGGAATTGTCACTTAGTTTGACTTACTAACCTATACTATAGCATTGCATAAATGGTTAAATGATGAACATGGATTTTGTAAAGCCTTGTTGGCTATGTTTTGATTTAATGAAAAAAGGGTTCAAGGCATTCTCTCAATTTGATTTTATAAACTAAAGGAGGTCGAGGCATTCCTCCGACATTGATTTAATGAGCAATGGGGGTCGAGGAATTTCCCCAAGCTAATGGAATTGCAGTGGCATAATATTGAGCTTGCAAGCGAATGGTATGATAATACCTGTGGTGTGCCTTAATGTATAATTCCTTGATTAAGAAATGGGTTATGTGAAAGTTATTTTTATTAGGCCTAATGGGGGTTATGCAACTAATCCTTAAAGATGCATGTCTTGATTGACTTGTACGAAAAACTCATGTTTGCCGACGTGAGGGTTGGTCTTAATGAACGTGTGCATGGTTCACACTATTTATATAATTTGTATCGAGGATTGATATGGGGTCGGGATATTCTGTGGTATTCCTTGATACCTTCGGTTCATGCGGCAAACACACTGGGGCTATTTCAGTAAGGAAAGCTAAACCCATATAGCTCATGGGTGACTGTTTATGATGATTGCGATACATAGTCCAGGATATTGTTTTACTATTATGCTAAACCTTGTTCCCTAGACCAACATGTTATTTACATATGTATATTATAATGTCTACATTATTTTTAATTGTGTTCTGATTGGGCATTATTTTATCCTCTCCTTGAGTTACATGCCGGTGCTCACCATACTAACCATCCCTGAACACCGTATCCTCACAAGATGTAGGATTCGAATGCACTTCTACTTTTCCTGCACAGTGATAGGTGATTCCAGAGTTGTTCATACGTCAGCTTGAAGTGGTCAGCCTCATTCTTCCGGAAGGCCTGTTACTATTTGGTTTAGTTGTCATTGTGTTCCACTTTTGGATTTATTTTGGCTATCATCTGGGCATTTCCTGACTTAGGTTGATGATTGGTATTATTTAGAGGCCTTGTGTATTACTGTGGCTGGGTTGGTTGTTGATATGCTCACATTCTTATGAGCTTATACTTTTCTATCTTATTATATGTTCATAATTCATCTGCTGCTAGGTGTGTTGTGTTCTGTTTGGCTAGGCAATAGAGGTTTTCTATGGTCCTCGATGGACTTAAGATATCCATCACGACCAGGACCTGGTCAGGTCAAGACAAAGTGTTATTTGTTGGTACAGGTCAGACACCTATGGCCGTAGGTGACTTTGTAGGTCACTTCAGAAGGGTTTCGGGCTCCATTTGGCCCTCTAATGACCTATTCAATGGACCTTGGTCTTTTTGTATGCATTGGAAACTCTAAAATACTCCTTAAATAGTATCATGTTGTCTTGGAACTATGACAACCCAAACTAGGGTATGGCCGTGACTGGTATCTCAAGTCTATTAAGGAACAGAGACCATCTTTTTTGCCTAGCCAAATAGAAAAAAATACTGCTAGCAGTGGATGAATTCCAAACATATAAAAAGATAAACTAATTTACCAAAATATAACAAGATAGGTAACTTAGAAAGTAATTTAAGAATTTCAACATCCTAATCCATAATAACTAAACACCTTGGCTTTTGACCCTCAGAAATTTCCTGAGTTTCAGCTTTCTGATCATCATGCGACTTATGCTTACTTGTCGTATGATATGGGTACATAACGCCTCTGTCTATACCTTGGAATCCACACTATGCTTACGACCCCAAAGGACTACAAGCTAACCCATGACTGGCACCTGTTGTGAACAATGAATAATAATACTAAAATAATATGAAAATTAGGCTGAAATGCCATAAGGTTCATAATCTAAATACTATTAAGTATAACATCGGATAATAATAGCTGAAACTGGATACTCTCTGAACTAGTCTAGTCTGAAAAGCCTCTAATTTAACTGTATGAATGTGGAGTTGAAGGGACAAGCCCCCAACTAACTCTGACTACTGAAATACTGAAGCTGTTGAAAATACTAAAATAAAAGTATATCCTCGATAGATAAGGACTAACTAAGAAAATTGATGATGCTATTCGAATCTGTCTAAGCATGGTCAGGAACCTGAGCGTACGGACCTATTATATGAGACATCATAGCACAAAGAGAAAGTATGCATCAGTACGTGAAATATACTGGTTTGCTAAGGGAGGTAAGGCTGAATGCAAGGGTTCAAATGCATGAACAGTATCTGACTGAATGATATGAAGTAACTGAATGAGAGCACATGGAATACTGAAACTACAATAAATACTGAGAATTTAATGCTCACATATATGAGAATATACTGTATCTGAGATTATTACTGAAACTGAGTCTGAGTTTTGATAACTGAGTTATCGATATCTGATATTACTGATAACTGTATCACTAATAACTGGGTAACTATTTCGAATAGTACTAATTCTGTAGAACTGAATTGAGTTCTATAGTGAGCTAAGTGACTGTGTTTGACAGTCCTAATTCTGTACAACTGAATTGAGTTCTATACTGAGTCTAAAATTGAAACTGAAACCATGGGAGGTAATTATGTAATTGATATTCCCCTCTCTGAATTGATGGGGGTCCGACCTGTAACCCCAGTTAGAAGGGTGTCAGTACCGTGCCATGGGTAAAGACAAGCTAAAAAGTCACCCTCATCTGGCAGGTGCCCTAAATGAGAACGGTGGTACCCTCAACTAGCAATTAAAAAACACCTTATCAACCCTTAACTGCCAGGTTGATATCTCAACCTACGCTGGTTGTGTAGTTCTAGAACACAAGGACTGCTACTAGGGATCACACCCTTTACTGGCAGGTGAGCCCCCATCTTTGGGTTTACTTGGTATGGAATCCTACTCCCAACTGAAGACACTGAATATTATACTGAGCTGAACTGGACTGATACTGTGTTTCACTGAGTTCTGTAACTGACTGAGTACTTTGGTTAATGACATTACTGAGTCTATTCTGTAACCACTGAAGCTCTAGGTAAACAACAAGAATTTTGGGTATTGAATACCCCCAAGAATCGAAAGCATGGAAAGTAAAGCATGGTATAATCTCAAAAAGCATTATAATAAATACTTGTTAACAATACATTCACCAAAGAATTTTGTCAAACAATTGAGATACATGAACTTGTACATGAATGGGTCAACATGATGACATATCATGATTTCACTATTCAATTCACATAGGCATTCTATCAAACATTTACGGAGCATAGTTATTGCACATGAGGATAGTCAACACATGAACATCATGGATACAATAATCAATTGTAATTTCAAGGGTTTAACTTGCAAATCATATAATTCACCACACATGCTAATTTAATTTCATAAAACTTGTAGTAAATCATGGATTAAAACCCAAATAATATCATGAACATGAATACAATCAAATTCAACATGAAATTCATGAAAACAATTAACTTGAAGTTTTAAAAGAGGTTTTTGAACTCCAAGAGTGGAAGGAAACCCTTAGATGAACATCTAAAATATCTTGGTAATCAATTTTGTCAAGATTGATGGTGTGTTCTTGAAGCTAGAATTTGAAATTGGATTCCCTAGGGTTTGTTCTTGAGAAAATTTGAGAGAGAATGAGTGATTTGTCCTTTAGAAAGGCTTAATCTCGTGTTTTGGGGTTGATATAAGGTGGGAAAATGACTCAAATATCCCTCTGGGCGCTGGCTTTTTAATTATTGAAATTATGCCCAGCGACGCGTAACCGATGCACTGTATCAATAGTATCAATTCTATGACCAACTCGCCGCATTGAGTTTGTATTTGTTCTCTGGAATTTGCACTGATAGCTGAAGAAATATATCCGTCGACGCGATGTGCGGCATGATGAATTAAGATTGCGTCAACCCACTATTTTGGTCACCCAAATATGATCCAAATGAGGTTTGAAAAATCTGAAACTCTATCGAAGTGACCTATTGACACACTTGATCATGATTCAATCCAAGGATCGACATTTTAAGGTCATCATGGTCGTAAAATAAGATCGCCAAATTATGAAGGCTAAAATAATTCGAAGTATAAACACTTTATCTGAAATTTCTAAGTTTGGGACCTCTTTTCAAGATCTAAAGGACTGAGTTAAGCTTAGGATTTTGCAGGGTCTTACAGTATCTATCCCTTGGGAATATTTGTCCTCGAAAAAGACTGACTAAGCTGAGGATACTGATAGAATAAGTTTATATATTGAACATGCACAACAGAAGCTTGATTTCATGATTGAGACTACTGATATACTGAGTTTTCATAATGAACATGTATAACTGAAGCATGACTAAATTCTGAAGACATGACACATGACTAAGCTATTTCATGATGGTATACATGATGTGAGGATGTTATGCAACTCGAACTGATACAGAGCTTGTAAATGTAATCTGAGCATGGAACTAAGTAAGTTTAAGGAAAACTATTACCTTGAGCTGATTCTGAGTTTGCATAGAAGAGGTGAGGATACTTGGTCTGCATATCTACTTATGCTTCCCAAGTATCTCCCTCCATAGATTTATTCCACCAAAGAACTTTGACTAGAGGAACTTCTTTGTTCCTCAGTCTGCGAACCTGATGATCAAGAATTTCGACTGGAACTTCTTCATAAGAGAGACTATTCTAAATATATATACCCTCTATAGAGATTACAACTGTTGGTTAACCAATGCTTTTCTTAAGCAAGGATACATGAAACACTAGGTGCACTTATGCTAAGTCTGATGGCAACTCAAGCTCGTAAGCTAACTTTCTAAAAATGCTGAGAATTCGGTAAGGACATAGCGAGGACTGAGCTTCCCCTTCTTTCCAAACCTCTTCACTTCCTTCATAGGAGAGATTTTGAAATACACATAATCACCAATCTCAAACTCGAGATCCTTTCTTTGTACATTTGCATACGATTTCTATTGTCTCTGAGCTATCTTAAGCCTTTCCCTAATTAACTGAACTTTTTCTAAGGTATCAAATACCAAGTCAGGCCCTACCACTGTGGCCTCACCCACTTCAAACCAACAAATAGGAGATCTACATCTCTTCTAATAGAGCACCTCAAACGGAGCTATCAAAATGTTGAATGATAGCTTATATGCGAACTCAATCAAAGGCAAATAGTCATCCTAACTACCCTAAAAGTTAATGGCACACTCTCTTAACATATATTCTAAAGTCTGAATGGTCCTTTCTGCTTGACCATCTATCTAGGGATGAAAGGCTATACTAAGGTTAACTTGGGTACCAATGCCCTTTTGGAAGTCTTTCCAAAAATAAGAGGTGAACTGCGTACCTCTATCTGAAATGATGGACAACAAAACTCCATGTAATCTAACCAACTCTCTAACATAGATCTTGGAATAATCCTCGGCTGAATAAGAGGTATAAATTGGTAAGAAATAAGCTGATTTGGTCATCCTATCCACAATGACCCAAATCGAATCATGTAATGACGAGTACGGGGCAAACCCATCACAAAATCCATGTTCACCTCCTCCCACTTCCAAGTGGGAATACTAAACTCCTGAATAGATCTACTAGTCTTTTGATGTTCGATCTTAACCTGTTGATATGTCGAGCACTTAGCTACAAACTCTACAAAATCTCTTTTTATCCCACTCCACTAGTAGACTTCCCACAAGTTGTGGTACATCGTGGTGGCCCCTGGGTGAATTGAGTAGCGCGCACCATGTGCTTCTACAAGAATCCACTGTCTCATACCATCTACACATGGCATACATAGTCTACCGTGGCAGCGTAATACACCATCTCCCCCTTGGGAGAAAACCTCTACTTTTAGATCTCTGACTAACTCTTTTAGCTTAACTAAACTGGGCTTCCTATCTTGCTTTTCTTTTACTTTGTAAACCAGAGATGATTCCAAACTATTCTGAACCCATACACTACCCTCTGCTAAATCAACTAAGCGAGCAGCTAGTTGGGCAAGCTGATGAACTTCCTGAACTAACTTCTTCTTACCATCCTCTATGTGAGTAACACTACCCATAGACATCCTACTGAGAGCATTAGTCTATATATTGGATTTGCCCGAATGATACAAAATACTTATGTCATAGTCTTTCAAAAAATCTACCCACCTCCTCTGACGAAAATTTGAATTTTTCTACGAGAATGGATACTAAAAGATCTTGTGATCTATGAACAATTCAACATGCACTCCATACAAGTAATGCCCCATAATATTTAAGTCAAAACTACAACTACAAACTCAAGATCATAAGTGGGATAGTTTTTTTCATGGGGGCTTATCTGTCTGGAGGCATAGGCTATGACCTTACCTCTCTGCATCTAAACATACCCCAAACCAACTCTTGAAGCATCGCAGTATACCACAAACCCATCTGAACCATCTGGTTAAGTCAAAATAGGGGTTGTAGTGAGTTGAGTCTTCAACCCCTGAAAACTCTTTACACAAGAATCTGACCACTGAAAGTTGGCTTTCTTCTATGTAAATCTCGACATGGGGGATACAATAGATGAAAATCCCTCAACAAACTGTCGGTGATAGCCAGCCAAACCCAAAAAACTCCTGATATCTGATGGAACGATGGGTCTGGGCCAATTTCTCACTTCTTTAGTCTTTCGAGGATCAACTCTAATACGATTATCGAAAACTATATGACCAAGGAAAGCTACTGACCTTAGCTAAAATTTACATTTACTATATTTGGTGAATAATTAATGGGCTCTGACATGGTTGCATGATCAAGTTCACTATGGGAGTAGACAAGAATGTCGTCAATGAAGACTATGTCAAACATGTACAAGTACTACTTGAACACACGATTCATCAAGCCCATGAAAGCTGCTAGGGCATTGGTAACACCAAATAACATGACTAGGAATTTAAAGTGACCATATCAAGTTCTGAAGGCTATTTTCAAAATGTCACATTCTTTGACTCTGACCTCATGATAGCCTGATCTAAGGTCTATCTTAGAAAAGTAACTAGCACCCTGAAGTTGGTAAAAAAAGTCATCGATTCTGGGAAGTGGATACTTGTTCTTGACCATGACTTTGTTCGACTAACGGTAGTCAATACGCATTCTAAGAGAACCATCTTTTTTATGCATGAATAATATTGGTGCACCCCAAGAATATATACTAGGTCTGATGAATCCCTTATCTAGGAGATCCTTCAACTGTTCTTTTAACTTCTTGAGTTCTGTTTGAGCTATTTTGTAAGGTGGGATAGAGATAGGATGAGTATTGGGAAGAAGGTCTATTCTAAAGTCAATTTCCCGATCGAGAGGGACTCCAGGAAGATCTTTGGGAAACACATCTTAAAATTCACATGCTACTGAAACATACTCAAGACTAGGAATCTCAGAACTAGAATTTTGAACTCAAAAAAATGGTAGACATAACCTTTAGATATTATTTTTCTCGCCCTTACATAAGAAATAAACTAACTCCTAAATATTGAAGTACTACCCCTCCATTCTAGGACAGGTTTATTCAGAAATTGAAAGTAGACAATTCTATTTTTGCAGTTAACAGAAGCATAGAATAAATGGAGACAATCCATATAGAGAATGACATCAACATCTATCATCTCTAGCTCTGCTAAGTCTGCTGATGTAGCTTTCAGAGATACCATAACCGGACAGTTCCTGTATACCCATGGGGCTATAATAGATCTACCCACTGGGGTAGAGATTGAGAAGGCTCTACTAGTATTTCAAGACTGGCTCCAAATTCAACATCTACATAAGGAGTTACAAAGGACAAAAAGGCTCCTGGAACTGGCAAAGCATAAACATGTAAATGGAAAATCTATAATGTACTAGTGAAAACATCAGGAGAACTTTCCTGATCTTGCTGGGACTAAAGTGCATAAAGCCTGTTTAGGCATTGCTGGCTGGTGGCACTGTAAGCAGCACCCTACTGATTTGGGTAACTAGACTGAGTTGAAGAAAGATTATTCTGACCTTGAGAAGCTAACTGAGGACAATCTCTGATTCTATCTCCTGGCTTGCCATACCTAAAACAAACATCACTGCCAACCCTGTAGACATCCTAATGGTTTCTACTATATTTCTAACAAAGAGGATTTGTTCGGGTACTGCTAACACTACCCTGAGGTTTAGGACCTGGTGCCCTATCTTTATTGCCATCTCAGAATTTTGGCACTAGAGCACTAGCTGAGGATGGATCTAGAACTGAAGATTTCAGGTAAAACTAAGAACGATTGCCACCCTCTGACTTAGGCTGAGTAAAGTTGAAGCTACATGTTATAGCTTTCTTTTTATCCCTCTCCTTTTCCTTATTGTTAGCCTCCTTTATATGTTAAGAATAGACCATGAGCCTAGATATATCTATCTCATTAATCAATATTGCGGTCCTACACTCTTTTACCATACTGTTAGACACACCCGACACAAACTTACTTATCTTAGATCTGTTATGTTCTACCACATGAGGGGAATATCTAGCTTACTGAGTAAACTTGTAAGAATAATCTTTTACTATCTTGTTGACCTATTTCAGATTAATAAACTCTAAAACCTTAGCTTCTCTTAACTCTAGTGGGAAGAACCTATCAAGGAAATCAATTGCAAACTCTTTCGATTCTACAGGCCCTGCATCTACGCCCTTATCTGCCTTCCACTTCTTAAACAATGTGTAAGACAAATACTGCATTTAATATGCAGCTAACTCAGTGCTATCACTGGAAGTCACCCCCATAATATCTGTGACTTTTTGCACAATCTCAAGGAACTCTTATGGGTCCTTCTCAGGCTTAGACCATAATGAAGGATTCATTCTGGTGAAGTCTCGAATTCTAGCTGTAATAGTACTGGACATTCATTGGCCTGAATGGAAGATGGGCATTTTTTTTGGGCTACCATAGAATGAGCAAAGTGGTGAAAGCTGCTTTGAATTCTACATGGGAGACATGCTCATCCATGGGATCTACCTAAATGGGTGGAGGTGCTGGTTGATTTCTAGTTCTTCTTTCTTTGGTTCTTTTGGGAGGCATACTTTGTAATGAAAGGGGAAAACTGGATTATACTGAGAGTTTTACTTGAGCTCATTCTCACCCGCACAACATGAATACTAAAATAAGGGAAACTTTTCCTAAAATGCCTTATAGCCTCTTGTCCATAAGTGTGGCGTACTACACACCTATGCATAACACTCTACTAGATGCGGCTTTTAGACTCCCTAGGATTCTGTCAAACCTTAGGCTCTGATAATAAGTTTGTAACACCCCGAGTCTACACCCTAGATGTCACATGGTAGTTATGACCCCAAAGAACCACAAGCTAACCCATGACTGGCACCTGTTGTGATCACTGAATACTAATACTAAAATAATGCAGAAGTTAGGCTAAAATGCCATAAGGTTCATTATCTAAATACTATTAAGTATAGCATCTAATAATAATATCTAAAACTAAATAAAAAAGTAAAAAAATAAAATAAAACATAAAAAAATATCTGAAACTGAATGTTGTCTAAACTAGTCTAGTCTGAAAAGCCTCTAATTGAACTGTCTGAATGTGGACTTGATGGGACAAGCCCCCAACTTACTCCGACTATTGAAATACTAAAGCTGCTGAAAATACTAAAATAAAAGCATATCCTCTATAGATGAGGCCTCACTAGTAAAACTGCTGCTGCTATCTGAATTTGTCTAAGAATGATAGGAAACCTGAGGGTCCGGACTGATGATATGAGATATCACAGTGCAAAGAGAAAGCATGCGTTAGTATATGGAATATGCTGGTATGCTAGGGGAGGTAAGGCTAAATGCAAGGGTTCATATGCATGAATATTATCTGATTGAATGATATGAAGTAACTGAATATGAGCCAATGGAATACTAAAACTACTGTAAATACTGAGTATGTAATGCTGCACATATACATGTATATATATTGTATCTGAGATTATTACTAAAACTGAGTTTGTGTTCTAAAAATTCAGTTACTGATATCTGAGATTACTAACAACTGTATTACTAATAACTGGGTGACTTTTTATGATAGCCTTAATTCAATAGAACTAAATTAAGTTCTATACTATGCTAAGTGACTGTGTCTAATAATCCTAATTCTGTAGAACTAAACTGAGTGCAATACTAAGTTTGGAACTAAAAAAGAAACTATGGGAGGTAATCATCTAACCAACATACCCCTCTCTAAATAGATTGGGGTCCAACCTATAACCCCAGTTGGAAGGGTGTCAGTGCCGTGACATGGGTAAAGACAAGCTGAAGAGTCACCCTCATCTGGAAGGTGCTCTGAATGAGAATGGTGGTACCCTCAACTGGCAGGTAAAACACCTTATCAACCCTTAACTGGTAGGTTGATATCTCAACCTATGTTGGATACATAGTTCTAGAATAAAAGGACTAATAATAGGGATCACACCCTCTACTGTAAGGTGAGCCCCCATCGTTGGGTTCTCTCGGTGCTGAATTCTACTCGTAACTGAAGAAACCGATTATTGTACTGAGCTAAACTTTATTGATAATGAGTTTCATTGGGTTCTGTAACTAACTGATTACTACTGTTCATGACATTAGTGAGACTATTCTGCAACTACTGTAGATCTAAGTAAACAACTAGATTTTTGGGTATTGAATACTACAGGATTCAAAATCATAGAAAGTAAAGCATGGCATGATCTCGAAAAGCATCACAATAAATGATTGTTAACAATACATTCACCTAGGTATTTTAGAAAACACTTGATATACATGAACTTGTATATGAATGGGTCCATATGATGACAAATCATGATTTTACTATTTAATTCACCTAACATACCTTGGTAATCAATTTTGAGAAGATTGATGGTGTGTTCTTAAAGCTTAAATTTGAAATTGGATGACCTAGGGTTTGTTCATGAGAAAATTTGAGAGAGAATAAGTGATTTATCCTTTAGAAAAACTTAATCTCATATTTTTGGTGCTGACATAAGGTAAAAAAATGACCTAAATAACCCTCTGGATGTAGACTTTTTAATTACTAAAAACGTGCCCAGTGATGCACAGACTAATGTACTGCATCGATGGTATCGACGCTATGACCAATGGACTGCATCGAGTTCGCATTGGTTCACTGGAATTTTCACTGAAAGATGGAGAAAAATATCCATCAATGCGATGGGCGATGCTATGCATCGTGATTACGTCGATCCACTATTTTGGTCAACCAAATATGATTCAAATGAGGTCCAAAAAATCCAAAACTCACTCGAAATGACCTGTTAATAAACCTGTTCATAATTTAATCCAAGGATTGATATTTTGAGGTCATAAGGGTCGTAAAATAAGATCGCCAAATTATGAAGGCTAAAATAATTCTAAGTAGAACCACTTAGCTGAAATTTCTAAGTCTGGG
Organism: Capsicum baccatum var. pendulum; assembly: GCA_030864225.1. Taxonomy (NCBI): domain Eukaryota; kingdom Viridiplantae; phylum Streptophyta; class Magnoliopsida; order Solanales; family Solanaceae; genus Capsicum; species Capsicum baccatum. The sequence goes on along the minus strand of CM061551.1, from coordinate 49,152,293 downwards.
ACCTCTTTTCATGCTCTAAAGGAATGAGTTAAGCTTAGGTTTTTGTGGGGTGTTATAGGTATGGTTTAAGGGTTTTGGACATATGTTCGTCAGTATAGTTTTGGTTGTTTTCTGTCTAAGGTATGAATGGACATTATATGGGTCATATGTTGATGGGATGAGATAGGAGAGCCACTCGTATATTGCTCAGTGTGTCAAGCCCTTGGTAGGTTGCCTAATGTATGGTTCTAGGGTACTAATCGTATGTTGTGGATACTATTTGGTGTATGGAATCATATGTTTGATAGAACTGGAGTCCAACTATCTATCTAGGGTATGAGTAGTGGGTAACACTCGTATGTTTATGTATGAGTTAGGGGGCAAAGTCGTACCCTCTTGTGCATATTTTTAGCTTTTAAGTTGAGGGTATTCCAGACATTTCCCACCCTAAAACTTATTAGATCCCAAGTCTTATAACATTTTGTGTCCTCTTATAACACATTTTGAAGGATCAAAACACTCTCAAAATCCTCACTAATGTCTCTTTTGAAGATTGGGCTAGGATTTCTACAAGGTGTTCATTTAGAGGCTCAAGAGTCAAGTTCTTTCCGTGAATCTTTGTGAATAAGTCATGTGACTCTTCCCTCATTGTTAGTTTATGAAAATCATGTGTTTAAGCTTTGTTTATGAATTATTAAGGATGGTTTTGGAAACCAATGTTGAGGGTTTTGTTGCATATTATTGAGTATTGTTTACTCTTTGTTTAAATTATTAATAGATATGTTTTATTGAGGGTGTTGAATATGTGGGTGCTTGATAATTGTGATTTAACAATTAGGTCATGGTTAAATCTAAACTTGATATTTTTCTCTATGGTTTTGGTCTTGGTAAAGTATTCCCTTAGCGTGTTTGTGAAAATGTCTAAGAAAACAAAATAGTCACATGTTGAGTTGTGCTTTGAACTAAGGCGTTGGCCTAATGAATGTGAATCATTGGTCATTTGTTTTGTGAAGGCCTTATTGGCTATACACTGATTTGAATTATAACCTTGGTGGTTTAAATGGCTAAACGGGCTTAAGTTTCAACACATTGAATTAATTTAATGTCTTTGTTAGGCAATAGTTTTGAGTCACAAGAGAACAATTGATCAATAATGGTAATAGCATGTGGTACACTTGCAAGTGGTGTTGGTATGAAGATACCAAGGGATACCTTGGTAAGTAATTGGTTTAAGGGTTTTGTATGTGTAATGTATGTTTTAATTAGGATTTAAAGTTGGATGTGTAGATGGGATATGAAAGTGGAAGTCAGAAGGACTAACACTGAAAATCTCACTAGCCAGTGCGGGTGTCTTTGTGACTGGGTGGTTCGAATCCCCCAATGAATATATCACTGGGAGGTTTGAGTCCCCCCTTATACATATATTGGTGCTTAGGTCACTTTTATTATGTCGAGTAGTTCGAGTCCCCCATATAGGCATATACGATTATGGATATTGTTTGGTTTATGCAGCTAAACGCACTGTGGCCCTTCCATCTTGGGAGATTTGGGGTCATATAGCCCGTGGATGCCTTGATATATGAATACTATATTGCACAACCCAGGTTAATATTTTCAAAGTTCATGCTAATATTATTCCCTATCTCTACATAGTATATATATATACGTATATGTATATGTATATGTATATGTATATGTATATGTATATGTATATGTATATGTATATGTATATGTATATGTATATGTATATGTATATGTATATGTATATGTATATGTATATGTATATGTATGTATTGCATTGGTTAAGTTCATTAGTTAATTGATTTTGAACTTTGGGCATTATATTATCCTTATCATTGAGTTATATGCTATCCCTTCAACCGATAACCGTCTTTGGATCCTGTATCCCTATGTAATGCAGGGACTGCTTATACTATCACCCCTCTTACTTAGTGACTTGGATTCGGGGACAACTTATATTGACTTGAAGTGGTAAGCTTTCATAATTTGGAAGGCTCTATTTCTTTCTTTGAGTTTTCTTATAACTTTATTGGTCAAACTTGGATATTGGTTTTGGCTATGGCCAGGGGAATATCCCAATGGGATATTCTTAAATTATTTTAGAGTCCTTCGGACAAATTATAGACTTGAGTATATTATGGAACAAATATGGATTTTGTTATGGTTCTATGGTTGTTGGTTGGGTTAGATGGCTGTCTTGGTTGGGTTGGTATTGGTTATAGACCTATCCCAAAGTCATTTATATTCAAAATAAACTTCATCTTGTTATGTGTTAGGAATTCTTTTCACTCAGGGTACATGTTGGTTGGTTGGGTTGGGTATCGGAGGTGAGCTCTATTCTTTATTAGACTTGAGATGCCTATTATGACAAGGCTTGAGTTCGAGTCCTATGAAGTGGGTATCAGAGCCCTAGGATCATGGATAATCAGGAGTCAACAAATCAGTGTCGAGTAAAGTCTATTTTTAGGGTGTGTAGTACGCCATACTCATAGGAGAGAGTCTATAAGACATTTAGGAATGTTTCTCTTTCTTATGATTATTTTCAAGATTTGGAGTCTAAGTCCTTAAAACCTCTCTAATTTTTGTTAGTTCTCTTTTTAGATCATGCCTTGGCGATTTAAAGTTCATGCAAAACTCCTTTGTCCCAACTGGGGATAATAGTTATGGGACACACTCTACTTATGGAGTCCAGAACTGGTCTAGGGGTCCAGTTTCTGATTTTCCTAGAGTAACATCGGTTCCTATAGTCCTTCTCGAACTCCTCAAGTTGAAGTAATGAATACTGAATTTTCTCCATCTATTCATATGTTGGCATAACTAGTAGCTACTCAATCTGAGCATGGTATTCCTGTTATTCCATCTTATGAGGCCACAAGGGTTGGCCAATGCATGATGTTGAATCCTCTAAACTTTTTCTAGTGTTAAGGTTGAAGAGGATCTTTAAGGTTTTCTAGATGAGATGGAAAATATCTTCTATGTTATGCATCCCACTAATATAGAGGGAGTAGAGTTTCTCTCTTACCAATTGAAGGATGTGGCGTATTAGTGGTACGAGGATGGGATCAAGCAAGGGTGGTGGTGCTGAGTAATCTTCATGGAAGGATTTCTCTAGTGCATTTCTGAACCACTTCTTTCCTTAGGAGTTGAGGGATGTGAAATAGTTTGTGAATTTAAGGCAAGGTAGGATTCCAGTCACAGAGTATGCCTTGAAGTTTCACCATCTATCACAATATGCTCCAGAGTTAGTTTCTAGCATGAGGGATAGAATGTGTAAATTTACTTTGGGATTGTCTCATAAGTTGATCCTTGAAATTAAGGTTTCCTTATTGTACAAGGACATGGATATCTCTAGGATGGTTTTGTACATGCAATAATTAGAAGAAGAGTATAGAAAGAAGATTGAGTTTAGTGAGAGACAGGGAAAGAAATTTAGGCCTTCTGAGTAGCATGGCAGAGATGGTGGTAAGCGTCCAAAAGAGAAGTAGGAGAGTTCTTGTTCTTTCTCAATGGCTAGTGATCCTTACCCAAATCCATTGAGTGATCACCGGTCTTAGTATAATAGAGGGTTCTGGGCACAGGACGCCCAATCTCAGGCTAGTAGGGCTCAATCATCTCCATCCCACCCTCCTTATAGATTTTTTGGGCGGTCGCATCGTGGGTTCTATGAGGAAGGAACAAATGTTTTTATTATGGTCAAATTAGTCATATACAGCATGACTGTGATTTTAGAATGGCTTCTAGGCTAACAAGGTTCCTATTTCCTCATCATTCGTACCCATACAAAAGGGTGTTGTTTCTACATCTATTTCTACTTCTGGTATCGGTATTGGCCAAAATTAGTTATATGTTCTTGTATCTCGTAAATATTTAAGGCATCTCCCGATGTTGTTATTGGTATGTTGAAACACTTTGCTCGTTATATGTACTGTTTACTTGATCTAGGGTCCACTTTTTCTTATGTGACCATATTTGTCGCTATGCTTTTTGTTTTTTGCCCTGAGTTTATTTCTAATCCATTTTCTATATCTACCTTAGTTGGTGACTCTATGATTGCTAAAAGAGTCTATAAGGGGTGTGTAGTATCTGTTAGTAGTAGAGAAACTTTTGTGGATTTGATAGAGTTAGATATCGTTAACTTTGATGTCACATTAGGGATGGATTGGTTGTATTCACATTATGCTTCATTAAATTATCATACCCGTCAGGTCATGTGTAAATTCCCTAATGAGCTGGTCGTTGAATGGGAAGTGGGTCATTTAGTGCCTAAGGAAAGGTTCATCTCATAGATATTAGAGCCTGAAAGTTGATTTTCAAAGGGTGTTTGTATCATTTGGTTCTGGTCAAAGATTCTAACTTAGAAGGTCCTTCTCTAGAATCTATTCCTATAGTTAATGAGTTTCCTGAGGTTTTCCCTAATGATCTTCCTGGTGTTACTCCCGATAGTAAAATTGATTTTGGGGTTGATCTTGTTCCGAACACTCGTTGTATCACTATCCCTCCTTATAGAATGGCTCTGACTGAATTGAAGGAGTAATTGAAGGATCTCTTAGATAAAGATTATATCCATCATAGTGTGTCTCCTTTTGTAGGATAAATGACTTGCTTGATTAGCTTCAAGGTGCGAAGTATTTCTCTAAGATTAATCTTAAGTTGAGTTATCATTAGCTTAACATTAAGGAAGTGGATGTCCTTAAGCCTGTCTTCAGGACCTGGTATGGTCACTATGAGCTCCTAGTTATGTGTTTTAGGTTAACCAATGCTCCTGCGACATTTATAGATTTGATGAATAGGGTCTTTCGCCCGTTTTTAGATTTGTTTATCATGATGTTCATAGATGATATTCTGGTGTACTCTAAGAGTGAGGTGGATAATTTCGATCACCTCTGTGCTGTGTTGTAGAACTTGAAGGATCAGAGTTTGTATGACAAGTTTTCAAAGTGTGAGATTTTATTGAATGCTGAGACTTTTGTTGGTCATGTTATCTCTAGTGAAGGGATCATGGTCAATCTACAAAAGTTGCAGTGGTTAAAAAGTGGACTAGACCCGCGACTCCAATCGATATTCGAAGCTACTTGGGTTTATCCAATTACTGTAGGAGGTTTGTGGAAACTTTATCGACTGTAGCTGTCCCATTGACTAAGTTGACCCAGAAAAAGGTAAAGTTCTTGTGGTTTGATTCTTGTGAGGGAAGTTTTGAGGAGTTGAAGGATAAGTTGGCTTCAGCTTTAATTTTTACCTTGCCCGAGGGTAGTGATGGCTTCATCCCTAATTTTGTAAGATTTCTCATGTTGGGCTTGGTTGTGTATTGATGCGGCATGGTAGGGTGGTGGCCTATGCATCTAGGTAGTTGAAAGTTTATGAAATGAACTACCCTACTCATGATTTAGAGTTGTTAGTAGTGGTATTTGCATTGAAGATTTGGCATCAATGTCTCTATGGAGTTCATATTGACATCTTTTATGATCATAAGAGCCTACAATATGTATTTACTCAGAAAGAGCTAAATCTCAGGCAAAGAAAGTGGCTTGAGTTGCTGAAGGACTATGATATATGTCTTCATTGCCATCCAGGTAAAGCTAACGTAGTTGTTGATGCTCTTAGCAGGTTATCCACTGGAAATATAACTCTTGTGGATAAGGATAAGTGAGAATTGGTGAGGGACTTTTACTATTTGGCTAACCTTGGAGTTTATCACACGAACTCTGGGGATGGTGGTGTGTTTGTGCATCAGGTATCACAGTCGTCTCTTGTTATTGAGATAAGGGAAAAATAGATATATGATTCTGACTTGATGAAGGTTAAGAGGAATACTGGTCAACAGAAGGTTGTTGACTTCGTGATTAGTGGTGATGGTATCTTGAGGTACCAAGGTAGGTTATATCTCCCTGATGTCTATAGGTTCAGGGAAAGCATTCTGGCCGAAGCTCATTGATTGTGTTATGCTATTCATCCTGGTTCTACAAGGATATATCATGATCTTAAAAAGTTATATTAGTGGAATAACATGAAGCGAGATATGGCTAACTATGTGACTAAGTGCATGGTGTGCCAATAACTGAAAGTTGAGCACTTCAGACGCAGATGTCTGTACAACGAGATCGAGTTGCCCAAATAGAAATGAGAGGTAATTAATATGTATTTCATTATCAGTCTTCCTCGGTCTCAAAACCAGTATGATTTGATTTGGGTCATTATGGATAGGATGACCAAGTCTGCTTATTTTTCTCCTTTGAGGACTAGTTATTCGGTTGAGGATTATCCCAATTATCGTAAAGTTGCATGGTGCTCCGATTTCTATTATTTTGGATCATGGTACTCTATTCTCATCTCATTTTTGGCGCGTTTCAAAAAGGTTTGGGAACTAAGGCATGCCTTAGTAATGCTTTTCATCCACAGTCGGATGGACAAGCAGAGTGGACTATTCAGACATTAGAAGATATACTTCATGTATGTTGATTGGCCATGGTGGTAGTTGGGTTGACCATTTGCCTCTTATAGAGTTTTCTTATAACAACAATCATTAATCTATCATTGGTATGGCCCCTTTTGAGGCATTGTATGGTAGGAGATGTCGTTCTTCTATTGGGTAGTATGATGTCGATGAGGCTAAGTTGTTTGGCCCTGATTTAGTTAGCCAAGCTGTGGAAAAGGTAAAGGTAATTCATGATAGGTTAAAGGCCTCTAAAAGTCACCAAAAGTCCTATGCATATGTGATTCATAAAAAGTTGGAGTTTAAGGTTGGCGATTAGGCATTCTTAAAGATCTCCCATGAAGGGAGTAATGAGATTTGGTATGAAGGGAAAGCTAAGACCTAACTATGTTGGTCCGTATTTAGTTTTGAAGAAGGTAGGAAATGTTGCCTACGAATTGGAGTTTCCTTCTAGTTTTACCTCCATTCATCTGGTTTTCCAAGTCTCTATGTTGAGAAAATGTGTGGGTTATCATTTATCGGTTATTCCTTTTAAACAGTTGGGTATTTTGGATTCATTATCTTAAGACGTAGTTACAATTGAGATCTTGAATCATCAAGTTCATCAGTTGCAGACGAAGGACATGGCTTCGATAAAGGTTCTTTATAGGAACAATAAGGTTGAGAAAGCTACTTTGGAGGTGGAAGAGAACATGAAGTCCAAGTATCTACATTTGTTCCCATTTCGGACATTCGTGCTCAAGGTATGTGTTGATCTTAGCATCTTTATTTTCTGATTTTGTTAAAGGAATGGTGATTCCCTGTCACCATTGTTTTCTAATTTTGTTAAAGGGAATTTTGATAGGTAATATTGTGTGGAACTAGTGCTTGTACATGCCTTTAGCTGTCATTCGAGGATGAATGATCCTAGTGGGGGAGAATTAAAACACCTTGGCTTTTGTCCTTTAGAAATTTCCTAAGTTTGAGCTTTGTGATCATTATACGGCTCATGCTTACGTGTCGTATAATGTGGGTATGGTTTAGGGGTCTTGATCGTATGTTAGTCAGTGTGGTTTTGGTTGTTTACTATTCAAGGTACGAATATACATCATAAGAATCATATGTTGATGGAACGAGATAGGAAAGCCATTCATATGTTGCTCAGTGTGTCAAGCCCTTGGTAGGTTGCCTAGGGTACGGTTCTAGGGTACTAATCGTATGTTGTGGATACTAGTTGGTGTATGAAGTCATATGTTTGATAGGATTGAGTCCAACTTTCTTTCTAGGGTACGAGTGGTGGGTACCACTTGTATGTTGGTGTATGAGTTAGGGGGGCCAAGTCATGCCCTTCTGTGCACATTTTTACCTTTTAAGCTAAGGGTATTCTGGACATTTCCCACCCTAAAACCCTTAAGACCCCAAGTCTTATAACACTTTGTGGCCTCTCATAACACACTTTAAAGATTGGGGTAGGGTTTCTACAAGGTGTTCATCTAGAGGCTTAAGAGTCATTTTCTTTTCGTGAATCATCATGAATAAGGCATGTGACTATTTCCTCCTTGTTAGTTCATGAAAATTATGTGTTTAAAGCTTTGTTTATGAATCATTAAGGGTGTTTTTGAAAAGCAATGTTGAGGGTTTTATTGCATATTGTTGAGTATTGTATACTCTTGGTTTAATTTGTGAATATACATGTTTTAATGATAGGTTTGCATATGTGCGTGCTTGGTAATTCTGGTTTAATATTTGGGTCATGGTTAACCCTAAACTTGATGGGTTTTACTTTGGTTTTGGTCTTGGTAAATGTATACCCTCAATGTTTTTGTGAAAATGTTTAAGAGAACAAAATAGTCACATGTTGAATTGTGTTTTCAACTAAGGCATTGGCCTATAGATTGTGAATCATTGGTAATTGGTTTGTGAAGGCCTCATTGACTATATACTGGTTTAAATTGTAACCTTGGTGGTTTAATTGGCTAAATGTATTCAAGTCCTAATACATTAAATTGAGTTAATGTCTTTGTTAGACAATGGGTTCGAGTCCCAAACGAACAATTGATTAATAATGGTAATGGCATATAGTACGCTTGCAAGTGGTGTTGGTATGATGATACCAATGGTATGCCTTGGTAAGTAATCGGTTTAATGGTTATTTTTGTGTAATGGATGTTTTAATTGGGCTTTAAAGGGGGATGTGTAGCAGGGCAGTGAAAGTGGAAGTCCAAAGGACTAACACTGGAAATCGCGCTAGTCTGGTTAAGTGTCTTTATGACCGGGTGGTTCGAGGCCCCCATAATACCTATATTGGTTCTTAGGTCACCATGATTATGTTGGGAGGTTCTAGTCTCCCATATAGGAATGTACGATTGTGGATATTCTCTAGTTCATTCGGCTACACGCACTGGGGCCCTTCTAGCTAGGGGAGAGATGGGCCTTATAGCCCGTGGGTGCCTTGATATATGATGGCTATGCTACACAACCTAGTTAATATTTTCAAAGATCACACTAATCTTATTCCCTATCCCGACGTGGTATATATATGTATATGTATGTATTGCATTGGTTATGTGCATTGGTTGATTGATTTTGAACTATTGACATTATATTATCCTTATCCTTGAGTTACATGATAGATCTCCAACCGCTAACCATCTTTGCACGTTGTATTCCTACGCGATGTAGGGACTGATCATACTATCAAACCTCCTAATTAGTGACTTGGATTCGGGGACAATTTGTGTTTACTTGAGGTGGTGAGCTTCTATACTTAAGAAGGTTCCATTTATTGCTTTGAGTTTTTTTTATGTCCTTATTAGTTTAGAATTGGATATTAGTCTTGGATATGGTCGGGGGCATGTCCCAACCTGATATTTTTGGATTGTTTTAAAGGCTTCGTATGGACAAACTATGCACTTGGTTATGTTATGGATTGGAAATGGATTTGGTTATTGTTCTGTAGTTGTTGGTTTGGGTTGGACGGTTGACTTGGTTGGGAGTGTCTTGGTTATAGAACTATCCCCAAGTTATTTACTTTCTAAATGTTCTCCATCTTTTTATATGTTTAAAATTCTTCTGACTCAGGGTATATGTTGGTTGGTTGGATTGGGTATCAGGGGAGAACTGCAGTCCTTGTTGGACTTAAGATGCCTATTACGACAAGGCCTGGGTTTGGGCCGTGTAAAGTGATCGACAAAGACTCTAAATAGACCAAAACCAATCTAAGTCGGGACATGCACCCGACAATATCCAAAAGAATCCAATAGATGTAGTCCAAAACATAAATGAAACACTACTTTTAAATGATAGCCCTTTCGAAGAATGAAAGCTCGCCACTTCAAAGCTGACTGCTGATAATCCAGAAATCCTATCATTGCACAGGAAAAGTAGAAAAATGTCTAGTTCCTGGATCGCATGGGGATACAATGTGCAGAGATGATTAGAGGGCAGCGAAGGGATAAAATAATGCTAAGTACAAAAAATAAGAAAATCCACATGAACACAGTGTACATACATATATATATAACATATTGGGATCGGGAACAAGGTTTAGCATGAACTTCAAAACATTTTCCTAGATTGTGTATCTCAAACAGTCTTTCGTACCCATAAGTTATATGGGTCTAGCTCCCCCTGCTATTTGGGTCCATCTTTCTTCCTTCTAGTTAGACCCCAGTGCATGTTAGACGTACGAACCAGAGAAATTTGAGAAAGGGCCAAAGCCATAAAGGCTACAACCATTCCAAAATGGATACATGCATATAATGTGTGAAATATGCATATGGTCATAAAGACCAACCCCCACGTCAGTAAATGTGGTTTCTAGTATTGGTCCCTCGGGACCTCCAACTTCACGACTCACCTACATATCCCCTTTTAAGCCCAATTAAAATATTTACACATTCTCGTTAATTACACCATGATCCACATCAGACATACACTGTTGGTATCGTCAGACCAACTATACTTGCAAAGTATTATCATCATGCCATTATAATTCCATTAACTTGGAGGAAATACTTGACCCCATTTGTTCATTAAATCAAAACCACTATGTTCTAATAACCTCTTTATATCATGTAATGGTTCCAAAAGTAGTTCAATGTGCATACCCTCATGTAAAAATAAGTTTCACAAGTTTATGTTAAGGTTATACCAATTAAAATATTCAAAAACATCAATTTGGGAAATCCACGACTCCCATTTTAATTAACCACACCCATGCAACCCGAATAGTTCAAAACTATCAAGTCAAACCAGGAATCATTCATAAAAGCCATGAAAAAAACAATTCATTTATAAAGGCTTAAAAACCTTTAACCCACATTCATATGCCACAATTTAATCACATGAAGAATAATTTTAAATACATGATTTTAACAAAACAAACTTTGGGGAAGAGTAACTTGCATGTGATATCAAGAATTATAGAGAGAAATCATCCCTTGGAAGCTTTACTTAAAAATTCCTTAAGAAACCCTAGTGTTCTTGACTAAGGGATTTGAGAGAGCATGAGAGTATATTTAATGGTTAAGTGTTGAGAATAGGGTCTCCAACATGCTTTATGGTCGTGGGTATTAAGTGGGGAAATAGGGAAATAATAAGAATGCCCCAACATAAAGGTGTAGAAAAAGTTTCCCAAACGTCACGAGTCGCCTTTTGACTCGTGACATTTGTCTACTGGTCATCTCCATGACTCGTAGTCTGAGTGGTAGCTCAAGGACCCTTAAATTTTTATCTTATGAGTCATACACTACGACTTGTAGCTGGACCTTAGGACTTTTTAGGTCAATTCATAGTCAGGACAGAAACATCTGGGCACCATGATTGTTTGGATATGAATGATACTATTGACTCGCATAGAGTATTTACGACTCATGACCTCCTATTTGTAATCACAAAAAAAATTTTAGGCTAACACACTGGTCAATCTATGATGGGTCTTAAGACCTATAAGGTGACTTTATGACTCATAAGGTAGGTTGTAATCAAGGAAGTGAGTCCAAAACTTACAAATTTTCAAGACACAAAAAGCTAGGGTGTTACAGTAACACATCTAAATGCATCATTATAATCACATATTTATTGTTTTGGGGTTTCCTTTCTTATTGAAAGTCTTGGGATGAATTTGGATCCTGGCTCCAAGCTATTCTCCACACATGGTGTTGAGATTTTGCGAGATTGAAAAGTTTTCCCCATACATATCCTTTCCTTCTATATATGACCGTGGCTTGGGTCCCTTTGTATCGTCCTTAGATTATAGTCCTTAAAATTTCAATGCCAGTTTGCCTTGTATCATACTCCCTTTCTTGAAAAGAATTCTACCTCAAATCCTAACCTTGCAAAACCATAGGGTTAAAAAGCTAAGATAATATCCTCACGGCATGAGGGTTTGGATTAGTAACAATAAGCCTTTAGCTAATCCAAGTAAAAACATATATAACATATTTCCAAGTGTCAAAATGATCAATTAAGTGTGTATAACCCCACAAAATAGAAACTACTCTGCTACTCAATATATTTGGACATATGGGAAAGCTAAAGTAACCTTGGAAATCAGTCAATGACTCATGAAGGCTCACACTGGTCCATGTCTCACTAAATAAATAACCCCTTAAAAACATTCATCTTTGTTGGCGATCTTTCCCTTTTAGAAATTTGGTCCCTCAAGTAGATAGGAAATCTTCAACAAAGACTCTCCATCATAGGGGTGTGTACCAAAAACTTCAACCAAAGATTACTTGTCATCTTGACCAAACACCAAGTTGGATAGAGTATCTACATACATGGCTTTAGGCAACACTTTTATCCACCAAAGGTACCACCAATACAAAGACTTATAACCTCCAAACTAGCATAAGCATCATCAAAGGAAAATAGAGGGTAAATAAAGGTGTCATGCAAATTAATTTTATCTAAGGTTCCATCGAGTGAATTCTCTATAATATGTGCAAGAACATTTTCAAGAGTATGCTCAAGAACTAGAACACTAAAATAACAGTAAGCAATTGGTACAGAAAGATCACCTTTTATTCCTTCCCATTCCTTTCCCATAAGAGTACTCTCATCTTCTGAGGAGAGATTTACATATTTAGGATAAATGTTGTAACACCATAGTGAGTTCTCATATAGGGTATAGCCCTCAAGATGAGCCACATCATTAACAATATTCACACCAAGAGGTAACTCAGTAGGATTGATTTCATCATCTACAAACAAGATACTATACTTAAAGAGAGAAGTATCAATCCAAGAAAGAGTATTAGAATATATAAGTCCACTCTTAAGAAAACAATTATCAAGCTTTAAAGAAGTTTCAGAAACATGACCATCCCCACAAGCAAAGCAAATAATAGATGTTTTATTAAAAGGCATGATCAAAGGTTCACTCGTACTCACTTGATCGACAATATCAACATCATCACTTACGTGAGGTTCATTAATTACATCACAAATATTTCAAGTAGTGGAATATATTAAAACACAAGTTGATCAACATAATTATAATAAGACAATGTACTATCATTCAATACAACGACTTTAACACTTTAGGGACACAAATTGATCTTACAAGAAGAATTAATTCAGTCATCAATAAGATCACCAGTGTATCCATGTGTGCTTAATTTTTACATTATCATCACAAGGCAAAGAATAATTAGGCTCATATGAAGTTAATCTATTACTCACACTTAATTGGCTACTAGCCTCACAAGGATCATTCACATTTTCTAAAGTGCAAGAGTTAGCTTCGTTACCTTTAATTACATGAGAGGATGCTTCCATACCATGGGATTAAAATCCCTTACTAGATTTGGAAATATCTAAGATTTCCCTCATAAAATATTCAAGGGTAATATCCCTTTTGGGTGTTTGTTCTCCCCCTCTTGCCATGTTTGTACCAACACACATGTCCTCACTAACAGAACAACAACAAAGTTAACTTATGTTTGTAGAAAACCCTTACTACACTACTATCAACTTCATAGTTTTCTCTCTTAGGTTGCCACCTTTAACTCCCTTACTTCTCTCAGTCTTTTGTCTCTTATCATCAATGGATTTGGAGTAAGTGACCATATTTCTTTGGAGTTTAGGATGGGTAGATAGGAAGAAGTAATTTCCCTATTGATCCATTATAATATTTTTCTAGTTTTGATTATCTGGACTATATATTGCACAAACCAATTAGCACCCAAGCATAAGTGTTCAAACTTAAAGGGAAATTTATCACACTAAACCTCTTCATTGTATGCATCTCGGGTAAAGAAAACCTCACACTATTAGCATCTCTATAACCTTCCAAAAATATGTAGAATTATTGGACAATTGAGGTACCCTTAAATAGTCAAACATAGAAGGACTGATGTAATTCTTATAATACTAATTATCGAGAATACAAATGCATCCTATAACTCTACAAATATCCACCATTTTTGTGCAAAATTGTCTTCTTGGGTTAACTTTACAAAGCTCTCTATACCCCTTTTGACATACTAATGACCTTCATGTACCTCTTCAAGGCACTCCACACTCGAGTGGATCCTTTTGTATGTTCTGACTAGTTAATGCTTGACCTTGAAGGTTTTTAATGGCATATATCGCTTATTGAACCTAGCTCATATCGTAGTCCTCAAAAAACCTATCACATTGCCAATCCCAATCAAGATAAGCTTTGGTATTTTATTCTCTTTTGAAAGGAAGAAGAGATGCTCTAGAGAAATCATGACTTCTACTATGCCCTTCATATCCAACTCGGTTCCTATTTCAAAAAATTTGAGTGCTTGAATAAGAAAGATAAGATGGAGTATCCTTAGGCATTAGAGATTCACATTTTTTCTTCCCAAGGGAAATCCCTACTATATTTATTATAACCACTCAAACCAATTTAACTTTGATAAGAAGTACCAAATGACGAGGAATATAAATATTCACAATAGAAATATAAATTCTTTCCATGACTGTTATAAGGTGTATAAGAGAAAGGGTTATACCTGAAATCACCTTCATGTCTTGAGTGGAATGTGTAATACTCCTCATATGCCCTATCATCCATATATGAACCATTGCAAGGTTCTTCATTATCCTAATACTTTCCATAAGAGCTCCACTTATCATTTTCTCCATATTCTTTTCTAGAATAATGGTTCTTATTCCCGCACAGATCTTGATAATGGCTATATGCATAGCCCCCATAATCTCCATTTTTTTCATGGCCATAATTTTCTTCACAACAATTATAGTCACCTATGTTGTAGTCACAAGTATACGAGGCCACAGAAGACATACTTCCTTATAACTCTATGTACCTATAAAATGAACAAAACAGTTTTGTAGTAAAAGTTACTCATGAACACTTTTGAGAATCTCACCTTTATATGCCTCAAATATGAAGGCATAAGAGTTGAAGTTTGTCTTTACTCTAATGGAGGAAGTGGTGTCAATTTCTACTTATGGTCGGAATGGAATCTTGTTTGGAAAAGGTATAAATAATTCAAAACAAATTATCACAGACTTGTACAAATAAATAACAACAAAACAAAACAATAAAAGTACTAAAAAATGGACAGAGAGAGAAAATGGACTCCAAAAGCAAATTAATCAACTAATATATCGATTACTAGTCTCTAACTAGTGTTTAAGAATTAATAAAAGATACTAAGTATCCAAAAATAAATTAGAAAGCTGGAACCTAAATGAAAATCAATTTAACAGTGATTGAAGTGTGTCCGGGTGTGATGTGGCCGCATGTAGCATTTGCCTTCGTATGTGGCCTTCACAGGTTACTTTCTAGTGAATATGGAATAACCTACTAAGGTCACTTATGTGAGCAGGTCTTGAACTGCGTGACCAGGCTCCTGGCTTAGGTTGCCTTGCCTAGCTCAACTTGTACCTCTGAATTCATCCTTTTGGTGGGCCCTTATGCATCTTTTCCAAGAATATTCTATTTTCAATGGATATTCCTTTGTACAAAAAACTTTTTCTTCCTTTTCTTTTTTTCTTGGATAAAAAAACAATATTGATGAATATTCCTCTTGAAGATATGAATTTCTTCAAGAACACAAAAACATTAAAATTTTCCAATTAACTCATTTTTACTCGAATGCATTGAAATTTGGCACCCAAACTCCTTTCAACCTTCCAAACATATTCTAAATGAACTTAAGCCTCAATTTAAACCAATTTCTTCATATTTGTTTTGAACAAAATTGCTAATTTCTTCAAGCTTCAAAAGCCCCAAAATGGTGGATTTTTGAAATTTCTCCAAATAGAACCAAAACATAGATCTAGGGTTCTTTTAATATAGGAAATACTTTTCAATACTTTTCTACCTATAAGTCAACTCCAAATAAGCAAGATTTAAAGAACTGCTTCTCATTTTCTTTAAGAACAAGCTCAATACTAGAGGGTTTCATTAAATCACTTCCAAACATAGAAAATGTGCAAGTTCCAACCAAAATATCACTAGATGGAACAAATCTAGTAAGGAAGCAACAACAATTACTCAAAAAAATAGAATTTTTTCTCTGTTTTCTTCAAAAACATTTTTGACACTACTTTTTTTAGACATGGTTGAAGGTGAAATAGGTCTTAGTGTCATATATTTGATCTATTAAGGAAATGTATGATGGAGCAAAGACTCGAGTGAGGATGGTGGGATGTGATTGTAATGACCCTTCTGTTCATTTTATGTATTTTTGCTTATATTTGTGGTTAGATATTTTCCATAGATTTGCCAAGTCATTTATGACTTACTAGAACTGATAGTTTGGTTACTAGATGGTTTGTTTGGTTCTTAGAACTAATTCCTCTTTAGAAGTCTTTGCGTATTTTAAATAGTCACTAAGTAAAAACCTAAGTAAAACGATACCAAATGAAAATTTTGACTGTGTCAGTAGCTCCAAAATATCCATTATAGTCTAGGTAGACCCTTGGTTTGGGTCCCACTGTACCCGAGCTCGTTTTGACCCATTGGTCAAAAAGTCAAAAATTGAAAGTTATGGGTATGGGTCCCATAAGTGGCCAAAATAACCTTAGATGGGAAATCTAACTTCACCAATATGTTCGAAACATCAAATTTTAGTGGGGTTACATAGTTCATTTGCAAAAATTAGAGTCTGAATTAGCCCCCAAGAAAAACACAAGTTTTGACCTTATTGGTATCGGAGCATGGTGATCACGGCCAGTGAAGGGTGATCGACAGAGCATGATTTCTAACCTATGAAGAACTAACATGGTACCTTTTTGCCTAGTGGGATTATAAATAGCTCCCTTGGTCGATATTTAGCCATTTTCCACCTTTCTTTGAGCTCTAAAAACCTTAGAATGACATGACAACCTCAAATTTATTCTTGAGGGTGAGTTAGAAGTTTGATTAACATATATATTCATGAATAACAATGGATTTGAGGTAAAAATCCTTTCTTTTCATGCTTTAATTTCTTGGATTTTTGCAGAAACTAAGAATTGCTTGAGGGCTTGATTTTAGCCCAAATAAGCTTAGTTTTTACTTGATTCTTGAGGGTTATGATACTTGATTAGTATTTGAAAAATGTATTAATTTCAGAAATGTATTTTCTGTATGTGGGAAACTCTTGGGATTTTTGGTATCATTTTTGGACCCGAAGAACAATGGTGCAATATGGGTGTTGATGTTCTTATTATGATGTGTAATGGTGTTTTTGATAGCTTAGCACCTTAAAAAAGCTTTTAAAAAATGAAAAGCGAAAATTTAGTATATTGTTAAGTATTCAGCGGATTTAAGGTAGTCTTGGTTTATCCCTTATTAGATTGATCTTTATTTTGATATAATTCTGACATCTTGTTAAATTAGGATGCGTTTTAAGTATTGGCTTGATGAAATGCAAGACTTGGGTTAGTTGGACCAATTAAGCTGTGTGAATCTTAGAGGTTGAAAAGTTGACTTGTTTTCTATTATTTTTAAGTGGAATATACTTTACTTCTAATGTTTAGCATGATAATACCTTATAAAACATAACCTTAGGTGAAATGCTCTAGCTGCTCATACTTAGAGTAAGTTAGTTGTAGTTGCTAATACTAGTGAATGTTACCTTAGTTCCACTGGACACAGTAAAAGTGCTTGAGTAGAGTATCTACCTTAGGGATAATGGTGGCTTGCCTTACATCTAAGTGTTGATTTAGACACCATATCCTAGTCTGGGGTAGAAATTGACTTAGAATGAATTCGGGCATTTAGACGTAGGCTTGTTGACCAAACATAAGACAAGACTCATGGTTGGTTCTCTTGAATTCTTACAATTATAATTGAATAAAGAGTGCCCCTTTGTTGCAATATTGATGATGCTTGGTATTTATTGGTTATGTGGAATTACATCGTAAATTATGCCCAAGTAAGTAGTCTTTGTCTACCTTTTTAATTAAAGCTTATACCAAGCTACTAATTATGTTATTGTGATTAACTATTGTTTGAAATAATGAATGTGCTATTAAATAAGCCCTTGTGTATAATATGGCTTAATCCATGAATGATGTTATTGACTATGCTATGGAAAGCTATATATATATATATATATATATATATATATATATTATTTCATACTTTAGCCATCAGTTATACTATTAATTAATTATCTATAGGCCAATAGTAGGCCAACAAATATGATACTAATGAGCCATTGTTCATGATATTTCTTATGGTTATGCCCAAGGTCTAAACGACTAGATTATATATTAAAAACGATGATGTAAAAAGTGCTAGAAGGCACGCTTACTGACTATGTACAAGAATGCTAGATAGATTATGTTTAGACTTATGTTATGCTTTTGTCTAGTAATTAAATAGTTGATTATGCTTGAAAGCTTTTGTGTTGCTAATATTATGAGTCATGATACTAACGATTCTAGATGAACTTATGTCATGATAATATTATGAAGCTATGCTACTAACCATGTTGGACCCATTAATTCTCTATAACATTCATGCTATCTATATTCATATAGAGAGAGAGATAAATTGTCCTTTACAATGAATAATGAGTCATATAGGTATGCTTCTCCTTACTCCACTTTTACTTTAGCCATTATGGGGCTTGCACTTTACTTTAGCCCTCATAGGGCTTGTCGTTTACTTTTCTTCAATTTTACTTTATCCCTCGTAGACCTTGTCATTTACTTTACTTGTTATTTACTTTTCCCCTTGTGGGGATCGTTCTTTAGTAATAAGATATTGATGATATGATGATGCTCGATAAGACCAGAGGATATATTAATGATATGATGAGGCCTGGAAAGGCTGGACTATATATTAATGATACGATGATTCCCAACAAGGGTGAGAATATATTGATAATATCATGATGCCTGGAAAGGCCGGAGGATATATTGATGATATGATGATTCCCGGAAAGGCCAGAGATATATTAATAATATTATGATACCTGATACGGTCGGAGAATATTGTGCTATCACATTGATACCCGACAAGGCCAAAGGATACTATGATGATATGATGATACCCGATAAGGCCGGAGGATGATTGTTGATGTGCCTACATGTGCATCTACTAGTTCAAGTTCGAATAGCCCTATGCATGGCAATTATATGTTTATTCGTATTCCTATGTAGTTAGGTATAATTTTGATATGAGAAATATTTGTTATAGTCTTCTAATAAGTTAGGTATGAAAAGGTATTGTTGGTTATTTAATGATGAAAGATACTTAGTGTTGGATATTGCTTAAGTGGCTAATGGTGACTAATGGATTAGTGAAAATTAGTGATAAAGGGAACCAGTGGCATAGATGGCTACTAATGGTGATGATTAACTTATTAGGGATGTTTGTTATAATGGGTTAGCAATGGTGGTGATTGTTGCTATTGATGACTAAGTTTATAATGTTGATTAGTTGTTAAGCGAAGATTATCGATTAATGATGCTATTTATCAAGAGATATTAGTTGAGAGATGAGTAAGTGTATAAATAGTGAGTAGTGGTTTTATGATAAATGGTGACTAGTGGGATTATGATGTCTAGAAATGATTATTGGTTAATTATAGAATATGATCTAGTGGTGAATCTTGACTGGATGCTACATTTGGCTATTGAGTAAATAATGGTGAGTCATTGATCTATGAGTAGTGACTAAGTGAGTTTGAAATTTAGTAATAAGAGTTGACTAGTTAATAATGAGTAATTAAGGTGTATTAATGAGATAGACGTCTATGTGGTGGTATGGTTATGGGTCTGAGTGTATTGGTATATATTATTCAATTATGACTATCGATGATGTTCTGTTTGATGGAAATTGTGACAAACTATGAATAATGAGAAAGTAATATATACATATATATATATATATTGGCGATTTTATTCTTCTTTGTCTCTTGGGTGTGCTTTTTAGTGGTATGGGATGTTGCAATGGGTTCTTTACTTTATGCTATCTTGGTTGTAATCTCTGATGGTATGGCACACCATGATGGGTTCTTTACTTTATGCGCTAGTTGGTGTATGGTCACCAACTTTTTACTTGTGTTTGCTCGTGATTGCACTTTTGTTTCTTTATGATTTTGAACCATTTATTATTTATGCATGATGATATGGAAATTCGTAGATGCCTTATGTTATATTGTGATTTTAATATTTCATGCTTGTTATATAAAACAATACTACCATGTGTTGAGGCCTTATGTTATACTTTTATTTTGAATTACTTACTTATTATATACAATAATGATGGTCACGATTCAGGTTCAATTCTATAACTCGACTTATTTATGATTATCTTTCATTTTATCTTCTTATATCATGATTTAGATCAGCCTGCCGATGATGCCTACTGAGTACCCGTTGTTTTGGTACGCATACTAAACTTCTTTACTTTTTTTATACAGATCTAAGTATTAGTTATTGTCATTGATCATGGCTGGTGTAGTGATTGATTCAGAGATAGGGTGAGCTATTGGAGTTTGAGTCCCCTATTTTCTTCAGTCTCTTGTACTCAAACTTTAGTATTCAAGACAGATGTTCTGTCTATTCTAAACTTGAAGTTGAATTGAAACTATTAGTTTCAATTGTACTAGTTCTACTAGGTTTTGGGATCGGAATCTTGTATGCTTGTTATTTTATCTAAAACCATTATATGTTATTGATGTTCTTGAATTTTGTCTATGTTAGGCCTTTCTTATTGGATTCATCCATTGCGTTAGCTCCGGGCTATGGTATTATCTTACCTACTAGAGGGCATTGGTAGGTGCCATCATGACTTATAGATTGGGTCATGACAAATTTGTATCAGATCCTAGGTTTCACCAGTATTGCTGGTACAAGAGTAAGTGTCTAGTAGTGTCTTACAAATTGGAACATTGATGTCTGTTTCCTATCTTTGGGAGGCTATGGGACATTCTTAGAAGTTCTTCACTTCTTTCACTTATGTCATGCTCTAAGAGTATGAGTTTGTTCATAGAATATTCTCTTAACTTTCCACTTTTGTAGAAGGCCTGGACACGTGCTGCTGCTACACTAGATGAGGGTCCCGAGGATGAGCCTATGGAGTCATATTTCTTTTATTAAATATGGATGACAAAGAGGTTATGGGAAACCTAGAGATGTGTCCATAGTTATAGATTGGGATATGATGCCATTCCTATACCCTATTCCTGCATCTAATTCAGAGATTCTTCTGCCATAGCCAGTAATGGACCAAGGATCAACCTAGGATCCACTAGGGTTCATTTCTTCAACAGTGCTCAGAGATCCAATAGTTCAGTTGTTGGGTATTAATGGTGGTGAATCATTTGATGGTGCACATTCCACGAATCAAAATGGTATTTAGGAAGGGGCACAACCAATAACTGTGGATTCTAGAGTTGAGATTCCTCCTGCACCAGTAGTTGTTCAGCTGATAGTCCGCTAGCCAGTTATTTCCTATCCTGTTATGTATTCTGAGGAGCCAAAGATGTTAGGGAAATTCATAAGATTAGCTTTGCCAATATTTTATGGTGCTCCTAGAGAGGATACACATGATTTCCTAATTGCGTATGAGGATAAGCTTCGTGGATTGGCCATGTTGAGACTTGTAGTGAGTATTACATCATATTTTAGTTAGACTTGTCTGCTCGTCATTGCTGGATTTTATGGCTTCTAGACCAGTTGGATTTTCTGTCTTTTCATAAACTCAGTTCTTCAAGTTGTTCTTGGAGAAGTATATGACTCGGAACCTTAGAGATCAACTTAGAGATTATTTTCTAGATTGGAGTAGGGATCCACGATATTTTTTTAAGTATTAGATGGTTCACTTCTTTGTTAGAGAGTTGAGTCTTGCCATACGCACCTTCTCATAGTAGGTATCCTCCACATTCATCCTTTCAGCATCAAAGTCAGCTGAGTTGACCTATTCTGGCAGCTTTTTAGATTACTAATGAAGGTCAGCCTAGTGCTAGGAGATTGGCCTGGTAAGGTCAGTGGTTAGTCTTTGAGGGATTCATATTTTGGCCAGTTTATACATAGTGGTCATTTTGATTCAGTTGGATCCATTGGTGGTAATTTTGCTCATATTTCTTAATTTACTTGGGGGCTTCCTAGTTACTATTTGTGGGAGTGCCCTAGTTGTAGGGTGATAGTTGTTTTAGCTTACATTATTCTTCTATTAAAGTTGTTCACACCTCGGTTAGAGGTGGTTCTTGGGGTCACAAGGGTAGTTTCTAGGTTACTCAAGAACTTTCTCAGACAGGTGGGATAAGAGGTTGGTTAGGTGCCCATCTAGGTGATGGGTGTGGTTAGTTGTATACAGTACCTTCTATACATAAGGCTTAGACTTTAAATATTGTAGTTACAATTGTGAGTTTGATGTCTCACTAGTCGGCCCTTGCTTTGTTTGATCTAGGACCAACTTATTTTTTATATATCGACTTATTATTCACCATAATTTGAGTTGTCCATTGATTATTATTTGTACTTTTTCACGTATCTACTCCCATAGATGATTCTTTAGTAATGGATTGAGTATTCTGATCATATGTTGAGATTGCTAGTGATATTGATACTTTTGTTGGCCTTATTATTTTGGATATGGTAGATTTTTATGTGATTTTTAGGCATGGATTGATTATCGGCATGGATTGATTATCGCTATATCATGCATTCACAAACTATTTTTCCTAGATTGTTGCCTTAGCTATGCCCGGTGTACCCCCAGTCGTATGTTAGAGAGAGGTTAACCACTACACAGTAAATATTATATCTTATGTTTGTGCTAGGGGACTTATCTCTAGAGGTTGCAAGTTTTGTCTAACTCATTTTTGTGATGCTAGTTTTGAAATTCTGTTGCGCGACTCTGTTCTTATTTTTTGGGAGTTTCCTAATATGTCCCCTATCGACCTTCCTGGTATTCCCCCTGTCCGTGAGATTGATTAGCTATTGATCTCAACCCTGACTCCTGACCTATTTCTATAGCTCCTTATTGTATGGATCCTACCAAGCTTAAGGGAGTAAATTCTCAGCTTTAGAATCTTCTTCTGGAGGATTTATTAAACCAATTGTGTCCGCTTGGTGTTCCCCTATATTGTTCGTAAAGAAAAATGATGGCCTTTTTGCATATTTGTATGGATTATAGGCATCTTAGAAGGGTGACAGTGAAGAATCATTGATCTATGCCTTGCATTGATGATTTTTTTGAAGAGCTTCAGAGTGCAGTGGTTAATTCCTTTGTGTTTTTCCCGTGAAGGGAGTGATGAGGTTCAGGAGTAAGGATAAGATTAATTTGAGATAGGTTTGACCCTTTGAGATTCTCTGCGCTATTGGTGAGGTAGCTTTACTTTTGAATGTTTTTGTTGTCCATCCAGTTTCCCATGTCTCTATGTTGCAGAAGTATATTCCTGATCCATCTCATGTGCTTAGATGAGACTCAGTCAGGTTAGATGAGCATTTGACCTTTGTGGAGGAGCTAGGTTCTTACTTTGGCTAGTGATGTGAGACGATTGCGTCCAAGAGAAATTCCAGTTGCTAAGTTCAGTAGAGACATCACCCAATGGGGGAGGCCACTTATGAGATTGAGAAAGAGATGCGGGCCTAGTATTCTCACCTATTTGAGACTTTAATTTTACCCTCATTCATAACTTTCGGGGATGAAAGTTCTTTAGTAGTGGATATTGTAATGACCCTTCCAGTCATATTCCATGTTTATGCTTATCTTTTTCATTAGAGCTTTTCCATAGGAGACCCAAGTCATTTATAACTTATTGGAAATGATAGTTCAGTTATCAAGCAATATGTTTGGTTTTTAGAACTAATTCCCTATTTAGAAGTGTTTGATGATTCAAAATGGTCACTGAGTGAAAACGTGAGTAAAACTATGTCGAATGTAAAATCAGACCATGTTGTAACTCTAAAATATCTATTTTAGGCTAGGTAGACCCTTGGTTTGGGTCCCACTGCACCCGAGCTTATTTTGACTCATTGGTTGGAAAGTAAAAAATTAGAAGATATGGATGTGGGGACCACAAGTGGCCTAAATAACATTGGATGGAAAATACGACTTCACCAATATGCTGGAATGTTGAATTTAGTGGGGTTACATAGTTCATTTATGAAAATCTGAGTCCAAATGTGTCTTAGAGGTCAAAAAAGGTTTTGACCAAGCTGGCACCATAGCATGGCGATCGTGACCAATGAAGGTAGATTGCGGGAGCATGATCGCGGCCCTATGCAGCGGGAACATAGTATTTCTTAGCCTAGTGTGGTTATGAATATCCCTCTTGGTCGAGATTTGGCCATTTTTCTCTTTCTTGGAGCTCTAGGAACCCTAGAATGACATAATAACCTCAAATTGATTCTTGGGGTGAGTTAGAAGCTATATATATATATATATATATATATATATATATATATATATATATATATATATATATATATATATACACACACACACATTCGTGATTAACAATGCATTTGAGTCAAGAATCCTTCCTTTATATGCTTCTATGTATTGGATATTTGGCGAAAACCCCAAATTGCTTGACGACTTGATTTTAGACCAAATAAGCTTGGTTTTTAATTAATTCTTAAGGGTTATGATTCCCTAATAGTATTTGAACATTAGGTTGATCTCAAAAATATGTTTTTTGTATTTGGGACCCACTTGGAGTTTTTGTTGTTATTTTTTGACCAAAAGCACAATGGTGAAATATGGGTATTGTTCTTCTCGTTATGATGTGTAGATTGTGTTTTTGATAGCTTGGAACCTTAAAGAAGCTTCTTGAAAAGGAAAAATGAAGATTTAACATATTGTTGAGTATTTATTAGATTTGATTTATTTCTTGTTATATTGAGCTATGTTTTGATATAATTGTGATATGTTGTTAGATTGGTATAGGTTTCAAGTATTGATTTGATGAAATGAAAGACTTGGGTTGGTTGAATGTGAATGTTAAACGTTGAAAACTTGACTTGTTTCCTATTGTCTTTAGGTTGAATAGAATTCATTGCTCATGTTTAGCATGAGAATGCCTTAGAATACTTAGCCTTAGGTGAAATGCTCTAGTTGCTCACACTTAGATTAAGTTGTCCATAGTTGCTAATTCTAGTAAAGGTTTCCTTAGTTGCAAGAGACCTAGAAAAATTTCTTGAGTAAACTATCTACCTTAGGGCTTATGGTGGCTTGCCTTACATCTAAAAGTTGATTTAGATACCATAGCCTAGTTTGGAGTAGTTATTGACTTACAATGCATTCAGGGATTTAGATGTGGGCTTTTTGACCTACCTTAACCCCCATGACTCGATATTATTGACCATAGGACCATACCATAATTTTAAAGGCATAGCAAACAGTCACAATTCAACTCTCACTCATCTAGACATTTTATCAAACACTTGGAAGGTATAATATATCGTGACTTCAACAACATGCTAACATATCGTGACTTCAACATTAAATTTACAATTACAGGTTTCAACATTATACTTACATCAATCAACATTGGTATTTGTTTATTCCACATAAAATACATATATTCTTAACTTAACACCCAAACAACAACACATACACAGACATAATATGATCAAAATCAAGCAAACTCATAACTTAAGCTTTGGAAAATGTTCTTGGACTCCGAGGGGTAGAAGGGACCCAAAGATGAACACCTAACATACCTAGGTATTTAGTTTGTGTGGGTTTTTAGTGATTGCTTGGAGATTGAACTTTGACTTGAAGAAACTAGGGCTTTGTTCTTGAGATAATATGTGAAAAGATAAGTAAATTTGCCTTTTTGGATCATTAATTTTGTGTTATAGGTGGGGTAAAGTAGGGAAAAATGACTCAATTACCCTTACATACCCCTAACTTATTGTAAGAAATATGTCCAGTGATGCTCCAGCCAACACACTATGTCGTTCAACCTGACGCGATGGACGATGCATCGATTTGTATATGCCAATGTAGTACTCGATGCAACGTGACCCAATCGCGTTGGTTTTCTGTTTTGGTCATCCAAATATGCCTCAAACGTCGTCCAAAAAGTCTAAAACTTACTCGAGATGACCTATAGGCGACCCTGATCATGAATCAACCTAGAAACAAACTTTCTGAGGTCGAGAAGGTTGATAATAAAACCATCAAAGTTCAGATGCCAAAAGTTAGACTAAGTCTCTAACACTTAGCTAATTTTTTCTAAGTTTTGGACCCCCTTTTTTCATGCAATATAAGACTGAAATGGACTAGGATTTTTATGAGTTCTTACAATATATCCCCCTTGGGAACATTCGTCCTTGAATGAGGCTGACTAAACTGAGATCACTGAGGAACTATGATTATACTAAAATGCACAACTGAAACATTACTAAATCTTAAAACATGACACATGGATGAACTGATTCATGAATGCATGAATGACATGAGGATGATATGCAACTGGAGTTGAGTATGAAGCAGAGTAAATCTAACGAAGACTGTTACCTTATGCTGAGTCTTAATTTATGGAGAAGTGATAAGGGTACTTTGTTCGCATGTTTGCTTCTGCTTCCCGAGTGGCTCCCTCAGCAGACTAGTTTTGCCAAAGAACTTTGACCAAGGGAACAATTTTTTTCCTTAGTCTGTGAATCAGATAGTGAAGGATTTCGAATGGAACTTCTTCGTAAGAGAGGCTGTTCTGAACATCTACACTTTCTAAGAAGACTACTACCGCTGAGTCACTAATATACTTCTTTAGCAAAGAGACGTGAAATAAAGGGTGCACTAATGCTAAGTTTGCAGCCAAATGAAGTTCATAGGCTACCTTTCCAAAATGACTCAGAATTTAGTAAGGGCCAACATATCGAGAACTAAGCTTACCCTTCTTACCAAACCTCTTTACCTCCTTCATAGGAGAGATTTTCAAGTAGACTAAGTTACCAATCTCAAACTCAAGGTCTCCCATCCTCACATCCGCATACGATTTTTATCAGCTTTGGGATGTCTTAAGCCTTTCTCTGATCAACTAAACCTTCTCTAAGGCATCAAATATTGACTCAGGACATATCAATGTGGTCTCCCCTACCTCAAACAAACCTATAGGAGATCTACACCTCCTTCTATAAATAACTTCAAATGGAGCCATCTGAATACTAAAATTATAGTTGTTATTCTATGCGAACCCTATCAAAGTGAGTGATCATCCTAGCTACCTTTAAAATCGATGACACGTGCTCTCAATATATTTTCTAAGGTCTGAATAGTCCTCTCTGCTTGACCATTCGTCTGAGGGTGAAAGGTTGTACTGAGGTGAATTTGGGTACCAAGACCCTTCTGGAAGGCTTTCCAAAAGTGAGTGGTAAACTGAGTACCTCTACCAGAAATGATGGACAACAGAATACCATGCAACCTAACCAATTCTCTAAATTAGAGCTTGGCGTAATCCTCATCTGAATAGGAATTATGGACTGGTAGTAAATAGGAAGACTTGGTCATCTTGTCCACAATGACCCAAATTGAATCATGCTGACGACGAGTACGAGGAAAAACCATCTCAAAGACCATGTTAACTTCCTTCTATTTCAAAGTGGGGAATCTAAACTCCTGTACAGATCCCCTAGGCTATTGGTGCTTAATCTTAACTTGTTGGCAAGTAGAGCACTTAGCTACAAACTCTATATTGTATTTCTTTATCCCACTTCACCAATAGATTTCCTGTAAATTGTAGTACATCTTAGTGGCCCCGGGATCAATAAAGTAAACACACCATTCACTTTAACAAGAATTCGTTGTCTCAAGTCATCTACACAGGACACACACAGTCTACCCTAGAAATGCAACACACCATCACTCCCTTGGGAGAAAACCTCTACTTTCTAATCTCTAACAGACTCCATCAACCTAACCAAACTAGAATCCATATCCTACTTTTATTTTACTTTGGCAACCAAAGAAGATTCCAAACTATTTTTCACCCACACACTACCCTCATGCTTAGTCTAGCGAGTTGATGAACTTCTTGAACTAGCTTATTCTTATCATTTTCAATGTGAGCAATGCTACCCATGGACAACCTACTGAGGGCATCTACCACTATATTAGCCTTTCCCAGATTATAAAGAACACTCATGTCATAGTCTTTAAACAACTCTAACTACCTCCTATAGTGCAAGTGAACTCTTTCTGCGAGAATACATACTACAAGATCTTGTCGTCTGTAAACACATCAACATGCACCCCATGCAAATAATGCCTCCAGATTCTTATGGTGAGCATAACAACTGCTAGTTTGAGATCATGGATAAGGTAATTCTTTTCATGGGTCTTAATCTGTCTGGAGGCATAGGATATAACCTTACCCTTCTGTATCAAAACATACCCTAAACCAACTCTGAAAGAATCATAGTACACCACAAACCCATTTGAACCATCTGGTAGTGTTACTACTAGCTTGTTGTGAGTTAAGTCTTTAACTCCTGGAAACTTTTCTTACAAGAATCTGACCACTAGAACATGACTTTCTTCTGAATCATTCTAGATATGGGGGATGCAATAGACGAAAACCCTTTAACAAACCATCAATAATTGATGTCCAAACCCAAGAAACTCCTGATATCTAACAGAGAGATGGGTCTAGGCCAGTTTGTTACTACTTTTGTCTTTTGAGGATCAACTATAATACTATCATCGGAAATAATGTGACTAAGGAAAGCTACAGATTTTAAGCCAAAATTTGCACTTGCTAAAGTTGGCAAACAACTGATGGGATCTAAGAGTCTGTAATATTATTTTAAGGTGTTCTACAAGATTATTTTTGTTATGGCAATAGACAAGAATGTCATCGATGAAGACTATGATGAACATGTCTAAGTACTACTTGAACACTCGGTTCATCAAGTTCATAAAGGCTTTTAGGGTGTTTGTGAGACCAAAGGACATGACTAGAAACTCAAAGTAACCATACTGGGTTTGAAAAGCTATTTTCAGAATGTTACATTCTCTTACTCTGAGTTGATGATAGCCGGACCTGAGATCTATCTTTCAAAATTAACTGGCATCCTGAAGTTGGTTGAATAAGTCATCTATTCTAGAAAGTGGGTATTTATTCTTGATTGTGACTTTGCTCATCTGACAGTAAGGATGCACATCCTGAGAGAATCATCTTCTTGCACACGAATAGGACTGGTATGCCCCACGGGGAAATGCTGGACCTAATGAATCCCTTATTTAGGAGGTCTTTCAACTGTTCTTTCAGCTCTTTGAGTTTGGCTGGAGCCATTTGTATGGCGAAATACAAATAGGCTGAGTACTCAAAAGAAGGTCTATTCCAAAGTCAATTTCCCTTTTGGGAGCAACACCGGGAATATCTTCAGGGAACACAAATGGAAATTCCCTTACTACTAGAACTGACTGAAGATTGGGTGTCTCGGAACTAGAGTCTTTGACTAACACAAGATGATTGACATATCTCTTAGATATCATTTTTATCGCTCTAAGTTATGATACAAGTTGACCCCTAGGCGCTGTGATACTACCCCTCCATTCAAGGACTGGTTCATTTGGGAACTAAAAGTAGACAATGTTGTTCCTATAATAAACTAAAGCATGGCATAAATGGAGCCAATCCATGCCGATAATGATGTCAAAATCCATTATCTCTAACTCTACTAGGTATACTAAGGTAAATTTCTGAGACACTATAACCAGGCAGTTTCTGTATATCCATCTGGCTACGATAGACTTACGCAGTGGGGTAGATAGTGAGAAAGGCTTTGTTAAGGTTTTGGGATTGAATCCAAAGTTGACCGCTATATAAGGGGTTACAAAAGAAAGAGAAGCTCCAGGGTCGATCAAAGCATAAACATGTAAATGAAAGACCTGCAACATAGCAGTAACCATATCAAGGGAACTTTCCTGATCCTGTCGGGAGTAAAATGCATAGAGCCTATTTGGGCGCTGCCCATTGGTGGTTAGAAGTGGTATTTGTTGAGACGGGCGATCAGACTGAGCTGGGGGATGATTGTGCTGACTCAGTGAACCTACCGGTAGACATTCTTTAATACTATGACCTAGCTTTCCACGCCCAAATAATACATCACTTCCAGCTCTGTAAACACCCTGATGGTTCCTACCATATTTCTGGCAAAGAGGATTTGTTCGAGCAGTGTTCATATTACCCTCAAACTTAAAGCCTGGCACCCTATTATTGTTGTCATTCCTGAATTTAGGCATTGGTTTACTAGCCAAAGATGGAGTTGGGACTGAAGATTTTGGGCGGAATTGAGGACGGTTACCATCCACTGACTTTGGCTAAGTAAAATTAAAGCTACCTATTCTAGACCTCTTGTTCTCTCTCTTTTTATACTTAATATTTTCCTTCTTTATTTGTTGTGAATGAACTATCAAACTTTCCATGTCCATATTTTTTTTCAACATCGCAGTTCAATACTCTTTGACCATACTATCAGATACCCCAAACATAAACCTGCCCATCCTAGACCTGTAGTCAGCTACTACATGATGATCGTACCTAGCTAGCTGAGTAATGTTGAGGGAATACTCTTTCATATTCATGCTTCCCTATTTTAGATTAATAAACTCTAATACTTTACCCTCTCTCATCTCTAATAGGAAAAATCCATCTAAGAAGGCAGTAGCAAAGTCCTCCCATACTATAGGTCCAGCCTCTATTCCCCTATCCTCTTTCCACTACTTAATCTATGTATGAGCTATATCTTGTTGTTGGTAAGTATCTAATTTAATGCTTTCACTGGAAATCACCCCCATAAAGTTTGTTACCTTTTTTACCATGTCTAGGAATTCCTGTAGACCCTCTTCAGACTTAGATCCCAAAAATAAAGCAGGATTTATTCAGGTGAAGTCCTGAATCCTGGCTGCAGCAGAATTGGCCACTGGATTGGCCTGAACAGTAGCTGGCCACATATTTTAGACTGCTATGGAGTGATCTAGAGTGGTAAATACAGATCTAAAACCTGCATGAGCAACATGCTCATTCATGAGATCTTTCTAAATGCACAGAGGTGCTAGCTGGTCTCTATTTCTTCTTTTGTTAGTTTTCTTAGGAGGTATATTCTATAAACAGAAGGAAAAGTTGAATTAGATAAAGAGTTTAACTTGATATCTTGCACATTCGCAAGATGTAAAAACTAAAAGAAGGGAAACTTTTCCTAAAAGTCTTGCAGCCTCTCGCCCATAAGTGTAGCGCACTACACACCCATACACAATACTCTACTCGATGCGGATTTCAAACTCCCTAGGATGATTTAAAATTTTAGGCTCTGATACTAAGTTTGTAATGCCCCGGGATTACACCCTGGATGCCACATGATATTTATGACCCTGTGAGACCACAAGGTAATCCATGAGCTGGTACCTCTTGTGAGCACTCAATAACATGTGTGGAATTTCAACTAAAATGTCGTAAGTTTTTAAAAACTAAAATCAATACTGAATCATGGTTTAAAATACCTAAAAACATACTAGAAAAACTGATAAAACAATTGATAATCACAACTGAAAATTGATCTACTATCTATACTAGTCTGAAAGCCTCTAAATTGTCTGATAGTGGAGTTGATGGGACAAGCCTTGAATTAACTTTGACTAACTAAATAACTGAACTACTAACATAACTAAATAATATATAACTCATCCTGGAAGGAAAAGGACTCACCATGGTTGCCGCTGCTGATACATTGGAAAGTCTAAGTACGATCGAGAATCCTAGCATTTGATCCTATTATATAAGACATCATAGTGCAAGAAATGTGTATACAGTGTGTACTTTTGAATGTAATGGTATGCTAAATGAGGTTAGGCTGATATACACGGGGTTATGTTCATGAATAATAACTGACTGAATATATAGCATGAGGTACTGAGTAAGAATGCATGAAAACTGTAAAGACTGAGAATGCATGACCTCACACAAAACAAGTTCTAATGTATTCTATAAATTTAGATACTAAAATTTGATAGCTAAATAACTGATAAACTATATGCTATGGTCAAGCAATACTAAACTGAGTACTAAAACTAAAACTGTAGGAGCTTACATCTAACCGACCTGCCCCAATATAGACTGATTGGGGTCCAACCTATAACCCCAGTTGGAGGTTGTTAGTACCGTGCCAAAGGTAGCTAATAATGGTTGGGTCAACCCTAATCCTAAAAGAAGACTTATGAGATATATATATACATCAACCCTAAACTAGTAGGAAGACATATCAACCTAGGTTGGGTACGTAGTTTTGTAACTCATGTACTACTACTAAGGGTCACACCCTAAGCTGGCAAGAATGTCCCAATCCCTAGGTTTGGTCAGTGTTGAATCCTATTCCAAACTAAAATAACACTGATCACTAGACCAGGATAAGTTTGACTAAACTTGCGTTGACCATGCTAACTGACTAAGTATTACTGCTCATGATACAACTGGGACCCTTATATAACTATTGTAAACTAAGTAAACAACTAAATTTAGATATCATAAACTGTAAGACTCGATATCATTGACCATAGGACCATACCATAATTTTAAAAGCATAGCAAACATTCACAATTTAACTCTCACTCATCTAGACATTTTATCAAACACTTGAAAGGCATAACCTTGTACATGGGAATGAACAAAATTCTAATATATCATGACTTCAACATTAAATTCACAATTTAGGGATTCAACGTGATACTTACATCAATCAACATATGCATTAGTTTATTTCACATGAAATTAATAGATTTTTAACTTGATATCCAAACAACAACACATACATGGACATAATATGATATAAATCAAGAGAATTCATAACTTAATCTTTGAAAAAGGTTTTTGGACTCCGAGGGGTGGAAGGGACCCAAGGATTAATACCTAACATACTTTAATAGTTGAATTCATGTGGGTTGTTGGTGATTGCTTGAAGTTTGAACTTAGACTTGAAGAAACTAGGGCTTTATTCTTGAGAGAATTTGTGAAAAGATGAGTAACTTTGCCCTTTTGGATCCTTAATTTCATGCTATCAGTGGGGTAAAGTATGGGAAAAGTACTCAATTACCCTCACATACCCATAACTTATTAGACAAAATGCACCCAGTAATGCTACAGCCGACGTTCCGCGTTATTTAACCATGATGGGCAACGTGCCGTGTTATTGATGCCAATGCAATACTCAATGCGATTTAACCCAATTGCATTGGGTCGCTGTTTTTGTCATCCAAACATGTCTCAAACGTTATTTGAAAATTTTGAAACTCACTTGAGATAACCTATAGACGACCCTGATCATGAATTAACTTAGAAACATACTTTTTTGAGGCCAAGAAGTTCGATAGTAAAACCATTAAATTTTAGATGCCAAAAGTAAGACTAAGTCTCTAACACTTAGCAAAGTTTTTACTAAGTTTTGGTCCCCCTTTTTGCTTGTAATATAATACTAAAATGGACTATGATTTTTATGAGGTCTTACATTTAGTCGGCCAATGATTCCTAATGAATACCCATTGTTTTGGTACTTATACTACACTTTTATATCTATCATGGTTTGTACGGTGATTAATTCTCAAAGATAGGGTAAGATCTTACAATTTGAGTCACTCGATTTCCTTCCATCTCTTGTACTCAATATTTAGTATTCAAGATAAATATAGTAATTATTCTAGACTTAGAGTTGCATTTAATCTATTAGTTGCTTTTGTACTGCTCGACCAGGTTTTTGGATTGGTATCTTATGTGATTATTATTCAATCTAGAACCATTATTGTTATTGATGTTCTTGAATTCCACCTATGTCGAAAATTTCTTACTAGATTAACCCATTGCGTTAGCTTTGAATTATGGTATTGGCGTACCTACCAGTGGGAATTGGTAGGTGCCATTAAGATTCATAAATTGGGTCGTGACATAAATTTAGAGTATTTACTTGTCTTGACAGGGTTGCATCAGGGATCGACTCTAAGACTATTTTTATTTTCCTTGGTGATGGATGTGTTTACATGGTGTATTTAAGGTTAGGTGCCTTAGTGTATGTTATTTATGGATGATGTAGTTTTTATTGATAAGACGTGGGGGTAGATGATAAATAAGATGTTTGGAGACAAACAATGGAGTCTTAATAGGTTCAAGTTGAGTAAGACCAAGATGGAGTATGTGGAATACAAGTTTAATGACTGGAGGTATGAGGATGAAGTGGTAGTGAGGATAGATTCCCAGGTTATTTGTAAGGGGGATAATTTTAAGTATCTTGGGTCTATGATTTAGGGGAATAGAGAGATTGACAAAGATATGCCTCACTATATTGAGGTAGGATGGATTAAATAGAGGCTTACCTTAGGAGTTTTGTGTGATAAGAAGGTGCGTCCCGAGCTTAAAGGCAATTTCTATAGAGTGGTTGTCCTTCCGGCCATGTTGTATGCAATAGAGTGTTGTCCAGTCCAAAACCCTTATATTCAAAAGTTAAAGGTGGCAAAATTATGGATGTAACATTAGATGTGTGGAATTACTAGGGGGCTAGGGTTAGGAATAAGACTATCCAGGAGAAGTTGGGAGTGTCTTTGGTGGAGGACAAGATTCGATTGTGAGCCTGAGATGGTTTGGGCATGTGATGAGGAGGGGCATAAATACCCAGTTCATAGGTGTGAGAAGTTATCTTTGGAGTGTTTAAGATGGGGTAGAGGTAGGCTAAAGAAATACTAGAGGGAGGTGATTAGACGTGACATGGAGCAGTTATAGCTTATTATAGATTAGAAGGTATGAAGGACTAGAATTAGATTAGAGGGATAGTGCGTGTGGGTGAGCCATATATAATAGTTAAGAGTGCTTTGTTGTATCCAGACTAGTAGTCTTAGGGTTGTGTACATAGGTTGGAGCTTCTAGTTATGAGGGTTTAGGTGTAGTGGGTGCATATCGTTTGTTAGTGTATAGTATTACTTTGTGGGTGTCTAATTTCTTTTACTCCATCTAGTTTCATGATGTTTTATGAATTTGTTTACTATATTTTGTCTTGAGCTGAGGGTCTATCTAAAACAACCTTTCTACGTGTTCGGAGGTAGTGGTATAGACTGCGTACATTTTACATTTCTGAAACCCCACTTGTGGGAATACACTGGGTTTGTTATTATTGTTGTTGTAGATTCAATCCTAAGACTAGAATCGTAAAAATGAATATAAGTCTTGCTATTATACAAAATGATATCCCACAAAATAGGAAACATTAAATAAAGGGCAAAAATAATGAAATAGTAAAGGATGGAAGGATCATTAGATAGACATAGGAAAATATTGGAAAAGATAACCAAATGATGTATAAAATTCTAAGAACCTTTTTTCAAATAAATTCTAACATCTACCTTTTATGCAAACCACAAAAGAATTGATCTCCCATGTAACCCCCATTTTGAAACAAATGTTCAATTCTGGCTAACCTAGCGCTCATACTTTAAAGTATATAAATAATCATAATTCATTAAAAACTGAAGAAATTAAGTTATGGGAACTAGTATTTATAGCCATGGGCTATTTATTACATATATTTGACCCAACAGTGACCACAATTCAACAAAACAAGCAAGTTGGCCGCTTTAGCTGCATGTCCTAGCACATGACCATATATAGGTGCAGGATCTATCTACGCAGGTCAGTCCTCTGAGGGTGACTTTGCATGTCACTTCAAAAGTCCTCTACTCTCTATTTGTCTCTCCAATGACCTCAAATGGCCCTTGGTCCTTCTTGTATGAATTAGACACTAAAAAACACTCATTAAATGATATCAAGATGGCTTGGATCATATATAACTTCATTAATAATCATTGGAGTGTTTATAGTTATTGGGATTTCTTCCTTGTTGGAGTCATGGGACAAATTTGGCTCCAGACTCCACACTATCCTTTACATATGGTGTTGAGATCATGGGATCTTTAAAAGGGTTTCCTATACAGATCCTTTCCTTTTATAAATTACCATAGCTTGGGTCCCTTTGTGTTGACTTTGGATTTTAGTACTTGAAACTTCAATTCTTATTTGTCTTATATCAATAACCATCCAACCCCAAAAATACTAGTTCTCAGGTTGCTTTTAAGGTTTGTAAATTTCTCAGAATAAATACTCTAGTGTTCTTAGGGTCAAATCTTGGAAAGTATCCACAAAATTTCATTAATGTGGGTCAAAAGATTCTTCAGGTTATGCATGTCACAGCCACACAAGAGGTTGAGCTTGTTTTTGGATATGGTATAAACAACAGGTATAAGTCTTAGAAGAGGATGTGGCACCTATAGAATGGGTCAAGTGAAAGGATGCTTTCTTGGCACTTTATTTCATGAGAATTAAAGGAAGCTAAGGTTAGAAGTTTCTTAATTTTAGAACGGGTTTCCATGAATTCAAATTGTATGTCATTATGTTCACCCACCTATCTCACTGTGCTCTAAATATGCTATCTCATATAAGAAATCAGATGAGTTTATTTATTTCATAGCTATCTAAACTCTAGTGTAAGGAGGGTAACATAGTGATTTTAATTTTAAAGATGGATACAGTCCCTTTAAGCCCAAATTAAAATAGTTTGCACATAAACCTAACCATCAACCCATAAGTCTAATATTGAGGCATTTACCACTTGGTATCATCATACCAATTATGATTGAAAGCTCATATAATCATGGAAAACCAATAAATATAACCATTAGACTCCTAAGTTCCATTCTAAAATCCAAATTATGGCCACCAAGTGCCTTTCAATCTATTTTAACTAATTATCCATTAATGCAATGGAATAGGTTCACAAATAAGTTGAATTATGCAATTATCCATGTTTAACAACTAGATTTACAAAGTGGGTTAGGGTTAAGGCCATTACCAAGATAAAAAGTCATCAATTTAGGGAAATCCATGTTCCTCATTCCAATTCTCACAACAATTGCACCCATTCAGTCAAAAAACTATAAATTGAAAACGTAATTCATCAATTTAAAACATAAAAAAAGTAATTCAAGTAATACCAATCAAAACTCCTAAATCTAATTTCAAACCCATCAATTCAAATCACATAAGTAAGATAGAATGAAATGGGAAAAGATCTTTGAATTTTAGAAAATTGTTCTTGAGCTTCTTGGATGAAAGGGATCCAGGAATCAACATCTACATACCATAGAGAAACTCTTTCTTGAAAGCTCATGGAGAGATTCTTGATTTCTTGATTTCTCTTGATATTTATTAAAGAAGAAAGAAGGGTTTTGATTTTGTATAAAACCTAGTTTTTGATGTTGAAGATGAGAAATGAAGTTGTGAGCCTTGATCGAATATAAATAGGGGCTGAAAAAAGTGGGAACAAGACCAAAGAGCCCTTTTAAAAATGAGTTTAAAATGCTGAATGGGGTTTGCGACGATCGAAGTGATGGTCCATCGCTCAATCTAACGGTCCGTCGGATCATCCGTTGCACAGCGGTCGGAAAAATAACACACTACCTCAATAAGACGGTCTCAGCGATGGTCCGTCTCAAACCCAATGGTCCATCGGATCGTCCGTCACACGTTGGCCAAGATGAGGCCACACTGCCTCAACGCGATGGTCCCAGCGACGGTCTGTCACAGCCTTGATTGTCAATTGTCCTGGCCGTCTCACTTGGTCATCACTGCCTTGGTTGCAACGGTCTTGGAGATGGTCCGTCGCAAGCTCAACGGTCTATCAATCCAGCTATCGCACTTGGGCTGTTTCGATTATTTTTAGTAAAACGGTCATAATTTCTCGTCCGATGTTGGATTTTGATGAAATTGGTATCGATGGAAAGCTTATTCAATGTTATACATGAAAAAAAATACAATATTATGGAAATTCTACATGGTTCAAAATATTTCTCACTTGGGAAGATACTTCTCAACTTTTTTTAACCGGATTTATGCTTTACTTGACATGCTCTAAGGCTCAGACTAAGAGATAAATTTGCGAGGTCTTACACCTATGTGGTGGGTTGACTATTGTTATTGGTGTTTACAAAGTAAGTGGAAGTCTTGAATACCCAAAACCATTCAGAATTGATAAGAAATAATTGTGCACACCAAGTGACTCAGGAAAGTCAATAGAGAATAATATGGATTCTAGTATGGCATCCTCAGTTGGTACATTCGAGGACATCTCATACCATATGTGTATTATTAATGAGTTGGTGTCGAAGCTACATTAGGGGTCGGGAGAACCCTCCACCACTCGTCATTCCTATATTGCTTAGACTGACTATGAGAGATT
Organism: Capsicum baccatum var. pendulum; assembly: GCA_030864225.1. Classification (NCBI taxonomy): domain Eukaryota; kingdom Viridiplantae; phylum Streptophyta; class Magnoliopsida; order Solanales; family Solanaceae; genus Capsicum; species Capsicum baccatum. The sequence goes on along the minus strand of CM061551.1, from coordinate 49,114,216 downwards.
CCTTGAAGATCAGAAGAGGTAGGGGGATACTATATCCAGACTTGAGTGGGCTTAATCTTTATTAGAAAGATCACACCAGTTGCTACGAGAGTCACACGATAAAATGAGAAAATGGGAGAAGTAGAAAGACAAGTTTTTCATTCATATGTGGAAGGAGGTGAAGGGCTTATGGAAGGTCCTGAATCCCAAAGAGAGACTTCTTTCTCCTAGGGTGGATTCTTATAATGAGATCCCAGCCAGGTGGTCTGACGATGATGATGATAAGGGTGATATTAAGGATGATACTTAAATCAAGAGTGACGGTAGTTTTGATGTGGTTATAGGGAGCCACTTTTACTCTTTCTTTGCTTTCATGATTATGCAATAAGGCAAGATTTTAGTTAGGGGTGCTCATCTCCGTATTTATTAAATATTTTGATTCTTTGGTATATATGATTTTGATATCTATTTAGATGCTTGTATGTTTATTTGGATGATGTTATTTTTATTTGGGTTGTAATATTGGGCACCCTTATGGTGCCTACATTTGATGGATTAGTAACGTTCTTCTTTTATTTTTAGATTTCTTTTTATTCTTTGATTTTTATTTCTCTTGATAATGATGTTAGATGTGCCTTTCCCTATGATATATTAAGTGACAACTTAAGGTAAATCATCGTGTTATGGGTTTTTGAGCTATAGATACAAGGGAAGTCTAAGTACTCATTGCTTTATAGATTTAGGATTGCCTTATCCCTATGGTAAAATATGAATAGCCATATGGGTTGCCCTTGTGAGAATCAAAATGTGAGATGATGGCTTGATTTGGTGCTAAAAATAGCCAATCTTGCATGATGAAATGCAAAGCAAGCACCCCCCCTCCATCTAAATTTTTTTATGAAAATCAAGGGCTTGGACGTGAATGATTTTGTAACAACACTTTACCTTTTTTTGTGACTCAAAAGTCTTTAGTTAGTAGTGTATGGTAAATATCTCCTTTTATCTCTACTAGGAAATGGAATTGATCCTCCTTGAAAAGTTTCCATTCCATATGTGGTGAGCTTAGTTTTTTAATTCTCATGCTTACTTGTGTCATCTACAACATTCCCCATTAGTCTCTCAAAGCTATTTTGATCATGAATGGTTGGTGAATGATCTTAGGCCTTCTTTGTGGATATGAAAACCCACTTTAGCCTAAAGAGCCTACCCATACATCGATAGTATCCCTACTCACCCATTTTGAGCCTTTAAACCTTTGTTTGATAACCACATTATAAGCCATGAGCTATTTGAACTTTATCCCTCTTTTGAACTCTACCTTCCTTGAACTTGGAAGTTCAACTTTAGGCTAAAAACCTAAGTTGGGGTGGTGAACATTGGAGGAGGTAACCTTGGACCACAATATTATAAGTGAGTGACTAAAAGCTAGGCAATGAGGAAAAAAGAATAAGAAAAAGAAAAGGATTAACAAAATAAAGAAAAACATTAGATTTCACAAAAGAAAGAGATGGATAGAAAATGCTTTCATTAAATGGGTGAGAAAAATGTGCTAAGAGTAGGAACATGAGTAAATTGAGAATAAATGAAGTGGCCCATGCTCCAAAGTTTAGTTAAATAGTGTATTTGGTAGAATTTCAGGGAGGGTATACTCGCTTTGATCCCAAATGTGTATCCTACCCTTTCCCAAACCTACATTACAATCTTGAAAAAGTCCTTCGAGATCTCCAGCCAAACGTCTTTGAGTTAGTGGCGATTGAAAATAAGGGCAAGCATATGGCATGATACTTATTTGGAGATTCTTTATGAGAATGAGTGCTTGCACTTTAGTCCGTTGTTGCATAATAGATACTATGGTGTGTTGGGACTTGATTTTGTGAGGAGGCATGTAGACAAATTGAGGTGGTGAATTTGTCATCTTCTGAAAATGAGGCAAATAAGTGTAGTTGAGATTCTATTGATATGGAGTCACTTCTAGAGAGTTAGTGGTTGTTGCTTGATTGTTCTTAAGATTCTTTTACATTCTTGAAAGTGTGATTGATTTTGAGGAGAGTCACACAAATATTTTTTCCCATGCTTGAGGGATAATTTGGTAGTGCTAATCAAGTTCGGAATCTTTGTGATCATTTGGTTGCATGAATGGGATGATAGTTGAATAGTCTCATTGAGTAAGTAGTATTTCTTGAGGACAAGGAAAGATCTAAGTTGGGAGTGTTGATGAGTGGAAAATTTGCCACTCTTCTATACCCAAATTCGTGTACACTATGATTAAATGATTGGGTATATGAGGATAATTTTTATTGAAATGCATTAAATCTCGTGGTTTTTGTGTTTGCAGGTAATCAGATGAAAAGGAGTCGAAGCAAAGATGAAAGGGGAAGCAAAACACCAAGATATATGCTAAAGCTAAAAATCAGGACCAAGGATTGACCCTCAGGTACCACGATCGCGGCCAGAGGGTCATGATCTCAATCAAATTCCAAATCAAACCTTGACGATCACGATATGTCGCCCGCAATTACGGGAGTCGCAAGCGTGGCCAAAATAGGTCTATCGCGATGGAGCGAGCTAACTTCAAGGGAAGAATGGGAATTTACAGAGCTGGTTCCCAAAATCCAAAATGGCCAAAACCCTTTCACAATGGGATTATATTTATGCAATTTTTGGAGTTTTAGAGGGAATAAAACAATTGTATGCTTAATTCCAAGTGAGATTTTGGTTGAAAATTCAAATTGAAGTATGATTTTAATCTTAATTTACTTTTCAATGGAATATTTAAATGCAAATTTAGATAACTCTCCTATTTAAATCCATGAGTAGCTAAATTTGGGTTATGCTTGAATAGGGTGTTAATGTTGTATGGGTGTCGATTGTTAGTCCAAATTGATAGTTAGTGATGTTGGGTTTTGCTATTAATCTATGCTTGAATTGAGAATTGTGGGTGAAAACCCCAAGTGACTTGGATCTTACATCATCTTTGAAAGAGGGATGTAGGTGATGAGTAATTGCGAGCAACTAACTGATTTTAGTTTCTTCCTTAGCATCATCTTAGAAATAAGGATGTTATGTGAAATTGCTATGTTCGAAAGCATCATCCTAGAAATAGGGATGCTAAGTTGAGGTATTGGGTTGATAAACTTGGCATACTCATGAGGTATTCGACAGAATCTATGGTGAAACTTAGTATTTTGTTGAAAGGCTAACACTAAGACCCTATACCTAGCCTACCCAACCTCTTAAACTAAGAATTGGACTAACTCTTGAATACCTATGCATGAAATACCCCTAGCATGGCATAACCCCAAGACCTGTCTTAGTTGATCTTACTCTTCAATTGTTTTCTCTCATATTAGGGTCACAGTGTGATTTTATTCAACATAGTTCTAATTACAACCCCCCACTTTATTTGATGTATTATTTTAAGTTTGTATTACGGATTAACTCCTAGTTAACTCTCAACATACCTAGGAATGAAAAAGTAGTTACACCCCTTGTGGATTTGACCCCGACTCTTATTAGGTTTATATTGACAACAACCGCCTTGCATTAAAATAATTATGTAAGTTGAGAATTATCACTATTTTTTTCTGAGTTTCTAATCCAAATATCTAATTAAGTGGTAATTACCATAGTGAGGCAACTGCAAAGAACGGAATCTGAGTATCGGGGTCTAAAACTGTAATACCTAACCAATGGATAATCATGCATAATGATATAAATGTAAGATAAAAGAACCAGAATCATACCTCAAATATCGATACTTAATCATTAACCAATCAGTCACAAACTATACATAACAATGATCATTATAATAATAATAATTATAGCAAGGCGAGTAACCATCTAGTCTGTGCAAACAATACCCAACCGGGCCTTATATATATCCCCACCACCTTAGGATAAGAAAGTTTCAATCAATATACAACACACCATAAGCCATACTCATCACCTATACCGAAGCAACCCCCTATAAGCCTGATAGATATAGGTGCATACTGGTGATAGGCAATGCATATGCAAGAATGAATTCCAATATATAATCCAAAATATCATAGCCGATCTAATACCATAAAGTAACCCAATGTATATACCTCCTCCAGCTCAACAACTCATAAAGGCAGGACCTATGATGACCTCCCTTCTCTGACATGATGGGTCACAAATAAAGGGGACCCTAGGGGGTTCAAGAGTACCCATATACACCAACCTGGTCCTGATCCAAGGTTTCCAATCATCATCATCACCAACATCATCAACATCCTCAACATTCTTAACATTATCAACAATATCAACATTATCAACTTTCTTCATCCAGTACCAGAGAGATGTATATATATATATATGTGTGTGTGTATATGTATATATAAATTCACAAAATTAAGTTATGGCTAAAAGGAAGGGTAAATTTGTATATTCATTACTCCAGGTAAAATTTCGGACTAAATTATCATAAAGGTGTAGAAAGGATCGATAATCTCTCATGACCGAAGTAAATAATAGTAACAAAATCTAGACCAAAATTTGTCTCGATCAAACCTTAAAAACACCATTTTAAATCTCAATGCACATAATTCATCCATCAAGATGGTACAATTCCCGTTATGAAGAACCTTCTTTAAGGTAAAAGGTGGGCTTTAATCCCTTTAAAGGAAAAATAGTAATAAAATTATAATTTAGTTGGAATCTTACCATTTACCATTTTAGTGATCATGAATGTATCGAATCTATGCATGCCTTAACCTATATTCAAATAATGAAATCATAAGCATTAAAATGTCAATATTCTACAGCCACGTCCTTTACAAGGATAAACTATTTCTCGAAATCCAACCCATATCATAATATGGCCACGGTCCTAATAATATGTTTGGAATAACTACAACATTATAATCATAGCCTTAGGCCCACATACATATCTGGAATCCAGATCAATAATCATATCTATAAGCCTTGTCGTATCCATGAGGCATATCATATATATAGGAAATAACATATGTATAAGGCATAATTTTATCATTTATAATGTCTATGATTATATTATTAAGCACGTCAATAGGCCATATCATTAATAAAATTTGAAAGCCATATCATAGCTATGAGCCATTAATCACAATCTCAGAAAACCATCACCATTCACCGAGTCCTGAAGTATCCTCATACTAAAGTCTTATAGTCTCAACTATGTCAAATAGGCATAAATAAGTCCACAAGTGCTAATTCAAGTCTTGGTCTAAGGTAGGTCGGAGGAACCCACTTCTAATACTCAAAATCCATACTTGGGAAATTTTTACCCTGGACTAGGCTAATATATCTAAATTGACTTCTACATGGTACATAAGCCATAATCATCCCTATGATAGGAATTCCACCTAGGACATGAGCAATTAAGTGAACTCCACCTAAATTATGATTTCAGGATAGCTAAATAGTCAAAATAAGGCTAATCATACTAATACGCTTCGAACACCTAAACCACATCCCAAATCTAGTATATTATCATGATCATTTAATAAATTATCTTAATGTATGAAGGAAGCAATAGGATCACAGAAGTATAATAAGTATTTTACCTTATAGGTTAAATCACTCATTTAATCCCCAAACTATATATTCAAGACTAAGTCATGGTGTTCTACCCATAATCAATCTTAACATTCTCATTTACATGCAATATATAAAACAAATCATCTTATGAATGAGGGTAGATAGAAGCCTACCTCGATGCAGAACTACAAATCCTTGGATTGTCCATAAAACATCTGTCTTCACTCCATGATCTTGAAATTTTGCCATGCTATCAAAATCATAATCTACGCATTATTAAGAGTCAAATAATACCACACTACAATATAATGTGTCGGGTCAAATTTGGGTCAAGAAAGAGTGTGTGGGACTGATAACACCCAAAGTACACCTCTAATTGAAGGATAAAACGGTCACTGTCAACTATAGTAACCAACTAGGTTGGGATCGATCCCACAGGGAATAGGCCAAAAATCCTTATCAAACTTATTACAATCACCAGGCTATGCAGGAAAGTAAAAAGGGGGGATTTGTCAAAATAGAAAAAGGAAAATAATTAGATGCTCTTGGTTGTAAACAATCTTAGAGAAACACTAGGCCTGTGTTCCCATGCTCCTCAACTCATTAGACTTATTATGCACTGCCGAACTATTCCAATACCTTGTATGCATAATCTGATAAGTTATGTACCATTAACAGTTTTTAGAAGAGTAGATAGATTTGACCCTTAACCTTTTGAGTCTCAGAATGTCTCCTTAATAACCCTTATCATAGATCCCAGTTAACTATTACCTTTTGGGTCTCTAGTTATTAGATGATAGTTAACGATCTTACTTATATAATACCTAGTAGCGTGGATTGACCGTTAATCTTTAACTATTATTGTGATCTTATTTTTCTAGTCATTATTCCACTTTTAGAGTAAGTAGTAATAATCTAGGAGGGACCTTACTATTGGCCACCGCTAAGAAATCAATAAGAACAAATAAAATCCAATACACGCAAGAATATTTATCTTGAACGACTTGGCACTTCCTGTAATTCGTTAATATGTCAGGGTTCCCACAACCCTAGCTAAGGGAATTAGCCACTCATAGTTATGAGATCAATCATGGAATCCATAGACAAAATTACAAGATCAATCTTACAATAATAAAATAACAAATCCCAAAGTCTTAAAATGAAAACAAACCAAGAACAACAAGATGTTTGTGAACTAGGCCCCAAAGGGGCCTTCTTCTAAACCAATCAATAAGTGAATGTATATGTATGAATGTATTTCATAATGATTTAATTAAATAAATACTAAAGGGTATTTATAGTTTACAAGAAACCCTAGAGTTCCAATCCTTACTAAAATAGGAAAACTTAATAACTCATACATAATATGACTTAAAAACATCATAGAGTGTAATTTAGATACATGGAAACCCTAGGAAACGATTTTGTATCGATCCGTAAAAGTTGAGGTTGGTGGAAACATGTGGTATACACTTACGCCCTGACCCTGGGCACAGGTAGTACCTGCAGCCTCTAGGGAGGGTGCAGGTAGTGACCGCAGGTGCAATTCATGCACTTCAGCTCTCGGGATTTAAACTTTGTCACTTGTTTTTGCCTACATGCAGACCGTATATGCTAATTGTGGTCCGCAAGTTTGACTTAGAAAGTGCAAAAGTCCCCACCATCAAATAGATAATTGAATTATCTTCCAACAATACCAATTTTGCCTCAATCCGATATCGGGATGAAAAGTTATAGTCAAATTATTAAAGAACTATCAACTCTCGGAATCTTCAACTCCGGCACTTGCAATAAACCTTTAAATCTTCAACTTCAATCACATGCTTTGGTCACGTTTATTACGAAAAGTGTCAAGAATACCCAATAAGGATAAATTAAGTGGACAAAAACATCACTTTTCATCTTTTCTCAAATTTAGCATCCAAAACCTAATTTCCTGTAAAACACTAAAAAAAAATACATCAAATCTAACAAAATAGCCTTAAGTACATGCATGTTATCATAGTTTTAAGCATCATAAGTGCTATATTTCTATATCACATCAAGACTCTCAACTTAAAATATTGCATATCTTCGGGAAACACACCATAACAAAACAATGTGATGATGCTTAAACCAAGAGAAACCTAAGATACTTATGGAAGTCAATCATCAAATTTAAGCTCAAGATTATTAACCTCTCCAAGTTTAATAATTTAAAACCCATGTGTATTACAAATCATAACAATGTGACACAAGGGAATCAAGCTATGGAATTACATTAGGAACAAACAACCATGCATACATAAAAGTTACACTACCCAAATAAATAAGCAACTAGTAATACAACCCATGCGCCCTCACATTAATGAAGTCCCACTCACTCATGTATAAAATAAAGCATGTCAATGCAGGGACAGTGTAGAGACACACTCATAAAATAAGTTCCAATTAATGCATGTCAAATACCATAGGGTTGCCCTTATTTGTTTTACCTTAAATTTCAGAAAGTCAGGTTAGGATCATTATAGGACTTTTCTCGGCTTTGAGTCCACCTAGTGTTGAAGCCAATGTGATAAATGATGGTATATTGTCTTGTGAAAATAGTATTAATCAACTTGAGTGTGAAACTAGTACACCACTAGAGGATATATGTTATATGATTAATGAGCCTCAAGTGAGTGATGTTGTTAAAAATATTGGTCAATTAAATAGGAGTGATCCTTTGAGAATGTCTCTTAATGAAGATCCTATTGTTTGTTTTTCCCATCAGGATGATTATGTGTTTGAAACTTCTTCAAGACGTGATAGTTGTCTTTTTGAGAGTGAACTTACATGTTCTAATTCTTCTTCAAGGATTGATCCTTCTCTTTTTAAGTACAATATCTTGTTTGAAAATGATGAAACTAGTCCTAGTGAATTACCTAGTAGTGTGGATAATGTTGATGATGTAGTTCATATTGAGGGTTATATTCTATATAAAAACTTTATGCTGTGATAATATTCCTCCTAAAGATGGAAATCTCTTCTTGGAAGATGAGAGTACTTTTAAGGAAAAGGAGTGTGAAGGATTCAAAGGTGATCTTTGTGTAGCCATTGCCTACTCTTTTTTTAGTGTTACAATTCTTGAACATACCTTGATAATGTTCATGGGAATCATAGTGAGCATGTTTATGAGGATACCTTAGATGAAATCAATTTTCATAACATATTTCCTTACTCTCTATTTGCTTTTAAAGATGCTTAGGTTAGTGTAGAGAGTATGTCCTTTTGTTTTGGTGATACCTTAGGGGTAAGAGAGTGTACTATAGACCCTTATTTATAGCCACTCTATCTATTCGACCCTAATGAAAAATTTGGATGTGGTGATTATTATACACCCAATTTAGTGCTTGGTCAATTTGACAAGCAAAGCTCAAATAAGGATGTTGGTATCCTTCCCTATGATAGAAAGTCTTTCTTGAGGATTAATAATCCACTTGATGGACCCATATTGTGTGAGGGAAATATCTCCAACAATGATGAGAGCTCATTAAAGAAGGGGAGCAATGGAAAGATCCAAAAGAGTTCACCATGGTGTTTCTCCATTCTAAACAAAGGTTTAATTACTTTTAGGTCAAACAGTGAGTCTTCTCTTAAAATCACTCTTGTTTAACCCCATTTATGTGACACCCTTCTTCATTACTTGTGTAAATTTGATAACCTATTTCTTAAAGGAAGTTATTTGAAAAAGAATGGTTCTTTGAGCTTAAATGTTTTGATTCCATCCTTACAAGCATTATGTAATATATCATTTGAGCGAAATTGTATTCTAATAGATAATAGCACCTTGGATGATGAATTTATGCTTGATTCCTTTTTATAGTACCTCTTTGCCTATGATGATATCCATACTAGTCTTGGAAATTATCTTATTAGGAGGTCGAAAACTAGTTGATTGATCCACTTGGTTGAATAATAATGCTTTATGGGTCATTCATATATTTTACCCCAAAAAACCCTTGTGGATTGTTGAACCATTGGTGGTACCATTTTTTATGTGGTCTCTTGAAGAGATAATGAAGCAATTGTGTGTTATGGTTTCTAAGATAAATATAGTCTTACCTTCTTGGCTTGTTAAAGCCATTATGACTATTTTGGTTTCCTTATCTCTTAATATTTGTCATATCCAATGCCTTTGTAACCCTTTTGATAAACTTTTCATGATTAAAACAAAGGATCCTTGGTTATATCTCAAGTGTGTGCAAACTTTGCATAATGCTATGATTATTTGTGCTAACACTAACCCTCATGAGCATGAGGATGTTTTATTTGTTTGTCCTTTTTTTGGTTTTTCAAGGTTTAGATTTAATGTTAAATCCTTTTCAATAAGGAAAGGATAATACAAGCCAAATGACTCTGGACCTTTTGATGGGATACGTATGATGCTCTTAATGACTCCTTAGATCTATTAAAAGATTCCAAATGGATAAATATTACCATTGAGGAGGGTCAAAGGACTTTTATGAGGTTTATGGAGTGCAAAATAGGGCTCGAAAGCCCTATGGAAGGGATATGAACCCAAGGAGCTTTGGATCTGCCTTTGATCTGCTCTAGCATTTCAAGAGCGGGTCAAAACATCCTCTAGTGGGCCTTTTCTTGCATTTGGGTCACTTTTGGGCCCTAATTATGTAATATTTAGCCAAACTATAAATACCTCATAGCTAGGCTTATTTCCTTAGTTAGTTTTATTTAATGATGATGATGAATTCATGTAAACTCCATTGGGAGTGTTGAGTGCTTTGAAAAGCCAATGTAGAACCTTGGTTAGAAACGGTGGTTATAAGGGAGATTCGCTCCCCTTTTTAGTCAATGTAAAAGCTAGGTGCTTGTTGGTAATGAAGAAGGGAGGTCTTTGGGTTTGATACACCTTTGGGTCTCCCTTTTTTTATATTCTTGTGTCTATCTTTCTATCATCTATCCTTTTTTTCTTTTGACTTTCTATTTGTTTATTTAGTTGTTTCTTTAGTGTTTGTGTTTGTTCTCATCATCGTGGATTATTCTCATATCAGGTACTACTAGAACTAAATAATAGTAAATCATCAAAATTCATATGAATCGAAACAAATAAGAAAAGCACAAAAGATATGTTTTGAAACTAAGATAAAGTAATCTTTCTTAAATCAAGTTTAACTTTTCACTCACTTCTCAAAAAAATGAGAAATGTTTTTCAATAAATTGACTTGAATATCTTACAGTTTATGGATGATGGAGATAATTGATTGAAATGCAAATTTGCAAAGAAGTTATTGATTATTTTGGGGTGTAATTTTTCATATCAATTCTTGTGTTCTTTTGATGTATGTTAATTTATCTTGGTGCCCAAATAGCCTCCTCTCTCATTTCATTGCCATAATGGGCCAAGGAGGTCCATTCTCTTGAATCCATCCCCAAAATCCAAATTCAAAAAGAGACTGATGCAAAGGATACAGGTTAAAGACAAAGAAAAGTGGTCCAAGTCCACTAGCAAAATGTGCAAATTGATTTGAAGCTCAAAGAATTAGGAAAATATTTTGTGGGCCTTAAAAGTATCCTTGGGACAACATGCATAAGTGGAATGGGTCAAGCTCAATAATTGATAAGTTCAAATGGGATTATTTTCTTTCCTACTCTTTATTTATTATACGTTGTATATTTATTCTCTTGTCTAACGTTGACTTATTAAAATTTAGTCTAGTTGAAATTCCTCCTTATAATTGCCATGTTTTGCAAATAAATTCTTTGATAGGTTAGCTTAATTTATTTCATCATTTGTTCAAAGTTCTCAATTATTTTCTACGTTTCCGAAACAATGGCATAAGTTTAAATTGGCAAAAATGAGAGAATTGCCTTCATTGTTAAATCCCAAATATCTTTGGATTAAAGCACCCTTTTTAATAAATAAATTCATTTTCAAGTTATTCAAATCAAGTTTGTTTTCAAATAGATCGGACAACCGAGTGTTAGCGGATATTTTAGGTGTATTAAATCCCTTCTTAAAGTATTAATATGAATCTTACATGGATTTATGAAAATTCAAAGGATTTTTCTCTTTCAGTATATTTGGATGATTTAAAAGATTTTATTGATTTTAACTAAATAAATTAAGTGGCAACTCTGCTTTTGATCACATTTGAAAATTCTTTAAGTCTTTGAGTTTAATCAAGTCGTAACCATTTTGCCACAAAACTAATCTATGTTTCTTTTCTTTGTCACCATGTCTTTCATGAACTTGACATATCACGGAATTTCAAAGAAAATTTTCAACCAAAGAAATGTTTATCGACAAGTTGCTAAATTTGGGGAAGAACTTCTTAAGCTGAAATATCTTAGGTTTTGACCCTTAGAAAATAACCTGGAATTCCGTTCTTTGAACCCAATACAACTCATGAGTATGAGCTATATGCTGGGGTATGAGTGGTATGGTCCTATCGTATGTTGACCAGTGTTAGTTGGTGGGATAGTTTTGGCCATTGGAATGGGTACGACTTAGGGGTATAAGTCGTAAGGGTTTGGTACGAGTCATAGCAGGACTCGTATGGTAGGCAGTGTTTGATCCTCTTGGTATTTCATTCTGCCAATGATACGGATTATGGGTACGGATCGTATATTGTATTTATGACTTGGTTGGATCATTCATATACTGGATAGTGTTTGATCCAAGAGTTGAGGCTTTGATACGAGTGGTGGGTACTAGTCATATAGAAGGGTATAACTTATATGGATCAGTCGTATCCTTGTGACAAATTTGTAAGAAATTTAAGTGGGGGTACTCTGGACATTTCCTTACTTACCCTAACTAGGACCCACGACTTCTAATAAATTTTATATGCTATTTACCCTATTCTTCTATTCATTAATACTTAGAAACTACTCCAAAACACTTAATAATTCTCTCAAGAGTTTTTGGCGCAAGAATACTAGGGTTTCATCTTATGGATTGCTTTGGGGCTTGTCTTGGTGATTTCTTTCCAACAATTCTTCGATATAAGGCATGATTCTCTTCCTTCGTTATAGTTTTAACTAAAGAAAGGGTTTATATGATTGATTTCATGGTTTTACTATTTCAAGATTATGGTTTTCAACTATTATTTGAGGGTTTTGGTATTGAATGCTTGGTTATAGTTTCTTGTAGTTTTAATTATGCTTTGAATGCATCAATGGTGGATTTGGACAATTGGATTGCATGGTAGTGGTTTAATAGTCTTTAAAATTGGTTTTTGTTATATTATGCCCCCAAGGTGTTTGAGAAAATACTTAAAAAGATATGTTTATTGCATTGAATTCTTGTAATAGAACTCTTACATGTTTTAAAATTGGTAAAGGAATTGTGCATGGTTTAAATAGTTTAAAAAGTCTAAAGTCTAAATGGTTATGCTTGTGGAGAACATGGAAGTCTCCCAAGTAGATTTAATATGGTAATTGTAAAGGCACCAAAGGTCCCCTTAACCTAAATAGTTTGGCTATGGATATTACTTGCAAGTAAGGGGTGGTATGATGAAATCACTACTATTGGCCTTTGTTAATAAATGGATAATGGTTTGGTTATTTGGAAACTGATTTTAATTGGGCATTAATGGCGAGGTTGTAGCAAAGCTGTGGAAGGTGGCGGTCCCGGGGGGACCAAAACCAAAAACTCATATTTATCGATATGAAGGGTCTTGATGACCGTATGTGTATGTCATATTTTATATTGGGAGATTTACTAGTCATATTATAGGATATTTCCATGTCGTTCGGCTATATGCACTGGGGCTATTTCAGTAGGAAGAGCTGAACCCATATAGCCCGTGATTAGCTTAGGACGGCAAACCTACACAACCCAGGTATAAAGGTTTTAAATGCATGCTAAACCCGATTTCCTTTCTCTGCATGGTTATATATATATATATGAATATATATATATGGTCGTGTGCATTAGATGGATTTACTTGGTTTTATAACTGGCATTATTTTATCCTTATCCTGAGATTCATGCTAGTGGCCACTCGATAACCCCTTCTACTGGCGGTTATATACATATGTTATGCAGGAACTGGCCATTCTACTCCTCCTATTTAGCACGCAGATTTGGTATCAGCATTTGGACAGAAATGATGAGCTTTCATCCTTTCAGAAGGCATCATTTCATGTTATAGATTTCTTTAGACATTTTTCTTTTACTTTGGATATTGGTTTTCGCCATGGTTGGGGTCATGTCCCAACTAAATTTGTTTACTCTTTTGGATAAAGGCTTTGTGGTACTTTTGGGGGTTGGATGGGCGGAATCGATAGAGGTGTCAGCCTTAGGATTGGTATTAATATTGAGGCTAGCATTATCGGATATGATTTCTCACTATTTTATCATATTACATTTTGGGATTGGCCTTCTATTATGTTTTGGTATTTTCTTTGTTTTATGGTCTATGGTTTGGCTTGGTATGGTTGGGTGGTTGGGTGGTTCGGTTGGACTCAGTTTGATTGGTCATGTTCACAACCTTATCCCAGCGTCTTAATAAGGACAATAATGATATCTTATTATATGTTCAAAATTCAGCCCACCTAAGGCTGGATATAGGTGGTTGGGTTAGGTAATAGGGGTAGTCCCCGGTCTTGGTTGGACTTGGGATGCCCATTATGACAAGGTCGGGGTCGGGTCAAGTTATTATCAGAGCATAGGTTTATGGTCACTTGGGAGTCTACAAATTCGTGTCAGTAGAGTCTCTTTTAGGGTGTGAAGCATGCCATCATAAGAGGGAGGCTATAAGATATCTAGGAATGTTTTACTTTATTGGTATTCTATCTTCAAGTTTGAGTTCTCAATCCTAGAATCTCCTCTAATCCTTGTTTGTTCTTCTTTCAGATCATGCCTCCTAAATTTGGAACATAAGAAAATTCCTCTGTCCCATATGGGGATAATTTTGAAGGGGTACGTCTTATGTCTGGAGGATATCTTCGATCTCATGGTCCTATTCCTGATGGTTCTAAAGTTCTTCCTATTCTAGCTAGTTCTCCTCAGGTCCCTTAGGGAAATATGAAGAACATAGAATTTCATCAGTCTATTCATATTAATGCCCAATTGGCTGCTTCTTAGGCTAAGCGAGGTACAGTTGGTGCTTTTTCTGTTGAGTCCATAAGTGTTGGTCAATTTATGAAGATGGGTCCTCTAATTTTTACTGGGGTAAAAGTAGAGAAGGATCCACAGGGATTCTTAGATGAGATGGAAAAGATTTTTTGGGCGATGTAGGCTACTAATATAGAGGAGGTTAACTTTGCAGCTTATCATCTCAAAGATATTGCTTATTAGTGGTATAAGGAGTGGGATAAGGATAAAGGTGACATAGAAGAGAAAGGGTTATGGGAGGCCTTTTCTAATGCCTTCTTGAATTGGTTCTTTTCTTAAGAGTTGAGGGAAGCTAAGATGGAGGAGCTTCTGAACCTCAGGCAAGGAAGGATATCAGTAAAGAAATATGTTTTGAAGTTCCATCAAATATCAAGATATGCTTCTGATTTGGTGGATGATATGATGTCGAGAATGGGGAAGTTTTCTTCTAGGTTGAATAGAGATTTGATTCTGGAGAGAAAGACTGTCTTGCTGATTAAAGATATGGACATCTCGAGGTTGATTATTCATACATAACAGGTAAGAATAAGAAGAGAAAATAGGCAGAGTTTGGGGATAGGCAAGAAAAGAGGAGTAGGTTTTCTGATTAGGGAGGTGCTCAATCTCAGGGTGGTAGAGATGGTGACAAGTGGCAGAAAAAGAAGTGGAGCAGTTCTTGCTAGTGGTCCTTATCAATCAAAAGACAGGCGACATCAAGGTGGTGACAACTCTTGGGTACAAGTTGCCCAATCTCAAATAAGCAAAGGTCAGTCAGTTACTTTGTGTCATCCTTGTCAATATTATGGTCATCCTATAGAGTCTATTGCGAGGAAGGAAGGGACAAATGCTTCAAGTGTGGCCAGGTAGGCCATCGGCTCAGGGATTGTCCGATCAATAAGTTTGCTACAAGGGAAAATAAGATTTCTATGGCTTCATTTTATGTTCCTACACTTGATGAGGTGGTATCTACTTCTATTACTGCTCCTGGTTCTAGTGTTTTACGAAATAGGTTGTATGCTTTGGCATCCCGATAGGAATTTGTGGCATCACCTGATATCGTTACTGGTATGTTATATCTTGTCTCTTGTGATGTATATTATTTTCTTGATTCGAGGTCCATTTTTTTTTATGTGACTCCATATGTGGCTGTGGCTTTTGGTTTTGATATGAAAGTTATTTCGAATCCTTTTGCCATTTCTACCCGGGTAGGTAACTCTATTATTTCTAAGAGAGTCTATAGGGGTTGTGTGGTATCTGTTGGTATCAAGCATACCTTGGCAGATCTGTTTGAGTTGGATATGGTAGATTTTGATACAATTGTAGGTATGGATTGGTTGCATTCTTATTATGCGTCTGTAGATTGTCGGACTCGTAAGGTTATCTTAAAGTTCCCTGGTGAACTAATTATAGAATGGAAAGGTAGTTCCTTAGATCCTAGGGGGAGGTTTATTTCTTATCTTAGGGCTTGAAAGTTAATATCTAAGGGTTGTCTATATCACTTGGTCAAGGTTAAAGATTCTAACTCGGAAGGTCCTTTCTTGTCTTCGGTCCCGGTGGTTAATGAGTTTTCAAAGGTCTTTCTGGATAATCTTCCTGGTGTTCCTCCGACTAGGGAAATAGAGTTTGGTATTGATTTGCTTCCGGACACTCATCCAATTTCTATTCCTCCGTATAAAATAGCTTCGGTTGAGTTGAGGAAAATCAAGGAGAAACTTAAGGATCTTCTGGATAAGGGGTTTATTTGTCCTAGTATTTCTCTATAGGGTGCACTAGTGTTGTTTGTGTGCAAAAAGGACGGTTCTTTTTGGATGTGCATTGACTACAAGCAGTTGAACAAGGTGATGGTCAAGAACAAGTATTCTCTCCCTTGGATAGATGATTTGTTTGAACAGTTACAGGGTACCAAGTTCTTCTCTAAGATAGTTCTTTGGTCTGGGTACCATCAGCTTAAGATTAGGGAGGTGGATATCCCTAAGATAGCTTTTCGTACTCGATATGGGTATTTTGAGTTCTTAGTGATGTCATTTGGGTTAACTAATGCTCTGACAACATTTATGGACTTAATGAACAGGGTGTTCAGGCAGTATTTAGATCTCTTTGTCATTGTGTTTATTGATGACATTCTGGTCTATTCAAAGAGTGAGGCAGATCATGCTAATCACCTCCATGTGCTGTTGTGGACCTTAAAGAAACAACAATTGTAATCCAAGTTCTCTAAGTATGATTTTTGGTTGAACGCTGTGATTTCTTGGGCCATATTATTTCAAATAAAGGGATCATGGTGGATCCACAGAAGGTTGTTATGGTGAAGAGGTAGCCTAGGCCCATGACTCCATCTGATATTCAGAGCATCTTAGGTTTAGCCGAGTATTATAGGCAGTTTGTGGAAAAATTTTCTTTGATAGCTTCTCTTTTGACTAAGTTGACTCAAAAAAGGTTAAGTTTTCTTGTTTGGATGCTTGTGAAGGGAGTTTTGAGAAGTTGAAGGATTAGTTAACTTCAGCTCCAATCCTAACTTTGCCAGAAGGTAATGATGGGCTTGTGGTTTATTGTGATGTATCTCGGGTAGGGCTTGGTTGTGTTTTTATGCAGCATGGAAAGGTAACTGCCTGTACTTCCAGGCAGTTGAAGGTACATGAGAGGAATTATCCTACTTATGATTTAGAGTTGTTGATGGTTGTGTTTGCTTTGAAAATATAGCGGCATAATTTTATGATGTTCACATGGATATCCTTTCTGATCACAAGAGTCTTCAGTACGTGTTCACTCACAAAGAGCTTAATCTTAGGAAGAGGAGGTTGCTTGATCTTCTCAAGGATTATGATATGAGTCTTCACTACTACCCAGGTAAGGCTAATGTAGTCGTTGATGCTCTTAATAGGTTATCGGTGGGGATTTTGGTTTATGTAAAGAAAGGCAAGCGGGAATTGGTGAAGGATATTCACCGCTTGGATAATCTTGGAGTTCATCTCTTAGACTCTAAAGATGGTGGTAAGATAGTGTAAGAAATGTTTTGATCATCTCATGGTGAAGAGATTAAAGAAAAGCAAGTGTTGGACCCTATCTTGATGAGAATCAAGGTTGGTGTTGGTGGGAAAAAGGTAGTGGTGTTTGAGATCCGTGGTGATGGTACTTTACGGTACCAAGGGAAGTTGTATGTTCCTGATGTCGATGGGCTGCGGCAAAGGGTTTTGGATGAGGTGCATGAGTCATGCTATGTTGTTCATCCTATCTTAACTAAGATGTATCATAATCTTATGGAGATCTACTGGTGGAATGGCATAAAGAGGGATATTGCAGATTTTGTGGCCAAGTGTATGGTGTATCAATAGGTTAAGGTTGAGGACATGAGCTCAGGAGGTTTGTATCAAGAAATTGATTTTCCAGAATGGAAATGGTAAATGATCAATATGGACTTCATTACCGTTCTTCCTCTGTCTCGGAATTAGTATGATTTGATTTGGGTCATCGTGAATAGGGTGACCAAGTCTTCATATTTCTTGCCTGTGTAAACTGCCTTTTCAGCAGACAATTATGCGAGGTTGTGTCTTCAGGAGATTGTAAAGCTGCACGGGGTTCCTATTTTGATTATCTCTGATCGTGGTACACAGTTTATATCTCATTTACGTCGGTCATTACAGAAAGGGTCAGGGACTAAGGTTAGTCTAAGTTCTGCTTTTCATCTACAGTCGGATGGGCAAGCGGAGAGAACTATTCAGACATTGGAGGATATGCTTGGGGCCTATGTGATTGACTATGGTGGTAGTTAGGTTGAGCATCTACCTTTGGTGGAGTTGCTTGCAACAATAGCTATCATTCGAGTATTGGTATGGCTCCTTTCGAGGTGTTGTATGGTAGGAGGTGTAGATCTTCTATTAGGTTGTTTGATCTTGGAGAGGCAGACATGTTTGGTCTGAATTTGGTTTATCAAGCGATAAAGAAGGTCAAGGTGATTTGGGATAGGCTTAAAGCCGCCAAAGTCGCCAAAAGTCCTATGCAAATATTTGGCGTAGAGACTTGGAGTTTGATATCGTGGATAAGGTATTCCTTAAGGTGTCTCCTATGAAGGTAGTGGTGTGGTTTGGCAAAAAGGGGAAACCCAGTCCTCAGTTTATTGGTCCTTATGTGATTTTGTGGAGAGTTGGCAATGTTGCTTATGAGTCAGAGTTGCCATCTAGCTTAAGTTTGGTTCATCCGGTCTTTCATGTTTCTATGTTGAGGAAGTTCTTAGTTATCCTTCTTTGGTTGTTCCCTTGGAAGGATTGGGTATTTCAGATTCTATCTTATGAAGAGGTCCCGATTGAGATATCAGATAGGCAAGTTCGTCGGTTACAGACCTAGGATGTGGCTTCAGTTAAGTTTCTATGGCGGAACCATAAGGTGGAAGAAGCTACTTTGGAAGCGGAAGAGGACATGAAGTCCAAGTATCCTCATTTTTTTCTTGCTCTGTGGATTCGTGCGGAAGGTACATGTCTTGAACACATCTTTATTTTTTGAGTTTGTTAAAGAAAAGATTAAAATCTTTTCCTATTTGTCTTAAAACTTTGTTGAAGGGATATTTGATAAAGCAAATGACACTGTGTGTAGTTACCCCTACCTTGTCCATGATTAGGGGATGAATGTTCCTAGTGGGGGAGATTAAAACATCCTCGGTTTTGACCCTTAGAAAATTCCCTGGAATTCCGCCTTCTGAACCCAATACGACGCATGGGTACGAGCTGTATATTGGGGTACGAGTGGTATGGTCCTATTGTATACTGACCAGTATTAATTGGTAGGATGGTTTTAGTCACTGGAATGGGTATGACTTAGGAGTATGAGTTGTAAGGGTTTGGTACGAGTCGTAGCAGGGACTCGTATGGTGGGCAATGTTTGATCCTTCTGGTATTTCATTCATCCATGGATACGGGTCATGGGTACAGATCATATGATATGGTTACAACTTAGTTGGATGAGTCATATACTGGACAGTGTTTGATCCAAGGGTTGAGGCTTGGATACGAGTGGTGGGTACCAATCGTATAAAAGGGTACAACTCATATGGGTCAGTCGTATCCCTGTGACGGGTATTTAAGGGATATAAGTGGGGGTATTTGGGACATTTTCCTACTTACCCTAACTAGGACCTACAACTTCTAATACACTTTGGAGGCTATTTACCCTATCATTTTATTCATTAACACTTAGAAACTATTCCAAAACACTCCATAATTCTCTCAAGAGTGTTTAGGGCAAGAAGGCTAAGGTTTCATCTTCTAGATTGCTTTGGGGCTTGTC
Source organism: Capsicum baccatum var. pendulum (assembly GCA_030864225.1). Classification (NCBI taxonomy): domain Eukaryota; kingdom Viridiplantae; phylum Streptophyta; class Magnoliopsida; order Solanales; family Solanaceae; genus Capsicum; species Capsicum baccatum. Next base: position 49,094,340 of record CM061551.1, on the reverse strand, counting down.
TTGGTGATTTCTTTTCATTATTTCTTCAGTATAAGGCATGATTCTCTTCCCTCATTGTAATTTTTAACTTACGGCATGGTTTATATGATTAATTTCATGGTTTTACTATTTCATGATTATGGTTTTCAACCATTATTTGGGGGGGTTTGATATTGAATGCTTGGTTATGGTTTCCTATGGTTTTACTTATGCTTTTATATGCATTAATGGTGGATTTGGACAATTGGATTGCATGGTAATGGTTTAATGGTCTTTGGAATTTGTTTTGGTTATATTATGCCCCCAAGGTGTGTGATAAAATGCTTATAAAGATATGTTCATTGCATTGACTTCTTTTAATTGAACTCTTTCATGTTTTAAACTTGGTAAAGGAAATGTGCATGGTTTAAATGTTTTAAAAAGGCTAAAGTCTAAATGGTTATACTTCTTGAGAACATGGAAGTCTCCCAAGTGGATTTAATATGGTAACTGGAAGGGCATCTAAGGTCCCTAACCTAAATGGTTGGGATATGGATATTACTTGCAAGTAAGGGGTGGTATGACGATACCACTAATATTGGCCTTGGTTAATAAATGGAAAATGGTTTGGTTATTTGGAAATTGGTTTTAATTGGGCATTAATAGAGGGGTGTGCAGTAAAGCCATGGAAGGTGGCGATCCCGGGGGGACCAAAATCAAAAACTCATATTTACCGATATGAGGGGTCTTAATGATCGTGTGCGTGTGTCATATTTTATATTGGTAGATGTACTAGTCATCCCATGGGATATTTCCTAGTCACGCAGCTATACGCACAGGGGCCCTTTCAGCTGGGGGAGCTGAACCCATATAGTCCGTGGGTTGTTTAGGACGGCCAAGCTACATAGCCCAGGTATAAAGGTTTTAAATGCATACTAAACCTGGTTCCCTTTCTAGGCATAGTTATATATATATATATATATATATATGTATGTATGGTTATGTGCATTAGATTATTTTACATGTTGTTATAAATGGAATTATTTTATCCTTATCCTGAGATTCATGCTAGCAATCACTCGCTAACCCCGTCTACTGGTGGTCATATACCCACGCTATGCAAGAAACTACCATTCTATTCCTCCTATTTAGCACGTGGATATGGTATCAGCATTTGGATTGAAGTGGTAAGCTTCCATCCTTTTAGGAGGCATCATTTAATGTTATGGATTCCTTTAGACACTTTTATTTTACTTTGGATATTGGTTTTAGCCATGGTTAGTGGCATGTCCCAACCAGATTTGCTTACTCTTTTGGATAGAGGCTTTGTGGTACTTCTAGGTGTTGGTATGGGCGGGATCGATAGAGGTGTTAGCCTTAGCATTGGTATTTATATTAAGGCTGGCATCATCAGACATTATTTCTCACTATTCTGTCATATTATATTTTGGGATTTACTTTCATATTATGGTTTGGTATTCCCTTTCGTTTATGGTCTATGGTTAGGTTTGTTATGGTTGGGCGATTGGTTGGATGTATCTATCATGGTTGCATTTTTATCTCTCCTACGGTGATCCTTAGATCTTTCCTTCTCTCTCTAATCTCTATCATAATCTTGGTCCATCTAATCCTGGTCTTTCCAATCACGGTCCCTTTCCTTCAAACCTTGATTTCCACCTTAACTTTGATAGGTAGGTCAGGAACCCCCCATTTTGTTGGATAAGAACCAAATCTCTTCATCAAGTGACTCCACATCATTATATTTATATACTTTAGTTACCTTTAATGTTATGGCATTGACTTCTTTTGGAGTTGAGCCCATGATATGCTTTGTGAGGAGATCCAATTATGTCATTACTTTGGCCATGTTTTCATCTCTCTCCTTATTGATATGTTTTGTGAGGACATCCAATTGTGTCATTACTTTATCCATGTTTTCATCTGTTTCCTCATCCTTATTCCTTTCTCTTTCCCCCATGGACACCTCAATATCTTATGTTTATCATGCTCTATTTTTCTTTGTCACTTGGTCCAACAACCCCGAGGAAACTCTAGAAGTTTGATTGATCAGTGACCCTTCGGATGCATTATCCTCCACCATCTTGCTCAATTTATCCAATGGCTTTAGAAAAATTGAAAAAGAATTTATTCTAGCACTTCATAATTAGGGAATTGTAGCAATTTCTGCTTGAACCTCAACCACGCTTCATGCAATGGCTCAACACTTGTTTGACAGAAATTTGTGATCCCATCTCTCAATTGAATAATATGAGATATTAGAAAGAATCAGTCAAGGAAGGACTTTTTCAATTCAACCTAAGATGTATAGAGCCTTCGGCCAACTCCCTCAACCACAACACAGTTTCACCAGTTAAAAAATGGAAAAAAACTACAAATGGATGGACACTTATGGGATATTGGCAATGTCAAATAGGTTGCAAACGTCTATAAAGTTCTTAAAATAGATGTTTGCATATTTGTGAGCTTGTCCTACAAATAGCCCTTTCATTTGGAGGAAATGAAGCATCACGCTAGTAACGTAGAGTACCGCATTGCCCACCATAGGTGGTATGCGATTTGCAGTTGACCGTAGGCATCGCCCAAGTGATCCTTGTCCTCAAGTTGTCCATAAAAGATAGTGGTGCTGGTACCATATTGAATAATATTGTATTGTTGGTATATGTTATCACCTAAACAAGACAAAAATAACAAATAAAGTGAAGTTTATAATACAGCTAACAGAAGTAACTTATAACACTATAATGAATGAATGCTACGTTTAATTCCTCTGCAATGGTGTCATTATGATAATGATAACGATACACCTTAAGATGTATGTGATGACACGAACCAAACCATGGCCTAATTGTGTTAGGTATATCAAGTCCAATCAGGATCGGAGACCACCTACAATACCCAAACAATTAACCACTCTACGCCCATGTCGGATGAATTTCGATCATATAGCAAGATAAGATAGTATTAAATTAAGGACATTAAAATAAGTCTATAACTAAAACCAAACATCCACAACCAAATGACCTCCCTATATCGGTCCCAATGCCAATACCAATATCAGTGCTAATACTAATACCGATACTGCCAATGCCCATAGTAGTCCAACAAATACTCTAACCAGAATCAAAGTATATCCAGTTGGGACATGCCCCCGACCATAGACAAAACCAAAACCAAAGAGATAAAAATGATATAATAAAACCCATAGTATGAAATGGGGTCTTTCGAGTATAGAAGCTCACCACTTTAGTCTGACGCAAAAGTTGTCCCCGAATCACCAAGTCACTGAACGAGAGGAGTGTAAGTATGGTTGGTTCCTACATCGCATGGGGATACAGTGCCCGAAGATGATTATAAGAGTGATTTCTAGCATGTAACTCAGGGATAAAGATAAAATAAGGTCATCAATTCAAAACCAAGTCAAATAACCATATACAATCATATAATACATATATCATTTTGGGATAGGAAACAAGGTTTAGCATGCATTTAAAACTTTAACCTGGATTGTGTAGCTTTACCATCATAAGACCACCCACGGGCTATATGGGTTCAGTGTTACCCCCTGAATGGGCCCTAGTGCATATAGCCACATAAATCGGAGATATCATAAAAGACTGTGGGTTCTCGTGTATACTTCGCCCTCCATGATACATATATACATGTATAGAATTGGGGGAATCCCATGTACCCCACATGCATAAGGTTACTAAGACCAATTTATAATGCTCAACTTACACGTTAATTTAAGTGCAAGGTGGTCGTCTTCAATATATTTACCCAACTTTGGAGTCGGGGTCGGATCCACTAGGAACAATGTGATTGGCGATCAAATTAATTTGAAATGATAGATACAAGTTAAATTCAAACTAATGGCGCAAAAATATAAGATAGGGGTGATAGGCTCCTACACTAATATTTCTTTTTGGGTTTTTCTGGTATAAATTTGGGGCTATGAATAATTAGAGTTTTAATAATTATGCACAGATCTTGGGATTGTGCATTAATTAGGGAGTGACATGTGGGAGAAATAAATCAACTTTAATTTAGTAAATCAAATATGGGTAGGTTTGGTAATAGATTTTGATGATAGTCTTTCAACAAAGAACCAAACTTTCACCCATTGATTCTTTCGAATACCTAATAGGTGTGTTCAATAATTAGTAACCACAACCTTAATCTAGGCATCCCTATTTCTAGGATGGTACCCATGGCATAGTTAACCTCACATTCACCCTTATGTTTAAGATAGTGAAAATTTAGCAAACTATATACATAATTGTCTATTATTGCTTTGGTCTCCACATCCCTTTTTCGAGGATGATATGAATTCCTAAAGTTCACCTAAAACCCTTCTTTCAAAGAAGGCCTCGAACTTTCTAGAGCTTGGATCTTTCACTCATCAAACCCATGTGGGTAGTTGGGGCTTTCACCTATCAAATCCAAACCAAAATAGCATAGCAATGATAAAATCCATAAACTTAAACTACCAAATAGATGCTAACAATAACAACCCCCACACATAAGATAAATAAAGATAGATATACCCATAATCACCATTGAATTAAATTATTGAAGGTTTAAGTGAATGTTACTTCAAACTTGGTTCCCCTACAATATCAACAATGGAAGTGACCAAAGCTTCCACTTAGAAAGTCTCCGATGTATTCTTCACCCAAAATTTATACATTGTTTTCTTCTCCAAATAGGGAGGCTATGAACTACACAAAACAAAACCTAAAAATTGGGGAAGGTGGAATTCTTCTTCTCTCATGATAAGGTTTGAGTTATTTTTGTCAAATTGGGATCATCATGTGCAATCACAGTTTTGCCCTTAGGCTGAAATCCTCTGCTAGGCCGCAATTGTGTAGGTCTGGCTGCGACCACGGTTATGCGATTGCGGTTTACCTCAATAATAGTGATTTTGACCATCCTTGACTATCGCAATCGCGGTACTTGAGTCCCTTCTATTTCAGGTCTTCATCTCCACTTTCTTGCTTTCTTTTTGATTATTTTGATCTCCAATCCACATCCTTCCAACCCCTTAACTATACGCCTGTAAGAAGTGGATATTAGTGTTTCTAATCGCAATTATGTCTCATTTATTCATCCATAACAAGGTAATGTGCACGAAAAATGAGTGTTATTGAGTGGTAAACTAACCACTCATAAACACCCCTAACTTAAAGCATTTGCTTTTACTCAAGCAACACTACCTCTTATCATGAGACACAATCATTGAAGCCCAACCTTTATGCATTAAAGATTACAATGACCACAACTTTAATTGCAACCACATGTAACTTATTGAACTTAGGCTAAGCTAAATTTCCTACACCCCTCCTTATAAAATACTAAAACCAAGGCTACATAGGACTTCAAAGAGCGACCAAGTAAAAAAAGCCAATACTCTAGAAGTAACTCCCTTTTGACAGCACTTAAGCTTTACTCCATTTGCCTCATTGTTGAAAGGTGACACGATCATCCACAAGAAATTTAATTCATCACATCAAGCAACAAAATATGCAACAAGGAATTTTAATCACACAAACTCTCTATCACACAAAAGAAATCTCAATGCAACAAGTGTTATACCAAAGGATTGCCCCTATTTTCAATCGTCACTACAAATAAAGTAAATGGTTGGAGATCTCTAAAGACTTTCTAATCTTGTAATGTAGGTTTGAGTTAGGGTAGGATATTGTTTGGGAATAACTTGGCTACTCCCTTCCTTGAATGTCAACATCAAACTTTTCAATATTCTTTTTTTATTATTAGCCACTCTTCTTTGTTTTTTTCTTTTCCCATGCCTACAATTCGCTTTCTTTGTTCACCGCCTTCTTTTATCTATTTTCTTGAACCTTTCATTCAATTCTATCCTTTATTGGGTCCTTTCTTTTTCTAAACATTTGCTTACATCACTTAGGCAGCTTGCTATTCTACTAACACTTTGTGGCCTCAAACTTCCTTCCATCAACTTTACCACCCCCTACTTAGGCTTTTAGCCTCAAGTTGCATTTTTAAGTTCAAGCATGGTATGGTTAAAAAGAGGGATTAAAAGAATAATTCACTGCTTGTAATGCGTTTGTCAAAAAAAGGTCCACAGGCTCAAAGTGGGTAACTAGGGGTTACATTCATGTTTGGGTAGGCTTTTCAGGATAAAGTGGCTTCCAAAGTCACAAGGATAGCCTAAGATCATTTCTCTAACCACGTAGAATCTAAACTAGACTTGAGAGACCAACGAGGTAAGTTCTAGATGATACAAGTATGCAAAATATTAATGCAAAAATCTTGCCACTCATGGAATGCAAAAACTCGCCAAGGAGGTTTAATTGTCCCTTCCACAAGACAAAATTGGAGTATTTATCATTATTTACAAGTCAATAATATACGGAGGCACAAAAAGAGAAAAAGATTTGTTACATAATTGCCCGCGTCCATGCCTTTGATTTTTTTATTTTTTTCAAAATTTTGGACGGAGGGGGGTGTTTGTTTTGCAATAGCACTATGCACAATTTGCTAAACTATGGCTACAACAAAAGCCTTAGTCTCACATCTTGACGCAAAATGGGCTAACAACCCATATAACTACTCAGACTTCGCCAATGGAGTATAAAGTGATCCCAACTTAACAATGTATAATGTTATAGGTACTCAGGCTTCCCTTGCATTAATGACACTTGATGCTACGAGTACTCATAATTCCCCTACATATGTGTCTCAATCCCAAACACAACGCTTTACACTTAACAATGTCGTCACTCAATCCGTCATAGGCCAAAGCTAATCATGCATCAACAAGATCAAAATAAAATTAAATTACAAGGATACTAAAATAAAAGAAAAAGCATGATAATCTATAAAACTAGGACATCATCAGGTTACCCAAAAATATAGCTTCTCAAAACACAATAAAAACAATATCCAGAGTGTCATCCTAACACAATCATAAAAAGATAAATCCAGCAACACATCACCCAAATAATAAAAATTTGGGGCCCCCTCATCAAAAAGGAATGTAGTGTCCTCACTGCATGTGTAAGAAATCAAGAATAAGTGGATCTCCCTGTATCTGCATCAAGAGTTTTCTTCCCCGATTAACTCGACATCACCACCACCCACATCACAAGCTGGGCACTCTGTAGGTGCCTCATCCTTACTTTCTAATCTCGGTGAAGGTATTAGATGGTTGGGTTTGAGTACCTTGAAGATGCCTTCCACCCCCTTCCATAGCTTTCTGAAAAATTTATCTCTTTTTTTTTCTCTCTTCACCATCTTCTCATATGAGTCTTTGAGGTCTCTGTGAAAAGAAGCGAAGGCTGAATAAGCTCTCTCTAAATGGGTAACAGTGGCTCCCTTCTTCTCTTGCTCTTCCCTGTATTTCTCATAGTCTGATTGGGATATGTATGAGTGATGAGCGGTGGAGGACTCTCATGGTCCCTGAGGCAGTCTAGATAATATTGCCCTCACCCCCTATATTTGAACAGATATATCATTGAAGGCAGTGGCTGATGAGGGTCTGCAATAGCCTGTGACCTCTTAGACTGATTTTCCTGAGTCCATCTTCCTCTTCTTACTCTGACTCAGTGCGCCCTCACCTCTAAATTTTAGTAGGTAGATGCGGAATCCAAGCTGCACCCAATTGTCCATGTCGTACTCCTTTACTTATGCTCTTCAGCATAATTCAATGATAAGGGAAGGAATGAGAAGAGAAGTACCTCCCCATTTCTTGAAGTACCGCCACTCGGAGAGAGAAATCTCTCCCACATTAAGATCAATACCAGATAAGATGCAGGCCACCATCTAAGCTCTTACGTCTCTGACAATAATCATGTGAGTGTATGGTGAGACTCTGCTACAGATGATGTTCGGCCACATCTTGGATTCAGTCTTGAACTCCTTCATCAAAATATCTCACTTGGAGGTAGCCCATGGGATTTATTTTCCAGGACATAAGATATTAGTCATCCAATTCCCTAGCCCGCATGCCTTGGCATAAAACTCCCCCATGTTATCATTTCATAACTGGGTTTGCGAGGGTGACTATGCAGAGGTTTTCATAGAACTCACACACCCATTGCTCATTAGCAAGGCATGGTTCAGGGAAAAAATACATCCACTTGGTTGTAGTGATCCTAGCATGGAATTATGGGAACTTCTCTTCCACCTTGTCTTGGTTGATACCCCTTTTAAGGAATAGCTTTATTCTAAAGAAGTTTGCATCGTACTGGTGTTGGCATTCTGCGGACATGAATCGGGTGTCATCGAAGTTTCCCATTTTATAGTAACTCTAAACCTATAAGCAATGCACTTCAAGCCAATATTAGTATTATCAAACAAAAATTATGCTAGAACAAATAGATAAGCTCAGGAGCTAGCGTTATAGAGGGTTTTGAGGGCAGCTAAGGGTTTGCAGAAATTGTGATATTTGCCAGAACAAGCCCTCAAGTTTGGCGGCCATGGGGATTTGACCATAATCGCGGTGTCACGACTACAGTCATCGAGACTGCAATCATAGTGTCGCGATAGTGGTCATGAGGACCGCGATTGCAGTACCTGAGACCAAGTTAATAGTTCTACACATGACCTCAAGATGCAAATATAACCCCAATCCCTTGTTCCAACTAGGCATAACAATATTATAAATAGAGAATTTCACACCTAAAGTGTGCGAGCACAGCCCCAAGCTTAAAAAAATTTAACATTAATTTTGTAGGGGCTTTTTAGTTGCACACATGGTATACACATCCATTTAAGCTAATTAAGGATTACTTTTGGGTGCTCAAGACTTCCCCTAATAGTGTGTACACTGACTACAATAGCTAACCACAGTACAATGACAACTAAACACGAATTTGGTAACACAAAATTAATAAAGGCCCTTTTTATACGGTACGAGCTCAAAGTATGCAATTATATCAAAATCAAGGGAGTTGACACAACTTACCAGGTTAAATAATGCCATTGGAATAATATTCCACTTGTATAAGCAATGCAATGCCAAAAAAAATAGTGAGGATTTGAGAGAAATTGAGAGAGGGGCAATGGGAAGAATGGGTATTCGGATGGTCTTTTGAATTGAATTGGCCGCGATTACAGTCATAGTTTAGCAATCGCGATCAAACAGCCTCCATAATCGAGGGGACACAAACCGCGGTCATACTAATTGAGACCCAACAACCGGGTTTTCTACATTTGCTTCTTAGTCCAAACTTGCCTAATTTCACACGTTTCTTCCTCAACTTCGATCAAAATGCCTCATGGTACCACATTGTAGGGATTATGCATGTATAAAAATAAAAACTAAAACCTATCCTAGCATGCGTAAATAAAAGGATATGTGCCACTTTTTATGGCATGATGGGTTGCCTCCCATCGAGCGCTTAATTTAACGTCGTAGAATGATGCCTCCACTCCTTTATTTTATGTCTCTACTTAGAAAATCTGAATCTCTGCCCCAACTTTGATCAATATGCAATGAGAGACAGAGGGATAGAAGATTCAAATTTTCCAAGAACTTGGAAAATGTGAGGGAATGGTGAGCACGTTTTGATCTCTCCATTTTACAGACTTGAACCTTTTACCCAACTTCACATCTATCTTTTGGATACGCCCCGTGGGTAAAAGAGTCTGCATCAATAGGTCATTCCTTATACTTTGGAAGTTGAGCATCATAGCCTTAGATGGATGGGGTTCCATGTGCTCCTTTGGAATGACAAACTCTGAAACATAAGAGTCGGACTCCACCTCTCCACAATCATCTATTTGGTTAAAGGGATGGATCCTCATCACATTATCTATGCCTAATTTTGAAAAAGTTGGTTGAAGGAGGTCCAACCCTTAATTTTGAGTTATCCTCCCCCAAATCATATTCACTCCTAAATTAGCTAGAGTCAGCATAAGAGGTTTGCTTTGATTCTTCTCTTGACTCTAGGATCATTTATTTTATTTTGGCTTCTTCTTCCTCATATGAGTTGGATTGTTAGGAAGCCGTCGGGGATTCTTTGCTACCAAGATCATCATCATAGCTTGGTTTCTCTTCTTGACATACTTTCTCTTGGGTAATGATCATGGTAATAATAGTTTTAAGCTTTTTTTCTTTGCCCATCATCATCTTCTTAACAGTTGTCCACTCTAGATAGATGTGTTCTAAGCCCTCCTCTATTTCTTTCAACCGATCCAAAATGGTTTGTAACCTTGGGTCACATCTATTGGACATGGTATCTTGATCTTCCATCTTCTCTTCATCATACTTATCAATCTCATAAGAAGGACTAGCAACTTGGTTAGCATATTGGGGGGAAATGGCACATGGACAATCACTCTAATGTCTATCTCAACTACTACATAAAGAGCATATATACTCCCTATAGGATTGAGATATTGAATCCATCTCTCTGTGAGGAGCTTAGTCACAATCACTCATGAAATGTGGTATACCGTGATATAGATATGGACCGTCAAGATCGAACTTCTAACTACCAACATCATATTTATCGAAAGATGTCATAGAAAAATAAAAAATAAAATAAACTCTACCTACAAAAGAAAATCATAAACATATATATACAAGTTTGAATTCAAGCAAGTAACTAAAATTCCAAACTAACTTAACACACCAAATTGTTCCCTAGCAACGGTGCCATTTTTTATAATGCTCAACTTACACATCAATTTTAAGAGTAAGGCAGTAGTCGTCAATATATTTACCGAACTTTGGAGTCGGGGTCGAATCTAAGCAGAACAATGTGAGTAGTGATCAAATTAATTTGAAATGATGGATACAAGTTAAATTCAAACAAATGGTACAAAAAATAGGGGAGATAGGTTCCTACACTAATATATTTTTTTGGGGTTTTTCTAGTATAAATTCGGGGCTATGAATAATTAGAGTTTTAATAATTAAGCACAGATCTTGGTATTAAGCATTACTAAGGGAGTGACATGTGGGATCGATAAATTAACATCAATTCAGTAAATCAAATTGGTTATAGATTTTTATGCTAGTCTTTCAACAAAACACCAAACTTTTACCCATTGATTCTTTTGAATACCTAATAGGTGTGTTCAACAATTAGTTACCACAACCTCAATCTAGGCATCCCTATTTCTAGGATGATACCCATGGCATAGTTTACCTCACATTCACCCTTATGTCTAAGATAGTGAAAATTTAGTAAACTATACACATAATTGTTTATAATTGCTTTGGTCTCCATATCCCTCTTTCGAGGATGACATGAATTCCTAAAGTTCACCCAAAACCCTTCTTTCAAATATGGCCTTGAACTTTCTAGAGGTTGAAGCTTTCACTCATCAAACCCATGTGGGTATTTGGGGCTTTCACCCATCAAATCCCAACCAAAATAGCATAGAAATGATAAAACCCATAAATTTGAACTACCAAATAAATTCTAACAATAACAACCCACACACACTTTAACCCCTATTCACACATAACCCCAAGAGGGAGATTTAGCTCAACATAAGATAAATAAGCATAGATATATCCATAATCTCCATTGAATTGAATTATTAAAGGTTTAGCCGAATGCTACTTCAAACTTGGTTCTCCCATAATATCAACAATGGAAGTGAGCAAATATTCCACTTACAAAGTCTCTGATGTATTCTTCACCCAAAATTTATATAATGTTTTCTTCTCCAAAAATGGAGGCTATGAAATACACAAATTGGGGAAGGTGGAATTCTTCCTCTCTCATGATAGGGTTTGAGTCATTTTTGTCAAATTGGGATCAGCATGTGCAATTACAGTTTTGCCCTTGGGCTGAAATCCTCCGCTAGGTCTCGATTATGCATGTCAGGCTACGACCATGGTTACACAACTTTGGTTTGCCTCCATGACCACAATTGATTGACCATCTTTAACTATCGCAACCACGTTTAGCAGATCGCGACAGCGGTACTTGAGGCCTCTCTGTTTCAGGTCTTTAGCTGCACTTTCTAACTCTCTTTTGATCATTTTGAGCTCCAATCCACATCCTTCCAACCCTTTAACTATATGCCAGCAAAAATTGGAAATTAGTGCACCTAATCGCAATTATGTTTTATTTATCATCCATAACAAGTTAATGTGCATGAAAAATGAGTGTTATTGAGTGGTAAAATGACCACTCATAAACACCCCCAACTTAAAGCGTTTACTTGTCCTGAAGCAACACTATCTCTTATCATGAGACACAATCATTGAAGCCCAACCTTTATGCCTTAAAGATCATAATGACATCGACTTTAATCGCAACCACAAATAACTCATTGCACATGGTCTAAGCTAACTTTGCTACACCTCTTCTTAAAAAATACTAAAACCAAGGCTACATAGGACTTCAAAGAGTGACAAAGCAACAAAAGCCAATACACTAGAAGTGACTCCCTTTTGACAACACTTAATCTTTACTCCATTTTCCTAATTGCCAGAAGGTGACATGATTACCCACCTCTACTTGTTTTACATGTCGTCCTTACAAAAAAAGAATTCCTCATACCACTAAAACTCGACTTTTTTCTGAGTAAATCTGGACATAGGGGATGTAATAGAGAAAAATCCTTCAACAAACCATCTATAATAGCCATCCAAACCCAAAAAACTCCTAATATCTAATGGAGAGACAGGGCGAGGCCAGTTTCTTACCATTTTGGTCTTTTGAAGATCTACTTTAATCCCATCACCGAAAATAATATGACTAAGGCATGCTATTAAACTTAGCCAAAATTCGCACTTACTGAATTTGGTGAACAGCTGATAATCTCTAAGAGTCTGAAGCACAATTCTGAGATGGTCTGCATGATCACACTCATTGCGGGAATAGACTAGAATATCATCTATAAAGACTATGATGGACATGTCCAAGTACTGCTTGAACACACGGTTCATCAACTCCATGAAAGCTGTTAGGGTATTAGTAAGACCAAAGGACATTACTAGGAATTCGAAGTAACCATACCGATTACGAAAGGCTATTTTCAGAATGTCACATTCTCTGACTCTGAGCTGATAACAGCCTAATCTGAGGTCTATCTTAGAAAAATAGATGGCTCCCTAATGTTGATTAAACAAGTCATCGATTCTGGGAAGAGGATACTTATTCTTGACCATGACTTTATTGATCTGACGGTAGTCTATATACATTCTGATTGAACCATCTCTTGCACATAAATAAAACTGGTGCACCCCACGGGGATACATTAGGTCTGATGAATCCCTTATGTAGGAGATCCTTCAACTATTCTTTCAACTCTCTGAGTTCTGTTGGTGCCATTCTGTATAGAGAAATATATATAGGCTGAGTATTCATTTACGACTGGGCCTGATTCAAGACTGGGAGTTTCAGAACTAGTGTCCTTAACTTGAATAAGATGATAGAAACATCCTTTATATATTATTTTCCTTGCCCAAAGGTAGGAAATAATTTGTCCTCTGAAAGATGAAGTACTACCCTTCCATTCTAGGACAGGTTCATTCAGAAATTGAAATGAGACTATTCTATTTCTATAGTAGGCTGTGTCATAGCAGGGATGAATCCAATCTATCCTAGAATGACATCAAAGTCAGTCATCTCTAATTCGATAGAGCCTATTGAAGTGACTTTCTGAAATATCAAAATTGGGCAGTTCCTGTATACCTACCGAGCTATGATAGTTTTACCCACTTGGGGAGAGACTCAGAAGGGCTCTGCTAGAATTTTGGGACTGACTCCAAAATCAACTGCTATATAGAGAGTAACAAAAGACAAAGAAACTCCTGGATCTAGCAAAGTGTAAACATGCACATGAAAGATCTGTAACGTACCAGTAACTACATCAAGAGAATTTTCCTGATCCTATCGGGACTGAAGATCATAGAGTCTATTTGGGTTTTTTCCACTAGTAGCACTAGAGATGGCACCCTACTGATTTGGGCGACCGAACTGAGCTGAGGAATGGTTATGCTGACCCTGAAAACCTGACTGGGTATAATCTCTGACTCTATAGCCTGGCTTGCCACATCCAAAACAAACATCATTTCCAGCTCTACAAATACCCTGATGGTTCTTACCATAAGTCTGACAAGGGGATGGGTTTGGGCACTGCTAACACTGCCTTGAGGTTTAGGGCCTAGCGCCCTATCCCTGTTGCCATCTCTGAATTTTGGCACTGGAGCACTAGCTGGAGAAGGGTATGGGACAATATTTTGATGATTGCTCTGAGCTACTACTCAGTAAGATAAAGTGAGGGAGTCAGTTCTGATTTCACCATAAAAGGCATGCTCGTCCAGGGAATCTGCCTGCACGGGCGAAGGCATTAACTGATTTTCAATTCTCCTTTTATTAGCCATTTTGGGAGACATATTCTGTAAATGAAATGAAAAAAATGGAGTAGACTGGTAGTCTACATTTGAGCTTATTCTTACTGGCACGACATGAATACTAAAAGAAGGGAAATTGTTCCTAAACATCTTATAGCCTCTTGTACATAAATGTGGTGCGCAATACATCCATTTACAAGACTCTACTAGATGCGGCTTTCAAACTTCCTAGGACTCTATTAAACCTGGATCTGATACCAAGTTTGTAGCACCTCAAATCTGGTACCCAAAATTCTATACGGTGCTCATGACCCCGAAGGACCACAAGCTAATCCATGACTGATATTTGCACCTGAACACTACATAATATACTATATAAATGCAAAAATAAAGGTTGTAAGGACGAAAGGTTCAAAACTGAGACATAATATCTATTAAAATATAACATCTGGGTGGGGTATGAAATACCCAAAACAACTAAAATAACTATCTAAACATGTTAGTCTGAAAGCCTCTAAACAGTCTGAGTAAGGAGTTGATGGGAAATTTCTCCAACGAACTCCAACTACTGAAATAAATTAATTAATGAGATAATAAAGTAATTGTTATGTCCTCAAAGGATGAGGACTCACTGCTAACTCTGACTGTTAAGACTGGAATGCTACTGATGCTCTGGAGCTTGTGCTTCTAAACCTATGATATAAAACACCATAGTGCAAATGCGTCAGTATGTTTAAATGTATTGTTATACATATGAGGTAGGCTGAATGAGAAAGGTTCACATGCATGAACTATACTAACTGACTCGATAACATGAATGTGAGAATACATGTATGAGTACATGGATGGTTATTACAGATGGTTTGTTAAAGGATTTTCCTCTATTGCATCCTCTATGTCTAGATTGACTTAGGACAAAGTCGAGTTTCAGTGGTCAGATCCTTGTGAGAAGAGTTTTTCAGGAATTAAAGACTCGAATCACTCAGCTTCAGTCCTAGCTCTTCCAAATAGTTCAGATGGGTTCATAGTGTATTTTGATTCATCCATAGTATCTTTGGGTTGTGTCCTCATTCAGCATGGTAAGATCATAGCCTATGCCTTCAGACAGCTTAAACCTCATGAGAAAAATTATCCTACTCATGATCTTGAGTTAGTAGCCATAGTATTTTCTTTGAAGATTTGAAGGCATTATCTATGCGGTGTTCATGTAGATGTGTTCACAGATCATAAGAGCCTTTAGTATGTCTTTTCTCAGAAAAATCTCAATCTTCGTTAGAGAAGGTGGTTAGAGCTCTTGAAAGATTACGACATATATGTCCTTTATCATTTGGGCAAGGCCAACGTTGTGGCTAACACTCTCAATAGACTGTCTATGGGTAGTTTTTCTCATGTTGAGGACAGTAAGAAGAAGTTAGCTTAAGAAGTCCATCAGCTTGCCAAACTAGGCATTCACTTAGTCGATTCAGAGGATGGTGATATATGGGTTCAGAGTAGTTCAGAATCATCTCTAGTTTCCAAGGTGAAGGAAAAGCAAGATAGAGATCCCAGTCTAGTCAAGTTGAAAGAGTTAGTAAAGAATCAGAAAGTAGAGGTTTTCTCCCAAGGGGGGGGGGGGGGGGGGGGTGTTATGCGTTGTCAGGGTCGTCTGTGTATTCCAGGTGTAGACGACTTAAAGCAGCAATTTTTTGCAGAAGCGCATGGTGCGCGTTATTCTATTTATTCAAGGGCCATTAAGATATATCATGACTTGCGGGAAATATATTGGTAGAGTAGGATAAAAGAGATATTGCAGAGTTTGTGACTAAGTGCTCTACAAGTTAGCAGGTAAATATAGACCATCAGAAGCCTAGTGGGTCCATGCAAGAGTTTAGTATTCCTACTATAAAGTGGAAGAAGTGAACATGGATTTCGTGATGGGTTTGCCTCGTACTCGTCGCCCGCATGATTCAATTTGGGTCATTGTAGATAGAATGACCAAATCATATCATTTTCTTCTAGTCCATACCTCTTATTCAACTGAGGATTATGCAAAACTCTACATCAGAGAGTTGGTTAGATTGCACGGTGTTCTGTTATCTATTATCTCAGATAGAGGTACCCAGTTCACCTTTTATTTCTATAAAGCATTCCAAAAGGGTCTTCGTACGCAAGTTTATCTTAGTACAGCCTTTCATCCTCAAATAGATGGTCAACCAGAAAGGACCATTCAGACTTTAGAAGATATGCTAAAGACGTGTGCAATCGATTTCAAGGTAGCTAGGATGACCACTTGCCTTTGATTCAGTTTGCATACAACAGCAACTATCATTCCAGTATTCGAATAGTTCCATTCGAAACTCTCTATGGTAAGATATGCAGATCTCTAATTAGTTGGTTCGAAGTTAGTAAGGCCTTAGTTATAGGGCCTGACTTAGCGTTCGACGCTTTAGAGAAAGTCCAGTTGATCAGAGAAAGACTCCGGGTTGCTCAGAGCTGACAGAATTCTTATGCAGATGTGCGCAGAAAGGATCTTGAGTTCGATATTGGTGACTATGTCTATCTAAAGATCTCTTCCATGAAGAGAGTGAAGATATTTGGCAAAAATGGAAAGATCAGCCCCCGATATGTCGGTCACTTCAAAATTCTCAATCCTTTCGGCAAGGTAGCTTATGAGCTCGAATTGCCTTCAGATCTAGCCTCAGTTTATCCAGTCTTCCATGTCTATTTGCTCAAGAAGTGCATAGGTGACCCAGCTATCGTAGTCCCTATTCATAGCATAGATATTCAGAACAGCCTCTCTTATAAAGAGATTCTGGTCAAATTCCTAGACTATGAGACTCGTAGACTAAGGAACAAAGAAGTCCCTCTAGTCAAAGTTCTTTGGCGGAATCAGTCTGTTGAAGGAGCTACTTGGGAAGCAAAAGCAGAAATGTGTACCAAGTATCCTCACCTCTTTGCCACAAACTTAGATCTAGCTCAAGGTAACAGTTCTCCTTAAGCTTTATCAGTTACATGTTCTAATATCAGTGACACGCTTGGTATACAGTTCATGTTCAGAATTCTATTATAAACTTGGTATTAAGTACCATTGCACAGTCAATCATGCATTCATGTGTCAGTTCGGTCATGTATTCATGCATCAGATATGTATGTTCATTTTGATGAGAAACTTATCTTACCAGTAATTCAGTCATGCAGTCATAAATCAGCTACTCACGCATCAGATATTTATGTTCGGTATGATATATTCAGTTATCAGTCATGTTAGTCATGAGATCATGTTCTAGTTATTCATTTTTAGTATGTACATCAGTTTATCTTCTCCCCTCTCACTCAGTGTCATTCAAGAACGACTGTTCTCAGGGGGGAGATATTGTAATACCTCGTACTTCTACCATGCTTGAAGTCATTCCAAGTATGTTAGAAACTTACTTTGAAAGATGAATCCACTTTTATACGTGTGGTATTTTTAATATTTTCACTTTTGGTCATGTGGGAAATTGAATTAGCTTTTTAATGATACCAATTTTGTCCAAATCCGGTATCGGGGTAGAAAGTTATGACTGTTTTACAGAAAGCAACCAAAATTGCCTAGGGGCGATGATGAATGCCGACGGACCATCGAGCTAGTGACGAACCATCACCCAATCCGACGCAGTGGAGGAAGTGAGACCATATTCTGCCTAAGGGCGACTGTAAAGGCTTGTGGACTATAGATCTAGCGACGGACCATTGCCTAAGCCATCACTACTAAGGCAGTGAGTCCCTATTCTTGCCCAGGTGCGACGGTCAGAAGGACGGACCATCGAGCCAGCGATGGACATTCACACGAGCTATTGCAGATCCCGTTCAGCGAATTATAAGTGATTTTTAAAAGGGTATTTGGGTCTTTTCCACCCGTTTTAACCCCTAATTATATCAGATCAAGGCTCATAAGTTCATTATTCATCTACAACATCAAATTAGGGTTTTCTCTCAAAGATAATGCCCAAGAAACAAAATCCAAATCTTCTTTAAGAAACTAAGAGATTCAAGTTTTCCTTCATCAATCCTCAAGAAATTATCCACCCAGGTATATCATGTGTTGATTCATGGGTCCCTTTCACCCATGAAGTTCAAGAATCTATTTTCAAAATCCAAGATTTGTATATTTATGAATGTTCATGATTTAAATTGAATTGAAATTCATGTTCACGATGTTTTGGGGTTTTGATTCATGTTTGAAATTAAATATTCAAATGATTGACCCTAGGATGTGGAGATTTGCATAATAATCATGATAAACCCTTAAATTTACATGTTGATTGATGTATCCATGATTATTAGATGTGTTGATGATTGTATAACCAAAGTATGCTCCCCATGTGTTCGATTAAATGTCTATGTGAAGGAAAAGTATCATACTAGTATGATAATATGAAATCCCCATTTATGTACAAGTTTATGCATGTCCAGTGTTTGATGAAATGTCTTAGTCAATGAATTATGGATATATGTGTAGCCAGTGTGGTGCTTTAGAACTTGTACTGCCTGAAATCTCCAACTTATTATATTATAGATTCTTGATGTTGATCATGTATTCAAGAAATTCATTGTCACGACCCAAGTTGAGACCCTGTCCGCGATGGGCATCCAAACCACCAAGGCCCGAGAAACCCCTGTAACTCCCCAACCCACTAGTGATATTATTCACTTTGGACCCAGGCCCGCACAGCTTTAAAACGCATCACTAGGGAGTAAGGCTTGCTTACTTATATATCCAGCATCCCTCCTGTGTTTTACCGATGTGAGACTCCTTATCCTAAGTTGGGGTGTTACATACAACCCCCTTATGGACTCAGCGTCCTAGATAAGGTTTGCCCCACCGAATGGGATTTGTCTATACTCAGGATTGAGGTTTTCCCCACCTTATCGGGATTTGCCTACACTCAATTTAAACTTTGGCCCACATCGATAGGGTAGACACAAGAGTAGCTCTGATACCATTCTATTATGACCTAATCTGAGGCCCTTGCCGCGACGGGAATCCTGAACCATCAAGGCGCGAGAGACCCCTGTAACTCCCCAACCCATTATTGATATTGTCTACTTTGGGTCCAGGCCCGCACGGCTTTAAAATATGTCACTAGGGAGTAAGTCTTGCTTACTTATATACCCAGCATCCCTCCTGTATTTTATCGATGTGGGACTCCTTATCCTAAGTTGGGGTGTTACAATTACTAAGGAAGTGACATGTGAGAGCGATAAATCAACATCAATTTAGTAAATCAAATATGAGTAGGTTTGGTTATAGATTTTGATGCTAGTCTTTCAACAAAACACCAAACTTTCACCCATTGATTCTTTCGAATACCTAATAGGTGTGTTCAACAATTAGTAACCACAACCTCAGTCTAGGCATACCTATTTCTAGGATGATACCCATGGCATATTTAACCTCACATTCACCCTTATGTTTAAGATAGTGAAAATTTAGCAAAATATACACATAATTGTCTACCATTGCTTTGGTCTCCTCATCCCTCTTTCGAGGATGATATGAATTCCTAAAGTTCACCCAAAACCCTTCTTTCAAATATGTCCTTGAACTTTCTAGAGGTTGGAGCTTTTACTCATCAGACCCATGTGGGTATTTGGGGCTTTCACCCATCAAATCCCAGCCAAAATAGTATAGCATTGACAGAACCCATAAACTTGAACTACCAAATAGATGCTAACAATAACAACCCACACACACTTTAACTCCTATTCACACATAACCCCAAGAGGGAGATTTAAATAAACATAAGATAAATAAGCATAGATTTACCCATAATCTCCATTGAATTGAATTTTTAAAGGTTGAAGCGAATGTTAATTAAAACTTGGTTCTCCCACAATATCAACAATGGAAGTCTCCGATGTATTCTTCACCCAAAATTTATACAATGTTTTCTTCTCCAAAAATAGAGGCAATGAAATACACAAAACTAAACCTAAAAATTAAGCAAGGTGGAAGTCTTCTTCTCTCGTGATAGGGTTTGAGTTATTTTTGCCAAATTTGGATCGGCATGTGCAATTACAGTTTTGCCCTTGGGCTGAAATCCTCTGCTAGGTCACGATTGTGCAGGTCGGGCTATGACCGCAGCTACGCAACTTTCATTTGCCTCCACAACCATGATATATAGACCATCCTTGACTGCCGTAACCGCGGTCAACAGATCGCGACAGCGGTTCCTAAGGCCCTTCAGTTTCAGGTCTTTAGCTGGACTTTCTAGCTTCCTTTTTTATCATATTGAGCTCAAATTCGCAACCTTCCAACCCTTTAGCTATATGCATGCAAGAAGTGGATATTAGTGCATCTAATCGCAATTATGTCTCATTTATTCATCCATAACAAGTTAATGTGCATGAAAAATGAGTGTTATTGAGTGGTAAGCTCACCACACGTAAACACCCCCAACTTAAAGCGTTTGCTTGTCCTCAAGAAACACTACCTCTTATTATGAGACACAATCATTGAAGGTCAACCTTTATGCCTTCAAGATCACAATGACCTTGACTTTGATCGCAACCATAAATAACTCATTGCACATAGGCTAAGCTAACTTTGCTACACCCCTCCTTATAAAATACTAAAACCAAGGCTATATAGGACTTTAAAGAGTGACCAACCAACAAAAGCCAATACTCTAGAAGTGACTCCCTTTTGACAACACTTAAGCTTTACTCCATTTGCCTCATTGCCGAAAGGTGACACAATCACCCACCTCAACTTATTTTACATGTCGTCCTCGCAAGAAAGAGAATTCCTCACATCAAGCGACAAAATATGCAACAAGGAATTTAAAGTGCACAAACTCTCTCTCACACAAAAGAAATCTTAATGCAACAAGTGTTATACCATAGGCTTTCCCCTATTATCAATCACTACTAAAAAGAAAGTAAATGGTTGGAGATCTTTAAAGACTCTCTAAGCTTGTAATATAGTTTTGGGTTATGGTAGGATATTGTTTGGGAAAAACATAGCTACTTCCTTCCTTGAATGTCAACATCACACATTTCAATCTTTCTTTTTTATTATTGGCCACTCTTCTTGGTTTTTTCTCTTTTCAAAGGCCTACAATTTTCTTTCTTTGTTCACCACCTTTCTTTTATCTCTTTTTCTTGAACCTTTCATTCAATTTTATCCTTTATTGGATCCTTTCTTTTTCTAAATATTTGCTTACATCACTTAGGCACCCATGTATTCTACTAACACTTTGTGGCCTCAAACTTCATTCCATCAACTTTACCACCCCCGACTTAGGCTTTTAGCCTTAATTTACATTTTCAAATTCAAGCAGGGTATGGTTCAAAAGAGGGATAAAAGGAATAGTTCACGACTTGTAATGCGTTTGCCAAAGAAAGGTCCACAGGATCAAAGTGGGTAACTAGGGGTTACATTTATGTTTGGGTAGGATTTTTAGGATAAAGTGGCTTACAAAATCACAAGGATGGAATAAGATCATTTCTCTAACCACATACAATCAAAACTAGCCTTGAGTTACCGATGGGGTAAGTTCTAGATAACACAAGTATTCAAGAGATGAATGCAAAACGCTCACCACTCATGGAATGCAAAAACTCACCAAGGAGGTTCAATTGTCCCTTCCGTGAGACAAAATTAGAGTCTTTATCATTATTTACAAGTCAATAATATGCAGAGCCACAAAAAGAGAAAAAGATTTGTTACATAATTGCTCGTGTCCATGGCCTTAATTTTTTTTTCAAAATTTTGGACGGAGAGGGGTATTTGTTTTGCAATAATACTATGCACAATTTGCTAAACTATGGCTTTATCAAAAGCCTTAGTCTCATATCTTGGCTCAAAATAGGCTAACTACCCATATGGCAACTCAGACTTCGCCAATGGTGTACAAAGTGACCCCAACTTAGCAAAGTATAATACTATAGGTACTTAGGCTTCCCTTGCATTAATGATACTTGATCCTACGGGGTATTCAGAATTCCCTTGCACTTATGTCCCAAACCCAAACACGGCTCTCTACACTTAAGAATGTTGTCACTCAATCTGTCATATAGCAAAGTTAATCATGCATCAACAACATCAAAATAAAAAAAAATTACAAGGATACTAAAAATAAAAGAAAAGGCATAATAATCCATAAAATGGGGGCATTATTAGGGTACCGGAAAATGTAGTATCTCAAAACACAATAAAAATAATATGCAGATCATTATCCCAACACAATCGTAAAAAGATATATCCAGCAATGCATCACCCAAATAATAAAGATCTAGGGCACCCCCATAGAAAAGGAATGCAGTGTCCTCACTGCATGAGTAAGACAGCAAGAGTAAAAGGGTCTCCCTATATCTGCATCAATAGATATCCCCTCGGTTGACTCAATATCACCACCACCCACATCAATAGTTGACCACTCTACAGGTGCCTCATCTTTACTATTTAATCTCAGTAAAGGTATTAGATGATTAGGTTTGAGCACCTTGAAGATGGATTCTACCACCTTCCATAGCTTTCTGAAAAATTTCTCTCTTTTTTTCTCTCTTTACCGTCTTCTCATGTGAGTCTTTGAGGTCTCTGTGAGAAGCAGCCAACGCTAAATAAACTCTCTCCAAATGGGCAATAGTAGCTACCCACTTCTCTTGCTCTTCCCTATATTTCTCATAATCTGACTGGGATATGTATGAGTGATGAGCGGGGGAGGACTCTCCTATTCCCTGAGGCAGTCTGGATAATATTTCCCTCTCCCCCTATATTTGAACAGATATATCATCAAGGCAGTGGCTTGGAATGATTTTATTGAGTACATTTTCCTCTTCTTACTCTGACTTAGTGTGCCCTCGCTTCTAAATTTTAGTAGGTAGATGAGGGAGTCAGAGCGCACCCAAGTGTTCATGTCGTACTCCTCCACTTTTGCTCTCCTTCATAATTCAATGATAAAGGAAGAGACGAAAAGATGAGTACTTCCCTGGTTCTTGAAGTACCGCTACTCAGAGAGAGCAATCTTTCCCATATTCTGAGCAACGCAAAATAAGATGCAGGACACCATGCGAACTCTTATGTCGGCAACAATTGTCATGTGAGAGTATGGTGAGACTCTACTACTGATGATGTTCAGCCACAGCCTGGCTTCATCCTTGAAGTCCTTCATCAAAATATCTCGCTTGGAGGTGACCCATGGATTTCTTTTCCAGGACAAAAGATATCAGTCATCCAATTACCTGTCTCACATGCCTTGGCATGAAACTCCCCCAAGCCAGCATTTGGAAGCCCATACACTGCATTAATTTGATCTGCTCTGAAGTGTTCCTGCTTACTCTAAATTTTTATGATTACATTTGCGAGGGAGACTACGCAGAGGTTTGTGTAGAACTCACACACCCATTGCTCATTAGCATGGCATGGTTCAGGGGCAAAATACATCCACCTGGTTGTAGTGAGCCTAGCATGGAATTCTGGCAACTTCTTTTCCACCTTGTCTAGGCTGATACCCCTTTCAGGGAGTAGCTTTGTTCTGTAAAAGTCTGCATTGTACTGGTGTTGGTAGTTTGCGTACATGAATTGAGTGTCGTCGAAGTCTCCCATTTTAGAGTAACTCTGAATCGATAAACAATGCACTTCAGGCTAATATTAGTATTATCAAACCAAAATTATACTAGAAAAAATAGATAAACTGATGAGCTAGCGTTATAGAAGGTTTTGGGGGCAGCTAAGATTTTACAAAAATTATGATATCTGCCAGAACCAGCTCTTAGGTATGGCGATTGTGGGGCTTTGATCACAATTGCGCTATCGAGACCGTGGTTTATCGGGATTGCGATTGCGGTACCTAAGACCGAGTTAAAAGTTCTGTACATGACCTCAAGATGTAAATCTAACCCCAATCCCTTGTTCCGACTAGGCATAACAGTATTATAAATAGAGATTTTCATACGTAGAATGTGCTATCACAGCCCCGATCTTAAAGAAATTTAACATTGATTTTGTAGGGTCTTTTTAGTTGCACATAATGTGTACACGTCCATTCAAGCAGATAAAGGATTACTTTTGGGTAGTCAAGACTTTACCAATAGTGTGCACACTAACTATAACAGCTAACCACAGCACAATGACAACTAAGCATGAATTTGGTAACATAAAATTAATTCAGGCCCTTTTTACATGGTACGAGGTCAAAGTATGCAATTATTTAAAAATCACGGGAGTTGAGTAAACTTACTAGGTTAAATGATGCTATTGGAATGATATGCAACTTAGAAAATTTGAATCTTCATCCCAACTTCGCTCAATATGTAATGAGCGACAGAGGGACAGATGATTCAAATTTTCCAAGATAAAACTTGGAAAATGTGAGGGAATGGCGAGCAAGTTTTGATCTCGCCATTTTTAAGACTTGAACCTTTTACCCAACTTCACATCTATCTTTCAGATTAGATCAGTGGGTAAAAGAGTCTGCATCAATAGGCCATTCCTTATACTTCAAAAGTTGAGCATCTTAGTCTTTTATGGATGGGGTTCCATGTGCTCCCTTGGAATGACAAACTCTGAAACATAAGAGTCAGAATCCACCTCCCCACAATCCTCCATTTGGTCAAAGGGATGGATCCTCATAATATCCTCTATGTCTAATTTTAAAAAGTGGGTTGAACGAGGTCCAACCCCTAATTCTGAGTTATCCTCCTCCAAAGCATATTCACCCTTAAATGAGCTAGAGTTATCATAAGAGGTTTGCATCGATTCTTCTCTTGACACTAGGTTCATTTCTTTTATTTTGGCTTTTTCTTCCTCATATGAGTTGGATTGTTAGGAATCTGCCAGGGTTTCTTTGCTACCAAACTAATCATCATAGATTGGTTTTTCTTCTTGTCATACTTCCTCTTGGGTAATAAGCATGGTAATGATAGTTTCAAGCTTTTCTTTTTCGCCCATCGCTGCCTAGTTGTCCACTCTAGATAGATGTGTTCTAGGCCCTCCTCTGTTGCTTTCAACCGATCCAAAATGGCTTGTAACCTTGGGCCACAGCTATTGGACTCGGTATTTTGATCTTCCTTCTTCTCTTCATCATACCCATCAATCTCAAAAGAAGGACTAGCAACTCGGTTAGCATAATAGAGAGAAAGGGCGCGTGGATAATCACTCTAATGTCCATATCGACCACTACATAAAGAGCACCTATACTCTCTATAGGATTGAGATGGTGAATCCATCTCTCTCCGAGAAGCATAGTCACAATAGCTCGTGAAGTATGGTATGCCGTGACATAGATATGGATCGTCAAGTCAGACTTCCAACTAACAACATCATATTTATCGGAAGATGCAATAGAAAAATAAAAAATAAAATAAACTCTAGCTATAAAAGAAAATCACAAACAAATATATACAAGCTTTAATTCAAGCAAGTAACTAAAATTCAAAACTAACTTAATACGCCTAATTGTTCACCGACAACGGTGCCATTTTTTATAACTCTCAACTTACACGTCTATTTAAGTGTAAGGCGATCGTCGTCAATATATTTACCCAACTTTGGAGTCAGGTTCGAATCCACGAGAAACAATGTGAGTAGCGATCAAATTAATTTTAAATGATGGATAAAAGTTAAATTCAAAAAAATGGTACAAAAAGATAAAATGGGTGAGATAGGTTTCTATACTAATATGTCTTTTTGGGTTTTTCTAGTATAAATTCGAGGCTACGAATAATTATAGTATTAATAATTATTCACGGATCTTGGGATTATGCATTACTAAGGGAGTGACATATGGGAGAGATTAATCAACATCAATTTAGTAAATCAAATATGGGTAGGTTTGGTTATAGATTTTGATGCTAGTCTTTCAACAAAACTTCAAACTTTCACCCATTGATTCTTTCGAATACCTAATAGGTGTGTTCAATAACTAGTAACCTCAACCTCAATCTAGACATCCCTATTTCTAGGATGATACCCATGGCATTGTTAACCTCACATTCACCCTTATGTCTAAGATAGTGAAAAATTAGCAAACTATATACATAATTGTCTATCATTGCTTTGGTATCCACATCCCCCTCTTTTGAGGATGATATAAATTCCTAAAGTTCACCCAAAACCTTCTTTCGAAGATGGCCTTGAACTTTCTAGAGGTTGGAGCTTTCACTCATCAAACCCATGTGGGTATTTGGGGCTTTTAATCATCAATTCCCAACCAAAATAGCATAGCATTGATAGAACCCTTAAACTTGAACTACCAAATAGATGCTAACAATAACAACCCACACACACTTTAACCCCTATTCACATATAACCCCAAGAGGGAGATTTAGCTACACAGAAGATAAATAAGCATAGATTTACCCATAATCTCCATTGAATTGAATTGTTGAAGGTTTAAGCAAATGTTACTTCAAACTTGGTTCTCCCACAATATTAACAATGGAAGTGAGCAAATCTTCCGCTTAGAAAGTCTCTAATGTATTTTTCACCCAAAATTTATACAATGTTTTCTTCTCCAAAAATAGAGGCTTTGAACTACACAAAACTAAACCTAAAAATTGGAGAAGATGGAAGTTTTCTCTCTCATGATAAGATTTGAGTCCTTTTTGTCAAATTGGGATCAGCATGTGTAATTACAGTTTTGCCCTTGGGCTAAAATCCTCCGCTAGGCTACGATCGCGCAGGTCTAGCTGCGACCGCCGCTACGTGACCATAGTTTGCCTCCAAGACGGCAATTGATTAACCATCCTTGACTGTCACACTAGCGGTCAGCAGATCGCGACCGCGGTACCTGAGGCCCTTCAGGTATTTAGGTGTACTTTCTTGCTCCCTTTTTGATCATTTTGAGATCCAATCCATATCTTTCCAACCCTTTAACTCTATTCTAGCAAGAAGTGGCTATTAGTGCATCTAATCGCAATTATGTCTAACTTATTCATCCATAAGAAAGTAATGTGCACGAAAATAAGTGCGATTGAGTGGTAAACTCACCACCTATCACCAACCCTCATGTCGACAAACATGAGTTTTTAGTGTCCGTTCTTCGGACTCACACCTTTACGGCTAGCTACGACAACCCCCATTATTGCCCAATTAAAACATATTATGCATAACCGAACCAATTCCAAGAGTCAATTATTAAGGTATTGTAAAGTGGTATCGTCATACCAACTATAGCTTGCAAACAATTTCATTAACCAACACTTAGGGGGTTCCCATGTACCCCACAGACTCCATTATTAAAATCACGTGGGGGATTCCCGTGTACCTCGCAAGGTTTTCATTATATAATCACTTGGGAAATTCTTATGTACCCTACAAGGTTTTCAAAACCATCCATAACCATTTAACCATTTATACCATGCAACAGTTAGAAGAAATAAGTCAAACTAAACACTTTAGGGATTCCCATTGTACCCCTAACTCAAATTCCCACCTTCCTCACAACTGCAGACCAATTCTACAATACAAGGTTGGGTTATAACCACTTCAAAAGTCATAAGTTTAGAGAAAGTTACCATTATCAAGTTCCACCACCATACACATGCACCCATATGTTCAAAATCATATTTAAAATATGGAAAACCATAATTAAACCATGAGAAAACATCATCCAACATTAGGCTTTAAAAGACCCCCAACCTTTAGTTCAAAACCATAACAACACCATGAGAGCCATACATTAAAACATGTGGTTTAAGTAAAATAACAGTGAGGGAGTAGTAACATGCCTCAGATACTAAGAAATTTGGAAGAGATTGTACCCTTAGAACCCTACATAACCACTTTCTTTGAAATCCTAGCCCTATCCTACTAATTTGGTTAATCTTTGTCCTAACTACACGTCACCACCCTTAATGACTCGTATCACCAAGTTGTAACCAAACAAATAACCCAACCACCACGCACTAGACACCTTATGACTAGGGTCACCTGACCCATTAAAATACCATACAACTCGCATGGTCAAGTCGTTATCATGACAGTGAACTCAAAGCTCAAGAAATTTCCAAGGGCCAAAATCTGAGGTGTTTCAACTCTCCCCCACTTGGATCATTCTTCCTCGAATGATAGGACAAAGTAGTAAATAGAATAAGTAAACCCCAAACATCTCTACTCCTACCTTTAACTAAGTAAGAAAACAAAGGTATTAAGAATAACACATACCTTACGCATGATCGTCCAGAGCAAAAAACAAGAATTGATACTTAGACTTCATATCCTATTCGGCTTCCCAAGTAGCGTCTTCAACCTTGTGGTTACTCTATAGAACTTTTAACGAAGCTACATCATTCATCCGTAATCAACGAACTTGCCGGTCTAAAATTTCAATAAGGACTTCCTCATAAGAGAAGGAATCCAAAATACCAATATCCTTGTTAGGCACAATCTGCGATGGATCACCCACACAATTCCTCAACATAGACACATGGAACACCGGGTGAATAGAGCTCAAACTAGGGTGGAACTCCAATTCATATGCAATATTACAAACTATCTTCAAAACCAGATAAGGACTGACATACCGAGGACTGAGCTTCCCCTTCTTCCCAAACAGCTTCACCCTCTTTATGGGAGATACCTTTAAGAACACCCTATCCCCAACCTCAAACTCTAAATTCCTACGTCTCACATCCACATAGGAATTTTGGCAACTTTGGGCAGTTTTAAGACTATCCTAAATCGCCTTCACTTTCTCCATGGCTTGGTGAACCAAATCCGGGGTGAATATATCTACCTCACCAACCTCGAACTACCCAATAAGAGACCTACACCTCCTACCTGACAAGGCCTCAAATGGAGTCATCCCAATGCTAGAGTGGTAGCTATTAGTATACACAAACTCTATAAGAGCCAAATGTTCAACCCAACTACCACCATAGTCGATCATGCAAGCTTGAAGCATATCCTCCAATGTCTAAATAGTCCTTGCCATTTGCCCATCTGACTATGGGTGAAAAGCCACACTAAGACTCGCCTTAATCCCTAAATATTTCTAAAATGACCGCCAAAAGTGTGATGAGAGCTGAGGACCATGTCGAACATGATAGAAACAGGTGTCCCATGCAACTTTACACTTTTATTAATAAAAGAAACTTGGCATAATCCTCTGCTGAGTAGTTTGTCCTTACTGGCAAAAAGTGAGCAGACTTTGTCATCCTATCCACAATGATCCAAAATTGAATCAAACTAATTTCGATACCGAGAAAGACCGGTAATGAAATCAATATTGATCACTTCCTACTTCCACACAAGCAACTCAGTTTCTTAATAAAATCCTCCAATCCACAAGTGCTCAACTTTCACTTGCTAACACATCAGGCACTTAGCCATAAAACTAGCCACATCCCGCTTTATATTGTTCCACTAATACATATCCTTAAGGTCATGATACATTTTTGTCGAACCAAGATGAATAGCATAATGTGACTCATGCGCCTCAGCCAGGATTCTGTCTCACAATCCTCTGTGTCAGGGATGCACAATCTCCCTTGGTACCGTAAGGTACCATCACCACTAATCTCAAAGGATATCACTTTCTGCCACTATATCACCCTTGAGTTTCATCAAGATAAGATCCAATACCTGTTTCTCCTTATTTCAGTACTAATAGATGACTGTGCCACCTTCTTCACAAATACACTACTATTTTTGAGTCCAAGAGACGAACTCCAAGGTTATCCAAATGGTGAATATCTTTTGCCAATTCTCACTTTACCTCATCCACATTAGCTAGACTCCTCATGGATAACCTGCTAAGAGCATCAGCAACAATGTTAGCTTTACCTAGATGGTAATGAAGGCTCGTGTATAATTCTTAAGCAGCTCAAGCCATCTTCTTTGCCTGAGATTAAGCTCTTTCTGTTATGATCAAAAAAGATATCCACATGCTCTCCGTACAGATAGTGATGCCAGATTTTCAAATCGAACACCATAGCCAATAACTTTAAGTCATGAGTCAGATAAATCTTTTTATGTACCTTCAACTTCCTCGAGGCATAAGCTATCAATTTTCAATGTTGCATCAAAACACAATTGTGCCCCACACGGGATGCATCGCAATATACCACAAAACCATCAGTGTCTTCAGGCAAGGTCAAGACCAAAGTTGATGTTAGTTTATCCTTCAGCTTCTCAAAACTATCCTCACAATCATCGAACCATAAGAACTTTTCCTTTTTCTGAGTTAAATTAGTCAACGGGATAGCTATAGTCAAAAAACTCTCCATAAATCTCCTGTAGTAATCAGCTAAACCCAAGAAGCTCCGAATATTGGTTAGAGTCGTGGGTCTAGTACACCTCTAAACCACTACAACTTAATGTAGATCCACCATGATCCATTCACTAGATATGACATGACCTAAGAAAGTAACATTATTCAATCAAAATTTGTATTTCAAAAATTTGGCATACAACTGTTGCTCCTTCGGGGTCTGCAACACAATGTGGAGGTGATCGGCATGATCCACCTAACTCTTCGAGTACACCAAAATATCATCTATGAATATGATGATGAATAAATCCAGAAACTAACAAAAAACCTTATTCATTAAGTCCATGAATATCGTCGGGGCATTAGTCAACCCAAAAGACATAACCAGGAACTCAAAATGCCCATATTAGGTATGGAAGGTAGTCTTAGGAATATCCACCTCCCTAATCTTTAACTGATGATACCCGAATCAATGATCGATCTTAGAGAAGAACTTAGCACCCTGAAGTTGATCAAATAAATCATATATCCTTGAAAGGTGGTATTTATTCTTTATTATTACCTTATTCTATTGTCGGTAATCAATACAATTTCGAAGAGGCCCATTCTTTTTTCGTACGAATAATATCGATGCACCCCACGGAGACACACTAAGACAGATGAAACCCTTGTTTAAAAGATCCTGTAATTACTTCTTAAGATCTTTTAACTCAGCTGGAGCCATTCTATATAGGGGGAATAGAGATAGGATGAGTGTCCAAAACAAGATCAATCCTAAAATCAATCTCCCTATCAAGAGGGACACCAGGAATGTCATTAGGAAAGACTTCAGGAAATTCATTCACCACCAGGACAGAATGTAAATGAGGAACCTCCAAGTTAGAATATTTAACCCAAACCACATGATAGAGACACCCCTTGGATATTAATCTTTGGGCTCTAAGATATGATATGAACCTTTCCTTGGGTACTAGATAACCACTCTCCCATTCAATAACTAGCTCATTAGAGAAATTAAAGATAACCTTATGGGTTTGACAGTCTAGAGAAGCATAGCATGAGTGCAACCAATCAATTCCCAATATGACATCAAAATCAACCATATCTAATTCAAACAGATCCACCAAAGTATCCCGACCACCCACAGTTACCACACACCCATATAGACTCTTCTAGCAACCACAGAGTCACCCACCAGGGTAGAAATAGAAAAGGGGTCCTAAATACACTTGGGATCAAAACCAAAATACACAGCCAAAAATAGGGTCATATAAAAAAGAGTAGACCCCCGATCAAGTAAATAGTACACAATATGGAAAAAGAGCTTCAACATACCTGTAACGATATCAGGCAATTCCTCAAACTCTTGGCGGGTAGTAAGAGAATAAAGTCAGTTCTGACCAGTTCCGGAGCCAGATGGTGTATCCTTTGGTGCCGAAGCTGAAGAAGAGGCAACTAAAACCTTGTTTTCCCTAGAAGCAACCTTGGCCACTGGACAGTTTCTAAGCATATCCCTAGATGACCACAGTTGAAGCACGTGTCCCTTTCCTCATCATATAAACCCCAATACAGTCGACCATAAAACTTATAGAAAGGATATAATGGAGCTGATTGGGCCCCACTAGCCTGAGATTGGGCACCCTGTGCCCTACAATTATTGCCACTCTGAAAATGTCTGTCACCAGATGGCTTTGGGTACGGAGCACTAGCCATCGGGTGAGACCCAAAATTCCACCACTTCCTTTTAGACCATTTTCCACCATCCCTGCCACACTACTATTAGCCACCACCCTGCTCAAAAAATCTAAACTTCTTGCTCTGCCTCTCCCTTATCTCCGTCTGCTTATTCTCTTCCTCAACCTGCTGCATGTACATAACCAACCTGGAGATGTCCGTGTGCTTATCTAACAAGGCAGCCTTACTCCCCAAAATAAAGTCTCGAGATAGCCTTAAAGTGAACTTTCTCATTCTAGCTCTAATGATAGAAACCAACTCCAAAGCATACCAAGACAACTGATGAAACTTCAAGCCATACTCTTTGACTGGCATCTTGCCTTACTTAAGGTTAACAAACTCTTCCGCCTTTGCCTTCCTCATCTCTTGAGGAAAGAAGTGTTCTAATAAAGCATTAGAAAACTCATCCCACAGGGCTGACTCAGCATCTCACCCCTTGATTAGTCTTATTCCCCATACCACTGATAAGCCATATCCTTCAATTGGTAGGCGGTGAACTCCACGCCCTCTACATTAGTGGCATGCATCACACAAAAGATCTTTTTCATTTCATCAAGAAAACTTTGAGGATCCTTCTCGACCCTAACACTAGTAAAAGTTAGAGAGTTCAACCTTATAAACTGTCCAACCTTTGTGGCATCAGAAGATGGAGTAACAAAAGCACCATACTCATACTACGAAGCTACCAACTGAGCCAACATATAGATATACTAATGAAACTCAGCATTTCTCACATAAGCCTGAGGAGATCGAGAAAGACTGGATAGGACCGGTGGAACTCTAGAAGGGCAATCAGGAACTAGACCCCTAGACATGGTTTAGACCCCATACGTAGGACGTGTCCCATCAACATTGTCCTCAGGTGGGACAGAGGAGTTTTCATTTGCTTTAGATCATTTGGGAGGCATTATCTGAAAAGAAAAAAAAATAAATTAGAGAAAATTTTGGGACCTTAGACTCTACAGCTCAAAAATAGAAAATATGAAAGAGAAATATTTCTAAATGCCTTATATCCTCTCCCTTATGAGTGTGGCATGCTTACACCCTTAAAGAGACTCTACTCAACATAGATTTGTGGATACCCAATTGACCATAAACCTAGGGCTCTGATACTAATCTGACATGACCCAAACCAGGGCCTAGTCATGCCAGGTATCTCAACTCCAACCAGGACCGAAGACCACACCCAATACCCAAACCATTAACCATCCTACACCCCATATTGGATGAATTTCAAACATATAACAAGATAAGATAGTATTAAATTAACCTCATTAAAATGAGTCTATAACTAAAACCAAACATCCACAACCAAATGACCGTCCAATATCGATCCCAATGTCAATACCAATACCAATACTAATACCGATACCGCCTATGCCCATAGTAGTCTAACAAAGACTCTAACAAAAATTAAAGTATATCCAGTTGGGACATGCCCCCAACCATAGCCAAAACTAAAACCAAAGAAATAAAAATGATTTAAGGAAATCCATAGCATGAAATAGGGTCTTTTGGAGTATAGAAGCTCACCACTTCAGTCTGAGTCAAAAGTTATCCCTGAATCCTAAGTCACTGAGCAGGAAGAGTAAAAGTATGGTCGGTTCCTATATCGCATGGGGATACAGTACCCAAAGACAGTTGGTAGAGTGAACGTTGACATGTAAATTAGGGATAAAGATAAAATAATACCATTACTTCAAAACCAGGTCAAATAACCATATGCAATCACATATATACATATATATCGTGTCAGGATAGGGGACAAGGTTTACTATACATTTAAAACAATAACGTAGATTGTGTATCTCTACTGTTATAGTCCCACCCATGGGCTATATGGGTCCAATGTTACCCCCTAAATGGTCCCAGTGAGTGTAGTCATATGAACCGGAGATATCATAGAAGGCTGGGGATTCTCGTGTACCCTCTCCCTCCATGATACATATATACATGTATAGATTTGGTGGATTCCCATGTACCCCACAATCATAAGGTCACTAAGACCAACCCCCATGTAGGCAAACATGAGTTTCCAGTGTTCATCTTTCGCACTCACACCTTCATGGCTAGCTATCAGAACCTCCATTATTGCCCAATTAAAATATTTTACACATAACTAAACCACCAATTCCAGGAGTTAATTATTAAGGTATTATAAAGTGGTATCGTTATATCGACTATAGCTTACAAGCAATGTCATTAGCCAATACTTAGGGGATTTCCATGTACCCCGCAGACTCCATTATTAAAATCACTTAGGAGATTCCCATGTACCCCACATGATTTTCATTATATAATCACTTGGGGGATCCCCATGTACCCCACAAGGTTTTCAAAATCATCTGTACCCATTTAACCATTTTTACCATGCAATAGTTCAAGAAATATGTCAAACCAAACACTTTGGGTATTTCCATTGTACCCCTAACTCAAATTCCTACCTTTTTCACAACTATAGACAAATTTTACAGTACAAAGTTAGGGTTATAACCACTTCAAAAGTCACAAGTTTAGAGAAAGTTACCATTATCAAGTTCCACCATCATACCCATACATCCATATGTTCAAAACCATTTTTAAAACATACAAAATGATAATTAAACCATAAGGAAACATCATTCAACATTAGGCATTTAAAGACCCCCAACCTTTAGTTCAAAACCACAACAATACCATGAGAGTCATACATTAAAACATGTGCTTTAAGTAAAATAAAAATGAGAGAGGAGTAACATGACTGAAATACGAAGAAATTTGGAAGATATTGCACCCTTAGAACCCTAGATGGCCACTTTCTTTGAAACCCTAGCCTTAGCTTGAATAGAGAGTTTGAGAGAGAATTTGAGAGTGTTTTATTAGGAATGATGTGCTAATAAAGTCCCAAGGAAGGTTTTAAGTTTTTGTGTCAAAGAGACTTAAAGTGGAAAATGTTCAGAATACCCTTAGCTTAAAAGTTGTAAAATGTCGTTCTTGGTTACGAGTCGACCCATTGACTCATCACCATATCACACGACTTGTAGCCTTGAGTCGTATCCTAGATAGTGAGTTGGACACCTATGCATTGTCCTCCTTATGACTCTATGATCCCGTTCATAACCCGACCCAATGACTCATAAGTTCTAGTCATAACTAGCAAGTACCCATATATGTCAGATACTGGACAACCTACGACTTCACCTCACGACTTATGACCTATCCTCACGGCTCCTAGTGAGCCACTCTTGCTCAAAGCAAAGTCAATCCACTAAGTTACTAATTTGGTTAAGGTTTGTCCTAATGACTCATCACCATCCTTAACAGCTCGTATCACCAAAGTTGTAACCAAGATATAAAAACCAACCACCATCCACTGGATACCTTACAACTAGGGTCAACTGACCCATCAAGTCACCATACCACTCTATGATCAATTCTTAATCACGGAGTGATCTCAAAGCTCAGAAAATTTCCAAGGGTCAAAATCTGGGGTGTTTCATACAATCTCTAGCAATATAACTTTTACCCAACATGGAGTCAAGATTGATTCCACAAAAATAAAGACGATAAGTTCACCTTTGAGTGTGACAAGTAACTAAGTGTTTGCACGTAATGCTAAAATAACGTGATAAAGTAAATGGGGATTAATTTAAAATGGTTTCATGTTTAAATTATTGATTTCAACTTTGGGCTGACAAAATGAATTCTAGAGAATGTAATCCATAGGTAAAATCACTTGGGGTTATGCCTTCTTGAGAGTGAATATACACGTGGGTAAGTGAAAATGTACCTAGATTCAATTAATAGTTACAACTAGGCTTGGTCTTAGTAATGGAGGTAGTCTTTCAGTCTACCACCAAATTTCATGTGGGTTTCTTTCAAACACCCATATGTATAAAATACCAATCAACCAATGACCTCAAATTAGTTAGTCTATTTCTAGCACTATCTATTAAATAAGAATTACTCAAGTCTTTCTTAACTAAATCTTTCCACTCTTGTCTTGTTTTTTCAAGCAAAACACGAGATCCAAGCATGAATCAAGTTTGAAACTTCAATTCTTGAGTTGAAACATAGAGATTTAGCTAAGATCATAACATTATATCAAATAAAAAGGTAAATAATCCCTACCCACACATAATCAACAGTCAATAATGTTAACCCTAAGCTTGGAGAATCAGTTACTCATAATAAGAAAAAAGAAGATATACCTAGATTCTCATTTAAATCTGCAAGAGGATCCAAATATTTTCAAAGAAATTTCAAATTTCAAGCAAGAAATAAGCAATAAGTAACTAAGATTCAAAATAGGGTTTCAATCACAAACTTTTGATTCAAGATATGACAAAAGATGGGATTCTAAGCTGTCAAAACATCTTTATATCTTTAGCAAAAAAAGACCAATAAATTATGAAAATGCCACCACATCTAATTCGATAGATGAGCACACCATTGTCGAATAGCTCGGCGATACGCCATATTGTACTTGCTTCACTAAATCGGCGTTAAGTTTAAGCTTCAGGGGTTGGATTCTGTAACTTTTAGTGATGGGGAGCTGCTCCGTCAATCTGCTAAGCGATATGCCGAATTACTCTTTTCCATCGTTGAGTTGTTTGGATTGAGACGATGAAATCTTTAAATTGGCAATACGCCAAGCATTTTGGAAATGCTCCTTGCACTTTGAGATCTAATTTTTTATATTTTTACTTCTTTTAGTTCGTCTAGTCAATTCTTGACTTTTACCCTGAAAATCAATCAAACAACATTAAACTAACTCAAACTGGCATTGAGGACTTGATTTCATATCATTTTTAGGTCAAACTGAGTCACAATTTGCCGACTCGTCTAGCATTCAATAATCAAACTAAAAAAACTTTTTTCAATGCATCCAAATTAATTCTACTGCTCAGAGAGTCTGAGAGATATCACTAAAGAGAATTTTCCTAGGCTCCTAGCTAGTCCTATTTGTACAGTTGGAATGCCATATCCTTTCTTGTTTTAGAGAAAAATATATTATTATACAAGAGATACTTTTTGGAGCATATATTATATACATAGAAAATGTTAAAATATACCCCTATATTCACTCTCATTCACTCACACTCTCTCTCTATATATATATATATATAATTACAATAAATATATTCTCCATTAAAAAGAATGGTATGTTTATAGTAAAACTTACATAAATCTCAATATGTTTACATCTAATTACATCCTATCCCATCTTTATTAAAATTACAGGATATCTCGTTTTTGTATTTTTCAAATATATTTTGTTACAAGAGATACATAACGTCAGATACATAATATGCAATTGATTTACCGTGCTAATAAGGGAAAAATGGATAATGAATTTAATGAGGAGTAAATCATGCTCTTAACCTTAAATAAATGATCAAAAATCCCTAAAAATATGAAATCAGTTCTTATGTTGATTTTTAAACTATCCTTCTCCTTATCCATGTTTCTGAAAAATTCATCTACTCTCTTCTCTTAATTTTTTTTGCATTTTCGTAGCCACACAATTTTTTCTCTAAGCACTTACTGTTCTTCATACGCATATAAGCATGCCATATTTTATGTTCATGATAGGGACGAACCTTATCAAGATCAAAAGATGTTTATTCAAGGCCACTAATTTATTTAAGGTTGAGAATGTTAGAGTTCGTTGAGCATTTTAATAACAAAATTGATGGCCTTTCACGTTAACCGTATTATATACTTCTTATGCAGTTACTTCAAAGGCACATTGATACTCATTACTAGAAACTCTGGGGATTTAGAAGGAAAAACTGCCAGCATGTAACACTTTCAATTAGTACTCCAACATGTATTAAAAGGTTACTACTTGAGTGAAAGTGTTTTTGAGCCAAAACTTTGGATTTGACTACTTATCCAGAGCTTATTGTATCATATCACATCACTTTTGAAAGTTCTATGTATGTGACTGGACATCATGTACAAATATAGACAACACTTATTTAGGTTAATCAATTTTATTTGTTGTGATCATAAATGTTAGCTACCGAAAATACCAAGCAATATACATAATAATGCTATGCACTTTTATCAAGAGATACATGCTATTATGGAAGATACATCTATCTATAACAAGAGATACATTTTTTAAAGTTTATAAGAGATACATATTACATTATAACAATCTTATATGTATCTGAAAGATACAACTTCAGACAAAATATAGATAATTTTGACAGAGATACATGCTATATCCGAAATTACCAAGTAATGTAGATAATAATGCTATGCACTTTTATCAAGAGATGCATATTATTATGAAAAATACATGCATCTATAATAAGAGATATATTTTTTTTAAGATTTGTAAGAGATACATACTATATTATAACAATTTTATATGTTTCTCTTATTGTAACTATTTATTATCTAGTAAAGTTACCGCACCTACAAACGCACCCCCCTACAATTGGTATCAAAACCTTGTTATTTAAAAAATACGGAAGTCGTATATATATATGGATTTACTTGATTAATTTATTAATTATGATTTATTTGATAAAACTAGATTTAGATATTTTCCAAAATATTATTTAAATGAATAACGTACAAAAATATAAGGAATTAAAATAAATAATATCTGAAAAACGTAAAGAATTAAAAATAAGGATAGAAAGACTACAGTATAATATAATTGCCGGAGTTAGTAAAAACTCAATAATGCACAAAAAGAAGAAATATCAAATTTAGAATCAACAATAGATAGTCTAGAATATACATACCAACATGATCTATTAACAATTAAATAAAAAATGAACAAAGAACAATTTATAATAGATGAAAAATATATGAAAACCATGAAGAATTAAAAATAAAAATAGTACTTTCTAATCTAGGAAGAAGGTATAAGAAAATAGGTGAACATTTATATTTAATGTTAAAAAAAGAAGAATTAAAATTAGAAGATAAATTGACAGCTATGGTAAGAATAGAAAAAGAAAATGAAGAAATAGATAGAAAAAAGGAAATAGAAAAAATAAAACAACAAACTACAGAAGAAATACGAAAATAGAAGAAACTAAAAATAGTAAGATTGCTGGATTAGGAAAAAAAACTACAAATGTTAAAAGATCTGTATGAAAAAAGACAGAAAGAAAAAGAAGAAAAAGATAAAGAACAAAAATTATTAAATGAGATAAATCAATTTAAAGAAAAAATAGAAATAAACAATAAAGAAATAGAAACCAAGGAATTAGAAATTAATACAATAGATATTGAAGAAACAGATAATTATGATTCTGAAGATAGTAAAACATATACAGAAATTTTAACAATTACAAAAAGTTTAGAAATCACTGAAAAACAAGAAGTAATTAATGAAGAAAACTTAGAAAAAATAAACACAGAAATAAACACTCTTGATAAAAAAGAAGATGAAAATATAATACCTAGAACATCAGAAATAAGAAAACCTACATATTATAAGAATAAGTTTAAAAGATATAATCTAAAGAATTAATATGACAAATGGACACCAAAACAAATAGTTAATAAAAATTATAACTTTTTAATCTTAGATTGTGTAATAAATACAAAGAAAACAATACAATTATGGATAGAATATATGACAAAACAACTATTAGATAATAATATAAATATAACATATACACCATAATATATAGAAAGAACACTAATAGGAACAGTGAAATTATGGTTTTTAAATATAACTGAAAATAGTAAAAGGGTATTAAGAACTGAAAAACCTACAGAAGGAACATCATCAACAACTACAACTAAATTAACACCTATATAATTATTAAAAAAAATATGAAACAGCTATAAAAGACGAATTTAGTAGCATGACAACAACAAAACAAGAACAAAATGAAGAGAAAGATACAAATAGAAATTTAATGTTAAAATTAGAAATATGTAATATGTGCTACATAGATGAATATACTTGCGCATTTAAAGAATATTATTATAAAGGAGCATATAATACAGAAGAAAGTAAAGAAATAAGAAAATTATATTTTAGTAAATTACCTGAACCATTTAGTTCAAAAATAATAAAAAGTTGGGATGAAGCAAAAATAGTAGATACTCTAGGAGCAAGAATAAAATTTTTACAACAATGGTATAGAAAGTTATGTGAAAAATATAGAGAAGAAATAAAAATGGAAAAACATTAATAAGAAATTTAGCATGTTGCAAAGATAAAATAGCACCTCAATTTGGATGCGAAGAAAGATATTATATGAAAAGAAAAAGACATAAGAAATATAAGAAATACAAAAAATCAAAATATAAATATAAAAAATCAAGAAAAAGGTATTATGTAAAATTATAAACATAAAAACCATATGGGAAAAAGAAATCTATAAAAGAATGTACTTGTTATAATTGCGGAAAATTAGGACATCTAGCTAGAGATTGTACATTACCTAAAAACCCAAAAAATAAACAAATATCAGAAATAAAAAATAGAAAATACAGAATATATGTAGACAGATTATATAGATTACGAATTAGAAAGTAAAGACAGTATATATGAAATTTCAAAGAATGAAACAGATAATGAAATAGAAGATAATGAAATAAATAATGAATTATACGAATTAAATGACTGAAGAAGATATACAAATAAACCAAATAGCTGAAGAAGATATAAAAATAATAACAAAAGAAGAATAATAAACGATATAAAAAGTAGAGACCCAATAAAATATGTACACCTTGGAGGAACAGAGATATTGATAAAAGCATATTTTAGAGAAGGAATAGATACACCAATAGAATTATATTTAGCAGATGATAGAATTATAAAACCTATAGAAAAAAGTATAATAACTGTCATAAAAGGAAATTTAATATACCAAAAATTTAAATTTATAATAAGTGCAAATTATTCAGTAGCAATAACAGATAAAAATATAGATAAACCATTAGTATTATATTGAAAAATATCAGGAATAGAACTTACCCCAGGAAGTAAAATATTTACAGCAAGATATAAAAATCTATATGTATTAACTACAAAACACAAAATAATAGGAAAAAATAAAATTAATAAAATACAAATAGAAAGTCCTTTTGAACAATTCATAAAAATAATTGATAATAATGATTATAGTTACAAAAATATAGATATAGAAGAAGATTTAGAAATAATAAATGATAGAATAAGTACAACAAAAAGAATAGCTTATGAAAAACCAGAATCATCAAGATCATCAAAAAGAACAAGTTATGAAACAAGTTCAATAGTTAATTTAAACCAATATTACATAACAGGAACAATAAATGAAAAGGAATATTTAATACTCTTAAATACAGGACAAGCAGAAAATTATATAGCAAAATATCTAGTAAAAAAATGAGGAATTAAAATCTAATGATAATATATGCCTAGATCTACCAAGAAGCTTAATAAACACTAAAAATATAGCAGAAAAGGAAATAACAATAGGAGTTAGAAAAATGAAAATAGAATTTGAAATAAAGGAAGAAATGCAAAAAGCAGACATAATATTAGGAATTAAATGGCTAGAACAAGTAAAACCATACAATATAGAACATACACAATTATCTATAACATATAATAGATAAAAAAATTATTCTTAAGAAGAGTTTTAACATGATATGAAAATATATATATTAATGAAGATAGTAGTAGAAGGATATTACAGTAGATATTATACGCCTATGATACAGGAGCAGAAGCTAATTTATGTAGATATAATTGTTTACCAGAAAGTAAATAGGATAAATTAAAAACACCAATAATAGTTAAAGGATTTAATAACGAAGGAAGCTTAATTACTTATAAAGGTAAGAATGTAAAAACACAAGTATGGGATAAAATATTAACAATAGAAGAAATCTATAATTATGAGCTAACATCAAAAGATATACTTTTAGGAATGCCATTTTTAGATAAATTATACCCACATATAATACTAGAACAGATTGGAGGTTTACAACA
Organism: Capsicum baccatum var. pendulum; assembly: GCA_030864225.1. Classification (NCBI taxonomy): domain Eukaryota; kingdom Viridiplantae; phylum Streptophyta; class Magnoliopsida; order Solanales; family Solanaceae; genus Capsicum; species Capsicum baccatum. The sequence continues at coordinate 49,052,201 of CM061551.1, read as the reverse complement.
CCATGTAAACAGAAAGTAAGAGCAAAAAGAGTTACTAATAAAGTAAGAAAGAAAATTGATTGGATAGAAGGAAGTGAAAAAAATTACACAAAAAATAGAAAATATAAAAAATACTGAAGATACAATAGAACTGGTCGTATTTTCAATAAATAAAAAGGAAATAACTATATTTTCAATAAATAAGATAGAAATAATTAAGAAAACATTAGAACAATTATATAGTGAAGATCCATTAAAATGATGGAAAAAACATAAAACCACTATAAAAATTGAATTAATAGATAAAAATAGCATAATAACCCAGAAACCATTAACATATAATTTTGATGATTTAAAAGAATTTAAAATGCATATAGAAGAATTATTAGAAAAACAATATATACAAAAAAGTAATAGTAAACATAATAGCCCAGCATTTATAGTAAATAAACATAGTGAACAAAAAAAAAGGAAAAAGTAGGATGGTTATTGATTATAGAAATTTAAATGCAAAAACTATGACTTATAATTACCCTATACCAAACAAGATACTAAAAATAAGATAAATACAAGGATATAATTATTTTAGTAAATTTGATTGTAAATCAGGATTTTACCATTTAAAGTTAGAAGAAGAATCTAAAAAATTAACCGCATTTACGGTACTTCAAGGATTTTATGAATGGAATGCACTACCATTTGGATATAAAAATGCACCAGGTAAATATCAACATTTTATGGATAGTTATTTTAAATAATTACCTAATTGTATAGTATACATAGATGATATACTATTATATACAAAAACTAAAGAAGAACATTTAAAATTATTAGAACAATTTACAAATATAATAGAAAAATCAGGAATAAGTTTAAGTGAGAAGAAAGCAGAAATTATGATAAATCAGATAAAATTCTTAGGAATACAAATAGATAAAATTGGAGTCAAAATGCAACAACATATAGTCCAAAAAATAATAAATTCAGAAGAAGAATTAGATACAAAAAAAAAATTACAATCATTTTTAGGATTAGTAAACCAAGAAAGAGAATATATTCCAAAATTAGCAGAAAACTTAAAACCATTACAGAAAAAAGGATGTAGAATATAGATATAATGAAGAAGACAAAAAAGAGGTACAGAAAATAAAATTACTTTGTAAAGAATTACCAAAATTACAATTTCCAGATGAAAATAAAAAAATTACATATATAGTAGAAGCTGGTGCAAGTGAATATAGTTATGGAGGAGTACTAAAATATAGGTATGAAGAAGAAAAATTAGAACATCATTGTAGATATTATTCAGGAACGTTTAACGAAACAGAAATAAAATGGGAAATAAATAGAAAAGAATTATGTTTTTTATATAAATGTTTAATAGCATCTGAACCATATATATCGTGTATAACAAGTTTATTGTTAGAACAGATAATACGCAGGTACGATGGTGGCTAACAAGAAAAATATAAAATTTAGTTACGACAAAGAGAATTCGGAGACTAGAATTAAATATACTGAATTTTACATTTACAATTGAAGTAATCAATACTAACAAAAATGTCATTGCAGATTACTTATCAAGACAAAGCTACTCAAACTGATTTACCAATGGCAGAGGTTGATGCCAAAGATACCCAGACTAACTTATTGCTCCAAATGTTTAAACAAATGAAGTTATTACAACAACAAGTTATTACATTAACTACTGAAGTTACAAATGTAAAAGTGCAAGTCGAGCACTATAAAAAACAAGATACTGTGCAGGAAGAGCACATTAAAAAACTAGACCTAGAAGGTGATGATGAGAAACACCTTAAAACTCAAATCACTGATGTAACTTCAATTACAGCTGCAGGCACATCTAAAGGGAAAAATATAGTCGCTCAAAATAGACCTGGAATACCAAAGAAAAAGAATTATAACCTTAGCCAAATATTTTCACAACCATATACACCAAATATACAAAATTTAGAAGCATTTACACCTCCCCAGATACATACATATTCTGAATCACTTAACCAAGAAAAACATATATACAATTATTCTTCTCATAAATACATTGACAACATACACACCTTACAAACCTTATTAAATACCAAACCTATTCAAAGTGAAGAGCTAACCGCACAACAAAAGGATATATTACCCAGAAATGCCAAAATTACAATAAACTTATTGCCTTACCAGGTACAAGCCCAAATTTTATTAAATCATGTTACTATTATGGACTATTATCTACGGTTTACACAACCGATGGATAAGAGTTAGTAGGAATCCCATAAAATTCACAAAGAAGTTATGACTTACAAGAGAATTACCAGCGGACAATTATTCTATGTTCGATTTTATTCTGCACCAGCAGAAATATTGTTTGACGAAATTAAACAGACTATTAATGTGGTCAAAATGGGTATGACCAGAGATTATATTATTTCAAAAAAAATATGTGTACAGACTGAGATACCAAAAATGCAAATACCAGTATTTTACCGCAATAAAAGAGTTATTGGAATAACCAATATATTATCAGAGTTACTTAATAATTATTCAAATAAAAAGCCAGTTTGTATATATAATTCAAAGAATCAAGCATTGATTTATTCAACTTGCAAAGAAGTTAGAGACCATGACATGGAAGAACTTAGAAAATGGAGATTAACACTCTTCAGACTAGAAGAACAACCATTAACAAGATGTATCAGTAAGGGAATTATTTCAGAAAAAACTATGGATCAATTTTTTGAAAAAGTTGGCCAAAAATACAAAGACCACATATGCAGCAGATATAGTGGCAAGCACAACTTTATTCCAGATGTGATGCTACATTGACAAGAAAATAGAGAAGATAACCAAAGCAGATACAAGGAAGAAAGAGATAAAAGACATGTGAATAAATTTACTTTACGTAAAACTTTTGTATAAAGTTTGTAAAGTCTTTAGATAGATTAGGCTTTTTGACTTTTCAAGCCAAAAGCATTTATGATTTTTGTCTTATAGTTAGATATTAAAGTCTTTATGTAAAGACTTTCATGTAAATTATGTCAGGACTTTAATTAGGTTAGGTAGACTTTGTAAAAAAGGTAGAACACGTGTAAACAAATTAGAAAAGCTTTTGTAAAGTTTCTCATTATAAATGAAAGGCATAGAAGGCAGAAAGAGGAAAGCCTTCATGCGTTGAAGCAAAAAATTCTCTCTTGTCTACAAAAAATATTTTGATTATTTATTAAAAAAATAGGTATGTTTCAATGAAAAAATCTATGAAGGAACAAAACTTAGAATTATCAAACCAACCGGAACAGGTATATTCATTTACTATTATGAATAGCTAAATTTATAATTCCTAACAATCATGATATTAGTTACTTTATAATAGAATTATTCGAAGAATAGCATGTTAAGAAGTTTATTAGCAAAGTGGAAACAGAGAAAAATCCCTAAGAACTATGTCATCCTAAAGGTGAAACCAATAAGGCAAGAAGCCGTGGTGGAGAGTAGCCACAGTTGAGGCGATGTTTAAGGGAAAAGAATCTGGATTACCATGCTAATAGTGACCGACGAACATGTTATTTAAGAATAATCTATTATATAGTAATCTAATATGGTCATATTTTGTTATGTGTATGATTGAAGGAAATATTTTAAAAATAACAATTTTATGAAAAATGAATAATTATTTATCTGATGAAATGGTAGATAAATTTAAAATACTTATTTTATATGCACTTAAGCATATAGAAGTAGTAGATATAAGAAAAATCATATTAGTGGTAAAATAGATCTATTATAAGTAGAATGGATCTATTTTTATTTGTGCGTGAATATTTCTTAACTTCTCTAAATATTTTTATTTTGAGTTTATTTATGTTAGTTTTATCGATATTCATATCTTGGGGGGTGATCATATGGTAATTGATTAAATGTTTTACTATAGTATTCTTTATTTTTTTTCTTAGTTTTTGTAATTCTTTTATATTATTTTGAAGGTATTCTAAATATTCTATATCTTTTGTTTCAAAATATCTAATTAGATTATCTTTCATAAGTTTTTCTAATAATATTATTTCTTTCATATTTTGTCTCCTATATTTTAAATATTCATAGTCTATCATTTTATCCTATAGTAATTGCAGATTTAAAACTTTCTGTATAATAATTTATCCTAACTGTACTGTAATGTATATCTAATTCTACATTTTCAATGCTATTTATTATCTTGTGTTGTTCTTCTTGTAGCGAGGTTTTTAAATTATATAAAATATCACATGTACTTTTTCCTAAATTTTCTAGGGTTTCTTCTATCCATATTAATTTTTCTTTTAGATTTTTCATTATTTTTCAAATTCGGTTTCTATAATTAATTTCTTCATTTAGATTATCTTGATTTTCTCTAGTTTTTCTAATATATTCTAACATTTCTTAATCTGAATAATATCCATTTGGGTAATTATCCAGATATAATTATTCTATTCAATTTATAGTTTCAATTTCATAGTCTAATACTTTTTCTAATATTATTCTCTTAATATTTATAATTTCTATATCTTTAAGTATATATAAGATTAAGACTTTAAGATTATTTATCATTTAAAATTGGTTAAATACTTTATTATAATATTTTTTTAGTTGTTTGTTTTAATCTCATTAATTCTTCTATATTTTCACTAAGAAATTGTATATATTTTATATCTATTTTCTAGAATTCTAAATATACATAATTTATCATAGTTAGTGTGTGGGTTTGGTATGTAAGTATTTATAAGAGTAGTTCGGTAGGTGTGGTATATAATTAATTCTAGTCATAAAATATCTATCAAATATTTTTTCCAATATGATTTTTCTTATATCTACTATTTCTATATCCTTAAATACATATAAAACAAGTATTTTAAATTTATCTACCATTTCGTCAGATAAATAATTATCCATTTTTTATAAAGTTGTTATTTTCAAAATATTCCCTTCAATCATGCACATAACAAAATATGATCACTTTAGATTGCTATATACTAGATTATTCTTAAATAACATATTCTTCGGTCACTATTAGCATGGTAATCTGGATACTTTTTTCTTAAACAGCGCCTCTATTCTGGTTACTCCCCTATCACGACTTTCTTGCCTCACCATTTCACCTTTAGGATGGCATAGTTCTTAGAAATTTTTCTCCTTTTCCACTTTGCTAATAAACTTCTTAACATGCTATTTTTCGAATAATTCTACTATAAAGCAACTAACATGAACTTATTTTATCATATCTTGATTTTTAGGAATTTATGAATTTAGCTATTCATAATAGTAAATGAATATACCTGTTCTGGTAGTTTTAATAATTCTAAGCTTTGTTCCTCCATAGATTTTTACATTGAAATATACCTGTTTTTTAAATAATCAAATTATTTATTATAGACAAGAGAGAGTTTTTTGCTTCAATCGTTTGAAGGCTTGCCTTCCTCTGAGCAAATGCTCTTCTATTTATATTTTTAAGAAAACCCGTAAACGTTTTACTTTTTACATTTGTCCTAATCTATTACCTACCTACTTTACCAAAGTCTTTACACCTATCTATAAAAGTAGAAAAACTTTACAAAGGTCCTAAATTATTTCTATAAAAAGACAAAACTTAGTAATGGCATTTTGCCAAAAAGTCAAAAAGTAACTAATAATTTACGTAAATGAATTAAGAAAGATATCTAATCTTCCATATGTCATTTTCTAGCATTAACTTGTCTTCTTTATGTCACTTCCTAGCATTAAATTGTCTTCTTTTTATTATTGCTCTGTCTTCTTTTTATTGCTCTGTATCTCCATTATTGCTTCATATCTTGCATCTTCCAGCTGTTGATTTCTTCTTCTATTCCAGTTGAACTTCAGGGACAATATTATCTTCTCCATTACATTTTGAACATTGATGGTCTGGATATTTATGTCCAATTAACTTGCAATATCTGGTTAATAATTCTTCCGAGATAAATTTTTCTCTAATGGCTCTGGCGATAGATTTTTTCTCTGGATTAAGTAACGTCACGATCCATTGCCTAACGTCTTCCGTATCTGCTTGTCGTAGTTCCTTTGAATTTGAGTATACTATTATATTACCTCTTGAATAATAACTACATATGGGATTTCTGTTGCGATAAGTGTTTGCTAACTCTTAAAGAATTGTGGATAGTCCGATAATTCGCTTATTTGCATAAAAATGTAGTATCTCAATTCTAGATATTTCTAGTTGTAGAATAATATCTTATGGTATAATCATATCTCGGGTCATTCCTATTTCTACAACTTGTATAGGTGATTTAACTTCATCATATAATATCTCTGCTGTTGTTGTGTAAAATTTTATAAAAATTAGGTTACCTTTGGTTATTCTTTTAAAAATGTTAAATAAATCATATATTTCTTGTATATTGAATAATTCATTTCCGTCTTGGGTATATATGGTACTAAGTAGTCCATATTCATAACAGGTTTTAACTAGACTTGGTTTGGTTTTGGGTAAAGCAATTAACTTATTGTATCCGGTTAGCTTCTGGATTATGTAATTCGTATGTGGTTCTTGGATATTTATAGCTCTGGGGTTGGTATTTAAGAAGGTTTGTATTTTATAAATATTTTCTATGTATGTTCGGGCTGTATAGTTGTAGGTCTTTTTGTCTTGGTTTAAACTATCTCGGTATGTGGTAATTTGTGGGGGTATGAACATAGGATCTTTTGATGTATTTGGAATAAATGGTTTATCAAATAGCCTATTTAGGTTCATATTTGTGTTTTTCCTAACTTCTTTGCTTGTACCTGCAGAAGTAGATTGATAAATGTTATAGGTTTTATGGAGTGTCCCAACGTCTCCTTCTAGCACTGAAATTTTAATGTTTTCCAATCGATATAGCTCTGTACACTGCTGAGTTAGCTGATTTGTAACTATAGACTTCAGTTTAACTTCATTAGTCTTTAGCTTTTCTATTTCATTACTCATACTGTCCACTTTCATTGAAAGCATAGTGTGTTGAATATCTTTTCTAGAGTATCCTCTTCTATTATATCAGTCTTTGTAGCTTTTTCTTGATATGTAATCTGCAATAACATTTTTGTTAGTACTAATTACTTCAATTATAAATGTGAAATTTAATATATTCAAGACTAGTCTCCGAATCTCTTTTATTGCAACTGAATTTTGTATTTTCTTTGTTAGCCACCAACGTACCTGTGTATTATCTGTTCGTACAATAAACTTGTTATATACAATATATGGCTCAAATGCTAATAAACATTTATATAAATGAGCATAATTCTTTTCTATTTATTTCCCATTTTATTTCTGTTTCATTAAACGTACCTAAGTAGTATCTACAATGGTGTTCTAATTTTTCTTCTTCATATCTATATTTAAGTACTCCTCCATAACTACATTCACTAGCATCTGCTTCTACTATATATATAAATTTTCTATTTTCATCTGGAAATTGTAATTTTGGTATTTCTTTACAAAGTATTTTTATTTTCTGAACTTATTTTTTAACTTCTTCGTTATAATTATATTCTACATCTTTTTTTAATTTTTTCTGTAAGGGCTTTAGATTTTCTGCTAATTTTGGTATATATTCTCTTACTTGGTTTACTAATCCAAAAAATGATTGTAATTTCTTTTTTGTATCTAATACTTCTTTTGAACTTATTATTTTTTGTACTATATGTTATTGCATTTTTACTCCACTTTTATCTATTTGTATTCCTAAAATTTCTATTTGATTTTTTATAATTTCAACTTTCTTCTCACTTAAACTTATTTCCGAATTTTCTATTATATCTGTAAATTGTTCTAATAACTTTAAATGTTCTTCTTTTGTTTTTGTATATAATAGTATATCATCTATGTATACTATACAATTAGGTAATTGTTTAAAATAACTATCCATAAAATGTTGATATCTACCTGGTGCATTTTTATATCCAAATGGTAGTATATTCTAACAAATACAAATTTAGCAGCACGACAACAACAGAAGAAGAACAAAATGAAGAGAAAGATATAAATAGGAATTTAATGTTAAAATTAGCAATATGTAATATGTGTTACATAGATGAGTATACTTGCGCATTTAAAGAATATTATTATAAAGGAACATATAATGCAGAAGAAAGTAAAGAAATAAGAAAATTATATTTTAATAAATTACCTAACCATTTAGTTCAAAAATAATAAAAAGTTGGGATGAAGCAAAAATAGTAGATACTTTAAGAGAAAGAATAAAATTTTACAACAATGGTATAGAAATTTATGTGAAAAATATAGAGAAGAAATAAAAATGGAAAAAACATTAATAAGAAATTTAACATGTTGCAAAGATAAAATAGCACCTCAATTTGGATGTGAAGAAAGATATTATAAGAAAAGAAAAAGAAATAAGAAATATAAGAAATACAAAATATCAAAATATAAATATAAGAAACCAAGAAAAAGATATTATGTAAAAAATTATAAACATAAAAGACCATATAGGAAAAAGAAATTTATAAAAGAATGTACTTGTTATAATTGCGAAAAATTAGGACATTCAGCTAGAGATTGTAAATTACCTAAAAATCCAAAAAATAAATAAATATCAGAAATAAAAATAAAAAATACAGAATATATGCCGATAGATTATATAGATTACGAATTAGAAAGTGAAGACAGTATATATGAAATTTCAGAGAATGAAACAGATAATGAAATAGATAGTGAATTAGATGAATTAATTGACTGAAGAAGATATAAAAATAATAACAAAGGAAGAATATTTTAGTGAAGAAGGAACATATCAAAAAATAGTATTTGATAGTCATATATTTGATGAAATAAAAGGAAAAGAATTAGATTTAAGTGTAGAAAAAATATTTAAAATATGAACAATAAAAACATATTTAGTAAAAGAAAAGAAGAATACTACGTAGTAAGCCAAAAAGAACATACTACGTAGTAAGCCAAAAAGAACATATAATAGACTGTAGATATGCAAAAGGTAAAGCTAGTATACCACTAGTAACAAAAAGGATAATTAATAAAGAAATAAACAATATAAAAATTAGAGACCCAATAAAATACGTACAGCTAGGAGGTACAGAGATATTAATAAAAGTATGTTTCAGAGAATAAATAGATACACCAATAGAATTATACCTAGCAGATGATAGAATTATAAAACCTATAGAAAAAAGTATAATAACTGCCATTACAGAAAATTTAATATACCAAAAATTTAAATTTATAATAAGTGCAAATTATTCAGTAGCAATAACAGATAAAAATATAGATAAATCATCAGTATTATATTGGAAAATATCAGAAATAGAACTAACCCTAGGAAGTAAAATATTTACAGCAAGATGTAAAAATCTATATGTATTAACAACAAAACATAAAATAACGGGAAAAAAATAAAATTAACAAAATACAAATAGAAAATCCTTTCGAACAATTTGTAAAAACAATTGATAATAATGATTATAGTTATAGAGACATAGATATAGAAGAAAATTTAGAAATAATAAATGATAGAATAAGCACAACAAAAAGAATAGCTTATGAAAAATCAGAATCATCAAGTTCATCAAAAAGAACAAGTTATGAAACAAGTTCAACTAATTTGAGCCAATAATACATAACAAGAACAATAAATGAAAAAGAACATTTAATACTCTTAAATAAGGACAAGAAGAAAATTATATAGAAAGATATCTAATAAAAAATGAGGAAATAAAATCTGACAATAATATATGACCAGATCTACCAAGAAGTTTAATAAACACTAAAAATGTAGCAGAAAAAAAATAACAATAGGAGTTAGAAAAATAAAAATAGAATTTTGGAATAAAGGAAGAAATGCAAAAAACAGACATAATATTAGGAATAAAATGGCTAGAACAAGTAAAACCATATAATATAGAGCATAGACAATTATCTATAACATATAATAGAGAGAAATTATTCTTAAGAAGAGCTTTAAAGTGATATGAAAATATATGTATTAATGAAGATAGTAGTAGAAGGATATTACAGTAGATATTAAACGCCTATGATAGATACAAGAGCAAAAGCTAATTTATGTAGATATAAATGTTTACCAAAATGTAAATGGGATAAATTAAAAACACCAATAATAGTTAAAGGATTTAATAACGAAGGAAGTTTAAGTACTTATAAAGCTAAGAATGTAAAAACACAAGTGTGGGATAAAATATTAACAATAGAAGAAATCTATAATTATGAGCAAACATCAAAAGATATACTTTTAGGAATGCCATTTTTAGATAAATTATACCCACATATAATAACTAGAACGGATTGGTGGTTTGCAACACCATGTAAATAGAAAGTAAAAGCAAAAAGAGTTACTAATAAAATAAAAAAGAAAACTACTTGGATAGAAGGAAGTGAAAAAATTACACAAAAATTAGATAATATAAAAATACTGAAGATACAATAGATTTGGTCGTATTTTCAATAAATAAAAAGGAAATAACTATATTTTCAATAAATAAGATAGAAATAATTAAGAAAACATTAGAACAATTATATAGTGAAGATCCATTAAAAGGATGGAAAAAACATAAAACCACTATAAAAATTGAATTAATAGATAAAAATAGCATAATAACTCAAAAACCATTAACATATAATTTTGAAGATTTAAAAGAATTTAAAATGCACATAGAAGAATTATTAGAAAAATAATACATACAAAAAAATAATAGTAAACATAATAGGCCATCATTTATAATAAATAAACATAGTGAACAAAAAAGAGGAAAAAGTAGAATGGTTATTGATTATAGAAATTTAAATGCAAAAACTATGACATATAATTACCCAATACCAAATAAGATATTAAAAATAAGACAAATACAAGGAAATAACTACTTTAGTAAATTTGATTGTAAATCAGGATTTTACCATTTAAAGTTAGAAGAAGAATCTAAGGAATTAACCGCATTTACGGTACCACAAGGATTTTATGAATGGAATATACTACCATTTGGATATAAAAATGCACTAGGTAGATAGCAACATTTTATGGATAGTTATTTTAAACAATTACCTAATTGTATAGTATACATAGATGATATACTATTATATACAAAAACAAAAGAAGAACATTTAAAGTTATTAGAACAATTTACAGATATAATAGAAAATTCGGGAATAAGTTTAAGTGAGAAGAAAGCTGAAATTATGAAAAATCAAATAGAATTTTTAGGAATACAAATAGATGAAAGTAGAGTAAAAATGCAATAACATATAGTACAAAAAGTAATAAATTCAAAAGAAGAATTAGATACGAAAAAGAAATTACAATCATTTTTTGGATTAGTAAACCAAGTAAGAGAATATATACCAAAATTAGCAGAAAATCTAAAGCCCTTACAGAAAAAATTAAAAAAGGATGTAGAATATAATTTAACAAAGAAGATAAAAAACAAGTTCAAAAAATAAATACTTTGTAAAGAATTACCAAAATTATAATTTCCAAATGAAAATAGAAAATTTATATATATAGTTGAAGCAGATGCTAGTGAATATAGTTATGGAGGAGTACTTAATTATAGATATAAAGAAGAAAAAATAGAACACATTGTAGATACTACTCAGGTACGTTTAATGAAACAGAAATAAAATGGGAAATAAATAGAAAAGAATTATGCTCATTATATAAATGTTTATTAGAATTTGAGCCATATATTATATATAACAAGTTTATTGTACGAACAGATAATACACCGGTACGTTGATGGATAACAAAGAAAATACAAAATCCAGTTACAACAAAAGAGATTTGGAGACTAGTCTTGAATATATTAAATTGCACATTTATAATTGAAGTAATTAGTACTAACAAAAATGTTATTGCAGATTACATATCAAGACAAAGTTACATAGACTGATATAATAGAAGAGGATACTCTAGCAAAGATATTTAACACCCTAACTACGCTTTCAATGAAAGTGGACAGTATGGGTAATGAAATAGAAAAGCTAAAGACTAATGAAGTTAAACTGAAGTCTATAGCTACAAATCAGCTAACTCAACAGTGTGCAGAGCTATGTCGATCGGAAGACATTAAAATTCCAGAGATAGAAGGATACGTTGGGACACTCCATAAAACCCATAACGTTTATCAATCTACTTCTGTAGGGACAAGCAAAGGAGTTAGGAAAAACACAAATATGAACCTAAACAGGCTATTTGATAAACCATTTATTCCAAATACACCAAAAGATCCTATGTTCATACCCCCACAAATTATCACATACCGAGATAGTTTAAACCAAGACAAAAAGACCTACAACTATACAACCCGAACATACATAGAAAATATTTATAAAATACAAACTTTCTTAAATACCAACCCCAGAGCTATAAATATCCAAGAACCACATACGAATTACATAATCCAGAAGCTAACCGGATACAATAAGCTAATTGTTTTACCCAAAATCAAACCAAGTTTAGTTAAAACCTGTTACGAATATGGACTACTTAGTACCATATATACCCAAGACGGAAATAAAATATCCAATATACCAGAAATATATGATTCATTTAACATTTTTAAATGAATAACCAAAGGTAACCTATTTTTTATAAAATTTTACACGGCACCAGCAGAGATATTGTATGCTGAAGTTAAATCACCTATACAAGTTGTAAAAATAGGAATGACCTGAGATATGATTATACTAGAAGATATTATTCCACAACCAGAAATACCTAGAATTGAGATACTAAATTTTTATGCAAATAAGAGAATTATCAGACTATCCACAATTCTTCAAGAGTTAGCAAACACTTATCGCAACAGAAATCGCATATGGAGTTATTATTCAAGAGGTAATGTAATAGTATACTCAAATTCAAAGGAACTACAAGAAGCAGATATGGAAGACGTTAGGCAATGGATCTAGACGTTACTCAATCCAGAGAAAAAAACTATCGCCAGAGCCATTAGAGAAAAATTTATTTCGAAAGAATTATTTACCAGATATTGCAAGTTAATTGGACATAAATATCCAGACCATCAATGTTCAAAATGTAATGGAGAAGATAATATTATCCCCGAAGTTCAACTGAAATAGAAGAAGAAATCAACAGCTGGAAGATGCAAGATATGAAGCAATAATAGAGATACAGAGCAATAAAAAAAAGATGGAGCAATAATAAAAAGAAGACAAGTTAATGCTAGGAAGTGACATAAAGAAGACAAGTTAATGCTAGAAAAGGACATATGGAAGATTAGATATCTTTCTTAATTCATTTACGTAAATTATTAGTTACTTTTTGTCTTTTTGACAAAATGTCATTACTAAGTTTTGTCCTTTTGTTGAAATAATTTAGGACCTTTGTAAAGTTTTTCTACTTTTATAGATAGGTGTAAAGACTTTTGTAAAGTAGGTAGGTAATAGATTAGGACAGATGTAAAAATGTAAAACGTTTATGGGTTTTCTTAAAAATATAAATAGAAGAGCATTTGCTTAGAGGAAGGCAAACCTTCATACGATTGAAGCAAAAGACTCTCTCTTGTCTACAACAAATAATTTAATTATTTAAAAAAATTGGTATATTTCAATGATAAAATCTATGGAGGAACAAAGCTTAGAATTATCAAAACTACCAGAACAGGTATATTCATTTACTATTATGAATAGCTAAATTCATAAATTCCTAACAATCATGATATGATAAAATAAGTTCATGTTAGTTGCTTTATAGTAGAATTATTCGAAAAATAGCATGTTAAGAAGTTTATTAGCAAAGTGGAAAAGGAGAAAAATCCCTAAGAACTATGTCATCCTAAAGGTGAAATCGGTGAGACAAGAAAGTCGTGATAGGGGAGTAACCAGAGTAGAGGCGTTGTTTAAGGGAAAAGTATCCAGATTACCATGCTAATAGTGACCTAAGAATATGTTATTTAAGAATAATCTAGTATATAGCAATCTAAAGTGATCATATTTTGTTATGTGCATGATTGAAGGGAATATTTTGAAAATAGCAATTTTATGAAAAATATATAATTATTTATCTGACGAAATGGTAGATAAATTTAAAATACTCATTTTATATGTACTTAAGGATAGAGAAATAGTAGATATAAGAAAAATCATATTGGAAAAAATATTTGATAGATATTTTATGACTAGAATTAATTATATACCACACTTACCGAACTACTCTTATAAATACTTACATACAAAACCCACACACTAAATATGATAAATTTTGTATATTTAGAATTTTGAAAAATAGATATAAAATATATAGAATTTCTTAGTGAAAATATAGAAGAATTAATGAGATTAAAACAAACAACTAAAAAATATTATAATAAAGTATTTAACCAATTTTAAATGATAGATAGTCTTAAAATCTTAATCTTATATATACTTAAAGATATATAAATTATAGATATTAAGAGAATAATATTAAAAAAAGTATTAGACTATGAAATTAAAACTATAAATTGGATAGAATAGTTATACCTGGATAATTACCCAGATGGATATTATTCAGATTAAGAAATGTTAGAATATATTAGAAAAAACTAAATCAAGATAATATAATTGAAGAAATTAATTAGAGAAACCGAATTAGAAAAATAATGGAAAATCTAAAAGAAAAATTAATATGGATAGAAGAAACCCTAGAAAATTTAGGAAAAAGTACATGTGATATTTTATATAATTTAAAAACCTCGCTACGAGAAGAACAACACAAGATAATAAATAAATAGCATTGAAATTCTAGAATTAGATATACATTACAGTACAATTAGGAAAAATTATTATACAGAAATTTGTAACTCTGCAATTACTGCAGGATAAAGAGATAGACTATGAATATATAAAATATTGGAGACCAAATATAAAAGAAATAATATTATTAGAAAAACTTATGAAAGATAATCTAATTAGATATTTTGAAACAAAAGATATAGAATATTTAGAATACCTTCAAAATAATATAGAATAATTACAAAAACTAAGGGAAAAAAAATAAAGAATACTATAGTAAAGCATTTAACCAATTAGCATATAATCACCCCCAAGATATGAATATCGATAAAAATAACATAAATAAACTCAAAATAAAAATATTTAGAGAAGTTAAGAAATATCAACGTACAAATAAAAATAGATCCACTCTACTTATAACAAATCTATTTTACCACACAAGTTATCCGCACCCCCTACAATCTGCTTCTCGTAGTTTCTTTGAATTTGAGTATACTATTACATTACCTCTTGAATAATAACTCCATATGGTATTTCTGCTGCTATAAGTTCTTGCTAACTCTTGAAGAATTGTGGATAGTCCGATAATTCTCTTATTTGCATAAAAATTTGGTATCTCAATTCAAGGTATTTCTGATTGTGGAATAATATCTTCTGGTATAATCATATATCGGGTAATTTATATTTTTACAACTTGTATAGGTGATTTAACTTCATCATACAATATCTCTGCTGGTGCCGTGTAAAATTTTATAAAAAATAGGTTACCTTTGGTTATTCATTTAAAAATGTTAAATGAATCATATATTTCTGGTATATTGAATATTTCATTTCCTTCTTGGGTATATATGGTACTAAGTAGTCTATATTCGTAACAGGTTTTAACTAGACTTGGTTTGGTTTTGGGTAAAACAATTAGCTTATTGTATCCGGTTAGCTTCTAGGTTATGTAATTCGTATGTGGTTCTTGGATGTTTATAGTTCTGGGGTTGGTATTTAAGAAGGTTTGTATTTTGTAAATATTTTCTATGTATGTTCGGGCTGTATAGTTGTAGGTCTTTTTGTCTTGGTTTAAACTATCTCGGTATGTGGTAATTTGTGGGGGTATGAACATAGGGTCTTTCGGTGTATTTGGAATAAATGGTTTATCAAATAGCCTGTTTAGGTTCATATTTGTGTTTTTCCTAGCTCCTTTGCTTGTGCCTGCAAAAGTAGATTGATAAATGTTATGGGTTTTATAGAGTGTCCTAACGTCTCCTTCTAGCTCTAGAATTTTAATGTCTTCCGATCGACATAGCTCTGCACACTACTGAGTTAGCTGATTTGTAGCTATAAACTTCAGTTTAACTTCATTAGTCTTTAGCTTTTCTATTTCATTACCCATACTGTCCACTTTTATTGAAAGCGTAGTTAGGGTGTTGAATATCTTTTCTAGAGTATCCTCTTCTATTATATCAGTCTATGTAGCTTTTTCTTGATATGTAATCTACAATAACATTTTTGTTAGTACTAATTACTTCAATTATAAATGTGAAATTTAATATATTCAAGACTTGTCTCCGAATCTCTTTTGTTGTAACTGAATTTTGTATTTTCTTTGTTAGCCACCAATGTACCTGTATATTATCTTTTCGTACAATAAAATTGTTATATACAATATATGGCTCAAATGCTAATAAACATTTATATAATGAGCATAATTCTTTTCTATTTATTTCCCATTTTATTTTTGTTTCATTAAACGTACCTGAGTAGTATCTACAATGGTGTTCTAATTTTTCTTCTTCATATCTATATTTAAGTACTCCTCCATAACTACATTCACTAGCATCTGCTTCTACTATATATATAAATTTTCTATTTTCATCTGGAAATTATAATTTTGGCAATTCTTTACAAAGTATTTTTATTTTCTGAACTTGTATTTTATTTTCTTTGTTATGATTATATTCTACATCCTTTTTTAATTTTTTCTGTAAGGGCTTTAGATTTTCTGCTAATTTTGGTATATATTATCTTACTTGGTTTACTAATCCTAAAAATGATTGTAATTTCTTTTTTGTATCTAATTCTTCTTTTGAATTTATTATTTTTTGTACTATATGTTGTTTCATTTTTACTCCACTTTATCTATTTGTATTCCTAAAAATTCTAATTGATTTTTCATAATTTCTGCTTTCTTCTCACTTAAACTTATTCCCGAATTTTCTATTATATCTGTAAATTGTTCTAATAACTTTAAATGTTCTTCTTTTGTTATTGTATATAATAGTATATCATCTATGTATAGTATACAATTAGGTAATTATTTAAAATAACTATCCATAAAATGTTGATATCTACCTGGTGCATTTTTATATCCAAATGGTAGTACATTCCATTCATAAAATCCTTGTGGTACCGTAAATGCGGTTAATTCTTTAGATTCTTCTTCTAACTTTGAATGGTAAAATCCTGATTTACAATCAAATTTACTAAAATAGTTATATCCTTGTATTTATCTTATTTTTAATATCTTATTTGGTATTGGGTAATTATATGTCATAGTTTTTGTATTTAAATTTCTATAATCAATAACCATTCTACTTTTTCCACTTTTTTGTTCACTATGTTTATTTATTATAAATAGTGGGTTATTATGTTTACTATTACTTTTTTGTATGTATTTGTTTTCTAATAATTCTGCTATGTGCATTTTAAATTCTTTCAAATCATCAAAATTATATGTTAATGGCTTTTGAGTTATTATGCTATTTTTATCTATTAATTCAATTTTTATAGTGGTTTTATGTTTTTCCCATCCTTTTGATGGATCTTCACTATATAATTGTTCTATTTTTTTCTTAATTATTTCTATCTTACTTATTGAAAATATAGTTATTTCCTTTTTATTTATTGAAAATACGACCAATTCTATTGTATCTTCAGTATTTTTTATATTTTCTAATTTTTGTTTAATTTTTTCACTTTCTTCTATCCAATCAGTTTTCTTTCTTATTTTATTAGTAACTCTTGTTGCTCTTACTTTCTGTTTACATGGTGTTGTAAACCACCAATCCGTTCTAGTTATTATATGTGGGTATAATTTATCTAAAAACGGCATTCCTAAAAGTATATCTTTTGATGTTAGCTCATAATTATAGATTTTTTCTATTGTTAATATTTTATCTCATACTTTTATTTTTACATTCTTATCTTTATAAGTAATTAAGCTTTTTTCGTTATTAAATCCTTTATTTATTATTGGTGTCTTTAATTTATGTCATTTACTTTTTGGTAAACAATTATATCTACATAAATTAGCTTCTGCTCCTGTATCTATCATAGACGTATAATATCTATTGTAATACGCTTCTACTACTATCTTCATTAATACAGATATTTTCGTATCACGTTAAAACTCTTCTTAAGAATAATGTCTCTCTATTATATGTTATAGATAATTGTCTATGCTCTATATTATATGGTTTTACTTTTTCTAGCCATTTTATTCCTAATATTATGTCTGCTTTTTGCATTTCTTCCTTTATTTCAAATTCTATTTTTATTTTTCCAACTCCTATTGTTTTTTCTTTTTTCTTCTATATTTTTAGTGTTTATTAAGCTTTTTGGTAGATCTGGGCATATATTATTGTCAGATTTTATTTCCTCATTTTTTTAGATAACTTGCTATATAATTTTCTTCTTGTCCTGTATTTAAGAGTATTAATTATTCTTTTTCATTTATTGTTCCTGTTATGTAATATTGGTTTAAATTAGTTGTTGAACTTGTTTCATAACTTGTTCTTTTTGATGAACTTGATGATTCTGTTTTTTAATAAGCTATTCTTTTTGTTGTGCTTATTGTATCATTTATTATTTCTAAATTTTCTTCTATATCTATGTCTCTATAACTATAATCATTATTATCAATTATTTTTACAAATTGTTCGAAGGGACTTTCTATTTGTATTTTGTTAATTTTATTTTTCCCGTTATTTTATGTTTTGTTGTTAATACATATAGATTTTTACATCTTGCTGTAAATATTTTACTTCCTGGGGTTAGTTCTATTCCTGATATTTTCTAATATAATACTAATGATTTATCTATATTTTTATCTGTTATTGCTACTAAATAATTTGCATTTATTATAAATTTAAATTAGCCGAATGAACCATCAATGAAGAACATTGTCTCATAACCAGTGGTAGCATCAATCATCAACTCTGGAATGGAAATTGGAAAATCATCCTTAGGACAGGTATTATTGAGATCCCTAAAGTCGACATTAATTTGAATTTGGCCATTTTTCTTTCGCAGGGGAACAATGCTTGAAATCCATGTGGGGTATTTAACTTCACAAATAAATCCAGCTTTGATGAGTATGTTAACCTTATTTTTGATCAATGGAACTAACTCTAGCCTAAAGAGTCTTTGAGCTTGCTTAATAGGACGAGCATCATTCTTGACTGCCAACTGATAGATTGCTACTTTTAGATCTAAGCCGGGCATCTCCTTATAACTCCAAGACAAGACATCCCTATACTCTTTTATTACCCATATAAGTGATTTTCTCCTCCATTCCTAGAAAGGAACTCAAGTAAGATGGGATTGGGTCTTTATCAGTTCCAAGATTAACTTCTTTTAAGGGGTCTATTATGGCCTTCACTCCTTATTCAAGTTATGATGGATAATCCCCAACATCTTCCTCTTCCTGAGGATCGTCTTCATTGATGGATATGTGGTAACACCAAACATAATCTTCTATCTCTTCATCAACCTTTATTTGAGATAAGACATTATTCTTGTTTTGGGTTGTAACAGGATATGAGAAGCCGACACTTTCTTCATCTTCCTCACACTTCTTGGTATAAACCATAATATGAGCCTTTACTTTTAGAACTTTATTACATGAAACCACCAGCTTCGTCTATCGCCTCATTCTAGAAGGTATCAAACTTTGGAAATCCTTCTGGATCTTGGGTAAAGAGTGCATTATTATACTTTGGCGACTTTTCTTACGCTTGTTTCTTTTTTTCTTATTTATAGGACCCAAACTCTCAAACACAGAAGTTCTTGTGATTGATTCTCCAAGCCAATCAAATACAGAAGGTCCTTTATAAGAAGCAGTGGATTTTTTTCATAGTGATGTAGTTGCTAACTGACCTTCGTATAAGGATATGAGCTGGGGGTGGAGGCGTGTACCCTAGGCCTTCAAGTGCCTACCTGGTTGTATTTTTTGATGGAAGTTTACCCAACCTTGAGGTCTTATTAGGATTGTATCCAGCTTTTACAAATACTTTGTAAGCATTTGGATCAAAGTCTTCTTTTGTATGTTTCATAGGGAGTGTCATATCTTGTAGCAGATTTTGAGCCACAGACTCTCCAAATAGCCTTGAGGAAGGATTTATTTCATCAATTTTCTTGATATGTAGAGTTATACCTCCAAGTACAGTATCTTTGACGTCAAATAAATGATCTTTTTCTTTCTTTACCTTTGGTACATAGCGAAGAACAGGAGTTTTTTTTTTTTACAGAAATGATGCTTTCTTTATTCGAAGTGGAGAGAGGCTTCTTGGTG
The DNA here is from genome assembly GCA_030864225.1 of Capsicum baccatum var. pendulum. Classification (NCBI taxonomy): domain Eukaryota; kingdom Viridiplantae; phylum Streptophyta; class Magnoliopsida; order Solanales; family Solanaceae; genus Capsicum; species Capsicum baccatum. The sequence continues at coordinate 49,031,892 of CM061551.1, read as the reverse complement.
GTGGCTTTTTCTACAGTGACCACGATCGTCTTAGCTGCAATATTATCACACTTGGTCTTGGTGACATCATCAGCCCTTTTCTCATTCACAACATAACTCTTCAAGTAGAATTTTGCATCGGCAAAGTGTGACTTAACTTCAGTGAATGGCTTATCATCGGCAACAATATTTATTTCTACTTCGCCTTCAAGGTAATTCAAGATTAGTAATAGGATGAGATAATTTTGTTCCCGTGTACCCAAGACCTACCAATAAATATATTGTATGAAGTTTTGGCATCGGTCACATACATCAATGCATTTAATCAGAAATCATCCATATGAATTCCCAACTTGATAAAGCCCATGACCCTATGATCTCCTTGGTTGAAGCACTGGATTATTAAACAACTTTCAGAAAATTCATCAATAGTGATGCTAAGTTTCTTCATTGTGTGAATCAATAGAATGTTGACTCCGGATCCATCATCTATCAAGTATCTATTTATTTTCTTTCCTAAAACTTGACCCACTATGTATAAAAGAAGACTGTGTAGGGTTTCTCCAAGTAGAAGATCGTTATTTGTGAATGTGATTTTTGCATCACATATATGTGCCTCTTGTCCAAGAGGTTCAACAAGTTGTTGAGAAGATGAAGGAACTTCTATGGGTAATTTTTTACCCTTTTCCCCCTCTTTGGCAGTATTAAAATAAGATGCCTCAAGGTTGACTTGAGCAGTCTTTGCACGGAACCAACTTGGTAAGAATTCTTTCAAAGTCATTGAACGTCATCTTCTTATGGTGAATCTCCATTACGCTCGTCTTCATTGGAAGCTCAATCGGCCTTTGTTTCCTCGGTTTCTTTACCATCTTCCTTCTAGTTGGTTGCTCGGATGACTCCTTTTGTAGACTCATCTTCTTGCGTCTGTGCCTAGTCACTAGAGTCTAGCCTTTATCATCACCGTCATTAACTAATGACTTTTCATGCTCTAATAGTTTCTCATTATGCTCTTCAACACATATTTGGACCAGATCGAGCGAGCCAAAAGTGATAGAGATTTGATTAGAACTGTCCATCTCATCAACGAGGATAATCTTTTTTTATTTGCTAATTGCATGAATGTTTCCTTAAAGATAAAACACTTTTCCAGAGAATAGCCCACAAGCCTATGATACTTGCAATAATTTAGGTCATCGATCCTTCCATCTTCGTCGGGCCACTTCATCTTTGGGAGTTCAATGAGCTTATGCTCAAGGAGTTCATTGAAAATCTCAAAAATATTAGAATCAAGGAAGGGGTATTCCTTTTCTTATATCTCCTTTAAAGTTAACTTCTGATTTAGACGTGCTCGAGAAGTCGTCTTTTTGCTTTCCTTTTTGCTCAACTTTATGGTGACCTTCACAAGAGATACGTCAACATTCATGGATTCATTGTTGTTAATTTTGGGGTTCCTGCATATCATTTCTTCTTCGGAGGTCATGGATAAGTGCTACTCCCTTTCCAGCAGAAGACATGCTCAGCTCCATGTCGTGAGCACGATTAGCTAAATCTTGAAAGGATTTTGGCTTAATGCCTTGCAAGATATAGAGGATCTCCTAGTATATTCCTTGGATGCACATTTTTATTGCAGAAGCTTTGCCGAGTCTATCTTTTTAGTTTAGGCTCATATTTCTCCATCGATTGATGAAGTCAATGAATGGCTTATCCTTTCTTTATCGAGTATTTGTGAGCTCTACCATGCTCACTATATGACTTGTGCTATAAAATCGATTTAAGAACTTATGGTTGAATTGCTCCTAACTATCGATGGAGTTAGGTTCAAGGTCCGTATACTAATCCAAGGCGTTTCCCTTTAGGGAATGAATAAACTATTTGACAATATAGTCACCTCAAGTTCCAGCATTATTGTATGTCTCAACAAAGTGTGCAACATGCTATTTTGGGTTCCCGTTGTCCTGAAATTATTGAAATTTAGGGGGTGATAGCCAGCAGGAATTTTGAAGCTATCAATTCTTGCAGTGTAGGGTTTGGCATATGTCAGGGAAGACTTGGTGACAACATCATACTTTTCTTTGAGGGTCTCTTTAATAAAATATTTTAACTGATCAATCAGGATCATTCCTCAGAAGAAACTTCTACCTCCTTAGCTGGTGGTGCTTGTTTTCCAGCAAGTTCTATCTCGTGAACTTTTGAAGCTTTTCAAGTGCATTTCTAGACCCTCTGTCTATCAATCCATCCATCCTATCCACCAACTTATCAATCTGAGCGTCTTGATTTTGTACATATTTTGTTAGACCCTTAATTGACCTCGTCAGGTTTGTAAGTTGTTCCTTCACATATGAGGCATCGGTCACTATTACTTTCATAATTACTGCAGATATTGAAGAGTAGCATGGATTATCGCATAAGTTGATTTTCAAAGTGCTCAGCTTACGCGATGTAAATAGAGACAATGTGTTGGTCGAACAACCATTGTTCTTTATGCTAGAGTATTTTGAACCAGAGTGCTTAAGTAGAGCTAGAGTCTTCTTAAGTGACTCTGCCACATCGTTTCCTCCTTCTGATGCAGTTGCATGGGATCTCGCTCCTTTTGGGGCTGAAGATTCAAAAATTGGAACTAGCATGAGCGACACTTGATGTGTTTGTCGTCCTAGCTTGTTGACCTTGCTCCTCAAGATAGCTCTAAAGCTTCCAAAAGTAACATCCAGAATACTCTCTACTTCAGCAGAAAATTTAGAATCAGCAGCTTTGGAAGCAGTTGATTGAGAATTGACCTTCTTGGAAGTCATTTTGTTGTACTTAAACTTTGAAGTTGGAAAAGTTGAGATGAGAGGTTAAGATTGTCCCACTGGGTATGCCAAAATTTGTTGGACAGTAAAATTCTTGAGACCAAAAAAAAAATTGAGACAAAAAACATATTGCAACAATAATTTTATTTATTTTAATATGTGACTGTTACAATCTCTATAATTCCTTCAATTCGCCTTTTCAAATATAAATTCATGAGCTTCGAGCTTGATCTTGAATTTGAACTTGATTTGTGAACTTGATGGATTTGATCTTGACTTTTGCTTGAATCCAAAGGCTTTGGAGCTTGTTCTTGAATCTTGAGGTTGTGATCTCGAATCTTAATTTGTGGATTTGATGAACTTGACCTCGACTTGTACTTGAATTCAAGGTCCTTTGAGCTTGTTCTTGAAACTTGTAGTCTTGATCTTGAATCTTGATGAACTGATATTGAATGCTTGAATTTGTAGAAAAATCTTCAGCGTTTGATTCACGAGTTCTCTCTTGCTTCCTGCTGGAATTGTTGGTGCTTTTTCTAAATTATGAGACCCCTATTTATAGTTGTACGAAGTAAAGAGTCATGATAAATATGAACTTCCTTTGACCAATCAGATTTAAGTGACATGACACCTTTTATGAGCTTTTAATTTCACTAGGACTCCTGCATTATTTTGATGTGTGGCATGGTCTTATTGGCTTCTTTACTTGACTTGGATGTCACATCATTCAACACTTGGCATACGATTGGGCCTCTAGGATATGATAATATCTTGGGCTTAGCAAAGTGGGCTTATCATCTGTATCCCAAATTAATGGGCTAGCTCAATAAAAATTAGACTTTAATTAAATTCATACATGGTTGAACTTAAATAATTAATCTAATTATATTAATCCTCAATATTTACTTGGGACTAATATATTTTGAATTTAATATAACCCGAATTTCATATGGATTTTAATTTTTATAAAATTTTGTTGCCCATAGTCTTTCTCCAAAATCTCAAGATTCTTTATTATTTCTAATAAATTCTTTATTCTTTGAATACGCAGAGATATATATTTCTTAACATTTATGGTAGATTTGACAAAAAGATAATTAAAAAAAATTGATCATCAAAACAATAAATTCAAGTTAACCAGTGAACTATTGGGAAAAACAGGGGCACTATCAAAGTGTACGTCACGGTAGCAACGGAAGAATACCCAAGTCTAAGCTTATCCTTTCAATTTGAACCAAGAGGATACAAGAAAACCCAAGTAAAACAAAGAATAGGCAGCAAATATATCTACCACACAAGTACGATAAGGCAAGAATAAACCAATCACAAAGACACTACATTTACGTGAAAAACCCTTCGATGTGAAGAGTAAAAAATTATGGGACAAAAATCTCCACTATAATCACCAAGAGTTACAATATTATTCTCTAAAATAGCCACCAAACAAGTGTCAAACAACGAGCAACAACACAACAAGATATCACCAAAACTAGAGAATAAAAAGGAGCACAAACACAAAAAATGTAGTTGTTGTTTAGGGATGAAAAACAGGAGCTACAGGCCACCCAATGAACCTCCATTAGTTCCTAATCAAAGATTGAGATAAAAGGAATAAGCTGTCCAAAAATCAGCACATCAGAGAAGAAATGAAGCAGAAATCGCAATTTGAAATTGGCAGCTATGGTTGGAATTTTAGGTGCAAAAATCTACTATCTTTCTCTCAATGACTGCTAAAAACCCGCTTTTGTGAATTGTGAAATAAGACCTAAAAAAGTCTATATATATGCCCCATAGTAATGGGCCTATGGTCAAAAGTGGGTTAGTCCAGATTCAACTTTATTTATCCATATAGGAAGGGAAAAAGACCTATATCCCAACAATTATCCTTCTCCCGACTATGTGGAGGAAAATGCCATCCTGGAGATCATGCAATAATTTCAAACTTCCCTCTTGGAAAAGCTTTAGTCATCATGTCGGAACTATTATCATCCGTATGAATCTTCTTAAGTTCAAGCAACTTAGAATCCAACACTTCTCTAATCTAATGATATCTTACATCAATATATTTAGACTAACCATGAAATATAAAATTCTTGTCAAGATATATAGCATTTTGTCTGTCGCAATAAGTCAGATACCTTTCTTGAGCACAACTAAGTTCCCTCAAGAATCTTTTCATCCAAAGAATTCTTTACAAGCTTCAATGGCAGCAATAAGCTCAACTTCTATAGTAGATAGAGCAACACATTTTTTCAATCTGAATTGCCAAGACATAGCTACCCCTACAAAAGTAACCAAATGCCCTGAAGTAAACTTACGAGTATCAACAATACAACCATGTCTGAATCAGTATAACCACAAAGAATAGGTTTTTTCGGACCAAAACACAAACTCAGACTAGAAGTGCCACAAAGATATCTCATAATCCACTTCACATCATTCCAATATTCTCTTCCCAAATTAGAAAGAATATGGCTAACAATGCCAACAACATAAGCAATATCTGGTCTTGTACAAAACATTGCACACATCAAATTACCAACAACTGAAGCATAAGGAGCTTTTTCATATTTTTCTTCTCATCATCACTAGAAGGACATTTCTTCGTGCTCAATTTAAAGTGCATAGCTAAAGGTGTACTGACAACCTTAGCCTTATCCATGTTGAACCTTCGAAGTACTTTCTGAATGTACTCTACTTGTGATAACCATAACTTCTTGGTCTTTCTGTCACGGACAATCTGTATGCCAAGAATCTGCCTTGATGGTCCTAATTTTTTCATAGAAAAAGACTTACTCAACTCTTGCTTTAACTTTTTAATCCTGCAATCACTATGACCAATAACAAGCATGTCATCAACATAAATCAACACAATAATAAAGTCACCATCAGAGAAATTTTACACAAAAACGCAATGGTTTGAAGTAGTCTTCTTAAAGCCCTAATGACTCATAAAAGAACCAAACTTCTTGCACCGCTGTCTAGGAGCTTGTTTCAAACCATACAAGTTCTTCAATTTGCAAACATAATTCTCTTTTCCCTTGACTTCAAAACCTTCGGGTTTCTCCAAATAAATTTCTTCATCTAAGTCACCATGGAGAAAAGCAGTTTTAATATCTATTTACTCAACCTCTAAATCTAGACTTGTAGCTAGGCCTAGAACCATACGAATGGATGACATCTTCACAATTGGAGAGAATATCTCATCAAAATTGTCTTCTTTTGTCTGGTTAAATCTCTTCACAGCCAATTTAGCCTTGTGCTGTGGAACTAGGTTACCATCTTTATGATTCACCCGAAAAACTTACCTATTTTTCAAAGATTTTTTGTTTTTAGGCAGCTTAACCAAATTAAAGGTATGATTGCCATGCAAAGATTTAATCTCATCTTCGAAGGATCAAACTACTTCTCTTTTTCTTCATTTTTCATGGCCTCATTAAGACTCTCAGGTTCTCTCCCATTATTCAAGAGTACATACTCTCTGGGAAAATAATGAGATAAAGGTATTCTCTCTCTAGTAGATCGTTTGAGAGAACTCTCTGGAATATCACCAACTGGTTGTTGATCAACCATATCAATTTGCACTGGAGCATCAACAATATCATACTGGTTATTCTGAACATGATCATCATCTTTATTATCAACTTGATTTTCGTTATCATGAAGATTTTCTTCAGGAGCAATAGTCAATGGAATTGAATCAACTTCAACTAGGCTCTTACTACTATGAGAATCAATCTTCTCAGCTTTGTCAAAATTTTCAAATATTTGGTCTTCAAAGAACATAACATCACGGCTTCTAACAAGTTTCTTCTAAACTAGATCATAGAAATCATAGTCAAATTCTTCTTGACCATAACCAATGAAGATACACTGGCTAGTTTTAACATCCAACTTTGACCTTTTATCCTTAGGAACATGTACAAAGGCTTTACACCCAAAAAATCTAAGATAATCATAAGAAACATTCTTACTATATCAAACTCTGTTAGGGACATCACTATTCAAAGCAACAGTAGGAGATAAATAATAATATAAGCAGCAGTATTAAGTGCTTCTGCCCAAAAGAAATCTAGCAGCTTAGCATCTGAAAGCATAAATCTAACTCTCTCAACTAGAGTTCTGTCCATCCTCTCTGCTAAACCATTTAACTAAAGATTCTTTTGAGGCATTTTCTGATATCAAATACTCTGGTCTCTGCAATATCTATCAAAAGTATCAATATACTCACAACCATTATCTGAGCAGATGCATTTTAATTTTTTTCCTGTCTGTCTCTCAGTCAAGGCCTGAAAACCCTTGAAAATATCAATTACTTGATCCTTAGACTTCAAATAAAATACCCAGAGTTCGCGAGAATGATCATAAATAAAAGTCACAAAATAAAGTGTGCCACTGTAAGACCTTACTTTAAAAGGACCAGACAAATCAAAATGTACCAACTCCAGCAAATCAAGCTTTCTTGGAAGTGGATGACTCTAAAAAAAGACTCTTTTCTGTTTACTAGCTAAGCAATGAACACACTTCTTCAATTTCGCTTGTTTCACTCCAAAAAGAAAAATTTTCTTATAATTTTGATGAAGTATCATTCTCCACCAAGTTTATCAAGCCTCTAGAAATAGAGCCCTGAAATACGTATAAGTTAGACAACTTGTTACCTCGAGCCACACTCATCAAACCTCTAGTAAGCTCCAGTGGCCAGCACAAAGGGTGTTAACATAACCCTCATCATCAAGATTTCCTACAAAAATCAAATTCAAGTGAACATCTGGAGCATGCTTGACATTATTGAGAACTATTTTCGAACCATTGTTACTTTCCAAACAAACAGTGCCAATGCCAAGTACTTTAACTTCATCATTATTTTCTATTTTCAGCATTCCAAAATTACCTGGAGTATAAGAAAAAAATAATTCCTTCTTTGGCGTAACATGAGAAGTAGCACTAGAACCCACAAACCAGCTAGACCCATCACGAACAATATTAATGAAATTCTCACCACAAGCAACAAGAAAATCATCATTAGCAACAACAGCAACATAATTTTCATTATTACCTTCCTTTTTTTGTTGTCTCATATCTCTATTATGCGTGTAATAATTTTTTATGATATGTCCATTTTTGGTGCAATAGTCATATGTAACATTCTTGAATTTGGACTTCGACTTGCATCTACTTTTATCTCTATCATTCGGACCTCTAGACTTGTTTCCTCCTCTCTTCAATAACCAAAACATCAGTGTGAAGATGAAGAAGATAATGCCTTAGATCTTCTTCTCATCTCTTCATTCAAGACACCACTCTTAACATATTCCATAGTTATAATGCCACTAGGAGTGGAATTAGTCAAAGAAACTCGAAGAGCTTCCCAAGAGTCTGTCAGAGTATTAAAAAGCCAAAGTCCCTGAATTTTTTCATCGAACTTTACACCCATTTCGGACAGCTGGTCAAGGACACCCTGAAAATCATTTACATGATCAAAAATAGGGGTGCCCTCTTTATACCTTATATTCATCAATTGCTTAAGCATAAACAACTTGTTATTGTCAGTATTTAAAGCATAAAGTGTCTCGAGTTTGTCCCACAAATTTCTGGCATGTGTCTTATTCACAATATGATTTCTAACATTATCTTCAACTTGTTGTCTAATATAACCACAAACCTGTAGGTGCTCAAATTCTCAATCCTCTTCTTCCATGGATTGAGGTTTAGTGGACGCAAACACAAATAAATGTATTTTCTTGACAAATAGAAGATCGTTTATCTTGTCTTTCCAAGTGTGATAATTACTACATTCAAACACACTATTTTGATCATATTTTCCTCCATCATTTAAATCGATAATCAACAATAAAAAATTCTCTGATACCACTTTATTGGGAAAGGCAGGGACACTATCAAAGTGCACAACAGGGTAGCAGCGGAAGAATACCTAGGTCTAAGCTTTTCCTTTCAATTTGAATTAAGAGGAGATAATCAAACTCAAGCAAAACAAAGAATAGGCAGCAAATATATCTACCACACAAGTACGATAAGACAACAATAAACCAATCACAGAGACACCAAATTTGCGTGGAAAATCCTTCGATGTGAAGAGTAAAAAACTACGGGACCAAAACCTCCACTATAATCACCAAGAGTTACAATATTGTTCTCCAAATGGACACCAAACAAGTGTCAAATAACGAGTAACAACATAGCAAGATAGCACCAAAACTAGAGAATAAAAAAAGAGCATAAACACCAAAAACGTAGTTGCCATTCAGGGATGAAAATCAGGAGCTACAGGACACCAAATTAACCTCCGTCAGTTTCTAATCAATGATTGAGATCAGTGGAACAAGCTATCTAAAAATCAACTCAATCGGACAATAAATGAAGCAAAAATCGCAATTTGAAGTTGATAGTTATAGCTGAAATTTTAGGTAAGAAAATCTGCTATCTTTCTCTCAATGGCTGCTGAAAAACTCTCTTTTTTGAATCGTGAAACAAGACCTAAAAAAAATCTATATATATATATATATATATATATATATATGTCTTATAGCAATGGGCCATGGACAAAAGTGGATTGGTCCAAATTGGGGTTTATTTATCCACATACGAAGGGAAAAAGACTCGTATCCCAACATGAACTGTAGAATGCCGAAGAATCAATCATGTGTGAGAAAGATTAAATATAATAATAAACATCGTGAAAAGGATTAATTAAATATATCCTTGTCTTTATTTTATTTTTATTAAAAAATAATTTTTTAAAACTATCCGCGTATATGTTGAATTAGAAAACAGAGGCGGTGAGAAGAAGTTGAAGTTGTACAGATTAGTAGCCTGCTTGGGATTGTTTTTTTCTCAAAACAAAAAAGATGAAGAAAGAAATAATATATATATATATATATATATTATAATTTATAAATATAAATTTAAATTTAAATATATTTTACATATGTGGCATGGCCACGTGGCTTTTTTTACCCAAGTGACATGCTTAGTGGAATTTTATTAGGGGGAGGAATAATTTTGAGCCAAATATTTAATGGGGGAGTATTTTTGAACCAAAAAACTAACGAGGGATATTTTTAACCCATTTTAAATAATTAAGGAGTATTTTTGATCCTTTTTCATTTTTTGATTTATTTTTATTTGATCCTTTTAAGTAATAATAAATTATTCAAGTAATATGTAATATATATATATATATATATATATATATATATATATATATATATATATGTTGAAAATTTTGTGAAGTACTTTTTAGTTAAATAAATTTTAATTAAAAATATTATAATAGATACTTAAAATAAAATTTCTCTATAAAATGATTTTAGTAGTAAAACTCTATTGACAAATATCTTTTTTGGTCATTTGTTTCTCAAGAGCACTTCTTAAAAAAATTTATTTAATATAATCTGTTTATCAAAAACACTTTTCAAATGAATTTACCAAATACAAATTACATCTTTTTAAAAACACTTTTTTGTAAAGTTATTTTATAAAAATATTTCTCAAATAAATAATTTTCTAACAACAATTTCAAACGAACTCTAGATCTGGATCAACTTGTCAACGCGTAACTTTGGTTGCGGTTTTTTTATTTATTTAAACACTGTTTAGCCGTATTGCTATTAACTTGATCTGTGTAACAATTCATTAAAAATGTAAGATTTTTATGGATAATTTTTAAATTAATTAACAAAGTCAATTTAGTTCGTTATAACATAACTTACAATTAAATTTAACTTTTTATTTATCTGTATAAATTTTGAAATTTATACCATGAAGTTAACTTCCTATTATATTTTTTATAGGACAAAATAGATTATAGAATTTCTAACATTTTGGTACTATATTTGTCTCAATTTATGTCTTATTACATTTGACTAGCCACAAAGGGTGTGTTTGGTATGAAGGAAAATGTTTTCCTAGAAAATGTTTTTCCGGAAAATAAATTATTTCTTATTTATTTTCTCATGTTTGGTTGGTGGATGGTAAATATTTTTCGAAAAATATTTTTTAGTATTTGGTTGGTGAATGAAAAAATACTTTAAAAAAAATATAATTTAGTGTTTAGCTAAAGCGTAAAAATACATTTTAGAATTATATATTTTTTAAAAAAATAAAAATTAAATCTTTTTTGAGGAAGTGGGTTGGTAGGCGGGTGGGTGGGGGTGTCAGAATAGATAGTAGGAGTGGGGTAAGAAAAAGTTTTGAATTTTTTTGGTTAAAAAAGATTTTAAAAATTAGGGGGAGGGGGGGAGGGGGAGGAAGGGTTAGTAGTAGTTGGGGGGAAGGGTAGGGGAGTGAGGGGGAAAGGGGAAGAAAAAAATTGAAATTTTTTTAAAAATAAATTTAATTTTTTTTCTTTAGGTTGGGGAAGGGAGAGAGATGGGAGAGAGGGAGGGAGGGTAGGGGTGTAGGGTAAAAGAAAATTTTAAATTTTTTAATAAAATGTAGATATTAGTTCTGGAAGGGGGATGGTAGGGGTAGGGGTGGGGTAGGTTGGGGGTAGGAGAGGGACTAAGAAAAAAAATTGAAATACTTTAAAATAATGAAATTTTGGGGGTGGGGGTAGGGATAAGGGGTGGGGTAGGGGTAGGGGTGAGGTGGGGACAGGGGTGGTGCCGGAGTGATAGGGTATTGGGGCAGGGGAGAGGTAGATGATTTTGAGAATTGTATGAACATTTCAACTTTAAAGTGAGTTTGAAAGAGAGTTTTGAAAAATGTTTTCCTTACTTTTTGAAGAGAAGTCATTTTCCTTGGATTTAAGGAAAATAAGTTGGTTTGAAAAATATTTTCCAAAACATATATGTCAACCAAACACAAGAAAACTGGAAAACATTTTCTGGAAAATGTTTTCCTTTATACCAAACACACCCAAAGTTTAAGTAAAAAATACTTGACACTTGTGATTTAAAAATTTCATATATATGAAATTTAAAATTTTCATCTTATTAAGGATAAAACACTAAATTCAAAATTAAATTATTTCAATATATAAGAATATGAAATTCTTTTAGGAACCAAAAAAGTATTTCCTGAAATAAAAATATTTAGTTCATTAATATTTTATTCATTTTAGACAATATTTTGTTTAATTAATGCCGAGCTCTATTTTGGGGTTTAAAGTTCATTCATAATATAATTTACGTTCAAAAAGAAAAAAAAAACACCGAAAATAGAAGAGTGAAGAAGATACAACTTTAAAGTAAAGAAACTCGAAAATTGTTATACATTATTACTACTTAGTAGAAATGCGAGTTTGCACACGGGATGGTCATCATGGGTGCTTCATGGAATTCAAAATGAATTCAAGGATAGTTTAGGTAGCTTATCACTGTAGTGCTTAAATCACTTTGTACCTACTTATAGAATGATTGTATTGTTTTCTTATGGACAAGAAAACCAACACATATTTTGCTTTTTACTTTTGACTCAGCCCAAAAGTTAATTCAACTTTCCTGTGAAGTGGGCCCCATTTACTTTTTCTGTTTACATGTTTTCTATAATAATTTCTCTGTGCATTATTTGTTCTCATTTTTTTTAAAAATATAGGAAAGAATTCATATATAGTATCATTAGAGTATCTATAACTAATTTTTTAATCTAAATTTTAATATTTATAATTTACAGATAAAATAAATAAAAGTTTTATGTATATATATACAAAAAAAAGAAAAAATTCATAACAACAAAAAGAGATAAAAAAGGAAATTTTAATGTAATAAATATCCTTAATCTTCTCCAACCTTCCACTTATTTCTCTCATATAACATATCAATAAATATGAATTTAGGCATTAATTACTCCCTCAAAATTTGATAATTTTTTTTTAAAAAAATTGTGATCTACAGGAGAATGTTGGTAATTCGTGCATACAAAATTCTAGCATATACGATTTACTCAAATTATTTTTTTACTTGAATTTATTTACTGAAATCCTTTTTTTTAATATAATACGCAATAAAAATCGATTCAACTTCAACATAATGAAAATCGATTTTATTATTGGTTTGAATTAGATTTTCGAAATTGAATGCACAATATAAACTTCAAACACTTTCAAATTGTCAATTTTGTAATTACTATTATTTTTGTATACAATAACTTCAATTGTAATTTTGTGTTTCAATTTTCGTATTCAATTTTTATTTTCGTAATTTTGAAAAAAAAATCCAAAGAAGTTGTTAAAAGGTTATAATCCTTGTTTGTGTTAGTTTTTTTTTTTTTTTCCTAAATTACATTTGTAATTGCAATTTGTGTGATATATTCATTCATTACTCTACTGCATATTTCATAATATACATACTGATAGTCTATTAATATTTTTTTTATGTATATCTAGTAATTTTGTATTTGAATTTCTGTATATCTGTTAATAAGTGTATAATTGTAATTGTATTTGTATAACTTTTTTAAAGGTTACAAAGATTGTTTTTATTATTTGTATATCTGTTGTTTGTATATCTGTATATTAGTTTACATAAATTTGATATTTGTATATCTGTTGTTTGTATATCTATATATACATATATGCAAATGAAGTATACATATATTCAAATCAAAATTGTTGTTTATTATTTGTATATCTGTTGTTTGTATATCTGTGTATACAAATTTGAATGTTGTTTGTAAACGATATTGCAAACAAAATATACATATATTCAAATCAAAATTGTTGTTTATTATTTATATGTCTGTTATTTGTATATATGTATATACAAATTTGAATGTTGTTTGTAAACGGAATATACATGCAAATAAAATATACATATTTGTATATCTGTTGTTTGTATATCTATATATACATACGATTAGTAGTATGTTTTAATTTATATGTTAGAATTTTTCTCAAAGTCATGTTACAATATTTTTAATTATACTTAAATTAACAACTTAAAATATTTAAGAAATTTATAGAAAAATTTATTTGTGTCATTTGAATTGACAACTCTCAAAATTTTATTTGGGTCATATAAATTGAGAAAGAAGGAATAACATGTATTATGTGAAGATTACATAAAAAATTTATCAAGTAGTAGTTTAATAATATGAAAACTTGTTCATTTCTAAGAGAGATGATTAGAAGTATGTTCTAATTTATTTGTTAGAATTTTTCTCAAAGTCATGTTACAATATTTTTAATTATACTTAAATTGACAACTTAAAATAATTAAGAAATTTATAGAAAAATTTATTTGTGTCATTTGAATTGATAACTCTCAAAATTTCATTTGGGTGATATAAATTGAGAAAGAAGGAATAACATGTATTATGTGAAGATTACATAAAACATTTATTATGAATCACAATAATTAACAACTTAAAATATTTAAAAAAAATTATTCGTGTCATTTGAATTGATATTTCTCAAAATTTCATTTGGGTGATATAAATTGAGAAAGAAGGAATAACATGTATTATGTGAAGATTACATAAAAAAATTCTTATGAATCACTATAATTAACAATTTAAAACATTTAAAAATCATATTAAAAATTTTAGTTGTCTTTAAACTTAAGCAATGCCACATAAATTAGGACAAATAAAATAACATATATTGGGTCCGTATTGGCATGGGGTCTTTGTGTCTAGCTAGCCCTATATAATAAGTGGCAAAGAAGCAGCTGAAGCAAGCTGCTCATGGTCACATACCTGCTTCAGCTGCTTCAACAGTAATTTTATTATATTACCCCTAATTAATTATTACAAGTCATTTACGTATTAAAAAATTAAGAATATTTAATACTAAAATTTAAAATAGACATTTATGACATGACTATTTTAGCTGCTTCAACCGTGATCTTACTATATCACTCATAATTAATTGTTATGTCATTTAAGTATTAAGAAATTAACAATATTTAATAAAAAAAGATAAAATAGACATAAAATAATAAATTATTTTTTGATGTTTTCATAAGTCATTTAAGTATTAAAAAATTAATAATATTTAACAAAAAAGATAAAATAGATATAAAATAATAAATTATTTTTTGATATTTTAAATTAACTTGACGTCTTATATGTGACCACTTAAAAGTATAAATTATTTATTAATATTTTAAATCAACTTGACGTCTTATATGGGATCACTTAAAAAAAATTCACAAGAATTTGTTATAATAATTTTACTATGTCACTTCTAATTAGTAGAATAGAAGAAAAAGATCACGACTCAAAAACGAGGGTCATGATGGCACATGTCGCGGCACACCTTGACAAGTAAGCCTATCACCCAAGCTGATACGAAAAGAGAAAAGGACGAAAATATCCCAAGATCAGAAATCATAATAATGCAGAAAGAACTTATCCAAAATACCAATCATACCCAAAACTAGGTGTCAATAGTGTAAGGACTACTAATACAATCCAAGAGTCAAATACATCAAAAAAAATAACCACAAAGAAATAATAATTGTCTCTGAATACTAATAAAGACATAACTACTATAGAAAGATAGAGGTGAACTTCGAACGCATAAATGTCCAACCACTATCTTGGAAGCTCCAACAATCGCCCGAGTCTGACAAGCTAAAGCGCACTCGAGCTAGGACCTGCACCGAATGGGCGCAGTAGGCATAAGTACGGTCCACTTGTACTCAATAGGTATCATAGGCCGACCAAGCAAAGTAGTAAATAAAGCATACAAAATATAAACTAAGGGCACGTCATCTGCAATAAAAAAATGTCCCACAACGGTTACCCACACCGCTTGCACTTACAGTTCTAATATATCTCACATATATTGCAACATCACACCAAGATACAACAAAAGTACGTATTATATCACATATAAGAAGAACAAGGGGGAACATACATATACAAGAACATCAAATACAAGTAAAAGAAGATACGATAAATACATAAATGACAAGTCAATACGCCAATACAATACAACATAACACAATAAAGTAAGTGTAATGTATATGATGATGATGATGATGCACTAGGTCATCGCACAACCTCCGAGATCATCGCACAATCTCCGTATACACCTATGGAGCTAAAGCTTCCCGACGTAGGACCTATGGGGGGTTCGTCAACCCATATACAATCCACATATCTCATATCTCCTTTCTGGCACATCCTTCAGGGAGAGTTTTAAAAAGGTATTGTCAGTGTTTCTTAGATGTTTCCATGGTGGTACCAATATTTCATGAATGAGTATGATATGAGGATATAATGCTCACAATCAATCACAATGAGTATTTTCACAACCAACTACAATGATATATTTCCTCAACAATGTGAGCCAATATCTACTCATTATTTCAGTTTCATCCAAGAATTTTCATATGTCTCATATGCCAAATAAAATATTACTATAATCACAATACACCAATGATATCATATTAAGTATCTTAACAGCACAATACAATTATTCGCATGTATTCAAGGCTATTAATATCACATAGGACCCCACACGGTTATACATATCACATAATAACTCAATTTTGACAATTACATCACATATAGGCCTCCATAGGGCACAACACATAGATAGACATTTTTCATGGTTAGTTCCTACCCTTAACATGCATTTTTACTATCCAGCCCAATTTGAAAGAGTTAAGCCATAACCTACCTCACAATCCGAAATCGGTTTGCTACACTTGAACCTGAGACCTTACCTTTCACGAATAATCTCAAACTCCACTAAAAACATCAAATATGAACTTTACGCACTAAAACAAAACCAATGACATCCATATTGACTACTTTTGGTTCGGGATCAAAACGGACCCCCGAAATGGGTTTTTGAAAAAGAAGGGCAAAATCAAAACTTTACTTAAAAAACATGCTCCTCATATTTTTAGGAACCTACAGCTGAAAACCCAAGTTAAATCGAGTAAAAAAATGAGGTTGAAATAGAAGAAAAACTATTTTTGAGCTTTACCAAGTAAAATCTTTGAAATTTGGGTTAAAATCAAGAATCAGAGTTATTTTAAAGGTTAAATTGATGAAAACTAGTAATTATAAGATAAAAACATTATTCAAGTAAAAAAAGAGTGAAATTTGGGTTTAAAATCTGCCCTAAAATTTTTGGAGTTTGAGAAATTAATCAAGAAATTACTAAGAAAAGGTTGAATTCTTACCTTAAATTTGTAATAAAACTAAGAAATAGATGTTAATCTAGCTTCACAAGCTCCCACAAACTTTACTTTTAAGCTTCCACACTATTTTAGTGTTTAACTCTCAAGAGACAATATGAAAATGTGCAAAATGGGCCAAAAATAGGTGAAAAAAATGCTAATATTGCAGTTTTTCTGCAATATTTAGTGCAAGTTTTTCACTTAAGTCGAAACGAATTTCGACGGTGTGCCCAAAATTCGTTCGGAGTCTGATATACACAAACGAACTATGCAACCATACTAAATTAGATGTTTCAAACGCGATGGCGATATCAGATTTTTTTTAAAAAAATATTATTTTCATAAAATTTACCACCAAAATCTAAAATCACAATTTTTCAAATCGGGGGTCGAAATGAGATTTAAAAGCCGTAAAATCATATCAAATATGTTAACACCCTAAAACTAACATTTGGGTCTGCTCTTGGAGTTGAATTTTTCATCCGAGATCGTTTCAATCAAATGTGAGTCCCACACCCATATTTCTAATTTTTCAACTTCTCGACCAATAGGTCGAAATGAGCTCCGGTGCATCGGAAACTGAACCAAAGGTCTATCCAGCCTAAAATCGATATTCCGGAACTGCTGGCGTAGTTCATTCGGCCATCTATTGCACGTATCAAAAGATATCCATATAAGTCCAAAATAAGGCTCTCGAAGCCATCAAAATCCACAATATCACATAAATGATACCAAAATGCATCAAAAATCATGCCAACCACTCCCACACCCCAAAAATATTATAATGCAACTACAGGGAGAGGTAAAACAGTCAAATCACACAAAATCACAAATTTCATATATTTCATCAAATTTTTAGGTCATTACAAAAAAAATCATAAATCACAGTAATTAAAAAATAAATTATTTTAAAAATATAATTGACTATCAATGCCACAAAAGTTTGAACAACTTAAAATATTGTTATACAAATTTCATCAATCTAAATATAATAATATATGTCTAACTTAGAATTTATCAACCAAACAAATAAAGGTTTTAACTAAATGATAGAATTATACATAACATAAAATTTTTAAGGATCAACATTGGGCCATGCATAGCACGGCATAACCTGGCTAGTAAAAGTAAAGATGCTTTCGATCTTATTTTTATTGATTAGGTCAAAAGTATTTAAATTGCAATAATAAAATTAAAATTGACTTCAATTGATATATATATATATATATATGTATATATATATATATATTATTATATTTTTATGGTATATATTTGCCCAGCTGGACCACTGCATGAATACGCACACACTGAGCGTAAGGGTTTGAAGTGGTTCAGCTGGATAAATATATGCCACAAAAATATGATAATAAATAGTCAAGGAGAGTCATAGGATCCCGCAAAATTAAAGCGTGTTACAACAAATTTTACCTAAATATAGATATATTTTTGACTCTTTTCCTAAATTTGTATTGTTGGGCCAGTGTATACATAGGCGCTGCATTCCTTCCTTCTTAAATACAAATGCAACATTGTGCAAGAATTTTATGATCTTTAGGACAAAGTCTCATTTTTACCACCCAACATTCCTACATCTATCCACAAGTCACGTATTAATATAAATACTTTTAGAATAATATATTTTACTTTCATATTAAATAAAAAGAAAAAATAAAGAAATTATTTTACTGAAAAATATTTAAAATATTTTTCTTCATAACAAACACACCTAAAATACCAATTTTTACTAATAACTAGTTATTGGAGCTATTATTTACTAGGAAAAATTACCTAATAGAACAACTTTACTTACAAAACTTCTAAAAATCCCCCCACTTTAAAAATATTACAAAAATTCCAACATTTACCACTTTTAGGTAAAGTTGAGATACATGTTTAAACCCCTCAATATCGGCCACTTACTTTACCAATTTTACACTATTTTTTTCCTCATTCTTCGCCAATTTTTCAGCAACAGTTTCAACCATTTTCTTCCTCTATTTCAAACTTTTGATTTAAGGTAATTTCCCCCCTAAAAATTATATTCAATTTATTGTAGTCTTATCTGAACAATATTTCTCCAAAAGTAACTTTTTTGCACTGATTTTCGGCTATTTTTTTGAATAAAGTCTTTGATTATTGGTGTTTTCCGTCTAAATTTTTTCAATTAACATAATGAATAGAGATTCGAAACCATCTTCCAGTCTTGGAATCTCTCAATTAGACAGTAGCAAACAATATAAAGAAGTTGTAAATTTCGTTCTCGGTAGTTTTGACTACGAATCTTATAGTTTTAATGAAAATAGATCAAATCATAGAAACGATCCTCATACTATGAAGAAATTGCGAAAAAAGAAGGCCTAGAAGGATAAGAAAAAAGAAGCTTCTGTTTCTAAGAAAAGAGGATCTAACAGTGTCGGAGTTGAAGTTTCCGCTAAGAGAAGAGTGGTTGAAGTTATTTCAAGAGATGAGCTTCCAAAGGTATTTCCATGTTCAGATCTGGAAAATAATTGGCCATAATACATATTTATATATGTGTAGTTTTTTCAATTTCTTGTATATTTGGTTCTTTTTTTGTTGTTTTATATGTATCTAATATTTTGTAAGTATTATTCAAATTAACTCAACAATAGATACATGTTTACAAGCTTATATATACATTTTCTCTTATCTTGTATCACCGCTTCACTGTTTATGAATTGTATGTATCTCGTACTGTTCAATATTTATTGATTTAAGTAAATCAATAGATACATATATTTCAACCAAGATACATATTTGTATTATCTTGTATCTATAATATTATGTTCATGCAGTTTTTCTATATATTGTTCTGTGTTATTATATAGTTAT
Source organism: Capsicum baccatum var. pendulum (assembly GCA_030864225.1). Taxonomy (NCBI): domain Eukaryota; kingdom Viridiplantae; phylum Streptophyta; class Magnoliopsida; order Solanales; family Solanaceae; genus Capsicum; species Capsicum baccatum. The sequence goes on along the minus strand of CM061551.1, from coordinate 49,012,181 downwards.
TGCATCTAATGTTATTTTTTTAATTTGATGTTTTTTTAGGATCTATTTCAAGTGGAATGTGTTACCGGGATAGCACAACAAGATAGTGAAAGTTTGTAAGTATTACATTACCTTTTTCATTATTTTCATTATCTTATACAAGTATATATGTATTTTTAATTTAATTAGTAATCACAATGTAGGGATTGTGGTGTATTTGTAGCTGCCTATTTCGAGTATCTGAGCGAAGGATTAGGCATTCCCTCATCGGGTATTAATGCTCAATACCATCACATGAGATATGCCACTCTTTTGTGTAAGTATGACTCTGTAAAGGCGGAGAAAAGATACTTTAGTGAGAATAACGATCCACCAAGGCCAAGGAGCAGCTTTACACCAAAAGAAAAAGTCTGTGCTTTGCATATTGAGTAGTTGTTACTTGTTGGCTAGTTGACTATTATATAGTTTGATGATGTTAGTACATGTTGTTAGTATTTTTTTAGATGTTTTTCAACATCATGGATTCTACTTTATCACCAATGATTTCCATATGGCTATTCCAGATTATGACATATTATTATTTTGTTGTACGTTTTTGTTACACTTTACAAAGTCATCATATTTAACATTTTTTTGTTAGATTGTATTAGATACATATTTATAACTATACGTATCAAGTTTATTGAAATATATATATATATATATATATATATATATATATATATATATATATATATATATATATATATCTATCTAAGTCTAGTAATGAAAGTAACCAACACAACATTACATTATGCAACACAACGATACATCGTACAATTAAATTTCATATTCAGTCATAACATAATTTTCTTTTTCTTAATTGTTTTTTCTTTGCAAGACATTTTGTCTCTAAATCGAATAACAACTTCGAGCTGAACGTAAATTCAGACGCTTCATATTGTTCACAAAATATATTTTTCAATATATACAAATTTTTTACGATTGTATCAATTATTAATTACGTAACGATAGTCTAGTACAATATGTAAGCAATTTATCAATGAACGTTCATATAAGTCTTTTTATATGATTTAGTTACTTTGAAGTAAATATTGAATTCACAAATACATAAGAAATTTATTAAGCTTCTTCATGTGAACATTTTTTATTTTTCATTAGATACATTTTTTTTATTTTTATATGTATGTAATGTTTTGTAATTATTATTCAAATTAACACAACAATAGATACATGTTTACGAGTTTATAGATACATTTTCTCTTATCTTGGATCACTGCTTCACTGTTTATGAATTATATGTATCTCGTATTGTTTAACATTTATTGATTTAAGCATATCAATAGATACATGTATTTCAACCAAGATACATATTTGTATTTTTGGCTAAATTCAATCAACAAGAGATACATAATTTTGTTTATTAGAATGTTTTGGGTTTAAAATTGAAACAATGATGAATTGCACAATTTGACAGATTATAATCCAATAACTTAAAATGAGTAATTTCACAACTTAAAACTAGTAATTTGACCCGCAAACTTAAAACTTAAAATTCTAAAAAAAGGAACTTAAAATTCAGATTATAAATGAGTTGACGAACAAATCATGAGTACATCTCTTGATTATAATCTGACTTTTTAATCTGTATTCATGACGGATGAATTGCATACATTATGACATCCGACAGTGAAACAACTAGTGAGGAAAAATCTTCATCGACTTTTCTTGAGATAGCGATTGAGATTGACATTGGTACATCTGTGACTACAACCATCAATCTTGTATTTTTCGTGCTTGACATCAGACAACCAAACACCGAAATGTACTAATAAGATGCGATATTCATTATTACGAATCGCCGAAAAAAAAGAAGAAGAATAACAAATAATAGAGAAGAAGGGATAATAAATTCTTTTTCAAGAATAATGAATTTCCTCTCTTTTGAATGAACCCATTAAAACTATTTATGATTTTCTGAGGTTTTTGAATTAATGAAGAGTGATTTACTCCTCAATTATGAAGATTTATGTTATTTGCCTTTTTAACGCATATTAGCTATTATTGTGGGATAACAAACAAATTTCCTTATATTGTGGGATATTATTCTATTTAAACAATAATTAGTTTGAGTAATTGCTATATTAATGCTATTTAGGCCGTTACATCCCATAAATCATGCTAATCCATTTAATTATTTCTTGTATCTATAGGATGTATCTAATACATGTTATATGTATCTTTAGATCATAAAAGTTGGGATTTTATGAAATTTTGAAAATAGTTGAGATTTTTGATAAATACTGGTAAACATGTCGTTATATATGTAATTTTTCCTATTTACTAAGCATTAGTTGGCCTATCTTCCTTGATGAAACGGACTCAAATAGTGTAATACACTATAGCCCTAATAATGACCAAACGAAAATTTTGTGCTAGTTTCTTCCACTGATTAGTCGCTGGATGTTCTAAATGAGTAAATGTAATCGTAAGAGTTTATGTCATCTGAAGGTTTCCTTGCCACGTTCTCCCATACTACTTTTTATTTTGGGGAAAGGACAAAAATGATAACTAAAACTAAAATAATGCCACAAAATAACACCCATAATTAAATATCCGGTAAATAACCATTTCCAGTATAAATCCCCCTTTTCTTCCATTCTGTCTACCAATTTTTTTTTTAATTTCTCACCGCGGGTTCAAAATTCATCTATCGAATGCTCTCATTTTTATCATAACTCATGGTTCTAAAAATTGATTAGGAAATTATAACTGTTTTAATATGTAAAAAAACTCACCTTTTTTTTGGTTATACGGTACCCAACAAATTGGTGCAAAAAAAGGACTTTTTTACTGTGATTTTGAAAGTTTGAGTCTTTCGAGAAAGAATTGTACACAAAGAAGTTCACCACCAAATCTTCTTTGAGATGGCTGACATCGAGCGTATCATCTCCCTTTCTTTCTTTCCTTTTTATTCACAATTTTCTTTCCATTCAAACTCTTAAACCTCCATTCCTTTACCTTTTTCGATACTCCAATTTACCTTTTTTATTCAACAAATTTTATATAAAATATTCAAAAATCTGCATTTAATTGGCTTCCTATAATTTTTTTCATTGTAAATTTTCTCAAAATTGATACAAAATAATGACTTTAGCTTCAGTTTTAGTTCCAATAATGATAAAATATGGAGGCGTATGAATGTGCTATATGTACACAAAATCATGCACATATTTTTATCCTTCTATTTGAAAAGGTGTATGGATGTGCAATATGTACTGTATCAATTTGGTATAGCTACAATATATGCTTGTACAGATTTTCTCTGTAAAAAGTGTATTTATGTGGTAAATATACTGTATCAATGCGGTATAAAAAGGTATCAATCTAGTATAAAAGAGTATCAGTTGGGTATATGGACATTGCTTCTGTATCAATGTGGTATAAAAGTGTATAAATCTAAATATAAGAGAGTATCAATTGGTTATATGGACACTGCTTATGCATGTATAGGTTCCCCTTCTCTCTTGTTATAAAAGTGTATCAATGTGGTATAAAAGAGTATCAATTGGGTATAATGATCCTCTTTTTTTTTTTAAAAAAAAAGTGTATCAATGTGGTATAAAAGTGTATCAATTGGGTATATAGACTCCATGCGACTGACTGACTCCAATTGTTATAATTGGGCCAAATGGCTAAAAAAGGAAATAAGTTGGACTGACTGACTCCAATTGTCCACACTTTCCAATTATGGGCCATTTCTTTTCAAAATGGTCATCCCATGTCCTTTTCCTTTTTATTTATTTTTGACTCCAAGGTGACTGGTCAACTATGTACTCCCTCGGTTTTATTTTACTTAGTTTATTGATTTTACATAGTTCTCTAAAAATTTATTTAGAAAGATTTTTTTACTAAATTAATTTTATTAATAATGTTTTAAAAATTTAAAGTTAACTATTATTACTTTATATAGTTATTTAATAGGAAAAAAGACATAAATAGCACTTTGGATGAAACTATTGACACGAAAATGACCATTCAATTTTAATTTTATTTTCTAGCCATTTGTTGACAGCTTTATACAATACTGATACAAATTTGATACATATCTTATACAGATATATATTCTAGACAATAAAGATACAATTTCAATTTGCATCTTATATATATATATATATATATATATATATATATATATATATATATATATATATATATATATATATATATATGCACATCATATTAAAAAATACATATTCAATATAATAATGTTACAAATATGTATTCTATACAATAAAGATACAATTTCAATATGCGTCTTATACATACATACACACACACACATATATACACACACACTCACACACACACACACATATATATACTAAACACACACACATCATTGATACACATTCTATGCACATCATATTAAAAAATGCATATTCTATATAACAATGTTACAATTTTTACTCATAAATTCGTTGTTTTATTTTTTTATGAACTGTATTATTATGGTATATGGATTGAATCAATATGTTATATGAACCGTATCTGAACTACCTGTGCCAAAATGACCCAAATTATGAAATAAACATACTATGAAAATTATTTGGATCAACTGGCCATGAATGTCTAATGGCCCAAACATGAGTAAATTATTTTGAAAAGGGTCAACCCATGTCTTTTTCACTATTTAATTTAATATTAATGGTAGAAAGATAAAAATACAACAAAATTCGTTTGATTTCATGAATTGGACAAATAAAATGAAACATGTTATAACTGTATTACCATATATAGTGAATGTCTATTTATGAAACTTCAACTTTTAGGACAAGTTAGTTTTTTCCTAAAAATAAAAGGGTCTTTCTTCATTGTAATGGACTCCTCAAGGACCTCTCAAGAATCCTTTAAGAGAAATAAGAATTACTCTCTCTTCTCTTAATTCTTCTTCTTCTCTTCTTTATATTTTATAATACGTTATGAATACGAGACTCTAAAATATTGAGTGTATGCTTTAAAATATTGAAGCTAAATAGTTTAAAATTCAATCATTAGCTGAATTAAGGTAAAATTATAATTTGCAAAATGATGTCAGGGTAGGTATTGAATCTGATATAGTCAAATTCAGTTTACTATTGTTATGAACTCTTAGATTTTGGTGATATTTTAAGTATTGTTGCTAATCTCTCTGTAAAATCAAGGAGAAAGTAGGTATGTTTAAGGTTGTAGTTAAATTTTAGAATTTATTTTGTCATAAACAAAATTGTTCCACTGTAAAGGACCTTAAGAGTAATTATTTTCTATAACTAGTATTACGTTCTTGTATGTTAATATTGAATTTAAGAATCACAAGTGAAGCCACTGACATATATGTTTGATTGTCATACCGTACCCCTAGAATATGATGAAGGATCCTATATTAATTTTATTTATATATAAATAACATATATTTGTTAACTGGATCTATAGCTGTGATTTTATTTTTATGTAGTATTATATCTAATATCATTATATAAATATCATAAAGATAAAATTTGTTTATGCCTAAAATAATCAAAAAGTGGTGATATTGTTATAAACTCAAATTTGAATTTTATTAGACTTTATAATTTATGCTATAATTCAAGTCTTACGATATCCAAAGGATAAGACATCGAGTTAGAGTCCTAATGCACCATGATTGATAAGATATTAGGTTTAAGTCTCATCGTTTTATGCCTAAGACGTCTTTATACAGACAAGACGTTGAGTTTAAATCTCAATGCACCATATTTATGATACAATGATGGCTAAGGCTAAATAATATATTTTTGATGAAAAGTCATGAAACCGATATCATTGAATATGCTTTATTCCCTCAAGTTAATGTGGTGGCAATTCATTATATGTCTAAAAGAAGACAAATTGTTAAACTTCATAAGTACTTTAAAAGCTCATGGAGTAGTAATTACTTTGAAGTAAGGTAACTCTGAAAGATATGCTGGAGAAAAATTCTCTACATTATATGTATACCTGGATTTGCTTATGAAGTAGCAATATTTAAAAGAGGTTATAAGCTATCATAATTTGATATGTTTAAGGCACAATTATATTTTATTTCTGATGGATGAAAATTTTAATTGTTATAAATACAGATTCATACCTTGGAGATGAATGCAACTATTAGTAAAGCTTATAAATTCGAACGTGTTTTGATTGTGAAGATATCACCATCCACCTCCTGAAGAAGTAGAACAGTTGGATAATTGAATATCCCCAAGTTACTCTAATAAGAACCACGAATGTGAAAAGTTAACCATGCATGCTGAGATCACATGCCATAATAAATTAAGAGTTTATTGTCTGTTGATACAAAATTCCTGTCACAGTAAACAAGAAATTTACTAAAGTAAAAAAGCACATGTCATGGTAAGCTTGGAGTTTACTAGTATAATTAATTTCATAAGTTGACATGAACAATTATAACATCCCGAAGATGTGCATATTGAGTACATATTAAAGAACTAGAATATTCTTCAAGAATTTCTCATGTTGTTTGTTCTCATGATAAGTTGGTTGGATCAATTAATGTTGGAATTGAATCTCTTAAATCTAGAATATACAAAAAGGTGAATAAGAGTTGGTTCATCTATCATGTGATATGTTGAAAAGATGCATCAATAAGGTGAACACATGTACATTTATCATCAACCTGCAGTTACATTCATAAAGTTGTTTGCTCAATAAAATTGAGTTAAAAGCATAATTCTTAAATTGTGTAATCAAGATAATTTATCTTGATAATATTTGTTTGGCATTAAATGCCTTCAAAAAATTTGCTAAATCATTGCTTATGAGAACAAGCTTCATGTGTTAGGTTGAAATATGATATATTTTATAAAGAAGTACTTGTATGCAACAAACCAATAAATTAGGATTAATTTTTCCTCAAATTTGGTTTAGGGTCAGGACCACACATTTTCATCTAATTGTTTTGATGTGGGTATACGATTAATGGATATACCATGATGCACAGAGATAGATTCATGTATGCTAGTTTTTCTAACATAAGGGGAGATTATAAACAACTATGAAGTATTTTAGGAACTACCATCAGATCCTCATTCAAGAGATAATTCAAGTCAAATGCTGGAAGCATTTGATGACTCAAATTTAATCTCATATTTAAGGTGCAAATGATCCTATCGTGTGTCTATAAAGGACAAAGTCTAAGCATATGTAAAGTATGGTATACCAATCAGTTCTAAGTGAAATAATCCTTGAAAAGGATAAGTAACAAATGATCATAATAAAAAGATAATGTGCTCTTGAAGAGCCTACCACATAACACTTCATGAAACCTTATGAGAAGTTCAGGTATTGGAAAATAATAAAGTGATGAGATCTTAAAATGTTATGTCACATTATAATTTGAAACAAAATAATATATCATTGATAATATCTTTGATACATTATTGGCACGATAGTATAAATAATTATGAGGATCTGCATTCGACTTTTATTTTAGCATACTAATGTAGAAATATTTATCAAGCGACATGAAAGAATGCATCTTGATAAGAATAAAACTTATTTGATTTGTAGTCCAGACACTTGAAAGATATCACACATGAAATGTTGAAAATGTCACTTGACAAGATTTATAGGAAAACTTCTTTAAGGATTCAAAATGTTTGAAGCATATAAAAATTTTGGCAAATTTATTACTTGAAAATTATTGAAACTCTTGGAGAATTTTCAAAAGCAATAGATTATTTGCTGAAATGAGAAATATTCCAAATTGAATTTTTTTTATAAAGTATCATATCTTAGAGCCATTGGTGCACCAATGTATCTTGCAAATACTACAAGGATTGATATAACCTTTTTAAATAATTTGTTAGTAAGTTTTAATCATACGAGGAGACATTTAAATGAGATCAAACACATATTACGGTACTAAAAGAGACTACCGATATGAGCTTATTTTATTTTAAAGATTGTAGTTCTGATCTTGTTGGTTATGATGATGCTGGGTAGTTATCTGACTAGCATAAAGCTCGATCTCAAACAGGTTATGTGTTCATATATTGGGTTACTACCATATCGTGGAGATCTACAAATCATTCTATTATAGCCACCTTATCAAACCATGCTGAGCTAATAACTATTCATGAAGCAAGGCGAGAATGTGTGCGGTTGAGGTCCATGATAAATCTCATTCAAAAAAATATGATTTGAAATGTGACAAAGTACCCATAATTTTATATGAAGATAATGCAGCATGTAGAGCACAACTTAAGGGAGGATTCATAAAAGGAGATAGAACGAAACATATTTTGCCATAAATTTTTTATACACATGAGCTCTAAAAGAATAGTGATATTAACGTGCAACAAATTCGTTCAAGTGACAATATGATGGATTTATTCACCAAGTCGCATCCAATTATAACTTTCAAGAAGATGGTGCACAAGATCTGGATGCAAAAGTTCAAGGATGTTCTCATTAGGGGGAGTTAATACTCATTGTACTCTTTTTTCCTTACGAGGTTTTTTCCCATTGAGTTTTTCTTGTAAGGTTTTTAATGAGGTAACCTATATGTGTATTGTTAGAGACGTGTACTCTTTTTTTTCACAAGATTTTTTTCACTGAGTTTTTTCTTTTAAGTTTTTAATGAGATATATTATCTATCAATTAGACATTCAAGGGGGGAGCATTATAGTTGTATTACCATATATAATGTATGCCTATTTATGAAAAAGTTAGAAACCCCAACTTTTAGAAAAAAGTTAGTTTTTCTCTATAAATAAAGAGATTTTTTTCATTGTAGTAAACCCCTCAAGAATCCCTCAAGAGAAATAAGAATTACTCTTTCTTCTCTCTTCATTCTTCTTCTTCTTCTCTACTTTGTATTTCATAACAAAATAATTATTTTAACATATGAACAAGTAGAATAAAATTGAAGGAGTATTAATATTAAAAACTAAATTAATTTTTTTGACGAGTACTGAAGCTTCTTTTAGCTTTACGATAAAACAACTCTACCATAGATAAAACAGTCACTTTACCACTAAAAGATAATTATGAATTATCACATATTTTTTATCAAAGGAATAGATGGATATAATATATATATATATATATATATATATATATATATATATATTGTTCTAGTGTATATGCTTTTATATTAGGTGCATATGTTAGGGGGTATAGATTGTGTATTATGAGTATTATTACTTACTTTGTTAGTGGAAGAATGTGGTCATGAGTTTTCTTGAAACTCCTATAACCATTAAGTCTTTATTTACTCATTATACTATGTAATTATTATTGTAACTCATGTAACATTCATCCATTCATGTACTCACTTTAATACACCATATTCTTCCTATTCAATACAAGGATGAATAACTCACCTATAAATAAAGGTGATCTTGCATGTTATTGTATGGACAAGAAAATATAGTAAGTGTGAAAAAGATTATAGTGTGTAGTAGTAAAAGAGAGATTTGAGACAAGAAAATATTCTAAGTCTACAACTATATTTACTCTATAAAAGAGGGTTGTTATATTAGTGAAAGAAAGAGTTGAGACAAATCAAATATTCTAAGTCTTTAACTATATTCACTATATAAAGAGAGTAAATATATGTTCAAGGAAGGTGTTTTTATGGTAGAGCTTTGGAATCTTCAACTAATCCGAACTTGTTTGAGTTGTACATCGTTGATGGGCTATATCCTGGAGGGGACAAGTCACGAGATATACTGCTGGATCAGTGTAGATTATGCCGCAGTGGGTTTGAATCTTCTTAAAAAAGCGAGATATCCGCGCCTCAGCCAAGAAGAAGATTATTTTATTTTCTTCACTTTTGTTCATTTTATTTTCAACTGTAATCATTTATTGTAATTGTGGTATATTACACCAATAATTTTAAGGAGATTCATGTTTTGTTATAGTTTGAAAAATTGCGGATATCAAGATGAGAGATCTCAAAATCTCAATGGCACTAATCTCTTCAAGAGATGGAAGAGAAGAGATAACAAGTAAAGTATTTTTCTAATTGCTCAACTCCAGGGGATGAAAGGTAAAAAACTTTTCTACTTGTTGCAAAGAAAAGGTAAAAAAATAAAAAATTACCTAATTTATTTTTTGAATAAAATGATACTACATTTCATAAACATAAAGTGGTATTTCAAATGCTCAAAATAGGGGGCTAATGAAATGAGAAAAATATTATCATGAAAATTGTGATGTTTGCACTTTTGAGAATGTGTTAAAAAAAAGTGTTGCAAGTGCATATGTTGGTCTTGGAATAAATCACATGTTACTATTCGTATATTTACTGATGTCTTTGGCTCTAACATGCATGTTATCAAATAAATGATAAATTGAATAGCCAACTTGACATTAAATATTTGGGTGAGATAATTTTATTCTAGGAATAAAAAATACCTAAATCATGTGATGAAATTTTCCTTGACATGTCACATTATGGTGAAAAAGAAAAATTATGAAGTACATTTTGGTGATTATATGAGCCATGCAATTTCTTTTGATTCAAATATGTGAAAGTGGTGTGATAAATAAAAAAGGAGTTTACTAGCCTAATAAAATATGAGATATGTGGCTAGTTGCGCTTGGCTGAGATTGTGTAAAAGTACTTAAACAGGTTATTACAAGCTAATTGGGTATATTTACTTGAAAAAAGTTGTGACTTATTTTATTAAAATAAATTCTGTTGTACTTAAAAGTGATTTTGATGTAAAATGAGGGAAAAAATAACTTAGTGCTATTTACTAATGAGAAATAAATTATGATTTACTAACTTATTATGGAGGTTAAACTAACTATTTTAGCTTCAACTAGTGAAAAAGTGAATTGATCGATCACTTTATGTTGAGAAATTGATTTCTCTAATTTTGAGTTATGTGATAGCACCAAAAATTTATTGATAGAGTATAAACCATTTTTGTAATGGTAAATTCAAACCATAAGGAGAAAAATGCAATATTGTGAGATCATATTGATCAATGGTATATCAATATTAATTGTGTTAACTTTGTGATAATCTTGCAGATTCAAAACTAAGGCCTTAGCAAGAAAATAATCTGAATCACATCGGGGGAGGAGGGGAGGGGAAGGAAGGAAGCATATACAAAATCATGAGTCATATATGAGCAAACCCAACTTGGGGACTAGAGATCCTATAACCAGGTTCAATGGGGAGAACGAATCATATGATAACTTGGTGTGAGATGCACTATGATTTAATCATTCATATGATGTAAGTGCATTTGCTCCTGCAATGATTTGTGAAGGTTGAGTCTAAGAACTCTTAATAAAATTTTGTATCTCTTATGAGTGGGGTGTCAAAATTACAGGACCACCCTTGATAGTTTTCACCTATGTGAGTGTGGAAGTAGGCCGCTTTCTATGAGAATGGGGCTTATTCTAGAAAACGCTTATGAAAAACTGGAATAGCACATGGCCGTAATGTGCTGGCTATTAAAACTTATGTCAACACCTTGATTGTTGTGTGTATACAATAATACTTTATTTACTCTAAGTAGTCATTGTAGAAACCTAATTTTGTCCCTCCCGAATATCCAATTTATCCATTTTTACCGTTTACTCAGTCTTACCACATACCCCAACCCCATTCCATAATCTTTCCACATAATGACAAAATAATAACCAACTCTAAACAAGTTTTATGTCCAAATTCCCACATAATCCCAATCTGAACAAATTAACAACCCTTCATATCAAATTTTGACACATCAGCACCCCACACCCTACCCCTACCTTGCACTCTCTCACCCTACCCACGTGCCCCTCTTCCCTCACCCTTTTATCATGTTTTTTCCTTTTTAGGATGGAGGCACACACAGATCTTTCACACAAAAAGGGGGAGCAACCATTTTTATGATAGAGACGGATAGGAACATAACCTATACACCTCTCACTAGATTTCCATAGAATTTCTCACAATTCCCATTAAGATAGAGATATACAGACACCAATATTTATGCACCACGATCTATTCTCCTTCATCTTCCATTTTTCTCTTCACAAACATCACGCACACTTGAATATCGGATGGATTTTGAGCACTCTATTTTTCTCTCTTGGCTTCATCTTCACAGCACATGGATCCTTCATCACTCTCACATCACATAGATACTCTCAATTCTCACACATTCACTGATATACTCACCGGTGCATAACACACACATATCGGTACACGTGAGATTGAGAGAGGGAAAGATGATAACAAGGAGAGAAATAGAGAGAGATTAAGACAGATCGAAAAAAGAGAGAGTAAAAATAAAAAGAGAGAGAAAACTAATAGTGGTAGACTGTTCCGGCGATTCATCACCGAAAAAATGTCATCTCTGCTCTAAAATTTGATCTAAATTTTCTTATTCTTTTTATTCTTTCTGAGCTTGTCGGAGTTTCATCAGCTCCATCCTATTCCAGGGAATGCTGAAACGAGGACCATCACCCCAATTCCAGTGAGATTCATATAAGTTTTCAAATCTGTCCAGTTAAATTCGATATCGAGTTTGGGGTTTTGTTTGTTGTCGAGGTTTGAATCAGGTTTTCAGGCACGGTTCTATCTCTGATGTATTAAAATTGACATTTGCGGTCCAATTCTTTGGCTCCCTCTTTTTGTTTTATTTTGATTTGGTGCATTGATGTTACAATTATGTGTTGTTGGGTTGTGATTGGATGATGTTATTGTTCGATATTATTTATCCGTGAATAGTTAATCATGGTATGAATTTGATATTAGCATGGGTTTAGATAATCTCTTTGTGTGAAAAAGTGACCTATAAAAGGAAATTTGGGGTGGAATTGAGAAATTGATAAAAAGGGTGAATTTGGATTGATTAAGATTCATTGATTTTGGTTTAATTTGGTTTAAGTATGAACATTGTTTAATACGATAGTAGCATGACTAGGCCGTTAAATCGTTAGGAAAATTCTAGATTTTGGGGTAGGCAACTCGTAGGATTCTAATCATCGAATGTATAAATATTTGTGTTGAGTGATTTTCTCCATTTTAGTTGTATTAAAAATATATTCATTCGCCGGGGAATGCCTCGAGGTAACATTATACTTATTCACTGGGGAATGCCCCGAAGTATCATGTATGCAAAGAAGGCTCGTGATCAAGGCCCGAGGCATCGGGTAAAGCGTTGGAGCGTAGTTTAAGATTAGTGTAGGTTAGCGTAGGTTTACATTTCCACATTTATTTAATTTTGGGACTGTATAAATTGGACTGGACATTATATTATTTTGGGATTTATTTTGCTTGTGTTTGTTTGTTTGATTGTTGTGTGTTTTATGTGGTTTGTACACTCTTAGTGTCGAATTAGCCGATATACTCCACTAAACGACCATGGTCGAGCCACAGGATTGAGGGGTGCCTAACACCTTCCCCTTGGTCAATAGAATTTCTTAGTCAGAATCTCTGTTCGCGGATCAGTTTTAGAGTCAAACCATTTTGAAAAGAATTTTCCAAAGGTGACTTGGCACATCGGATTATGCCAAGTGGCGACTCTGATTTTGAATGTAATAAGTCCTTTTTGAAACAAATCTTTATTTTGTCACTTAATAATAAAAACCCTTTTGAAACTTAAAATTTAATATTTTTGGTTAAAAAAGGAGTGCGACAGCTCTGGCGACTCCGCTAGGGATTTTTCAGAATTTGAGCTTATTTTTTAGTTGTGTCGGCTTAGTTTGACATTATGGGTGTATAGACGTTTTTTGTGTTATTGTTTGTATTTGTTTTATCATTGTTGAGTGCTTTCGTGCTACGTGTTTATAGTTTTTCTTTTATGTGTTACCTCTTTACATCTGTCATTACCCCGAGTCAATTTTTTTCGCAATAAGTTCATAGTACATGTGTGTACACTACCTCTAGTTGAGTCACCCTTAGTTTAGGAGGGGGAGTCGTTAGGTGTATGTAGTGGGTAGAAAGCTCTCACAGCCATTATCGATCATACGCTCCCCAGAACAGCCTTGTTAGTGGATCCCAATGTAGGTCAGCCTTTCGGCCATGTTTATCTGCATCATATTGAGACCTAGCGAGACCTACTTGGTCCTTTGTAGGAGACTTATCTCTAAAGCATCCCTATGTGCTAAATGTTGCATCTTTGAGGATAACAAGGTCATTTAACAGACTCATTCAGAAAAGCGTGTGTCAGTATTAAAGGAGCGGATGTTTAGGCAAGGAAAAAGAAAAGTCAAAAAAGAACTTTGTAGTTTTTTTAGAGTTCTTTATGGCTTTTGTTCTTTGCAATTCAAAATAAACCAAAAAAAGTTTTATCTTTTGCATTCATTTGCCAAAAATAAAAAATATCAAAAAGATTTTCCTTTTATTTTCTTTAGCAAGCATTCATAATTCAAAAATTTCAAAAAAAAAAATTTCAATAGGAGCTTTTATAAAAGGAAAATTTCAGCAAAAATGATAGAAGTTTTGTACATTTCATATAACGAAAATATCAAAAAAAAATTCATAGTTGTTGGTGTCATTTTTATGTAAAGTGTCAAATTGAAAACTCCAAAAAGATTTTATTGACATTTTTCATCGTTAGTCTTTGTCGTGTCTCTCAAGTCATGTTTAGTTTGTTATTTAATCCTTAATTGTCCAATCTAGATGAACTACACACTCCTGATTCTCCTCTCTCAAGAGTGAGCTATGTAGGTGCGCTTCTTGGGTTCGGTGATCTTTTCAAAAGAAAAAAGAAGAAAGGAAAAGAGATTTTGAAAAAGTGTTGAACTCTAACATATTTGTTATTTTTTAGTTGAGTCAATTTAAGGTGGTTGGTTTATGGCATTCTAACTGGTCCTCCACATCACACCAAATCCAAGGAAGGGTTAACTGTGTCCAACAAGGATATAGAGAGTGACATCATGGATCAAACAAAGAATCAAGAAAATGAGAATTTAAAGCAAGAGATTAGGAGACTAAGGCAACAAATGACAGAAATGCACCGAGCTTGGTCCAGTGGGTTGCCTCCTCCTCCATTTCCCACTATTGATCCCATAAATACCTTGAGTTTTCTACCAAAATCACAAAGTCATTTTCCTACTGTTGTCGATGCACTGCAACATGCCTTAAAATCCATTTCACGTTAAATACATCCTAATACTTTCACCACTCTTTCTTAAGCTCCTCAGTATAAGCCTACCACATTCACAACACCATATACCGTCTGTGTTTTTATTGCTCAACCTTCTACTTAGGCTTTCATTTTGGGTATCAATCCAACGATTGTGCTTCCCCAGTCCACTAGTGAATCCACGTTCAATACTCTTGATGATTAGTGTTATACCCTTGAGCCTACAGTTAAGTTAAGTGGGCCACCAAAATTTCTTACTAAGAAGCCTAGCATGCCAGAAAAGCTAGAGAAAATAGTGGGGAAGTGAAGAGTGTAGAAAATAATATGAAAAGTTCCCTAGGACTTGTGGGCTATGAAGATGTTTCATATAAAAACAGGGTCATGTTTTCAAATGTTAACCTTCTTCCAAGTTTTGATACATCAAAATTTAAGGATCCTGGTGGATAGAAGAATTCTGTGAAATATTTAGGACAACATTGCAATCAATCAAGGAAAACTGGAGGAAAGAAAAAGGAAAATACACATATTGTCACGCCAAGTCCAAAGCAGAGTTTGAGAGGTCTAACCCACCAATACTGTTAGCCTCAATCCCAAGCTTACATATTAGATCCACATAACCACTTGCAACAAGGTTCCTTTCTCCAAAATCCAAGAAATCTCATTTCACTTTCTCAATTTCCTTTGAACAATGCACAGTCGTATGCCCATCCGTCTTCCTATCCACAGTGGCGTGCCCCGATCCCTCAACGTCGTCCTTGACCCCTAGAAATTTACCAAGGAACCTCTAAATCTAATTTTCATCCGAGGCCAGAGTTTTTAATAAGGAGGAAGGCAAAGGATAATTTCTCGCCAATTGGGTAGCCTTATACGAGCTTGTTCCAGACATTGAGACAAGGGGGCATGATTACTCCTATCCTTGGGTATTCTCTCAATCCATATTCAAAATTTTTTTGATCTTAATGCATGATGTGCTTATCATTCTAATATACAAGGTCACAATACTGAAGATTATTATATTTTAGAAAGAGAAATAGAGAAAATGCTTCAAGAAAAATTAATTGTAGTGAAAAACATTGGCACCTCAACCATCCCACAGAGTTCTTTGCCAGCACGTGGTACTGAACGATATGTGGGAAGCAATGAGTTAAGCATGGTGACATAGAACTTATTTGTTAAAGGGAATATGTCTGATTATGGTGGAAGCTCTAGTCATGCTGATATGCAAACCAGTGGCTAAGTTGTCAGGATGAGCAATTGAGAAGTCACCCCTCTCCCTACTAGGAAGAGGTCTGGTAGTTTGTTTTATTTTTTTTTGCTTTTTGAATTATTTTAGGGTTATAGTTCGGGATCTATCTTATTTTTTCCCTTTGTCATTTATGTTCAAACCCTTCTATATTTCATTTCAACTAAATGAGGTGTTCCTTTCCCTTTGTGTTTTAAATATGTGTTGTTTATTTTCTTTACACAGTACATTTTATGTTGATCCTAATGATATGACATGCCTGCGGAATTTTTAGCCAGATCTTAAAATCCAGTTTAAGAATGAACTTTGAATCAGAGGGCTAAAGTTAGAAAAAACATCTGAGAAAATAGGTAGGGTGTTGAGACATTTGGTGACAAGTTGAAGTCTTCTTTGAAAATTAAGACAATTATTTCGAGAATGACAAGAATAACTTGGTCATCAATTGAAAGACATGTCTCAATTAGGTCAAACAGTGGCTGAGTGAGCCTATATCAAGAGGAACAGAAAGAAAATCCATGAAAGCATGCATAATTCGATATGAGGGATGTACAACAAAGAGGGAGTTGTATGTTTGACAAGTGTGGAAGAAGAACTGGCGCACATGCTCAGTTAAAGTTAGTGTTGTTAAAGTGTCACAAATGATCTTCATCTTTCACATTGCATGATATGTACTTACATTTTCAAGGATTGATATGACGGAGGCATTTCATTCTACTATCCAAACATTGTGTCATCCTTTGTGAACCCCGTTTAAGCTTTAGTTCTATTTTATTTCATACTCCTATTTTAGAATCAAGATAAAAATAAACAAAGTTCAAAAGAAAAGTGTTGAGTAAAAGAATAGAGTCAGAAAAAATGTGTCAAAAAGAAAGAAAAAGAAAAGTGTCAAGAAAGATAAAGTCAGAAAAAGTTTCAAAGAAAAAAAGAGTCAGAAAAAAAAGAAGAGAACAAATCAGAATCAAGCAAAAAAATCATTGGAACTAGGTGTAACCTGATTCTCTTCTCTCGAGAGTGAGATACATAGGCTGCCATACTCGGGGCTTGGTCCAATCAAATTAAAAATTTAGAGTCACTCAGCCAAAAGAAACTAGGACATGAGTTAATCCTCATTGTTTGAGTCAATTCCAAAAGTTGTAAGTCCTATCCCACTTCAAGTGTCGTTTGGGCCTTATGTCATCCTTTCTTTCTAACCTTATCCAAAAGTCAAGTTACAACCAAAGAAAGACCTTTAGATCAATCTTTGAGAATGTTATGGCTAAGCATGCAATGGATATGATGACACATTTTGGGAACTACTTGTCTTCCTCAGCATTAGGAATTAGAAGAGAAATAAAAATAAAAGAGTTTTATAGGTGAAAACCCTCACGGGCACCATAAGGTGATGGTAAGTTAAGAGAAATAAAAATGAGAGAGTCTCATTGGTGAAAACTCTCACGGGCACCATAAGGCGATGGTGAGCTGAGAGAAATGAAAATGATAGAGTTTCATTAGTAAAAACCTTCATATACACTATAAGACAATGGTGAGCTGAGAGGAAGAAAATGAGAGAGGTTTGTTGGTAAAAACACATCAAGGCATCACTAGATGAATGAGTTCTCTGAATGCAATTGGCCCAAGGAAGTAACGCAGTTTTAGGGCCATTAACTTAAGGATAATTGGTAGAAAGTTTGGATAGAAGATCAGACAGCTTGATCCAAAAGGCGTGTCATAATCATTAGGGTTGACTATCATTTTCAGATAAAGTTTTCTTTTCTCTTTTTCAAATAGGGACATTCATTTTCTTCTATTTATTTTTATTTTATTTTATTGAGTCAGTTATCCAAATAAAAAATCATTGTCATTTTTATCTTATCTTTGAGCCATGTTCATGTCAAAATAAGTAAGAAAAGATTTCAAAACTGGCTACCAACTTCTTTAATTGCACGAAGTAATACAAAAGGCCAACACATGAAAGAGACATGATTATAAGACGAAAAAAGCGAATGGTGAAAGTTTTGTCAACAGAAAAGTCTAGGAACCCATAAAAATACCAAGGTTCAAAGGGTTTATCTGAGAAATATCGCAAAACAGAAATACTGTGTTTGTTTTAGAGTCGCTCTTAATAACCTGAGTTTGGGTCAATGAAGTAGTAAGTCAATGACATATGCTAATGGTTGAAAGCAAGGTTAAATATGACGAGGGAAAGAGTGATCTCCGCAAAAGCTAAAGCCATAAACCAGCCACCATGTTTTAAACTCACAAGTTTTCTTTGATGAGATGGAAACATATTACCTTCAAAGTAAGGACTTCAGGGTATAAATATCAAGGGATGCAATGCCTTACTTTTACAAATGTAGGAAGCAATGTTGCTGCACAGGTTTGATAATCAAATCATGGTAAAAATTCATCATCCTATATCCCTCGGAGACACACGTTTTTGTCCAAGGATTTCGGTTTTTATTTGCTAGGTGATACACTTTTTAAATTGAACCTTCACTCTTAGAAGACATACCTTCTAGTCGAGTCATTCCCCTTGACTCTTAGAAGATGTACCTTCTGGTCAAATCATTCCTCTCGACTCCTATAAGACGTACCTTTTAGTTGAGTTATTCCCCTTGATTCCTATAAGACGTACCTTTTAGTTGAGTCATTCCCCTTGATTTCTATAAGACGTACCTTTTAGTCGAGTCACTCCCCTTGATTCCTATAAGACGTACCTTTTAGTTGAATCACTCCCCTTGATTTCTATAAGACGTACCTTTTAGTCGAGTTATTCCTCTTGATTCCTATAAGATATACCTTTTAGTCAAGTTATTTATCTTGAAACCTATAGGATGTACCTTTTAGTTGTGTCATTCCCCTTGATTCCTATAAGGTATACCTTTTAGTTGTGTCATTCCCCTTGATTCCTATAAGGTATACCTTTTAGTAGAGTTATTCCCCTTGATTCCTATAAGATATACTCTTGGTCGAGTTATTTCCCTTGATTCCTATAAGACGTATCTTTTAGTTGAGTCATTCCCCTTGATTCCTATAAGGTTTACCTTTTAGTTGAGTTATTCCCCTTGATTCCTATAAGGTGTACCTTTTAGTCGAGTCATTCCCTTTGATTTCTATAAGACGTATCTTCTAGTCGATTCATTCCCCTTGATTCCTATAAGACGTACCTTTTATTTGAGTCATTCCCCTTGATTCCTATTAGACGCACCTTTTATTCGAGTTATTCCCCTTGATTCCTATAAGACGTACCTTTTAGTTGAGTCATTCCCCTTGATTCCTATAAGACATACCTTTTATTCGATTCATTCCCTTTGATTCCTATAAGACATATCTTCTAGTCAAGTCATTCCCCCTAATTCTTATAAGATATATCTTTTAGTCGAGTCATTCTCCTTGATTCTTATAAAACATACCTTTTAGTTGAGTCATTCCCCTTGATTCATAAGATGTACCTTGTAGTCGAGTTATTCCCCTTGATTCCTATAAGACATATGTTATAGTCGAGTCATTCTCCTTGATTCTTATAAGACGTACCTTTTAGTCGAGTCATTCCCCTTGATTCCTATAAGATATACCTTTTAGTCGAGTCATTCCTCTTGATTATTAGAAAATGTAATTTCTAGTCAAGTCATTCCCTTTGACTCCTAGAAAATGCACTTTCTAGTCGAATCATTCCAATTAACCCATAGAAAATGCATTTCTTTGTTTGAGTGTTTCAAGTAGTTATGATGTTACTTTCACAAAAATCTCTCTGACGATAAATTGGGGCAATATTTAATTCATGTTTTTGAAAGCATCATTTAAGATCCTCTTGAAAAATGAGACTTTATTTTTGAAAGGTGAGATTTCTATCATAACCTTTGTTTGAGATAATTTTCTTTTTAGTTTTGATGTAATTTTAGGAGCCCGCCTGAAGAACATGGCAAATAAATGAAAAGTCAAGCCACAAGGTGAAGACGTTGAAAATCAAACAACAAGGTAAAGAAGTTGAAAGTCAAGCAACAAGGTGAAGAAATCGAAAGTCAAGTAACAAGGTTAAGAGATTGAAAGTCAAGAAACAATTAGGTGAAGGAATTGAAAGTCAACAAATTGAAAAATAGCATGTCAAGAGCTCACTTGGAGAACAGGGTGAAGAAATTGAAAGCCAAGCAATAAGTTGAAGAAACTGCAAGTCAGGAGCCCGCCTGAAGAATAGGGTGATGAAACTTAAGTCAAGTGTCTGAAAGAAGCTACGTAGATAGGAGTTTTGTAATTTCAGGTATCTTTTTAACTTGTAATTTTCATTTCTGATGTAATGATAGAGCCGCAGACCAAAACCTAGACGGAACCTCACTTGACTCTCCAACTCGGTTATTTTCTTTCTTCTATTTCCTTCATTGAATAATGGTCGGGTCAAAATTCGATCTCGTTGTCTACTTTTTTATATGAAAACATTTTGTGTTAACACCAAAAAGGGGGCATGATGTAGACACCTAATTTTGTCCCCCCCTCCCCCCCCCCCCGATATCCAATTTATCTATTTTTACCATTTACTCAGTCTTACCACGTACCCCAACCCCATTCCATAATCTTTCCACAAAATGACAAAATAATAACCAATTCTAAACAAGTTTTATCCCCAAATTCCCACATAATCCCAATTTGAACAAATTAATAACCCTTTCTATCAAATTTTGACACATCACTACCCCACACCCTACCCCTACCCCACACCCCCTCACCTTACCCACATGCCCCCCTTCCTCCACCCTTTTATCATATTTTTTCCCTTTTAGGATGGAAGCACACACAAATCTTTCACACAAAAAGGGGGGAGCAACCATTTTTATAATAGAGACGGATTGGAACATAACCTATACACCTTTCACCAGATTTCCACAGAATTTCTCATAATTCCTATTATGATAGAGATATATAGATACCAGTATTCACATACCACGATCTATTCTCCACCATCTTCCATTTTTCTTTTCACGAAAATCACGCACACTCGAATATCGAAGGGATTTTGAGCACTCTATTTTTCTCTCTTGGCTTCATCTTTACAGCACATAGATCTCTCATCACTCTCACAACACATAGATACTCTCAATTCTCACACACTCCTTGATATACTCACCGGCATATAATACATACCAGTATATATGAGATCAGAAGAGGGAGAAGATGACAATAAACAGAGAAATAGAGGGAGATTGAGATAGATCAGAGAAAGAGATAGTGAAAATAAGGAGAGAGAGAGAAAACTGATGGTAGTAGACGATTTCGGTGATTCATCACCAGAAAAATGTCATCACTGCTTCAAAATTTGATCTGAATTTTCTTCCTCATTTTATTCCTTCTGAGCTCATCAAAGTTCTATCAATTCTGTCCTATTCCAGAAAACGCTGAAACGAGGACCATCACCCCAATTCCAATGAGATTTATACTAGTTTTCAAATCTGTTCGATTGAATTTGATACCGAGTTCAGGTTTTTTTTTGCTATCGAGGTTCGAATCGAGTTTTTGGGCTCGGTTCTATCTCTGAAGTATTAAAATCGTCATTTGAGGTCCAATTCTTTGACTCCCTCTTCTCATTTTGTTTTTATTTGGTGCGTTGATGTTACAATTGTGTATTGTTGGGTTGTGATTGTATGATCTTATTGATGTTCGACATTGTTTATCCATGAATGATTAATCATGGTATGAATTTGATGTTAGCATGGGTTTGGATAATTGTTTTGTTTGAAAAAATGACGTATATAAGGGAATTTAGGGCGGGATTGAGAAATTGATAAAAAGGGTGAATTTGGATTGTTTAAAATTCATTGATTTTGGTTTAATTTGGTTTAGGTATGAATATTGTTGAATATGGTAGTAACATGATTAGGCCGTTAAATCGATAGGCAAGTTCTAGGTTTTGGAGTAGGCAACTCGTAGGATTCTGATCATTGAATGTGCAAATATTTGTGTTGAGTAATTTTCTTCATTTTTGTCGCATTAAAAATGTATTCATTCGCCAGGAAGTGCCCCGAGGTCACATTGTACTTATTAATTGGGGAATACCCCGAAGTATCATGTACGCAAAGGAGGCTCGTGTTCAAGGATCGATGCATCGGGTAAAGCGTTGGAGCGTAGTTTAAGAATAGTGTAGGTTAGAGTAGGTTTACATTTTTACATATTTCTATTTTGGGGTTATATAAATTGGACTGGACATTATATTTTTGGGGGATTTATTTTGCTTGTGTTTGTTTGTTTAATTGTTGTGTGTTTTATGTGGTTTGTACACTTTTAGTGTCAAATTAGCTGATATGCTCCACCAAGTGACTATGGTCGAGCCACGGGATCGAGGGGTACCTTACACCTTCCCCTCGGTCAACAGAATTCCTTAGTCGGAATCTCTATTTGCGGATTAGTTTTAGAGTCAATCCGTTTTGAAAAGGATTTTCCAAAGGTGACTTGGCACACCGAATTATGGCAAGTGGCAACTCTGATTTTGAATGTAATAAGTCCTTTTCGAAACAAATCTTCATTTTGTCACTTAATAATAAAAACCCTTTTGGAACTTAAAATTTAATCTTTTTGGTTAAAAAAGGGGTGTGACAGTCATAGTTCAAGTCTGAGACCACTACTTACTCTGGAGTAAAGGTTATTGTTTTACTAAGTGGAGGATCAATGCAGAGCACACCTTCATTTTGTACAATAGTGTAACACCCCATATTCAAGTACGTGTATTGGCGTATTCAAGTACGTGTATTGGTCTTATTTATATGGAATTAATTTTTTTATTTTATTTATACCGAAATTTGCCCGTCGATAGTTCCATGCGAAGGTTATTGAATAAGATTTCTAACGATATAAAGATATCCAAAAATAGATAGGTTTCAAATATAATCGAGCACGTTCGAAACTATAAAACGGTGGCCGAGATATTTGGGACTAGTAAATGTGCAGGAAAATTTCCTGCACACAAACTACTGAGGCCAGCCGAATTTTTGGGTCAACTTTGAATGATCATAACTCCCTTAATATAATGAAATAGGAGAGCTGCGACCTATGAAAAGAAAGATCTTTGAGTTTTATTTCCAATGCAATTGGTTTCATCCAAATCCAACATCTGAGTAAGGAGTTATACTCGTTTTACTTCAGCCTATCAAAATAGATTTTTAGGGTCAACTTCAAATGGCCATAACTCCTTGGACAAGATGAACTGGGTGTCCTACTTTATATGATATGAAATCCCTTTGAATTGTCCTTACAACGATACCAATTTCACCCAAATCCGATATCGGAGCAAAGAGTTATGGTCGATCTACTTTAGCTTGTCAAAACAGTCCACCAAAGGACAAATTTGACATTATTTAAATTTTAAAGGCATTTTGGTCATTTTCTATTATATTATGGACGGGAATATATGTATATATACATGTATATGAGTTCAAAAACTCATTTTCATCATCAATCATTGAGAAAGAACAAACCCTAGCCAAATTTGACCTTTAAATTACTTTTGATTCAACCGTAGAAATTCAAAAGTAATCCGATAACTGTGTTTGTCATCTCGAGAGCTTTGAACGACACCTATTATTTGTGCAAACAGGATTGCATAATCAAGAGGTGAATTCTAAGGTATGAATACTGTTTGCCTTTGTTCTTTTCCATATGTATATGTGTGATAGAGGATTATATGTATTGGTTGTTATTGAAAGGTGATGAAAATAGGGTTATCGACTATTTTGTATGGTTTGGTTGTATCGAATTGTGGAAGGTGGATATGGTAATTGAGTTATGGAAGGTGGATATGGTGATATACTATTGAATTGATGATTATTTATGTCTATGGCTCAATTTGGTTTAATGGATTGGTTGGAAGGATAAATGAATCCAAACTTGATATTGGAGGATCTTGTATGAATATGTATGGCATGTGAATGTAATTGGAGTATAAGAGGGTTAAAGTGACACCCTTTATGGTGTAATTAAGGCTTACTACTTAACCACTAGTTTGGTGAATTCAAATAATTGAATTGTAACATTCGGTCGCTAATACTAGATTGCTATATATGTTCATTGTAGATAAGTAATCCGAAAAGACGGGAAGTCCATTTGGGACTAGTATTGAAGGTTGACAGTCAGGTATGTAAAGCATACTCTATACCATATCTTTGGCATGAAAGTGAACAATTGTTCTATTAAGAAAGTTTTCAAAGTTATTCAATAACATGTGATCTATAATGGTTTTGTATGATGTCCTACGTTAACAATGAACTTGTTTCCACCCTACAAGATGTCAAGACATTCCAATACTTACTTGTCTTCCAAATGTTACATGTTTATTGCACTAATGAATGTCAGAAGGTATCCGGTTACTCAAACAAGATCCATGTGCTATTAATGACTCCAAAACGTTTCATTGATATACCAATAAGTTCCTACTTCATTGTTATGGTATTGATGACTCCAAAACACTTCATTGATGTGCCAATGAGTTCTTACTTCATTGTTATTGCATTGATGGTCTATTTATATGTCTCTTAATGATGTATCATTGTTTCAAAGTATCAAAAATGCGGTGGCGACCAAAATAATAATCTCAAAGAGTAATTGAACTAAGTGATGGAAGTTCTCTCTTCTCGGGTGGTATCCCAGGGGCATAAGCCTATCATGGGTCGATCCCTATTTATGTGTTTATGGGTGGTATCCCAAGGGCATAAGCCTATCATGGGTCGATCCCAGTTGATATGTACTGGAGGCATCCTAATGGTCACAATACAGTACATTAATGATTACAAAGATGATAAGAACGAAGGTAAAGTGATTGAATAAATACAATGTACAGGTTGTCACAAGTTCTAGTAAGTGTGGTCCACTCCTATTACGATTTGTTCACTTGTTTCTGATTTTTATTGAGCTCCTATATCATATGTGATTATCTACTGCTTTACATACTCAGTACATATTTTGTACTGACATCCCCCATGGGGGACCTATATTTCATGTTGCAGTCACAGGTACCTCTGCTCATACACCGCATAAGTAGGAGCCAGGATATTCAACTGCTTTTGGTGAGCTCCAATTTGCTTCAGGGCTTTCCGTGTCATATCCAGTCACTTTTGGTATTGTATAGAAGTTAGTTATATGGCGGGGTGTGTCCCGACCTTAGTTAAACTCTGTGTATTGTCTAGAGGCTTTGTAGACCTAATGTACAGTCAAGGTGGTGTTTTGTTAATAGACGTGATGGCTCCAATGGCCAAGTATTGTATATACATATATAAGTGTGCTCGAGCTTATACAGGAGATTATTTCCTTTTATATGCGAAATGGTGTTGTCCGAATTTTGGGTTGTCGTAGAGGTATACATGGAAAGTATAAGGTGATGAGCTGGTTCCCTTGGGCCTCCTCGGTTACGGGTGCCAGTCCACCCTAATAGGATTTGAGGCGTGACAAAATTGGTATCAGAGAAGTTCATCCTAGTGAGTCTACAAAGCCGTGTCTATGTAGAGTCTTGTTTATCGGTGTGTCATGCACCTCATCTATAAACAGGAGGCTATGGACATTTAGGAATTTTTTCTTTTCTTCATGTCTTAGATCGTGTGATAGAGCCTATATTGTATATGAAGTCATAGTTGACCACTGAATTCGTTTGTTTCTCTTATTATAGTAATGATTCCGGTTACCATAAGCAAGAATACCGGTAAGCAAGTAGATGTGTCTGCCGGAGAGGGGACTAGTAAGTCACCCACTATACCAGCTAATCAAAGTAAGGCTCCAACTGAGCATGCATCAGAAACTTCTTCAACTCTGGAAGAAATAAGGGGGAGGAGAACTATATCCCCAGAGTCACCTATTAATGCTGCTGATCAAGATCTTAGAAATACAGTGCAACTTTTGACTCGTATAGTTGCTGGGCAAGCTCAAGGGCAAGTCATTCCTACCACAGGTCCTAGTGGTACAGATAGGGTGGCTAGCCTTCGAACACAGGATTTTCTTAAGATGGATCCTCTCACTTTTACTGGATCTGATCTTAACAAGGACCCACAGGACTTTATTAATCAAATTCAAAGGGCCTTAGATGTTATGCATGTAACGGGTAGAGAGATAGTAGAGTTAGCGGCATATAGATTTAAAGGGGAGGCTATATATTGGTACGAGGACTAGAAATGATCTAGGGGTATTGATGCACCCCCAGCTACTTGGAAAGAGTTCAAAGAGGCATTTCTTGATCATTATCTTCTATTCGAGATTCATCAGGCCCATGCAGATCAGTTTTTAAATCTTCCCACAGAGTTCATCAATATGTGGATAGGCTGGATCCATATCTGTTTAGAGATTGTACTATTTCCGCTTTGAACAAAGATATGGACATAGCGAGGATCCAAGCTTTTGTACAGAAAATGGAAGATCAGAGGCAGAGGAAAATAACACAAGAATTAGAAAAAGGATATTCCAAGAGGGCCAGATCTACAGGGCAGTTCATGGCATCCCAAGAAGGGTTCAGACCACATTTTTCTGCTAGACCACCTAGGCCATTATCTTCTTATTCTGCAGTTAGTGCCCCACCATAGTTCCAAGGGTCCAGAGGAAATCAATTTGGGCACAGAAGTGAGAGTCAGAGTTCGCGGACAGTGGGGTACCAAGGGCAAGGTAATATGAGCCAATTGAGACCTCCTCGAGAGCTATGCAATAAATATGGAAGGTATCATTTGGGCGCATGTCGGCTGGGGACCAATGTTTGCTTTTGGTGTGGTATGTCGGGGCATATGATGAGAGAATGCCCACAAAGGGGCATAGGAGGTATGAAATGACCTACGGGATCATTTGTTGCATCATCATCATCGATGCCTTATTCAGGAAGGGGTGCACAACCAATGGATCGTGTTAGAGGTGATAGAGGAGCCACGAGTTCTAGCGGGGCTCAAAATCATATGTATGCTCTAGCGGATCGACAGAATTTAGAGGCTTCCCCAGATGTGGTTACGGGTACGTTGTCTATCTTTTCATTCAATGTATATGCCTTAATTGATCCTAGTTCTACATTATCTTATGTTACTCCATTGGTTGCTGGAAAGTTCGAAAGAATACCCGAACTGTTATTTAAGCCATTTGAAGTGTCCACATCGGTTGGGGAATCTATTATAATTAGAAGGGTTTACTGCATAGTAACTGTTTGTGGTCGTGATACGATGGCTGATCTTGTGGAGTTAGAAATGGTAGATTTTGATGTTATAATGGGTACAGACTGGTTGGCATCTTGTTATGCCACAATTGATTGCTACATGAAAAAGGTATATTTCCATTTTCCAAACGAATCAGTCTTTGAATGGAAAGGTAAAATTAGCGCGCCAAGAGGTAGATTTATTTCTTATTTTAAGGCAAGAAGAATGATTTCCAAAGGATACATATATCATTTAGTTAGAGTAAGGGATACAGAAGCAGAGCCACCAAATCTTCACGCTGTTCCGGTGGTAAATGAATTTTCTGATGTATTTCCTGAAGATCTTCCAGGTTTGCCTCCTGAACGAGAAGTAGAGTTTGGTATTGATGTAATACCAGGCACCCAACCAATCTCCATTCCTTCGTATAGAATGGCCCCAGCAGAATTACGAGAATTGAAAGATTTTCTAGAGAAGGGATTCATAAGGCCTAGTATGTCCCCCTGGGGAGCACCAGTGTTATTTGTGCGCAAAAAGGATAGCTCGCTGAGGATGTGTATTGATTATGGACAATTGAATAAGGTGACTATTAAGAATAAATATCCTCTCCCAATAATTGATGATTTATTTGATCAGTTACAGGGAGCCAAGTGCTTTTCTAAGATTGATTTGAGGTCAGGTTCCACCAAGTGAGGGTCAAAGAGAAGGATATACCCAAGACAGCTTTCTGAACACGGTATGGTCATTATGAGTTTCTAGTTATGTCATTTGTACTAACAAATGCACCCGCAGCTTTTATGGATTTGATGAATAAGGTGTTTAAGCCATTCCTGGATGTATTTGTGATAGTTTTTATAGATGATATTCTAGTTTATTCTAGATCAGAAGAGGACCATGCCAATCACTTACGATAGGCATTGCAGACTCTTCGTGATTGTAAGCTTTATGCAAAGTTCTCTAAATGTGAATTTTGGTTAAAGTCGGTGGCATTTTTGGGTCATATTGTATCTACTGAAGGGATAAAGATTGATGCTCAAAAGATAGAAGATGTGAAGAACTGGCCAAGGCCCACAACGCCTATGGAGATTCATAGTTTTCTCGAGTTGGCTGGTTATTATAGAAGGTTTGTTAAAGGCTTTTCTTCCATTTCAGCACCCTTAACCAAGCTAACCCATAAAGCATCCAAATTCCAATGGAATGATGCCTGTGAGAAGAGTTTTCAAGATTTAAAGAACAAGTTGATTTCTACACCCGTGTTGGTACTTCCAGAAGGCACTGAAGGGTATATAGTATATTGTGATGCTTCCAAAATTGGTTTAGGATGTGTATTGATGCAACATGGTAAGGTAATAGCATATGCTTCTAGACAATTGCGGCCACATGAGAAAAATTATCATACACACGATCTTTAGTTAGAAGCAGTTATTTTTGCTTTAAAGATATGGCGCCACTACTTATATGGGGTTCATGTTGATATATATATTGACCATAAGAGCTTGCAATATATTTTTAATCAGAAGGATCTAAATTTAAGGCAGCGGAGATGGCTTGAACTATTAAAGGACTACGATGTTGATATCTTGTACCATCTAGGGAAAGCAAATGTGGTAGTTGATGCGTTAAGTCGTAAGGCTATGATGGCGCCTATAGAAAGGCAAGGGGTGATTAAAGATCTTCACCAGTTAGCTAATTTGGGAGTTCGCCTTCTTGAAACTCCAGATAAAGAGCTTATCGTACATAATGCTGCGGAATCTTCATTAGTAGCTGAAGTAAAAGAGAAGCAATATATAGATCCTATTTTATTACAGCTTAAGGAGAACGTTCAGAGTGGTACGACCAAGGCATTTGAGCTTACGTGAGAAGGAGTACTTCAGTACCAAAACCGATTGTATGTACCGAATGTAGACGGGCTAAGAAAGAAGATTATGATAGAGGCACATTATTCAAGGTATTCCATTTATCCAGGATCAACCAAAATGTATCAAGATTTTAAAGATATGTATTGGTGGAATGACATGAAGAAGAGCATTGTAGAATTTGTAGTTGAATGTCCAAATTGTCAAAGAAATAAAGTTGAGCACCAAAAACCCGGAGGTTATATGCAATGCATTGATCTTCCAAGATGGAAGTGGGACATGATCAACATGGATTTCATTATTGGTTTGCCTCGTACATCCCGGAAGTTTGATTCTATATGAGTGATTGTTGATAGGCTTACCAAATCCGCACATTTCCTACCAGTTAGGACCACTTACACAGTTGAAGAGTATGCGAAGCTGTACATTAAAGAGATAGTCCGATTACATGGAGTGCCAATCTCAATTATATCAGATCGGGGAACACAATTTACCACAAACTTTTAGAAGTCTTTTCAGAGGTGTTTGGGAACATAAATGAAGTTGAGTAAAGCTTTTCACCCTCAAACAGATGGACAAGCAGAACGTACCATCCAAATACTTGAAGATATTCTACGAGCTTGTGTAATAGATTTTAAGGGCAACTGGGATGATCATTTACCTCTTATTGAGTTTGCCTACAATAATAGCTACCATTCAAGTATCAAAATGGCACCATATGAAGCTTTATATGAAAGGAAGTGTAGATCACCAATAGGATGGTTTGAAGTGGGTGAAACTCTTTTGTTCGGACCGGATCTTGTTTATCAAGCCATAGAGATGGTTAAAGTAATTCAGCAATGACTGAAAATAGCCCAAATTCGACATAAGTCATATACGGATAGTGGAAGAAGAGGGCTAGAGTTTTCTATAGGTGATTGGGTATTTTTGAAGGTATCACCAATAAAAGGGGTAATGATTTTGGCAAGAAAGGGAAGTTGAGTCCATGTTATATAGGCCCGTATAAGATCACTCGAAGGTTTGGACAAGTTGCATATGAATTAGAGCTACCCCAAGAGCTCTCATCAGTACATCCAGTATTTCATGTGTCAATGCTTCGAAAGTGCATCGGAGATCCATCACATATCACTTCTACTGAGGATGTGCAAGTTGCGGAAGATCTTACCTATGAGAAAGTGCCTATTGTTATTCTAGATAGCCAAGTTAAGAAGATAAGAAATAAAGAGATAGCATCTGTGAAAGTACGTTGGAGAAATCGTCAAAGGGAAGAGATTACATGGGAAGCTGAGGAAGAAATGAAATCTAAGTACCCTCATTTGTTCAAAGATGAAGAGGAAGTTCAAGAAACGGAGTTAGAACATTAACAAGTAAGCTTTTTTTGTTTATATATGCATAGTATTTATGTGATGATGTGAATGTTAATGATGGACTTGAACTTGTTTCGATTGAATAACTACGCAAAAATTCGAGGACGAATGTCCTAAAGGGGGGAAGGATGTAACACCCCATATTCAAGTACATGTATTGGCGTATTCAAGTATGTGTATTGGTCTTATTTATATGGAATTAATTTTTTTATTTTATTTATACCAAAATTTGCCCGTCGATGGTTCCATGCGAAGGTTATTGAATAAGATTTCCAACGATATAAATATTTCCAAAAACAGATAGGTTTCGAATATAATCGAGCACGTTCGAAACTATAAAACGGTGGCCGGAATATTTGGGAATAGTAAATGTGCAGGAATATTTCCTGCACAAACTACTGAGGCCAGCCGAATTTTTGGGTCAACTTTGAACAATCATAACTCCCTTAATATAATGAAATGGGAGAGCTGCGACCTATGAAAAGAAAGATCTTTTAGTCTTATTTCCAATGCAATTGGTTTCATCCAAATCCAACGTCTGAGTAAGGAGTTATACTCGTTTTACTTCAGCCTATCAAAATAGATTTTTAGGGTCAACTTCAAACGACCATAACTCCTTGTACAGGATTAACTGGGTGACCTACTTTATATGAAATGAAACCCCTTTGAATTATCCCTCCAACGATACCAATTTCACCTAAATCCGATATCGGAGCAAAGAGTTATAGTCGATCTACTTTAGCTTATCAAAACAGTCCACCAAAGGACAGATTTGACATTATTTAAATTTTAAAGGCATTTTGGTCATTTCCTATTATATTATGGATGGGAATATGTGTATATATACATGTATATGAGTTCAAAAACTCATTTTTATCATCAATCATTGAGAAAGAATAAACCCTAGCCAAATTTAACCTTTAAATTACTTTTGATTCAACCGTAGAAATTCCAAAGTAATCCGAAAACTGCGTTTGTTATCTTGAGAGCTTCGAACGACACCTATTATTTGTGCAAACAGGATTGCATAATTAAGAGGTGAATTCTAAGGTATGAATATTTTTTGCCTTTGTTCTTTTCCATATGTATATGTGTGATAGAGGATTATATGTATTGGTTGTTATTGAAAGGTGATAAAAATAGGGTTACAGACTATTTTGCATGGTTTAGTTGTATTGAATTGTGGAAGGTGGATATGGTAATTGAGTTATGGAAGGTGGATATGGTGATATACTATTGAATTGATGATTATTTATGTCTGTGGCTCAATTTGGTTTAATGGATTGGTTGGAAGGATAAATAAATCCAAACTTAATATTGGAGGATGTTGTATGAATATGTATGGCATGTGAATGTAATTGGAGGATAAGAGGGTTAAAGTGACACCCTTTATGGTGTAATTAAGGCTTACTACTTAACCACTAGTTTGGTGAATTCAAATAATTGAATTGTGATGTTTGGTCGCTAATACTAGATTGCTATATATGTTCATTGTAGATAAGTAAACCGAAAAGACGGGAAGTCCATTTGGGACTAGTATTGAAGGTTGACAGTTAGATATGTAAAGCATACTCTATACCATATCTTTGGCATGAAAGTGAACAATTGTTCTATTAAGAAAGTTTTCAAAGTTATTCAATAACATGTGATCCATAATGGTTTTGTATGATGTCCTACATTAACAATGAACTTGTTTCCACCCTACAAGATGTCAAGACATTCCAATACTTACTTTTCTTCCAAATGTTACATGTTTATTGCACTAATGAATGTCAGAAGGTATCCGGTTACTCAAACAAGATCCATGTGCTATTAATGACTCCAAAACGTTTCATTGATATACCAATAAGTTCCTACTTCATTGTTATAGCATTGATGACTCCAAAACACTTCATTGATGTGCCAATGAGTTCTTACTTTATTGTTATTGCATTGATGGTCTATTTATATGTCTCTTATTGATGTATCATTGTTTCAAAGTATCAAAAATGCGGTGGCGACCGAAATAACAATCTCAAAGATTAATTGAACTAAGTGATGGAAGTTCTCTCTTATCGGGTGGTATCCCAGGGGCATAAGCCTATCATGGGTCGATCCCTATTTATGTGTTTATGGGTGGAATCCCAAGGGCATAAGCCTATCATGGGTCGATCCTAGTTGATATGTACTGGAGACAGCCTAATAGTCACAGTATAGTACAGTAATGATTACAAAGATGATAAGAACGAAGGTAAAGTGATTGAATAAATACAATGTACAGGTTGTCACAAGTTCTAGTAAGTGTGGTCCACTCCTATTACGATTTATCCACTTGTTTCTGATTTTTATTGAGCTCCTATATCATATGTGATTATCTACAGCTTTACATACTCAGTACATATTTCGTACTGACATCCCCCATGGGGGACCTGCATTTCATTCTGCAGGCACAGGTACCTCAGCTCATACACCGCACAAGTAGGAGCCAGGATATCCAGTTGCTTTTGGTGAGCTCCAGTTTGCTTCGGGGCTTTCCGTGTCATATCCAGTCACTTTTGGTATTGTATAGAAGTTAGTTATATGGCGAGGTGTGTCCCGACCTTAGTTAAACTCTGTGTATTGTCTAGAGGCTTTGTAGACCTAATGTACAGTCAAGGTGGTGTTTTGTTAATAGACGTGATGACTCCAACGGCCAAGTATTGTATATACATATATATGTGTGCTCGAGCTTATACAGGAGATTATTTCCTTTTATATGCGACATAATGCTGTCCGAATTTTGGGTTGTCATAGAGGTATGCATGGGAAGTATAAGGTTATGAACTGGTTCTCCCGGGCCTCCTCGGTTACGGGTGCCAGTCCGCCCCAATAGGATTTGAGGCGTGACAAATAGTCTACCTTTAACTAAATTATTGAACTCTCATAATTTAATATTAAAATGAGTGAGGGAATGTTGGTGTATATGCATTTTATATTAAGTGCATATGTTAATGGGTATAAATTCTGTATTATAAGTATTATTACTTACATTTGTTAGTGGAAGAATGTGGTCATGAGTTTTCTTGAAACTCCTATAACCACAAAATCTTTATTTTCTCATTATACTATGTAATTATGGTTGTAACTCATGTAACATTCAATCATTCATGTACTCACTTTACTACACCATATTCTTCCTATTCAATACAAGGATGAATACCTCACCTATAAATAAAGGTGGTCTCACATGTTATTATATGAACAAGGAAATATGCTAAGGGTGAAAAATATTATAGTGTGTAGTAGTGAAAGAGAGAGCTGAGACAAGAAAATATTCTAAGTCTACAACTATATTCATTCTATAAAAGAGAGTTGTTATATTAGTGAAAGAAAGAGTTGAAACAAAAAAAATATTCCACGTCTTTAACTATATTCATTGTATAAAGAGAGTAAATATAGGTTGAAGGAAGGTGTTCTTATGGTTGAGCTTTGGACTCTTCAATTAATCCGAAGTTATTTGAGTTGTACATCGTTGATGGACTGTTGTATCCTGGAGGGGACAAGTGGGCTTGAATATACTTAAAGAAAGCGAGATATCCGTGCCTCAGCTAAGAAGAAAATTATTTTATTTTCTTTACTTTTGTTCATTTTACTTTCAACTGTAATCATTTATTGTAATTGTGATATATTACGCCAACATATATATATATATATATATATATATATATATATATATATATATATATATATATATATATATATTTGTTTATAGATTATTTTTATCTAATAATCAAATGATTTCTCAATCATATGCGAAATCAATAAACCATAACAAGCAAATAAAATTATTAGCAAATCTAGAGATTGATTTTTGGAAAAAGAGAAAAAGGGAATAAGATCAATGTGATGAAAAGAAAAAGATTACGCTATTTCTCTCGAAGCTATAAAATCAAAATCAAAACAACATGGTGGTTGGAATTTGCGTATCTCAAAGCCATGCACATATTCAGTCCATGCAAATAGTCAGAGCTAGGGGTGTACAAAAATCGCCGACCAATAAATCGAATCGATAAAAGTGCTATTGATTTATTCTTATTGGTTATTGGATTAATGAATTTTTAATGGGCGTATAATTTTTTAATTGGTTTATTGGTTCAATTTCATATTTTTCTTATTGGGTTATTGGATAAACCGATAACCCAATAAAAATATTTCACATTACTACTTTTCCCTACTTATTATATATATATATATATATATATATATATATATATATATATATATATATATATATATATATATATATATATATATATATATATATATATATATATATATATATATATATATATATATATATATATATATAGGATTCACATTACCTACTGTATATTTCTCTTTCATTTCAACAAACCTATTCAAACTTGAAAATTCTTGAAAATTAAAATACATCATGTAGCATTTTGACTGCAACTAATATTTCATTTTTTTCTTATTTGTTGCTACTATTTCTATTTTATGTGTATTTTTTGGTTAAATCGAAAATCAAACCGTTAAGGACTAAATATCGATAAAAAATATCTTATTGGTTTGGTTATTAGATTAACATATTTAAAAATCGAAAATCAATAAACCAAACTGATAATACATAAAATCGAACCGAACCGACCGATTCATACCCCTAGTCAGAGCCCGTTGATCTATCGTTGGACAAACATATATTCTACTTTCGCGATTCAAAATAAATATATTTTTTTATTTTTTTATATTTCAAAATTAGTTAATTTCTCAAAAGTTAGATATATTAATTGTTCTTTTAAAAAAAATATTTTTTAAAAAAATAAATCTTTAAACTAGCTCTAGTCTATATCTATACTATATTACAAGTGTGAAAGTCCTTATAAATGTTGTTTGAACTTTTTGCGCTTCATTAGAAGTATTCACAATAGATAAAATTATCTTTTCTTCACCTTTCCCCTTTAATTATTATTTTATTAAATTAAGATTTCCTCAAATATATGAGAAAAAATATTAGAATATTAATATTTAAGAAATCTTATAATATATTAAATTTAATAATTAAATACACTATTAAAGTTGTTTAATTTGCAGCCAAAACTTTCTAGGTGCCATCTGGTGCCATCTTTTTCTTCTTCGTTTTAGAGCACCTTCAACTAACTTTAATAATTTTCTTAATATACTACCTTTCGTCTAGGTGTCCTGCAAATTGTTCCCTAATATTTAGGAATATGTTTTACGTGCATTGCTTTTATGTGTAGCATAATTATTTTCTTTTAAGGTATTTTAGGTAATAAATCATAATATTTAATATTTTTACATTAATTAAAATTTTGTCTTATAAAAATAATATTTTTATTCTATTTAAGAGGTATACGTTTCTTCTACATCTAAGTTTTTTCTTCTTATTTTAGTTTTGATTTAAGTATCTTCTTGCATTCGCTACATCATCATTTTTTTTTATTTAATGGTTTTAAAAATCATATATGAATTATACATGATCAACAATTGATTAATAAATTTTTTCCTTATAATAATTTTTTGAGTTTTCTCTTTCAGTTGAAAATTTCAACGAAACAAGGATGTTGCTGCTAAAAAAATCAGCCATAAATTTAAAAGGTTTATCTCTCTCTTTTTTTTTTCTTAAACAAAAAAATTTTATGATTTTTTTTTATCACATATCACAGTTTATAGTTTTAAAGTCATTGTTGAATGATTACTATGCAATGAGAACCTAGAACCTTGAATCAGAAAGATGCCTACTGAATTTAATGATTTTGATCTCAATTTTTCCTATAACTACTGTAAGATATCGAAATTGTAGGTCTTTTTTCACTTTTAGTACGTGTGTTGAAAGGTGAATAACAATGAGTTTGGATGCCTATAATCACATATTTGTGCTGGTTATTTAGCGTTTGCAGGAATTTTCAGAATTCAAAAAATAAATAAGAGTATTGATTTTCATAGAGTTCCATAAACTCCACATTCCTGGAAAATAATTTATTTTTGAGGATAGAAAATAGAGTAAACCATCTAGTATCCTCCTGTATCCTCCTGAACTATAACCAAATTTTCTGCGATACATTCCAACTTCACGGGGGGTCCTATTACCCCTGAACTAGATTTTAATGTATTTTTGTATTTTTATCATTCTTTTTAGCTGATGTGAGTCTTTTTAACTGATGTGACATCTTTAATGTGGATCCCATTTTATATAATAAAGATGTCAAATCAAAATAAAAGAATGACAAAATATGCTAAAATTGAGTTGGGGGAGGGGGAGGTAATAGAATCCCTAGAAAGCTGTGAAGTTGGATTTGGTCATAGTTCGAGAGGAGAGGGGGGATGGGGGTTATTGGATGCTTGTCCCTAGAAAATAAATAAAAACAAATTTATTTTATTTCACTTTGAGGATCTCTTTCGGTCCTTCTGATTTTTATATATTACAGAAGCCATGCTAAAAATGATAACTTCAATGAAAGGGGTTGAATATAAGTAGTATATAATTCATTTTTTGATTTAGTCATTGAATTTACTAAAATATAAACACAATAATTTATTTTATAAATATTTTGTTTTTAATGTGCTAAAAGGGAAAATGAATGAATATGGTGATTTAATCAAGAGGAAAAGGAGGAACGGTCTGGGAATGAGAAATAATGAACTAGAAGAGTGTGTATATATATATATATATATATATATATATATATATATATATATATACTATGAAATTCTTATTTGTTTGAACTGATTTTTTGATGAAGTAGGTAACTTACTCTTAATATGAGTTGATAATCATTTTAAATGTCGAAACTACTATAATAAAAATAAATAAATTTGTTATTTTTAAAAATAAACAACAATCATGTTTTTAAATAAATAAATTCAAAATCTTTGCCTACTAAGTAAAAATCTCTTAATTTTAGACCTGGGAACTTTTTTTTAACACTTTGGGAAGCTTTTTACTTAAAATTTAAAAACATATACTCCATAACATTTAATTTAGGTGATTTTAGGAAAAATGTAGTTACTTATTAGGAAAGGTAAATGATGCTCCGTAGCTTTTCAATTTATATAACTTTTTAACAATATTGTGTTGATCATGATGGGATTGGAAGTGTGTACAAATATGTAGTATAATGCACTCGTGGATGAATTATACAAGATGAAATTATGTATGCGGCATTTTCTCTTCTTCTTTACCAACAAACAATCTTTCACATGCAGATTAACAAGAGCTTGAAACATGAACGAAATAGACAACGATATGATAATTGATGTTAATACTGATGAGCTCAGTGCGCAATATTCATGACATATAACTCAATCAAATAATGAATTTAATGATCATAGGAAAGATATGAATAAGTGAAAATTCGTGTCAAATTTTATTTGTGCATTTGATTATTTCTAATTTGTTTTTTTTAATCAAATTATTGAAAGAGAATAAATAGAAAACTAAAAATAAATTTATATACCTTTTCTTTTTGGCAAAACAATACAGTGATAAACACATAAAGACGGAATTTTTTCATGAAAAACACACAAATAATAAGGGATAAATGTATGGCGCACGTTTTTATAGACTAGTTTTAAGAAAAATATGAACAAAATAAAAGAATAATATCGAAAAATGCTTTCTTAGTTACCGCTATTAACTTTCTTAAGAGGTTGTCAAATCAAAAAATTCATTTAATTTAGATTAAATAGAGTAATACGCACTATTTGACATTGAACTTTGTAAATTAACGAAAATAATTTTTCAATTTCTTAGATATTCTCCTATTGTTGATCAAACACACTTAGATATTCTCCTATTGTTTGATCAAATACACTTTAAAAATCTAATGATCGTCTTGGCCTATTTTAATTTGACTCTAGTCCTAACTATGGAATAATTTTGTGGTGTCCACGGTCCACTCCACAATATTGTACTCCCTCCGTTACTTTTTTTTTTATATATATATATTTTTTTAAGAGTCAAATACATAAACTTTGATCAATATTTTATAATCTATTAATCAAATTAAAAAAAAAAGAAAATCATAATTTATAGTACTTTTCATATAGTTTTTTAATATCTAAATTCTAATTTTAAAAAATTAAAATAATCGAATATAATTTAACTTTGAAATTAATCAATTACCTCAAAAAAAAATAATAAAAAACATATAATTAAAAAAAAATGGAGCGAGTATATATTTCTCAATCTATATCTACCGAACCAAGAAAAGTCGGGCCTTTATGCCAAAAAGACTCTTTATCCAAACTATTTTGTTAAATACCCACAAGTTTTAAATCTTTTGCCAAATACCCACTTAATTCCACATCACCACCAACTTTTCCAACTTAACAATTTCAGCCCCAACCTTTATAAATAATTCACTTTAACCCAATACTTCCTACTTAATAAATTCACCCACAAGTTTCTAATAATACACTTCAATTCACTCCATCATCCACCACTATGTATATAAAAATAATATCTAGGTTTTTAAAAATATTAAAAAAAAATAATTCCAAAAGCTAAAAATAGAAAGTGGTTATTTTTTCCACCAAAAAGCTCCGATTTCGACCACTTTTCCGGTGTTATTTTTCGGCGATCAGCTGTAAATTAGTCCACAAACATCATAAGCTTGTCCATTGCATCTATTGTTACCCCATTTGTTTCCTATCTTCTCAAACACACTTTTCACCATTGTTAAAAAGCTTTAAATCACTCACATTACTCAAAACCACTTTAGAAAGTGCATTACAGCAGCTCAGGCGACTCCAAGTTCATTTCTTTATTCCATAAACCCAACAATCATTGATTACAAGCAGTATTTGCAATTTCAAGTATTTGTACAAAAATCTGTGCAGTCATCGACCTATCCTAGTCAGTCATCGATCATGCACACAACACGACATAGACCATAAGCATAATCTACCATCGATCGAAGCTTAATTCTAGGATGTCTATTGCAAAATTTGTTTTGATTTCTGGTGATTTCATGAGAGAATAGGTGGAGACTTCGAAATGTTGGAAATGCAGATCATTTACCAAAGTGACAATTCCCATTCCTGTCCGCAACAGTTCGTACGATGAATTTGTTGCAAGCATAATGCAGAGCGGGGATCTAAATTTCTCGTCGAGCGACGTGGTGATTAGTTATGTAATGCATTCGAGGGAAAAAGTGAATCCTACGAACATAAATAGCGATGTACGTGTGCTGACGTACATAATAGATGCTGATGCAATGACTTTAGGCCAATTTTGAGGATAAATGTGGTTGAAAGGTCCTTTAGGATCGCTGAATTCATCAGCACCCCCACCGCCGTGCCCGACAGTCGGCGAAGATTATGGTAACTCCATCTACACTACTCTTCGCCAATTTATAAAGCTGAAAGTTACCTCCTCGCATACTTGGAAGTAATTAACGTGGTCCCTCCAGAGGCTGAATGGACTGTGCCACAGGAATTGGTAGACACTAAAATTTCTCCACCTCCGTACGATCCCAAACTCGGAATGAAGAAAGTCAAATGCACTAAGGACGTCGGTGAGATATTCAAGTCCAAAAGAAGGAATAGGTGTTCAATATGCAAGAAATTCAGACACAAAAAAACCACGTGTAGAATGGACATCAAATCATAAAAAGGCTTGTAAAGCTACTGTTTTGGGGGATGAATGTGCATTTCTGTAGATTTTAACGTTCAGTTATTATCGACCTAAAGCTTTGTCTACGATAGACTATCTATAGTCTACGGTATATATAGTATATGGTCTATAAAATATTATGTATTGATTATATTATTGCTGATCTAACACGTTATGTTGGTCCTTTTCCTGACTTATCTCTCCAATCGATGCAATGAATCTACCTGGAGCGGGATCTCCGTCGAATTGCTCGTTTCTTGAGGGCAATTCTGAAAAGGCTCTGAATGGAAGGCCCTGACTACATCATCCCCCCCCCCCATCCCATAATTTAGTTTAAATCTTTTATTTTAATATATGTTTTTAAGTTTTTTTGATTTGTTTATTGCTGAAGAAGCTTTCTTTGTAGGATATTGTTAGAAGAAAGCTTCTTCCATTTTCCCCCTTTTGATGTAAATTTTATTATGTAATGCAATGAATAATTTTAATAGAACTATGTTTCAATTTCTTTTAATATTGTGTGTTTGCCATCTTTGTTCTGATCCCTTGTTTGAAAACTCGAATCAAATATGTCTGCCTTTTCAAGTTACAGTATTATGGCTTGACTAATTTCCTGAAGAGTAAAATCTAATGTTTAGATTTTATACAAAGTATTTTGTCTACTGTACATATTAGTCGATCGTAGACTACATGAATCGATGGATCATCGGGAAAATTAAAATAAATAATAACAGATTTTCAAAAAATAATTTAATTTTACAAGATTTAAACAGATTATCACATGTTATGTGGCTGGTGGAAGAAAATAATTAAATTAAAAATGATTTAAATAGATAATCACATATTTTGGAAATTATGAAAGACAATTATTAAATTAAAAAAATTAAATAAATAATAGTAACATGTATTTTGGGCTGGTGGAAGAAAATAATTAAATATAATATGATTTAAATGGATAATCACATGTTTTGTGGCTGGTGGAAGAAAATAATTTAATTAAAAAGGATTTAAATAGATGATATTGGACTGGTGGTGACACTTAATAGACTGCCGTATATCATGCACTATGTCCTCCATCGATCAGTCTGGTATATCGTAGACTTTCACATTTATTATCGCATCGATTGATATCATTATTATGCGTAGACCATGGTGATCTATGTACACAGTTATAGACCATCACTTGGATGTACTTAAAAAATGATTAAATAAATTATAAATAAATGTGGTGTGGATTTCTACACATGTTAAGGAGTGTAAACAAGTCACATAATCATATTAAATCTTAGACAAATTAAGAAGGGTGAATTAAGAAGTGTGTGGATGGGTAGTGGTTGAATGCTCAATATCGTAAAAGTAATGTTTCTCAAAGCACAAGTATTTACCACTATCAATTGCACACACTCTTTTGATTTAGGGGTGGTGATGAAAGAAATATGTGGAATGTGTAGGCATCAAATACAATATATATCCTATATACATACTTATGCTTTGTTTAAACATTACTCTTACGATATTGAGCATTCAACCACTACCCATCCACACACTTTTTAATTCACCCTCCTTAATTTGTCTAAGCTCTAATATGATTGTGTGACTTGTTTACACTCCTTCACATGTGTAGAAATCCACACCACATTTATTTATAATTTATTTAATCATTTTTTAACTACATCCAAGTGATGGTCTATAACCTTGTACATAGATCATCGTGGTCTACGCCTAATCATGATATCAGTCGATGCGATAATAAATGTGTAAGTCTGTGATAGACTATACTAATCGATGAATGACATAGTTCATGATCTATGACGGTCTATTAAGTTTCATCACCAGTCCAAGATTATCTATTTAAATAATTTTTAATGTAATTGTTTTCTTCCACCGACCCCAAAACATGTGATTATCCATTTAAATCATATTATATTTAATTATTTTCTTCCACCAGCCTCAAAACATGTTACTATTATCTATTTAATTTTTTTTAATTTAATTATTAATTTTTTAACTACCTCCACGTGATGGTTTATAGATGTGTACATAGATCACGGTAGTCTATGCATAATCAGGATATCAATCGATGCACTAATAAAGGTGTAAGTCTATGGTAAACTATACAAATCGATGACTGACATAGGTCATGATCTACGACAGTCTATTTGGTGTCACCACCAGTTCAAAAGAGAAAAATTACTTTTTCAACAGTAAAAAATGACTACTTTTGTAAGCCTTCAGTGTGAACACTTTGTGTTTACTTCATATATAAGGTGTACATCCCTCCTTATTTTATTTTATCAACTTTATTTTATTTTTAAAAATTCTATAATGTCACAAGCATCTCAATCATCCAATTCTAAAAGTACTCTAATTTGTCATTGTGGGAATGCGGCTGTCTTGAGGACGTCACGCATGGATTAAATCTAGGTCGCAAATTTTATAATTGTGCAATTGCAAAGGTAAGGTGTACGTATTTTTTTAAAAAGTTAAGTTAATGGTTATGTAATTATCTTTTTTCCTAGGATAATGGCGCATGCTCATTTTTTAAATGGCTTGATGAGCTATCACCTCCATCCAGTCCATCAACGTTTATTTCGGGACTCGAGACATCAAATTTTCAATGCTTGACAAAATTTAATC
The DNA here is from genome assembly GCA_030864225.1 of Capsicum baccatum var. pendulum. Lineage (NCBI taxonomy): Eukaryota > Viridiplantae > Streptophyta > Magnoliopsida > Solanales > Solanaceae > Capsicum > Capsicum baccatum. The sequence continues at coordinate 48,969,259 of CM061551.1, read as the reverse complement.
TACTACAAAGGCTCCAACAATGCAAAGAAAATAAAATTTTTCTCATGACTTTGTTCCAAGAAGCCAAAGAACAGAGGGATCACTTTAAACTATTGCTACATGACGCCCAAATAGAGAGGGATCAACTAAAACAAAAATTGATTTTGGCCGAAGAAAGAGAGAATGTCCTAAAAATGATGTTATGTGCTAGTATTCGTTCTTTGGAAAAGTGTAACATGGATGTAGTGATATTGAATAAATAATAATAGTTCTACTTTTGTAGAATGTTAAATACTATTTTTTGATAGAACCATAGTCGATTAAACAACACGTCAACTTAAATTTGACCAGCGGGGTAATGATAGACTATGCATACGGTATGGAATATTAAGTATGCATTCTATGATATCAAGCATACAATGTACCAACTATGACCACACCCTGCATATTCAAATTTTATGCCACAAATCAGTTTGATAGAAACAGATTCAACTCAGAATCGTAACAAGTTTCATAAAATAAAAGAATAATTATCATATCCTACCACCATATCCTTCAAACTTCATATTTATGAAATAAAAAAAATTGTCATATCCTAACAACTCATCATTTAACAACAAATTAAATATTTTAGCATTTAAATGTCTCTTTCCCTAAGTTCCTCATCAACACAAGTGTTACTGTTGATTTCATGAACAATGTACATGACCACATCTGTTTGGAAAGCTTCAACTTTTTTTTTCTCAACAATTGCAGCTGCTTCTTCATTCTCACCTTCTTCTCTTTTTTTTTTCAGCATGTGCATTAGCTGTTGCTTCTTCAGTTTTCTTTTCTTCCACACCTTATTTTCTTACTTCACCTACAACAGTTGTTTCTTCCTCAGCTTCAGCAGCTGTTTCTTCCTCAGCTTCTTCTTTTCGTTCACCTGCTGCTTCTTGCTCAACTTCTTCTTTGTCAGTTTTGTCAGCTTCTTCTTCAACAGTTTTTCCTTTTTTCGCGCCTCCTTGTTCATCTGCTGCCTCTTCTTCTTCTTCTTCTTCTGCTGCTGCTGCTACTTTTCCACCTTCTTCTTGGCTCTTATCTTCTTCACCATCCTTCTTTTCTTCTTCTTTTTCCTCTTCTGCCACAAAAGCAACCAACTCATCCATTTTGCTCTTTTTTTCTCCTTCTTCATTCCTCTCCGATTCATGCACATGCACATGCACTATTTCATAATATTACAAAGTGTTACTGATATTTAAAGCTGAATATTCATTAACAACATCAATTAATGAATGAAGTTACCTCGCTCATGTTGTCGCTCATCATTTTTCTTTTTCTTCATTCTTTTCTCTTTGATATAGGCAGCAATATCCAACACCGCTTCCTCAAGCGCAGCCACATGCTTATGAAGATCCCCGGGGGATGAGGTTCCCGCTGCATCTTTGGAGGTGCTCGGAGAATCATCATCACCAATGCGTAATCCAACGGGATTACCACCCAAATCTCCGTCATTATCGCTGTCCTCATTTAAAGTGAGGATAGTCACCCCTTCTAACTCTTTTTTCAAGCTATCGAGAATGTTATTCTTCACCTTGTCCGTATATGGCTCAAACGTAATTATGTAATCTATCTTCATCTCACGAACAGTAGGGATGATGTATGGGTGCACGTTCTACCAAATATCAATTAACAATTACATAACATTCGATAAAACGGTACTATTATTGCATTATAGGAAATAAGTTCATACCTCGGTAACTTTTCCTTTATACTTGAATGGGTCACCTTTGATTATCTTGTCTCTTTTTGAAGTGTGCCATCTGAGGATATGGGGGATGGGTAAGGGCTCATCCATTAATTTTCCAGCAAATTCTCCAAGATGAGGAAAGGTCTCATAGATCCAAATCTGTAAGCAGTACAGTAGTAAAAAAAATAACTATAAGTCTATGACATAGTATAAATAAAATGATAATCTACGATAAACTTTCTAAAGGGTTTATGGTAGATACCATGAATGCCCAGGGAAATCTGAATAGAGCGTAGGATGCCTTCTGCTTCATCCGAATAGAGCGTAGGATGCCTTCTACTTCTCATCAAATACTTTCTTCTTCTTCTTCAGGTCACTTTTCTTCTTTAGATAGTCCATGGTTAGTTGAAATGTCTCTTTCCCCCATGGATACTTCTCGAAGAAACTCAAAGAGTCGACCATTCGAATCAATTTTATGTCGACAACCTTTGTCGAATCTTTCGCAAGCAACATGGTGTGCAAGAACCACAGTAGACAACACTTGAACTTCTGGTCCTCGTTTAGCTTATTCCCTCTGATCAGGTGTAACAAGTTGTCCGCCATGATGTTTTTGTTTTTTGTTACCTTAAAACAAAAATTGTCCCCCTTTGCTAACACCTTCTTCAATTTTGATTCACCGGGGTATGATGAGCAGTTCAGCCCCGTGATCAAACAAAAATCTTTCAAGCTAAAACAGGCAGGCTTGTTGTTAACGTAGAACCACATCTCATAACACATCTTATCATTCTTAACACATTACAACAGCAAATAATGGACCAACTGCCCATTGAACTTGAGATATTTCGGCAGATTTCTCAAGTGTCCAAAATAGGACCGCTTGAATCTTTTCTTCAATTCTTGGTCGACAAGAATTTGCTTAAATTCTCGATAAGCAGCCATTCTTGATCTGACTGATATCTTTGCCGGGAAATATTCGACCTCATCAATTATTGTTTGAAGGTCATACCGCTCTACGAAAATTCACCTTGAAAGATATGGCACAGACAATGAATCATTATCCCCATCATCACTATTACTCCCACTTCCCTCGCACTCTTCACTGTTACCACTGACACTCCTCTTGGCAACATCTTCACTAGAATCGACGTAGTCGCTTATCTCCTTTAACTCCGAATCTGATTCGGACACCGACTCTTCAATTTTCTTTCTTTTTGACACTTTTAAACTACCACAACTCTTTTTTTTCTACTACTACCAGCGGTATCGGCTTTCTATTTAGGAATAATATTTTTTTACCCATTTTTAACACAGTCTACACCTAAAGAACAAATCTCTCATTTTCAGTTCATAGACCACAAGTCTATCAACAGAAATAACTCAATGATCAAATGAACCCCCCCCCCCCCTCCAAAAAAAAAATTAACAAACACTCCACCATTAAACAGTTCTCTACACAAACATACAATAATTGAACCAAAATCGAACATGCAAAATATCCAAACACAATAATTGCTAAAAATCAAACTAGTGCACCTAATCAAACTAATTAGCTATTAATATTTCAATTTTCACTATTTCAGCAATCATGTTTTAAAAGAATTTCCTACGTCTGAAAATTGAAATATATCTAGGGCATTCTCATTTCATACGCTATTCAAATCAAAATTCCAAAATAACTCTTCAAACAACAATTATACCACCATTCAACACTTTGTTGCTAAAAAACACGATTAAATCAAAACACCAAATTCGAAAAAAAAAATCCTACATCACTACCAATCGATTAGCAAAATGAAAAACCATTTAAATGGATCTAGAAATGATTGAAACTTGATTTTAACTAACCTTGAAAAGAAACAACACCCCCTTAGCAGCTGTAGACAAAGAACGTACGAAAATGGCATTTCTGGGAAAAGTTGTTTGAAAACGGGAGTTGGGAATTAAAGAGGAGAGAGAGGGTTTTTTTTTTGGATATTGGAATAAGTGGAGGAGGTTAGGTGTATTATATTAAATTTGTAAAGTTGTATAAATGATAAATTGGTCCCTTGGCCCACGTATGGGCCCTACTTTTTCCACTTTTTTACACCCTAAACCTAAAAAATAAATCAAAAAGAAATTAAGTGGGTATTTGGCAAAATAGTTTTGCAAAAGTTCTTCTTTGTCAATTATTCCCAGGAAAGTCCTTTCTTTGTGAATTGTGCCCCCAAATTATTAGTAGTATTTGTGCTCATGAGTTAAATATCTTTAAGAAAGATATAGAATTTTGTAAAAGAAACAAAAGTATCAAATCTTACTTTAAAAAATATATAATTACGAAAATGGAAAATTTAAAGGAGACATGACTATAATGAGCCTTTATTTGGAAGGAAATATTTAATTTATAACTTGCAAATCACATTTCCTTTTTGAAATCATTTCTTCCAAAATTATATGTGTGCTGTTTGTTTTCTTTTTCATATGTATCTACATAGTCGAGCAAATAAAAAGGTGTATTGAGTAATTTGAGTCGTACATTCTTTTTTTTTACTTCCTTTTTTGTGGGATGATCAGAATTTTATATATATATATATATATATATATATATATATATATATATATATATATATATATAGGTCGATAACAAAATAGATTGTTTTTTTTCTTTTTTTTTTTTGGGGGGGGGGGGGGAGAGTGTGGTGTCACCAAAGTGGGTAGTATCAACATCACAACTTGAAACTCTCCTTGCACAAGTAGTTCCTAAAGTGTTTGCTTCCATTTCTTTCATAACATACACTGAAGGAACCTCCTAAACAACAGATTCACCAAAATGTATACTTCGAGCACCCTCATTTACTAACATGTCTACAACTCTATTCTGCTGACTCTGTTCTACTCGCTCAACACATGCATGATCACTAGGCTGCCCAATTTGTGCATTAATGACCTGCATTCAAAAATTATGTTATCAAATGATAAGTGATCATTTATTATCATGGAGATGGCTATGGGGAGTCTGCACTGATCTCAAATGGCTTTAGGCTTTTCGCTACCACAAACTTAAGGACATGAAGTATGTCAAGCAGTTTACTATAGGCAACATTGGTGTTGGCACAGTATTTGGTGTATCTACACATCCATCACCTCTATAGTCTCTAAGGACTCCACGATGTTTCACCGAAGTGAGTAGTATCAACAGCACAACTTGAAACTCTCCTTGCACAAGTAGTTCCTAAAGGGTTTGTTGAAAAACATGTTCCAAGAACACATACAAAATATATGAAGAAGAAGACAAAGATGAAGATTAGTGATATGAACATCGAAAACAGGATTAGAGGCTTAAAACACGCCCAAAACGCTTTTCTAAAAATGATATTTGCTCCCTCTCCTCTTTGAGATTGCTATGGGATTTAATGCAAATAGTTTTAGTGAATATGACAAGCCTATTGAATTATGTACTAAGAAAATAGTGAAGAAATTCTTCTGGAAAGCAAAGAAGTCAAGACTTGATCTTTTGGGAAAGAAAGAAAACCTTTGGGAAAAGTTATATCTCTATTTTCTTCATCTTTTCAGAAAGTTGATTTAAATAGAAATATTAATGAAAGGATACAACCTTTCAAATAAAAGATACCTCTTCATCTAAAAGGCACCTCTTCACTAAAAGACATCTTTTTTCATAAAAGTCACAACCTTTCTCTAAAGATACCTTTTCATGAAATAAAATAAATTTAATTAATTTATTTTAAACAAAAAATCCAACAATCCCCCACTTGTTTAAATATAAATTAGGACACAAAGATCAAGTCATGTTCACGCATACAGTAATGTATCTTTCAATTTGAACATCACCTTAGCGCAATGCCACAAGATGAAATCAAAATTCCATGTAGCATAATAGCTTTGTACATATTATTCCTTGTGATAACATCGGTGACACTACACGCATAAACAATTCGTTCCTGCTTTCCACTCAAAATTCTTAGCACTTTTATGCCCATGTTCTATCCAAAGTTCATGAACATTTATGAGAGAAACTCCAACTCCTAATCGAAGCGGCACCACTTCTATGTTCGTATAGGTGAAGTTCTTCCAGTGTCTTTGTCATATTTGGGACACTTGTTCCTTGAACTGAACCTCATTAAGAGTACTAGAACTCAACCCTTGAAACAATGACAACCAGTACTAGTATACCTCATACTTACGTACTGAAGCATCCACATATCAATAACTTATTGTTACCCTTTGAACCCATTACTATTCATTTCATAGTGCTAGGTAGGGTTGCCATTATTGGCGAATCTAATTATGGAGTTTTTATATAATCATACTTGAAAATGTATTTAAAAACTTCCTTTTAATAAATTTAGTAAATATTAGTCAAATTAATTTGACTCCACAAATGTGATAGAATTTATAATTCCATCGTGAATTTAAATCCTCACATAATCATGTCAATAACTTATACGGTTTGACTTCCCATTATATAATCTCTATATTCTCGAGATAGAGTGGCTTGATATCACAAATTGAGCTCATATTTGCAAAATCAATGGATTCTCTTAATAATCCCTCAGCCACTCAACTCTTTTAATTTTCTTACTTTTACTAATGCAAGATTTTCTTGATTTCGAGAAATTCTACCTCCGCACAAGGTAAGTATCTATCATATGATAATTTTATTTTTCTCACATTTTCGACACCAACTTGCATCGATATTTTTAAAACTTTAGTTCTTTAAAGAAAATTAAAACTCAACCACTGGCTCTTTCAATAGCATTTGTTTATAGCCACAGTTCTTTCATCATAATGGACTGACTCGATCCAGGATCAAATAGGAATTGACTTCTTCATATTTAAGTGACTAAATTTATTTAGCACTTTCTCAATGTAATGATATTAACTCAACACATTACCCCTACTATTTTGTATAATCTTGATACCTAACATAGTATCAATTTCTCCAAGATCCTTCATTACAAATGTGAAGATTTTTTAAAAACCTTCTCGTTTCTATAATGGCTTCTGTATCATTTCTTTCCATCAACATATCGACAAGCTATCACACAATACGATAATATTCATTAAGAATTCTAAAGTGAAGGCATGCTAACTATCTCAAATAGTTTATGTTTTTTTAAAAATATATAATAAATAATATAATTAATATTAAGTCTAATATTGACTTCTATTCACATGTCAAACAGCCCCACACTTCAAATATATCAAGTGCCTTTTCATATTGTTTAGAGAGAATTGAATTCACTAGCTAACTCATGTTCTCCAAATCATAGTCACTTAAAATAGTTTTCAAGTATACAAATGTACTTGTACGTAATGTAATTTTTCCTTATCATCCTACGATATGAAAATGAATTTCACATATGATCTCTATGCAAGAATAATGATCCACAATGATCACATAAGAAAATATTATTTCTAAAACTACCAACCATTAGTAGATCATCACAAATATCATCTACCCTACCATTTATGAAAATAAATTCACAAAATCACAAAGGATAGAAACTCATAAGTAAATAATAAGTAGAGTTAAGAAAGTAGAACCCGATTTTTATTCCTTGCTTTATTTCTTTCATCTTTGACATCTCAAATGACACCATGAGCAACCATTTTTATGTCCATCATTCGTTTTTTCATCTTGCTCCCGTTTGTATGGTTATATCTACTGGACTTTCAATATCATCAACACAAACTTCAAAATTCTACCACCACTGGACCAAATACCCTTTCTTCAAAGTCACTAACATACTACAACTATTTTCATATACTTGAAAATTTGATGTTCAATATTTCACCCAGGTGGCAGCCCTAATTTTTTTTTAACTCATTAATCAAAGGAAAAAAATCTACTATATGTGAAAATCTTTTTCCCCAGTGACTTATTCAACCACTTCTTTGCGACTTCAAACTAGTGCCTCCATCTGCAATCGATCGACGCCTATCTCGCACCTCAAATTCACCATCACATCTCTAATATATTAAATGGCTTTATCATAACAGCAACAAACTGTATCTTGCTAGGCATAGCCAAGAATGATAGATTAATTTCATGACAACAATTGTTGTAATCTTTTATATTCTAACTTTTTTCGTCACTTTCATGCCTCTACAATTTATAGCATGGTTTGTCAAGTGAACATTGCAACTTCCTGCCAAATTCAACTATGCAGTATCTTCTTTGTATATAACAAAATATTATTTTTAGATTGTTGAAAAATATGTTCCAAGAACACTTACAAAATATATGAAGAAGAAGACAAAGATGAAGATTAGTGATATGAACATCAAAAACAGGATTAGAGGCTTGAAAAATGCCCAAAACATTTTCCTAAAAATGATATTTGCTCCCTTTCTTCTGCGAGATTGCTATGGAGTTTAGTGCAAATAGTCTTAGTGGATATGACAAGCCTATTGAATTCTGCACTAAGCAAATAGTGAAGAAATTCTTTTGGAAAGCAAAAAAGTCAAGACTTGATCTTTTGGGGAAGAAAGAAAACCTTTGGGAAAAGTTATGTCTCTATTTTCTTCATTTTTTTAGAAATTTGATTTAAATAGAAATGTTAATGAAAGGATATTGTGGGCGATGTAATTTTATTAAATTTAAATTCGTACAAAATTCGAATTATCTTAAATTCAAAATATATTAGTCTCAAATAAATATTGTGGATTAATATAATTGAATTAAGTATTTAAGTCCAAATATATATGTGTTTAATTAAAGTTCAATTTTTATTGGGCTAGCCTATTGATTTAGGCTAAAAATGATGAGCTCACTTTAATAAGCCCAAGATATTATCATATTCTAGAGGCCCAAATAAGCGCCATGTGTCAAATGATGTAGGATGCCAAGTCAAGTGAAAGAGCCAATAGGACCATGCCACATGTCAAAATGATGCAGCAGGCCAGTGAAATAAAAGCCCATAAAAAGGCACCACATCACTTAAATCTGATTGGTCAAAGAAAGTCCATCTTCATCATGACTCTTCCTTTCCTACAAATATAAATAGGGGTCTCATAATTCAAAAACAGGGTCCTCCCAGAACCCTAACAAGAAGCAAGACAAAGCTCGCGGATCAAACGCCACAATTTCTCTAAAAAGCTCAAACATTCAAATCAAGTTCATCAAGATTCAAGATCAAGACCGCAATATTTAAGAACAAGCTCCAAAGCCCTTGAATTCAAGAACAAGTCAAGATCAAGTCCCTCAAAGCATTCAAATCAAGTTCAAATTCAAGATCAAGCTTTAAGCCCTTGAATTTATAATTGAAAAGGCAAATCAGAGGATTCATAGAGATTGTAACACTCGCATTGAAATAAATAAATTAATTGTTGCAATATTTTCTTGTCTCGATTATTTATTTTTCGGTCTCAAAATTTTTATTGTCAAACAAATTTTGGCATGCCCAGTGGGACAATCTCTATCTCTCATCTTAACTTTTCCAACTGCAAAGTTCAATAACACTGAAATGACTTCCAAGAAGGTCAACTCTCAATCAACTACTTCCAAGGCTGCTGACTTAAAGTTCTCTGCTGAAGTAGAAAACATCCTGGGTGTTACTTTCAGAAGCTTAGAAGCTGTCACAAGAAGCAAGGCAAGCTTGCTAGGACAACAAACACATCTAGTGTCGTCCGCACCAACTTCAATTTTTGGATCTTCAACCGCCCAAAAAAAAGAAGTCCAATGCAAGTGCTTCGGAAGGAGGAAGAAATGTGGCGGAATCTCTTAAGAAGACTCTAGCTCTACTTGAGCATTTCGGTTTCAAATACTCTAGCGCGAAGAGCGATAGTTGTTCAAGCAACTCATCATATTCGACTACACCACAAAAGTTGAGTACTTCAAAGATCAACTTATGCAATAATCCGTGCTACTCTTCAACATCTCCAGTGATTATGCAAGCGATGGTAACTAATGCCACGTCTATGGAGAAGCAGCTTGCGAATTTGGCAAAGGCAATTAATGGCCTAACCAAATATGTTCAGAATCAAGATGCTCAAATTAATAAGATACTGGATAGGGTGGAAGGTCTGATAGATGGAGTGTCTAGCCATAAACCTAGAAAATATCTAAAGGTTTATGAGATAGAAAATCCTGTGAAACAAACACTACCGATTAAAGAGGTGCAAGTTTCTTCTGAGGAAATGATCTCGATTGGGCAATTGAGGGAGTTCATTGAAGAGACACTCAAAGACAAGTATGATGTTATCGCTAAGTCTTCCCTTACTTATTCCAAGCCTTACACGATAAGGATTGATAGCCTCAAAATGCCCGTCGGCTATCAACTCCCCAGAATTCAATAATTTGAGGGCAAAGGGAACCCAAAGCAACACGTCGCACACTTTGTTGAGACATGTAATAATGTTGAAACTTACGGCGACTATCTTGTCAAGCGGTTTGTTCATTCCCTAAAGGGAAACGCCTTTGATTGGTATACAGAACTTGAGCCTAATTCCATCGATAGTTAGGAGCAATTGGAGCACAAATTCCTAAATCGCTTTTATAGCACAAGGCGTACAGTGAGCATGGTAGAGCTCACAGATACTCGACAAAGAAAGGATGAACCAGTCATTGAATTCATCAATCGACGGAGAAATGCTAGCCTAAACTACAAAGATAGGCTCAGCGAAGCTTTTGCAATAGAGATGTGCGTCCAAGGAATGCATTGGGAACTTCTCTATATCTTGCAAGGCATTAAGCCTAAATTCTTTGAAGAGCTAGCTACCTATGCTCACGATATGGAGTTGAGCATGTCTTCTGCTGGAAAGGGATCAACACCTATCCATGACTTTCGAAGGGGAAAGGATAAGCAGAAACCCAAAAGATGGGGCAAGTTTGTCCCCAAAAATAACAACAAGGAGTCCATGAATATTCATGTGTCTCCTGTGAAGGTTACCACAAAGGTGAGCAAGAAGCAAAGTGTAAAGACGACTTCTGGAGCATGTCCAAATTAGAAGAATTTAAAAGAGATGCAAGAAAAGGAATATCCCTTCCTTGATTCTGATGTTGCCGAGATTTTTGATGAACTCCTTGAGCATAAGCTCATTAAACTCCCAGAGATGAAGTGTCCCAACGAAGCTGGAAAGACCAATGATCCCAATTATTGTAAATATCATAGGCTCATAAGTCACCCTCTGGAAAAGTGCTTTGTCTTTAAAGATAAAGTCATGCAACTGTCAAAAGAGAAGAAGATCTTCTTCGACAATGAGATGGCCAGTTCTCATCAAATCTCAATCGCATTTGGCTCGCTTGATCCAGTGCAAATATGTGTCGAAGAGCATAATGAGAAAATATTAGAGCCTGACAGGTCTTCAGTTGACAAAGACGGTGGTGGAGGTTGGACTCTGGTGACCAAGCGCGGACGCCGGAGGACAAGTTTGCGAAAGAAGTCAGCCAAGAATCCAACTAGAAGGAGAATGGTGAAGAAACCAAGGAAATAGAATTTGGTTAAACTTCTAAAAAGGACGACCATCATTAAGCTTCACCCCCAAAAACTTCGACGTCCGGTGACTTTAGAGGAATTCTTACCAAGTTGGTTTCGTGTAAAGACTGCCCAAGTCAACCTTGAGGCGTCTAATTTTAATACCGCTAAAGAGGGGGCAAAGTGTAAGAATCTACCCATGGAAGTTCCTTTATCTTCTGAAAAGCTTGCTGAAACTCTTGGCGAAGAGGTACATATGTGTGATACAAAAATCACATTCATAAATAACGATTTTTTTCTTGGTGAGGCCCTACATAAATGTCCCTTATACATGGTGGGTCAAATTCTAGGAAAGAAGATCAATAAAATCTTGATAGATGAAGGATCTGGAGTCAACATCCTACCTATCCGCACGATAAAAAAACTTGGCATCGGTACTAGCGAACTGGACGAAAGCCATATAATGATCCAAGGTTTCAACCAAGGAGGCCAGAGGGCCATGGGATGTATCAAGTTGGGGATTCGTATGGATGATTTTCAATCAAACCCATTGATGCATGTGATCGATGCCAAAACTTCATACAATGTACTGCTTGGTAGGCCTTGGGTGCACGGGAACAAAATTATCTCATCCTCTTACTATCAACGCTTAAAGTACCTCAAATACGAAGTGGAAAGAAAGATAGTTGCCGGTGACAAGCCATTCATTAAAGCTGAGTCACATTTTGCCGATGCAAAATTCTACTTAAAGAATCATGTTGTGGATGAGAAAAGGGTTGAAGAAGTCACCAAGACCAAGTGTGGCGATCTTTCATCTAAGAAGGTCACAGTGACTGTCAAAAAAGTTGCCAACAAGAAGCCTCTCTCCACTTCAAATAAAGAAAGTTTCACTTCTACAAAAAAAAAAGGCAACTCCCATTCTTTGCTACATACCGAAGGTAAAAAAAGAGAAAGATCACCCATAGAATTCCCAGATAATGTGCTAAAGGGGATAACTTTACCTATCAGGAAGATTGATGAAATAAATCCATCCTCAAGACTTCTTGAAGACTCTGTGGCTTAAAATCTACCACAAGATATGACACTCCCTACAAAGCGTACGAAAGAAGGTCTTAACCCAAATGCATACAAGCTATTTGTTAAGGCCAGATACAATCTTAATGAGCCATCAAGGTTGGGTAAACTTGCATCAGAGGGTACAACCAGGAAGGCACGTGAAGGCCTAGGATACGCACAGCCACCTCTAATTTACATCTCTATAAGAAGGGCAGTTAGTAATTATATCACAGTGGAAGAAGAATCCACTGTTGATAGTAAAAAAAAAACTCTGTATTTGACCGACTTGGAGGATAAACTTTAATAACTTCTATATTTTAAAGGTTGGTACCTCTAAATAAGAAGGAAAACAATAAGCGTAAGAGGAGTCATCAAAGCACGATGATGCACTCTTCACTTAAAATATAGAAGGATTTCCAAATTTTGATTCCTTTTAGAATAAAGCGAAAGATGGAACTGGTAGTTTCATGCAATGAGGTGCTAAAAGCAAAAGCACATACTGTGGTTTATATGAAGAAACACGAAGAAGATGAAGTGAGTGTTGGATCCTTATATCATGTTACGACCCAGAATGAGAAAGATGTCACATCTTAAATGAAGGTTGATTAAGAGATAAATAATGCTTTTTGGTGTCATTATATATCCATCAACGATGATGATCCTCAAAAGGAAAGAGTGCTGGAGATGCTCCATCATAACTTGAAGAAGGATTAAAGGCCACAATAGATCCCTTGAAGAAAGTTAATCTTGGAACAGATGAAGACCCAAGACCAACTTACCTGAGTGTGTTTTTAGAAGTGGAGGAGGAAATCGATTATATGGACATACTCAAAGAATATATGGATGTCTTCACATGGAGCTTTAAGGAAATGCCTAGCTCAGATCCAAAAGTAGCGGTCCATCAGTTGGCAGTCAAGAATGGTACCCATCCTGTTAAGCAAGCCAAAAGACGCTTTAGGTCAGAGTTGGTTCCTTTGATTGAAAATAAAGTTAACAAACTCATTGAAGTGGGCTTTATTCGTGAAGTCAAATATCCCACATAGATTTCAAATATTATTCCAGTATGGAAGAAGAATGGCCAAATTCGAGTTTGTGTCGACTTTTGGGATCTCAATAACGCCTGCCCTAAGGATGACTTTACAATCCCTATACCAAAGTTGATAATTGATGCCACCACTGGTTATGAGGCAATGTCCTTCATGGATGGTTCATCATGCTATATTCAAATTCGTATAGTGCCAAAGGATGAAGAACTCACTGCATTTTGTACGTCCAAAGGTATTTATTGCTACAAGGTGATGATAGGCGAATTTACGCGCCTATATCAATATATTTTGCCCATATTTTAGCCTAGTTTTGAGAACAAATTATATATTTCATGCACTTTTAGTCCTTTTTCCTGTAAATGAGCTAACAAACATGATTAGGAAAGTTTCAGGTATAAATGATGCAAAATACAGCATTTTATGGCTTACTTGACGCAAAAGAAAGCTCACAAACGAAGTAGAAAGGAGCTGGACGCCTAAAGGACCAAATCTGCTGCATGGAAAATCTGTCCCGGGCTAAAACAGCATTTCTGAATACTTTGGGGACTGCATGGAAAATCTGTCCATGACTAAAACAGCATTTCTGAAGACTTTGGGGACTTACAGACACAAAGCTGGAATTTTTATAAAGATACATTAACCTAGTACAATTAGGTTATGTATTTCACTATTCTACTTGGATTAGGATATTGTAACCTTACCCTAGTACATTTGGGTTAAGGATTTCATTAGTCTATTAGGATTTGGTTATTTATTTCATTAGCTTAGTAGGAGTAGGATAGGAGTATTATAAATACCCTATCATGCTAGAGATTTTTATTCATTACACAACACATTCCTCCCTTAGTGGAGAGATACATTCAACTATTAATTTTCCTCCATTCTTCTCATCTTCCACCACAAACACTTCTAATCTATTCTTCTATTCATCTATTCCACAACAAGAGAATCGTTACTTGCTAGGTAATCACCAAAACCACACGCCTATCACCCACTTCTCACGCCATCAACCACGCAAATCGTGATATCCTTCGCATTCATGGGTAACTAAACCTCTTAGTTGGGGTTATGGAAGCCGAATGAGTTACTATCTATAACTATGAGTTTGTAAGTTCGAGACACGTATATTGCTTATATCATTATTCTCTTCATCTTAATGCAAATTCTTGTAGCTGCAGACGCATAGAATAACGCCAGTCTAACATTTAACTTGTTCGAGAGAAAGGTTATTTGTCTGGAAAAGAGATAATGTCAAGGTAGTAGGACACCCTTTCCTATTAAAAAGCTAGTGCCGTAACTAGACTAACCTCTTGGAGAATTCGTACCGCTAGACACGCTTTAAGCTCGAGAGAGTTAAAGTGAAATAGTCCTTGTTTAGGTCGAGAGACGCTTGGATTTACCATCGACTACAATTCTCTATAAGCAATTGCATGTCAAGACTCTACACACTCATAGCCAATAGAGACGTATACCTCGGAAGGTGGACATAACCCCAACGCTTCAATTCTCATTGTTGACAACCAACGTGACAATCTCTTTTACTTTGCTATTTTCAGCTTTTACTTTATTGTTTTCATTACACATTACAATCCCCCCTTTTACGAGACTTGCACCAAAAGTTAGTAATTTTGCTTACTTGTTGGCCAAGCTATTCCTTGTGGGATCGACACCCAACCCAGGTTGGGTTCTATATTTGCTAACGACCGCTTTACACTCACAAGAGCTGTAGATTGAGCGTTATCAAAAATTGGTGCCGTTGCCGGGGAATACAAGTGTCAATCAAGTTCGTGATAATTACTAGACCCCTTGGTCAAAGATTCTCGTACTTTTACTTTTAGTTGTTGTTTTTGTTTTATTTAGGTTTATTCAGTGCATCAATGGAGGCACAATGTGAAATTGAAAGGATGGATGCTCAAGTACATCAACAGAATATTGATAATCGTAGGCGAGCAACAAATCCTGACGATGAGGATCTAGGCGATGAAGAGCTACTAAACCCACGGCATACTGCTGAGATGGCGGAACCCATGCAGAGAAGAGATCGTCAAGCAAGATATAGGCCTGAACGTTGAACTGTACCAATGCTGTTCGATGATGATGAAGATGATCTTGACGAAGCTGGTTCCACAGGAGCTATTATTCTTCCTCCCTTGGCACCTGGAGCAAAGTTCAATATCACTAGCACCATGATTCAACTTTTGCAACTCAAGGGATTATTTGGTGGACTAGCAGGCGATGATCCGAATATGCATCTGATCAACTTTATTTCTACATGCAAGTCATTCGACAATCCTGGCGTTGGACAGAATGCAATTCGATTACGTCTATTTCCATTGTCTCTGTCTGGGGAGGCAACTATGTGGTTGAATGGGCTGACTCCTGATTCTATTACAAATTGGAGGCAATTGAGAGACGCTTTCCTAGAAAGATTCTTTCCGCCATCCAAAAGAGCACAGTTGAGAGATGAGATCATCAATTTTCGATAGCTTCCAACTGAAGCTCTCTACGAAACATGGGAGAGGTTCAAGACGAAGCTAATGCGATGCCCAAACCATCATATGACCAATGTCCACTTGATGGAGATATTATATAGAGCCTTGAATTCAGTGACTAAGCCAGTGGTTGATAATGCGGCTGGAGGATCATTTATGGACCTCACCTTTGTTCAGGCAAGCAATATGCTAGACCGAATGACAAAGCAAAGTAGAGCTTGGCATACCAGGGATTCTGATGTAGCAAGCCCCACTTTATCTATTGGCATGACTGCAGAACAAAGGAGAAGAGAAGAGGAACGCGATCAAGATATGGCTCACATGAAGACGCAAATGGATCTTCTTACCAAGCATCTATTATCAGGGAAGACCGAAAAAGTTAAGGCCGTTGGACCACATAGAAGAGATGAATCTGATTCTGAGGAAGAAGCCAACTACTTGAACAATCAAGGGGGTTTCCGAGGCAATGCCCAAGGAAACCAAGGTCGGAACTATTATAATGAATCTGGATACAAGGACCGTGATCATGGTAGTTGGAAGAATAATTCAGACAGGAGTGGTGTGTATATTCCTCCTAGAAATTATGAGGCTGAGGCGTCTGGTTCTGAAAAGATGTCTATGGAAGATATGATGGCCAAACTGCTGAAAGGAGTAGAGGCAACCAATATGGGCGTAACCGAGGTGAAGAATGATTTGTCTTCAATGAATCAGTTGGTTAAATCACATTCCATTGCAATAAGATAACTAGAGCAGCAATTCAGTCAACTTTCAGCAGCACTCAACCAAAGAAAAGCCGGCACCTTACCTAGCGATACTGTGCAAAACCCAAGGAATGATGGGTCATGCATGGCCATCACTACCAGAAGTGGTAAGGTGCTGGAAACTTCAGCAAAAGGCAAGAAAGTGATTGACGAAGTTGCGGACATAGATGACAACGCAAAAGGAGAAGATGCCCCAGCTACTACTCCTGACGTTAAGGACGCCACATCCAGCACTGTGCAGCCTGAAAAAGTGGAAAAACGGAAGCAAGAGGAGAAGAAAACCGTGGAGAGAACACTTCCATACCCACCACCACCTTTTCCCCAAAGATTGAAGAAGGTGGCAGATGACACAAAGTTCAGCAAATTCATGAATATGTTAAAGCAGCTCACCATTAATGTTCCATTGGTGGAGGCACTTGAACAAATGCCTGGGTATGCAAAATTTATGAAGGATCTCTTGACAAAGAAGCGGGCAGCAAGTTATGACTTGGCGGATAATGTTCATCATTGTAGTGCAATCGCTACAAGATCGCTAGTTCAAAAGAAGGCAGATCCTGGAGCTTTCACTATTCCTTGCACAATTGGATCGTTGGATTTTGCTAAGGCATTGTGCGATCTAGGATCTAGCATCAATTTGATGCCACTATCTATCTACAGAAAGTTGGGGTTGGGAGACCCTACACCAACCAATATGAGGCTGGTGATGGCTGATAGGTCGGTAAAACGACCTGTGGGTATCTTGAATGATGTGTTGGTGAAGGTTTCTTCATTCATATTTCCTGCCGACTTCGTTATTCTGGATTGCAAGGAGGATTCTGAAGTTCCCATCATCTTAGGACTTCCCTTCCTTGCAACTGGAAGTGTGCTTATTGACATGAAAGATAATGAGCTTTTGTTTTGAATTAATGACGAAGTGGTACGGTTTGATATATGCAAAACAATGAAGCAGCCCAGCGATATGAATGAGTTATCTGTAGCTGATGTTCATCATGAGGATATGAAAGCATTATCTATAGAGAAACAGCCTACTGTTGAGCCATTATCTGTTGCACCACAAGTCTATTAATTTTACTTACTTGTTGGCCAAGCTATTCCCTGTGGGATCGACACCCAACCCAGGTTGGGTTCTATATTTGCTAACGACCGCTTTACACTCCCACGAGAGCTGTAGATTGAGCGTTATCAAAAATTGTTTTTGTAGCTGATGTTGTGCCACTGAAAGTTGAGCATGAAGATAATGAAGATAATGAAGAACTTATGGGTGCTCTAACAGAAATAGAGTCGTATACTCCTAAGCAACCGGATTGTGATCCCAAGAATCAACCGTCACCACCAGCGAAGACTTTCATTAATGAGCCACCAATGCTAGAATCACAAGAGCTCCCCGATTATCTAAGGTATGTGTTCTTGGAAAGTAGAAATATACTTCCGGAGAGTGCAGATGATTTAAGTGAACAGCACGTAGAGGCTCTCATCTCTGCTCTGAAGAGATACAAGAGAGCTATGGGTTGGACTATTGATGATATAATTGGAGACTCTCCGGGGAAACGTATGAACCATCTTGTAGAAGATCGCATGCCCACAGGTAAGCCTTATTGTCGTCTAAATCCTTTCAGAAAACGATCCATCACTTACCTCGACGAAGTCTAAGTACTCGAGGTAACTATGTCGAGCCACGACAATAAATAAGGCGCTAGATGGGAGGCAACCCATCGTTTTATCGTTTTATCATTTATCGTTTTTCCTTTCATCCTAGTACTTGTTTTGTTTTATGAAAAAAAAAAAAAAAAAAAAATAAGAGTCGTGCCACGACCAAAACTAAGGCGCTTGGTGGGAGGAAACCCATCGTACTAATCGTTTTCATTTGGTTTTGAGCAAAAATAGGTGCAAGAAGTATGCAACGAGGAGATTGATTTCAATTGACGATTTGGTGGCATTGTATGGTAAAGTCGGTAAGTTAGGAATGGTGATGCATAAGGCTATGAATTGAGCCTTTCTCACATCATAATAGGCTTCGAGGAAGGCTAGGCCTTGGTAAAAATAGGCCACGAACGATGCACAACCTATTCTATAGCCTAAGGACTCGGAATCTAGAGTGCTATACACTATGCGCCGCCTATTCCTAGGTATACTTTTGACTATGCGCCGCCTATGCTATGGCATTTGAGATACTGAGACCAAATGCCATAGACTATGCGGCGCATATGTCTAGAAATGCCATAGACTATGCGGCGCATATGTCCCATTATGCCATGGACAATGCGCTGCATATGTCATTGATATGCCAAGAGATATGCGCCGCATATGTGGCATTTTTGTCTCCAAAACCGATTGTAAATGGGTCATAACCCGACCCATTCTCTTCCTATATAAAGGGGACTTAGTCTTGAAACATAACCACACTAAAAATTGACCTAAAGGCACCGCATTCCCTCTCCAAATCCTCTCAAAATTTTCTTCTTTTGCTCTTCCAATTCACAAAACCATCTCCACAAGCTTCAAGAAAGTAAGTACTCTCTTATTCTTCATTTATTTCTCATAAGTACTACATTGCTATGTCTATTATGAATTGCTAAATCGTATAAGATTGTTGGTGATGTTCATGTGTTTGGATTGTTGATACACAACCTTGTGAGTGAACATGTACGTAGGAAAATCTTGACTTGTTTCCGACTTGAAATTGGTTTTAATAGCATTGTTATACTATTTGTGGAATTACTATGGCTATGAACAGTGCTTAAGATTGTTGTTTGGATACTTACATGTTAGACTATCCCGGCCATCGGGATAAGACTTATAGTGCCTACCGACATAAGAGGTTGTGATTGTTGTAAGAATAACTATTCCATATAGTAACCCCTATGTAGTAGTGTTGCTATAGATACCATGAAAGTAGTCCAATGGCTGCAAGTAAGTAATGCATTGCTGATTTTCTTGTCGGAATACAATCCTAAAACGTATGTCGATGAATTCTGAGTAATCGATCACTTTCACCTCACTAGTTGGTGCCAACACCCTAAGTGTGGGGTGGTACCCCTACTGTCTGTGTATAGATTGTATCCATTGAGATTGTGCTACCATTAACACTATTTCAAGTCTCAGGTACAATGGCACCTAAAGAGAGACAAGGCAAGGAAGAAGGCTACCACTTCCCAAAAGGGCAAGAAAAGAGGCCGCAAGGAGCAAGGAGAACCCTCCTCGCTGCAAACACCTCGACTCACGCTTGGAATTAAATGGGATACTTATGCGGAACTTATGAGGATGATGACTCTTATGATGATCCCAACGCAAGGGGTATGACCCTAGACATAGAGGAGGAGTCCGACTGACCAGGTTCCTCGTATTTATTTTCCACTGAGGACAGTGTCCCGTCTAAGTGTGGGGGTGGCATTGCATGCTATACTTCTCTGTTTGCACCTATGTTTGTTTGTTTACTTTGTTTATTTGAGTTCGTTTGTTTTTTTTAGTTTTTTTAGGAGTAAAATCTTTTTAGCTTCGCATGAAATTATTTTGATAGGCAGCATGAGATTAGAACAAGAGTATGTGCTACAATTGTGACTATTGAGACATTTAGGCTCTAGTTGTGACTTATTATGTGATATTGTGTGATTCAATTCCTTCACTTGTTGGGTTGAGAGTCTATATTACTTCCAATCAAGTCGACCATGTGCCTTGTGTGTGTGAGAGATAATAGTATATTCTATGCTTGTGGCTGATGCTAGAAC
This sequence comes from Capsicum baccatum var. pendulum, assembly GCA_030864225.1. Classification (NCBI taxonomy): domain Eukaryota; kingdom Viridiplantae; phylum Streptophyta; class Magnoliopsida; order Solanales; family Solanaceae; genus Capsicum; species Capsicum baccatum. The sequence goes on along the minus strand of CM061551.1, from coordinate 48,949,058 downwards.
TTGCCTGGTATGTATGCAAAGCAAAAATAAGGAGTGTAAGTTTAGGATATGATTTAGGCATTTCTTTGGCAACCTATATTTGTTTACCTTCAGTTTTACCTACCCATTGACATCATCCTCGTAAAACCCTTTTGAGCTTTTAGCCTATTTCTTTGACAACCTTGTATGTAAGTCTAATCCATTTCTTTCAAGACCACAATTTTGATCCAAATTCCTAAGTGCTTTAAAGTGAAAAAGTCATGTGACAACATAAGAGGAAATTGGTTGAGTATGATGCTTTAAATTGTAATGGTGCTTGAATGTGTTATGAAAAAGAAAGTGCTATCATAAGAGGTATGTTGTGAAAAGAAAAAGGAAAAGAAAGCTGAAAAGTGAGTTGTGCTTAAAATTGAAAAACAAAAGATGAGAACAAGGGTGGAAGAATAAAATAAAGAAAGGTTGAAAGAAAAAAGTGTCAATGATACAATGTGATGTATTAAAGTGCTTAGGAACTTAGTCACTATTTCTGGCCAAAATAGCTGATCCTACCCGTCCCTTAGCCTACATTACAACCATCAAAAGACCTACTTGATCCTAAGCTTAGCATTCTGACATTTAGTAGAGTACTACATTAAGGGCAAGCCTATGGTCATCAGTTGCTACATATGAATTCTTTGCGAGAGTGAGAGCAAGGATATGTTGATACCCATGTTTGAAAAATATGCTATACTTGTGAGTGATTATGGGTACTATATTGTGAGACACACATGGTTGATGAGCTTTGGATAGTTGTATATGATTCTATGTACCTTAACGTTTGCATGCGAGTTGATCACCATCACTAGTCTACGCTAGAGGTTAAACTGTTTCTACTTATAATCGGAAAGCTACTCTTTGTTGATAATTTTTGTGCTTGTCTTGAAGAATGTTTTGTGTTGTTGCTGTAAAAACCCTAAGTTGATGCTTAGAAGGACATGATATTTTGTTCGAGGACGAACAAAGCTGCAAGTGTGGGGTGTTGATGATAGGCGAATTTATGCGCCTATATCAATATATTTTGCCCATATTTTAGCCTAGTTTTGAGAACAAATTATATATTTCATGCACTTTTAGTCCTTTTTCCTGTAAATGAGCTAACAAACATGATTAGGAAAGTTTCAGGTATAAATGATGCAAAATACAGCATTTTATGGCTTACTTGACGCAAAAGAAAGCTCACAAACGAAGTAGAAAGGAGCTGGACGCCTAAAGGACCAAGTCTGCTGCATGGAAAATCTATCCCGGGCTAAAACAGCATTTCTGAATACTTTGGGGACTGCATGGAAAATCTGTCCAGGACTAAAACAGCATTTCTGAAGACTTTGGGGACTTACAGACACAAAGCTGGAATTTTTATAAAGATACATTAACCTAGTACAATTAGGTTATGTATTTCACTATTCTACTTGGATTAGGATATTGTAACCTTACCCTAGTACATTTGGGTTAAGGATTTCATTAGTCTATTAGGATTTGGTTATTTATTTCATTAGCTTAGTAGGAGTAGGATAGGAGTATTATAAATACCCTATCATGCTAGAGATTTTTATTCATTACACAACGCATTCCTCCCTTAGTGGAGAGATACATTCAACTATTAATTTTCCTCCATTCTTCTCATCTTCCACCACAAACACTTCTAATCTATTCTTCTATTCATCTATTCCACAACAAGAGAATCGTTACTTGCTAGGGAATCACCAAAACCACACGCCTATCACCCACTTCTCACGCCATCAACCACGCAAATCGTGATATCCTTCGCATTCATGGGTAACTAAACCTCTTAGTTGGGGTTATGGAAGCCGAATGAGTTACTATCTATAACTATGAGTTTGTAAGTTCGAGACACGTATATTGCTTATATCATTATTCTCTTCATCTTAATGCAAATTCTTGTGGCTGCAGACGCATAGAATAACGCCAGTCTAACATTTAACTTGTTCGAGAGAAAGGTTATTTGTATGGAAAAGAGATAATGTCAAGGTAGTAGGACACCCTTTCCTATTAAAAAGCTAGTGCCGTAACTGGACTAACCTTTTGGAGAATTCGTACCGCTAGACACGCTTTAAGCTCGAGAGAGTTAAAGTGAAATAGTCCTTGTTTAGGTCGAGAGACGCTTGGATTTACCATCGACTACAATTCTCTATAAGCAATTGCATGTCAAGACTCTACACACTCATAGCCAATAGAGACGTATACCTCGGAAGGTGGACATAACCCCAACGCTTCAATTCTCATTGTTGACAACCAACGTGACAATCTCTTTTACTTTGCTATTTTCAGCTTTTACTTTATTGTTTTCATTACACATTACAATCCCCCCTTTTACGAGACTTGCACCAAAAGTTAGTAATTTTGCTTACTTGTTGGCCAAGCTATTCCTTGTGGGATCGACACCCAACCCAGGTTGGGTTCTATATTTGCTAACGACCGCTTTACACTCACAAGAGCTGTAGATTGAGCGTTATCACAAGGTGATGTCTTTTGGTTTAAAGAACACTGGTGCCATTTATCAAAGGGCTATGCAGAACATCTTTGATATTCTGCTTCATAAAAATATTGAATTCTACTTGGATGATCTAGTGGTGAAGTCAAGAAAGAGAGACGACCACTTAAAAGACTGAAGAATGGTATTCAAGTTACTTCGAAGATATCAACTTAGGATGAATCCATTAAAGTGCGCCTTTGGATACTTCTGGAAAGTTTCTTGGCTTCATTGGTGACACCGAGGAATTAAAATTGATCAAGACAAGGTTGATACGATTTTGAAGATGCCCGAGCCTCGAAATATTCATGAGTTAAAAAGCCTTAAAGGAAGGCTAGCATATTTAAGAAGGTTCATCTCAAACCTGCCTGGAAAATATCAACCATTTAGTCATCTCATGAAGAATAACACTCCTTTGGAATGGGACAAAGCTTGTAGTAATGCCTTTGAGAGTATCAAATCATACTTAATGAAGCCACCAGTTCTTGCGACACCCATACCTGGGAAACTATTGATACTCTACATCTCGGCACAAGAGAGGTCAGTTGGAGCACTACTGGCTCAAGAAAATAGTGAAGGCAAAGAAAACTCTCTTTACTATTTGAGTAGAATGATGACGCTGAATGAGCTAAAGTATTCTCCAATTGAAAAGTTATGTTTGGCATTAGCCTTCTAGATTCAAAGGATGAAGCACTACTTTCAGGCTCATGTTGTTCATCTTGTGTCAAGGGCAAAAACCATTAAGTTGTAATGTCGAAGATAGTCCTTACTGACCGACTTGTAAGATGGTACCTTCAATTTCAACAATTTAAGATTGTGTACGTTCCCCAAAAGGTTGTAAAGGGACAAGCATTGGCTAATTTTTTGGCAGATCATCCGATACTTGATGATTGAGAATTGAGTGATGAACTTCCTAATGAAGATGCAATGGTTATTGAAGCTAAACCCTCATGGAAGATGTACTTTAATGGTGCTGCACATCGAGATAGAGCTGGTGCCGGTGTGGTGTTCTTCACTCCACAAGAGGAGGTCATCCCATACTCTTTTACCCTTACAAACCGTTGCTCTAATAATGTTGTTGAATATAAAGCTTTAATACTTGGACTTGAGATGGTAGTTGACATGAAACAACTATAATTACAAGTCTTTGGTGACTCCCAATTGGTGATCAAACAACTTTTGGAAAGCTATGAAGTCAGAAAGCCTGATCTACGACCATATCATAATTATGCACAAAAATTAATGAGGTGGCTTGGAGAGATAACCCTCCAACATGTGCCAAGGAGAGAAAATAAGAAAGCTAATACCTTAGCTTCTTTGGACTCAACCCTAAATCTTCCAAATCAGATGCGAGTTACTATCCGCCAAGAATGGGTAGTACCACCGTCAGATGAGGATGTAGAAAATAAAGTTGAATACCTTATTGCCATATCTGAAGATGAAAAAGAAGATTGGCGGCAACTTATCATTGATAACTTATGTTATGGGATACTTCCAGAGGACCCAAGGAGAAGGACAGACATTCGTCGTCATTCACCTTGCTTCCTTTACTATAAAGACACACTGTATAGAAGATCATTTGAAGGAGTACTCTTACGGTGTCTGGGAGAGGAAGAAGCAATTCAAGCTTTGCAAGAAGCACACTCAGGAGTGTGTGGATCATATCAATCTGGACCGAAGCTCTATTTTCACATTAAAAGAATAAGATATTATTGTCCAACGATGGTGAAAGATTGTTTGGACTATGCTAGAAAATGCAAAGCTTGCCAATTCTATGCAAACTTCATACATCAACCTCCAGAGGTACTATACCTAACTGTAGCGTCTTAGCCATTCAATGCTTGGGGAATGGATGTTTTTGGTCCACTACCAAAATTTTCTGGTGGACACTTATACATCTTGGACGCGACAGATTACTTCTCAAAGTGGGCTGAAGCTGTCGCTCTTAAGGAATAAAGAAAGAAAATATTGCAAACTTCATTCGAGTGAATATCGTCTACCAATTTGGAATTCTTCAGTACATAATAACTAATAATGGAAATCCATTTGATAACAAGCTGGTGAACAAAATTTGTGATCTCTTTGGTTTCAAGCAGAGCAAGTCTTCCATGTACCATGTTGCCGCCAATGGTTTAGCCGAAGCATTCAATAAGAATTTATAAAACTTGTTAAAGAAAGTCGTCTCCAAATCCAAACAAGACTGGCATGAATGAATGGAAGAAGATTTATGGGCATATAGGAAAACTTACCATACACTGACGCAAGCAACCCCTTACTCACTTTGTTTTGGAGTTGAAGCAGTCCTGCCACTTGAGCGTCAAATACCTTCTTTGAGACTAGGTATTCAAGAAGGGATCACTGATGAAGAAAATGCTAAGTTGTGTCTTGTGGAGTTAGAATCTATTGATGAGAAGAAACTAGAGGCTCAACAAAATTGTCTATCTCGTTTCTTCAACAAAAAAGTTCGATTGAGGTGCTTCCAAGTTAGAGATTAAGTCCTTGCAGTAAGGAGACCCATTATCACTTCTCATAAGTCTGGGGGTAAATTTACCCCAAAGTGGGATGGACCATATGTCGTACAAGAGGCATATTCAAACAGTGCTTATAAGTTTGTCCATGCAGATGGCATGAGGGTTGGCCCATCAACGCCAAGTTCTTGAAGATGTACTATCCTTGAAAAAAAAAACTCCTTAAGGCACGAGTATAAACTTCATGTACACTCCTTAAGGAACGAGTATAAATTGCTTGTACACTCCTTAAGGCATGAGTATAAACTTCATGTACACTCCTTAAGGCACGAGTATAAACTGCATGTACACTCTTTAAGGCACGAGTATAAACTACATGTACACTCCTTAAGGCATGAGTATAAACTGTATGCACACTCTTTAAGACACGAGTATAAACAGTATGTACACTCTATAAGGCACAATATAAACTACATATCCACTCTTGGCCCACAAAAGTATAAACTCTGTACGACTTAAAAAATGAATGAAAGTTCTCTAGGTTGAAAATCTTGAAAGAGGCGGCTTAGGCAAAAGTTAGGATACACACAAAAAAAACACTCACTCAGAACTACGTTGTGACTTAATCCTCTTCATTGAGGTACGTAGGCGCTTGGAATTTCATTCTGAGTTCAGTTGCATGAGTGTCAAAAAAAAATGTTCTTGTAGTATCTACCATATGGATACCAAGTATGAAAACATTCTAATTAAATTTTGAACTCACTCCACGTATTGGTGGCTTAATGGGGGCAAGCTCCAATGAAATATGAGCTTCATTCACATAAGATGAAGTCTCAAAATCCCTAAATTTGGAAATTGAACCACTCAAAACATCAAATTTGGGAGTGAAAGTTGGCAAAATTTCCAAGTCTTCAAATCAATGCCTCTCGCGGATTTATCCTTAACGGACCTAAAAATTTCCATGCCTTAAGGTGGACAAAATTTGTCCCTTCGCACCTTAAACTGGCTTCTTACGGGTTTATCCTTAAAAGGGTCTCAAAATTTCCATGCTTTAAGGTGGACAAAATTTGTCCCTTTGCACCTTAAGTTGGCCTGTCGCGGGTTTATCCTTAAAAAGACCTAAAAATTTCCATTCCTTAAGGTGGACAAAATTTGTCCTTTTGCACCTTAAACTGGCCTCTCACGGGTTTATCCTTAAAAGGATCTCAAAATTTCCATGCCTTAAGTTGGATAAAATTTGTCCCTTTGCACCTTAAGTTGGCCTGTCGCGGGTTTATCCTTAATAAGATATCAAAATTTCCATACCTTAAGGTAGACAAGATTTATCCCTTTGCGCCTTAAGATGGCCTCTAACGAGTTTATCCTTAAAGTATATTGAAATTTCCAATGCCTTAAGGTGGACAAGATTTGTCCCTTTGCACCTTAAGTTTATCCTTAAAAGGGCCCATACTTAGAGAAGACCATCGCATAAATGCATCGGTGAAAAGGGCCGATACTTAAAAAAGACCATTGCATAAAGTGCATCGATGAAAGGACCCATACTTAGAGAAGGCCATTGCATAAATGCATTAGTAAAGGTCCCATGCTTAAAGAAGACCATTGCATAAATGCATTAGTAAAGGGCCCATACTTAAAGGAGACTGTTGCATAAGTGCATCGATGAAAGGGCACATACTTAAAGAAAATCATTCCATCTTCAAGCAGAATTGCTCAGGTCTTGAGGTGACGAATCCTCGCACACCTTAAGCCGACGTCCACCGTCTTAAAGAAATATTGGTCAAGTTTTGAGGTGATGAAGCCTCATACACCTTAAGCCAACGTCCACCATCTTCAAGCAAAATTAGTCGGGTCTTGAGGTGATGAAACCTCACACACCTTAAGCTGACGTCTATCATCTTCAAGCAAAATTAGTCGGGTATTGAGGTGACGGAGCATAGCACACCTTAAGTCAAAGTTCGCCATCTTCAAATAAAATTGGTCGGGTCTTGAGGTGACGAACGCACACCTTAAGCCAACGTCCTCCATCTTCATGACGAAGCCTTGCACACCTTAAGCCGACGTCCACCGTCTTCAAATAATATTAGTCGGGTCTTGAGGTGATGAAGCCTCACACACCTTAAGCCTACGGCCACCGTCTTCAATTAATGATTGCATATTGCTATTTGTTTCAACCCTACAACAACAAAAAAAATACCTCAATATTAATTCTTGAAGTTTGAAAAAGAGACGTCTCTAAAGAGTTTTACAAGTTGATGTTTTGAATGAAAAATATATGGGATATTTATAGGAGCAAAAAGGTGGCGACTTGTTCCCAAATTACATGGAAGTAGGACATAAAATTTATTCCTTGACATAATTGGACAGGGAGAAATTAAAAGGCGGCAGAAGGCACAAGGGCAAAGGCAGCAGAAGGCACAAGGGCACGTCTGTTGTACACTTGAAGGAATGATTTTTTCTTTGTTAAATAGAAATAGGAAAGAAAGAAAATATGAATTCTTTCTCTTTTGGGAAAAGAATGAAAGTCCAATTTGTTTTAAGAAAAGATTGGAATCTTTCCCCTTTGGGGAAAGGACGAAATTTTAATTTGATTTGGAAAAATCATAATTACCGCCCTCGGCTTATAGGGTAATATAAAATTATATTTGTTTGCCACAAATATTAAATTATCAAGTTATTACTTCAAGTCTAGTCTTAAAAAAAGTATATTAAATGTCTCAACAAGTCTTGAAGTACGAGGCATTTGTGGGCGATGCAATTTTATTAAATTTAAATCCGTACAAATTCGGATTATATTAAATTCAAAATATATTAGTCTTAAATAAATATTGTGGATTAATATAATTGGATTAATTATTTAAGTCCAAACATATATGAGTTAAATTAAAGTCCAATTTTTATTGGGCTAGCCTATTGATTTGGGCTACAAATGATGAGCTCACTTTAATAAGCCCAAGATATTGTCATATTCTAGAGGCCCAAATAAGTGTCACATGTCAAATGACGTAGCATGTCAAGTCAAGTGAAAAATCCAATAGGATCATGCCATATGTCAAAATGATGCAGCAGACCCATGAAATAAAAGCCCATAAAAAGGCTCCACATCACTTAAATCTGATTGGTCAAAGGAAGTTCATATTCATCATGACTCTTCCTTTCCTACAACTATAAAAAGGGGTCTAATAATTCAGAAAAAGGTACCCCCATAACTCTAACAAGAAGCAAAAGAAATCTCATGGATCAAATGCCATAATTTCTCTAAAAAGCTCAAGCATTCAAATCAAGTTCATCAAGATTCAAGATCTAGACCGCAATATTCAAGAACAAGCTCAAAAACCCTTGAATTCAAGCACAAGTCAATATCAAGTCCCTTAAAGCATTCAAATCAATTTCAAATTCAAGATCAAGCTTTAAGCCCTTGAATTTATATTTGAAAAGGCGAATCAGAGGATTCATAGAGATTGTAACACTCGCATTGAAATCAATAAATTGATTTTTCCAATATTTTCTTGTCTCGATTATTTATTATTCGGTCTCAAAACTTTTATTGTCCAATAGATACAACCTTTCAAATAAAAGATGCCTCTTCATTTAAAAGGAACCTCTTAATTAAAAGACATCTCTTTTTATAAAAGTCATAACCTTTCTTTTTAAAGACACTTTTTCATTAAAAAAAATTAAATTAATTTATTTTAAACAAAGAATCCAACAGGGTTTGCTTCCATTTCTTTCATAACATACACTGAAGGAACCTCCAAAAAAAGAAATCCACCATAATGCATACTTCAAGCACCCTCATTTACCAACATGTCTGCGACTCTATTCTGCTCGCCGAACACATGCATAATCACTAAGCTACCCAATTTGTGCATTAATGACCTGCATTCAAAAATTATGTTATCATATGGTAAGTGACCCTTTATTATCATTGAGATGGATATGGGGAGTCTATATTGATCTAAAGTAGGTAGAGGTTTTTTGCTACCGCAAGCTTAAGACCATGAAGTATCGCAAGCAGTTTACTATAGGCAACATTGGTGTTGGCACATGATTTGGTGTATCTACACATCCTTCACCTCTATTGTCTCTAAGGACTCCATTAACTTGTTGGGTTCGAAATCGAGAGGACGTCATGCGGAAGCTTAAAGATTGCAAACCAACACAATGATAATTCAGAGGACAAATAAAAATATACTAAAAAGGCATATTATTGATATTATTTGTTCAAATGACCTACATGAAAAACTAATATTGAAAAACATAAAATCTATTGTGATAAAATCTCTTCCTCAACAAGACTCATAAATAACTACATTACGGATACTATTGTGTTATTGGTATGAGAAGAGGGGTCTGCTATTTATACAGGTCCAAAACATTTCCCTTGAGTAAGAGGTTAGCCAAATATGAAATCGTTTTATATTTTTCTTTAAGGAAAAGTAAAAATAATTATGGTAACTTTTATTTTTCTTCCAAGAAAAGTATAACTTAATTTTGGTAAAAAAATCAGGGCAGAAAACCTAACAAATCTTCCTTTTTTGGCTTGATTTTCTGCAAAATATTCTTGACCCTCTTTCTTTTTTTGCATAATCTTTGTTCTTCACATATTCTTCATATATCACTGTTGTTTGACATGCTTTAAAAATTGAGCTTTTTTGGGTTAAAATTTATCAGCCCTTTTCGGGTTAAAAATATTGGAGCCCTTTTCCAGGGTTAAAAGTGAGCTTTATTTTAAAATATGTGTCAGCCGAATTATTGAAATATGGTTGACAATCGTCTCCACATGTAGATTTTGGACATATATCTTCATTATCATCAAATTGATTGCAAATTGGTTTGAACCGCCTTAGACTCATCTTCAACCTCGTTTTACCAAACTACTGGATCTTTGAACCATAGTCTTTGATACCACTTGTTGGGTTTAAAATCGAGAGGGAATCATGCGGAAGCTTAAAGATTGCAAACCAAGACAATGATAATGCAGAGGACAAATAAAAATATACTAAAAAGGCATATTATTGTTATTATTTGTTCAAACGACCTAATATGAAAAACTAATATTGAAAACATAAAATCTATTCGGAGAAAATATCTCCCTAAACAAGACTCGTAAATACCTACATTGTGGATACTATTGTGTTATTGGTATAAAAGAGGGGTCTTCTATTTATAGAGGTCCAAAACCTTTTCTTTAACAAAGAGGTTAGCCAAATATGAAAAAGTTTTATATTTTCCTTTAAGGAAAAGTAAAAATAATTATAGTAACTTTTATTTTCCTTCCAAGAAAAGTATAACTTAATTTTGGTAAGAAAATCAGGGTAAAAACCCTATCATAACTCCCCCAATGTCGTGTAGCAAATTCTGTTGAGACATTAAGTGCTTAGCTTAAAGGTGTCATACACTAGGGGCTCCCATTTTACTTGGACAATGATGGTTGTGGGTTTGACCTTATTCGCAGCTCCAACAAGAAACTAATATTCAATTGCTAATTCAATTACATAGCCTACATTGGTGAGGTTCCTATTCCCGTTGAAATGTCGTTTCTACTAACCATATGCCCTACATGAAAAAGGAAGAAGAATATCCCAGAGTAATCATTAATTGAATTGCTTGCCTTTTAGTAGGTCCACGTGTTCAACTAGTTATCAATGGTCAAGAAAGTGGAGTCCAAAAGTTGGATTATGTTGCACTATTGGACTAAATCAGTCAAGAAGTTGGTGTCTTTTGAAAACTGGAAGAAAATATGGCCAATGCCTTCCATGTTAGAGTTGCAAAAAGGTCATACAAGGTCTATGTTAAGGCTAATGGTATTGATTTAATGGCTAGTGCGTAGTCAATCATGGTGGAAGAAACAAAGAAAGATATTGATTTTGTTAGGAACTTTTAGCTTTCAGACCCAAGACCATTTCTTGAATTTACTTGCATGGAAGGAGTGTCCATGCGGTCACTAAGATTGTAGGAACTCCTAGTAGAGAAAATCGCAATATGAAAGAGGCTCAAATAAGCTTATCTATATGATAGGTGGTCGAGTTAATGTAGAGATATTTAAACCTCAAAGCAAGTTCACAAGGATAGTGATGGACATAATTGTTGAGGTTCTACACTACTTTATTGAAGAATGAGTCCACTTTAGAATTTTTCTCTACCTGAGTTAAAGGCTCTTAGATATGGCTTCTAATGGAATCATAATTGGGTATCCATTTGTCATTGAAGAAAATAAATCTTTTACACTAGTAAACTACCCATATAGATCCTTTTGTACAAATATGCTAGCCCTACATGATCTGAGCCAGGTCTTTGAAACTAATCTTTTCCTTGTCACATTGATATAGTTGCGACAGTAGTATATGATCTTGGACCAAAGGGCTAGTGTATTATAATACATTCTCCAAGCAAGTCAGGCAAGAAGGACTTTGTTCTTTACTTCACTTCATTGGACCCCTAGAATCCCCTCCTTCTTAGGCTTGGTAATAGTGTCCTCATCCCACAAGGCCTATATTCTTCTTCTCATCAGTCATACCACTATATTCTATTAATGGTATTGGTTGTTTTGGAAGGGAATTTGATGATTTTTGAGTTATAGGATAGAAAGTTTCCTTGAGAGGACTTGACTAGTACAATACATCCAATCATATTGATTTCATATTATCAATAATGAATTGGATGTCACTATTTACAGGTTTAGAGTGGAATTTTGGGAAACCTAAGTGTTTTCTAAAAGATGTACTATCTTTGATGTTCAGGATATTGGAACATGAATTGGTGTGAATATCAGAGTTCTTTGTAGAGAAAATGACTCTTTGTTTGCTAAGTCTAGTTTTTGGCTAGAAGCTTTGCATAAGGAGTTAAGGATACTAACAACCTTGGAGCAACTCTCAAGGATAGCAGTAGAGAAGAGAGTTAGGTCATTAGGTAAGAAAACATATGAGATTTTAGGGCCACAGATAGAGATACAAGTGTGAGTCCATTTCTTAGCTCTCACAGCCTCATCAATACCTTTAGAGAGTCTTTCATGTAGATAATAAAGATGTAAACAGAGATAGGTGGCATTTCCTTATTCCTCTAGAGGGATAGAAGTATTATGTCTTGATAACATCGACTATGATAGAACAAAATTGGTGTTGATGCATGCCATAATAAGCCTGGATAAGTAGGGAGGTGTTACGTTTTGACTCACACGCAAGTGCACACGATCGTACAAGTAATATAGTGACTAGAATAGTCAGATATCGTACCCACGAGGATTATGTAACTAGCAATTCAATCAACTTTAGTTTTTGACAAGATATTAAGTGTTCAAAGTATCAAGATGATTGTAAAGTTTCAAGTAAAAATATAATTAATAACGAAATAGCAAAATGTGACAATAGCAACATAAGCAGGGTTGTAAACAATAATGGTGAGAATTCCAGGGTTGAGACACTTTTAACAATCCTAGAAATCTCTATTATTATCGTAGTTTCGTTGATTATCAGGTTATTGATTTTCAGTGTTTGTAGTATGATCATGGTATCCCAGCCTCTAATCTTCTACCAAACTAGACATTGCAACTACATTGTTTAGCGGGGATGCAATAATCCACTTAGATGCATTAAGCTATCTTCCTACAAATGAACCAAACAAGGCTTCTAGGTATATCCCTATCCTAGATGCTTATTCAAATCCCTTATTTTATAAAAGAATGAGAACCTTGCTCCTTAATCTCTTTGTTCTATCCTATGATTCTCCTCCCGGGTTCACATAGGAATATAGGTATATTTTAATGGTGGCCAATCATCACAATAGTAAGCACAAGAGATTAAGAATAATCCATACGATAATTCAATGCTAAACTACAGTAAAGAATATCAAAGTGCAATCATGTCTTCGGCCTCAACCCTAGAACAAGGGTGTTTAGCCACTCATGTTCGAATTCAACATCGAAAATAAATATTTAAACATACCCAAAAGTAATCTTCGAAAAATGAAGTTTAAAGAACCCTAAGAAATAAATTGTAGTGTTTTTCTCCTCTGCTTCCATTTGCAAAAAGTGTCCCAATTGTGTTTAAGTGTTGGCTTTTATAGTAAGACAAAATTGGCCTAGTAGAGAGCCACCTCCGTGCAGTGTGGGTTTTCCCAGTGGAGAATGACCCGCATTGTATTGCTTTATCTGGTAAAGGGAGCCCCGCATCGCATCTCTTAGTTCACTAAGGATAGGTGCACGCCACGTCTAAAATGCGAACCCTTACTGGAAATTCACTCTCCTTCAAAAATTTACTAAGTCATGGTCCTTCTTCTCTTCTATACTTGCTCTAGCCTTCATCTACATGCCTTCCAATTCAATGTAATCCATTGCATCCAATTCCCCATGAAAATTCACCTTACATCACGTCCATTAGCTAACTTATACAATTACGCATTAAACATAATAAGAATAACAGATTTTTGCTCATAGAACAAGTCCTATTATGGGTGAATATTGGTGCTTGAACATACAAATACGCCCAAGATCACCACCCCACACTTAGAACCTTGTTCCTCCTCGAACACTTCAAGCAAAACTATATTCAATTAAGCTTAATCATCACAACCAAGGTGAAATACTCATGTCGGGTACTCATAGTCCAAACAAAGACTCTTAGCTTAAGATATGTCAATACTCTTTTAAAAACATAGGGCTACTCTCTTCAAACCTCCTTACCTCAAAAGGAAACTTCTAGTTTGTTGGCAAACTCAACAAAGTTATTCAACCGAGAACATTCATACATCACCTGACTGCCATCTATATGCACCTTTACCACAAAAATGTTTCACAAATTCACTCTCAATCTTACAATACATAATAGAATGGGAATATCAAAAGAAAACAAACCACCCACTCTAAATAAAGAATTCATACACAATAGATAATGAACCATAAGCTTTCCCTTAGTGTACTACTCCACTAATAGTCAAATATTGGGACGAAGGAACAACTAGGTCTTTCAAGGTTGTAATGTAAGCTAAGTGATGGGTAGGAACTATTTGGGTAAATAGTGGCTAATCTCCCTAAGCGCTTTAGTACATCACCTAAACACTTAAATCATCAAATTAATATCCAAATTCTTTCCTCGCAGTTTTCCCTTTTTCGTTTGATTTAGCCCTATCTTGTAATACACGTTGCATACACTATGTGGGAGTGTCATTTATTCACCATTTTTCTTCTTTATGGATTTTCTCTTTTACTCTTTCTCTCAACACTTGTTTCTTTTTTTTATTTCACACTCTCAATCACCACATATGTCACTTCCTATATCAATAGCAATCTCTTAAGGGCTTCAATTTCACCACAATCCACAGTAAAACTTTAATTCCTTATTCTAATAATTTTCACTAAAGCGCTTAGGAGTTTTTTTTAGATCAAATTATGGTTAACAACAAAAGGAGAATCGACTACTCATGAGGCTACCAAAGAAATTAGGCTATAGGCTCAACAAGGCTAACTAGGAATATGCACAAGTCTAGGTAAATGAGGTCTAAAATTTGGCTATCAACAAAAATGACTATATTTTTTCCTCAACCCAACATTCTTTATTTCGCTTCGTAAACACACCGAGCAAATTCTAGACATCACTATACATGTAGAATAACTAAAAGATCTCTCCCACTCTTGGCGCATGCTAGATTCAAGTTGGATCCTTATGATTCCCAATCTCACACTTGTCCAATTAAAATTTAAGCCAGGAAACTAAACATTACCGCTTGAGATTAAGTGTCTAAAACTAATTCCCCTTTCTAATAGTTTATGACACATTTCTTTTGTTTAATATAAGTATGTTTCAAGTCACACAACCTTGTGGCCTAACACAAAGTATTCCTCCTTAAAATTATGATTTGGTTCTCATCACTTCCTATTTCCTATGATACGACTAACTCTCCTTAAGATGGTCATCATCCATCCATCATAAGGGAGGGCACCTAACTATGATGACTTATTTAGAATTGCCTTAAGGGAAAAACAACAATTATATTCCTACTATTTAAGCAAAATACTATTATGTAACACAATGAAAAGTAAATTACTACAAAACAAACTTTATCAGTACTAACCATTACAAACCATATAGTTCCAGATAGTTAGAATGAATCAATATAACACACAAAAGAAAGAATAAAAACTTCCAACACAAATAAAACAATAAAAGTAAAAGGAATGAGATTCCACCACCCCACACTTAAAATGAAGCATTGTCCCAGTACTTGCAAAATAAGTCGAGTATGAGGTAGGGAGCAACTCCCTAATCATATCCTATCTATGTCATTGCCTGAATATGACCATATGCCTCAACTTCCAAGTCTGGATCATCATCACCATCGTTCTCCTCCTCATCTAAATCCTCATCTGAATCACGTAGCCTCTGCTCCTCATTTATGGGCACATCATCATCCACCGGATCTACAAAGTCTGGGCAAATCCGTAGCATGGTCCTAACATGAATCCTAAGTAAATAGTCAATCTCAGCAGCTCTAATCTCCTGCAGTGTCATTGGGCGTCCCCCTATTCTCAACTAGAGCATTTGTTGCCCATACATTTGGGGTATGATCTCATCATTCCAAGCCTGATACTCGGGCATAGTCAAAATTGGACCATAAGTTGCAGTGTCCCCTTTAGTACGGGATATATCTACCGGTCGAGTGTTAACTACCGGCCTATAATCAAGGTCCTCTTCATCTACACCATGCTCCCTCAGAAACCGCATCAATAATCCACCAAAACCATACCAGTGTACTGCCTTTAGCCTTGCTTTCCTCATAGCCAAGAAGATGACAGCCCTATATTCATATCCGCATCATCACACATTAAGGCGTAAATAAGACATACCCTAATGAGCGTTAACTCAGTCAAGTGTGTCCCATGTACGAGGCAAACGTAAACAATATTAGCCCACAATTAGGCCTCCATATTCATCTAACTGTAGGGGAAGGTCAGGTGAATGATGCATTTCTTATGATGTATCCACCTAGCCATAGAGTGGTTGTCACATAGTAGATGTTGAATGTCTACATAAGGCGGCTCAATCTTTATCAACTTTAGTGGCTCAGCATCCACCTCAAGTGTACCTAGGAGGACATTCAAAGAGTGAGCAGTAAATGTTACCACCTGGCCCCATGTCTTGACTTTTGAGTCTCTCTCTTGTGGGTCCCTGTTTGCATAAAATGCTCTCACAAGGCTCAAGTTGCATTCACTAGGCTGTTCAAATAAGAAGTTTATATGTAGCTCCTCAATGCGGCGCACCATGCTAGGGAATTCCCTCAACAAGCTAGGTCGATCAATGAACGGGTCTGCAAAATATTTTGACTCTTTGTTCCTTGCATATAACTTTTTTCCTGCTTCCACGACCTATTTGGTTCCATATCTCCTAGATTTCCCATGTGGGATAGGTGGAGGCCGGGGCACACGATCAACTTGCCTATTTCTTTTGTGTGCTGGTTCAGAAGGTCCAAACATAGTCTTACCCTTGTTTTGCTGACTAGACATCTCACCTGGTAATTACAATATTCAATAAACACATCAAACATGACACCTTGGTTGGACTAGCTAACACTAAGTGTGAGAAGGTGTTGAATCCACCCTACACTTAGTTGCTAGCATATGTGCATAAGTGAACTAGGGTACTCATAGTTCCCCTATTTAATATACAATTAGCATAAATACACCTCTTGCAATATCAAGCACATATTCATTCAATCCATTATTTTCTCTCATAGCAGTGATAATTCAAGGAACTTCATCAAGACAATTTAAGGTGTATTGACTTCATTGTCTCAACAGAACCGCTCAAACATTCATTCATACATATCCCTACTTTAACAACTTTACATAAGTGTATTCATCATTTCAAGCACAATCTCACATCAATGGCACATAAATCAGCATATTGTACTGACTACTAAGTGGGTGTGAGATTGGCATCCACCTCACACTTAGTTGCTATCCTATAGTGTGACATATACTCCCTAAGGTACTCAGACTTCCCTTGTTAATAACATACACCCCACATCTTTTAATTACGTGTCACTACTCAACTTACCCCTCGCTAGACATTGTTCACACATACATGCTATGCACAGTTTGTTTATTCCACTATAACTATGGTATTAATATATTTTTACAACAATGGAACAAGCAAAACTCAAGTAGAATCATAAAATTAGTTAGAAGCATGAACATTCTCAATAAACTCAACAAATTTCAGTTAGAATCAAGTAAGATAAGTGTATACTTCAAGTGTGCCTAAGAATCAATTCATTATTACTCTCACATGAATCTAAGAAAGTAAAATCTGAGATCATACCTTAAGTGTCTTGAAGGAGATGAGTGGAAAGCTTGTTGTTAGATGGAATATAACACAAAATAAAAGAGAAAATTTGATTTGGGAATGGGGGGAGGCCGTGAGGCTAGGGCTCCTAAGGGAAAAAGAAGTGGGAACCTAATGGAGTAAATAAAGAAAAGGAAGAGTAATGGGGCCAATTGTTGGTCTTTGCAAGGTTTGGGAATAGGTCCGCATCGCGGGACATAGCGCGTGGAGAGTGATCCATGCCGTGTAGGTTAGTTCACAAGAGAGAGCCCTGCATCACGGCTAATTTGTGTGGAACTACTGGAATTGCTATTTTTTACCAAGAATTTTAGCATTTTGGGGGAATATTTTATTCCTCCATTTCTTTTTCACCATGTACCTCTCCCTAGTGGTAATTTACTTACCCGAAAGTTTTCCTTTGACAAAGTCCCACTCACTTATCATTCTCCGTCATGCTACGAGTTTCCCATTCCTGCACACTCAATCAAAAACAACAAAATAATGTAAGAAAAAGTGGGTTGCCTCCCACTCAGCGTCTGAGTTTTGGTCGTGGCGCGAAACCACTTTTTGTATTTTTCATTTATTTTCTATTTTATTTTTCTTTTTTTAAAAAAACTAAGAATTAACTATACTATTACTTTACATTCTTGGGTTTCCTCCCACATAACTCCTTAGTTAACATCGTGTTGCGATTCAACTCAATCTTCATTCATCTGCAAATGTGATGGACGTACTGTGTTGATCCCTATGATTAGCTCAATAATGTTTCACTCTCTGTCCTTTCACTATAAAATTTTCAGTCTTCTCCTTGTTCCACAGCTCAACAACCTCATGAGATGTCATTCTTACAACTTTAAATGGCCTATACCACTTGGACCTCAGCTTACCTAGAAACAACTTCAATCTTAAATTGAATAGTAATACAAATTGTCCAGGCTCAAAAGTTCAATTTAGAATATGCTTGTCATGCCATTTCTTAGTCTTTTCTTTGTGCAATTTTGCATTCTCATGAGCATAGAGACAAAACTGATCAAGTTCACGCAGCTGTAATAATTTTTTCTCTCCAGCAACCTTCGTATCAAGATTTAACTTTTTCACTGCCCTATAGGCTTGATGCTCAAGCTCCACAGGCAAGTGACAATCTTTCCCATATACCATGCAATAAGGAGAGGCTCCAATGGGCGTCTTGTAGGCTGTCCTATATGCTTAAGCTCTCAATTCGAAACCTTTACTTGACCACTAGTTACGGGTGATACGTTGTGGCTACCTTATGCTTAACACCATATTTAACCAATAAGTTTTTAACTAAGTGTTCACAACGTGCGTACCTCCATAGCTTATGATTGCTCTGGGTGTCCCAAAGCGAGAGAAAATATGTTTTTTGACAAACTTCATAACTACTCTCGCATCATTCGCGGGGAGGACAGCAACTTAAACCCATTTTGACACTTAACCAACAGCTACCAGGATGTAAAAAATTCCACAAGATGAGGGAAATGGCCCCATAAAATCTATGCCCCAAACATCGAATAACTTAACCTCTAGAATATTGGTTAGGGGCATCTCATGGTGTTGTGATATTGTGCCCAACCTTTGGCATTGGTCACATTCCCTTACCAAAGAAACTGCATCCTTGAACAACGTTGGCCAAAAGAAGCCTGATTGTAACACTTTTTTCGCTGTTCACTCACCCCCATGATGGCCCCCATGAGGAGATGAATGGAAATTCTTCAACACTTGTTTAGATTCAGCTTCAGCAACACATCTGTGCATAATCCCATCATCACCTAGTTAAAAGAGATAGGGCTCATCCTATACATATGCACGACAATCATATAACAGCTTCTTCATTTGTTGACTAGTAGCTTCGGGAGGATAAACACCGGTTACTAAAAAATTCACAATATCTGCATACTAAGGAATCTCACACACATCTAGTGCCAATAATTTCTCATCTAGAAGCTCTTCTCAGATGCAAAGTGTATCATCAGCAATGTGATCATGACTCTCAAGCCTTGACAGATGATCCACCACTTGATTTTCAGCTCCCTTTCTGTCACGAACGTTTAGATCAAATTCTTGAATAAAGACTATCTATCTGATTAACCATGGCTTTACATCTTTTTTTTAAACAAATACCTGATGGCAGCATGGTATGTATGAATGATTACCTTGGTACCCACCAAATAAGATCTGAATTTATCAAATGCAAAAACGAGCTCCAATATCTCCTTCTCTGTGATAGTGTAATTCACCTGAGCTGCATTTAAGACTTTCTTACATAGTAAATAGAATGAAATACCTTGTCTTTTCGCTGCCTCAACATTTCTTGAACTGCCACATCACTGGCATCACACATTAACTCAAATGGTACTGCCTAGTCAGGAGAAATCAAGATGGGTGCTTCTATCAACCTTTTCTTCAGGCCCTCTAATGTTTGTTGATATTTCAATCCAAAATCATACTTAGCCTCTTTTTCCAACAACTTGCACATTGGACTTACGATCTTTGAAATATATTTCATGAAGCACCTATAAAATCCTGTGCGCCCAAGAAAGCTTGTCACACCCTTCACTGACACAGGATGAGGTAACTTTTCAATAACTTCAACTTTTGCTCTATCTACTTAAAGTCCTTTGTGTGCACCTTATGACCAAGGACAATTCCTTTCTTGACCAAAAAATGGCACTGTTCAGTATAAGATTTGTCTCTTCACAATGGGCTAAGACTCTATCTAGATTCTGCAAGCAAACATCAAAGGAGTTACCATAGACAGAAAAGTCATCCATAAATACCTCTACAAATTCTTCCACCATGTCGTTGAAAATCGCCATCATGCATCTCTAAAATATTGCTGGAGCATTACAAAGGCTGAAAGGCATGCGCGTAAATGTATACGTGCTATATGGATATGTAAATATGGTTTTTTCCTAATTTTGTAGCGCTACTGTGATCTGATTATACCTTGAGTATCCATCAAGAAAGCAATAGTATTCTTAATCTACCAACTTGTCCAGCATTTGATCAATGAACGGGATAGGATAATGATCCTTCCTAGTGGCTTCATTCAGCTTTCGATAATCGATGCAGATCCTCTAACCAGTCACCATGCGATTAGGAATTAACTCAATATCTTTGTTGGTCACCACAGTCATCCCACCTTTCTTTGGGACATAATGTACAAGGCTGACCCATTTGCTGTCGGATATAGGATAGACTATCCCAACATCAAGTGAAAAGACCTAGGGCCTTGTCGTATTGGGTGTCCCAAATTTGACCAGGACGAGAGACCACCCCCGTTACCAAACCTAACCTCCAGCCGCTTGCCTTGAGTTGGATAAATTTCGAGCATGTAACAAGATAGTGTAACAGCTCACATAAAGACTCAGGGAATAGATCACAATCATGATCGACCTAACCGAGTCCAATCATCCCATGCCAATAATCCAACCATACCAAAATAAGGGCCATAAACTAGGCCATAACCAAGGACGTTCCAAAATATAATATAATCAATCCCAAAATGAAATATGATGAAACTGTGAGAAATTATTTTCGATAATGCCAACCTTCTGGCTTATTCCAATGCCAAGGTTGACACCTATACCTATCCCGCCCATTCCAACCCATAAAAGTACCATAAAGCCTCTAACCAAAAGAGTAATGAAATCCGATTGGGACATGCCCCCAACCATAGCCAAAACCAATATCCAAAATAAAATCAAAGTGTCTAGAAATATCCATAACATAAAATGGAGCCTTCCAAAAGGATGAAATCTCACCACATAAGTCCAAATTTGTCCCTGAGTCAATCACTATGTAGGAGGAATAAAATGACTGGTTCCTGCATAGCGTGGGTAACCAACCGCCAGTAGATGGGGTTAGCGAGTGACCGCTAGCAAGATCTCTGGATAAGGATAAAATAATGCCATTTATAAAACCAAGTACATAACCATATATATCTATATAACCATGCTGGGGAAAGGGACCGAGTTTAGCATGCCTTTAACCTTTACATAGGCTGTGTAGCTTTGCCGTTCTAAACCACCCATGTGCTTATGGGTTCATCTCCCCCTACTGAAAGGACCCTAGTACGCATAGCCATACGATCAGGAAAGTATCCCATGGGATGACTAGTATATCCTCCAAATATAGTGTGACATTATGCACACGGTCACTAAGACCAACCTCATATCGACAAATATGAGTTTCCAGTTTTGGTCCCCACTGGACCTCTACCTTTCACGGCTTTGCTATACATCCCACCATTATTGCCTAATTATAAATAATTTCCAAATAACTAAACCATTATTGGTATTATCATACCAACCCTTACTTGCAAGTATCATCCATAGCCAACCACTTATAGGTTTAAGAGGGCTTTCACGTGCCCTTCCATTTACTATATTAAACCACTTGGGAGACTTCCATGTTCCCCACAAGCTTAAATAATTAGCCATTTATCACTCCAAGCTATTTAAACCATGCATAATTCCTTTACCAAGTTTAAAACATGCAAGAGTCCATTAAAGTAGTCAATGCAACGAACATATCTTTATAAGCATTTTGTCAAACATATTAGGGGCATAATATGACCAAAACCAATTCCAATTACCATTAAACCATTCCCATGCAATCCAATTATCCAAAACCACCATTAATGCATATAAAAGCATAATTAAAACCATGGAAAACTATAATTAACCATTTAACATCAAAAACCCCAAATTATATTTGAAAACCAAAATCATACAATCAATGAAATCATGAAAACATTCATAAAAACCATGCCTTTAGTTAGAATTAATAATTAGGGAAGAGAACATGCCTTAGACCAACATGATGACGGAAAGAAATCACCAAGACAAGCCCCAAATTGATCCTTTAGTTGAAACCCTAGCTTCCCTTGCCCAAAAGCTTTTGAGAGAATTATAGAGTGTTTAAGAAGGGATTTTAAGTGTTAGTGAATAGAATAATAGGGTAAATAACCTCCCAAGTAGGTTAGAAATCGTGAGACCCTATTAGAATAAGTGGAGAAATGTCCAGAATACCCTCGTTAGTCGTACCCTCCCAATACAGTCAGTATCCACCACTCGTATCCTGGCCTCAACCCTTGGATCAAACACTGTCCAGCATATGACTCATCCAACCAAGTCATAACCACAATTTACGATCTGTATCCATGACCAGTATCCCTGACAAAATAAAATACTTGGAGGATTGAACACTGTCTACCATACGAGTTCATGGTATGACTCATACCCTAGCTTACGACTCATGGTGAGCCACTTGTAACACTACAATAATGGGTCAAATTGTAGGGGTTAAGTTTAAGGTTTACAGGGGTTTAAACCCCTGCAAATTGTGATTCTGGCAGTTTCTAAAACCCCCACAATACGAGCCATCACAAATAATTTGCAACAGTTTTTTTTCGACCCCCATAATTAATTTGTGGAGGTTATTTTGTGGTGGTTGAGACCTCCATTACTCTAAATTTAATTCTTTTTATAATAAATTTTTATTTAAAAATTACGGTGGTTTAAAACCTCCGCAATTTTTTTTAAATTAGTGAGACCCATCAATTTTTAATAACAAATTATAAATTCTAATTTTAGCTCAAATTTAATTGTTCCTTAGGCATAACCTACAATCTAATATTTATTTAATTCATATATCATTAACACAACATGACTAATTAAACATTGTAATTCACAAGCATCTAAAAAATACATTGAACATTAAACTTTAAAATTAATTTTTCAATATTAGCATCTTCAAGCTCCAAATTTTCAACATTAACTAGTATCTTCAAATTCCAAAATCAAATTTAAACACAAAACCTTCAATATTCTAAGATTCACTCCAACCACACAATTACATAATCATAATTAAGTATTCAAGATAATTTGCAATGAAATCAACGACTGTCATTAGGATCACTATCATCACGTGGTCTCCTTGCATCCATGGGCAAAATGGGTCCACTAGCCACATCACTTGGCTACATAAAAATGCAAAGTGTAAAAATAAATCAGATAAATTTCTAGTCCTTATTACATTTATATCTGCATACAACTAAAAAACATCATGATAAATATAAATAGATCAATCACAAATTCGCAATTTCAAGTAACTAAACTTAATCATTTTTAAGTCACTACACTTAATAATTTTCAAATAATTTATTCACTAGTACACATTTTAAGTCACTAAAGTCAAACCATTTTTAAATAGCTAATTGACATTTCAAGTGACTATACTTAACCATTTTGAAGTAACTACACTTAATCATTTTTCAAGTCACTAGTACACATTTTAAGTCACTACACTTAACCATTTTCAAATACATTATAGACATTTCAAGTCACTCAACTTAATCATTTTCAAATAACTAATTCACATTGCAAGTCACTACACTTAAACCATTTTTAAATAATTAATTCGCATTTCAAGTCACTATACTTAACTATTTTCAAGTAACTACTTCACATTTCAAATAACTATACTTAATCATTTTCAAGTCACTATACTTAACTACTTTCAAGTAACTAATTCACATTTCAAATAACTACATTTAACTATTTTCAAGTCACTAGTTCACAATTTCAAGTAACTACACTTAACCGTTTTCAAGTAACAAGTTTACAATTTCAAGTAACTACACTTAATCATTTTCACGTCACTACACTTAATAATTTTCAAATAACTTATTCACATTTTAAGTCATTACACTCAAACCATGTTCAAATAGCTAATTGACATTTCAAATCACTATACTTAACCATTTTCAAAATACTACACTTAACTATTTTCAACTCTCTAATTCACATTTCAAGTGACTAAACCTAACCATGTTCAAGTCATAAATTCATATTTCAAGTGCCAACACTAAATCAAGTGTCAACTGGAAAAATTCCATGTAACCACCTCCATAAGACCGTCTAAATGAAGTGACAATTGATGAGTGCAAAACACCAACTAAAAAAGAACTAGAATTTCAAACTGGAACACAATTCCCTAACAGGAACTAATAGGAAGTCATGCCATTTTCAAGTACCCCCTAGAAACAGCAAAGAATCAATGCCCCTTGTATTATTTTACTTCAACAGCTTGTGTACTTTAGGTGAATTTTCAACAGAGCCTCAATGTATTTTAGCAATATCACCTTAGCAATTATAGGCTTTACATCATCATTCTTGCTATACTTACCAAACTTAAGGAAAAAATAGAAGAATCAAATAGCAGCAGAGAAATTGAGGATAATAACAGAAGTATTAGAACAAGACGACGACAGAGTTTTAAGGTACGAAGAAATACATGAACAATTACTAAATCAAATATGTTCACATTACCTTGTAAGTCAAGAAATATTAGAAGCATTTGTTGGTGCACGAGACGTGATGAATGAAGCACTTGAATTTATAATTACTCTCCAAAATTAGCAGTTACAAGTTATCAAATTGTACTCATCTGTATCATTGCATGTTGACTATCATATTACTAATTTTGTTTCTTACCTTATAACAAAGAAATAGTGAGCCAAAAGTCCAATCTCTAGCTCAAATCATCGTCCTACCAACTTTCCCAAAGAATCTGCACTACCAAAAAAAGGTTATACAACTTCGCCAAACAATTGCCATCTCTAAATCAAAGAAGTTCAAGGAACTTTGAAGCAGCTTGAGTAATTACAACCCAGATCGACCTTGATACTACTTGATTTGTGGACAAATCAAGCTTCTTAGACTATAATGACCAGATTTTTAATTTACATTGAAGCAATAGAACAAAATCCATCTCAGTACTCTTCAATTTGAGAACAAATAAAACCTCTTAGAAGTAATGAGAATTTCTATCAAAATTGAAGCAAATTGAGCAAAACCCACCCCAGTACTATTCGATTTGAGGACAAAGATAAAGCTTCGTAGACTAAAATGAACAACCTTTCCAAAGTAAAGCGAAGCCACAGAACAAAACCCATTGGAGTTCTGAACAGAGATATAAGTCCTATAAGACCTAGAGAGAGTGAAAGGAGAAAATAATTTGTGGTGGCGGTAGTTGAAGAGCTGTCTCGGGGAGGGTAAGTGTACGCAGACCTTACCATTACCTCAAAAAGGTAGAGAGGTTATTTCTAAAGACCGAAATAATAACACAACAGAGAGGCCAAATTTATGCAACATTTAAATAAATGAAGATATAATTTTGATATAAACACATTCCTATTATTGTAACACCCCGCATTTTAGGTTAGAATGAAAACTATCATTCCTTCGCGTAGATGTTCCAAAAGCAAAAAATTCAATGTACATATAGTGTTTTAATCAATTATGTAGTGTGGGAACCTATGTGAGCATGAATTGAGATCATAGAGGTCCCTTAACTTAAGGACTTATTGAAAGCTTTCCTATCTTCCAAGTTTTAGTGAGCGTCAAAAGTTGGATCAAATTCAATCAACCATAACTCCTTGTATATGACGAACTGGGTGGCTTACTATATATCAAATGAAAGGTCTTTGATTCCTCTTTCCAACGCCACTAGTTTTGCTTTAATCCGGTATCAGAGTAGAATGTTATGCTCATTTTACTTTGAAGTATTTGTCTGCTAAAACGTGAAGAGGCTGATGACTTATCAACTGTGTGATGGCTCGTCAGACCTGGTCATCAGCCTAAGGTAGTGAATGGTGAAACCAGCCCAAAAATGATGACCTGGTCATCACCTGAGTGACGGCCTGTCAACCCTGGTCGTCAACTAATGTAATTATGCAATTTTTTTGGGTTCTTTAGGGGTATTTTGGTCTTCCCCTCACTCCAAAAACCTTTCACACGAATTAAATCACCCCTTAAGTATTATTAATCAATCATTATCAGTTTTACAACATCAAAAACTTCCTCTTCACTTTCAAAATAAGATCAAATTAGGGTTTTCTCCAAGAACTAGAAATTCAAGAAAATAAAGTCCTAAGTTCAATATCTCCAAGAAATAAATCAAGATTCGGGTTTCATCTATCAAGATCTAGGTTCCATCTTTCAGATCTTATAATTTAAGGTACGTGGGGTTTATCCTAAAAACTACATGGGCTTCGAAACACTAGAACATGATTTAAAAATTTTCAAGCATGATTTTAGAAAGGGGTTTTGAAATACATGATTTTATTATGCATTATGAATGTTTAAATGCATTGTTGATTTGGCCCTTAGGCCTTCCCCCCTAAGTTGATTTATATGTATACGTATATGTATAAAATTTGAGGTTTAATATTATTTGAGAGGATAAATTATGGACTCCCTCTCTTGTGATAAATTAAAGATTTTGGTTTTGTTGGAAAAGAGTTGAAATGCATGTCTGTGATTTGAAAGGTGTTTTTTCAATGTCATAGTATTTGAAACATTGATTTAGAGTTATTGAGAGGGTGTCTTGAGATAACTATGTTTTGTGTTAAAGAGAAGAATTGCATGAGATAGAGACTTTGAACATGACCACCATTGTTTGTTAAATTATTGATAAAGAGAATTGCTTGCATGGTTTTACATAATTTTAAAGCATGAGTTCCTCGAAAGAATTGTTGTTATGGTGGTCCTGAATTTCATGATTTGAAAACAAAGATATAAATTGCTATAAATGGCTCAAAGAATGTGACTTGCAAGTCAATGGTATGACGATACCATATATGTGTATATGCCATGACAGAGTTAAGGATTTCAGAGTATGTTTTCAGAGCATGTATGTTTAAAGAACTAAAAGTAGGCATAAAGAGGGTTAGGTGGTTACCCAAAGAAGGAATGAGTTCAAGTAACTCTTAGCCTGAAATTGTATTTGCCGATATGGGTAGATTATTATTGTATGCTGGCAACGGCCGTGTGATGTAGTAGATTCAGGGACTCCGACCCTTGCGGCACACTTGGGTTCGGGACTTGGCTGCCGAATTAATGGAAGATCTCATTAGCCCGTGGGATTATAGATTATAGGGTACACCACCTAGCGTAGAAGTAAGACAAATAGTGTCACAGATTTCAGATGTTTTCACAGTCTTTTAAAATACCTATATGATTTATTACTATATGATATGTTTATGAACTTCTTTAAATTGTTCTCATATATGTTGAATATAAATGATTATTTTGGATTTGCTCTACGTACCAGTACATCTGTATTAATCCCCTCCGCTACCTCTCAGGTTCTGAGGCTTAGTCTAGGGGTCCAGATAAGCATTAGATAATTCAGACAACAGATCAGATTATGCAGTGGTGAGCCTTCTCTATTCCAGAAGGCATATCCTTTTAGATTATGTCAGCTATTACAATTTTGGTCTACTGGGGACCTTGTCCTAGTTTTTAGATAGTTTTCAGATTTTTATATCGTAGAAATTTTGCAGACTGTTCCAGATATCGTTAGTGATTTTCGAATTTCATTCCTTCATGTTAAACTTAATCCAGAGTATGACCATGTTTCCGTATTAGATCGTAATTCCATATTTTGTTTTATTATATGAATATTATGCTTGAGCCGGGGGTCTATCGGAAACAGCCTTTCTACTTCTTCAGAGGTAGAGGTATGGACTGCGTACATCTTACCCCCCCCAGACCCCACTAGGTGGGAATACACTGGGTTTGTTGTTGTTGTTGTTGTTGATATGAATATTATGCTTGACTACCAGATAGAGTAGGACGTCTGAGCCTTCATAGTTTGGGATGTCCGTCACGGCCAGGCCCTAGTTTAGGTTGTGACAAACTTAGTATCAGAGCATGGTTCATGGTCCCAGGGTATCTGCGAAATCATGCGGGTAGAGTCTTATTTATGCGTGTGTAGCATGTCACACTTATAAGTAGGAGACTACTAGGCGTTTAGGAATGTTTCTCTTTCTTTATGTTCTTATTTGTGCTATGGAGTCAGAATGTTTCCCTTTCATACTCTAATTCATGCTATGATGTTGCCCGTACGAAAGTAAAGTTATCCCAATTCTTTCCTTACTTTGATGGGCTCCGATATGTCTCATTATTGTGGTGAATCAAGTGCAGAAGTTTAATATTTAAATGATATGGTCCTTTCTGATTGATGTCATATAAGATTTTAAAAATTGTGCAAGGACTTAAGAAGAGTCCATTAGTACTTCAGAGTGGATTAATTCTAGTGCAAATTTTGGTTCTGATGAAATTGTGCTTTTCAGCCTGCGATATTAAGGGTATTTAATTCTTTTCAAAAATTTATGTTGCAGATGTCATGCTTAAGAGGGAATGAGGTGTAGCAGAATGTTGGAAATGTATTTGCTCCTGAGCAGTAGTATAAGTTAAAGTGTAGGTGTCATGATCTATTGGTAGTGAGATTAGACCAAAAAGCTGGTGATATTAAGTCACAAAGTTAAAAGTCGGAGTGAGGTTGAATTTTGTGTGAATAAATAATTTAGTTGAATAACTGATGTTTGAGAATGATTTACCCTTTTATAGTAATAGAGACTAATGTAGTAGCTAGTAGCATATATGGATGGTATGGTAGTGTGTGGGGGGTAGTGTTTGACTCAAATTTTTATTTATATAGGGTAAGATGTGTATTCTTAGATCATTGAATATTGTGTGTCAAGTTTCTATCTCTTGTAATCTTGTTATCATTGTGGTGTTAAAGCGAAAAGTCTTGTGAAGCCGTGTGGGGTTCGTTTTATTCACTAGCATAGCTGCCTTGTCATTCATCTTATTTTCTTATTCAAAAAAAAAATCAAAGTCTAGTGAAGCCGTGTGGGGCCTATTTTGATTCACTAGCAACTTATTGTTCATCTTGTTGTTCCTGTGTTGGTTGGGACTGGGGATTTAGTGGCGTAGTGGCAAGAAAAGTGGTAAGGGTGATTTATTGAATATATGTATGGATGAATATTTTTGCATGAGATTGAGTTGGTAATAAAGTGATACGTCCTTGTGTGTTAGTTTAGTAGAAGGTAAGGTAGAGAAGGAGTTATTAGTTAAGGCAAATTGTTGTTTACTTGAAGAATGAAAAGAGTTGTTGACGATGCTTGTCGTGCAAGAAAATTATAGGTTATTGATGAGGGTACTTGGTGGATGAGTGTTGTTAATTTAGATGCCCCTGAGGACTTATAGAGCTATGAACTAAGTTTAGTTGTATAAAAGTGTAGATAGTAATGATGTGTAGAAGGAGGATGTGTTAATGGATTTTAAATAAGATAGATCATAGGATTATGATTGATCCTTATTGTTATGAAGTTTTGGCGGATTAATGTTTTCAAATGTTTGGCATCTAAGGAAATTTTGTGAAGTTGTGGTTCATCATAGCTAGAACTAGACACTAAGTTGGTATAGTAGATGGTGATCAAGGTGGATATAATGATTATTGTGGTGGGTGTTAGTTGTGTGAAAATGATCTAGTAGGCTTGAACAGTGTATACAAGAGCTTAAGTTTATTCAATTCGTAATCAAGTTTGATGTTGTAAGTATGATGTAGAAGTACGCCCAAGGTGCTATGGGGCTGGATTATTTTCAAGGATCATTACATGTGTGGTTGGTTGTACTGAGTTGCTAGGCGGAGAAAGACTAGTTAGATAATATATGATGTTCTTGATAGCTAAGTTATGGAGTTATGATTAATGATGTTGAGCCTTTTTTTTTTGCATAATCTTGATTCTCATGGTTTAGAAATATAAGTTTGCAGGCATGATACTGGTAGACTATGACAGAAGTGGTATGGTCCATCAAAGGTTTGGAGATACCCATGTTTAGTGTTAGAAGAATCTAGGTTGGTGAATGTTTAAGCTGTTATATGATGACTTTTGGGGCTATAGAAACCTAAGGGTTGAATCTTAGAAGGAGGAATTAGCATTGGTTGTGATACATGAAGATACCGCCTTAGAGGGTAAGTTTAGTTTTATGTGTGTTGTTATATCCCCAACTCTAGAGTAAAGTGAGTTAAGTTTATACCCGAGTGTATATAATGGTTCACAGACTTAGAGTAATGGCTTAAATCCAAGGGGGAGATGATATAACGAGTAACCAAGTCAAGTTTCAGATGCTAATAGATGTGCCAGTAAGTTGTGGAATTGGCCGTGAGAAAGAACGATGCTCAATCTATTCTTATTTCAAGAATTTACTTCAGTTATTCTAATACATACTCATGTTTTATGTTTCATCTTCATGATCATAGTCCGTGTTCATGCATATGATAAAGAATCAGATACTCTCCTAGTTCCTAGTATGATGAGTTCCCAGTTTGTTTAGCAGTCAGAATCATTTTCCGTAAGTTATGAATGCCAAAAAAATTCAAGTCATGCAGTTCATGACTCTTGTGCACATGTGATACACTTAACGATCAGTGAAAATTCAGATTTATATCAGGTAAGCCCTCAGATTATATCTCTTTAATGAGTCCATGCCATGAGTGCTCTATTCCTCACGCCTCAGTAGGGTATCAAGTTATGATTAGTACTCCCCTCATGTTCCAGATTCTGGTATTCTAATTTTTCAGTGACCTTTTTCCCTTAAGTCGAGATAGTGATGATGAATAGTTGTCTAGATGGAAAAGAGTAAACATTTTTTGTTGATGAAATATAGTTGTATGCTTATTTGAGTTAAGGTAGCAAATAGAGTAAGATTGAGGCCAAGTCTTTGATACATTTCAAGGTTAGTTGAAGTTTTATGTGTTATATTTGGTAAAAATTATTGTGTGCTTGTTTTGAAGTTTCGTGTATGGCTTGGTTAGTTAAGAATATTTTATGTGTATCATCTGAATAGTGTTGGGAAGTTGTTATGGATAGAAGTATTAGAGAATTTGAGAAAGATTCTTTATGAGTGTCTATTTAGAAGTGCATATCTGGGTATGAAGATAGCCTTGAATGTCATGTTTGTATACATATGAATGGATGCTTGAGTGTTTGTGAATGTCTAATACGAAGTTGAAGGTGATTGCTGGAGTGGCAATAAGAATTATGCATGAGATGAGGAATTGTGAAATGTAAGGTGTATTAAATTCATGATTCAAACTAGTACTACATTATTATGTGGTGCGTCTTGTGATTTTGAGTTATGCTTGAAGATGGTGAGGGGATTTAGTTCAGTTTAGACATTAGTAGATGGAAATATCAGCGGCCATGTAAGAAAAATAAGTGGAATCAATGAGCATGGTGTTTAAGGGGAAAGTATAGTTGAGAGAGTATTTTAGAAGTATGGCTAACCTTGAAAGTAAGAAGTTGCATTGCCTAAGGTTTGGTAAATCTATCCTAGTTTATGAGTTACATGTCTATATTCCGTGCTATAGAGTAGTGTCAATGTTGTGATTCCGTAGTTGGATGCCTGGTATAATTTGTGCCGAAATCCATTGCTCCCTAATGCTACTAGAACTTCTTTAGAAAGAGTGTTGAGAGATAATCTATTCCATCCATGTAAATTGCGAATCCAGTTCAGTCCAAGCATCATGTTTCAGATTCAGCTATTTAGTCATGACTCAATTCATAAGAGTTCAATGCATAATCCCAAATTTTGCCAAGTATTTTAGCTCAGACAGTGTAATACCCTGATCCGATCTAAGTCCAGTTGCCTCATGATTTATACTTGCATAAGTTATCACTCCTTAATTCAATATGTATGATTAGATCATGAACACTCCAAGGAAATCCTAAACTCTCAGCATGAATCAACTCCTTGAAGCAAGTAAAGTCAAGTCAACTCAGAATTCAGTTTCATGATAGAAGTGTAAATATTTCAGATAAGTTATATCCTTTCTTAGAAGACACAGCATGTCTGCGTTATTCCATACCTTTAAGCTTTAACATTCCTACTCATCATTCGGGGACGAATGATCCCAAGGGGGAGATAATGTAACACCCCACATTTCGAGCTAGAACGAAAACCGTCATTCCTTCGCGTAGATGTTCCAAAAGCCATAAATTTGATGTACATATATTGTTTTAATCAATTATTTAATGTGGAAACCTATTTGAGCATGAATTGAGATCACAGAGGTCTCTTAACTCAAGGACTAGTTGAAAGCTTTCGTATCGTTCAAGTTTTAGTGAGTGTCAAAACTTGGATCAAATTCAATCGACCATAAATCCTTTTATATCACTAACTGGGTGGTCTACTATATATCAAATGAAAGGTCTCTGAGTCCTCTTTTCAACGCCACTAGTTTTGCTTTAATCCAGTATCAGAGTAGAAAGTTATGTTCATTTTACTTTGAAGTATCTGTCTGCCAAAACATGACGACGAGGCTGACGACTTATCAGCTATGTGACGGCCCGTCAGACCTGGTCATCAGCCTAAGGAAGTGAATGGTGAAAACCAGCCCAAAAGTGACGACCTGGGTGACGACTTATCACCTAAGTAACGGCCCGTCAACCCTGGTCGTCAACTGATGCAATTATGTGATTTTTTTGGGTTCCTTAGGGGTATTTTGGTCTTTCCCTCACTCCAAAAACCTTTCACACGAATTAAATCAACCCTTAAGTGTTATTAATCAATCATTATCAGTTTTACAACATCAAAAACTTTCTCTTCACTCTCAAAATAAGATCAAATTAGGGTTTTCTCCAAGAACAAGAAATTCAAGAAAATCAAGCCTTAAGTTCAATATCTCCAAGAAACAAATCAAGATCCGGGTTTCATCTATCAAGATCTAGGTTTCATCTTTCAGATCTCATAATTTAAGGTACGTAGGGTTTATCCTAAAAACTACATGGGCTTCGAAACACTAGAACATGATTTAAATATTTTCAAGCATGATTTTAGAAAGGGGTTTTGAAATACATGATTTTATTATGCATTTTGAATGTTTAAATGCATTGTTGATTTGTCCCTTAGGCCTTTCCCCCTAAGTTGATTTACATGTATACGTATATGTATAAAATTTGAGGTTTAAGATTGTTTGAGAGCATAAATTATGGACTCCCTCTCTTGTGATAAATTAAAGATTTTGATTTTGTTGGAAAAGAATTGAAATGCATGCCTGTGATTTGAAAGATGTTTTCTCAATGTCATAGTATTTGAAACATTGATTTAGAATTATTGAGAGGGTGTCTTGAGATAACTATGTTTTTTGTTAAAGAGAAGAATTGCATGAGATAGAGACTTTGGTCAGATTTTCACGTAGTAGAGATTTCGCATACTGTTCCAGATGTTGTTAGTGATTTTCGGATTTCATTCCTTATTGTTAAACTTAATCCAGAGTATGACCATGTTTCCGTATTAGATCGTAATTCCACATTTTCTTTTATTATATGAATGTTGTGCATGACTACCAGATAGAGTAGGATGTTCGGGCCTTCATGGTTTGGGATGTTCGTCACGGCCAGGCCCTAGTTCGGGTCGTCACAGTTATAAATGAAAGCTAAAATATCTGCACACACTTCTTAATCAACCAACTTATTTTGTAAGAAGCCCATTTCACTTCTAGTTTCAACCTTTAGTTCTAGTCTTACAATTAAGCGAGGTTTCATCAGCGTGAGGTCCATTACAGAAAGAGTGATAATGAATAACAAACAGCTAATAGCTGCAAGGAAATAGACAAATATTATATAGGAAAAGTTATCCATTTACGAAGCTTACCATTGAAAAGCAGGCAACTGGTGTCACTTCATCTGAATTCAAAACATTAATCACGACATCTGCGTGAACCGTCAAATCAATTTGATCATCATCAATTTTCGGATGGGGTGGAGAATATATGGAAACATTCAGATTCATGTTATCATTTGGATATCGCCTGTAAAGTTGTGGGTTAATAAACCTCCATCCAGCAGTGTTTAACAAGCACTGTTCAGGTATTTTGTCAACAATCCAGTGCATTTTATTGGCCTGAATAGATAGCAAATATTAGATACAAGTCGTGCCATATAATACCCCAAAAATTCAACTTGCACAAGTCAAATTTGAAGGGGGCTTAACATTGAGAAAATCTGTTAACTAATTTTCATAGAATATATCAGAACAAGGAATGTTAAATGATCAAATTCAGTCATAGAATAAAGGTCAGGGGACAGTTGCTCGAAAATAATCAATATTCTTCTAGTTCTGCATTGATTCACTTGGGAAGGGTAGCAGAACGACTTACATCATAGTAAGCAGATGATGCAGATGCTAAAAAATTTTCATGCAAGGAAATGGTGATCTTGTCGGTGACAAGCGGCAACGATATTTGATTGTCCGCCGTTAGCGGTCAGTTTATGAGGGAAGCGAAAAAGAGAGAAAGATGAGTTAGAGAGTGTAGTGAAGGTGTGCCTAAATCTTTGGCCAAAAGTGAGGGATTAGGGTTTCTTTTTGGTTTAAAAACAAAGAGGGATAGGGCTTGATCTAGCCGTTAGATCAATTCATTAATGGCTGAGATCTAAAGATTTAAAATTTGGTCTAAATTTGAATGGAAATTGAAATTGAGTCCAATTAAACTTAATTTGAACCAGAATTGTAATAAATTGAATAAAATTAAGATAAAATTATTATAAATTGACAAAATCAGGTTAGAAAATAAATAGATTGAAAAAAATTTAAATAGATTAAAATCATTGATGTGACACTTCGTTATTATTTGATATCAAAATAATATGTAAAAAATATTAATGTTAAAAATTAATAATTTTTAATAAAATAGCAGCCTAAGAGGAGCATCGAGATGTCAAAATAACAATAATAATAATAATAATAATAAAAATAATAATAATAATCAATCAATCAATCAAGGTGACATCTTTTAATTGTTTTCTCTATGAGATTTCGAGAAAATGAATACAACAACTAACCCGATTTAGTCCCACAAATTAGAGTCTGCAGAGGGTACAATGTACGCAGACCTTACCGTTAAGGTAAATAGGTTGTTTTCAATAGACCACCAGTTCAAGAAAAATAGTCTGAAAATGTTCAATTTCAAGAAAAAAATAATGAAAATTAATTTAATATTAACCGTTGATCAAATATGATGAACGATTGAGATTAGAATTAAGGATATGAGTTAAATTGAGATTAGAAATTGAATTAAAAAGGTTAAATTGGGGATTTTGATTGAGTCAAATTAAACTCAATTGACACAAACTGAGTATAAAATGGCTAGAATTTAAATAAATTAGGAAATTGAATTGAATTAGGTTGATATTTAATAAATATAGTAACTATATATATTTGATTGACTATCAACTTCAAAATATGTACTATATACATCACATACACGAGTATATTACCTCGTAATACAACATATTTCATATATACTCTGATGAATTATCATTTAATTTAACTTATATTGTTATATTATAACTTCAATAATTTATTATTACATTGATCAATCGATCGTGAGATATCAATATAGTCAATATATAATTAAATAAATTTAATTTTTTAAATATAAAAATTATTTATTTAATAGTAAATTAAAAATATCAAATATCGACGAATAGTATCGTTTTTATAAAGTTAATTTTTATTTATTTTTAACAAAAGTGACGCTATCCGTCACTTTTTATAAAAATAATTAAAAAATATGACGGATA
Organism: Capsicum baccatum var. pendulum; assembly: GCA_030864225.1. Lineage (NCBI taxonomy): Eukaryota > Viridiplantae > Streptophyta > Magnoliopsida > Solanales > Solanaceae > Capsicum > Capsicum baccatum. The sequence continues at coordinate 48,913,310 of CM061551.1, read as the reverse complement.
GAGTCTCTTTTCTAGAATTAATATTTTTACAATAAAAAATTTTAGGAACGTTGTTCGTTGATTTTAATAAAAATAAAATTTAAAAATTAACGGACAACTTCATTTTTTATCTTAAAGTTAATTTTTATTTATTTTAAACAAAAGCGACACTGTCCGTTGCTTTTTGTAAAAATATAAAAAAATAAAAATAATTAAAAATTACGATGGATAATGTTGCTTTTCTATAATTAATATTTTAAAAATAAAAAATTATAGCGACGTTGTCCGTTGACTTTAATAAAAATAAATAAAAATAAAAATTAAATTTAAAAACGGATGAATAACGTCGCTTTTTATCATAAAGTTAATTTTTATTTATTTTATAAAAAATGACACTATCCGTCGTTGTTTGTAAAAATACAAGGAAAATAATAATAATTAAAAATTGCGACGGATAGCATCGCTTTTCTAGAATTATATTTTAAAAATAAAAAATTATAGGAACGTTGTCCGTCGATTTTAATAAAAATAAAAATTAAATTTAAAAATCGACGAACAACATCATTTTTTAAAAATTAATTATTATTATTATTTTTAAATAAATAACGACGCTACCGTCACATTTATTAAAAAACTATAAATTATTTGTTAATTAGTTGGCACAATAATCTGACAAAAAAAGTGATGGATATTAAGATTTTGGCCGTCGATTTAAATAAAAAATAAATAAAAATTAAAATTAAACTAAAAAAGCAACGGATAGTGTCGCTTTTCTTGTCGTTTTTTAAAAGCGACACAGTTCGTCGCTTTTTTTTGCATCACTTTTGGTCTTTTTTGGGTAGTGGTTTTGGAAAAAAATAGTGAGCCATATTTTGGGGGCTAAAAATATTAAATATTTTATAAGTAAAAAGGAGCCAAGTTTAGGCGCTATTTTTTTCGATGAATAGAGGGATTTTTTAACCCTCGCAAATATAGTCAATGGATATCGACGGTTAAAAACCCCTTCAAATATATTTGATGGATATCGGGGGTCGTCAAAACCCCCGCAAATTTATAAATTTTAGCAGCATGTTTTTAATCCCCACAATTCATATTATAATAACCCCCGCAATTAAACCCATTTTTTGTAGTGTACTCAGATCTAACCTAAGTAACCAAGTCTAAGATTGAGTTAAGGAACCAAATGATCTGTAACCACCAATACGACTCGTACCACTAAGTCGTATCCATTCGAGTAATCAAAATACATCCCACCAACCAACACTGGTCAGTATACGATCGGACCATACCATCCGTACCCCAACATACGACTCGTAGCCATGAGTCGTATTGGGTCTAGAGATCAGAATTCGAGGAAATTTTCTTAGGTCCAAAAACTAAGGTGTTTAAGTCTCCCCCACTTAGGACATTCGTCTCTAAATGACGGACAAGGTAGGGGTAACCACACCCAAGAGTCATTTGCATTATCAAATATACTCCCAATCGTTAACAAAGTCCAAAATCAAAGAGGCAAAGATATAAATCTTTCCTTTAACAAACTCTGAAAACAAAGATGTGTTGAAGAGACATACCTTCCACACGAATCCCAGGAGCAGAATATAAATGCATATATTGGGACTTCATGACCTCTTTTGCTTCCGACATAGCTTCTTCCAGCTTATGGTTCCGCCTAAGAACCTTAACCAAAGCCACATCCTTGGTCCATAATCGACGAACCTACCTATCTAATCTCTTAATCAAAACCTCTTCATATGACAAAGAATCCGTGCGATCTAATCCTTCCAAAGGAACAATCGAAGAAGGATCACCAATGGACTTCCTCAACATGGAAACATGAAAGACTGGATGAACCAAGCTTAAGATAGAAGGCAACTTCAGCTCATAAGCAATATTACCAACTTTCTACAAAATCTCATACGGACCCATATATCGAGGACTGAGCTTCCCCTTCTTTTCAAACCGCACTACTCCCTTCATGGAAGATACCTTGAGGAAAACCTTATCCCGAACCTCAAACTCCAAGTCAACGCTTAATATCCACATAGGACTTTGGGCAACTTTGGGCAGCCTTAAGACTGTCTCGAATCACCTTTACCTTCGCCATAGCCGGGTAAACCAAGTTGGAACCAAACATGTCTGCCTCACCAAGCTCAAAACAACCAATAGTGGATCTACACCTCCTGCCATACAATGCCTCAAAAGGGGCCATACCAATAGTAGAATGATAACTATTGCTGTAAGAAAACTCCACCAAAGGTAGATGCTCAACCCAATTACCACCATAATTAATTACACAGCCCTGAAGCACATCCTGCAATGTCTGAATTATTTTTTTTGCTTGCCCATCCATCTGCGGATGAAAAATAGTACCCAGACTCACCTTGGTCCCCAAACCTTTCTAAAAAGACCGCCAGAAGTAAGATATAAACTGTATGCCATGATCAGAAATAATCAAAACAGTCACCCTATATAGCTTCACAATCTCCTGAAGATACAGCTTCGCATAATCCTTCACTGAGAAGGTAGTATGCACTGGCAAAAAGTGCACATACTTAGTCATCCTATTCATGATGATCCAAATTAAACTATATTGACTCCGAGATCGAGGAAGATCGGTAACAAAGTCCATATTGATCACTCCCTACTTTAATTCGGGCAAATCCATTTCTTGATACAACCCTCTTGTCCTTATGTGCTCAACCTTAACCTGTTGACACACCATGCACTTGGCTACAAAATTAGCCATATCCTTCTTCATACCATTCCACCAATAGATCTCCTTGAGATCATGATACATCTCAGTCGACCCGGAATGAACAACATAGCGTGACTCATAAGTCTCAACGAAAATCCTTTGTCGTAAACCATCTACATCAAGAACACATAACCCCATTGGTATCGTAAAGTACCATCACTACTGATCTCAAACACCTCTACTTTTTGCCCACCAACATCACTCTTGATTTTTATTAAGATAGGATCTAGCACTTGTTTCTTCTTATATCTACACCAAGAGACAATCGAACCACTTCTTGCACCACTACACCACCATCTTTAGAGTCTAAGAGACAAACTCCAAGGTTAGCCAAGCGGTGAATATTTTTCACCAATTCCCGCTTACCTTCTTCCACATGAGCCAAACTCTTCATAGATAACCTACTAAAAGCGTCAACCACATTAGCCTTACCTGAGTGATAGTTAAGACTCAAATCATAATCCTTGAGCAGATCAATCCATCTTCTCTGCCTAAGATTAAGCTGTTTCTGGGTGAAAACATACTGTAGACTCTTATGATCAGAAAAGATATCCATGTGAATACTATACAAATAATGCTGCCATATTTTCAAAGAAAATAAAATTGGCAACAACTCTAGATCATGAGTAGGATAATTCCTCTATGTACTTTCAACTGCCTAGAAGCATAGGCAATTACCTTCCCATTCTGCATCAACACACAATCAAGCCCTACCCAAGATGCATCACAATAAATCATGAACCTATCATTACCTTCTGGTAAAGTTAAAATTGGAGCCAAAGTTCACTTATCCTTTTAACTGCTCAAAACTCCCTTCATAAGCATCTGACCAAGAAAACTTGACCTTCTTCTAAGTTAACTTAGTCAAAGGAGCATCTATCGACGTAAAACTTTCAATAAACCGCTTGTAATACCTGGCTAAACCCAATAAGCTTTAAATGTGAGATGGTGTCTTAGGTCTAGACCACCTCTTTACCATAGCAACCTTCTGCGGATCCACCCTGATCCCTTCACTAGAAATAATATGACCCAAAAAAGTTATAGTGCTCAATCAAAACTTACACTTGGAGAACTTGGCATACAATTGTTGTTCCTTTAAGGTTTGCAACACCATACGGAGGTGATTAACATTATCCACATCGCTCTTTGACTAAACCAGAATGTCATCAATGAACACAATAATGAAAAGATCCAAATACTGACAAAAAACTGTTGATCAAATCCATAAACGTTGTCGGATCATTAGTCAACCCAAATGACATCACCAAGAACTCAAAGTGCCCATTTCGAGTACGAAAAGCCATCTTAGGGATATCCACCTCCCTAATCGTCAGTTGAGGTACCCAGACAGATGATCTATCTTAGAAAAAATCTTAGCACCTTGCAACTGGTCAAATAGATCATCTATCCTTAGAAGAGAATATTTGTTCTTGACCGTCACTTTGTTTAGCTGCCTATAGTCAATGCACATCCGAAGGGAACCATACTTGTGCACCCCAAGGAGATATACTTGGATGAAAAAACCCCTAATACAGAAGATCCTTAAGTTGCTCCTTGAGTTTCCTTAACTCAGCCACATCCATTCTATATGGAGGAATAAAAATTGAATGAGTATCCGAAATTAGATCAATACCAAACTCTATTTCCTTATCCGGAGGAACACTAGGAAGATCATCAAGAAAGACTTCGAGAAACTCAGTAACCATTAGAACTGACTGGAAAGAAAGACCTTCCGAGTTAGAATCTTTAACCCAGACCAAGTGATAAAGACAACCTTTGGAGATTTACCTATGAGCTCTAAGATAAGAAATAAATCTCCCCCTAGGAGCTAAAGAACCACCCTTATATTCTATAACCTGTTTACCAGGGAACCTAAACATAAGGGTCCAACAATCCAAGGATGCATAATAAGAGTGTAACTAGTCCATATCCAGAATAATATCAAAATCCACCATATCTAACTCAAACAGATCCACCAAGGTCTACTTTCCACCAACAGATACCACACACCCCCTATAGACTCTTTTAGTAATAACTGAGTCACCTACTAGGTAGAAATAAACAAAGGATTTGAAATAACTTTTGGATCAAAACCAAAAGATACAGCCACATAAGGAGTCACATAGAAAAGAGTAGACCCTGGATCAAGCAAATAATATATACCACAGGAGAAAAACTGTAATGTATCAGTAATGACATTAGGTGATGCCTTAGATTCCTGTCGGGATGCAAAAGCATACAACCTGTTCTGACCAACACTAGAACTAAGAGTAGTAACAGATGCAGATGCAACACCACCCGGTGTAGGAGAAGAACATGAAGCCACAGGAATCTTATTCACCCCCGTAACAACCTTATTAACCAGAAAATCCTTGAGCAGATGGCCTACCTGGCCACACTTAAAGCATTTGTCCCTTCCTTCATCTCAATAACCCTGATGAGAAATACTATAGAAATGACAAGAAGGATATGAAGAAACTGACTGACCTCTACTTTCTTGAGATTGGGCACCCTACGCCCAGAAATTGTAAGCACTATGATGTCGCCCGTCGCTCGACTGGTAAGGAGCACTAGTAGTAGAGTAGGAACCAAAACTCCACCACTTTTTTGCCACTTTCCACTATCTTGACCTCTTTAAGACTGAGCACCTCCCTGGTCAGAAAACCTACTCCTCTTACACTGGCTATCCCCAAACTCTCCCTACTTTCTCTTTTTATCCTCCACTTACTACATATGAATACGTAACCTAGAGATGTCTATATCATTAAACAGTAAGGTAGTCTTACTCTCTAAAATCAGATCCCGATTCAACCAAGAAATAAACTTTCTCATTCTAACCCGTATATCATCCTCCAGATCAGGAGCATACCTTGACAATTGATGAAACTTTAAGTCATATTCCTTGACAGACATTCTCCCTTACTTGAGGTTCACAAACTCCTCCATCTTTGCTTCCCTTAACTCTTGAGGAAAGAAATGATCCAGAAAAATACCAAAGAAGGTATTCCATAAGTATGACTCCTCCACATCCCCTCTATCCCTATCCTACTCTTTATTCCACTGATATGCAACCTCCTTGAGCTGAGTCAACCCTCCCATGCCAATATTCCAACCATAAACCAGGCCATAACCAAGGACATTCCAGAACATAATATAATCAATCCCAAAATGAAATATGATGGAACAGTAAAAAATTATGTCTGATGATGCTAGCCTTTCGGCTTATTCCAATGCCAAGGTTGACACCTATACCAATCCCGCCCATTCCAACCCATAAAAGTACCACAAAGCCTCTAACCAAAAGAGTAATAAAATTCAATTGGGACATGCCCCCCAAACCATAGCCAAAACCAATATTTAAAATAAAATCAAAGTGTCTAGAAATATTCATAACATAAAATGGGGCCTTTTAAAAGGATGAAAGCTCACCACTTCAGTCCAAATGCTATCCCCGAGTCAATCACTATATAGGAGGAGTAGAACGATCAGTTCCTGCATAGTATGGGTATACAACCGCCAATAGACGAGGTTAGCAAGTGACCGCTAGCATGATCTCAAGATAAGGATAAAATAATGCCATTTATAAAACTAAGTAAAATCATCCATATGCACACAATAATATATATATATATATATATATATATATATATATATATATTTATATATATATATATATATATATATAACCATACATGTGAAAGGGACCAGTTTTAGAATGCCTTTAAAAACTTTACTTGGGCTGTGTAGCTTTGTCATCCTAAACCACCCACTGGTTATATGGGTTCAGCTCCCCCTATTAAAAGGGCCCCAGTGCGTGTAGTTGCATAACTAGGGAAGTATCCCATGGGATGACTAGTATATCCCCCAAATATAGTGTGACATCATGCACACGTTACCAAGACCAATCTCATATTGGCAAATATAAATTTCCAATTTTATTCCCCCCAAGACCTCCACCTTTCACGGCTTTGCTACACATCCCACCATTATTACCCAATTAAAACTTATTTCCAAATAACCAAACCATTATCCATTTATTAACCTAGGTCATTGATATTGGTATTGTTATACTTACCTTTACTTGGAAGTATCATCCATAGCCAACCATTTATAGGTTTAAGAGGACTTTTAAGTGCCCTTCTATTTACCATATTAAACCACTTGGGAGACTTTCATGTTCCCCACAATCTTTACTAATTAGCCTTTTACCATTCCTAACCATTTAAACCATGCATAATTCCTTTACCAAGTTTAAAACATATAAGATTCCATTAAAGTAGTCAATGCAACGAACATATATTTATAAGCATTTTATCAAACACATTGCACTGCTTATCATTTTTTTCTTTTTCAGCATCAGTGTCCTTTGATTTATTTAGGTTCCAATTCTTTCAACTCCAATCTACTTTAAGTTGTGATTGTATTGACCTATTTCAAATTTGGCTTGGTGTTACTTTGTAGACCTCCCTAAGGTTTAGTAGTCTGTGCTCCTGCCAACTGACCCATCTGTATCTCTAAGTTCTTAGTAATTAGTTGTTGGATCTTTACATCTGCTACCAACTATGTTTGAGTATCTATGATATTTTTTAGCATCTCTTCAATATTACTTATTTGAGTTGTGGTCTGATTCTATTGAACCTGTAACTACTAATTCTGTTGTGCTTACCCCCTATAATGATTGTTATTCTGCACTTGATTTCCACCCTATGAGAAATTAGGATGGTTCCACCAGGTTGTATTATAGGTGTTGCAAAAGTTCTGTTATTCGTGACGATTAGCATTCTCTACATAATTAATAAAATTTGTATTAATCGCACAAACATCTGTTGCATGCTCACTACTACCACAAACTTCACACCACATATTTGCCTATTAAACTGTATTTACTATTGCTGCCGGCTGTGCAACCCCTAACTTCATGCTGCTAAACTGATTAGTAATCTGATTTTGTAGTGCAACAAGTTGAGCTGATAACGTGGTGAACTGATCTACCTCTAACATACCTGCAACCTTTTTAGGAGAACTTTTCGAGCCAGTATGCCATTCAGGATTCCTCAGTGAAATCTGATTCAGCAATGTACATAATTCATCATATATTTTTCTTAAAAGCTTGCCCATTAGCTGCTGAATCCAAGAAAATCTTGGTATTTAGCTCCAAACCCTCTATGAAAGTATGAACAAGAACATCATTAGACTGATGATAGTGAGGGCAATTTCTGAGCCTACCCTTAAACCTTTCCAAATCTTGGTAAAGATTTTCTCTTTCTTTCTGCTTGAAACTTAGAATCTTGTTTCTCAAACGTGTAGTCTTCCTTGATAAAAAGAATCAAATAAGAAACTTTTAAGCTAGATCATCCCAGGAAGTGATGGAGAGTAGTGGTTTAAGATGTAAGTACCTTTTTATTTCCCCAATTAAAGAAAAGGGAAAGAGAGTCAGTATGACATAATCAATAGATACCCCTATAGGAATATAGGTATCGCTAATTTACAGGAAGGTCTGTATGTGCTGCTATGGATCTTTATGTGAATCTAGCAAATTGCCTAGCCGAGCACAACAACTGCACAATATTTTGCTTTAATTCAAACCAACTACCCACCTCTGGATTATAGATGCTATTTATAGCATGGTTCATAAGTGGGATTGCCACTTCACGAATAGGTTTGCCTGCTTCTTGAATAGGAGAAACTGGAATCATCGAAGCTAGAAGACATCCAACATTTGGATCAATTGTATCAATAAGATTATAATCTCTTTGCTCCACCATTTGAACTTGCTAATTGGATGATGAGCTCTTTGCCTCTGTTGAAATACCCGTTTTGGTTCTGAATAAGGCTCTACCAACTCTCTATCTCTCGCTAGTCCTATATTCAGCTAGTCCTGGAAAAGTCAGCCACAAGATCAAGTCATCAACACTTAGACTAATTATCAAAAACCAAAAATTTTGAAAATCACTAATTATAATAGTCTCCAAAAATAATGCAAAAAAATTATTATGGTCTAATGCACACGCAAATGCATGTGATCATACAAGTAATATAGTCACTAAATAGTCGAATATCGTACCCACGAGAACTATGTAACTAGCAATTCAATCAAATTCAGTTTTTGACAAAAATGTATTAAGTGTTCAAAGATGATTGTAAAGTTTCAAGCAAAATATAATTAATAACGAAATAATAAAATATGACAATAACAACATAAGCAGGGTTGTAAACAATAATAGTGAGAATTCCAGGGTTGAGAAGAAAATAAGCCATTATTTTTGGAGAAAAAAATATTGTATAAATTTTGGGTGAAGAATAAATTGGAGACTTTCTAAGCAGAGGATTAGTGTAACGTCTCGAGTCTGGTACCCTAAATGCTACACGGTGTTCATGATCTCAAAGGACCATAAGCTTACCCATGACTGATTCCTACCGCAATAATTGAGTAATAACGCTGTATAATGTAGAATAATGGGCTGAAATTCCATAAGGCTCAAAATTGTAATACTGATGAAAAAAATGATAAAATTTGATAAAAGATCAGAATCTAAAATACTGACTATTGTCTGAACATCTTGTCTGAAAAACCTCTAAACTAAACTGTCTGAATAAGAAGTTGATGGGACAATCCCCTAACTAAATCCATCTACTGAAATGCTAAATCTAATGAGATAATAAAATAAAAGAATATCCTCGAATGTTGAGGACTCACTGCTAGTTTACTACTACTGGCTGAATGTCTAAATCACTAAGAATACTCTGTGAATTTACTGGTACACAAAGTGAGGTAAGGGTGAATGCAATGATTCATATGCATGAACTATAACTGACTAAATAACATAAACATGACTACGTAAGAATACATGCATGAATACATAACTATAACTGAAGTCATAAGGATTCTGAATACTGAGTTTACCGATAACATGGATTACTGATAACCGATATAAATGATATACTATTTGCTGAGTGACTATGTCTGACAGTCCTGTTTCTGATGGAACTAGCTGAGTTCGTACTGAGCTGAGTGATTGTATCTGACAGTCCTAAAATCTATAGAAATATCTGAGTTCTTTACTTAAGACTGAGACTAAGACTGTGAGAGGTAATCATCTAATCGACATGCCCCTTTTCTGAATAGATTTAGGGTCCAACTTGTAGCCCCAATTAGAAGGGTGTATGTATCATGCCTCGGGTAAAGACACTGAAGAGATACCCTCATCTGGCAGGTTCTTAAATAAGAATGGTGGGACCCTCAACTGTCAGGTTAAGCCACCTCACAACCCTCAACTAATAGGTTTTGATGTCTCAACCTACACTGGCTATGTAGTTCTAGAATGCAAGGGCTGCTTCTAAGGATCATACCCTCTGCTGGTAGGTGAGTTCCTATCCTTGGGTTCACTCAGTTCTGAATCCTGCTCCCAATTGAATAGACACTGAATTGATTTCCTAGTTCATACTAGGCTAGACTGATTTGTTACTGCTTGTACTGATTAACTGAACTGAATTGAGTTTACTGAGTTTCATTGATTGACGAAATACTACTGAGTTCTGTTATCTGACTGAGTTTACTGAGGACTGAACTAAATACTGAATGGGACTAGATTGATACTGAGTTTACTGAGTTTTCCTGAGTTCTATAACTGAACTAGAGCACTACTGATCGTGACATGATTGACACCGTTCTCTAACTAACACTGGCTCTAGGCACATAGCTAAATTATCGGGTATTAAATACCCCTAGGACTCGATAGCATGAATATAATAAGGCATGACAATTTTTGAATACTTGACAATAGTCAACAACTTACAATACGATTTATAAGGTATTTCATCAATCACTTAAAAGTCATGAACTTGCACATGAATAGGAATGCATACTAACATATCTTAATTTCAATAAACCAGTCTCATGGGCATTCCATCAAACACATACAAGGTATAACTTTAATATGGAAGACATTTTGAACACGTGGGTATAGCATAAGTTCATTGTTTAAACCACCAAAGCATCACAAAAGCACCATAGTCTCAATTTAGCATTTTATCAAACATATGGTAGGCGTAGCTTTATACTTTGGCATGAACAACAAGGCCAATACATCATGACTTCATAATTAAAGGGTTTCAATATACGAGAATCAAAATTCAAGTTACATGCTATCATAATATCAAGAAATACATAAAGATTTCAACTTGGAATACACACCACAACATCAACATGATTACATTCAAACCCATAACATGGAAATCACAATTCATATTTTTAAAAGAAGTTTCTTGAACTCCAAGGGTGGAAGGTACCCTGGTATGAACACTTTACATACCTTATTGAAGAATTTCTGGAAATCAATGGTGGAATCTTAAGTTCTTGACTTGAAATTTAATAACCCTAAGGCTTGTTCTTGAGAGAAATTGAGAAAGAATGTGTTTATTTGCTCTCTAGGGTATTAAATTTTATGTTTTGGGGGCTGAGGGTCGAGGGAAAAAGATCCAAATACCCCCCAATAATGCGGTCTTTTAATAATTGATAACTAGGCTACCGACATGCAGATCGACGCGGTGTATCAATGGCATCAACACGATATCCAACGCTTCACGCTAAGATCGCACTGGTCCACTAGAATTACATGCTGGTAGCTGGGAAAAATATTAACCAACACGATAGGTGATGCGGTGCACCAAGTTTGCATTGGTTCACTATTTTGGGATTCCAAACATGGTCTAAACAAGGTCTGAAAAATCCAAAACTTATCCGAAAACACCTATTGACCTTCCTGATCATGAATTAACTAAAATATCAACATTTAACAGCTGTATAGGTCGCGAAATGACATTGTCAACTTTCAAAGGCCAAAAAAATAAACTAAAGTCTGAATACTTAAGATAGAATTTTCTAAGTCTGGGACCCCTTAACAAGCTTAAAGGACTGAATTAAGCTAGAAATTTTTGTGGGGTCTTACAATTAGCTCACTTGCATTGTTGATTTATGGTAGTGTCAATTTTGAAGTAACATTCACTTAATATTTAACAAGTCCATTTGAATGGATATTTTGGGTATATCTATGCTTATTTATCTTATGAGTAGCTAGATCTCTCTCTTGGTGTTATGTGTGAATAGGGGTTAAAGTGTTTGTGGGTTGTTATTGATTAGCTTCTATTTAGTAGTTCATGTTTATTGGTTTTATCATTGTTATGCTAACATGGTTTGGATTTGATGGGTGAAAGCCTCAAATACCCACATAGATTGATGAGTGAAAGCTCCATGCTCTAGAAAACCCAAAACCATCTTTGAAAGAAGGGTTTTGGGTGAAGTTTAGGAATTCATATCATCCTTGAAAGAGGGATATGGAGACCAAAGAAATGATAGACAATTGTGTGTGTAGTTGGCTAAATTTTTACTATCTTAGACATAAGGATGAATGAAGGGTTGACTATACCATGAGTATCATCCTAGAAATAGGGATGCCTAGATTGACGTTGTGCTTACCAATTATTGAACACACTTATTAGGTATTCGAAAGAATCAATAGGTGAAAGTTTGGTAATTTGTTGAAAGACTAGCATCAAAATCTATAACCAAACCTACCCTATTTGGCTTGCTAAATTGATGTTGATTGCTAAAACCCACATATCACTTCCTTAGTAATGCATAATCCCATGATCCATGCATAATTGTTAAAACTCTAATTATTCAAAGCCTTGAGTTTATACTAGAAAAACTCAAAAAGAAATATTAGTGTAGATACCTATCTCTCTCATTTTTATCTTTTTGTATCATCGGTTTGAATTTAATTCATATCTATTATTTCAAATCAATTTAATCTCCATTCACATTATTCCTCGTGGATTCGACCTCAACTCCAAAGTTGGGTAAGTATATTTACGATGACCGCCTTGCACTTATATTAATATGTAAGTTGAGCATTATCACTCAACCCTAGAACAAGGGTGTTTAGCCACTCATGTTCGAATTCAACATCAAAAATGAATAATTAAAAATACCCAAAAGTAATCTCCGAGTAATGAAGTTTAAAGAACCCTAAGAAATAATTTGTAGTATTTTTCTCCTCTGCTTCTATCTGTAAAAAGTGTCCCAATTGTGTTTAAGTGTTGGCTTTTATAGTAAGACAAAATTGGCCTAGTAGGGAGCCACATCCGCGCCACGTGGGTCTGCCTAATGGAGAATGCCCCACGTTACATTAGTAAGTCTGGCGGAGAGAGCCCCACGTCGCATCGCTTAGTTCACTAAGGAGAGGTGCACGCCGCATCTAAAATATGGAACCTTACTGGAAATTCACTCTGCTTCAAAAATTTACTAAGGCTTAGTCCTTCTTCTCTCCTATACTTACTCCAACCTGCATCGGCATGCCTTCTGATTCATTTCATTCCATTGCGTCAATTCCTTATGAAAATTAACCCTGCATCACTAATCACGTCCATTAGCTAACTCGTATAGTTACACATCAAACACCATAGGAAAAACACAGTTTTGCTCACATAACAAGTCCTATTATTAGTAAATATTGGTGCTTGTACATATAAATATGCCCAAGATCACGAAGGAAGATGGAATAGAATAAGGAGTTATAATAAAGGACCACACCAAATTATCGAAGGCCTTCTCAACATCAATCTTGTAGATCATGTTGACCTTTTCCCCTCATATTTTTGAAGTGGGAAATTTTTCTTGTATAATGATGTCACTATTAAAGGCCTTCCTATTGGGAAGAAAATTGGCATAGCTAGTATCAATGATTTTGATAACCACCTGATAGGCATATTTCAATGTCTTATAAGTATAAAACTTTTGAGCATAGTGGAATTGGGGAATTTAGGAATAAAATAAGGAAGTGTGGGTTTCATTATGGGATGTATTCTAGCATAAGTGAATTCCCTTTTTGGAAAAACTAATAGTTTTCTCACCAATTGTGTCGCTGTACCTTTGGTAGAAAAGACGATGAATGTTAATTGGTTCAGGGATTTTAGCGCCTTAATGGACTTGATGATAAATAAGATCTTACTGTCTCTTATAAGAGATTTAAGGTTATTGGACATGAGATGGCTGAGAATAGCACGTCCTTATGGACGTTCTCATGGCTCCTATTAGATTGGGAAAGGTCTATAGAATAGAGGTTGTCTTAAAAGGAGGTGATTTAATTTTAAGAAAGGAGATTCTATTCCTTCTTCCCATATTGATGGTAAAAGTATGAAAGAACATGGAATGTGGGTCTTCCTATGTAAGCTAGTTATTTCTGGACTTGATTTTCTAAAAGTACTCTTCATACTAAATAAAGGAGTCATATTCAATGAGGAGCTTATATTCTATTTTTTGGAGAAAGGTACTATGTGGGTAGTGGTTGGATCATTGGACTCCACCAATTCTATCTAGAACTCTAGCAATTTTATGGAAGATATTAGTAAAAGATCTCTCTATTGCAGATTGGAGTATTAGTATGGAAAGAGTGGGTATCCCAAATAGTGTGTTAGGGTAGAGGAAATAATTATCAATATTGACTTTAAAGATGGGATGACCACACCACATGAGTTCCTTTTTAAAAGGCTTACTGTTGTCAACGAGCCTCATTTTTTCTAAGTTGGACCAAGAGGGGTAATGGTTAGAATGGTTATGAGGTAATTGGGTGATACTTTTTTATCAAAAAACTTAGGTATCTAGGAGTCATTGACTATAGGAATCCATCAAGACTCTCCAAGATAAGGTCATGCCTATTTTTGTACCTTTTGTTTCTTTAAGTAAGTTTTCTTCCTTTATAACCTAGGGTCGACCATTTTACATTGATCAGATATTTCCAAAGTAGATCATCTATAGTGTTATTGATGCTTTATCCCTACATTTTATCTATGGCTCGGAGGACTTTACTGAAGTCACCCCGAATAAGCAAGTCGTCACTGTAATTCTGGGTATTTTGAGAAAACAATCCCACTGAATGGTATGATTGACAAAAGTAGGTCTAGTATAAATAATAGAAAAGATCCATGGTGAGTTTTAGTGGTTACCTTCACCATAAAATGAATACCCTTAGATGTAATTGATATATTATCAAGATTGAAGAGGTCCTTTTTCTGTATAATAATGATCATATGTGAAGGTCCTTCAAATATAGACAGAATTTTAGAGTTGTATCCAAATTGTTCAGTGATCTTAGAGTGGTAAGTCATCTTGGTTTCTAACAAGACACGAATGGAGGATTTATAAAGATTAACTAGTGCCTAGCACCATCTATGAAAGCTAGCATTGTTTGCACCCTGTACATTCCAAATGAGAAACTTCATTTGATATGGAGGATAACATACTTTTTTATTTCCTTTCCCCACATGGGATAACATATTTGAGATTTTTAATGAGTTAAGGTTTACATCATATGGGATGTGTAATACCCCAAAAATTTCAAGCTCTAGACCCCTCAAAAGATAGGCCACTAAGTTAGCTTTACGGCATCGCAAGTCTTGCCTTAATCCGATATCATGGCAAGAAGTTATGTAGTTTTCCCTTAAGTGTGAGTTAGTTTCCTGTAGCTACGAGTCCACTTCATGACTCATAACTTGATACAAGACAAATTGCCTCCCGACCTTTGGATGTGATACATATGATGCTTGAACTGCTTGATGACCCCTTAATGCTATTAAAAGATGCCACATGGATGAAGATTACCATTAAGGAGGGTCAAAGGACTTTGATGAGGTTGACGGAGTGCAAAATAGGGCTCGAAAGCCCCTTGGAAGGGACAACACCCAAGGCGCTTTAGATCTACCTTTGATTTGCTCCAATATTTCAAGAGCGGGTCAAAATAGCCCCTAGTGGGGCCTTTATTGCTTTTGGATAACTTTTGGGCCCTAATTATGTAATATTTATCCAAACTATAAATAGTTGGTATCTAGGCCTATTTCCTTAGTTAGTTTTATTTAATGATGATGGTGAATTCATGAAAACTCCATTAGGAGTGTTGAGTGCTTGGAAAAGCCAATGTTGAACCTCGTTTAGAAATGGCGGTTGTAAGGGTGATCCAATACCTCTTTCAGTTAACATAATATCTAGGTGCTCATAGGTAATCAATAAGGGAGGTCTTTGGGTTTGATACACCCATTCGTTGCCCTTTGTTATCTTCTTGTGTCTATCTTTCTAACATTTGTCCTTTTTATCCTTTTACTTTTGTTTGTCAATTTCATTATTTATTTAGTGTTTGTGTTTGTTCCTTTCATTGTAGATTATTCTCTATCACTGGTATCATAGCTGAGCTTGATTTCATTTCTACGAAGTCAATCTTGGGTCTAGTCGTCTTAGAAAATTAAAAATCACAAAACAAAAATTACTATTCATGTTTTTGGTCTTAGGTCAAATATTGATTTTTTGATTTTTTTTATTTTCTTGTGTTTCTAGTGTTAGAATTATGTTCTTTAACACTATACGAGTCTATAAACTAAATTTGAGTCAAACCGAAGCTTGTTTGAGTGTTCTATCTTTATTGGAAGTTTAGGTTGAAGAAGTTTGAAGTGAAATACAAATATGAAGATTTTGATGAAGAATTTGAGCATAATAATGTTTGAAATGAATTTAGAATGTTGAAAAGTGCCTAGATTCAAAATTTTAACTCATTTTGAGCTAAGGAGAAGAAGTTAGAAAAGTGGGTGTTCTTGGTGAAATTGCTATCTTCAATTTGGAAAATTCAGAAAAATTGGTTGTTTAATCCAAAAATAAGGAAGAAAAAGTATGAAAAGGTTTTTGTACTAGAGCATCTACAAATATTCCAAGAGAAGATTACACAAAGGACATCAAGAAGGGAAATTTTAGCCTTTTAACAAGCAAGGGGCGGCCAACTTGTGCCCAAGGTGTGTTGGAGGTGCTGCACAAGATGCAGCGCACCTCAGACTAGAACCAGCCTCTCACCTGCTCCCAAAGTGCGCTGGACCTACCCCCAACTTGTTGGAGTAGGTCCCCAATTGCAGGTCAAGGCAGTCCAATGCATTTCAACCTGCAAAACACATTTCAAGCCTACCCAACACCACATTGAAGTTCCAAATGCATTCTTACAGTCCTAAACTCAATTTTTCTCAAAGTTTGATTCTTTATTTTCATTTTCTTGATTTTTAAACCCATCTTTTGATTCTTAAACAACTCAACAACTAAGTATTTCATCTACTAATTTGATTGATTAGTTCTTGAGTCCCATTTCTTTCAAGCTCTTCTCTTTTGATATCATTGTTATTTCTTAAATTCAAGTCCTTACATATTTTCTTTGAGTCAGTCAAACAAGAATCCACTTCGACCTCAGGTATAGATTGACATTTTATTTATCACTGGAGTATAAGCAACTATCAACATTCACCGCTTCAATTGTGAAGATTACAAAAGTGAGATTTTTGTGAGTGTTGGTGAGGGGATTTATTACTAATCTTATTTGTTTGTTTTGTAGGTAGAAATGATATAAGGAAGTATGTCTTTGGTAGCCTCGTATAATTGTGACTACGACATAGGAGACTATGATTGTAGTGAATATAGTTATGGCTACAAAGAAGATGGAGATTTTGGAGGCTATGAATATAGCCATGATTAAGAGATAGATGAGAACGAGGGCTACTATTCTGAAAGAGTATGTCATATGAGTGATTATCCTACTTCTTATAGTGACTATGGAGATGATGAAGTGCTATGTGAGGGTTCTTATGAGGAAGATGGGGTATGTGAAAAGTATTATACTTCCCAATCTGAGCGAGGAGACATAAGGTATAATCTATTATTTTATAAATCTTATAAGACTCATGGTGAGAATGTACGTAAGGATTGTGAAGTTTTGTATTCCTCATCTTTTAGGACTTCTTATCAAGGTCGAATCGATGTGAATAGTTATACTAACTATAGTAGAGGCTGCTCCATGGGAATGAAAGAGTGTGCATCTCCAAAGCCTAGGTGTACTATATCTTATTCTTCGTATCCTACTGCCCAAATGCATGGAAATGGGAACCAAGGTAGAAATGGAGGGTATAGTAGGAGTCAAGATCTTCCTACCTTTTCTATCTTCAAAGAAAAACGGGATCCAAAAATTTATCTTGATTAGGAATGGAAATTGGAAAGGATCTTTATGTATTATGATTGAGCAAAGTAGAACAAGATACATATTCGCTTAAATACATTCAAGGTGCAACATTGAGATGGTGGGAACTTTTAAGAAAGTCCGATCAAACATAGAGTTCCTTGAAGGAATTCATGAGGTCTATTTTTCTACCAAAAGGGTATAAGGAGCTCTACAACTTTGATCCAAAAATACAAGTACACACAAAAATGGTAGATATTTGTGGGGTCCCCGAATGTATTCTTATCCTTGATGATTGGTGTTATTTAAATTACATCACTCATTCTATGGTTGACTATCTAGGGATACCTATGGAGTCCCTATTCTTCCCAAACTTCATGGAAGGCTATAGGGTTTCCAAGAGAATGAAGGTTTCCTTTCACCCGAGATTGGTACTATAAGGAGGTTTAGTATGACATCTACCCCTTGGAATTTGGACACATATGCTTAGGTTCTAATTGGTTTGCATGACATAGAGTTCAAAATAAGCAAAATTTTCCTAAAATTATGATAAACCAATGGGGAAATATTTTTTTTCCACCTACCCTTCCCAAATCTCAAGGAAATATGACCACTTACTCCAAGTCTAATAAAAATAAGAGACAAAAGATTAAAAGGAGTAAGGGAGTACAAGGTGGCAACCTTAGAGAGGAAAAAAGAGAGGTTGAGAGGAGTCAAGTGAGGGGATCTCCACCAAATCAATCAAATATTGTTTGTTCTTCTTTTAGTAAGGACATGTGTGTAGGTACCAACATGGCTAGCAAGGGAGAGCAATAGCTAAAAGAAAAGGTTCCCTTTGAAGATTTGATGAGGGTAATCATAGATTCTTCCAAATCTTACGGAGTACCTTCACAAAGTAAAGAAGAATATTCTCAAGAGCTTTAAGGTAATATAGCTAACTCTTACACTTTAGTAATATAAGTGATGATTTCATGGCTAATAGCCTGATCTGAGGTGGTTTTGTACACTTTTGGGTCATTATTCTAGCTTATTTTGCCTTGTTTTAAGAGTAACTTGAGCGCTTAATGTATTCATATGGATATAAATAAGCATCTAAGTGTTAAAATGTGTGATTACAATGTGCATAGTGTATTTCAAACAAGTTTGGGTTTAATTGGATTGCTTAGAGTTCAATTGAGGAAACTAGTGTTACTAACTTGAGTTAGGTGTGTATCTAGTTGGTTTTGTTGGATTCTATTGTGTTTAATGTGTTCCAAATGGTTTGTGTGTGTAATTATATATGGAACAACTTGTTGGGAATTTTCAAAGTTCAATTGGATCAAGCCAAGAGTCTAAACAATAAGCTTAAGATCAATGATGCTTTGTGAATGGATTATGATGATATATGAAGGATTTACAAGCTTCAAATCAAGTGGATACAACTCAAAAAGGCTCAAAATGGATCAACGAAAGCACACAACTTGGACGTAATTTGGAGTCCTGGAATGTCCAGGGCGCATGTGGGTTGTAGGAAAGGCCAATTGGCGCATGCTATAAACCAAAAACTTCAGAAGGGACCCAAAATAGTGATCCCTCATGATGAGGATGCGTCGCGACCTCTACACCACCTTTTAAGCCTTGTGACACGACTTCCACTGCTATCTCCAGCTTGTGCGATGTGACCTCCGCTCCTATTTCCAACAAGTGCGACGTGAGGTCCAATTCACACATGGCTAGAAGTGCAAATTCAATACTACACGGCTTGGGACTATTTTTCTACCATAAATACATCTTTGCAAATATTATTATTCACTTTTGGACATCCTTGGAAGATATTGGAGGCTACCACATCTTCTTTTTAGGATTTATCATTCTTTAATTTAGTTTTTTTATGGTTTGTATCATCAATCCAAGGGATTGGATGATGAATATTTCCGTTAAAGGCTAAAATTCCTTTCTAGGGTTAAGTCCAAGATCATGAATACTTTTATTTTGAATTAAGTTTGTTTGAGTTGCTTATCTTTGTGGTTTTTTGTTTATCCTTGTTTTAACTATTTTAAGGAGTAACTACCCTTAGAATATATTCATTGTCAACCCTGTGATCTCGGGAGAAGGAATAGGAAGATAGAACAGGGGGATAAACAAAGTATGGTTTGTATTCTTTTATAAAATAAGGAATCCAACTTATCATCTAGCACAAGTATGTACTTAGAAGCCTTACTTGATTCACACGTAGAATGATAGCTTTAAACCACTTTGTTGGATTATTACATCCCCGCTAAACGATTAGTTGTAATGTCCACATTAGGTAAATGGTTAGAGGTCAGGAGACCATGATCATGTGATTAACCCTACGAATCAAAAACCATGATAAGCAATCTAGCGAATGAAGTTCAATGGCATAGTATGATTGCTCATAAGCCTTAACCATGGGTCTCATCCTTTGATTGTCCAAAGTCATTTACTTTTCTGCATTAGTTTAGTTTACTTTTAGAATTTATTTGTTACACTCCTCAATTTATTAAACTATAATTGGATAGTTGTTTAACACAAGTCCCTTTGGGATCGATATTTAGCTTTCTTGAAGGCCACAATATTACTTGGTAGACCACGTACACTTGCATGTGCGCTTGGGCGCTGTCATAGCCCATTGAGTGTGAGTAGTAGCTTGCCAATATGTGAGTATCATGATTTTTTAACTCTTATTGATGATGTATATGTTGAAAGTATGGATACACTAGTTGATCCTATTGATTACCGAATTGACTGTTCTTATAAGATCAATTTGAGTTCACCTAGTGTTGAAGCCAATGTGATGAGTGATGGTACATTGTCTTTTGAAAATCATGTGGATCAACTTGAGTGTGAAACTAGTATACCACTTGAGGATGTTTGTGATGTGATTAATGAGCCTCAAATGAGTGATGATGTTAAAAAATGTTGGTCAATTAAATATAAGTGTTTCTTTGAGTATGTCTATTAATGAAGATCCTATTATTTTTTTATTATAAGGATGATTATGTGTTTGAAACTTCTTTGAGACGTGATAGTTGTATTTTTGAGAGTGAACTTACATGTTCTAATTCTTCTTCAAGGATTGATGCTTCTCTCTTTAAGTATAATATCTTGTTTGAAGATGACGAAATCACTCCTAGTGATTACCTAATGATATGGAGAATGTTGATGATGTAGCTCATTTTGAGGGTTATATTCTATATAACAACTCTCTATGGTATGATATTATTCCTCCTAAAGATGGAAATCTCTTATTGGAAGATGAGAGTACTCTTAACGGAAATGAATTGGAAGGATTGAAAGGTGATCTTTGTGTACCTATTGCCTACTCTTGTATTAGTGTTCCGATTCTTGAACATATCCTTGATAATGTTCTTGGGCATCATAGTGAGCATGTTTTTGAGGAAACCTTAGAAGAAATCAATTTGCATGATACCTTTCTTTACTATCTATTTGCTTTTGAAGAAGCTTATGCTACTGTAGAGAGTATGTTCTTTTTTTTTGTGATACCTTTGAGGGAAAAGAGTGTAATCGAGCCCCTTGTCTATGTCTACTCTATCCATTTTGCCCCGATGAAAAATTTGGATGTGGTGATTACTATACACCCAATTTGGTGCTTGGTCAAGATGACAAGAAAAGTTTGAATGAGGATGTTGGTATCCTTCCCTATGATAGAAAATCTTTCTTGGGATTCATAATCTACTGGATGGACCCATATTGGGTAAGGGAAAAATCTCCAACAAAGATGAGAGCTCTTTAAGGAAGGGGAGCAAAGAAAATATCTGAGAGAGTTCACCATGGTGTTTTTCCATTCTTGACCAAGGTTTCATTACTTGTGGGTTAAAGAGTGAGTCTTCTCTTGAAAGCATTTTTTAACCCCATTTATGTGATACCTTTATTCATTACTTGTGTAACATTGATGACCTGTAACGCCCCGAGAGTACACCCTAGGTGCCACACAGTGCTTACAGTCCCTAGGGACCACAAGCTAACCCATGAGATGGTACCTACTATGAGCACTAAATAAAACTGATAACAATAAATCATATGCAGAATTTAACTGAGAAATTTCATAAGGTTTTAAATTATAGTTCTGATAAATTCTGTAAAACAAAACTGATAATACTGAAAAAAATGTTTGATAATGACAACTGAAAATTGAAGACTGGATAACTTTCTATACTAGTCTAAAAAGCCTCTACTAGCTGACTGTGGAGCTGATGGGACAAACCCCAAACTAACTCTAACTAAATGAAAAAATACTAAATTTGATGGAATAACTTAAATAAATAAACAATGTCCTCGATATATGAGGACTCACCACTACTACGGCTGATAGTCTTGAATATATATGCATAATTCGAGAGCTGAGCGTCCGAACCTATGATATGATACATCATAGTGCAAGAAATGAGTATGCGATCAGTACTTTGAATGCACTGGTATGGTAAATGAGGAAGGCTGATATGCATGGATTCATGTACAGGAGTTATAACTGACTGAATGAATAACATGAAGTACTGATTAGAATGCATGAGATCTGTAAATACTGAGAATGCATGACCAAGCATAAAATATATTCTGAATATAATCTGTAAATTGAAATACTGAAATTTGATAATTGAATAACTGATATCTGTATGCTATGGTCAAACGAAAGTAAAACTAAATTACTGAGCTGATTACTAGACTGAGACTGTGGGAGCTATTATCTAACTAACATGCCCCAATGAGCAATTTGGGGTCCAACTCGTGAACCTAGTTGGAAGGGTGTCAGTACCATGCCACGGGTGCTAACATTGGCTATGTGGATCCACTAATGTACTATCTCGAAGGACTCAGGGTGTCAAGCCTAGACTGACAGGTGACCCCTGAGAGGTAGTCAAGCCTGAACTGATGGGTGACTCCTTCTAACCTACGCTGGCTACGTAGTTCTGGAGTACAGGGATTGCTACTAACGACTCTGCCTAACTAACGGCGAATCTTCCATCCCTGTATTCACTAGGTGCTAAATCCTACTCCCAACTAAACTGACTCAAAATACTGAATTATTCTAAGTTTAACTGATCATGATAACTGACTAAACTAATACTGTTTATAACATGTCTGAAATTATTCTGATGATACTGAGGTTAAGTAAACCGCTAAGTGTTCGGGTATTCAGAACCCCCAGGACTCGATAGAAATAATAGCAAAATAGTATAAAAACTTTGGGGACATAATATGAAAGCATTTATTCAAAATTCATTCTTGTAGGCATTTAATCAAACACTTGATATGCATAGTGTAAGCTAAGCATGGGAATAGTTTAAAGCTTATAGTAATAGTATGATTTCAACTTCAACATCACTAATTATAAATTTTATTAGTGAATAACATCATTAAAATATGTGGGGTTCAATAACAACAGTAATTTCATGTAAACGTGATATAGAATAAAGATTCATGGGATTCGTGGTTTAAATCCCAATTAAAATCACAATAACTTGTAATGATCATGACTTTGAATTTAAAAATTTGATTCTTGGACTCCATGGGTGAAAGGGACCCATGGATGAACACTTAACATACTTGGGTTGATGAATGCAGGAGAGTTCTTGGGGTTTTTCTTGAGAATTGATCTTGAATTTTGAAAGCTAGGGCTTTTTCTTGAGAGAAGATTAGTTCCTTGGAGAGAAATTATGAGTAATAGGGCACCTAATTCCCCTTTAGGGTTTTAATTTCATGTTTTGGACGGATTTAGGGCCATGAAACAAGACCAAACGATCCCTGGAAATTAAATCGCAAAACTGAAAATCCCAATTTTTAGCTCCAGTGCGACATGGTGCTTATCGTGTTGCACCACTGGAAAAGGACAATCCCTATTTTGTCCAACGACGCGACGCGATGCTATCATATTATGCCAATGGAAATGGATAATTATCAACTGGCACCTTGGCGCGATGCGGCACCATCGCAATGCCCCACTGATGAAAAATTTCCCCTTGGCGCGATATGGCGTTATTGCGCTGGTCCACTGGAAAAGGACGAATGTCATTTTGGCCATAACCATGATGCAGCCTTATCGCGTTGGGCTAGTGTCTCTTACTAAAAGTGCCATAACTTCTCACCCGAGTATCGGATTAGGACGAAATTGGTATCGCTGGAGAGCTAATTCAATTTCCTACAATTTGGTGGATCCTAAGCTAAAAATTTCTTGTAGAACAAAAGACATACTTGTTTGAAGTTCACTATAGAAACATTCTTCCTGAACACTCAATCGGTAAGTAATATTTTGATTGGTCTAATAGATGGGAGTTCTTTGAGGCCTTAATATACTTAAAATCCCTCATAAAACAATCAAAGAACTATAATGTACTTTACATGAGCTTGAAACATGAATCTAATATTGGTTTGGATTTTTGAGGTATTACAATATCTCCCTGTTAGGATTATTCGTCCTCGAATGAGATTGGTTAAGCTGAAAGCACTGAGGAGTTGCGATTACGTACTGAGTATACATGATGAAAAAATGATTACATAACTGAGTCTGGAACATAAAACATGACTGAACTAGTTTTTGTGAATGCGTGACTAACACGAGAATGATATGCAGCTGAAACTGAGCATGGAAAAGAGAAATTCTAAGAATATTGTTACCTTAAGCTGAGTTTGAGTTTGCGGAGAAAAGATGAGGGTAATTGATCCGCATATATGCTTCTGCTTCCCAAGTGGCTCCCTCAACGGACTGATTTCGCCAAAGAACCTTGACTAGGAGAACTTCTTTGTTCCTTAGCCTATGAATTTGTTGATCAAGGATCTTGACTGGAATTTCTTCATAAGAAAGGTTATTCTGAACATCTACGCTTTCTAAGGAAACAACTACAACTGGGTCACCAATACACTTCTTTAACAAGGAAATATGGAATACTGGGTGCACTGATGCTAAGTCTGCAGGCAACTTAAGCTCATAAGCCACCTTTCTGAAATGGCTCAAAACTCTGTAAGGACCAACATATCAGGGGATAAGCTCCCCCTTCTTACCAAATTTCTTTACCCCTTTATGGGAGAGATTTTTAGGTATACGAAATCTCCAATCTTAAACTCAAGATCCTTTGTCCTCACGTCTACATAAGATTTCTGTCGGCTTTGGGCTACTCTAAGCCTCTCCCGGATTAGCTGAACTTTCTCCAAAGCATCAAACACCAAATTAGGAACTATTAAAGTGGTTTTACCTACCTCAAAGTAACCAATCAGAGATCTCCATCTCCTTCTATATAGACCCTCAAATAGAGCCATCTGAATACTAGAATGATAGCTGTTATTATATGAGAATTCAATCAATGGCAAATGGTTATCCCAACTGCCTTTAAATTTAACTACACACACTCTCAACATATCTTCAAGGGCCTGAATACTCCTCTCTACCTGACCATTTGTCTGAGGGTGAAAGGATTTACTAAGGTAAATTTGGGTACCAAGACCCTTCTGAAAAGCTTTCTAAAGAAGAGAGGTAAATTGAGTACCTATGTTTGAGATGATAGACAACAAAACACCGTGCAACCTAACCAACTCTCTAATATAAAGCTTGGCATAGTCCTCAGCTGAATAAGAAGTATGGACTAGTAAGAAATGAATTGATTTAGTCATCATATCCATAATGACCGAAATCGAATCATGATGACGATGAGTACGAGGAAAACTTGCCATAAAATCTATATTCACTTTCTCCTACTTCCAAGTGGGAATACTAAACTCCTGCATAGACCCACTAGGCTTCTGATGCTCAATCTTAATCTGCTGACAAGTGGAGCAGTTAGCTACAAACTCTTAAATATCCCTCTTTATCCCACTTGACCAATAGATTTCCCACAGATTGCGGTATATTTGCATGGCCCCTGGATGAATCGAGTAACGTGCACCATGTGCTTCTACAAGAATTCATTGTCTTAACTCATCAACACATGACACATACATTCTACCCTGGAAACGCAACATACCATCTCCCCTTTGGCAGAAAACCTCTACTTTCTAATCTCTAACTGACTTTTTCAGCTTCACCAAACTAGGATCCCTATCCTGCTTTTCTTTTACTTCGGTAATCAAATAAGATCCCGAACTATTCTGAACCCAAATGCTACCCTCAGCTAAATCAACTAAAAGAACACCTAACCCGGTAAGATGATGAACTTCCTGAACTAACTTCTTCTTATCATCCTCAACATGAGCAACATTGCCCATAGACAATCTACTTAGGGCCTCTGCTACTACATTGGCCTTACCCGGTTGGTACAAAATAGTTATATCATAGTCTTTCAACAATTTTAACCACCTCCTCTAATGTAGATTCAAATTATTCTATGAAAATATATACTGTAAGCTCTTGTGGTCTGTGAACTCATCAATATGTACCTTGTACAAATAATACCTCCAAATCTTTAAGGCAAACACAACAGTGGCTAGCTCAAGATCATGGGTTAGGTAATTCTTTTCATGGGGCTTAAGTTGTATAGAGGCATAGGGAACAACCTTACCCCTCTACATTAAAACACACCTAAAACCAACTCTGGAAGCATCACAATCCACAACAAACCCATTTGAACTATCTGGTAATGTCAAAACTGGGGTTTTGGTGAGTCGAGTCTTTAACTTCTAAAAATTCTCCTCACAAGAATCTGACCACTGAAACTTAACTTTCTTTTGAGTCAATCTTGACATGGGGGATGTAATAGATGAAAACCCTTCAACAAACCACCAGTAATAACTAGCCAAACCCAAGAAACTCCTGATATCTAATAGAGAGATGGGTCTAGGCGAGTTTCTCACTGCTTTGGTCTTTTAAGGATCAACTTTAATGCCATCACTAGAAATAATGTGGCCAAGGAAAGCTATTGATCTTAGTAAAAATTCGCACTTACTGAATTTAGCAAACAACAGATGGTATCTAAGAGTCTTTAATACTATTTTGAGGTGGTCTACATGATTATTTTTTTCTATAGGAGTAGACAAAATTGTCATCAATGAAGACTATGACGAACATGTCCAAGTAATGCTTGAACACTCGGTCCATCAAGTCCATAAAGGATACTGGGGTATTTATGAGACCAAAGGATATGACATGAAACTCAAAGTGACCATACCGAGTTCTGAAAGCTGTTTTTAGAATGTCACATTCTCTGACTCTGAGTTGATGATAGTCGGATCTGAGGTTTATCTTAGAAAAATAACTAGCATCCTGAAGTTGGTCTAACAAGTTATTAATTCTAGGGAGTGAATATTTGTTCTTGATTGTGACTTTTTTCAACTGACAGTAGGCAATACACATTCTAAGAGAACTATCTTTCTTACGCACAAAAAGGATTGGTGCACCCCACAGGGAAATATTGGGCCTTATGAACTTCTTATCTTGAAGATCTTTCAACTCGTTAAGTTTCGCTGGAGCCATTTTGTATGGAAGAATAGAGATAGGTTGGGTATCTGGATGAAGGTTTATTCTAAAGTCAATTTCCCTTTCGGGAGGAACTCTAAGAAGATCTTTAGGTAACACATCTGGAAATTCCCTCACTACTGAAACTGACTCAAGATTAATCATCTCAGAATTAGAATCTTTGACTCAAACAAGATGATAAATAGACCCCTTATATATCATTTTCTCGCTCTAAGGTATGAAACGAGCTGAACCCTAAGCATTTTAGTACTACCCCTCTATTCAAGGACTGGTTCAATTGGAAACTAAAAAAGAACAACTTTATTTCTATAATCAATTGAAGCATAGCATGAGTGAGGCTAATACATGCTGAGAATGACATCAAAATCCATCATCTCTTGCCCTACAAGGTCTACTAAAATAACTTTCTGAGATACTGTAATTGGATAGTTCTATATACCCGCCGGGCTATAATGGAATTACCTGCTGGGGTAGACACTGAGAAAGGCTCTACTAAGATTTTGGAAGTGACTCCAAGGTTGATGGTTATTTAAGGTATTACAAAAGAAAGAGAAGCTCTAGGGTCTAGTGAAGCATAAACATATAAATGAAAGACTTGAAACGTACCAGTAACCATATAAGGAGAAATTTTCTAATCTTGTCAGGACTGAAGTACATAAAGCCTATTTTGACGCTGACCACTAGTAGCACTGGAGGCGGTGCCCTGCTAAGTTACGCGGCCGGCTGTAACTGATGACTGATGGGACTGGCCCTATTGGCGCAAATCCCTTCCTTTCTGAGCATCAACACTCCCAAACCTGATGGCCTGGCTTAGCACACCTAAAGCATACATCGCTACCAGCACTACACTCACCCTAATGGTTTCTACCATATTTTTAGAAAAGAGGATTTGTATGACCATTATTTACGCTGCCCTGGGACTTAGAGCATGGTTTCCTATTTTGATTGTCATTTTTGAACCTTGGCACAGGGGCACTAGCTGAAGATGGGGTAGGAACTGAAGATTTTTATGGAATTAAGGGCGGTTACCACCTTTTGACTTTGGTTGAGTGAAGTTAAAACTACCTGTTCTAGCCCACTAATTCTCTCCCTTCTTTTCCTTATTTTTCTTCTTCTCAATCTGTTGAGCATGGACCATAAGCCTAGATATGTCTATCTCTTTAATTAACATCGCAGTACTACACTCTTTCACAACACTATCAAATACCCCAAAAATGAACTTGCTTATCCTAGACCTGCTATTAGCCACCACATGAGAAGCATACCAAGATGTTGAGTATACGTTAGGAAATACTCCTTCACACTCATGTTGCCCTACCTCAAGTTGATAAATTCTAACACTTTGGCTTTCCTCAGCTCCAACGGTAAGAATCTATCTAAGAAGGCTATATCAAACTCCTCCCACTCTATAGGCCCTGTATCTGCGCCTCTATCCCCTTTCTAATACTTAAACTAGGTATGGGCTACATCCTATAGCTGGTAAGCAGCTAATTTAGCATTCTCGCTAGACTTTACCCCCATAATGTTTGTTACCTTATGGACCATATCTAAAATTCTTGTGGATCTTCTTCAGATTTGGATCTCAAAAACAAAGGAGTATTCATTCGGGTAAAGTCCCGAATCCTAGCTGCGGCAGTATTGGCCACTGGGTTGGCCAGAATAGCAGCTGGCGGCTTATTTTGGGCTGCTACAAAGTGAGCTAGAGTAGTGAATAAAGCTCTGAACTCTACATAAGAAACATGCTTGTTCAGAGCATATTTTTAAATGGGTGGAGGTGCTGGCTGATTTATATTTCTTTTTTCATTTGTCTTTCTGGGAGGCATATTCTGTAAATGGAAGGAACAACAGATTAGACATACAATTTAACATGAGCATCATGCTCAATCATACGAAATAAACACTTAAAGAAGGGAAACTTTTCTTAAAACGCCTTGTAGCCTCTTGTCCATAAGTGTGGCGCGTTTCACACCCATGCACAAGACTCTAATTGATGTGAATTTTAGAATTTCTAGGACACTTTAAAACCTTAGGATCTGATACCAAGTTTGTAATACCCCAAGAGTACACCCTGGGTGCCACACGATGCTTATATTCCCGAGGGACCATAAGCTAACCCATGAGCTGGTACCTGCTGTGAGCACAGAATAAAACTAATAAAAATAGATCATATACAGAATTTAACTAAGAAATTCCATAAAGTTTTAAATCATAGTTCTAATAAAGCCTGTAAAACAAATCTAATAATACTAAAAAAACATCTGATAATGACAACTGAAAACTGAAGACTGGCTAACTGTCTGTACTAGTCTAAAAAGTCTCTACTGACTGACTATGCAACTTACGGGACAAATCCCCAACTAACTCTGAATGAATAGAAAAATACTAAATCTAATGGAATAACTGAAATAAATAAACGATGTCCTAAAAATATAAGGACTCACCACTGCTAAGGCTGAAGTCTGGAATGTCTATGCATGATCTAGGAATTGAGCATTTGAACCTATGATATGATACATCATGGAACAAGAAATGAGTATACGATCGGTACTTTGAATGAACTAGAATGCTAAATAAGATAGGCTGGTATGCATGGTTTTATGTACAGGAGTTATAACTAACTGAGTGAATAGCATAAAGTATTAAATATAATTCATGAGATCTGTAAATACAGAGAATTCAGGACCAAGCATAAAACATGTTCTAAATATAATCTGTAAACTAAGATACTGAAATCTAATAATTGAATAACTGATATCTGTATGCTATGGTTAAACAAAACTAAAACTAAATTACTAGGCTGATTACTAGACTGAGACTGTGGGAGCTATTATCTAAACGATATGCCCTAAAGAGTAATTTGGGGTCTAGCCTGTGACCCCAATTGGAAGGGTATCAGTACCGTTCCATGGGTGTACACTTTTGGGTCATTATTCTAGCTTATTTTGCCTTGTTTTGTGAGTAACTTGAGTTCTTAATGTGTTCCTATGGATATAAATAAGCATCTAAGTGTAAAAATGTGTGATTACAATATGCAAAGTGTATTTCAAAAAAGTTTGGGTTTATTTGGATAACTTAGAGTTTAATCGAGGAAACTAGTGTTACTAGCTTGAGTTAGGTATGTGTCTAGGTGGTTTTGTTGGATTCTATTGTGTTTAATATGTTCCAAATGGTTTATGTGTGTAATTATATGTGGAACAACTTGTTGGGAATTTTCAAATTTCAATTGGATCAAGCCAAGAGTCAAAACAATAAGCTTAAGATCAATGATGCTTTGTGAATGGATTATGATGATATATGAAAAATATGCAAGCTTCAAATCAAGTGGAAACAACTCAAAAAGGCTCAGAATAGATCAACAAAAGTACAATACACAACTTGGACGTAATTTAGAGTCCTGGAATATCTAGGGCGATTATGGGCTGTAGGAAAGGCCAATTGGTGTGTTCCATAGACCAAAAGCTTTAGAAGGGACCCAAAATAGTGATCCCTCATGATGAGGGTGCGTCACGACCTCCACACCACCTTTTAAGCCTCACGACGTGACCTCTACTCTCATTTCTAGCTTGTGCGATGCGACTTCCACTCTCATTTCCAGCAAGTGCGATGCGAGGTCCAATTCACACATGGCTAAAAGTGCAAATTCAATCCTACATAGCTTGGGACTACTTGTCCACCATAAATACATCTTTGTAAACATTATTATTTAATTTTGGACGTTCTTGGAAGATATTGGAGGCTACCAAAACTTCTTTTTAGGTTTTATCATTCTTTAATTTAGTTTTTTTATGGTTTGTATCATTAATCCAAGGGATTGGATGATGAATATTTCTATTAAAGGTTAAACTCCCTTTTTGGGATCAAGGCCAAGATCATGAATACTTTTATATTGAATTAAGTTTGTTTAAGTTGCTTATCATTATGGTTGCTTTTTTATCCTTGTTTTAACTATTTTAAGGAGTAGCTACCCTTAGAATATATTCATTGTCAACCTTGTGATTTCGGAAGAGGGAATAGGAAGATAGGACATGGGGATAAACAAAGTATGGTTTGTATTCTTTTATAAAATAAGGAATCCAATGTAGCATCTAGGATAGGGATGTATTTAGAAACCTTACTAGATTCACACATAGGATGATAGCTTTAAATTACTTTGTTAGATTATTACATCCCCGCTTAATGATGTAGTTGTAATGTTCACATTAGGTAAACAGTTAGAGGTCGGGATACCATGATCATGCGATTAAACTTATGAATCAACAACTACGATAAGCAATCTAGCGAATGAAGTTCAATGGTGCAGTATGATTGTTCGTAAGCCTTAACGCTGGATCTCTATCCTTTGATTGTCCAAAGTCATTTACTTTTACTCATTAGCTTAGTTTACTTTTAGTTTATAATTCTAAAACTTTATTTGATACTCTCCTCAATTTAATAAACTAGAATTGGATAGTTGTTTAACATAAGTCCTTGTGGTTTTGATATTCAGCTTTCTTGAAGGCCTCTATATTACTTGGTAGACCACGTACACTTGCGTGTGTGCTTAGGCGCAGTCATAGCCTATTGAGTGTGAGTAGTAGCTTGCCAATATGTGAGTATCATGATCTTTTACCTCTTACTAATGATGTACATGTTGAGAGTATGGATACACTAGTTGATCCTGGTTATGACCAAATTGACTCTTATTATAAGATAAATTTGAGTTCACCTAGTGTTGAAGACAATGTGATTAGTGATGGTACATTATCTTATGAAAATTGTATTGATCAACTTGAGTGTGAAACTAGTACACCACTTGAGGATGTTTGTGATGTGATTAATCAGCCTCAACTGAGTGATGATGTTAAAAAATATTGGTTAATTAAATATGAGTGACTCTTTGAGCATGTCTATTAATGAAGATCCTATTGTTTTTTTGCTCATAAGGATGATTATGTGTTTCAAACTTCTTCGAGACATGATAGTTGTCTTTTTGAGAGTGAACTTACATGTTCTAATTCTTTTTTAAGGATTGATGTTTCTCTCTTTAAGTGTAATATTTTGTTTGAAGATTATGAAATCACTCCTAGTGAATTACCTAGTGGTGTGGAGTATGTTGATGATGTAGCTCATCTTGAGGGTTATATTCTATATAACAACCTACAATGGTGTGATAACATTCCTCCTAAATATGGAAATCTCTTCTTGAAAGATGAGAGTACTCTTAAGAGAAATGCATTTGAAGGATTGAAAGGTGATCTTTGTGTACCCTTTGCCTACTCTTATATGAGTGTTCCCAGTCTTGAACATATCCTTGATAATGTTCTTGGGCATCATAGTGAGCATGTTCTTGAGGAAACCTTAGAAGAAATCAATTTGCATGGTACCTTTCTTTACTATCTATTTGCTTTTGAAGATACTTATGTTAGTGTAGAGAGTATATCCTTTTGTTTTGGTGATACCTTTGACGAACAAGAGTGTATTCGAGCCCCTTGTCTATGTCAACTCTATCCATTTGACCTCGATAACAAATTTGGACATGGTGATTACTATACACCCGATTTGTTACTTGTTCAAGATGACAAAAAAAGTTTGAATGAGGATGTTGGTATCCTTCCCTATGATAGAAAGTCTTTGTTGGGATTCATAATCCACTGGATGGACCCATATTGGGTAAGGAGAAAATCTCCAACAAAGATGAGAGCTCTTTAAGAAAGAGGAGCAATGAAAATATCTGAGAGAGTTCACCATGGTGTTTTTCCATTCTTGACCAAGGTTTTATTACTTGTAGGTCAAAGAGTGAGTCTTCTCTTGAAAGCATTTTAACACCATTTTATCTGATACCTTTCTTCATCACTTGTGTAACATTGATGACCTATAACGCCCTGAGAGTACACCCTAGGTTCCACACGTGCTTATAGTCCTGAGGGATCACAAGCTAACTCATGAGCTGGTACCTGCTGTGAGCACTGAATAAAACTGATAACAATAGATCATATGCAGAATTTAACTGAAGAATGCCATAAGGTTTTAAATCATTGTTCTGATAAAGTTTGTAAAACAAAACTGATAATACTGATGACAACTAAAAACTGGCTAACTGTCTGTGCTAGTCTGAAAATCCTAGTAACTGTGGAGCTGATAGGACAAACCCCCAACTAACTCTATTTGAATGAAAAATACTAAATCTGATGGATTAACTAAAATAAATAAACCATGTCCTCAAAATATGAGGACTCACTAGTACTACGGCTGATAGTCTTGAATATATATGCACAATTCAAGAGCTGAGCATCCGAACCTATGATATGATACATCATAGCACAAGAAATGAGTATGCGATCAGTACTTTGAATGTACTGGTATGCTAAATGATGTAGGCTGACATGCATGGATTCTTGTGCAGGAGTTATAACTGACTGAATGAATAACATGAAGTACTGAATAGAATGTATGAGATCTGTAAATACTGAGAATGCATGACCAAGAACAAAATATGTTCTAAATATAATCTGTAAACTAAGATACTAAAATTTGATAACTAAATAACTGATTTATATATATATGCTATGGTCAAACAAAACTGAAACTGAATTACTGAGCTGATTACTGGACTGAGACTGTGGGAGCTATTATCAAACTGACATGCCCCAATGAACAATTTGGGGTCCAACCTGTGACCCCATTTGGAAGGGTGTCAGTACCATGCCATGGGTACTAACATTGGTTGTGTGGATCCACTAATCTACTATTTCAAAGGACTCAGGTTGTCAAGCCTAAACTGATTGGTGTCCCCTAGGAGCTAGTCAAGACTGAACTGATGGGTGACTCCTCATAACCTACGATGACTGCGTAGTTCAGGAGTACAGGGATTGCTACTAATGACTCTGCCTAACTTATAGGGAAGCTGCCATCCCTACTATCGCTCGGTGCTAAATCCTACTCCCAACTGAACTGACTTGGAATAATTAATTTTTATAAGTTTAACTGATCATGATAACTGACTGAACTGATACTGTTTATAATATGTCTGAAACTAGTCTGATGTCACTGAGGTAAGTAAATAGTAAAGTGTTTGGGTATTCAGAACCCCCAGGACTCGATAGAAATAATAGCAAAATATACTAAAACTTCAGGGACATAATATGAAATCATTTATTCAGAATTTACTCTTGTAGGCATTTCATCAAACATTTGATATGCATAGTGTAAGATAAGCATGGGAATAGTTTAAAGCTTGTAGTAATTGTATGATTTCAACTTCAACATAACTAATTATAAATTATATCAGTGAATAACATCATTAAAACATGTGGGGTTCAATAACAATAATAATTTTATGTAAACATGGTATAGAATCAAGATTCATAGGGATTCATGGTTTAAATCATAATTAAAATCACAATAACTTGTAATGATCATGACTTTGAATTTAAAATTTTAATTTTGGACTCCATGGGTGAAAGGTACCCATGGATGAAAACTTAACATACCTGGGTTGATGAATTCGTGAGAGTTCTTAGGATTTTTGTTGAGAATTGATCATGAATTTTGAAATCTAGGGCTTTTTCTTGAGAGAAGATTAGTTCCTTGGAGAGAAATTATGAGTAATGGGGCCCCTAACTCCCCTTTAGGATTTTAATTTTGTGTTTTGGATGGATTTGGGGCCATGGAAAAAGACCAAATGGTCCCTAGAAATTAAATCGCAAAACTAAAAATCCTGATTTTTGGCTCCGGCGCGATGCAATTCTTAATGCGTTGTGCCACTGGAAAAGGACAATTTCTATTTTTTCCAACGACGCGATGTGGTGCTATCGCATTGTACCACTGGAAATGGACAATTACGAATTGCCATCTTGGCGTGATGCAGCGCCATCGCAATGTCCCACTGACGCGAAATTACCCCTTGGTGCGACGCGGCCTTATCGCTTTGGTCTATTGTCTCTTACTAAAAGTATCATAACTTCTCACACGAGTATTGGATTAGGGTAAAATTGGTATTGTTGGAAAGATAATTCAATTTAATTTAATTTGGTGGGTCCTGAGCTTAAAAATTCTGAGTAGAACAAAAAAACATTCCCATTTGAATTTGACTATAGCAATATTCTTCCCAAAAACTCAATTGGTAAGAAATATTTTGATTCGTCTAATAGCTGGGAGTTCTTTGAGGCCTTAATATACATCAACTCACTCACAAAACTACCAAATAACTATAATGTACTTTTCAGAAGCTTGAAACATGACTCCAACATTCTTTTGGATTTTTGGGGTATTACATGACCTCATTCTCAATGAAAGTTGTTTGAAAGGGAAAGGTTCTTTGGGCTTGATTCTTTTTTATACTACCTCTTTTCCAATGTGATGTCAATACTAGTCTTGGAATTTTTTTAGTGGGGGAGGAGGTAGGAAACTAGTTTGTTGGTCCACTTGGTTGAATAAAAATTATTTTTGGGTCATTCACATCTTTGACCCTTAAAAACCCTTATGTATTGATGAACCATTTGTGGTACCATTTTTTGATGTGGTCTCTTGAAGAGATAAAAAGAAACTGTGTCTTATGTCTCTAAAGATAAATATAGTCTTACTTCTTGGCTTATTGATGCCATAATAACCTTTGTGGTTTGCTTATCTATTAGTATTTGTCATAGCAAATTCCTTTGTAACCTTTTCAATAATCTTTTCATTATTAAAACAGAGGATCCTTGGTTATATATTAAGTGTGTGCAACCTTGGCATGATGCTATGTTTATTTGTGCTAAGCCTGACCCTCAAGTCATGAGGATGTTTTATTTGCTTTTACTTTCTTTGGCTTTGCAAGGTTTGGATTTGAGATCAAACCCTTTTCAAGAAGGGGAGGATGATACAAGCCAAATTGCCTCCGAACCTTTGGATGGGATATGTATGATGCTCGAGGTTCTTAATGACTCCTTAGTATTATTAAAAGATTCCACATGTATGAAGATTACCATTAAGGAGGGTTAAAGGAATTTGATGAGGTCGAAGGAGTGCAAAATGGGGCTTGAAATCCCCTTGGAAGGGACATGCACCCAAGGCGCTTTAGATCCGCCTTTGATATGCTCTAGAATTTCAAGAGTGGGTCAAAATATCTCCTAGTGGGACTTTTATTGCATTTGGGTCACTTTTGGGCCCTATTATATAATATTTAGCCAACCTATAAATGCTTGGTAGCTAGGATTATTTCCTTAGCTAATTTTGTTTAATGTTGAATTCATGAAAAGTCCATTAGGAGTATTGAGTGGTTGGAAAAGGCAATGTTGAACCTTGTTTAGAAACAGTGATTGTAAGGGAGATCCGATCCCCCATTTGGTCAACGTAAGATCTAGGTGCTCGTAGGTAATCAATAAGTGAGGTCTTTGGGTTTAATGCACCCTTTTGTTGCCTTTGTGTTATCTTTTTGTGTCTATATTTCTATCATCTATCCTTTTATCCTTTTACTTGTGTTTGCCAATTTCATTATTTCTTTAGTGTTTGCGTTTGTTCTTGTCATCGTATATTACTCTCGCATTATAACCAATGACTATGAGTCGTAAGGAGGGACCGTAGTCCATACAGTGTTCAATCAAGAATCCCTTCGAAAGGTGATGAGTTCAACACACGACTCATAGTCTAACATTATGAGCCATTGTGTGGACTTGCAGCCTAAACAGTAAATGACCCAATACTCAAGTCTCAGACTAAGACTCCTCCTAATGACTCATAGTCAGTCATAACAAGTCGTTAGGAGGGGAGTCGTAGTAATATCATAAAGGACCAAAATCCTAGGACCCAAGCTACAACTCAGACTACGATTCATAACCAGATGTGATAAGTTGTAGGGTTAGTCATAACGACCATGAACCCAAAATCTCTGCATATTTTAACAAGGGGATTCTGGTAATTTCCATCCATTCTTAACCCAAATCCACGCTATTTAATCTCCTAAAACATCAGTTATCAAGGGTAAACAGTACCCTAATCCCTTAGAACATCAAAAATCATTCTCTTAACAAAAGAAAGCGATTCTCTTCTTTCTTAGAACAACTAGGGTTCGTCCAGCAAGTTTAATTTTCATAGAAATCTCTTCAAAGCTTCTACTCTCAGGTATGTGGGATATCCATCAATGGGTCCATTGAGTCCTAAGAATTTCCTAAATTTACAAGTACAAACCCTTCCACCTCTTTATTGATTTTCAAGTTAAATAATGAATTCTACCAACTCACTCAGTTAATTTGGATTATGTACCCTGAAAGTATGTCCCCTTTTGAGAACTATGTTTCCATATGTTTCATAATCTCCATTATCCATGTCAATATCATGTTTTAAAATATTGAGTACTATTTCTGATTTTTCTATACTATGATCAGTTTTACAATTTTCATGATTAGTTGCATTAGTCTATGTTGTTGGTTATGAACACCCAATATCTAGGGTTTAAACATGTATCCATTTACAAGTGCATTATTTCTTTAGTCTATATATGCACTATTATATTCAGAACTCCAGAATTTGAGCATACCATTTTTCAGTACATGTTTTAAGTATACTTAATAGACATTTAGTTAGGAGTAACACTTAGCACTGAGTAAATGCAGGAATGACACCTCGCCCTTCAGTTATGCAGAGCCTGTTAGTAGCATTCCTTGAGTTCCAAAACTACGTTTCCACCATAGGTTATGAGGTGTCACCCATCAATTTAGTCTTGAAATTCTAGTTCTCAGGACATTTGTTTAGTGGATCCACGCCAGCCAGTGTTGGTATCCTTGGCAAGGTACTGACACCCTTCCAACTAAGGTTATAAGTTGTACCCTGATTAACTCAGATTAGGGAAGTACAATATTCATATTATAATCAATTCAAGTTTGCATGACCAAGTGTCCATATATCAGTTGTTCATATTATTTTAGTACATGTTTATACTTAGTCTTGAATTCATTTTACATGTTCATACATTCATGCTCGGTATATTTATGTATATCAAATAGTTTCCATCTCATGTACCAGTACATTCAAAGTCCTGATCGCATACTCTCTTTTGAGCTATATTGGTTTATAAAATAAGTTCAGATGCTTAGTTACAGATCGCTCCTAGTATAACCTTGTACTACACAACTATAACATTGATGAGTCCTCATCAGTTGAGGACTAGATTAATTTATTAGTCATTTATCCTAGTATTTTACATCACGTTATTTCAATCGGTTAGAGTTAGTTAGGGACCTGTCCCAAAAACTCATCATGTTTAGATGTTTTCAGACAGTCATTCAGATTGACATGTTTTAGTGTTGGTGTATTTCATACTTCATTGATATTGTTTTGATTTTTAGATACTTTTAAATGACTTTCGCATAGTATTTTGTTGCCTTCTATCATGTATTTATAACTCGTGCTAGATCATGGGTTAGCTTGGGGTGACATGACTCTAGGCATCGTATTGCAAGTAGGGGGTAGTCTCGAGTTATGAAAAACTTGGTATTAGAGCACAAGGTTCAAAGTATCCTAATCCATCTGAAAGCCACATTAAGTATAGTCTTTTTCATGGGTGTGAAGCATGCCACACTTATGAACTAGAGGCTACAAAATATTTTAGGAAAAGTCTCACGTATTTTAGTATTTATGTCATGCAATGGAGCGTAAGCTCTGTTAAACTTCTTTCCCTTACTCATTATCTACTATTTACAGAAAATACCTCCTAGTAGGGCAAACGGAAAAAAGAATAGGTACCAGCCCGTACGACTGCCAATTCATGAGGATCCTCTAAATAAGTAGGTCTTTCACACTGAATTTTGGGTTGCTTTCATAGAATTGGCCCAATCTATGGATTCCTAAATAATCAACTGTCCGTTACCCCAGCCAACCCTATGGTGAGCACAACAATAGCCAAAATATTAGATTTAACTAGGATAAATCCTCCAGCGTTAGCTGGATCCAAGCCTGGGGAGGATCCATATGAGTATTTAGACTGCGTTCATAAGATGATTGATAATATGGATTTTACTTTGAGTGAGAGTGTTAATTAGATGCCTACTAATTGAAAGGGGTTGCTCACACCTGGGTTAAGTAGTAGAAGGAGGGTAGAGGCATCGATGTAGGGCCTATAGAGTAGGATGAGTTTGATACTACTTTCTTAGATAGGTTCTTCCCACTTGAGTTGAAGGAGGCCAAGGTGTAAGAGTTTATCAATTTGACGTTGGGAAACATGAGTGTGAAAAAGTATTCACTCAAGTTCACTTAGTTAGCAAGATATGCCCCAACTATGGTGGCTGATTCTAGGGCCAAGATGAGTAAGTTTGTATCTGATGTTTTAGAGAATGTTGTCAAGGAGTGAAGGATGACTATATTGATTAAGGTGATAGACCTCTATATATTGATGGCTTATGCTTAGCATATTGAGGAGGAGAAGCTCAAAAAAAGGAAAAGGGAGAATAAGAGTGATAGAACTGGCAGTTTTAACTTCTCTCAACTGAGGTCGGAAGGTGGTAATCGTTCTCAGTTCTACTAGAAACCTTCAGTCCCTAATCCATCTTCTACTAGTACTTCAGTGCCTAAGTCCATATAGGATAATCGAGATAAGGATAGAGTCCCAGGGTAGCATGAATAGTAGTTATACCCCAATTTTTAGAAGATATGGTAAGAACCTCAAGAGTGAGTGCTTGGTACAAAGTGATGTGTGTTTTGGGTATGGCAAGTTAGGCCATCAAATAACGAAATGTCGTACAGTTGCCCAATAAGGAAAAATGATCGTCAGTAAGGCTAAGCTAACTCTTCGGCAGTCCCAATAGGACACCCGACTTAGTAGGGTGATACTTTTAGTGCCATCCGTGGACAACGTTTGTATCGTATCTATGCTCTTCAAACTCAACAGGATCAGGAAGGTTCTCCTGATGTGGTTACTAGTACGTTACAAGTCTTTCACATTCATTTATATGCATTATTAGACCTCGGAGCCACACTTTGCCTCGTGACTCCTTATATAGCAGTAGACTTTGGCATCAGTCCAAAAATTCTTAAAGAACCCTTCTTATTGTCCACTCCCGTAGGTAGTTCCATTATATCTTGACGGGTGTACAGAAATTTTCCAATCACAGTATCCCAAAAAGTTACCTCAGTTGATCTTGTAGAATTAGACATGACCGATTTTGATGTTATCCTTGGTATGGATTGGTTCCACTCCTACTATAACTCAGTTAAATGTAGAAATGGAATAGTCCAGTTCCAATTTTCTAATGATCCAATAATAGAATGGAGGGGTAGTACCTCAGTACCCGTAGGTCGATTCATATCCTACCTTAAGGTTAGAAAGATGATCTCCAAGTGTTGCATCTACCATCTTGTTCGAGTCAAGAACTCAAGTTCCAAAACCCAAATTCTTGAGTTAGTTTTGGTATTAAATAAGTTTTTGGAAGTATTTCCCAAAGATTTTCTCCAAGTTCCTTCTGAAAGGGAAAATCGACTTTGGAATACATCTCGTTCCAAATACCCAACCTATTCCAATTCCACCTTACAAAATGGATCCAGGTGAGCTTAAGGAATTGAAAGGTCAATTGAAAAATCTTCTAGATAAGGGTTTTATCAGTCCTAGTGTTTCCCCGTGGGGTACCTTAGTTCTCTTCATGCGCAAGAAAGATGGTTCTCTCAGGATGTGTATTGACTACCATCAGTTGAATAAAGTCAAAATAAAGAATAAGTATCCTTTCCCCAGGATTGATAACTTGTTACCAACTTTAGAGTGCAAAATATTTCTCTAAGATAGACCTCAGATCTGGCTATCAGTAGCTCAGAGTTAGAGAATATGACATTCTGAAGATAAGGTTCAAAACTAGATATGGTCACTTCAAATTTATAGTTATGTCTTTTGAACTAACAAATTCCCCTACAACTTTTATGAACTTTATGAATAAAGTGTTCAAGTAGTACCTGGACATGTTCTTCATAGTCTTCATAGATAATATTCTCATCTATTTTCGTAGTAAAAGTGAGTATGCAGATCATTTAAATATTATTCTACAGACTCTTAAAGATCGCTAGCTATTTGCTAATTTAGCATATGTGAATTTTGTTTAAAATCAGTAGCTTTCCTTGGTCTCATCATTTTCGGTGATAGAATTTGTGTTGATCCGCAAAAGATCAAAGTAGTATAAAGCTGTCCTAGACCCATTTCTCCATAAGATATCAAGAATTTCTTAAGTTTAGTCGGTTACGACAGATGGGTTTTTGAGGGATTTTTTTCTATTTCTTCTCCTATGTCCAGACTAACTCAGAAGAAAGTGAAGTTTCAGTGGTCGGATTCTTGTAAAAAGAGTTTTCTAGAGTTGAAGACTCGACTCACTTCTGCTCCAGTTTTGACTCTACCAGAGGTTTCAGATGGTTTTAAAGTTTGTTATGATGCTTTCAGAGTTGATCCTGGGTGTGTGTAGATGAATCAGGGCAAGGTTATAGTATATGCCTCTAGGCAGCTCAAACTTCATAAGAAGAACTACCTGACTCATGATATTGAGTTGACAGTAGTTTTATTTACCTTAAAGATTGGAGGAATTACCTTTATGGGGTTCATACTGATGTTTTTTTACCATAAGAGCTTACAGTACATGTCACTCAAAAGACCTAAATCTTTGTTAGAGAAGGTGGCTAGAATTGTTAAAAGACCATGATATAAGTGTGATGTATTATCTGAGTAAGGCCAATGTCGTAGTCGATGCCCTTAGTGGATTATCTATGAAGAGTGTTGCTCATGTGGAGGATAATAAGAAAGAGTTAGTCTGTGAGGTTCACCGGCTTGCTAGTTTGGGTTTTGGTTGGTAGATTCTGCTGAAGGTAGTATATGGGTCTAGATTAGTTCAATATCTTCCTTGGTTTCCGTGGTGAAGGAAAGCAAGACAAAGATACTATTTTGGTTAAGTTGAAAGAGGCAGTTCAAAACCAGAAGGTTGAGGTTTTCTCCCAAGGGAGAGATGGTATACTTTATTATTAGGGTAGGTTATGCGTTTCGAGCGTGGATGGTTTGAGGCAGAAAATGTTAGCAGAAGCGCATGGTTTGAGGTATTCTATTCACCTAGGATCCACTAAGATTTACCTCAATTTGTGGGAAATCTATTGGTGGAATGGTATGAATAAGGATATTGAAAAAAATTTGGTTGTGTCCAAATTATCAGCAGGTTAAGGTTGAGCACCAGAGGCCTAGTGGTACGCTTTAGGAATTCAGCATCCCCACTTGGAAGTGGAAATCGGTGAATATGGACTTTGTTATAGGGTTAACTAGTACTCATTATCAGCACGATTTTATTTGTGACATTGTGGATCGAATACTAAGTCAGCTCATTTCTTGCTAGTTAACACTTCAAACTCAACCAAAGATTATGCTAGACTCTATATTAGGGAGTTGGAGAAGTTACAAGGGGTTACGCTGACCATCATTTCTAATAGAGGTACCCAGTGTACCTTTCATTTTTTAAAGGCTTTCCAAAAGGGTATTGGTACCCAAGTTTATCTCAGTATAACTTTTCATCCGCATATAGATAGTCAAGAAGAGATGACCATTCAGACCTTAGAGGATATTTTAAAGGCTTGTGTTATTGACTTCAAGGGTAGTTGGAATGACCACTAGCCTTTGATTAAGTTTGCTTATAATAACATCTATCACTCCAGTATTTAGATGGCTTCGTTTGAGTCCCTTTATAGTAGGAGGTGTACGTTTTCTATTAGTTGGTTTGAGGTTGGAGAAGTTATTTTGATAGGATTAGATTCAGTGTATGAGGCAATGGAGAAAGTTCAGTTGATTAGAAAAAGACTAAAAACAACCCAAAGTTGTCAAAAATCCTATGCAGATGTGAGAAGAAGGGATCTTGGGTTTTATGTTAGTGACTTGGTGTATTTAAAAATCTCACCAATGAAAGGGGTGAAGATATTTGGAAATAAAGGAAAGCTCAATCCCTGCTATGTTATCCCATATAGAATTTTAAGCTGTTTTAGGAAGGTATCTTATTAGTTAGAGTTGCCTACTGAGTTCGCATCAGTGCATCTAGTGTTTCATATATCCTTGCTATAGAAATGTATTGGTAATCCAGCTTTAGTAGTTCCATTAGAAAGTATGGGCATGGAAGATAGCCTCTCCTACGAAGAAGTCCCAGTTGAGATCTTTGATCATCAGATTCGTAGGTTGAGAAATAAAAAAGTTTACTCAGTGAAAGTTCTGTGAAGGAATCAATCAGTTGAGAGAGCTACTTGGGAAGTAGAATCTGATATACAAGCCAAGTATCCCTATCTCTTCCCTTAGAACTAGATTCAGCTTGAGGTAATGGCTTTCTTAATTAAGTTATTCTCTCATTTTCTATTCCATCTATCCCATTGTCTTGGTGTCATAGATGTATTCATGAGTTCAATTCAGTCCATGCAACATATTTCAGATTTAGATATTTAGTCATAATTTAGCTCATAAGTGTTTAATGCATGATCACAGTTTTTCCTAGTATTCTAATCCATATAGTTCCATTCAGAGATGAATAATCCCAATGGGGAGATATTGTAATACCCAAAAAATTTCAAGCTTTGGACCCCTCAAAAGATAGGCCACTAAGTTAGATTTCCAATGTTGAAAGTCTCGCCTTAATTCGATATTGTAGCAAGAAGTTATGTAATTTTCCCTTATGTGTCAGTCAGCTGCCAGTGGTTATGACTTAACATCACAACTCATAACCAGTGACTACGAGTAGTAAAGAGGGACTTGTAGTCATAAAAATGTTCAACCAAGAATCCCTTCTAGTGATTACGAGTTCAGTACATGACTCGTACTTAGTTATGAATCAATGTGTGGACTCACAGCCTGACCGGTAAAGGACCCAAGACTTAATTCTCAACTACGGCTCCACCTAAATACTTATAGTCAGTCATAAAGATTAATTAGGAGGGGAGTTGTAGTCATAGCAGAAAAGACCAAAATCCTAGGACCTCAGGTTACAATTCAAACTATGATTCATAACCAGACGTGATAATTCATAGGGTGAGTCATAGAGACTGGAACCCAGAATCTCTGAGTATTTTAGAAATGTGGATTTTCGTAATTTCCACCCCTTCTTAACCCAAACCCACAACGTTTGAGATCCTAAAATGATATTGGTGTCATCACAGAAAGATAGGTGGTCAATTATTAGGGTTTCATTGGTTTGTCATTGTCGATGTTGTTACTGTGGAGAGTGGTCTTGATTTGGGTTAGGGATGGGGTGCGAGAGGTGGTGGATCTCTCTTTTTTGCTAAAAAAGGTTGTGGTTGTAGAGAAGTATATTTGAAATGATGAGCATTGTCATGACAATTGTGGTTTTGTAATGATTATTCTTTGTAGTGGATCAAATTCTCACATTAGGAGGTTTTAATATGATTATCCTCAATAATGGATAAAATTCTCTCATTAGGAAATATAATGATTGCAATCTCTTTGGGATAAGTTGCAAAGGCTTTATGTTGGGACGTGTCATTGTTATGATGAAGCCCCCAGTGTATAATGACTCAATTTTTAATGGTTTATGTAAAATATTTAATTATGTGTGACTTGATCATTATACTCCTCCCTGCGGTTTCTTTGTGGTATTTCTAGGGTGTGGGATTGATTGGAACAGTGCTCAATGCATTTTGGTGTAATATTACGATTTTTGGTGGCTT
This sequence comes from Capsicum baccatum var. pendulum, assembly GCA_030864225.1. Classification (NCBI taxonomy): domain Eukaryota; kingdom Viridiplantae; phylum Streptophyta; class Magnoliopsida; order Solanales; family Solanaceae; genus Capsicum; species Capsicum baccatum. The sequence continues at coordinate 48,868,495 of CM061551.1, read as the reverse complement.
GAGAAGCCTTATAATTAACTTTGGTTAACTTTTATGATATGTCTTTTGGATGGCAAAACTAACTGTGCCAGCAGATCTGAAATGTCAATTTTAGGGTGGTAACATAGTTGGTATGATTTTATGGTTTTTATGTATCATTTTGACCCTCTATTTGAAAAGTTATAAAGTTGGATTTTGGGGGTCAACTTTGTGAAAACAACATCTTTTTAAAAATCTGATATCGCCATTGAGTCCAAAGCATTGAATTTGATAGGGTAGAATAGTTTGCTTAAGTTCATGGGATTCTGGATGAATTTCAAGGGATCAGAGAAGACTTGGAATTCTCTAAGTCTCCAGCTGGTGCACCACTCAACTAGTGCACTCCCATAAACGACATTTGGTTGCTTACGTGACTTAGCATATCATACCAAATGTCACTTATGCGACATCTTGGTCATGATTGTGAACCCCTCGTAAGCGATGACAGGGTCACTTACGCGATACCTTCCCCCAGTAAAGGTATCGCATACATGATCCTATCGCTTAAGCGACCCGGTGATCACGTATGCGATGCCTGGATCCCTTAAATACATATTTTTATTATTTTTACTATTTTGAGACATAAAACTTAGGGTTTCATAATTTTGAGAAATTTCCTCCATTTCTAAGCTTGGGTAAGCTCCAAAATACTTATTTTAATTACTTTCCTTCAATTTTATCATTTAATTCTTGTTTAAAGGCAGATTTTAAAAGTGGAAATCGGGGATTTTGGCTCGAAAGGCCTAAAAAATTCATTTCTCTGATTTAAACTGTGATTTCAACTCATTTTCACTTGAGTGAGTTTTTAATCTTATCATTACCACATTTTTCTTAATTATATCTTCAAAACAACTCCAATTCTAGATTTTAAAATGGATTTTAGAGGTTTTATCGGTAAAGCTTCAAAATGGTTTTTCATTGATTTGGACCTCGTTTCTAAATCATTTTTTCTTGGGTTTTTAGCTGTAGACTCCTAAGAGTATGGGGAACATGTTTCAAAAATAAAATTATAATTTTACCCTTCTATTTTGAAAACCCATTTCAAGGGCCTATTTTGACCCCAATTCAAAATTAGGCAATATGGGTATCATTGGTTTTCTTTTGATGCATAAATTTATATTTCTATATCTTAGTTGATTTCAAGTTCGTTCGTGGGAGTAAGGCTTCGAATTGAAGGCTTTTAGATAGTATTTTGGCATTTGAGATAGGTTATGTCTTAACTTTCTTCAGACTCGGCTAGATAGTTAACGTTGATACAAAATCATGTTAAGGTAATGGGAATAACTGATTATGAAAATTACTATATTATTATGTTGTGCCCATGTGGGGGCCTATATATTGATATTTTTTATGGGTTTGGAACATTATTAGTTATGTGTGACCATGTGGGGTCCTATATGATATTATTGGCCTTGCGTACGTGGATGTTAGTTTTAATCTTGTTAGATAAAAAAAGACTAATGGGGCATCAATGGTGACTTTTTAATGTATTTCATTCTATTGGAATATGTATTATGTTGTATTCATGGATGATTGGATTAACGAGTGAATTTTGACTCACTTGGTTGGTATATTGGTTGGATATGAAATTTCTCATTCTGGTTGGTTATGAGCCTTACATACTCATATCATATAATTCATGAAACATGGGTACCACCTTGGAAATAATGGAAACACTGGCTTTTACTGACAAATTATATGATATTTAAAACCCTCTATCGATGTATGTACCAGAGAGAAGCTATGGATATTGGCATTGGATATTAGTTGTATATGGGTTAACGAATGATCTTGGGTGTATTTTTACACCCATGTGCTAATATTTACCCATTTGTGTACTTTTTCTATGAGCTAAAACTTGTAAATTGCATTGCATTTGAGCTAAAATCGTATTCTCGAGCTAATGGACACGATTAGTATTGTAGGGCTTGATTGTGGTGCAGTTATGCGTGGTTTGATGTATTAACATGGAGCTATTAGATCATGGAGGCATTTGGAGTTACATGTTGAGCATGAATACACTGGGAAAAGTTTCAAAAAGTACGGAATAAAATACGGAAGCAAGAAAATATACAAGGAGCTAGAAAAGGGAGAAAATGACAAGCCTCCGTGCCACGAACCTTAGCCTCTGTATTAGGCTCCGTGGTATGTTGATGAGTTTTAATCAGATTTCAAATTCCAGTGAAGGTCCGCAATATCCCCATTCCACAGACCTTAGAGTCCACGATAACCTCTGTGGCACAGAGGTTTAATTATTTTGGATGGCACATTCCATACGCATCTGCGATAATGGTGTGTCACAAACCTTAGTCTCCATGATAATGTCCATAAAACGGTGAAGGAAAATTTTTGAGTATCAAGCTTTACACTAAAAAGGACACTTAATACAGTTTGTAAACATATTTGGCACAGGTATAGCAAGGGCAGAAATGCTTACGAGAGTTTTTTGAGGGTTCTTTCATTTTTCATCTTTCAAAATTGATTTTTATATGATTAATTATATTTCTTTGATGTTGATTTCTAACATGAGTGGATAAATACCCTTGTTCTAGGGTTGAAACTGAACACATGATTATATTTTAATGAATGGCCACCATTAAAATACATCTATAATTTTTTTGTGAACCCGGAAGTAGAATTATTAGGATAGATCAAAGAGTCTAAGGAGCAAGTTCTTATTCCTTTACAGAACAAACAATTTGAAGTAGCGGCTAGGATATTAATATGCCTAGAAGCCTTGTTTGGTTCATATGCAGGAAGATAACCTAAAGCATATAAATGGATTATTGTATCCTCGCTCAACGGTGTAGTTGCAATGTCCTTTTTGGTAGAAGATTAGAGGATCGAAAGACCATGATCGTAACCTAAATCCTGCGAATCAACAACCCAATAATCAACACAACCACGATAAGGATAGAGATTTATAGGATTGTTAAGAGTGCCTCAACCCTAGAATTCCTTCTCGTATTTTTGACAATCTAGCGTACGTTGCAATTGACACACACTATTATTTATCTATTTGTTAAATTATTCATTAAATTGTTAAAACCATTTTGGATACTCTAAGACATTTGAATACAATATTCTCGGAACTATAAGTTAAGTAAATTACTAATCAAGTAGTCCTAGTGGGTTTGATATCCAATTCTTTTGACTCACTATTTTACTTGTACAATCAGGTGCACTTGCATGTACGATAGACTGGAATAAGCTTTTGGTGCCGTTGTCGGGGACTCAAATAATTAGTAATTTTCTAAATTTTTTATTTTGATAATAAATTTAAGTGTTAAAAACTTGATATTTGCAGTTGACTTTTGTAGGAAATGTGACGTATCAGGCTGGCTAGAGAGAAAGAATTGGTTGAGCCTTATTCGGAACCTGAAAGGATATTTCATCAAAGGCGTAGGACAGCATCACTTCAGTACCCAATTCAGAAAATTCAATGGGAGATTAGGTAAATCTTAATCTTGTTGTTCCAGTTGCTATAGCTTCAGTGGATCCAACTGCTCCTACAAATTGAGAAGAAGCTAGACCTTTTCGTGAAATAGCAATCCCATTTATGAATAATGCTACTAATAGCATTTGTAAGCCAGCTGCGGGTGGTCAGTTTGACTTAAAGCAGAATATTGTGCAAATATTGCACATTAGTGGGCAGTTTACATATTTATCTCAAGAGAAACCAAAACAACGCATACAGAACTTCCTTGAGATCAGTTATACCTACATTCCTACTGGGGTATCTACTTATTACCTTAGACTAACTCTCTTCTCCTTTTCATTTTTGGGAGAAGCAAAGAGGTGGTTAAATGCTGAACCACCGAACTCTAACACTTCCTAGGATGATTTAGTTTAGAAGTTCCATATTCAATTCTTTCCATCTAGGAAGACAACACATTTGAGAAGTAAGATTCTGAGTTTCAGGCAGAAAGATGGAGAGATTTTTTATAAAACTTGGGAAAGATTGAAAGCTATGCTCCAAAAATTGCCCTTACCATCATCAAACTAATGATGTGTTGGTACATACTTTTATTGAGGGTCTTGATCCAAACACCAAGATTATCTTGGATCCTACAGTAGGTGGCCAGACATTAGAGAAGATGTATGATGAATTATACATACTGCTGAATTAGATTTCATCGGGGGATATTGAGTGGCATACAAATGCAATAAGGAGTGATCCAAAGAAGTCACAGGGGTATTAGAGGTTGATCAATTTCACAGCTATATCAACACAGATTGTTGCACTATAGAATTAGATAACTACGTAGTTAGCAATATGAATATGGGGATCACACAGTCCACTCTAGCAATAGCAAATGCAGTTTATGAGGCTTAGTCTTGGTGTGAAGTATGCGAAAATAATAATCATGCAGTAGATGCTTGAGTGGCTAATCCAGAGTCTATAAATTATGTTGGGAATGCTAATCGTCAAAGACATCAGAACTTTGGAAATGCTTACAATCCTAACTGGGGAAATCATCCTAATTTCTCATAGGATGGAAATCAGGAATAGAATGAAAATCAATACCGTGGGCCAATAAATCAAAATCAGTAGCAAAATATTCCAAGAAATCAAGTCACACTTAAAAAAGCAATATTGAAAAGATGCTAAAGCATATTATGGCTACTCAAGCACAATTGGTAGTAGATGTGAAGAATCAGCAAATGATTACAAAGAACTTGGAAGTTTAAATGGGTCAAATTGTAGGGGCGCAAAACACTAGGCCTGAGGGGGTTTACCTAGTGATTCTGAGCCAAATCTAAAACAGGTGAATGTAATCACTACTCTAAGTGGGCTACAGCTGAAGGATTTGGAACCCAATCTAGTGAAATACGAGGCTACCAATGATGAAAAAGAAAAAGATAAAGAGAAGTTTGTGGAAGATAAAACTAAAAGTAAGGAAACTAAAGTATAAAGTATGAAGCTACCTCCACCTTTCCCACAAAGGCTGAGGAAACACCAAGAGAAAGATTGCAACAAGAAGTTCATTGATGTGTTGAAGCAATTTCACATTAATCTTCCTCTCATTGATGTTTTGTAGAGTGTTCTGGAGTAAGATAAGTACATAAATGACATCATGGACAACAAGAACCGCCTGACTGAATGTGCTACTATGGCATTTACTGAAGAGTGCACATCACGAATTCAGAATAAGTTGCCCATGAGGTGAAGGATCCAAGGAGCTTCACCATTCAGATTACTATTGGGCAATATATAAGCACTCAAGGTCTATGTGATATTGGGGTGAGCATAAATTTTATGCCCACATCCTCATTTAGAAAGATAAGGCTAGGCAGCCCGAGACCCACCATAGTTGCTTTTGCAGTTCGCTCGTTCACTTGTCAGACCAGATGGAATTCTTGAAAATATATTGGTGCAAGTGGGGTCACTCATCTTCCCTATGGATTTTATTATTATTTATTTTGATGCTGATCTGGAAGTCCCATTTATTTTGGGACATCTTTTTTTAGCAATAGGGCATTCATTGATTGATGTAGCCATAGGAAAGTTGACCATACATGTCCATGACAAGGTCGAGGTGTTTGACATATACAAGGAAATAAAGCTACCTACAGCATATAAAGACCTGTCTGCTATCATAGCCTTGGATCTTGAGTCTGACTTTCACCTGATTACATCCAAGGATCCCTTAGAGCAAGCATTAATGGGATATGATTTTTTTGGTGATGTTTAAGCAGTTGAAATAGTTTAGATTTTGGATGTGGAAAGTAGTATTACAAAAAGACTAAAGTTGAGCCTTTGAATAGACCTATTAATCCCTTTCCCAAGGCATCTTTTGAGAAAGCACCGAAGCTAGAGCTCAAGGATCTACCCTCTTATCTTAAGTATGCCTTCTTTGATGATGATGATACTTTACTTGTAATTCTGTCTACAGGTTTATCTGATGTGCAAGTGAAATAGGCATTAACAGTACTGAAGAGAAGGAAGAAGGAAATTAGATGGCAAATATCAGATATTCAAGGAATTAATCTCGCCTTCTGGATGCATGATGCAACATGGAAACACGATACTTTCCATGCTTAAAACAAAGAATTTATACTTGTACTTAGGTTATTTTGGTAGATATGATGTGGTTCTATGATTGTTCTAGGTTAAATAGGTAAATAATAGTTTGAAATGAAATTAGAAGAAAAAGACCTGAAAAATATAAAGTTTGCAGATGATACAAGTCATCATACTCGTCATCAACACATCATACGGCTGATATAATTGACTCATAAGGACAACTGCAACAAAATCCAAGCAGAAAAGCTAAGTGAAGGAAAGATACAATGGTATGAATCATAAGATGAGGCTACGAGTCTGGAGAAGCAGTCATCAAGAGAATAGAAACCAAGGATAGAATTAGATGTAAAGCCATATAAGAAGACGAGTCATAAAATCTAAGTAAGACTCATATTAACCAATCATAAGCAGACCAGTGTCCAAAGCATATAAAGACGAATGCCCAGGTGGTAACGAGTGAAGACCACGAGTCATATGGTTAAGGTATTACTCGTGAATATGAGTCGTAAAGACAATAGAATCCTGAATCCTTGGAAGATCATTCACTTGAAAGCATATGACTAGCATAGTACGACTCGTAAGAGTACCTTACGAGTAGATGACGCGAGTCGTACCTTGTGCCGACCTACTTTTCCTATTCTATTTTAATTAGGATTTCTGGGTTATTTTGAGATACTATAAATACCTTAGGATTATTCCTTTATTAGGTTACATTCTTTGACATTCTATTATGTATTCTTATGCACTTTTGCATACTTGACATTATTTTTGACATTAGTTTTGGGTGACATCAATGTACAAAATATTTATAGATGAAGGATACGAAGAAAGTGTGCAACACCATTAGGGACTGAATCCTGATATAAACTTAGTAGTCAGAAAAGAAGCCATTAAGTGGATTGATAGTTTATCCCATCTCAGATAGTAAATGGGTTAGTCCTTTAGAAGAATTAGGGTCTTGGAGTCTTAATTGATGAATATGTATAAGTGTATTTGGACTTTAGTTGGAATTAGAATTGATAATTAGGGTAGTAGGTGGGTCGGGTAAACCAAATAAAAATAAATAACCAAATACTTATTTGATATCCATAAGTTGAACCTGTAGGTTGTAGACCTAGTTCACAACCCATGGATTCCACTCGTGGGTCATATTTTGAGACCTGGAAATTTCTGATTCCTACGAGTTCAATCTATGGGTCGTAGACATAGTTTATGACTCATGGATTAAACTCTCGGACCATGTCCTACAATCTAATAAGTTTGTTTGATTCCTACGAGTTGGATCTATGGGTTATAGACATAGTTCACAACTTATGGATGCCATTCGTGGGTCATGATCTGAGACCAGTAATTTAATCTGATTCCCACAATTTAAGTCTATATATCATAGACCTAGTCCACGACTCATAGACTCAACTCATGGACATACTTACCCGGAGCTTTTGTATTTTCATTTTTTCCTTATACAAGTAGTCCCTACATAATTACAATATCCTATTGTGATATTCCCAAACTTGAGAAAATCAAAACAAATTGAAAAAATAAATCCTTGGTTCGCCTCCCAAGAAGTTCTTGATTTAATGTCATGACACGATGTGACTGTGTTAGGTACTCAGTCCTCACCAACATGCCCATGGGTTGTCTCTTAAGAAGACCCTGATTTAACATCACAACATAACTCGATTTGGCTTGATTTCTTAAGCCCCCTTTAAGTACACTAAACAAATTAACCTTGGGTCATTTTTGCCACCAATGTAGTGTTTTACTCGTTGATCATTTACTTTAAATCTCTTCCCATCATTATTCTCAAGTTTAATTACACCATACGGGAATACTATAACCACTCTATATCATTCCATTTTGATCATAACTTTCTCGGAAATGGCTTGAGCCTTAAATCAAATAGTAGTACCATGTCAGAAACAGTGAATTCCCACCTTTCAAACTTTTGGTTGTGATACGAGTCCATTTTCTCCTTATATAAGGCTGAGCTCTAATATGCACAGAGATGGAATTCATCTATATCATTCATCTGTTCAAGCCTCAACTTGGTTGCATCACTCCATTCCAAACTTAGCATCTTCAATGCCCATAATATCTCATGGTCAAGTCAACAGTCAAGTGACATGATTTCCATACACAAGTTAATCGGAGATGCATAAATAGGAGTTTTCAATGCGGTCTGATATGCCCATAGTGAATATCCCAGTTGGAGACCTCAACTTGACCTCTTATTTATGGATGGTAAGGTGTCGTCACATTGTGTTTCACATTGTATTTCCCAAATAGGGCCTTAAATAGAATGATACAAAAGTGGGATCCTCCATTACTAATGACCACCCTTGGTGTCCTAAATCTAGAAAATATGTTGTTTTTCAAAAAAGTTGTGACACTTTTCCCCTCATTATTGGAAAAGGCAACTTCCTCCACTAACTTTAAAATGTTGTATACATCCACAAAAATATACTTCATGCTATGCAAACTCACAAAGGGGCCCATAAAGTCAATATCCCGGATATCAAACAACTCGATCTCAAGGGTAGCAGTCATCGAAAGTTCATGCCTCCTCAAGATGTTCCCATTCCTTTGACATTAGTCACATGCCCTTGCATAGTCATGGGCTTTGTGAATTGTGGGTTGGTAATATCCACATTGCAAGATCTTATGCAGCCCGCACACCTCTATGGTGACCCCTAGCTAGTGAAGAGTGACATACCTCTAGTATACTCATCATCATAACCTCTGGCACACATCATTGAATTAGACCAATTGCACACACCCAAAATAAGTATGACTTATCCCAAAAAAATTTACAAACCTCATGCATAAACTTCATTCGTAGCTACAATGACATATCTTTTGGAATAATTCACAAGTAAAATAATTGACAAAATCTAGAAACCAACGGATTAAGTCTTGTGTTGCTGCAAATAGTTGATCATCTAGAAAAGTATCATCAATTTTAAGATCACCCCTAGTTTTAGCATTGCTTCCTCCTCAAGGCATGAAAAATGGTCAGCTACTTAAGTCTTAGTACCTTTTTCGATCCTTAACCTCAAAATCAAATTTCTATAATAGAAGTACCCATCTAATCAACTTCATATTTGAATATTTCTTTGCTATAAGATATCTAAAAGTTGCATGGTCAATGTGCACAATGAGTTTGGTGCCAATCAAGTAAGGCCAAAATTTTTTGAAGGCGAACACTACTGCAAGAAACTTTTGTTTAGTCATGGTATAACTTTTCTATGCAGGATTAGTGTTTTATAGCATAGTAGATGGGATAAATATTTTTCTCTTGCCTCTGGCCTAGTACACTCCTAGCCATACCAACAGCATCACATATCACCTAAAATAGTAAGAGTCTACTACGAAGACACAATAATGGGGGTTGAAATCAACTTCTCCTTTAGACACTAGATGGATTTTAGACAGGCTTCATCAAACACAAACTTCACACCCTTCTCACATAATTTTCACAATGGATTAGAAATTTTAGAGAATTCTTTAATGAATCGCCTGTAGAAACCTGCATAACCCAAGAAACTATGAATGCTCTTCACAAAAATTGGTGGAGGCAATTTTTCAGTCACCTCAAAAATAGACTTGTCAACTTATATCCCTTTCTTAGAAATTTTATGCCCAAGAACTATCCCATCCTTAACCATACAATGACACTTTTCCCAATCAAGAACTAAATTGCACTCTTCACATCTTTTTAAGGCATTGGAAATATGATCCAAGAAATCATCAAATGAATCACCTATAAATAAAAAATCATCCATGAAAATCTCAATAATGTCTTCCACTATGTCAAAAAATATGGATAAAATATAATATTAAGAAGTGGCGAGAACATTACATAAACTAAAAGGCATCCTTTTAAATGCAACATCCCATATGGACAAGTGAAAGTGATCTTCTTTGGTCCTTAGGAACAATAGAAATATTATTATACTCGAAATAACCATCAAGAAAATAATGTCATCCTCTACCAGCAAGGCAATCTAATATTTAATCCATAAACGACATAGGAAAGTGAGCTTTCTAGGTCCATAAATTTAGCTTCCTATAGCTCATACAAACTGTAATACCCCGCACTTTCCTAAGCTAGAAAGAGAACAGTTGTTCGTGCATGTGAAACCCCCAATTCTGTAAGCGATATTTGGACACATGAATTACCAAGAGTACCCTAGTTATAAGAGAGCTTATGATGTGTTAAGTGTGGTTATATGAGTTACTTAAGGTAGTACAAGCTAAGAGTTTTGAAATCTATCAAGTTTTAGTGTTTGAATTCGCAAGGGTCATCTTTGAATGAGCATAACATAATAAATATATGGTATTTATGCATATTTCTAACCACCAACTTATAGAGAATCAAATTATCTTTCCAATGATATCAATTTTATACAAATCAGACACCCGAGCAAGGAGTTATGGCTTTGCGAAGTAGAGTATGTCGCCTAACCAATAGCAAATGGCTACTGGAATAGGTGTGCGATAAGAAATACGGCGCATACTTAAATATGTAAGATAAGCAATGTGACGCATACTTAAATGTGTGCGATAAGCAATGCGGCGCACACGTAATTGTATGTGATAAGCAATGTGGGCACACTTGGTGTTTTAGGTAGTAAAAATACTCTGTTTTGAGTTATTTTGAGGGCAATTAAGTCTTTTGGCACTCCTTACACATCCCTAAACTTAACCTTACGAATTTAATAGAATCTAAACACATCAAAACCCTATTTTCAATCTAAGTTCATCATCCAAGAGCACTAAAAGAGAAAAACAACTAGGGTTGCACAATCAACATTGAGAGTCCAATCTTTCAACGAATCCGTTACCATAAAGGTATGTGGGGTTTTCAACAAGAACATCCTTTCGTTCTTGTGCCCAAAAATTTGTATTATTTTACGAAGAACCATAATTTTACTTATTTAATTATGAATTTGAGATAGAAACTATTATCCTATATTCTTGTTCAAGAAACTATGATATTTTTGTGATGTCTTAAAGATAAATTCCTTGAGTTTTAATGTTAATATCATGTTTCAATTTGAATTTCCAGATATTCATATGAGTTATACTCATTTGTCGTATAAAGTATGAATCTTGAAATGTTTTGCTCAAGTGTTGATATATGAGATTTAAACCCTTTTTAAGATTATGATCTTTGGTGAAGTAATGTATTATACACACCTTGATATTTGAATGATTTGACCTTTTGATCTTGAAAGAGTTATTTTTGAACTGGAATAAGAAAAGAAATCCACATGTTGATTTATTATGAAAAAAGAGGTAGCATGATGGCTCCCGATATGAATTGTTGAATTGCGTTGTTGTGGATTTTCTTTTGAAATGATCTGAGCTAAGTCCGAGAGTAGTCTTTAGCACCGAGTGGGAGGTATAGCTATGATTGGTACTTCCCTAGAACTACGTGCCCCCATAGGATGTAAGCCTAAGGCTGATTAATATAGTGATCACTAGTGAACAAAAGATTAAGGTCCTACTTCGATGGCAAGGATAGGACAGCTCTCCCCAACGTGGGTTGGACGTTGGAATCTATGTAGCTCAAATGGTTTATGTAGGTTGTAAGAGACTCTCAGTGTGTGTGTATATTCTTCTGATTGAGATGAAAAATGTAATAGTTTGAAAGTGTGAGTTGAGAAAGTTATCATTTCTAAAGAATTTGATGGATATTTCTATATCTTAAAGAGAATTGTTATGAAAGTTACTCGTTTTGATGACTTGAAAATGATTATGAAAGTGATTAGGATTTACTATGATGACTCATATGTTTTCACCCGATGTGTTCTACTCTATGGTGATTATGATGATTTTATTTCGAGCTATGTGAGTCTCTTATTACAGCATGCATATTTTCCTTTGAATATTTATGATATAGGAGTTTTATGAAAACTTGCATACACCCCTATATACTCAGTCCATATTCCATGGTACTGAACCATGTATTCGTATGTGGGCTACATTTTCCCTATAATGTAGGTTCAGGTGCTCATTCCCAAGCTTGACATGATTCTCTAAGCACATTGGTCTACATTTTCTGCAGTGGTGAGTCCTCATGGTTCAAGGACTGGTTATTTCAGATTTCACTCTTTTATGTTGGGTTATCATTTTATTCCCTGATGTTAAGGTCAGTTGGGGTCTGTCCCAATGGGTCATTGTTATACAGTTTAGTAGAGGCTTGGCAGACTAGATGGTTATATTGATCAGTCTTGTAGAGAGGTCGTATTTTGTTACTTTCTGTATCTCTTTTATTTTGAATTATGATATTACCGAGAGTATCTTGATGTTTGATTATAGTAATCCTGTTGATGAGTGTTGAATGGTATGAAAATGGCTCAAAGGGTTAGCTTAGGGCTAGTTGTAGCCTTAAACATCTATGTAATGCTTCGGGACCCATTTTCGGGGCATTACAAACTTGGTATCAGAGCCTAAGGTTATTGGAGTCCTAGAGAGTCTGGCAAGCCGCGTTAAGTAGAGTTCATATCATTGGTGTGTAGCTTGCCACATCTATGAGCAAGAGGCTACGAGACATTTTAGGAAAAAGTGTTATTTCTTTTTTCAGAAGTCCATCGTGCTTACAGTTGTTTTGTTTCAGCTATTAATTCATGCTCTTCTCTTTAAGAATATGCCTCCTCGCCGAACTGAAAGAAATAACGATGGTCAGCAACCCCAACCTGCTGACCCACTAAATGAAAATGTGTCCCTTGCCGAATTTTGGGTAGCCTTTCAGGCGCTGGCCTAAGCTGTCACTGCGAATGTTCAGGATAATCCGGCCCCAGCTCCATAGCAGCAGGGAGGTAAATCAGCTGCTACAAGGATCCGTGACTTTATGCAGATGAATTCGCCAAAATTTTATGGGTCCAAGCCAGATGAGGATCCACAGTTGTACTTGGAGGAGGTGCAAAAGATTACTCAAGTGATGTATGTCCCTGAGGAGCATAGTGTGGAGTTGGCAGTATATCGGTTGAAAGACCTTGCTTATGATTGGGTAGTTTCTTGGAGGAAGGGAAGAGGTGAGGGTATCGCCCCTACATCTTGGCAGAAGTTCTAGGATGCATTCCTAGATTAGTTTTTCTTTTTAGAGATGAGAGAAGCGAAGGTAGTGGATTTCATGAACTTGCGACAGGGCTCTATGACTGTTAAAGAGTACTGTCTGAAGTTCAATCAGTTGGCCAAATATGCTCCTAACTTAGTAGCTGATAATCGGGCCAGTATGAGTAAACTTGTGACAGGAGTGTCTAGTTATGTTGTTAAGGAGTACAGGTCTTCTATGTTAAATAGTGAAATGAATCTTTCTAGGCTGATGACTCATGCCCAATATAGTAAAGCAGACAAGATCAAGGAGAGAGATAGAATGAGAGGGAATAAGAGAGCTAGGTCCGAGCAGCACAGACAGGGTCAGACTATATTACAGGGAGGGAATCACCCTTAGTTTTAGAATCGTTCATCTACACCAGCACCATCATCAGCTAGTGCTCCCGTACCTAGGGGTAGGCAGGAGCAAGGTAGTAGGTCATATGCAGCTAGGTCCCAGTACAGTGTTGGCAGTAAGCCAAATTATCCTCTGTGTCCTACGTATAGTAGGACACACCCAGGTAAGTGTTGGAGTGAGAAAAAAGGTTGTTTCGGGTGTGGTGACTTAGGTCACAAACTTAGGGAGTGCCCACATGCCAGCAAAGGCATCGTGATAATCGCCCTCAAACTCAAACTGCTAGTGCTCCAGTTCAGGTGACTTGCCCAACCCCAGCTCAGGGCACCTCTTCTAGCACTGCTGGCAGTCAGCACCAGAATAGGTTCTATGCATTACCATCTCGCCAGGAGCAGGAGGAATCTCCCGATGTTGTTACTGGTATACTCCGTATACTTCAATTTGATGTCTATGCTTTGTTGGACCCTGGGTCCAATTTTTCATATGTTACACCTCTGGTTGTTGTGAATTTTGAAATAAGTCCTAAAAATATTCCTGAGTCTATCTTAGTTTCTATCCCAGTGGGTGATTCGATTATTGCCCAGAAAGTATATAGAAAGTGTCCTGTTACAGTCCTTCATAGAGTTACGTTGGCTAATCTGATTGAGTTAGACATGGTGGATTTTGATGTTATTCTAGGTATGGACTGGCTTCATTCTTGTTATGCCTCTATAGATTGTCGTACCCGAGTGGTCAAGTTTCAGTTTTCTTATGAACCTGTGTTTGAGTGGTCTGGGAGTTCTATATCTCCCAAGAGTCATTTTATCTCATATATTAAAGCTAGAAAACTTATTTCCAAGGGGTGCATTTATCATCTCCAAATTGTCTTGCAAACTCTTAGAAACCATCAATTGTTTTCAAAATTCAGCAAGTATGAGTTTTGGTTGAGGTCAGTTGCTTTTCTGGGTCATATTGTTTCTTCCGAGGGTATTAGAGTTGATCCCCAAAAGACAGAAGCTATTAGGAACTGGCCTAGACCTATCTCTCCGACTGACATCCAAAGTTTCTTAGGTCTAGCTTTCTATTACCGCCATTTTGTTGAAGGTTTCTCCTCTCTAGCATCTCTTATGACCCGGTTGACCTAAAACAAAGTGAAGTTCTTGTGGTCCGATTCTTATGAGAAGAGTTTTCAGGAGTTGAAGACTCGACTCACTTCAGCTCCTGTTTTAACTTTCCCTGATAGTGTTGAGGGTTTTGTAGGATATTGTGATGCTTCTAGAGTTGGTTTGGGTTGTGTATTGATGCAGAAGGGTAAAGTGATAGCTTATGCTTCTAGACAGTTGAAACCCCATGAGAAGAATTACCCCATCCATGATCTTGAGTTAGCTGCTATTGTGTTTGCTCTAAAAATGTGGAGACACTACTTGTATGGTGTTTAGGTTGATGTTTTCACTGATCATAAGAGTTTGAAATATGTATTTACCCAGAGAGAGTTGAACCTTAGGTAGAGAAGGTGGTTGGAGTTGTTAAAAGATTATGAAATGAGTGTGTTGTACATTCCGGGTAAGGCCAATGTAGTGGCAGATGCCCTAAGCAGAGTGTCTATGGGTAGTGTTTCGCTTATTGAAGAGAGTAAGAAAGAGTTGGCTCGTGATGTGCACCGTTTGGCTAAACTAGAGGTTAGGTTGTTTGACTCTGCTGAAGGTAGTATAGGGCTGCACAGTAGTTCTGAATCCTCCTTGATTTCGGAAGTAAAGGAGAAGAAAAACTTAGATGCTAGTTTGGTTAGACTGAAAGAATTAGTCAAGGACCAAAAGGTGGAGGTTTTCTTCAAAGGGGGAGATGGTGTGTTGAGATTGCAGGATAGATTATGTGTTTCGAATGTTGATGATCTGAGATAGAGAGTTATGGCCGAAGCACACGGCGCGCGATATTCTATTCATCTTGGTGCCACCAAGATGTACCGCGACTTGTAGGAAATCTATTGGTGGAGTGGCATGAAGAAGGATATAACATCATTTATGGCTAAGTGTACGACGTGCCAAAAGGTTAAGGTAGAACACCAAAGACTTGGTGGTATGATGCAGGAGTTCGGTATTCCCACTTGGAAGTAGGAAGAGAAAAACATGGATTTTGTAACTGGTTTACCTCCTTCCCAACGCCATCATGATTCCATTTGGGTTGTTGTGGATAGATTGACTAAGTTTGCGCACTTTTTGCCTATGCATACTTCTTATACTGCTGAGGATGACGCTAGATTTTACATCCAGGAATTAGTCAGATTGCATGGAGTTCCCTTGTCCATCATTTCAGATAGGGGTACTCGGTTCACTTCGCAGTTTTGGAGAGCTTTTCAGAAGGGTCTTGGTACCCAAGTGTATTTGAGTTCTGCTTTCCATCCGCAGACAGATGGTCAGGCTGACAGGACCATCTAGACCTTAGAGAATATGTTGAGAGCGTGTGCTCTTGACTTTAAGGGGAGTTGGGATGAGTATTTACTGTTGATAGAGTTTGCTTACAATAACAATTTCACTCTTGCATTGGTATGGCTCCATTTAAGGATTTGTATGGAAGGAACTATAGGTCACCTATAAGTTGGTTTGAAGTGGGTGAAGCTACTGTGAGTGGTCCTGATTCGGACTTTGAGGCTATGGAAAAGGTCAAAGTGATTAGAGAAAGATTGAAAACCGCACAGAGTCGTCAAAAGTCGTATGCTGATATGAGGAGAAGAGACCTTGAATTTGAAGTTGGTGACTTGGTGTATTAGAAGATTTCACCCATGAAAGGAGTGAAGAGATTTGGGATAAAAGGGAAACGTAGTCCCTATTATATTGGCCCCTACAGAGTTGTTAGTCGTGTTGGTAAGGTAGCGTATGAGGTTGAGTTGCCTTCAGAGTTATCTTCCGTTCACTCTGTCTTCCATGTCTCCATGCTTAGGAAACACATTGGTGATTGTGTTGTTGTAGAACCTTTAGAAAACCCTGATGTGCAAGATAGTCTTTCTTTTAAGGAAGTTCCTGTTGAGATTTTAGATCACTAAGTCCGAAGACTAAGGAACAAAGAAGTTCCCTTGGTCAAGGTGTTATGGCAAAACCAATCTGTTGAAGGTCAAACTTGGGAAACTGAGATGGATATACGATCCAAGTATACGCACCTATTTTTCGCAAGCCCCGATCAAGCCAAAGGTACCATTCTACTCTAAATCATTTCTTTTCTATGAAGAATTGCAGTAGTTCAGCAGTTATTTTATATTATTCAGTTGTGATTTCATGAGTCATGCACTCCTTGTTGTGTCCTAAATGTAGAATGAAGTAGAGGCAAGATTCGCAAGTTGCTTCAGCTATGTACCCTTCGTTTTCTCTTTACTCTTAGTATAACCAGTGTCATTCGAGGACGAATGTCCCTAGGGGGGGAGATATTGTAAAGCCCCGCACTTTCCTAAGATAGAAAGCGAACCGTTGTTCGTACATATGAAACCCCCAATTCTGTAAGCCATATTTGAGCACATGAATTACCAAGAGTACCCTAGTTATAAGAGAGCTTATGATGTGTTAAGTGTGGTTATATGAGTCCCTTAAGGTGTACAAGCTAAGAGTTTCGAAATCCATCAAGTTTTAGTGTTTGAATTCGCAAGGGTCATCTTTGAATGATCAAAACTTGATAAATATATGGTATTTCTGCATATTTCTACCCATCTACTTATAGAGAATCGAATTATCTTTCCAACGATACTAATTTCATCAAAATCCAACACCCGAGCAAGGAGTTATGGCTTTGCGAAGTAGAGTGCCTCGCCTAACCAATCGCACATGGCTACTGGAATAGGTGTGCGATAAGCAATATGGCACATACTTAAATGTGTAAGATAAGAAATGTGACGTATACTTAAATGTGTGCGATAAGCAATGTGGCACATACGTAAATGTATGCGATAAGCAATGCAGTGCACACTTGGTGATTCAGGTAAGAAAAACACTCCGTTCTGAGTTATTTTGAGGGCAATTAAGTCTTTTGGCACTCCTTACACACCCCTAAACTTAACCTTACGAATTTAATAGAATCTAAACACATCATAACCCTATTATCAATCTAAGTTCATCATTTAATTGCACTAAAGGAGAAAAACAACTAGGGTTGCACAATCAACATTGAGGGTCCAATCTTTCAACGAATCCGTTACCATAAAGGTATGTGGGGTTTTCAACAAGAACATCCTTTCGTTCTTGTGCCCAAAAATTTGTATTATTTTACGAAGATACATGATTTTACTTGTTTAATTATGAATTTGAGATGGAAACTATTATCCTATATTCTTGTTCAAGAAACTATGATATTTTTGTGATGTCTTAAAGATAAATTCCTTGAGTTTTAATGTTAATATCATGCTTCAAGTTGAGCTTCCAGATTTTCATATGAGTTATACTTGTTTGATGTACAAAGTATGAATCTTGAAATGTTTTGCTCAAGTGTTGATATATGGGATTTAAACTCTCTTTGAGATTATGATCTTTGATGAAGTAATGTGTTATACACACCTTGATATTTGAATGATTTGACCTTTTGGTCTTGAAAGAGTTATTTTTGAACTCGAATGAGAAAAGAAATCCACATGTTGATTTATTATGAAAAAGGGGTAGCATGATGGCTCCCGATACGAATTGTTGAATTGCGTTGTTGTGGATTTTCTTTTCAAATGATCTGAGCTAAGTGGTATAGATATGATTGGTACTTCCCTAAAACTACGTGCCCCCGTAGGATGTGAGCCTAAGGCTGATTGATATAGTGATCACTAGTGAACAATATATTAATGTCCTACTCCGATGGCAAGGATAGGACAGCTCTCCCCAACGTGGGTTGGACGTTAGACTCCATGTAGCTCACATGGTTTATGTCGGTTGTAAGAGACTCCCAGTTTGTGTGTGTATTCTTTTGATTGAGATGAAAAATGTAATAGTTTGAAAGTGTGAGTTGAGAAAGTTATCATTTCTAAAGAATTTGATGGATATTTCCATATCTTAAAGAGAATTGTTATGAAAGCTACTCGTTTTGATGACTTGAAAATAATTATGAACGTGATTAGGATTTACTATGATGACTCATATGTTTTCACCCGATGTGTTTTACTCTATGGTGATTATGATGATTTTATTTCGAGCTATATGAGTCTCTTATTACAACATGCATATTTTCCTATGAATATTTGTGATATAGGACTTTTATGAAAATTTGCATACACCCCCATATACTCAGTCCATATTCCATGGTACTGACCCATGTATTCGTAGGGCTACATTTTCCCTATAATGTAGATTCAGGTGCTCATTCCCAGGCTTGACGTGATTCTCCGAGCACATTGGTCTATATTTTCTGCAGTGGTGAGTCCTCATGGTTCGAGGGCTGGTTATTTCAGATTTCACTCTTTTATTTTGGGTTATCATTTTATTCCTTGATGTTAGGGTCAGTTGGGGTCTGTCCCAATGGGTCATTGTTATACAGTTTAGTAGAGGCTTGTCAGACTAGATGGTTAGATTGATCAGTCTTGAGGAGAGGTCCTATTTTGTTACTTTCCGCATTTCTTTCATTTTGAATTGTGATATTATGGAGAGTATCTTGATGTTTGATTATAGTAATCTTGTAGATGAGTTTTGAATGGTATGAAAATGGCTCAAAGGGTTAGCTTGGGGCTACTTGAAACCTTAACCGTCCGTGTAACGCTTCGGGACCCATTTTTGGGGCGTTACACAAACGCTCTTTCTGGTGATCTATCACATAATAACTAGCTCGTTCTTCTCATTAGAAATCACAAGTATTCTACCCTTCTTTCTCACACATTAGATTAGGCTCACTCATTTGTTATTGATAATTGGATGAAGCACACATGCATCCAACCAGTTAATGATTTCTTTCTTCACAACCTCTTGTGTGGGTGGATTTAATCTATTTTGATGCTTAATGATAGTTATACAATCCAATTCCAATTGGATTTTGCAAGTGCAAATCCTAGGTGAAATCCTAACAATGTCTACAATGGTCCATCCATTGGACCTCGTGAACCTGTGCAAAACAGATACTAAGGCCTTAACCTCCCACATTAATAATTAGTTGCAATTATAACTGGCAAGGTATTTTTTACCCCCAAAAATGCATAATATAGATGAGAATGAATGGTTGTTAGCTCCAAATCTAGAGGCTCCTCGATAGACGGTTTAGCCATAGGGGTTGCTCTAATTGTTAGATCAAATTCAACTTCTTTGGTGCATATATTTATGAAACCCTACCAATAAGTGAGTTCACCATGTTATCATACTCATCAATACTATCACTATCAAAATTCATTATGACAGAAGCAAGTGTCTCAATATTTAGTCTCTCCTTAATATGTACTCCAACTAATATTCACCTATAGTATCTATCACAGTGACCACACGCATAACCTTGGGAAGCTTTATAGAATGTCGTACATTAAAGGTGACTTGCTCATCATAAAGTCAAAAAATTCATTTTCCCTATCTCCATATCAACCAAAGCCCTACACATACCTAGGAAAGGTCCTCTTAATATGATTGAAACCTTGAAGTCAACCTCACAATCAAGAATCATAAAATCAATTGGAAATATAAAATATGCTACCTTTACCAACACATCACACAAGATACCTATAAGCTTTTTCATAGTGTAATTTGCCATTAAAAATCTCATAGAGGTCAATTTAGGCGACCCCAACCCTAACTACTTATAGATGAATAGGCATTAGGTTAATTATAACACCCAAATCACATAAGGTATGTGCAAAATTTGAAGACCCAATAGTATAAGGAATTGTAAAAGCTCCCAAATATTTCTTATTTTAAACTTAAGAGAGAGAGAGAGAGGCAATAGCGCTATAATGGTGCATATTATCAGTAGGCTCAAAACTCACTGTCTTCTTCTTTGTCACCAAATCCTTCAAGAACTTTGCATGACCCAGCATTAGCTCTATAGCTTCCACAAAAAGAATGTTCAAATATAAATCCTTTAGGATAGAAATAAAGCTTTGATATTTTCCCTCTTTGTTTTTCTTCTTTAATCTTTAGGTAAAGGTGGAGGAGGTCAGGGAATGTGTTGCAATACTGGTGTGACTTCCTTGCCCTTTTCTTTATTAGCCTCGGCTTCATTCTCATCTACTAGAGGCTTTTAAGATGCCTTATAATTCATCACAAATTTTTTTCATCTATATCCACATCATCGATACTCATAGGGTTGCTCCTTATATTATCAACCAGAGGCATAAGAGGATCAATAGTATTCTTACCTCTCCAAGTAGTAATTTCTAGACAATGGTTAACATTTTTAGGATTTTAAATGGTGCTGCTTGGAAGTATGACCAGATGATATTGGTTTAATGTGGAAGATATCTACCCAAATTGTTACTTATGTCATTTTATGGATGTTATAAACTGATAGATATTGTGGATGGGTTATTGTCCCTTATTTTTTTTCAATTTATTCCTTGCATCAAGTACAGCTAGACACTCTGCCTTTTCTTATCTGGCCCTTTCTTTTGTTGCTGCTCAGTGAGAAGATGCTTGCCTAGCATTTTCCTCAGCCATTAATCGAGCAGTGACATATTTTAGAGTTTTCTAAACATTATGCTTGAGTGGATGATTTACAACTGCTAGGTCATCATAAACTCCTTCGAGAAGGGTTTCTTAGTCAAGAACTCCTTCACTCTTTTTTCTTTGACTTTGTCTCAAAGTTCTCTTAAGTTAAGTATCAAATAGAACTAGGGGATTCCTTGACTTTGAGTATGGCCATACACCAATGTGTGACCTAGAAAAAGTAGAAAAGTAGAATCAGCAAAACAAAATCAACAACTCAACAAACATAGTAATTCAACTCCGTAACCATATTTTCTAGCAATGGTGCTAACATTTAATGTTTCCTAAAGTACATCTCCCAAAAGTATAAAGTAGATACTAAGAAAATATAGAATCCAATGAGGTTAGGATCATTCCCATAGGGAATAGGATGAAATCCAATTAAATATTTGTCTAAGTAATTGGCAAGTAAGTAAAGAGGGGGTTTCATAAATATAAGTGTAAGTAGTAATGATAATTGATTTGTTGGATTTGTAATCAGTAAGAGAAAGGCACTACAATTGTGTTCCCCAATAACATCATAAATCATAGGTTCCACACTTTAGTGATCTCTTATGATATTCAACATGCAGAATCGATAGGTTATGTATCATCTAATTGACTATGTTATGCCCCTTGTATATAACTATACCCAAGTACAAAGGTTAATATGTCATGAGTATTACATTATTGACCCCTATCTGTGATCCCAATATAGTTTATCTCATTTACCAGTTCTAGGATAATTAAATAAAAACAACTCCAAGTCTTGTTGTTGATTCACTATTCTAATTTGGCTACCCTTTATACTATCTAGGGTAGAGATTGGGAAAGTCCCAATGTGTGCACTCATTGAAACGCAATCAGATAAAAAAACAACAATGCATGCCTAATAACCCTTCAAGAATCACCTTGTACTTTGAACACTATTTTGTTAATCTAGCATGGTTCCCACAACCCTAGTTGTGGCTTTTAGATACTAATAATTGTAAGAATTCAAGAATAATTTAGATAAGAAAACATAATCATGCACTTACAGTAACAAGATGAAAAACTTAGAAATCTCACTTTAAATTAAAACCCTAAAAATTGATGCTTATAATTCCAAGACCAAGATTGTGCCTTACAACCTTACAATAATGTAATAGAGCATAGAACTATCATAAAACCTAATAGGTGTATTTATAGATACAAAAAGAATCCTATCCTAAACTGCATAGGAGAAATAAGTCAATAAGTTCCTATGACTCATAGACTGGAGTCGTGGATTAGTCTATAGGTTGTAAGTCCCTGCGTAAAAATCAAATTTTTTGTGTCTCTTTAGTATCTGGTTCACAGCTGCAGTCCTTATTTGACACACTTGTTCCACACAAATTGTAAATTCTAAGTTGATTACTTATTTGTAGGAGATTTCATGGTTATTAAAGACTTCTCATCACCGTCATAGGTTTGGACAATTTGAAGTGTAAAGTGGGACTCTTGGGAGCATGCCTAATATCATTAATAGAGAAAACTAAACTTCTTGGGACAACTTCTTGTCTTGGATTTGTTTGTTGTATAAAAGGTTCTCCACTGTCCCTATTAGCATAATTCCATTGATGGACTCACTTCCTTTGGGAAGTTTCTTGAAAAAGAGAGGTTCTATGTGCCTGAAATATCTCTTTATCTCATTATGTGTTCCTACTCAAGAGCGCACCGATGAGAATAGTGTCCTTGGCACCTTTCTTTATTACCTTTTTGCATAAATGTTATTCATAACCATATTGAATCAACATCTTATGTAAGAATAAAATGCTTAAAAAGGAAGAGTATTGTGTGCCTAAATGTTTTGACTCTATCCTTGAATACATTGTTTGCTAAATCTCTCGAGCCTAATTGCATTCTTAAAGTTAGTAACATCTTGAATGAGGCTTTTTTGCTTGATTCCTTTTATACCATCTCTTTTCTTATGATCATGTCCATGCTAGTTGCAGAATTATTTTATTTGAAGATGGAATTAATTTGCTTGGTCCACTTATTTGATAAATAATACAATAAGGGTTTTTCATATCTTTGACCTAAAAAAACTCTTGTGGACTTTTTAATCATTGTTGGCACTACTTTCGATGTGGTCTCTTGGAGAGATAATAAAACAGTTGTGCCTTATGATCCTAAAATGGATGTGGTTTTACCTTTTTGGTTTGTTAATTCCATTATGACCTTTGTGGTTTTCTTATGTCTTGGTAATTCTCATAGTTGGTTCCCCTGTACCCTTTTTAATACATTTTTCATGTTAAACACAAATGACTCTTGGTTATATGTTAAGTGCGTACAACCTTATCATGACGATAAGATTGATTTTGCTAACACCAACCCTCATGCCAAGAGGATATTGTAGTTGTTTGTTTTCCCTATGGTTTTGCAATATTCGAATTCAAAGTCAACTCCTTTTCTAGAAGTAAAGGATGATATATCCCAAATCGGAACCAAAACTTTAAGTCTTATAATTCGAGGTCAACACATAGAATCCAAGACATGATCACCTTAAGGATTCAAGGATGTGCTTAGAGGACCTTCTTTGAGTTCTTGAACAAATAATATCATATTTGGGAGATAGCTTAGAGGTTGGGATACATTGAAGGAGCTCAAAAGAAAGGAATGATGGATTGTATAGGTGTGATATCTTTTCTAGAGATTAATCAGAGGCTTGTCCAGCCGCTAAAGGAGTCGTCAAGACAAGTCCATGATGATGGGACACTATCTAGGTGTGACGACTCACCTGGTAGTCAGTCACCACCTTGAATAACTATCAAGGGAGCCATAAAAGGAGGGACATAAAGAAATCCTTACTTTCCTATAGTAATGTCTTGTGTATTGGTTAGTCACCGCCTTGACTAACTACCAATTGTACCATCGAGATAAAGTAAATACCCCATGGGCTATTTTATTAATTTGATTCAAGGGTCACTTTTAGATCTATTTGTATTAGACTATAAATAGAAACTCGTAAGTCCTTATTTCCTTAGGTTTTAGATGATGATTAAGAATGGAAACTCTTGAGAGAGTGTTTGAGAGCTTAGAAAAGCTCATGTTGTATTTTGTTTAGAAAAGGTGATTGTAAGGGCTTTTGCTTCCTTTGCAGCCAACGTATGAGATTAGGTGCTTATTGATAACAAATTTAAAGGGTTTTGAATTTTAAATATTCATTAGTTCCTATTTATTTCTATCTTCTTTGTGTTTATCTATCTATCTTCTTTATTTATCGATTGTTCCTTCATTTTTGTAATTAAATTCTCATTTTCATATTTTTGGTTGTATCACCTTCTCAACCAATTTTGTCTCAAGGATAACTTCAGATATGGGACAATAAGGGCTAGAAAGATAAAAACTAATAGGGTGGCGATGTCCATAGTCATTTCATGGAACTTTTAAGCTGAGAAATATTAAAGATAGGGTATTATATCTATACATTAGTGGGTAATAACAGTTTATATGCCAATGCACCAACTTTGGCCTTAATAGTATAAGGACCACGATACTTATCTGCTAGCTTATTAAAAGGTATAGCAACTAGTGAATCCTTATATATAAGGTTTTAATTTCAAATAAATTAGTCACCAACATCAAATGATCTTTCTATTCTATGTATGCCAACTAAGTCTTCATCCTTTGTTGATCAATTAATAATTCCTTCTCAGACCTCGAAAGATCTATCAACCATCTCATTAGTTGTTTCTCCAACTAAGTAGGGCAGATGGATATGGGATTTCTAACCTTAGATTACCTCATATAGAGTGACCTTGATAGTATTAAGGTAAGTAATGTCATACCACCATTCAGTAAGAGGTAGATATGTAGGCTAAACGATAGGGCTATAGGAGCAAAAAGGCCTCAAGTAGGTTTCTAAGGTGCTATTCAATAACTCTGTTTGCCTAAATGTTTGGGGGTAATATACAGTGGATCTTTGCAACTGCACTCCTTGGAGGGTTAAAAAATCCTACCAGAATGAATTGTAGAAGACATGATCCCTGTATCTAGTCAAAGTAACTAGCATAGCATGGAGTTTGAAATCATTAACCAAGTAACACTAACCTACACATTGGATAGTGTAAGGATGTTTCACTTTTAAGAAATGGTCATACTTTCTAAGCTTGTCCACAACTACTAATATCATATCCTTGACTTTGGATTTAAGAAAGATCCTCTACAAAGTCAAGGCACATATTAGTCCATACCTTTTTAGGGATAGGGAGTGATTGTAACAACCCTGGGTAAGTAGTACTATCGCATTTATGACTTTGACAAACATCACATTTGTTGATGAAATATTTAATAGCTTGAACAAGAGATTTCTAATAAAAGAGTGATTGAAGTCTCTTTATAGTTATAGACATTCCAAAATGCCCTTATTGGGGTATACAATGCCACAATCTACTAATAGTTTGCCACAACTGTGTATCAGCTCCCACCGCTAGTCTCTCTTCGATCTAACTTGGTCCTTCTACCAAGTATATACTTGAAAGGCTGAACCTATAGTTTAATAATCAACTCCAGCAGCGTAACATCCTATACCTAAAATTCCTTAATGTACTGAGACAAGGTATCATTAGGAGTATGAATTAAAATAGTCGATAACTCAGCATCATGCTTCCTGGATAAGACATCAACAACTTTGTTTTTAGGTCCTTTCTTGTGATCTATAGAAAAAACAAAACCCATCAACATTTATATCCAACCACCTAAAATCTATTTGAATGTACTGATTTAGTAAGTGTTTCACTGTCTTCTAATTATTCTTCACAACAAAAGGCATGCCAATAGTTAGTAAGACCATTTGATAGTTCCCTATCCTACATTGACATAGCTTGGTGTCTAGGTTCTAAGGATTTCCTAATATATGCAATGAGATGTCACTGTTCCATTGCCATAGCTCCAATACCAATTCCACTAGCATCTGTTTCTAGAGAAAAGTCTGGCATTGCTAATAATAGTGCAGAAATTAAACCATGCTCCAATATCTCAGAGGCTATAAAAGCATAATTTGACCATACAAGCCCTTCCTTTTTAATTAAATTATGTAATGGAATGCACACAATTCTAAACCCTTTAATGAATCTTCTTTAGTATCTTGCAAGCCTTAAGAATCCCCTTAATTGTTTGCTATAGGCCATATTACATAATAGTAATGTAACAACCCTCATAATAATTTTTTATTTTTTTATGCATTTTGAACATTTTTCCCCTTCTCATAGTTGTGTTATGGTACTTTTATTTTGGTGGTGTGGGTGGCATGATTTCCAAGATGCTTGGATGAGAATTATTTTAGTTTTTTATTTTGGAAGGTTTGAAAGTTAGTATGGTTAACTAATGACAATATTTGGTGATATTAAAGTCATAAGGATATTCCAACACTTTTGTTTAGCTCCAGAATATGGTTTGGGGGTTAGTAGAACCTTTAGTTCAAGTCTTGAGCCATTAATGTATTTTTTTTTAGTAGTTGATAGGAAAGTTGGAAGTTTAAGACTTAGGTTTGACTTTGATCAATATTTTGATCCAGACGACCACTATTCGGTATTTCAATGGTTCCATTGAGTTTGAAATATAGTTTTTAATCTAGAAACATATTTTGTTAATGGGGTTCCAAACGAGGGGGTCCATTCAATTGTTTTAAATTTTTTCTTAAACTAGTTTCAGTTGTTCTGTGCCTTCTTCATATTCGTGAGAGGCGTTTCACATTTGTGAAGGAGGATGTTTCTTGGTTTTCACATTCATGCGGGGTGGATAGCATTTGTGAATAATGTCGTTACATGGTTCGATTAGAGTTAGTCTTCATAAAGATCTGGTTTCATTCATGATGGGCTCAGGTTTGAGTCGGTTGCATTTGCAAAGTAGGAAATTATTGTGACAAAATTTAATTCTCTTTTTTCAAGCTAAAACCCATTACTCAATTTTTTAAACTTGAGAACTCATTTTTGGTAGATTCAAAAAGTTTTATTCTTCAAGAATTATTCTTTGCTATCATTCTTATACTATATTTACACATTCTCCAGTGAATTATTTATGATACCATCTTCAAATCTAGATTTTTAAATTGGAGATTTTGGGACTAGTGTTAAGAGATAATACTTTAATGATTTAAAGGTCAGTTTTAACTTTATATTCGATAAAATATTCTATTTACTTAAATTTTGGGTAATAAGATTTTTCAAATAAAATTTAAGTTTTACCTTTTTGGTCTCAGTTAGACTTTTGAATTGACTTTTTAGACCCGAAATAAAAGTATAACAATATAGATGCCTATGGTTTCTTTTCTTATATATGTAGAATATATATTTAATCATATCATTTAGAGGTTTTACGAAAGAAAATTTTTGGTTTGACTTTTTGGGCTTCTCTTAAAGAAAGTTGAGACTTTTTTCGAAGTGTTTATGTGCTAACTGATTCTAAAGGGACTAATGGAAATGGGGTATCCCGTATAAATGAGATGACAAATATTTATGTGGTTATCGGTGTACCATAAAAGGGTTAAAATAGTTAATTTTCTTCTTTGGGTTGTTTCCTCTGTTTGCTAGCATGGATATTGTGAATTGTAGTTGAAAGTGATTTATTGAATATGCTAGTTTTTTATTTTACTTCTAATTACCAACATGGGTTGTGGTGGAGTGAATGGGGTTGCTCCACCCTTAACCAGAGGTCGAGGGTTCGACCCTGGCTATGGATAAAACTTTTTTGAGAGCACAGCCACCTTAATGGGCCCTACAACATGCGATCCGAATTAGTCGGGGATCCAATGCGGACACCGGACACCGGATGGAAAACCAAAAAAAAAAATTACTTCTAATTGACTTGAGTATGTTTATAATGATATTTGATGAAAAATTGATATTTGGGTTATTTAAGGTGCGAAAAGAGAGTATTTGTGATTGTGAAATTCGAAAGAGGTGAAGTTGATTTTTTTCCTTTGTCCCAATTTATATGAGTTAGTTTAACTTGGTATGAAATTTAAAAAAAGAAGATATAACTACATGACTTAGCAAACATAAACTTCTAATTACCTATTTTATCTGGGTTTTAATTAATGGCAAAATACTCTTCTGGACCCCTGTACTATATCAGTTTTGTAAGTTTGACACTTCTACTTACATGTTTTTCATCTGAACCCCTGAACCTATTAAAAAGCAACTTTTTAAACACAATTTCTGATGTGGCATCCTATATGGCTGGGACCACATAGGAGCATGTGTTTTACACTCCGCATCAGCCAATTAATAAAGGTCCCCAACGGTCAAAAAGTGCACTATAAATGCTACCTAAATACTCCTTCTTCCTTATTTCTTCCAACGGCTTTATTTTCATCCCTTCTTCTACATTTTTTCTCTCTCCAAGTTCTTGTGCTTTAATTTTTTTCCCTGCTATGCTTGTAATGTTGGAAATTTAATTTTTTATGTAATTTTTTGCAACACCATGAAAGTTCGAATTTGTTACTGTGAACTTTACGCGGAACTTAAGATGTTAAGACCACCAACCAATCCCAGAAGAATGTTTTGGGGTTGTCAAAAATATTAGGTTGGTACTGGTTGTGTATTCTTTTGATGGGCCTATGAAAATGAACAATACAAAGGTAGACATCGAAGGCAACGAAGACAACAAGGACTGGAAAGATATGGAAGGCACGAAAAACTTGAAAGACCAAGCATTATTATTGATATCACTGTTATCATTATTGTTGTCATCTGGTTTCTATCTATTATATTATTTAAGATGGCTTGATCAATGTAGTTGGTGTGTACAATGAAATGAAATTAAAATTTAATGACAAAAAACATGCAATATATAATGTCTTAACAAGAGTTAACATGAAAATGCTTGTCGTAACAACATCTTAAATGAGAAATGAACCATGTCTTAAAAATTTGTCTTAACAACACTTGGGATCAATACAGAAAGAGAATTACACTAATATGTTCCTTGAGTGCTTGTTGTGGAATGATTTTTGCTGGCTTGAGTTCTTGATGTGGCTTGAGTGGTTGTAGATGATTTTGCCTTTGATCTTTTGTTACTCTGTTGTTATAGCTGTCTTTGAGTTACTGCAGCTCCACCTTTCCACCTTAGTCCATTTGGTTTGAAACCCAAGTCAATATTGGTTGGAACTGAACAAATAAGTGTTGGACTATGCAATACTCTATCAGTATTTCCATACTGTAAAAATAAAAAAATCAGTTATTCATGCACTAATTAAAATTAGTTAAATGTAAAGTGCATTATATGAAACTTACCCTCTCTACCACACTGCCACTTGGTCCAAACAGCACACCAAAACCTGCTTCTTTTGCCTTCTTTTTCCTTGTCTTTTATATGCCAGATTTACACCACCTCTCAAAGTTGTACTAGTCTTCCTCTTTTGGTTACCAATACCACTAGTAGACTGCTGAGTTGTAGATTGTGTAGCAGTAGCACCCAGTGTTGTTGGTGCACTGTGAGCATTTGCAGGCCTTCCTGAACATCTTGGTGCACTGTGAGCATTTGAAGGCCTTCCTGCAAGCCTTCTATTGCTTGATTTAGCATTTACAGGCATCTATTCTGTAGCTGTTGAAGCATTTGCATCTCTCACAGCAACAGCAGCTGCAGTACTAGTGCTGGCTTGCATACTTGGTTGACTGCCACAGCTACTACTAAAATCTTTTTTCTACAAAAAAAATATGAAAAGGTCAAAAACATATTCAAAAAGAGTAAAATTCATCAATAAGAAAAAATTTAGCTTACCAAAGTTGGACATCCTTTCTTGTTGTGTCCAATACACTTGCACACAGAATATGTCATTTTTCTTCCCGTTCTTGTAGCCTTTCCAAACTTCTTCTTAACAGCTTCATCCTTAGCTTTCTTTCTATTTTTACCTGGCCTTCCTGGCATGGGAGTAATCTCAGGTGTCTCAATTGGTGGTCTTGTGCTTCTTGGCCACATGTTAATATTTGTTATTGGTTGAATATACTTATCATATTCCTTCAGGTATGTTTCCCTTTGATACCAGTGATCAACAAATGACTCCACATTCCATCCTTTGTAATGCATTGCAGCAATTGTATATGCACAAGGAATTTCCTTTAGTTGCCATGACCAACAACTACATTGCTTCCTCTTCACATTAACAACATGTGTATAAGGTGGATCACCAATCTCAAAACCCATATCACCATTAAACCTCACCACACAGTTGGCTGCATATTCACCATTCTTTGCAAGAACTTCCATAGCCATTGGTAATACATCAGTGATCCATTTTTCAGAAAAATCTCTCATTTGATTCATTCTTTCCATGACTTTGCATCTTATTTCCTCTAACATGGTGATAATTGTCTTGAACCTAGCAGCTAAAATCCAACTATTAAAAGTCTTACACATATTGTTCTCAACCACATCAGACCTGCTATGTTCCTTAAAAAAGGTCCTACACCATGCCTCTTTGTTGTACTTGAGAAAATCTTCCACAATTTCAACACCCAACTCACTTAGTTCATTAAGTTTCTTTTGCAAGTACACTTTAAATGGGGCCCTTGCAACCTACCAGAATTTTTTCCTCCTTTCCTCACCACTTCAAACCTGCTTCCAGTTGGCCCATATATGTCTAACACACCATCTATGCTCAGCATTTGGCAATATATTAGTAAGTGCCAAATGAAAACCCTATTGAAACATGTAAAATAGTAGTTAAACATGAAAGACATCATTGCAGTAAACTAATAAATAACTGAAAAATATGAACATATGAAGAGTCATACCTTTTGCATATCAGACATTAGTGTCAAGTCTTCACCCCCATTTTCTTCATGTTTCAAATCATGGCTGATGCACCTAAGAAACCATGACCATGTGTCCTTGGTTTCCTTATCAACCACAACCCATGCTACAGGGTACATTTGATTATTTCCATCTTTGGAAATGCAAGACAACAAGATACCTTTACATACACCCTTGAGAAAGGCACCATCTAAACCAATTATTCTTCTGCAACCCTCTTTCTATCCACTTTTTAAGGCCCCAAGATAAATGTAAATGCCCATAAACACCTCTTTTCCTGGAATTGCATTCTTGGATGTCCTAATAGATACAGTGGTACCAGGATTGGTGGTCCTCAACTATTCAGCATAGGCATACAACCTAGAAAAATCTTCAACAAAATCACCAAAATGTTCATTCATAATTCTGATTTTTTTCTTTCTACAGGTTGTTTTACTAACATACAGCCCATAGTTTTTTCTTAAAAATGCTTGAATCTGATGCAATTTTATTGATGGATCACTCATAATCCTATCCTTGTAATGCTTACTAATCCACAAAGGGTTGCACATCTTATTTCTTGTGCTTTTACAACACTTGTGTACAGGGAAGTAAGTTTTCATAGTAAAAAATCTTGTGTTATCAACACTTTCAAGAATACCCAAGGACAACCCTTATGCTTACACTTAGCCCTTACCCTTTCCTTCTCATTAGGTTTCAACTTAAGGTTCACACCTTTTTGAATAGAGTAACTCTGCAGTGCCTCTCTAAACTCAATAGCATTCAAAAAAATCATATACAACTAAAAATATACCTTCTTTGCAGTTTTATCAAAGTAGATCTTGCTAGAAGAAGTTCTAGGTAGTGGATCTACCACTTCATCATCATCAACAGAATTTTCTTTCTCTTCATCACTAATTTCACTATCCGGATCTGAACTATCAAAATAAGGGTCATCCCCACTCAGTTTACCTTCATATCTTACCTTCATATCTAACTCCCTTGTTCTTACAAATATCCTCAAAATGAGCATCTATCTCTACTGGTTCAGATGGTATCTCATCTAGATTGAACCTATCAGCCTTTTCTTTTGCTTGTTTTTTAATGTTAGCCTTCCTAACTTGAAGCAACTCTTCATCAAAATCACTCAACTCTTCAATGTTTTCATCAACATCATAAAGTGAATCACCATCAGAATCAGTCCAATCAAAATCTAATTCAGAATAAGATGTTTGGAGATGGTGGTATGTGGAGAAATCATTAAATTGACCTTCACCTAAGTCTACACAAAAAACCTTAGCTTTTCCTTTTTCTACCCTAGGAGGCTGATTTTCATTTATATATTCATCTTCATTTATATCCAATGGATGAGATAAAGACACATCATCCCTATCAGGTTCAAAAGGGGCTACCACATCACCATTACTAAGTACTAATAATGGTGGGGTGGCTACTACATCATCATTAACAAGTATAGGTTCACTAATTTGGTGAACCACATATACATCAACCAAATCTCCATTTTTTAAACTACTGATAAGGCTTAAAACATCAATATCATTTTCTAACTTGTAATAATAGCCTTTTTTGTTTACTCTACACCAAAAGTTTTCAATTTTTTCCACATCTAAATCTGTTGCTAAGTTATGAAACAGCATAACATGAAGCTCATCAACATCTACTCTAATTTTATCAGGAATACGAATTCCATTTGCATACCTTAAATCAGGGTCTGACAAAAAGACACCCCATAGGTGAATTGAATTGTTACAATTATATCCATTAATTTACAAAACCTATACAATGACAACATAACATAATCATTAGGCAATTATCTACAAAGCCCTAATTTTTAAAGAAAAAACTAAGGAATAAAAACATCAATTCTGATTTTACCTAAAAAAAATCTAAAGTGTAATTGAAATAACAAAACATGCCATTGAAGGCACAAAACGATTATACACACGTTTAATAGGAGCATTAAACAACAAAAAAATCAAAAGCCCCAAAATTTTTGGATCCAATTCTGAATTGACCAAAAATACCCTAAAATTTAATCGAAATAATGAAAAATGTCATCGAAGGCATAAAAACTGCAATATATAGCCATAATAAGAGCATTAGACTACAAAAAAAAAAAAAACAAAAGCCCCAAATTTTTGGTCTTAATTTTTCAGTTTACGAAAAATCTCAAAAACTCAAAATTCTACCTTAAAACCAGATATATGCCATTGAAGGCATATCATCACTTCAAATACTACCTACAACAACACTACAGACGAAAAAGAACAAAATCACACAAAAGATTATAGAAAAAAGCTTGTAATCTCAAAAATCCTAAAATCAGTAGAACGGACCACCATTTAATCGACTACAAGCTTCAGAATAAACAACCACATACTACAACTACACCAAAATGTTAAATACTTACAAGGATTGCAAGAAGCTTCAACAACTATCGGCCTAAATTATCTTAAAATCGTTCTAATTTTTAATTTCGAATGAGAGAGAGGAGAGACGAAGAAAAAGGCTTAAAATGATCTAAATTTTAGGTCAAATTTTACTATTTATACTCTACACACGTCATTTCATATGTGGAAATTATTTTACACAAAATTAATGACGTGGCCGCAATTGTGCAACACGCACAGTTGAGTAGACCGACAAAGGGTTTAAAAAGTTGCTTTTTAATGGGTTCAGATGACAAACATGTGAGTAGAAGTGTCCAACTTTAAAACTGACATAGTATAGGGGTTAAGAAGAGCATTTTGCCTTAATTAATTACAATGCAGAGTCTCTCTTGCCAAGTAAATACAATTCATAGCCTCCTTTATTTTCTCCCTTAATTTTTTCTCTTTCTCTATCTTTTATTTCTCCTTCTTTTTTTTTACTTTTTCAGTTTTTTCTTCTTTTTTTCTTTTTCTTTTTTTTCATTTTTTCTTTTCCTTTTTTTCTTTTTCATTTTTTTCCTTTTTACTTTTTCATTTATTTTTATTTTTTATATACTAGTTTAGGTGTACGTGTCTCGCGTGTGTATTTCACTTTAATAAATTCAAACGTTACACAGGTGTACGCGCCTCGCATATGTATCTCACTTTAATGAATTTAAACGTTACACTAAATAGGATATTTATTTAAATTGATAAAAATGAGTATAATAATTAAATTTAACATCTTTTGAATATGTAAAGATGAAGAATTTATTTAATTAAACCTAACCTTTACCAAAAAAAAAAAATTCAAAGCCGATTGACATTCATCTACCACCTGTAAATTACAACCTTTACACAAAAAAATTCTCAAAGCCAATAAACATTCATCTACCAGCTGTAAACTACAATAAAATAATATGATAATAGAGATATCAAAACAATACATCTAACTCTAATCTTTACACAAAAAAAAATCTCAAATTAGAGATATCAAAACAATACAAAAAAAGAGATATCAAAACAATACAATAAAATCTAGCCTTTACACATAAAAATTTCTCAAAGTGATCGACATTCATCTACGACCTGCAAATTACCACAAAATAATATACTAATAGAGATATTAAAACAATAAAGTTAAACCTAACCTTTACCTAAAAAAATAATTTAAATCCAACGTTATTCATCTACTATCTGTAAATTAAAATAAAACTATACGATAATAAAGATATCAAAATAATGTAATTTAAACTAACATTTACACAAAAAAAAAATTCAAAGCGAATCAACATTCATCTACGATCTGTAAACTGCAACAAACAATATGATAATGATTACAAAACTCCAATCTTCAATGAAAATAATTTTTGCCTGAGAGGAAATTGTGACCCTAAAGGACGACTTAAATGAAAATAAAATAAGAAAATATAGTGAAAGTAGAAAATAAATTTATTCTTTGAATATGACAATTGCTTTATCAACACACATTGAATTGCTTCATAATACAGTACAATATGACAATTGCTTTATACAGGCACACCCTGAAATAAAGTTTTAAATAATTTGTACACATATTTAGATGGTTTTTTTCCAAAAAAAATAAAGTAATTGTACAAAAGTAGGACAAATTTATTATTTTAGTGTATATGTTGAATTCTATTTCAAACAGTTGTACAATCCTAGACTAATAAAGTAATTTTTTTACTTTTACGATTGTATTTATTTGTCAAATATAAGGTACTATAATTAAGACTCTTTTAATAATGGTATTTTTTTTGTTTTTCCAAAAATATATATTATTAGTATTTATGTATAATTATAATTTGAAAAAAATAGTAAAAAGACGATTTTGTCTAAAGAAAAGTGTTTTAATAAAGGGTAAAAAGTTCGAATCACTTTTATAAAGGTTTTTACACTTTTAATATATTATAAACATTTTTTCTTTTCCGTTTAAATTATCTTAATTATAAACAAAGGGTTATCTCTTTCCTCTGGTCTTTGTGGCTATTTAATTTGTATGGAATCAATATTGAAAAGAAAAAATAATTTTACTTCTATAATGAACACAATAATTGACTTCAATGACGTTTGGTCATTATATAAAGAGGAGGGTTACTTAATAATGTCAATATGTCTTTATATTTTTTTATTGTTATTTATAGGGGTGAGCATGGTAAGGTACAATACAGTATTTTACATTTTGATACGATTACTTCGATAAAGAATAATATCATTATTATACCAAATTAGTTCGGTATAGTTCGATATTTTTAAATTCGATTTTGGTATTTTACGGTATGGTAATTCGATAACCATACTTTATTTGATTTCGACTTACATATATTCATATAAACAAACTATAACTTTAAACTTTAAAAACGTCTCCGTCATATCATAATAACAACTATCTTTGTTAATCAATTACAAAAGAGGAACATTTCAATCACGATTGGATAGTTCAAGATGTAAAATCTGAACATTACCTAACTTAAGCATAGTACTCCTAAATAATAAGCTTCCCAAAAAACTTATTTCTGAATAAAAGTTACTTTTATGTTTAATTGGCTAATGGATGATATATATAAATATATTTAATAATCTTAAATATAATATATATGAATTTTATATATTATTAAAAAACTTCAATGCGGCATATGCGATTTTGGTATTTACTGCATAAATACTAAAACATCGAATCGAATACCAAAATAATTTAAAACTCTTACTAAATACCAGAATATCCATACCGCAATATAAAAAATTTTGATTTTGATATGGCATCCATGTCCACCCCTAGTTATTTGGAAGATAACTTTCTTTTTTTTCGCTTATGTTTTGCTTTGTGTAATGGGTCACGAGTTTTTGTAGTTTTAATTTCTTTACAATTTTGTTTCAGGTCCACACTAAAGGTTTGTGGGCTGCGGCTAACAATCACGTGGTATTTATTTCCTTTTGTTTTTTTCTTTTCAAGTTTTTGAACTATTTTACACATTCTATTCCATGTCTTTATGTATTTAAATATTATGAGAATTTTCTAGAATTATGACATATTCAAGTCATCCTTTAGTCAATAGTGAGTAGGACTAATTATAGTGTCTTTATTATTATTACTAGATAGGTATGTCCGTGCTTTGCACGGGCCCAACGCTTAAATTTGCTATAAACCTAATATAATAGAGCATGTAAGTCATTACAATATAGTGCATATATTTCATGACTCTAATAAGTTGGGATATGCACAGAGACAAAATATGGTGAAGTTCAAAACTATATAAGTTTTGAGGCATTTATGAAGCAATTTGCATACTGAATAGGTAAAGCATAAAAAATGCCAGCCTGTAATTTATGGGATACAACAAAACAAGTCAATTTCTCCTCTCCAAAAGAAATCTTAATACCACGTCCCACAACTTATTTCGTCAAAACAATAATAGAATCGCTCATCATATTCGAATTGATACAGTGAAGTCATTGAAGAAATAGCAATAATGATGGGTGAAAAACACCAAATATTGACATAATGTTCTCTTCACTGGACCTTTCCAGGAGGTTTGATCTGAAGGGAAGCATTATGCTTGTATTCCAAAAATGGCAATCAGAACTTGAATAGGTCAATCTGGTATAGAAGTCAACGTCACAAGTAGGAACAACAGTTGGCAAAACAAAACCTATCTGGGCATCAGTTATATCAAACTTGACATGGAAGCCATTGGAATGAATTTTTGGAGCATCAGTGAGCTGTAAAATTAAAGCCCAAAAGAAAAAGTTAGCAAAAGAAAGTTTTCGAAAATCAAGGACATGCACGAAAATGCCACCACTGGACTTTTCCTTCAGAGAGAACTAAAGAGACGTTAGCATAAAATTAAAGCCCAAAAGAAAAAGTTAGCAAAAGAAAGTTTTCGAAAATCAAGGACATGCACGAAAATGCCACCACTGGACTTTTCCTTCAGAGAGAACTAAAGAGAGGTTAGCATAAAATTAAAGCCCAAAAGAAAAAGTTAGCAAAAGAAAGTTTTCGAAAATCAAGGACATGCACGAAAATGCCACCACTGGACTTTTCCTTCAGAGAGAACTAAAGAGAGGTTAGCATGTTAAAAATCTTCTAATCTGTGAGTACTTTGAACAAAACTATACATCATCTTTTCTTTTTCGAGAAAATAACAATGGCAGCGTGTGTCTGTCTAAACACAGTATTTTGTAGGCTTATTTTTTTTGTTATTGTATGTTGTTTTTTTCTACTTTCTACACTGTTGTCTTTTTCTTATATTATGTCCTCTAAAATATTTCGTCTTGTGGCAGGGGTCTTTTGGAAACAACCTCTCTACCTCACCTCTAAGATAATGGTATAGACTACATACACTTTGCCCTCCCTACACCGCATTTTGTGGGATATATTGAGTTTGTTGTTTTTTAACCTACTCTCCGGTATATAACTGGAAAAGAAATCATGTTGCAAACATT
This sequence comes from Capsicum baccatum var. pendulum, assembly GCA_030864225.1. Classification (NCBI taxonomy): domain Eukaryota; kingdom Viridiplantae; phylum Streptophyta; class Magnoliopsida; order Solanales; family Solanaceae; genus Capsicum; species Capsicum baccatum. The sequence continues at coordinate 48,830,749 of CM061551.1, read as the reverse complement.
GCTAGTGAGACTTTCCATTCTTTTGAGAAATTAAAAAGAATTTCTTTTTCAGCAGCATATGCTTAACCAATTCACTTCAGAACATCCTCCAGATCATATGCGATGTGAGGAGAAAGCAAACAGAGACCTACAGAACACAGTTTATAAAATGACTACTTTCTGCCGATGTAAATATGTTGTATATGTAATGCGGCAAATTAAGAGCTAACGGTAGGTACCTTAATAATCAACGCAGGTTGTATTGCAAGAACAATAATTGGAGAAAGCAAAACAAACGAAATAATTACACAACAGGATCTACAATAGTTTAACCTAACCAATTTTCTCCATTGAACTTTCTCCATCTCTCTCTCTCTCTCTTAGCTCAGCTTCCAACGGCTCTCTCCCCCCCCTCCTCCCCCCCCCCTCTCCTCTCCCTACCCCCTGGTCCCCAGTTCCGGCGCCGGCGCCGGCCCCAGTCCCGTGCCGACCCCCGTCGCTGTCGCCGACCTTTGGCGCCGCCGACCTCCGGCAGAACTCCGGCAGACCACCCCGTCGCCGTCACCAGTCACCAGCCCCGAACTTCGGAGCCTCCGCCGACCCCCGGCAGACCTCCGTCGCCGTCACCATCGCCGAACTTCGGAGCCACCGCCGACCTCCGGCAGCCCACTCGCTCCCCAGCTCCTGCGCACCCACCAGCCGGCCCCAGCCCCCCTGGCCGTCGGTTTCCTGGTCCGGCGAGTCCCCCCCCCCCCCACACACACACCGGCTCCGGCGAGATTTCAACAGTCCCCAGCTCCGGCGAGACCCCCCACCCGCAGATCCAGCAGCCGACGCAGCCGACGCCCGGTGACTTCTAACCTTTGCTATTTCATTTTTATATTATGCTAGTCTTACTCCCTGTACCTTGATTTGCGTGTGATTTGTGTGCTTGTATTTCTTACTGCTGCTCTGTTTTTACTATCGTTTATTCATTTTTATATTATGCTAGTCTTACTCCCTGTACCTTGATTTGCGTGTGATTTGTGTGCTTGTATTTCTTACTGCTGCTCTGTTTTTACTATCGTTTATATTTTTATTTTGCTTAAATATTTTTATATTCTCTTATTTTCCTCGTAGTAGTGGCTGTGGGCAGTAATGGTAGGATAGGGTCATGTTTGAGGGGGTTGGGGCGTGGGGTTGTTGTGGGGGCAGGGGTTGAGGAAAGGGCAGGAGTGGGAGGGAGGCCAAGGTTTGGCCGCGGGGGTGGTCCGGGAGGGCGGGTGGATAGTGATGGTAGGCTGAGGGTTGGGTCTTGGAATATAGGGACCCTTCAGGGTAAGTCCGTAGAACTGGTGAAGATCCTTAGGAAGAGGAGGATCAATATTGCGTGTGTCCAAGAAACCAAGTGGGTAGGGTCTAAGGCTAGGGATGTGGATGGTTATAAGCTATGGTACTCTGGGAGCGAGAGGCGTAGGAATGGAGTTGGCATCTTAGTAGATGAAGAGCTTAGAGGTCAGGTCGTAGAAGTGAAGAGGATCAACGATAGGTTGATGACTATTAAGTTGGTCATCCGGGGGTTTACCTTGAACGTGTGTAGTGCCTATGCGCCCCATGTGGGCTCGGAGGGAGAGGAGCAGATGCGATTTTGGGAGGCTTTGGAGGAGGTGGTGAGAGGCGTGCCTAGCTCGGAGAAGATTGTGGTAGCAGGAGATTTCAACGGACACATCGGGGCGTTACCGGGAGGCTTTGGTGATGTGCACGGTGGCTTTGGTTTTGGGGACAGAAATGAAGAGGGGACTACTCTATTGGAGTTTGCGCGGTCCTTTGGGCTGGTGGTGGTGAATTCGGGCTTTCCGAAGAAGGACGATCACTTGATCACCTTTCGAAGCGCGTTAGCCAGGACCCAGATTGACTTTCTGTTGCTTCGGAAAGGAGATAGGGTGCTGTGTAAGGACTGTAAGGTTATACCGAATGAGAATCTTTCGACCCAGCATAGGCTCTTGGTTATGGATTTGGGTATAAAGAAGATTAGAAAGAGGAGATGTAAGGAGGGTAGACCTAGAATTAAGTGGGGCGGCTTGACGCCAGCGAAGGCGTGGGAGATAGGGGAGAAGTTGGCGGGAATGGGGGTGTGGCAGTATAAGGGGGACGTGGATAGTATGTGGGATAGGGCGGCGAGGTGCATCAGGGAGAATGCAACTGAGGTGTTGGGGGTCTCTAGGGGCCGAGTCGGGCACCATCGGGGGGATTGGTGGTGGAATGAAGAGGTGGAGAAGAAAGTGGGGGCCAAGAAAGGGGCGTATGCTAAGTTGGTTGAGAGTAAGGACGAAGAAGAGAAGCGGGTAAACAGAAAGGAGTACAAGCTAGCTAGGAAGGAGGCTAAGTCAGCTGTTACGGCAGCTAAGACGGGCCGCCTTTGAGAGCTTGTATGCAGGGTTACAGGGGAAAGGAGGGGAGAAAAAGTTGTTTAGACTCGCTAAGGCTAGGGAGAGGAAGGGGCGAGACCTCGATCAGGTGAGGTGCATTAAGGGGGAGGATGGTAGAGTGTTGGTGGAGGACGGCCACATTAAGGATAGATGGCAGTCGTACTTCCACAGGCTCTTAAATGACGAAGGGGATAGAGCTGTCGAGTTAGGGGATTTGGAGCGCTCAGAGGAGTGTCGGGATTTTAGTTATTGTAGACGGTTTAGGGTAGAAGAGGTTAGAGAGGCTGTTCGCAGGATGCAAAGGGGAGGGCGACGGGGCCGGATGAGATACCGGTGGAGTTTTGGAAGTTCGTTGGAGAGGCTGGTGTAAGGTGGTTGACTGATTTGTTCAACGAAATCTTCAAGACGGCAAAGATGCCCGAGGCTTGGAGGTGGAGTACCATGATCCCTCTCTATAAGAATAAGGGGGACATCCAGAGTTGCAATAACTATAGGGGGATTAAGTTATTGAGTCACTCTATGAAGATTTGGGAGAGAGTGGTCGAGACGAGGCTGAGACGGTTATTGTCTATTTCGGAAAACCAGTTTGGGTTTATGCCTGGCCGTTCGACGACGGAGGCAATTCACCTGGTACGGAGGTTGGTGGAACAGTATAGGGAAAGGAAGAAGGACCTGCACATAGTGTTTATCGACCTGGAGAAGGCATACGACAAAGTCCCTAGAGAGGTGCTTTGGAGGTGCTTGGAGGTGAGTGGAGCCCCGCAGGCATATATCCGAGCAATTAAAGACATGTATAAGGGAGCAAAAACACAGGTGAGGACGGCGGAAGGAGACTCAGAGCACTTCAACGTCTTGACAGGGTTACATCAGGGATCTACTCTTAGCCCTTTTTTGTTTGCTTTGGTGATGGATGTGTTGACGCGACGTATTCAAGGGGAGGTACCGTGGTGTATGCTTTTTGCGGATGATATAGTTCTGATTGACGAGACTCGAGGGGGTGTGAATGATAAATTAGAAGTGTGGAGACAAACCCTGGAGTCTAAAGGGTTCAGGTTGAGCAGAAGCAAGACAGAGTATTTGGAATGCAAGTTTAGTGACGTAAGGCTGGAGGATGAGGTGGTAGTGAAGCTGGAATCACAGGTGGTTTGTAAGAAGGATAGTTTCAAGTATCTCGGGTCCGTGATCCAGGGTAACGGGGAGATTGACGAGGATGTCTCGCACCGTATTGGGGCGGGATGGATGAAGTGGAAGCTCGCGTCGGGGGTGTTTTGTGATAAGAAGGTGTCGCCCAAGCTTAAAGGCAAATTCTACAGGGTGGTAGTCCGTCCGGCCATGTTGTATGGAGCGGAATGTTGGCCAGTTAAGAATTCCCACATCCAAAAAATGAAGGTGGCAGAGATGCGGATGTTGCGCTGGATGTGCGGGCTGACTAGGGGGGATAGAGTTCGGAATGAGATTATCAGGGAGAAGGTTGGTGTGACACCGGTGGAGTGCAAGATGCGGGAAGTTCGATTGAGCTGGTTCGGACACGTGAAGAGGAGGAGCATGGATGCCCCGGTTCGTAGGTGTGAGCGGCTAGCGTTGGATGGTTTTAGGCGGGGTAGGGGAAGGCCAAAGAAGTACTGGGGTGAGGTGATTAGGCGGGACATGGAGCAGTTACAGCTCACCGAGGACATGACCCTAGATAGGAAAGTCTGGAGGACGCGAATTAGGGCAGAGGACTAGGCCAGTTGGGGGTCGCTAGTGTAGGGAATTACTTGTTGGGGGTAGTATTCTGATTATGATTTTTCGTGTTCCTTATCCCTTGTTTCAGTACGAATCTGGGTGCTTTCCTTTGTTTTCCCTCTGTTTTTATTTCTTTTACTTATGGCTGCTGTATTTATGTTATGGATGTTATGTTGTGTAATCTTGTAACCTTGTTCGGTGCTTTACTTTGTATTTGTGTGGTATCTGGTGTTTTGTGTCTTGAGCCGGGGGTCTATCGGAAACAGCCTTTCTACTTCTTTAGAGGTAGAGGTATGGACTGCGTACATCTTACCCCCCCCAGACCCCACCAGGTGGGAATACACTGGGTTGTTGTTGTTGTTGTTGTTGTTGATCTACAATGAACCAAAAATGGAAGTGGACTTATACGTTATAAGCATCCCAAAATAATCACACTATCTACAGAAACAAAAATGCCTATGCTATGATAAGAGAAAACTTACTGCAAGTATCTGACCAATCTCATTGTCTATCCTCCAATTTAAACAGTCAACAAGCTGCAAAATGCTGATTACAGTTAGAATATTTACTCGATGCGATATTCATCGTGAAGGAATATTGAGATTGAAATGAGAATGAAATGAGAATGAAAACTGTATGCACCTAAATCTTTTGTGTTTTAGAGACACTGCCATCCCTAGCTTCGAGAAACCTCACTAGAGTTTCGGCTGGATACCCAGTAGAAGCAAAATTGTAGCATTTGGAAATAGCTTCCGACTTTGGAATGCCGTACCTTGTCGGCGTCACCATTGGGTGGGGTTTATCGATGCCCTCTCCTCTTCCACTACTTTACAACTGTTTCTGTATATTGAAAAAAGGTAAACAAAGGAAATTGAAAAAAAAAATGAGGGAAAAGGAACTGGTTGTGCAGTCACAATTTTATTACTGATAATTCCAAAATGAAGAGAGATGATTCTGGCGGTTACCATATGGATTCCAATGGAACCAACTTCCACTTGGCAGATTCCGAGCAACGTAGCTTCTCAGGTAGCTATATCTCCAGGAATAAAATCAAACTAATATATATATGTGTGTGTGTGTGTGTGAGAGAGAGAGAGAGCCCGCGCTCGCGGAGGCCCAATAATAATGACGTTGCTATGATTTGTAATCGCCAGGCAATTTTGTATGTTTCTATCAGAATTGCATCAAATTTTGACAAAAGCATCATAATAAGGAATCGATTTTGTTAATCGACCAGTGAAGTAAAAACACGTTACAAAATAACATGCATTTACAATGTAAATTCTGGAAAGAAATAGATATCTCCCACTCAAGCTACAGGATCTTGCTGCCATGGTCCTTAAGCTAATAAGTTGTTGTTTTCCACTCAAGCTGTAGGATCTTGATGAATCCTCAGACCAAAATGATAAATTTGCGGTTGTGAAGCAGAGCTAGTACATCTTGCAATACTTCTGAGGAGGCCCTTGTGAGTCCTTTAAAGAAGAAAAAAATCCTCAGAGAAATAAAAAGAGTAATGCAAAGTTAGTAGGATCAATCCTTGCAGCAGATATCATGACCACTCAATTCAATCTCGGGGATGAATCTATTACCACTATCATCTTGATGGATGATGAAGAAAAAGTCTAGTTGATAAGTAAAATACCAGTGATGTCATCTTGTATTAGGGGCCAAAAGAGGTTGAAGAACTTTTTGATGAAGTTGGTAGGAAACTGGCTTTATCTATCCAATGGCCGAAATTTAGACCACTTACCGTGAAAGAAATCTCCATTGCTCTCACATGCCTTTCCTATTAGTTGCCATGTTTTCCTTCACTACTATTTTTTTTCTTTTCTTTTTCTCCATCTTCATTACTACTTTAATTTGCTACACTTTAGCCTAGGGTCTTTCTGAAACAGCTGCTCTACCTTAATACGGTAGAGGTAAAGTTTGCATACAATCTACCCTCCCCAAGTTCCTTCATTTTCTGAAAATGGGCTAGGGACTCAGGTTTTCAGTTTCTCTAATATAACAGCTGAATAATGCACCAAAAGTCTTTTATCATTTTAACTTTAGTGGGGCTTAGTTGAATGAGTTGTGTGTAGTTTTTGAATGGAAGGTTCATGTCATTACTCAAACCAAGCAACCGCCAGTTGCAATTTGGTCAACATTACATTTTGTTAAGAATCATTGGATAGGGGATTACAAGGTGGGACCCGAATCCTAGCCAACAAGGTAAGGTAAAAATCGAGGTAGCCAACCACCAACTGAGCTACTACGTTTCCTGAGTTTGTTAAAACTCAAATGGAGAAATCTAGAAAAACTGGTCACTCGCAGAGAATGAATAATCAAGAATCAGACTGAAATCCTATATCCACGAGAACAATAACAGTGTAAAAGATCGATCTTTGGCTAAAAATTTCAATGAACAATTGGTGACATCACATTGACCTTTACTATGGATACACTCTTTGGAATAACACGACGTTTAACTAAGCATAGCATTCTCCAACTGCAGATTATATACATACTAACATAGGAATAAGGAAGTCTTAAATCAAAAACAACAGATCTAGAATAACTTTAATCTGCATATTTTGATCAATTTTCATTAGTTGACTTCTGATTCTCGTCAAGATGCTAGCTTTGAACATCCATCTACGCGAAATACAACCAAATTGCAATGACTTACCTTACTATGTTAAATTTTTGCATCCTAATTCATAATTATCCCGCCACAAGAAAAAATAACGAAAAGAAGAAAGAACAAAAAAGCAACAAGGAAAAATTGCATTTGCACCTTCATGTCATTACTCAAACCAGGCAACTGACGAAAGAAAATCAGTTGCAATTTGGTTAACATTCCATGAACAACCCAGCTTTACCACGAAGGGATGATATCTCCTCTTCAAGAATTGAGGGAGTTATGTAGTCTTTCCACAATGAGTCTCTCCAGAAACTACAACACAATAGAAGTAAAAGACCTATAGCTTAGCTGTGTTAGTGCACTTACAGTTTGGTGTTTGCAAGTGTCTTTTTAATTCGTTCAGACATCTGAAAGCCCGTATAAGAATAAATTTTTACAATTACTGATAGAGATAGCTATTCCTCCTCTGGTGCCTTTGTATGAGCTTATTCGATGGTCTTCCCACATAAAGTATCCGCCCTGCTTGAAGACACATACTACTTTTACTATTACTTAATGTGAAGTTTCATTTAACTTTCAGCTGTCGCATGAGAGCTTCTGCTCGGCTCAAAAATGCAGAGACATCACAGTTCCTCATTTCTGTTTTGACCCATCAGATTTCTCGAGTTACTACTATCAATGCAAGACAGAATGATTAACCAAAAAAAATATGCAAGGATGGAAAGAGGAACAAAAAAGTGCAGAAAGCTACCAACTTTCAAACTCCCTAACTCATAAAAACTACATCACAAATGCACTCAAACACAAAACCTCAACATATCTGGAGGGTCATGTCAAATATGTCTGTCCCAGTTGTTTTCTTCAGTTTCTGGACAGAAACAGCAACCATAGTTTATCTTATGAAATAGATACACCAATACATCAGATGGGAAACAGTTACAATTTCTTTAAAAGGTACTAAGTTATTAATATTGTTGGGTTCAAATCTCGGTATATAAAGGGTATAGGAAAGTCTAGAATCATCCTTTCCTTTACATTCTCTCTTCATTGATATTTTAAAGAGGCAGATTTGTTGCTTCTAGAAAGACCACAGTTGTAATAATTATGAAGCAGGGAGTATCAAACATTACAGAAAATTGAAAACTTACCAACATGATCAATGAATACCTTGGGTGAAGGAAGACTTCACTTTTGTGTTCTTTCCTTTTGCTCGACTACTCACTTCCGTATACCAAATCTCAGTATTAAGCATTGAATGCAACGTTTCCTATCGAGTTAAGAAAGAAACTTATGAGAAAGTGGACTAAGTCGATGCAGAAACTAAGTTGTCGAAATTATTAGGATTTAAGAGAGACCACCTACAAGAAGCATGGAATCCAATTTTTGAAGTGCTGGCAGATTCATATGGATGTCTGCACGAGCTTTTGGTGTTATTATCTGCTCGAATGAGAAGTGGAAACTCACAATGTAATTTCATACAACTACTACTATGCCTCGATCCCCATACAAGTTGGAATCGGCTATATGAATTCTCAATAAACATGTCGCTCCATTTAAGTCAGTTTGTCATATTACAACAACAACAACAACCAACCGAGTGTATTCCCACAAAGTGGGGTCCGGGGAGGGTTAATGTACGCAGTCCATACCGCTACCTCCGAAGAAGTAGAGGGGCTGCTTTCGATAGAACCCCGGCTCAAGATAAAGAATAGTAAATTAGGGGGGAGGGATGGGTGACATAAAAGAAAATCAGGAATAAGAAATGATAAAAATAGAGTTTGTCATATTACATCACAAATAAATCAAATCGACTTATTACCTCCAATCTCTGGCCTTTAGAACCACTTTGTTTTGAAGGAACCAACTCAATCATATGAGTGGTCGGTGAGAGCAACCAATCCATTTCCGTTCTCCATTTCCGCTTTCCTTCATCCTAAGTGGCTCCAATTTACATAGCTCTCCGAATACTGATGCTTTAAATCGAGTAGTAGCATTAGACATAACGAAAATTGGATCATGAAAGAATTAAAGTGGAAACTATAACAAAAGAATTAAGAAGACGCTGAGTTAGTGTAACATAACATATTGATAAAGAAGTAACATATTGATAAAGAAAACGGTACACATTCACTTGAGTTTTTTGAACTATTAATCGAGGGAAAACTCTGCTTTTCATTTGAATCAATTTGTTAAAAGTTCACAATGGGTAATACTTGGTTGGAACATATTCACAGTGTGAACCTCAAAAGCCTAATCATGCTACTATCCTTGTGCAACAGGCAGGTAGCACAGTTTCAGTAAGAAACATTGCAGGATTGATAAAAACTGTAGAATGTTTGTTGCTGTTCCAATCCACCCATGAAACTCCTATTATCTCTATTAAGCAAAGGCATCTATTCTTTTTATGGATTTTGCATGCAGAAAAAAAGTAAACATTGATCTATGTACTTGTAAGTGAAGTTGCTTTTCATTTAAAAAAAATTACACTAGTTCAGGTTAATATTAACAAGGCATAGAATGCTTACACTTTCTGAAAACTTTGGCGTGTGAATTTCTGCAGCTAAAGATCTGAACAGTGGAGTTACTTGATGAGGAGAACTGAAATCTGTTTACCTCAGGGTGGATACATGCAGAAGATTCCATTTTCTAATTCATGAAGCCCAGCTTGATAACTTGATCACTCATCTGAGATGTTTGTAATTCAGATTCAATATCCTGATGAAGCACACACACCTCAGCTTGACTTTTTCTGTTTTATCAGCAGGAGCATGGGATAGCAGAGTTGATCCCCTACTATACTCAGAACTGCCAACAGAATTTTCAGATAAAGCAGGCTGCCTGCAAATCAATATTTTAGATACAACAGCATATTGGCATAGGATAAGGGGTGTCGTTAAAAGCGAGCTTGCATGATCAATACCTCTAAGATGGTTGACTGCCTTTATTGCTACTACTTGAATCTGCTATCAGGTTCAAAATACATCTCAGGGAGCTGGAACTTGAGCATATCACCATCCTTTGTTTGTTGAAGAAAATCCCAGAATATCTGCACAATAATCACACTTTCCATTTAGAGTTTCTGCATGTTAAGCTTGGAGTTGCAGGTTGGTTTGTAGAACGATGAAACACAACAAACTGGAGGTGGATATTTGAAGAAACTTATCATTAGCAGCTCAAGAGTCTTTATCTTTCTTATGTGGTCAATGAGTAAATAAACGGAACTTTCATTTTTTTGCCAAAGAATTGAGCCATTAAGCTAGAGTAGACGGTTTAAGGCTGCATATAATAGACCATCGTGGTCCGGCCCTTCCCTGGAACCTCACATGAGGGAGCATCAGTGTAGCAAGCTCAAGAGTCTCTATCTTTCTTATGTTGTCAATGAGTAAAGAAACGGAACTTCCATTTTTTTGCCAAAGAATTGAGCCATTAAGCTAGAGTAGACGGTTTAAGGGTGCATAGAATAGACCATCGTGGTCCGGCCCTTCCCTGGAACCTCACATGAGGGAGCATCAGTGTAGCAGGTGGCCCTTTTTATAAACTCTTTCCATGACAACCAACTCCAAACAATTGAAACACAAAACATAATTAATTTCCAGAGTTGTTAGTTTATTAGATATAGCCGGAGAGGGAAAAAGCAAAGGGTAAAATGAGAAGGTTGAACAGATATGCATCCGTACCTACTACATCATAAAAACGGCAATTGCCATCTATGGATTCCACAATACCCTCCTGCATCAATCAAAAGCACTAAATCAACAAAAGCCCATCAAAAAATGCTGCAGAATAAGAAATAGCAGTTACTATTTCTTTAACATTAGTCCAATCAATTACTCGGCAACAAGTTGATTCTGACAAATATATACTTACCTTGAAACATCTTTGTTTCCGTCATTCCAGAAACTGATGCAATGCAGGGAAACAAAAAAAGGGTATTCAACATTCTCTCTTTCCAACCTGTAACAGCACAACAACAACAATAAAATAAAAACATAACTGGGTATTCAAAAATCCCATATTCTGCCTTCTAACAACACAAAGAAAAAAGAAGAATTATTTTTTAAAAAATTCACTCTTTCTCCTTCATCTTTGATACTAACTACATATTTGAGGAATGCATGGAAAAACTTACATAATTGAAAGAAAGTTGGACAAACGACATAATTAAAGACATCAACTCTAAATTTTAGAGCATGAAATTAAAAAACAATAAGAGAATTAAAAGAAATTTGCTAGAAAACATACCTGATATTGAAAGAACCAGAAGAGATGTTAAAAATCAAGATTGTGAAGAATGATTGAGATTGAAATATGGCAAAAAGGAATGGATTAAGAAATGAAAAAAGAAAGAAATTTTATGGCAATTTTGAGAGAGAACCGGTGTGTGCAAAGAAAAACCTAAAGATGACAGAGTCGGTGTGTGTGGAGTAATCTGGAATCATTTATTATTGTGCAAAGACTATTTTGCCCTTGATCGTCCACTTAAGCCTTTCTATATACCTTTCTATATAGTAGAAATTCTAATTTTGTTTTGTTCATTAGCATGCAATTTTTATAATTTTTTTCTTAAATTTCTTTACTTAGTAGATTTTGGTGGTTTAGTTCTCTTAATTTTTTCTATTGGTCAAATACATCAATAAATTTTTAAATTTGGTACAAATTTTTATTTTAACATCTAAACTAGATATTTATTTTAAACATCTAAATTAGTGTTGATGTGTCTCATTCATGGGCGGCTCTATCCTGTTGAATCAAAGACGATTGCCTAAGGCCCCTAAATTTGAGAGACCTCATTTTTTAAAATAATAATATATACTATGTGTAAAAATTAAATTTTTTATATATAATAAAAGTATTATTAGTAGAATTTTAATATATTTGGAGTATTATATCTCAAGAAAAATTAAATGCATTGATTTTATTACTAACTAAAAGAGACTTATTAAAAGAAAGCGAGCATATAATTTTTAAAATAGATTTTGTTAAAAAAAAATCTTAAAAATTTAAGGTCTCCGTTTGATTTTAGCCTTAGGCCACTAACGTACTTGAGTCACTCCTGGTCTCATTTTGGCACCTTTTATTAACATAGCACCTTGTGTGTGCTGCACTAATTATAGGCGCGTGGGGAGCCTTTTGTTATAATTTTTTTTGGCCTTCTTATTTCCTATTTCTTCCTCCACCTACCCCACCTTCCATCTCTTCATTGAATTCTCCTCCAACACCACCATTAATATTCACTCACTGTACAATTTTCCTTTTCACCAATTAACCCACTACTCATGTTAGTAATAGGCCACCACCACAACCTTCTCCCTCCATTTTTAATCACTATTTTTGAACCTTCAAAAACACAAACACTCTCCACCGTCCCTCAATTACAACCAGTAGTCTGGCCAGAGAACCTCGCCATAAACTCTACCACTAAAACCCATCTTAGCCACCACCTTTCCCTTCATCCTTCTCTGTCTCATCACCTCTAAACCAGCCCTAAAGCCCCAATACCTTTTTTTCTGGCATCCACCAAAATTCGATGATTAATTTCACTATTCACCTCCAAATTTTTTGCACACCACAACTGAATTCAATTATCATCAAAACTTATTACTGCCTAAAATTTGATATTCAGTACCAAAATCATGATTTCATCACTGATTTCACCATCTTTAAATTGATCCAACATCAATTTTGAGAAGAAAAATATATAATTGAAAAGAAATTAAACGTGGAGCAAATAAAAAGAACTAAAATTTAATGAAATCCAAAAAAAAAAAATTAAAAAGTGGGGTGGGGAAATCATTTTTACAGAAAAGGAAAAGAAGAAAGTGGGTTGGAGAAGATCTTGGGGGGGGGGGGGAGGGGTTAAAAGATGATTAAATAAGTTATTTTTAAGAAAATGCCACATGTAATTAATATATTTGTTGTTTGCTACATCTCCGGAGAGTGTATTACACTCTCCTTATTTGTTTTGCTAATTATAAAAAAGGTGCCAAAAAGAGATACTTCAATACTAGTTTAGATGTTTAAAATGAACATCGTCCAGTTTAGGTACCAAAGTGAAAGTTCATGTCAAGTTTAAGAATATGACGATGTGTCCTTTTCTATTTTTGTATCAAATTGATGCTTTTAATGAGAGGCTTAAGGTTCATGACATGTGTTATGTTCTTATTGGGGATAATTTCATGGCTTAGCAAACATAAACTTCTAATTAACATTTTTAGACTAGGTTAAAATTAATTACAATCTGTAGTCTCTTTTGTCAATTAAATACAATCCATAGCCTCTCTCATTTATTTCGGTCATATTTTCTCTCTTCCTCTTTCTTTTTTTCTTTCTAGATTTTTTTTGTTTTTTTCTTTTTTTTCCTTTTTATCCTTTTCTTCTTTTTCATTTCTTTCTTCCTTTTCATTTTTTCTCTTTGTTATGATATTATATATTTCAAATAGATTTATTATTTGTATTTGAATAGTTTAGCCGTGAATATATGCAATTTATCATTTATATTTGTATAGAAATAAGTATATGAATTAATTTTATTTGCTTGAATCTAAAATATACAAATATGTAATGTGTCATTCAATGCAAATGTATCGTTAGTATTTGTATATTAAATTTATCATTTATATTTGTATATAAACAAGTATCATCTATATGTGGTTCAAGTTGTATAAACATGTATCATTTGATATAGATGTAACATTTATATTTGTATAATTTATTATTTGTATTTGTATTGTTCAATTTGTATCAATAAAATATAATTTGTCTCAATGAATATAAATACAAGTGTAAGTAGAAAGAAAAATAATTTTTTTTCAGTTGTTTATAAATACAAATAATGTCGTCAGTTACAAACAAATAAAATAACAAATATAAATACAATATGCCGTCAATTTAAAAATACAAATATAAAATAATTCTTTAAAATACAAATACATCGATGAAAAATATAATACAAATACAAACACAAATAAAATAAAATCACAAAATACAAATATAAATACAATATGCAGTCAATTATAAAATATAAATACAAAATAATTCTTTAAAATAAAAGTGTGAATTGTATAAAATATAAATGATGGTGCAAATAGATAAAATACGAACACAAATGCCGACTATAAAGTACAAAAACAAGCACAAGCGTGAACTATAAAATATAAATATAATTGTATCAATGAATACAATACATACATACATACATACATATATACATACATATGTATATATACATACATCATATATATATATATGATGGTGCCAATACAAATATAATAAGTGGTAGTGGTATTTTTATTGTCATCCATGGCTTGTGTTTAAGGTAGCCATATTTTTTGAAAATATAAAATAGAACAAAAAAATGAGAAAGAGAAAGAATTTTAAAAAAATAAAAATAAAAAATAAGAAAGCGAAATATAAGCTAGAGATAAAAGAGATAAAAAATGAAAACAAAGAAATGAAGAAAACAAAAATAGGAAAAAAAAAAGAAAAAAAATAGGAAAACAAAGAACAAAAAGAAAAAAAGGGAAAAAAAAAAAGAAGATAAAAATAGAAACAAAAGAAAAATAAAAGTTAGATATAGAAGAGAGGAAAAATGAAAAGAAAAAATCAAAAAAGAAAAAAGAAAATAAAAAAAGAGAAAAGGAAAATAAAAAAATAAATGATTGTGAATACAAATATAATGAGCGATTATGATGTTTCAACCATCATCCATGACTTTTTCTCGGCGTAGTCATTTTTTTCGAAAATACCAAAAATATAAAATATTAAATACAATAAAAAAACAAAAACAAGGAAAAAAAGAGAAAGGAAATAAAAAAAGAAAAAAAATAAAGAAAATTGAGACTAGAGATAGAAGAGAAACAAAAAAAATACGAAAAAGAAAAAAATGAAAAGAGAAAGAAAATAGAGGCTAGAGATAGAAGAGACGGGAAAAAGAGAAATTAAAAACAAAAAAAAAAGAAAGAGAGGATATGAATTATAATTTTGAAAGTTAGGCTAGAGACTTTCTGTCACGACCCGCGCCGAGACCCTTGCCACGATGGACATCCCAAACTATGAAGGCCTGAGAGACCCCTTAACACTTAATCATAAGCATAAGTCATATGAAAAAGAAGGACGGAAGATAAACTGACAACACGATAGTCTCATAATCAAACTTAAACTTCATAACATCAAGTCATAAGAAAAAACCCAAATCCAAATCATTCTACGAAGCCTCTACTAAGCTGAACATACTAGTTTGTCTAAACCGGGACAAGGCCCCCAATCAGATCATAAAATTAAAAATGAACCAACACGTGGGAAAGATGTCTTCAGGAGTAAGGGAGGCTCACCAACTCTGAATCTCTGAAAATAATATATTGGTTAGCGGGACCATGGGACTGAGCCTCAGAACCTGAAATATAGGGGGGTCAATACTCGAAAGTACTGGTATGTAGAATAATCCAAAAATAGCATATATTTTTATACATCATAAATGAGAGTATTTCATAAACCAATTTAGTATAATGTAAATGAAAACACATGGATGTAATATGAAAAGCTTCAACCATTTATGTAAAACATTGACTCAACTATTCATCGTAGTTCTGAGTTAGATGGGTCACCCTACATTCATACCAATCCATTGGCTATATGAAATTCGCCCTTGACTCGGCAGTCAAGCCCCCAATTCGAGTTTACCACAAGAATTAGAGTAGGTCCTACATAGGGCCATCGCCAGCGTACAATCCCTATTTTGGGACATAATAAACCCGTATTGATAAAACACGATTTCAAACAATGCGTTACCTAAACTCATGCCTTCTTACGGTGACCATTTTGTTCTCTTAAAACCCAATTTTAGTTCTTTAAAATCATACCTTGTTTTCTTTGTTTAAGACATTCTCTTCTTTTATATTAAGGGCATATCATAACAGGGTATCGTCACACCCAGACTTGCAAGCCGTATAATATCAAATCATGTCGATAACCCTCTTTATTCAAAAGCATGTTAATGACCACCCAAAAGATTTAAACATCACATGAGAGAGTTCTTGTTTCAAAACACATGAAAACTTATGCAAAATACTCCCTTTTCAATACTTTATTATGCGGTGGTCATCTCTTTCATCAATCATACGCAAATTATTTCATATAATATAATGAGCAATTATAAACAAGGAAAACCCCTCTCATTTGATGATAAAATAATATAAATCCATAAGTGATAGTAAAATACTTGCTCTCAAACTTTTAATCATACAGTTGAACAACCCACAACACGTTAAATCAAATAAGTATCATGATAAAAGAGGAATTTCCAAAAATCATGCTCTCAATTTGATTCTTGAAAGTTAAAACATATGTACACATGAATATGGTTCAATTTTAAGGAAATACTTCACAATAAACACTTACTTTCATCAAACGGGTTCATGATACATGCTAATCAAAATGATTTCCCAAAACCCCCTTTTCATGTACATAATTATATATTATTAAAGCTTATTAAAACAAAGGTCTTACGCCCATGAGATTTAGGATAGTCCCACATAGCTTAATCCTGAGAAAACATAGAGAAATTTAACCCTTTGGATGTTGGAATTCTCAACCCTAGGTGTTTTCTTTCTTTTTACTTAAGGAATGAAACTTAGGGATTTTACCGAGGCAACAATACATTTTGGGAAAGTTTTAAAAGGGGAAAAGACTAAAAAGTCCCTCTAAGACATCAAAAACTAACCACGGGAACCAGCCTCCACGACGCAAGGGCTATTTTGGGGGACTAACCTCCTCGGCGCGGTGTCCATCTTGGGGGACTAGCCTCCGTGATATGGTGTCCGTTTTGGGGTAATAGCCTCCGCGGCGCGGTGTCCATTTTGGAAGACTAGCCTCCGCGGCACGGTGTCCATGTTGGAGTACTAACCTCTGCGATGCGGGGCTATCGCAGAGGCTTACTGCCTCCGTATCTCGAAAATGCCCCGAACCCCGTTTGAAAATTCTAAAATTTCTCTTAGTTACCCTTTTAACAACCCCAAACGTGTTTTAAGTCAAAATTTTATATTTCGAGTACGAGAAGGCCAAAAATAAACTAGCTGAAATTTGAGGGTGTTACATCATCCCCCTTTTGGGATCATTCATCCTCGAATAAAGACTCGGACCGCATTAAGCAGGATTTAAGGAGCTACATGGAATGAAAGAGTAAGATAAGAGCAATATCTTCCACATCACCATCTGCGGATTCAAAGAGTGATGGATATCTTTCACGTATACCATTCTTCGACTCCTAAGTAGCTTCCTCAACTTTTTTATTCCTTCACAATACTTTAACTGAAGCTATCTCTTTACTTTTCAACTTCCGAACTTGGCGATTAGAATAGTGATGGGCTCTTCCTCATACGATACTGAATCCTTCATATCAATATCCTCAACAAAAAACACCAACGAATAATCTCTAATACATTTCTCAAGCATTGACACATAAAACACAGGATAAACAGAAGCTAAACTTGAGGGAAAATCTAACTCATACGCTATTCCACCTATCCTCTTCATAATCTGGTAGGGGCCTATGTAGAGAGGAAAAAGTTTTCTTTTCTTTCTAAATATCATGACTCCCTTTATAGGGGATACCTTTAGAAATACCCAATCATCAACCTCAAATCTAATTCCCTTCTTCTAACATTCGCATAGGATTTTGGGCGACTTTGAGCTATCTTAAGTCGCTCTCTAATGACTTTCACTTTGTCCATCGCCTGATGAACAAGGTTAGGTCTAAACAAATAGGTTTCACCTAGCTCATACCAACCAATCGATGACCTACACCTCCTCTCATAAAGAGCCTCAAAAGGAGCTATTTGGATACTAGAGTGGTAGCTATTGTTGTAGGCGAATTCTATCAACGACAAGTGATCCACCCAACTACCCATAAAGTCAATCATGCAAGCCCTCAATATATCTTCTAAGGTCTGAATGGTATGCTCTGCTTGCCCATCTGTTTGAGGGTGAAAGGTAGTGCTAAGGTTCACTTAGGTCCTAAAACCCTTTGGAGAGATCGCTAAAATTGACAAGAAAATTGTGTACCTTTATTGAATATGATGGATATTGGATCCCCATGCAATTAAGTAATTTCCTGAATATACAACCCTGCATAATCATCTCCCAAGTAATTAGTCCTCACCGGAAGAAAGCGAGTTGACTTAATCATCCTGTCTACAATCACCCAAATAGAGTCCTATTGGTTCCAGGATTGCGGAAGCCCTGTAATAAAGTCCATGTTGATCATCTCCCATTCCATAAAGGCCAGGCTATCTCTTGGGAAGTGCCACCTAGCCTTAAATGCTCCACCTTAACTTGCTCACAATTCAAACACTTAGCCACAAAGTTAGCAATGTATCTTTTCATGTTAGTCCACCAATAATTCTCATGATATCATGATATATTTTAGTGTAATCAGGGTGAACAACATACCTGGAAGTATGAGCTTCCTCAAGAATTCTCTCTACCGACTCATCCACATTTAGCAAACATAACCGACCTTGGAATCTCAAAATACCATCTCATCCAATTAAAAAACCACCACTTTTAGATATCTCTTGTATGAACACCCCTCAATCCTCAGAATCTAGGAGTCAAACTCCCAAATTAGCAAGTCGATGAATATCCCTCAGCATATTTCTCTTTCTTTTCTCCACATGAGAAATACTACCCATGGATAGCCTGCTAAGGGCGTCAACCACCATATTTGTCTTACCCGGATGATAGTGCAGGCTCATGTCATAATCCTTCAATAGCTCCAACCATCGCCTCTGCTGGAGATTTAGCTCTTTCTGCGAGAAGACATACTGCAAACTTTTGTGATCAGTAAAGATATCTACATGCACCCCATAAAGATAATGACGCCAAATTTTTAGTGCAAATACCACAACTGCCAACTCTAAATCATGGGTGGGATAATTTTTCTCATGAATCTTTAATTGTATAGAGGCATAAGCCACTAACTTCCCATGTTGCATCAGCACATACCCAAGTCCCAACTGGGACGCATCACAATAAATCCTAAATCCATTTGTACCCTCAGTAAGGGTCAAATCGATACAGTAGTCAACTTGTCTTTCAGTTTCTCAAAACTATTCTCACAAGAGTCAAACCACAAGAATTTTACCTTCTTCTAAGTCAATCTAGTAAGTGGAGCAACTATGGATGAAAAACTCTCTAAAAATCTCCTGTAATACCCTGTCAAACCCAAGAAACTCCATATATCGGTTGGAATCGTGGGTTTGGGCCATTTTCTCACTGCTTCAACCTCTTGGGGATGAACCTTAATTCCCTCGCCAGAAACAATATGCCCCAGAAAAGCAATAGCACTAAGACAGAATTGATACTTGGAAAACTTCGCATATAATTCATGGTCCTGAAGAGTCTGAAGGACGATTCAGAGATAATTGGCATTCTCCTCCTCACTCTTAGAGTAAATCAAGATGTCATCAATAAAGAACATAATAAATAGGTCTAAAACAGATGAAACACTCTATTCATAAGGTCCATAAACGCTGCGGGGCATTAGTCAATCTGAAGGACATTAACAAAAATTCTTAGTGACCATATCGAATTCTAAAAGCTATTTTGGGAATGTCAACTTGCCTAACCTTCAATTGATGGTATCCAGAACGAAGGTCTATTTTGGAGAAACATTTAGCAACCTGGAGTTGGTCGAAGAGATCATCGATTCTGGTAAGAGGGTACTTATTTTTAACTATGATTTTGTTCAGTTGACAATAATCTATACACATACGTAGGGAGCTATCTTTCTTACGCACAAAGAGTATAGGAGCACCCCAGGGAAAGACACTAGGACGAATAAAGCCTTTGTCAAGAAGGTCCTTTAACTGCTCGTTTAACTCTTTTAATTCTGTAGGACCCATCCTATATGGCATAATGGAAATAGGACAGGAGTCTGGCAGCAGGTCAATGCCAAAGTCTATCTCCCTATCCGAGGGTATTCTAGGGAGGTAATTAGGAAAGACTTTTGGGAATTCATCAACTACAGGAACTGACTGGATGGAAGGAATTTCATTGCTAGAATCTTTGACCCAAACAAGATAGTACAAACAACCTTTGGATATGAGTTTACGGGCTCTAAGATAAGATATGAAATTCTCTCTAGGTGTAAGAGAGTACCCTTCCCACTCTATTACTGGCTCATTTGGAAAAGAGAAAGTTAACTTTCTGGTTCTATAGTATATTGTAGAATAACATGAAAGGATCTAATATATTTCAAAAATAGAGTTAAAATCAACCATGTCGAGTTCTACAAGATCGGCCACAGTATCACGATGAAAAATAAACACCACATAATTTTTATAAACTCTCCTAGCCACAATAGAGTCACCAATAAGAGTGAAAAAAAAAGGGTTCAGAAATATTTTCGGGTTCAAAACCAAAGTTGACTGCTACATAAGAGGTCACATAAGACAAAGTAAACCCCGGATCAAGTAACACATACACATCATGGGAGAAAATCTGTAATATACCCATGACAACATCTGGTGAAGCCTCTGAATCCTAGCTAGTAAACAGGGCATACAATCGATTGTGACCACCTCCAGTAGAAGAAGTAGTGCCCTTAGTTGAAAGGGCTGCTGGTGTAGTTTGGGCCTTTGGACCCCTCAAAATCCCCCTAGTCATAGGACAAAATCTCTAGATATGGCCTACCTGACCTCAATTATAGCACACGTTACTCCCTAAATAACATTTTCTCGAATGGTTTTTCCCACATGTATTATAGGGAGGGTATGGTTTAAATGGTTGAGCCACACTTCTATGATATTAAGCACTCTGAGTTTTGGGTCTATTTCCTGACTGAAATCGTTGCTCACCTACGGGCCTAGGTGTGGGTGCACTTGCTGACAACTGAACATTGCTCCAAAATTTCTTATTAAACCTTATCTTATTTTCCACCCTGCTACTGACTGGCATTCTGATCTGTAGACTTAGCCCTCTTAGCCTGCCTTTCTTTTTCTTGTGCTTCTGCATGCCTCTTCTTCTCCTTTTCTACCTGCTGCATAAACATCATTAGCTGGGTGAACTTTTTCATATGAGCCCTCATGTTGCATACCAACTCTGGAGCATAATAGGACAGCTGGGTGAATTTCAATGCATATTCCTTTACACTCATTTACCCTTGTTTTAGGTTAACAAATTCCTCGACCTTGGTCTCCCTCAATTCTTGAGGGAAGAAGTGATCTAAGAAAGCCTCTAAAAACTCTTATCACACAGTAGGTGTAACACCTTCACCCCTCAACTCTTCCCATTCCTTGCACCACTGTTTGGCTACATCATTTAACTGATAGGCCTTTAATGCTACCCCCTCAGTAACACTAGCATGCATGACTCTGAATATTTTCTCCATTTTATCTATGAACCCAGTATTCCTCAACCTTGGTACCCATAAAAGTGGGTGGTTTTAGCCTTATGAAATGGCCAACTCGGGTAATTTCAGAGGAACCAGGAATAAAGCTCATATCTCCAGATCGATGGCACTGAGAAGCCATAAGTTAAACAATTGTATGGATGGATTGATGGAACTCAATATTTGAGACTTCTCTCTTAGGAGATTGGGTACAGTTAACACCAGACCGAGGAGCTTGAGGTAGGAAAGTTTGGACTGAAGGAACCCCTGGAGTAGTAGTGAACTGTGGGATACGGTCTCTATATCGGGTCTGTATACCATGAGTAGGGCGAACATCATCAACATAGGTGTTCTGCCCACTGGATCTATGGGGAAGTATGATCTGAAACATAGAAATCAGGAGTTAGGAAACATTCAGACTCTATAGTATGAGCTAGAACGTGAAGAAAAAAGAGAAACATTCCTAAATGCCTCGTAGCTTCCTCCTTATAAGTGTGACGTACTACACACCCATAAAAATGACTCTACTCTTCATGGCTTCGTAGACACCCTACGATCCTGAAATATGCTCTAATACCAAGTTTGTCATGACTCGAGCTGAGGCCCTGGCCATGACAGGCATCCAGAACCATGAAGGCCTGAGAGAATCCTTAGCACGTAATCATAAGCATAAGTCATATGAAATGGAAGGGCGAAAGATAAACTGAAAACATGATGTTCCTATAATCAAACTTAAAACTTCATAACATTAAGCCATAAGAAAAAATCCCAAATCCAAATCATTCTACGAAGCCTCTACTAAGCTAAACATACCACTCTATCTAAACTGGGACAAGTCCCTCAATCGGACCATAAAACTAAAAAGGAACCAACTTGTGGAAAAAATGCCTTCTGAAGTAAGAGAGGCTCACCAACTCTGAATGTCTAAAAATAATCTACTGATTAGCAGGACCATGGGACTGAGCCTCAAAACCTAAAATATAGGGGTTCGATACTCGAAAGTACTAGTATGTAGAACAATCCAAAATTAATATATATTTTTATACAACATAAGTAAGAGCATTTCATAAAGCAATTTAGCATAATATAAATGAAAACGCATAGGTGTAATATGAAAAGCTTAAACCATTTATGTAAAACATTGACTCAACTCTTTGTTTTAACTCTGAGCTAGATGAGTCACCCTCTATAGCCCTCTTTATTCAGAAGCATGTTAATAATCACCCAAAAGATTTAAAATCACATGAGAGAGTTTTTGTTTCAAAACATATGAAAACTTATGCAAAATACACCTTTTTCAATACTTTATCATATGGTGGTCATCTCTTCAATCACACACAAATTCTTTTATATTACATAATAAACAATTTAAACAACGAAAATCCTCTTATTAAATCATAAAACAATATAAATCCATAAGTTATAGCAAAACACTCGCTCTCAAGCTTTTAATCATACAGTTGAACAACCCACAACACGTTAAATCATGCTCTCAATTCTTGAAAGTTAAAACATATGTAAACATGATATGGTTCAATTTTATGGAAAGACTTCACAATAAATATTTTATTTCATCAAACGGGTTCATGATACATGCTAATCAAAATGATTTCCCAAAAAAGCTTCCCTTGCCCAAAAACTTTTGAGAGAATTGTAAAGTGTTTTAGAAGAGTTTCTAAGTGTTAATGAATGAAATAATAGGGTAAATAACCTCCCAAGTAGGTTAGAAGTCATGGGACCTTATTAGGATAAGTGGAGAAATATCCAGAATACCACTACTTGAATTGCACAAAATACCATCCCAAGGGTACGACTGACCCTCACTAGTTGTACTCTTCAATACGATTGGTACCCTCCACTCATATCCTAAACTTAACTATTTAGATCCAATATTGTCCAACATACGACTCATCCAACCAAGTGATACCCGAAGAATACGATTCATACCCTTCATCCGTATCTCTGGTAGGATAGAATCACAGAAAGTTTGAACACTGTCCACCATATGAGTCCTGGGTACAACTTGTACGTTAGCTTATGGCTTATGGTGAGCCACTCGTACTCAGATCCAACCTAAGTAACCAAGTCTAAGATTAAGTTAAGGAATGAAATGATCCATACCCACCAATACAACTGGTACCCCTAAGTCGTATCCATTCCAGTAACCAAAATCCATCCCACCAACCAACACTAGTCAGCATATGACTGAACCTTACCACCCGTACCCTAATATATGGCTCATACCCATAAGTCGTGTTGGATCCAGAGACTAGAATTCCAAGAACTTTCTAAGGGTCGAAACCCAGAGTGTTATATTCATAGGGGATGACTTGAATCATAAGAGTTGAGAATAAACTTTAAGATGCATGAAGTGTATAAGCATTGGTCACGGGATTGGCTCTATCATGCAATACATAGATAGGGTTCCATAAGGACAGAAATCCAAGGAAAGAAATATGCTAGAGCAAGAATAGTTCACCATCTCATCACAGCTCTTATTGACATACATCAAAATCTAATTCTCCAAACTTGATTTTGTTCTTAAACCTATCATCTCTACCTTAGATTAAATCCAACATTCTTAGCTTATGGGTCTATTCCATATCCTCAAGACTAAGCCATAATTTCTTCACTCTAACGACTTACAATAATTGCTCAAACTCACCTGAATAAACTATATATGGAAAATACTAACTTCATTCTTGGATACTCCCTTAATATATACTATCCTTAACTTTCTTTAGCTTCAATAATCATCATCATATACATACGCTCTTCTCCACCAACATACCTGTCAATCTAAACGCATAATCTACCCTTTTTTCATAGCTTACTAATGTCACACCTTTAAACTTATATTTTCGCTAAATCGTAAGAATAAAAATTATATTGAAAGACTTAATATCTTCAACCTATAACTCCCAATTTAACTACCAATAATATCATATTCTTTATCACTAGCCTTCTTCACACTTAGAAACTCATGGGCACTATCCAAGTACACACGACACTTTAAAAACTTAGATAAATAATGCATCCCCATATCACCTTGGGTACACCTCTACATCATACCTACACCATCATACTTAATTGTGAAATAAATGAACTTAAATTCTTGCATACATTATTTCAAGCCTACTAGCTCACCTTTTATATTACTAACATAACTATCCCAAGCAATCATTATTTCTACCTTAATGATCATTCACTGTTCAAGCTTAGATTCTAGTACTAGACATGATTAACCATAACTTCACACACCATTCTTGCTTGACAAAACATCAAGAAACACTAGTACACTATAACCTCATACTAATAATAATATTTGATCATAATCTTATAGTCTATCTTACTATAATCCATTAGCATAATCACTTTTCTCACATCACTACTACTTTCCATACATATATCCAAATTATACTCCTAGCTCGACAAACATCAACCAATTTTACTGTCACAACCTCAAGGAGAACCCATATTAACAATCCTTAACAACATAATACTTCCGTTAATAACCTATACTTTTCTAACACAATGAAATATCATCAAGAACTTCTTTCCTACTTTAAGCATACCACAATTAACCTTAACTAAAAACTTTTTCTCTACCTTCCACCATGAAACCTACACCATATTCACTACCCCTTAGTTAACACACCAGGACATATAACCTCTATCCTACTTAAAAGCATACAAAGATCTATCAATTTACCCTCATCCAAACTCTAATCCCACCTAGTCTTGTTACTGTACTTCTGAGTTCATACTTCCAACTCTTAGGAAGTTCTACTACTTATGAATCATAAATCATAACACCGTAAGTTACACTATCCGTTAATAAAAACTATATTTAATACTCTAGGCATATGTGATAACGCTCAATCTACAGCTCTCGTAGGAGTGTAAAGCGGTCGCTGTCAAATATAGAACCCAACTGGGTTGGGTATCGATCCCACAGGGAATAACTTGGTCATCAAGTAAGCAACGATTACTAGACTTTTAGTGCAAGTCTCGTAAAAAGGGGGGATTGTAATGTGTAACCAAAATATTAAAGTAAAAACTGAAAATAGCAATGTAAAAAGAAAGAATGTTTAGTAGGTTGTAAAACAATGAGAATTGAGGAGTTGGGGTTATGTCCACCTTCTGAGTTTACGTCTCTATTGGCTATGAGTTATGCGGGATTCAGACATGTATGTGCTTATAGAGAATTGTATTTGATGGTAAATCCAGGCGTCTTTCGACCTATTCGAGGATTATTTCACTTTAACTCTTTCGAGCTTAAAGCGTATCTAACGGTACAAATTCTCCAAGAGGTTAATCCAGTTACGGCACTAACTTTTTAATAGGGGATGGGACCCTACTACCTTGACATTATCTCTTTTCCAGACATATAACTTTTCTTTCGAACAAGTTAATGCTATACTGGTGTTATTCTATGCGTCTGCGGCCACAAGAATTTGCATTAAGATGAAGAGAATAATGATATAAGCAACACACGTGTCACGAATTCACAAACTCATAGCAATAGATAGTAGCTCATATGGCTTCCATAACCCCAACAGAGAGGTTTAGTTACCCATGAGTGCGAACGAAATCACAATCGACATTGTTATTATACCACAATAAAGATTTCGTGTAGTAATTATGTGGTAGGCGTTAGGCGTGAACTTTCCTTGCAAGTAACGTTTCTCTTGTTGCGGAAATTAAGAATTGAATAGATGAAAAATAATGTCAACAATGAATTAATAAAGAAAATTGTTTTGATGGATGGATGGATGGTGGATGGATGGGAATTGATAGAATGGGTGGATTTGTGAGGAATTGCGGAATTGTCTCAAAATCTCTAGCAAAATAGGGTATTTATAATACCCATATCCTATTCCTACTAAGCTAATGAAATACTTAACCAAATTCTACTAAGCTAATGAAATACTTAACCCAATTGTACTAGGTTAATGTATCATTATCCTAATCCTAATAAATTACTGCTAGTCCCCAAAGTCTTCAGAATTGCTATTTTTGCCTAGGACAGGTATTCCATGCATCACTTTCAGTCCATAGGCGTCCAAACGCTGCTCTCCTTCTTTCGTGAAGCTTCCTTTGGCGTCAAGTTATCCATAAAATGCTGAATTCTGCATCATTTATACCTGAAACTTTGCTAATCATGTTCGTTAGCTCACTTACAGGAAAAAGGACTAAAAGTGCATGAAATATATAATTTGTTCTCAAAACATTGCTAAAATATGGGTAAAATATAGCACTATAGGCGTGTAAATTCGCCTATCATCAACACCCCACACTTGAAGCTTTGTTCGTCCTCGAACAAACTATCATGTCCATCTAAACATCAACTTAGGGTTTCACAGTATCAACACAAAATATTCATCAAGACAAGCACAACAATTATCAACAAAGAGTAGTTTTCCGATCATTAGTAGAAACAATTCAACCTCCAACATAGACTCGTGATGGTAGTTAATTTGTATCCTAAAGTTAAGGTACAAAGAATCATACACAACTAACCAAAACTCGTCAACCATGTGTGTCTCACAATATATTACCCATAATCACTCTCAAGCATAGTATACTTATCAAACATGGGTATAGAAATATCCTTGCTCTCGCTCTCACAAAGAATTCATATGCAGTAACTGACGACCATAGGCTTGCCCTTAGTGTAATGCTCCACTAAATATCAGAATGCTAAGCTTAGGATCAAATAGGTCTTTTGATGGTTGTAATGTAGGCTAAGGGACGGGTAGAACTAATTTGGCCAGAAATAGTGACTATGTTCCTAAGCGCTTTAATACATCACATTGTATCATTAACACTTTTCTTTCAAACAAACTTTCTACTTTCTTTTTATTCTACCACCCTTTTTCTCCTCTTTTGTTTTTTTCAATTTTAAGCAACTTTTCAGCTTCCCTTTCCTTTTTCTTTTCATACCTCTTATGATAGCACTTTCTTTTTCATACAAATTCAAGCACCAATACATTCTAAAGCATCATACTCACCCAATTTCCTCTTATTTTGTCACATGACTTTATAATTTAAAGCACTTAGGAATTTGGATCAAATTATGGTCTTAAAAAAATGGATTAGGCTTACATATGAGGTTGTCAAAGAAAATAGGCTAAAGGATCAAAAGGGTTAACTAGGATAATGTCCATGGGTAGGTAAAAAGAAGGTAAACAATCATAGGTTGCCAAAGAAATGCCTAAATCATCTCCTAGACTTACACTCTTTATTTTCGCTTTACATACATACCAGGCAAGTTCTAGCATCAGCCACAAACATAGAATATACAATATCCTTACACACACAAGGTACATGGTTGACTTTATTGGGAGTCGTATAGACTCTTGACCCAACAACTGAAGGAATTATACCACACAATACGTAGTGATTCACAATTAGAGCCTAAACGTCTCAATAGTCATGATTTTAGCACAAACTCTTGTTATAATCTCATGCTGCCTATTAGAATAATTTCATGCGAAACTAAGTAAAAAAAATTTAAATACTAAAAAAATAAAAATAAATAAGAAAATGCAGATAAAGAAGTATAGCATGCAAGTACCAGCACCCCACACTTAGACGGGACACACTGCCCTCAGTGGAAAATAAATAAGAAGAACCTGGTTAGTCGGACTAATCCTCTATGTCTGGGGTCATACCCCCTTCGTCGGAATCATCATCAGAGTCGTCATCCTCAGAAATTCCTCAAAATGTACCCCACTTGATTCCAAGAGTGCTTCGAGGTATTTGCAGCACGGAGGATTCACCTTGCTCTTTTCTTCCTCTTTTCTGGCCTCTTTGTGAAGTGGTTGCTTTTCTTGTCGTTTGGTGTCATTGTGCCTGAGAACTCAATAGAGTCATGTTAACATCATCTCGGTGGATATAATCAACAAACAGACAATAGTGGCACCACCCCACACTTAATTTGTTGACACAAACTAGATAAGTGAATGTTGTCGATTACTCAGACTTTATCGACATACATTTAGGTGATATGTTCCAACCATATGTTCAGCGCAGTCATACTTTCATATCATCTTACTATCCTTTCATGTTTGATAGATCATGACTACTACATAGAGATTGAATCAAGGTATAGCATCTAGAAATAA
The DNA here is from genome assembly GCA_030864225.1 of Capsicum baccatum var. pendulum. Classification (NCBI taxonomy): domain Eukaryota; kingdom Viridiplantae; phylum Streptophyta; class Magnoliopsida; order Solanales; family Solanaceae; genus Capsicum; species Capsicum baccatum. Next base: position 48,802,498 of record CM061551.1, on the reverse strand, counting down.
TCGCAACCTCATATGTTGGTAGTCAACCTTAATCCTTATTCCGATGAACAAGTCATTCCAACATGTAAGTATGCAAGTGACAAGATTATGCAATTTTAGTGACCATGTCAATTCCACAAAAGTATGACAATGCATCAAAATCAAATTCAAGTTGGAAATAAATTAAGATCATCCTTACATATTCATTCACTCACTTGGTTGCATCAACAATTCAAACACATTAACATCACCAATATTTCTTCAAGATGTAGCAATTCATAATAGACATAGCAACGTAGTACTTACGAAAAATAGATGAAGAATAAAAGAGTACTTACCTGATTGAAGCCTTTGGAGATGTTCTTGTGAAGTGGGAGAGCAAAAAGAAAAAATTTGAGATGTTTTGGAGAGTATGTGCGGCGCCTAGGTCAAGTTTCCAATGTGTTTATGTTTCAAGACTAAGTCCCCTTTATATAGGAAAAGAATGGGTCGGGTTTTGACCCATTTAAAATCGGCTTTGGATACAAAAAGGGACCATAGGTGGCTCCTTTAGCTTTGCCTATGCATGGTATAGGCGGCGCCTAATGCAAAGCATAAGCTAGCATAGGCGGCGCCTAGTGTAATGCATAAAGGGACCATAGGCGGCGCCTAGTGCATGGCATATGAGATACTGAGACCAAATGCTTTAGCATAGGCGGCGGCTATGCCATAGCATACCTGAGCATGGGCGGCGCCTATGTCTTTGCACACTAGATTCCGAGACCTTAGGCTATAGTATAGGTTTTGCATTTTTCGTGGCCTAGTTTTACCTATGCCTAGCCTTTTTTTATGCCTATATTTTCATGAGCAATGCGAAATCCATAGCCTTTTGCTTCTTCATTCCTAACTTACCACCTTCAACATGCAATTCTTTCAAATCAAAATTTGTAACCAATCTCCTCGTTTACACCTCTTGTACCTACATTCACTCAAAAACAATAAAAACGATTAGAACGATGGGTTGCCTCCCACCAAGCGCTTGATTTATTGTCGTGGCACGACATGGCTATCTCGATTACTTAGACTTTATCGAGATAGATGAGGCATCGTTTTCCGAATGGATTCAGACGACGCTGATACTTACTTGTAGGCATGAAATCTTCTTCGATATGACTCTTGTGCATACATACCTCAGGAGAGATACCAATTATATCATCAATCTTCCTACCCATATCTCTCTTGTACCTCATCAGAGCAGAGATGAGAGCCTCTATATGCTGTTCACTTAAATCATCCGCAACACTCTCCGGAAGTGTATTTCCATATACCAAGAACGTATACCTTAGGTAATTGGGGAGCTCTTTTGATTCTAGCATTGGTGGATCTACAATGGAAGTCTTTGCTGTTTGTGAAGGTTGATTTGTACGATCAAGGTCCAACTGTTTAGGAGTATGAGAATAGGACCCTATTCCTGTTAGAGCACTCATAGTTTCTTCATAATCTTCATCATCCTCATGCTCAACATTCAGCAGTGCAGCAGACAATGGCTCAACAGTAAGCTGTTTCTCTACAGACAATTCTTTCTTATCCACATAAGCTACGGAGAACACATCCATATCACTGGGTTGCTTCATTGCTTTGCATATATCAAAGCGGACCACTTCGTCATTCAACCGAAATAAAAGCTCATTAGCTCTCATGTCAATAAGCACACTTCCTGTTGCAAGGAAAGGACGTCCCAAGATTATGGAAACTTCAGAATCCACCTCACAATCCAGAATAACGAAGTCTGCAGGAAATATGAATGAAGAAAACTTCACCAACACATCATTCAAGATACCCACAGGTCATTTTACCGACCTATCAGCCATCACGAGCCTCATATTGGTTGGTGTCGGATCGCCTAACCCCAACTTCCTGTAGACGGATAGTGGCATCAAATTAATGCTAGCACCCAGATCACACAATGCCTTGGCAAAGTTTAAAGAGTCAACAGTGCAAGGAATAGTGAAGGCACCAGGGTCGACCTTTTTCTGAACTAGCGATCTTGTAGCGATTGCACTACAATGGTGAACATTATCTGCCGGCTCATAGCTTACCGCCCGCTTCTTTGTTAAAAGGTCCTTCATGAATTTTGCGTACCCAGGCATTTGCTCTAGTGCCTCTACCAATGGAACATTAATGGTCAGCTGCTTTAACATCGTCATGAATTTGCTGAACTTTGTATCATCCGCAATCTTCTTCAATCTTTGAGGAAAAGGTGGTGGTGGATATGGAATTGTTTTCTCCACGGCTTTCTTCTCCTTTTGCTTTCGAATTTTGGTCTTTTCAGGCTGCAAACCACTAGGGGTGACGTCATGGACGTCTTGGTCATTGTCTATGGCATCCTCATCTTCTTTATTTTTGGCCACTTGCTTGCTTTGGGATGAATTTTCCAGCACCTTACCACTCCTGGTAGTAATAGCCATGCATGATCCATCGTTCCTTGGATTTTGCACAGTGTTGCTAAGTAAAGTGCCAACCTTTATTTGATTGAATGCCGCAGATAATTGACTCAATTGTTGCTCCAGCTGTTTTATTGAAGTGGAAAGCGAGTCAACCAATTGCTTCATTGAGGACAAGTCGTTCTTCACCTCATTCACTCCCGTATTAGTTGCCTCTACTCCTTTCAATAGTTTAGCCATCATATCTTCCATTGACATATTTCCAGAACCAGATGCTGCGGCGTCACGTCTTCCAGGAGGAACATACAAACCACTCATGTCAATCTTATCCTTCCAACTACCTTGATCACGGTCCTTATATCCTGAATTATCATAATAGTTCCGACCTTGGTTTCCTTGGGCATTGCCTCAGAAACCCCCCTGATTGTTTAAGTAGTTGGCTTTTTCCTCGGAATTGGATTCCTCTCTTTCTTTTGATGCAACAGCTTTAACTTTTTCGGTCTTCCCTGATAATAGATGCTTTATAAGAAGATCCATCTGCATTTTCATGTGAGCCATGTCTTGGTTACGATCCTCTTGTTTTCGCCTCTGCTCTGCAGTCATGCCAAAAGATACAGTAGAGTTTGCTACCTCAGAATCCCAGGTATACCAAGCTCTACTTTGCTTTGTCATCCGATCTAGCATATTGCTTGCCTGCACAAAGGTGAGTTCCATAAATGATCCACCTGCTGCATTATCAACCACTGGCTTAGTCACCGAATTCAAAGCTCTGTATAATATCTCCATCAAGAGGACATTGGTCATATGGTGATTTGGGCACCGCATAAGTTTCGTCTTGAACCTCTCCCATGTTTCGTGAAGAGCTTCAGTTGGAAGCTGCCAAAAATTTGTGATCTCATCTTTCAACTGTGCTCTTTTGGATGGCGGAAAGAATCTTTCTAAGAAAGCGTCTTTTAATTGTCTTTAATTAGTAATAGAATCAGGAGTCAGCCCATTCAACCGTAGAGTTGCCTTCCCAGACAGAGACAATGGAAATAGGCGTAATCGAATTGCATTCTGACCAACGCCAGGATTGTCAAACGACTTGCATGTAGAGATAAAGTTGATCAGATGCATATTCGAATCATCGCCTGCTAGTCCACCAAATAATCCCTTGAGTTGCAAAAGCTGAACCATGGTGCTAGTGATATTGAACTTTGCTCCAGGTGCCAAGGGTGGCAGTATAATGGCTCCTGTGGCACCAGCTTCATCCAAATCATCATCATCGTCATCAAAAGGAATCTGCACAGCTCGGCGATCAGGCCTCAATCGCGCTTGACGATCTCTCCTCTACATGGGTGCCGCCACCTCAGTAGTATGCCGTGGGTTTAGTAGCTCCTCATCGCCCAGGTCCTCATCATCAGGATTTGTTGCCCGACCTGGATTATCAATATTCTGTTGATGCACTTGAGCAGCCATCCTTTCAATTTTACGTTGTGCATCCATTGATGCACTAAACAAACCTGAATAAAACAAAAACAACTAAAAGTAAAAGTACGAGAATCTTTGACCAAAGGGTCTAGTAATTAGCACAAACTTAGTTTACACTCGTATTCCTCGGCAACGGCGCCAATTTTTGATAACGCTCAATCTACAGCTCTCGTAGGAGTGTAAAGCGGTCGCTGTCAAATATAGAACCCAACTGGGTTGGGTATCGATCCCATAGGGAATAGCTTGGTCAACAAGTAAGCAACGATTACTAGAATTTTAGTGCAAGTCTCGTAAAAAGGGGGGATTGTAATGTGTAACCAAAATATTAAAGTAAAAACTGAAAATAGCAATGTAAAAAGAAAGAATGTTTAGTAGGTTGTAAAACAATGAGAATTGAGGAGTTGGGGTTATGTCCACCTTCTGAGTTTACGTCTCTATTGGCTATGAGTTATGCGGGATTCAGACATGTATGTACTTATAGAGAATTGTATTCGATGGTAAATCCAGGCGTCTTTCGACCTATTCGAGGATTATTTCACATTAACTCTTTCGAGCTTAAAGCGTATCTAACGGTATAAATTCTCCAAGAGGTTAATCCAGTTACGACACTAACTTTTTAATAGGGGATGGGACCCTACTACCTTGACATTATCTCTTTTCCAGACATATAACTTTTCTTTCGAATAAGTTAATGCTATACTGGCGTTATTCTATGCGTCTGCAGCCACAAGAATTTGCATTAAGATGAAGAAAATAATGATATAAGCAACACACGTGTCACGAATTCACAAACTCATAGCAATAGATAGTAGCTCATATGGCTTCCATAACCCCAACAGAGAGGTTTAGTTACCCATGAGTGCGAAGGAAATCACAATCGACATTGTTATTATACCACAATAAAGATTTCGTGTAGTAATAGTGTGGTAGGCGTTAGGCGTGAACTTCCCTTGCAAGTAACGTTTCTCTTGTTGCGGAAATTAAGAATTGAATAGATGAAAAATAATGTCAACAATGAATTAATAAAGAAAATTGTTTTGATGGATGGATGGGAATTGATTGAATGGGTGGATTTGTGAGAAATGGCGGAATTGTCTCAAAATCTCTAGCAAAATAGGGTATTTATAATACCCATATCCTATTCCTACTAAGCTAATGAAATACTTAACCAAATCCTAATAAGCTAATGAAATACTTAACCCAATTGTACTAGGTTAATGTATCATTATCCTAATCCTAATAAATTACTGCTAGTCCCCAAAGTCTTCAGAATTGCTGTTTTTGCCCGGGACAGGTATTTCATGCATCACTTTCAGTCCATAGCCGTCCAAACGCTGCTCTCCTTCTTTCATGAAGCTTCCATTGGCGTCAAGTTATCCATAAAATGCTGAATTCTGCATCATTTATACCTTAAACTTTGCTAATCATGTTCGTTAGCTCACTTACAGGAAAAAGGACTAAAAGTACATGAAATATATAATTTGTTCTCAAAACATTGCTAAAATATGGGTAAAATATAGCACTATAGGCGTGTAAATTCGCCTATCATCAATATGCTCTCTCCTTTTATGAGAACTATCTATAAGGAATGGCCAAAGAAAAATTTGATTGCATAGCATATTATATCTTAATTGTACAACTCATATTAATAAGGACATAAGCTTTCGAATTAAAGGACTTTAAACACACTAGCGAGCTACTCTAAACCCCGGTGTACAATTTTTAAAGTTATTGATAGTGAATCTAAGAGCATCATCTCTAAGGGAATTACAATTTACTTAGGGGTGGGCATGGTATGGTATATACTGAATACCATACCGAAACAAAAAATTTTATACTGTTGTATGGATGTTATGGTATTTGGTAGAAGTATTAAATTATTTTGGTATTTGGTATTTATGCAATAAATACCAAAATATCATTGTCACGCCCCAAAATCCCATTGGGCCGGATTGGCACCCGAAGCCGAGAAGGCCCGGGAGAACCCGTTCAAATACCTGTACTTTCACTTACATGTCACCAAAAATTTGGACAGCACTTCGTTGCATATAGAAGAATCTAACTACCTGTATCAGCACAACACGCACAAATATATATATAATACTTGGCCGTCGGGGCCACCACATATACAAATATAACATCATTATATAAACTTCCATGACTTTACCCTTTCTTATGTCTACAAAGCCTCTAGGATATACATGACATAACTAGGGTCGAGACAAACCCCCGCCCACACACGACTCCTGTACAATGACAAAACATAAGGAACCGACTCGGAAAGCTCCGAAGCAAACTGGAGCTCACCAACAATAGATGTATGACCTGGCTCCTATCTATGCTGTGAGTGAGCTGAAGCACCTGTGCCTGCAGCATAAAATGCAGGTCCCCCGTGAGGGACGTCTGTACGAAATATGTACTGAGTATGTAAAGCTGTAAATAATCATATGTGATATGGGGGATCAAGAAAATCAGACGCAAGTGAATAAATCATAATAGAAGTGAACCACACTTCATAAACACTTTTAGGATCATGCCCATTATCATTAATCTGTATTGAGTTCTTAAATTCAAACACATTTGTGGGACGGTATACATTCGTTCATTTCATTCTTTAAAATTATCAATCGCCATTACCTCCTCCTCCCGAACCTCCAACCACCTAACAATAATCAATACTATATCGTACTGTGACCATTAGGCTGCCCCAGTACATATCAACTGGGATCGACCCATGCTAGGCTTATGCCCCTGGGATACCACCCGCACGTATATCAAGTAACACACATAAGAGATCTTTCCAATAACTTAGTTCAAAAGCTTTTGAGATTATTACATTAGTGTTCATGCCAATATAGTACCTTTGGAACAATGATACATCAATAGGAATCAAGTAATAGACCTTCTATACAATAACAATGTCATAAAGACTCATTGGTACATCAACAATGTGTTTCAGAATCATCAATATCACAATAATAAAATAGGAGCCTTTTGGTATATCAATGAAATATTTTGACACTTTATAGAATGGAAACAACTTCATTGGTAATGTAGAACAATACATGTTTTTGGACAACCTGGGAATCTTACTTGATGAACATTGGTGTTTTCATGCCAAAGAACATCGTTAGAGTATGCTTTACATACCTCGTTGTAGATTCGGATACCAATTCAACACAACTTCTTGCCTTTACAAATCACTTATCTACAATGAAATATTTGGCATTTAGGATTAGCAACCCAACACCACAATTCTCTTCCATAATTCCATACAACCAATATTTGCAAAACATTCCAAAAACCAACTTGAACAATAGGTTTATGTGTATATATATATATAATCATCATTTCAATACCACATCATCAATACCAAATCCCTTCACAATTCAACATAATCCAACCATGCACAAGAATAATCCAACATCATTTCCTAATCATCTTTCAACAATAATCAAATAACATACTTCTTATGCTCACATGCATAAATATATATATATATATATATATACACATATCCATATAAATAACACTAACATAATTTACATCCTTACCATAAAATGACCCTTTTAGTTTCGAAGTCCTGTTGGCACAAATAAGAGGTGCTTCTCGAAGCCCTCGAGACGGTGAACACAACTACAAAATCAATTTGGATTTTCTACGGTTGAATCACAAGATAATTGAAGTTGAAATTAGGCTAGGGTTTCTTATTTTCAATAATTTGATGATAATTGATGGATATGAGACTGATTATATGTATATAATGACCAATTTTCGTCCATGAGGTGATGGTAAATGACCATATTGCTCTTAAACATTTAAGTAAATCCGAATCTGTCCATGGTGGACTGTTTTGACAGGCTAAAGTAAATCGGCCATAACTCTTTGCTCCGATATTGGATTTGGGTGAAATTGGTATCGTTGGATAGATAATTCAAAGGGATTTCATTTCATATAAATTAGGCCACCCAGATCGTCCTGTACAAGTAGTTATGATCATTTGAAGTTGACCCTAAAAATCTGTTTTGAGAGGCTGAAGTAAAACGAGTATAACTCCTTACTCAGATGTTGGATTTGGATGAAACCAATTGCAGTGGAAAGAAGACTCAAAGATCTTTATTTTGATAGGTTGCAGCTCTTCCAGTTCATTATATTGATGGAGTTATGATTGTTCAAAGTTGACCCAAAAAACTAGCAGGCCTCAGTAGTTTGTGTGCAGGAAATTTTCCTGCACATTTACTGTTCACATATCCCGGCCACCGTTTTATAGTTTCGAACGTGCTCAATTATATCCGAAACTTATCCATTTTTAGAAATCTTTATATCGTTGGAAATCTTATTCAATAACCTTCGTATGGAACCATCGACGGGCAAATTCCGGTATAAATAAAGTCGATTCCTATACACATATAATCCAACTATACACTTGAAACCATCTCAAAATAATCAATACTCATACTTAAACTCATATATACCTAACTTATGATCAATACATATACTCCAACACATATAACCATGGCTAATGCACGTAATTAAGTACGGGATATTACATCCTTCCCCCCTTAAGGACATTCGTCCTCGAATGTGAATGTAGTTATTTAGCCAAAACAAGTTCTAATTCATAATTGATATTCACGTCATCATATAGATACTATGCATATGTAAAAACTTACTTGTTAGTGTCCCAGTTCCACTCCTTGCACTTCTTTTTCACCTTTGAACAAATAAGGGTATTTCGATTTCATTGCTTCCTCCGCTTCCCATGTAATCTCTTCCCTTTGTTGATTTCTCCAAAGTACTTTCACCGATGCTACTTCTTTATTTCTCATATTCTTAACTTGACGATCTAATATAGCAATAGGCATCTCCTCATAGGTAAGATCTTTTGTTACTTGCACATCTTCAGTAGAAGTAATTAGGGACGGATCTCCGATGCACTTTCGAAGCATCGATACATGAAATACTGGATGCACTGATGAGAGTTCCTGGGGTAGCTCTAATTCATAAGCAACTTGCCCACATTTTCGAATAATCTTATACGGGCCTATATATCGTGGACTCAACTTTCCTTTCTTGCCAAATCTCATCACCCCTTTCATTGGCGATACCTTCAAAAATACTCAATCGCCTAACGAAAACTCTAGCCCTCTTCTTCTACTATCCGCATATGACTTGTGTCGACTTTGGGCTGTCTTCAACCGTTGCTGAATTACCTTGGCTTTTTCTATGGCTTGATACACAAGATCCGGCCGAACATAAGAGTTTCACCCGCTTCGAACCATCCTATTGGTGATCTACACTTCCTTCCATATAAAACTTCATATGGTGCCATTTTGATACTTGAATGATAGCTATTATTGTAGGCAAACTCAATAAGAGGTAAATGATCATCCCAGCTGCCTTTAAAATCTATAACACATGCTCGTAGCATATCTTTAAGTGTTTGAATGGTGCGCTCTGCTTGTCCATCCGTCTGAGGGTGAAAAGTTGTCTTAGATTCACTTGTGTTCCCAAACTCCGTTGGAAAGACTTCCAAAAGTTTGCAGTAAATTGAGGTCCCCGATCCGATATAATAGAAGTTGGCACTCTATGTAATCGGACTATTTCTTTAACATACAGCTTCGAATATTCTTCAACTGTGTAAGTGGTCTTAACGGGTAAGAAATGTGCGGATTTAGTAAGCCTATCCACAATCACCCATATAGAATCAAATTTTCCAGCTGTACGAGGCAAACCTGTAACAAAATCCATGTTGATCATGTCCCACTTCCAAATTGGAAGATCTATGCATTGCATATAGCCTCCGGGCTTTTGATGTTCCACTTTAACTCGTTGGCAATTTGTACATTCAGCTACAAATTCTGCGATGTTCCTTTTCATGTCATTTCACCAATATACCTTCTTCAAATCTTGATACATTTTGGTTGATCCTGGATGAATGAAATACCTTGAAAAATGTGCCTATGTCATAATCTTCTTTCTTAGCCCGTCTACATCCGGCACACACAATCGGTTTAGGCACTGAAGTACTCCTTCTCACGTAAGCTCAAATGCCTTGGTCGCCCCACTCTGAACGTTCTCCTTAAGCTGTAATAAAATAGGATCTGCATCTTGCTTCTCTTTCACCTCAGCTACTAATGAGGATTCCGCGACATTATGTACGATAAACTCTTTGTCCGGAGTTTCAAGAAGACGAACTCCTAGACTAGCTAATTGATGAAGATCTTTAATCATCCCTTGTCTTTCTATAGGTGCCATCATAGCCTTACGACTCAACGCATCAGCTACTATATTCGCTTTCCCTGGGTGATACAAAATATCAACATCATAATCTTTTAATAGTTCCATCCACCTTCGCTGCCTCAGATTTAGATCCTTCTGACTGAAAATATATTGTAAGCTCTTGTGATCAGTATATATATCAACATGAACCCCATATAAATAGTGGCGCCCTATTTTTAAAGCAAAGATAACCGCTGCCAGCTCAAGATCATGTGTGGGGTAATTTTTCTTATGTGGCCTCAATTGCCTTGAGGCATATGCTATCACCTTACCATGCTGCATTAATACACATCTTAAACCAATTCTCGAAGCATCACAATACACTGTATACCCTTCTGTACCTTCTGGAAGTACCAACACAGGTGTAGAAGTCAACTTATTCTTCAATTCTTGGAAACTCTCCTCACACGCATCATTCCATTGGAACTTGGATACTTTATGCGTTAGCTTGGTTAAGGGTGCTGAAATGGAAGAAAAGTCTTTAACAAACCTTCTATAATAACCGGCCAACCCGAGAAAACTACGAATCTCCGTAGGTGTTGTGGGCCTTGGCTAGTTCTTCACAGCTTCTATCTTTTGAGCATCAACCTTTATCCCTTCACTAGATACAATATGACCCAAAAATGCCACCGACTTTAACCAAAACTCACATTTAGAGAACTTTGCATAAAGCTTACAATCACGAAGAGTCTGCAATGCCTGTCGTAAGTAATTGGCATGGTCCTCTTCTGATCTAGAATAAACTAGAATATCATCTATAAAAACTATCACAAATACATCCAGGAATGGCTTAAACACCCTATTCATCAAATCCATAAAAGCTGCGGGTGCATTTGTTATCCCAAATGACATAACTAGAAACTCGTAATGACCATACCATGTTCGGAAAGCTGTCTTGGGTATATCCTTCTCTTTGACCCTCACTTGGTGGTAACCTGACCTCAAATCAATCTTAGAAAAGCACTTGGCGCCCTGTAACTGAACAAATAAATCATCAATTCTTGGGAGAGGATATTTATTCTTAATAGTCACCTTATTTAATTGCCGATAATCAATACACATCCTCAGCGAGCCATCCTTTTTGCGCACAAATAACATTGGTGCACCCCAGGGGGACATACTAGGCCTTATGAATCCCTTCTCTAGCAAATCTTTCAATTGCTCTTTCAATTCTCGTAATTTTGTTGGGGCCATTCTATACGGAGGAATGGAGATTGGTTGGGTGCCTGGTATTACATCAATACCAAACTCTACTTCTCGTTCAGGAGGCAAACCTGGAAGATCTTCAGAGAATATATCAGGAAATTCATTTACCACTGGTACCGTGTGAAGATCTGGTGATTCCGATTCCGTATCCTTTACTCTAACTAAATGACATATGTAGCCCTTGGAAATCATTTTTCTCGCTTTGAAATAAGAAATAAATCTACCTCTTGGTGAGCCAATCTTACCTTGCCATTCAATAACTTCTTCATTAGGAAAATGTAAATACATCTTTTTCGTACAACAGTCAATTTTGGCATAACAAGACGCCAACCAATCCATACCTATTATAACATCAAAATCTACCATTTCTAGTTCCACGAGATTAACCATCGTGTCTTGAACACACACAGTTACTACACAATCTTTATAAACTCTTCTAGCAATAATAGATTCCCCAACCGGGGTAGACACTTCCAACGGCTTATCTAACAATTCGGGGTTCTTTTGAACTTTCCAGCAACCAAAGGAGTAACATATGATAATGTAGAACCGGGATCAATTAGAGCATATACATCAAATAAAAATATGGACAACGTACCCGTAACCACATCTGGGGAAGCCTCTAGATTCTGTCGATCCGCTAAAGCATAAGTGCGATTCTGAGTCCCGCTAGAACTGGCGACTCTTTTTCCATTTCTAGCGTGACCCGCAGGTTGTGCGCCCCTACCAGAATAAGATACCGGTGACGATGATGCAACAGCTGATCCCGAAGGTCGTGCTACGCCACCTGCGCCCCTTCGTGGGCATTCTCTCATCATATGCCCCGTCATACCGCACCAAAAACAAACATTTGTTCCCATTCGATATACGCCCATATGATGCCTTCCACATTTATTGCATGGCTCTCGAGGAGGTCTCGATTGGCTCATATTTCCTTGCCCATGATAACCCACAGATCGCGAACTATGACCCTCACTTCTTTGCCCAAATTGACTGCCTCTGAACCCCTGATGCTGTGGTGGAGCACTAGCTGCAGAATAAGAAAATAATGGCCTAGGTGGTCTAGCAGAAAATTGAGGTCTAAAACCTCCCTGTGGCGCCATAAACTGCCCTGTAGATCTGGCCCTCTTAGAAGATCCGCTTTCAAATTCCTGTGTTCTTTTTCTTTGCCTCTGATCTTTCATTTTCTGTGCAAATGCTTGGATCCTAGCTATATCCATGTCTTTATTCACTGCAGCAATAGTACAATCCCTAACCAAATACGAATCCAATCCATTCACATACCGATGAACTCTGTCATCCATAGTAGCTATAACATTAGGAGCATATCTGGACAAAGAATTAAATCGAAGACTATACTCCCTCACACTTGTATGACCCTGTCGAAGATTTAAGAACAGATCCGCACGGGCCTGACGAGTTTCATATGGAAGATAATGATCAATAAGTACCTCTTTGAACTCTTTCCAAGTAGTTGGGGGTGCATCAATGCCCCTTGACCGTTTCCAGTCTTCATACCAATATATAGCCTCACCTTTGAATCTATCGCGGCTAACTCCACTATCTCTCTGCCCGATACATGCATCACCTCTAGGGCCCTTTGGATCTGATCAATAAAGTCCTGCGGATCTTCATTAAGATCGAATCCGGTAAAAGTAGGCGGATCCATCTTAAGTAAATCTTGTGTTCGAAGACTAGCCGCCCTATCAGTACCGCTAGAACCCGCGGCAGGAATAGCTTGCCCTTGGACTTGCCCAGCAACTATACGAGTCAAAAGTTGCACTGCATTTCTAAGATCTTGATCAACAGCATTAATAGGTGGCTCTGGGGATATAGTTCTCCTCCCCCTTATTTCTTCCGGACTGGGGGAAGTTTCTGATGCATGCTCACCTGGAGCCTCACTTTGATTAGCTGGTATAGTGGGTGACTTACTAGTCCCCTCTTAGGCAGCCACATCTACTTGCTTACCGGTATTTTTGCTTCTGGTAACCGGCATCATAACTATAATAAGAGAAACAAACTGATTCAGTGGTCAACTATGACTTCATATACAATATAAGCTCTATCGCACGATCTAAGACATGAAGAAAAGAAACAATTCCTAAATGTCCATAGCTTCCTGTTTATAGATGTGGTGCACAACACACTGATAAACAAGACTCTACATAGATACGGCTTTGTAGACTCACTAGGACAAACTGCTCTGATACCACTTTTGTCACGCCCCAAAATCCCATCGGGCCGGACTGACACCCGAAGCCGAGAAGGCCCGGGAGAACCCGTTCAAATACCTGTACTTTCACTTACTTGTCACCAAAAATTTGGACAGCACTTCATTGCATATAGAAGAATCTAATTACCTGTATCAGCACAACACGCACAAATATATATATAATACTTGGCCGTCGGGGCCACCACATATACAGATATAACATCACTATATAAACTTCCATGACTTTACCCTTTCTTATGTCTACAAAGCCTATAGGATATACATGACATAACTAGGGTCGGGACAAACCCCCGCCCACACATGACTCCTGTACAATAACAAAATATAAGGAACCGACTCGGAAAGATCCGAGGCAAACTGGAGCTCACCAATAATAGCTGTATGACCTGGCTCCTACTTGTGCGGTGTATGAGCTGAGGTACCTGTGCCTGCAGCATAAAATGCAGGTCCCCGTGGGGGACGTCAGTACAAAATATGTACTGAGTATGTAAAGCTGTAAATAATCATATGTGATATGGGGGATCAAGAAAATCAGACGCAAGTGAATAAATCATAACAGAAGTGAACCACACTTCATAAACACTTTTAGGATCATGCACATTATCATTAATCTGAATTGAGTTCTTGAATTCAAACACATTTGTGGAACGGTATACATTCGTTCATTTCATTCTTTAAAATTATCAATCGCCATTACCTCCTCCTCCTGAACCTCCAACCACCTAACAATAATCAATACTGTATCGTACTGTGACCATTAGGCTGCCCCAGTACATATCAACTGGGATCGACCCATGCTAGGCTTATGCCCCTGGGATACCACCCATAAACACATAAATAGGGATCGACCCATGCTAGGCTTATGCCCCTGGGATACCACCCGCACGTATATCAAGTAACACACATAAGAGATCTTTCCAATAACTTAGTTCAAAAGCTTTCGAAATTATTACATTAGTGTTCATGCCAATATAGTACCTTTGGAACAATGATACATCAATAGGAATCAAGTAATAGACCTTCTATACAATAACAATGTCATAAAGACTCATTGGTACATCAACAATGTGTTTCAGAATCATCAATATCACAATAATAAAATAGGAGCCTTTTGGTATATCAATGAAATATTTTGACACTTTATAGAATGGAAACAACTTCATTGGTAATGTAGAACAATACATGTTGTTGGACAACCTCGGAATCTTACTTGATGAACATTGGTGTTTTCATGCCAAAGAACATCGTTAGAGTATGCTTTACATACCTCATTATAGATTCGGATACCAATTCAACACAACTTCTTGCCTTTATAAATCACTTATCTACAATGAAATGTTTGGCATTTAGGATTAGCAACCCAACACCACAATTCTCTTCCATAATTCCATACAACCAATATTTGCAAAACATTCCAAAAACGAACTTGAACAATAGGTTTATGTGTATATATATATATAATCATCATTTCAATACCACATCATCACTACCAAATCCCTTCACAATTCAACATAATCCAACCATGCACAAGAATAATCCAACATCATTTCCCAATCATCTTTCAACAACAATCAAATAACATACTTCTTATGCTCACATGCATATATATATATATATACATATCCATATAAATAACACCAACATAATTTACATCCTTACCATAAAATGACCCTTTTGGTTTCGAAGTCCTGTTGACACAAATAAGAGGTGCTTCTCGAAGCCCTCGAGACGGTGAACACAACTACGGAATCAATTTGGATTTTCTACGGTTGAATCACAAGATAATTGAAGTTGAAATTAGGCTAGGGTTTCTTATTTTTAATAATTTGATGATAATTGATGGATATGAGACTGATTATATGTATATAATTACCAATTTTCGTCCATGAGGTGATGGTAAATGACCATATTGCTCTTAAAAATTTAAGTAAATCCGAATCTGTCCATGGTGGACTGTTTTGACAGGCTAAAGTAAATCAGCCATAACTCTTTGCTCCGATATCGGATTTGGGTGAAATTGGTATCGTTGGATATATAATTCAAAGGGATTTCATTTCATATAAATTAGGCCACCCAGATCGTCCTGTACAAGGAGTTATGATCATTTGAAATTGACCCTAAAAATCTGTTTTGAGAGGCTGAAGTAAAACGAGTATAAATCGTTACTCAGATGTTGGATTTGGATGAAACAAATTGCATTGGAAAGAAGACTCAAAGAGCTTTCTTTTGATAGGTCGCATCTCTCCCAGTTCATTATATTGAGGGAGTTATGATCATTCAAAGTTGACCCAAAAAACTGGCAGGCCTCAGTAGTTTGTGTGCAGGAAATTTTCCTGCACATTTATTGTTCACATATCCCGGCCACCGTTTTATAGTTTCGAACGTGCTCGATTATATCTGAAACTTATCCATTTTTGGAAATATTTATATAGTTGAAAAGCTTATTCAATAACCTTCGTATGAAACCATCGACGGGCAAATTTCGGTATAAATAAAGTCGATTCCGATACACATATAATCCAACTATACACTTGAAACCATCTCAAAATAATCAATACTCATACTTAAACTCATATATACCTAACTTATGATCAATACATATACTCCAACACATATAACCATGGCTAATGCACGTAATTAAGTATGGGGTATTACAATCGTATACCGCACCAAAGTTTTTTAATAATATATAAAACCCATATGTATTATATTTAAGATTATTAAATACATTTATATATCATCCATTATCCAATTGAACGTAATTTTTATTCAGAAATAAATTTTTTAGGAAGCTTATTATTTAGGAGTACTATGCTTAAGTTTAGGTAATGTTGTTTGGAGTTTGTATGTTGGACTATTCAATCATGATTGAAATGTTCTTTTTGTATAATTGATTAACAAAGATAGCTCTTAGTATGATATGATTGAGACATTTTTAAAGTTTAAAATTGTAGTTTTTCTTATATAAATATATGTAAGTCGAAATCAAATAAAGTGTGGTTACCGAATTACCATACCGTAAAATACCGAAACCGAATTTAAAAATACCGAACCAATTTGGTATGGTAATGGTATTGTTCTTTTAGATACCGAAAACCAAAATTACCATACCGAAGTTTAAAATACCGTACCGTACCATGCCCACCCCTAAATTTACTACTCATGTTATCTCACGAATAAGTCATAGATGGAGAATTATGAAGTAACACACGAATAAACATAAATTCTTGAGAAAACAACTTTACTGCACGATCTAGAGCATGAAAAAGGAAAATATTTCTTAAATTCCCAATAGACTCTCAAAGAAAAGTATATACGTCTTTGTACCGTTCGGCAAGATTCTATTAGACATGGCTTCACAAACTCCCTAGGACACTTAAACTCTATGATATGATACCAAGTTTGTAACACCCCGAGACTACTCCTGGACATCACACGAACCTTAGAACCACAAGTGATCCTAAGCTAATCCATGATACTGGTATAATTCGTGAGCAACTAATAAATACATAAAACTAAATATAATAAATAGAAGAGATATCCTTAGCTGGACTTGTTTATTACAAAACTATTTTAAAACATTTACATCACTTGATTATAGAAAAAAACTGAAATAGAATACATCAACTCTAACTGACTATCTATGAAGCCTCTACTAATACTGACTATAGGTAGCCAGGACATGACCCCCAGCTATTCTTAATCAATACAATTGGATAAAACATATAATACTAGAAATGTAGTTGACTTGAGTCCTCAAATTAAAAGAACTCATCACTTGCTGGCTGAAAACTGTGAACTAGTTGATTATGATGTATGGGTTACAACTAGTACCTACAATATGAAACAATGTACGCCCAGATGTATATATGGTCATACTTCTGGAATGTACTGAGTATGTAGGGGTGGATGCAATAAGTAAAACTAAATCAATGCATAATTTTAAAACATTCATGCTAAGTGCAAATAGACTCACCAAAAAACTAAAATAAACTGAAAGCTAAAATATCATAAAAACATGAGTAACAAACATAATCTGATAAGTTGGGTAAGTTACTACACTTAGTTTCTGAAAGATGTCTTTTCTATGAGGATTCTCATAATCGACATAAACCATGTGAGCTAGCGTGGAGTCCAACGTCTGACCCGTATTGAGGAGGGTTGTTCTATCATTTCCCTCAAAATAAAACCAGAACTGAAACTGGAGTAATCACTAAACTAAGGCCATATTGGGCAGGAGGTATGCTCTCTAGCAAAGCCCCAAACCTATAGTGGTATATAGTTTCTAAGAAATAAGATGCGCTGAACCCATACTTCCCTCTCATGCTAAATACTACTCCAAATATATATTTATATATTATATGCTCATACGGATGAAATTCACTTTAAAATAAGCATATGGGTTTGTAAATTTGAAAATCAATTATGCTTTTGTTAATAACTCATACTCATGAATAACTGTGTGAATTTCATATGATGTCTGAAATCATAAGATTAAAATTAAAATTTGAATCATATTGTGGTAATCTTAAATAGTAAATCTAAACTTCTTGTAATCTAGGAGAATCATGACAAATTCATATGCTCTTATTTGTAAACTGACAAAATCAGGCTGAAAATCATATATATTCACTATCTAATGAAAATTCATGTCATAATACTGAAATTCATCTCATATAATTGAAAACATACGTAAAGGTAAATTCGTGTGCTAACAAAACTTTAAATCACATGATAATGTCATAATTTTAAAACCATGGAAATTAGGTATGAACTTTGATTGAAATCTCATAATTTCAATTTAAAAAAACAAAGCTTTTGAGCACAAGGATGAAAGAGTATCCTTGTTCAAACCCAACATACCTGAATTTCTTGATTTCTTGAAGGAGAACATGAATTTGGATCCTTGGAAGTTGAACCTTAGATAAGAACCCTAACTTTTTCTCTTAAGAGTGTAGAAGAGAATGGGCATTGAAAATTGATAAATGATGAATACATAACATTTATAGGGTTATTTAAGCAGTGGGGGTAGGGTTTGAGGTGAGGAAAATTCAAAAATACCCCTAAGGAAATAAAAAAAGTCACAGGGATTCTTCAACTCTAACTGTATTTTGCCATTTACTGGTTAAGGCCTACGACTTGGGTTGATAGCTCGAAACCTAGTTGATGGCTCATTACCATAGTTTTCACCAAATTGACGATTCATCAACTTAGTCATCACCTTCTGACTGACAGACACTCCAGAGTAAAATGAGCATAACTTTCTTCTCTGAAATCAAATTAATATAAAATAGGATAAATTAGAAAGAAGACTCGAAGATCTTTCATTTTATATATATTATCCCACCTAAACCATTATATTTTAGGAGTAATGGTTGTTGGAAGTTTACCTAAGTTGAAACACTCACTAAAACTCAATCGGTAGAAAAGTTCTCAACTCATCTTTGAGTAAGGAAATCTTTATGATCTCAATTCATAGCCAAAGATATTCCCACACTATAAAATTGACCAACACACTTATTTTGACATGGAAATCATTTGGTTTGGTCTATACATGTAGGAATGGTGGTTCCAATTCTAGCCCAAAAGTGTGTGAGGGGGAAGGGGTTATATTATCTCCCTCTTCAAATCATTCATCCTCGAATGAAGGCTGATATTTGGATGAAAGAGTGTAAGTACTATCTTGAGACTAAATTTCTAAAAATGATCATCTATCGTAATTGAAACCACCTTTTAACAGGGTACTGACTTAACCGATACATATGAAATATATACACATATATAGGAATCGTATGGAATGATTTTGACATGACAAGTCTACTAATGAAGGACATAACTAAGCTGAAATGATAAAACTTCAATCATAAAATAGATTTTTGAGCTGAATTGATTGACTATAAGGAGCTGATTTATGCTGAGAGTTTAGACCTTACTTGAAACATTCATGACACGATCATACATATATAACTATGAAGTGACAGCTAGTGCGATAGAATCTCCAAGAGTTACTAAGAATGGAATATGAGTTTCCTTAAACTCTCCTTATCATAACTTTTAGTAACAACTGAGGGAAAGAATTTATTGCATGATCTGGGTATGGAATTTGAGTAAGGAATCGCAACATGGTAGCAACTCTATAACGTGGGATATCAGCATATAGAGCAAAAGCTAGAATAGGATTACTATGTCTTAGGCAATACAAATGTTAACTTTCAAGCTTAGTCATACTTCTCAAATACTTTTCTCAGCTATACTTTTCCTCTTAAGTACTACATTTCATTTGATGCAACTTATAACCTTCACATGGGTACATATGACTACCCCAAACAAAGTCAGAGTTGAATTACATACTCTCACCATGTTCAAGCCTAACTCAAAGTCACAAGATACTACACACAACACTATAATTCCAGTCTAAACACCAGATTCAATATTTTATGTCTTTTCATAGCTTTCATCTTAAGCATAACATGCCTTACCACTTCAACGACTAACTCTTATCTTTTACTTGAATTCACTAGGGCATATTGTATTCATCAACTTATATTCCAATATGATATTTAAGACTATCATTATAACCGCATATAAACTTCTAACCAACCAACCCATCTAAAATTTTGCCCATATTCGCTAATACCTCTATCCATAACGACGTTCATGCACTATCCTCAAGAAGACACACCTAGAATCTCAACTAACTATGACATATACCAAAGATTTGCCTCGATCTTTCTTCACCCTTTAGCCTTGGATGAACAAGCATACAATAATATTCCTTAATAAGGATCATCTACTCTCTCTCATCTAAACCATTGTTCATCCATTTTCATCGCCACTATCTTTACATAATAAGAAGAGGGTCATTGAAGGATAAGAACATGGGGATCTAAAGCATGAAAGAATATTATACATAACTTTGAATCTTAACTTAGGCTTGAGGACTTTGAATCTTAACTTAGGCTTAAGGAATAGAGTATCAAAGGCATGAATTCATTAAAGAGATCTAAACTCAGAACATACATGACATAATACAAATTTCACTGGTCAATAAATGGTGTACCATGAGTTCTGAAAACTGAGCATACTTTGAAACATGGGTTCATACTTATCAAAAGTTTATTAACATGAAAGGGAAACTCATAGATTCATAGGGGGTGACTTGAATCAGAGGAAATAAGAATGAACTTTAATATGCAAGAATTGTATAAGCATTTTTCACGGACTTGACACTATTATGCTAGACGTGGATAAGGTGCCATCATGAATATAATCCAAGAAAAGGAAGATGCTAGAGCAAGAATGGATCACCATCTTTTCACAACTCTTATTGACATACATCAAAATCTAATTCTCCAAAATTGATTTGGTTCTTAACCTTATCATCTCCACCTTCGATTAAAGCCAACATTCTAAGCTTATGGGTTTATTCCACATCCTCAAGACTAAGCCATAACCTCTTCACTCTAACGACCTATGGATAATTACTCAAACTCGCCTGAATAAACTATATTTGGATGATACCAACTTCATTCTTGGACACTTCCTTAATATATACTATCCTTAACTTTCTCTAGCCTCAATAATCATCATCATTTACTTATGCTCTTCTCCACCAACATACCTATCAATCTAAACACATAATCTACTCTTTCTTTATAGCTTACTAATGTCACACCTCTAAACATATATCTTCCCTAAACCATGAGAATCAAAATTAGAGTAAAAGACTTACCATTTTACACATATAACTCCCAACTTAGCTATCAAGAACACCATATACTTTATCACTAGCCTTTTTTACACTTAACAACTCATGGGCACTATCTAAGCACACACGAAAATTTAAAAAATTAGAAAAATAATGCCTCCCCATATCACCTTGGGTACACCTCTACATCATACCTACACCATCATACTGAATTGTGAAATAAATGAACTTAAATTCTTACATACATTATTCCAAGCATACTAGCTCACCTTTTATATAACTAACATCACTATTCCAAGCAATTATTATTTCCACCTTAATGATCATTCATTGTTCAAGCTTAGATTCTAGTACTAGATATGATTAACCATAACCTCACATACTATTCTTGCTTGATGAAACATTAAGAAATACTCGTACACTAGAACCTCATAATAATAATATTTGATCACAATCTTATGGTCTATCTTACTATAATCCATTAACATAATCTCTTTTCTCACATCACTACTACTTATCCATCTATATATCTAAATTAGACTCCTAGTCGTACAAGCATCAATCAATTTCTCTTTCACAACCACAAGGAGAACCCATATTAACAATCCTTAACAATATAATACTTTTGTTAATAACCTATACTTTGCTAACACAATGGAATATCATCAAGAACTCTGTTCCTACTTTAAGCATACCACAATTCACCTTAACTCAAAACTTTTTCTCTCTCTTTCACCATAAAACCTACACCATATTCACTACCCCTTAGTTAACACACAAGGACATATCACCTCGATCCTACTTAATAGAGGACAAAGATCTATCAATTTACCCTCAGCGAAACACTAACCCCACCTTTTTCTTGTTACTACACTTCTAAGTCCAAACTTCCAACTCTAAGGATGTTCTACTACTTATGAATCAAAACACCCTAAGTTACATTATCCGTTAATAAAAACTGTATTTTAATACTCTAAGCATATGTTATCTCCTTTTATGAGCGCTATCTAAAATGAAGGGCTAAAGAAAAATCTAATTGCATAGCATATTATGTCTTAACTGTACAACTCATATTGATAAATACATAAGCTTTTGAATTAAAGGACTTTAAACACACTAGCGAGCTCCACTCAAGCCCGTTGTACACTTTTTAAAGTTACTAATAGTGAATCTAAGAGCATCATCTTGGGAGGAATTGAAATTTACTACTCATGTTATCTCAAGAATAAGTCATAGATAGAGTTATGAAGTAACACACAAATAGACATAAATTCCCAAGAAAACAACTTTACTGCCGATCTAGAGCATGAAAAAGAAAAATATTTCTTAAATGCTCAATAACCTCTTGAAGAAAAGTACAGACGTCTATGTACCATTTTGGAAAACTCTACTAGACAAAGGCTTCATAAGCTCCCTAGAAAACTTAAACTCTATGCTATGATACTAAGTTTGTAACACCCCTGGACTACTCTTAGATGTCACATGGTGCTTAGAACCATAAGTGATCCTAAGCTAACCCATGATACTAGCATAACTCATGAGCAACTAATAAAATACATAAAACTAAAAATAATAAATAGAAGAGATGTCATTGGCTGGACTTGTTTATTACAAAACTATTTTAAAATATTTACATCACTTAATTATAGAAAAGAAATCTGAAATAGAATACATCAACTCTAAGTGACTGGGGGGTTTAGGTCACAGGTGACAAAAGAGTTTTAAAATGAGGTGTAGGTGACACAAGTATTAATAATTGAGTAGAGATGACAATTACTTAATTATAGTTTAAGAAAGTTTGGAAAATTTCAAAATAACCCACAAGTTTTTAAATTTATGCTTTGATTCAAATGTTAGTTAATATATAACGGGAAAGAAGGAAAAAAAAACATCTTTTTCTCTTCCTTTATCCGTGGTTATTTTCTCTCTCTTCGCAATATTTGTTGTTCATTATTGCTGCCGCTTTAGTTGTTATCTTTTGATTCATTAGCATCATCTTATACTTCATTATCAACTTCATATTTTTCTTGTTGACCATTGTTGTTATTGTTGTTGTTACCCCAACTGCTGCTCTTTGACCAAATTCTTATGTCAAATTTGTTTCGTAAATCACTTTCAACTTTGGAATTTACTTGAGAGGAGACTTTGGTAAGTCAGATTATGTTTTTTAGTTGAATCTGGGTAACTGCTAGTGTTGTTTTTACAATAATAGTTTGCACGCGAACATGAATGCAATACAAGAGCAATCTATTTAAACAGATTCATTAACTGCAGCACTAAATAAATGTTCTATTGTAACAGTAGACTCATATTGGATTCATGTTTAAGGGTTCTAGGTGCCAGTAATATGATTATGAATTGAATAGATGGGTATTCTATTGCACCAGATTAGTAATCTGTTTCAACAGATAAATAATTTGTCTCATCATATTACTAATATGTTTTGAACAACAAAATACAGCTCCTGTCACACACAAAACCTAACAGATAACTCATATGTTCTTACTATTGATACTGGAATTAAATTATTCCTTAATTGTAGACATGTCATTCATTAAGAAATAGAAATAGACAACACGAAAATTAAATAAGAAATAAAAAGTCAAGTGCATCAAACATAATTTTTTTATAAAACAAACAAAAAAATACATAGATAACAGAAAAAAGGCTTAATTATTATTATCATCATTATTATTTGTATGACCAGCCGGCCAATCTTCAAAGGGCAGCAGCAGCGACCTCCGCAGCCTGTGGATCTCCCGCAGCATCCTTACTCTGACGGCGGTCAACTCCCAATGCAGGTCATGAACCCCCTTCTGCAATTTCCTCATGGCATCTCGTAAAATAGTGACATCCCACACAGGATCAGCCATATCTAAAAAATACATAAGTTGACAAAACACACACATAAACACAAAAGAAAAAAAAGAAAGAATTCGAATGTAATGTAATACAACGTATATTTACACAAAAATCAAGAAAAAAACTTACCAGAGACAGGAAAAAACTATCAAGTTCTTGAAGAGAAAGTAATTGAAGGTGTAACAGGAGCGAGGAATAAATAGTGTGTAGTAGAATGAACGATTGAGTAATGAGGGACCTATTTATAGAGGATTGAACTTGAATGATTTAGGCAAAAAATCGCAACTGTTCACCTCCATTTATTAATGACATTCTTGATTACTGTAAAAAGTTATGACTTAATTAAATTAATCAATATTATGATAAGTCATGACTCTTCAGCTTTATTATTATTAATAATTAGTTCTTTCCAGAAATTGTTTTTTTACACTGTTTTGGACAACAGATAATATATCTGTTGCATTGGATAAATCATCTGTTACAATAGATATATCATGATTTAGAACAAATAAATAACTTGTTGCATCAGATAATATATCTGTTGCAACATATAATATATATATTTTAAAAAATATATATTATCTTCATGACATCCAAATTTTTTGACTTTTTTAATTATATAAATTAATAAAATAGATTTAAAGGCACAATTGTTCACCTCTATTTATTAATGACATTCTTGATTACTGTAAGAAGCTATGACTTAATTAAATTAAACAATATTGTGATAAGTCATGACTTTTCAGATTTATTATTAAAATAATTAGTTCTTTCCAGCAATCGTTGTTTACACCGAGTTGGACAACAGATTATATATTTGTCGCATCAGATAAATCATTTGTTACAATAGATATATCATCCATTGCAACAAATAGATAACCTGTTGCATCAAATAATATATCTGTTGCAACATATAATATATATATTTCTTTTAAAAAATATATTATCTTCATAAAATCCAATTTTTTTGACTTTTTAATTATATAAATTAATAAAACAAATTTAAAGGCACAACTGTTTACCTCCATTTATTAATGACATTCTTGATTACTGTAAGAAGTTATGACTTAATTAAATTAAACAATATTGTGATAAGTCATGACTTTTCAGATTTATTATTAAAACAATTAGTTCTTTCTAGGAACCTTTTTTTTACACCAAGTTGGACAACAGATTATATATCTATTGCATCAGATAAATCATCTGTTACAACAGATATATCATCCGTTGCAATAAATAGATAATTTATTGCATCAGATAATATATCTGTTGCAACATATAATATATATATTTTTAAAAAATATATATTATCTTCATGACATCTAAATTTTCTGACTTTTTAATCATATAAATTAATAAAGCAGATTTAAAGGCACAACTGTTCACCTCCATTTATTAATGACATTCTTGATTACTGTAAGAAGTTATGACTTAATTAAATTAATTAATATTATGATAAGTCATGACTTTTTAGCTTTATTATTAATAATAATTAGTTCTTTCCAAGAACCGTTTGTTTTTACACTGAGTTGGACAACAGATAATATATCTGTTGCATCAGATAGATCATCTGTTACAACAGATATATCATGAGTTGCAACAAATAGATAACCTGTTGCATCATATAATATATCTGTTACAACATATAATATATATATTTTTTAAAAAATATATATTATCTTCATGACATCCAAATTTTCTGACTTTTTAATTTTATAAATTAATAAAGCAGATTTAAAGGCACAACTGTTCACATCCATTTATTAATGACTTTCTTGATTACTATAAAAAGTTATGATTTAATTGAATTAATCAATATTATGATAGGTCATGACTTTTCAGCTTTATTATTATTAATAATTAGTTCTTTTTAGGAACCGTTTTTTTTACACCGAGTTAGACAACAGATAACATATCTATTGCATCAGATAAATCATCTGTTACAACAGATATATCATGATTTGCAACAAATAGATAACCTGTTGCATCATATAATATATCTGTTACAACATATAATATATATATTTTTTAAAAAATATATATTATCTTCATGACATCCAAATTTTCTGACTTTTTAATTATATAAATTAATAAAGCAGATTTAAAGGCACAACTGTTCACCCCCATTTATTAATGAAATTCTTAATTACTGTAAAACGTTATGATTTAATCAAATTAAGCAATATTAAAATAATTAGTTCTTTCCAGCAACCGTTTATTTTTTACACGGAGTTGTACAACAGATTATATATCTGTTGCATCAGATAATAGATATATCATCCGTTGCAATAAATAGTTAATATATTGCATCATATAATATATCTGTTGCAACATATAATATATATTTCTTTTAAAAAAATTATCTTCATGACATCCAAATTTTTTTACTTTTTAATTATATACATTAATAAAGATGATTTAAAAATAAGAATATTTCTGGTGAGTTTTTTACGGTTTAAATTATGTTTATCATCTATTTCCTTAGTCTTTTCTGTGAAAAGAAATGACTTAATTAAATCAAGCTGGTGGTGACTTGATATTTCCATTTCTTTAATAACCATTTTTATTAATTGAGTTATGGCAACAGATTGTATATCTGTTGCATCAGATAACCCATCTGTTTCAACAGATATACCATATGTTGCTATAAATCGACCATCTATATAAGGAGCTTTTTTATTTCTTCTAATTGATTCATAAGTCGCAACAAATGAGGAATTTGATGCATCAGAAGCATTTTTTATTTTTGTTTGTTTTTTGAATGTGTTTAGACAAAAGTCACAGTCACGACTATTCGTTAACCTTTTTCTTAAAAATCATATTATATATATATATATATATCTTAATTAAATTAATCCAATATTGTGACTTTTTTTAAATTAAATAATCTTTCTTTTACGATTATAATATCATTTAGTTCCTTATTATTTATTAACGAACCATTTTTAGGAGAATTTCTCATCATGATCGCAACCCTAACTCCAACCGCCGACATGTTTTGAATAGGGAATAAATAGAATGATAACTAAATATTGAATAAGAATTAAAAATTAAAAATCGACCAAATCAAACCAAACCAAACCAAACCAAACATATACATGGATTTTTTTGAATCCCTTATGGGTAGATCAGATATAAAAAAGGGGAATACATACGCTAAAAGAAAGAAAAAACATAACATAATAATTATTATTATTATTACTATTATTATTGTCAACCTGACAATTTTCATCCGACAGCAGCAGGGCCCTCCTCAGCGTTGCTCGAAAGTCGGCCAAATCCCTTTGGAGTTTATCAAACTGTCTTTGAAGTTCCTACAAGGACTCGATATGAACCTTCTTGTACATTTCCGGATCTGGCATATTAGTATTGTAAGTATAGTAGAATGAACGATAGTGAGTGAGAGTGAGTGAGCGAGTGAGGAGGCCAGAGGGACCTATTTATAAAATGATTGAGAATTGGAAGGGACTGGACTTAGTCAAACAAAAAGCCAGGACTGTTCATATCCCTTAAAAGGAAAAATTACACAAATCTCATATTTAAGACACTATATTACACAATATTCCTTAATGTTTTAAAAAATTACATAAAATCTTGGATTCATATTTACTAGTGATACATATGCTATATGTATCACTACTGTATACATATGTATATACTAGTGATACATATACATATGTATCACTAGTCCATATATGTATCACTGCTTAACATATGTATCACAATTCAAAATTTCGGGATAAAATGTAATTAGCAAACTATCCGGGATTTAATGTAATATTGCTGAAACTATCTGAGATTTATGTGTTGTATGTGTTACTTAAATAATACTGGTGACTTTATTAGTAAGTAAAGTAGAAAAAATGGATCTAAATACAATATTTTATCTTTTTGTTGTATTTCCGGAAGATAAAGATTGGCAATCTATTGCAAAATATATTCCACCTGTCAGATAACTTACAACATATGGGCAATCTGTTACAACAGATGTATATATCAGTTTGTTTTTCCTTTAGCTATGGCATCTGTTGCAACTTGCTAGTCATCTGTTTATTCAATTTCATCGAGAGCAATCGATTTTTCTAAACACTTCTTGGCCAAATTCCATTTTTGCTCTTGGATTGCATCTATTTTTTTCTTTGCATCCTTCAACCAAACTAAATTTTGCTATTGGATTGAGGGCAAAAATTGAATTTGGAGGCCAGATTGAAGGATGCAAAGAAAAAAAAAGAAGTAATCCAAGAGCAAAAATTGAGTTTGGCCAAGAAGTGTTTAGAAAAATCTATTGCTCTCAATGAAATTGAATAAACAGATGACTAGGAAGTTGCAACAGACGCCACAGCTAAAGAAAAAGCAAACTGATATATCCATTTGTTGCAACAGATTGTCCATATGTTGTAAGTTATCTGACAGATGGAATATATTTTGCAACAGATTACCAATCTTTATCTTTTAGAAATACAACAAAAAGATAAAATGTTGTATTTAGATCCATTTTTTTCTAATTTACTTATTAATAAAGTCACCAGTATTATTTAAGTAACACACACAACAAATAAATCCTAGATTGTTTGCGTTAGATGTGTAGTCTGTTGCGTCATATATGGAGTCTGATGCAACAGATATGGAGTCTGTTGGAATACATAGCAGCCTTGCTGGTGGTTTGATTTGTTCCATCAGTTGCTCTGTCTGTTGCAACATCAACAACAACATAAACTATAAACAATAAATAAAAAACATCAACAACAAAGAAAACAACAACATTTGTTCCAACAACATCATCAACTACAAAGAAGCATACATTCTATGTTCCAACACCATCAACAACAAGAGACGGACCCATATGGAATCCTCCGGGTGCGCGAGCACAGACTGCTTTTTGCATGGTTACACATGCATATTGCTTTTTCCTTATACGTATTTGTTTTGTCCTCGTATATTATTTTTAATAATATTTTTATTTAGATCTTTGTAATTGAATTATACATGATACTTTTTTATAAATATCTTTTTGTTCCTTATTAAATGACTACCAAGGGTATTTCAATACTTTTATGGTTCAATAAAATAGTTACACATGCATATTGTTTTTTCCTTATATTTATTAATTTTGTCCTCATTTTTATGGTGCAATAAAATGGTTACACATGTCTTTTGATATTTTCTTATATTTATTAGTTTTGATCTCATGTATTATTTTAGTAATATTTTTATTTAGACCTTTGTGAGCCTAAACAAACACTTTTTTAACCCAAAATACCAAAAAGGCCACTCCTTTTTAAAACAACCAAATCGGACAAATCACTCATCATTGAACGATTTACCATTGTTCGAAATGGCCCACTAACGTGTTTTAGGCCAGCTACGTTGCAAAGTCCTATCAAATGGTCTACTTTTCTATTTTTTTTTTTTAGTTTGATGTCCACAAAATTGACCCACTCTTCTATTTTTATTTATTTTTTATTTAATGTTCGATATTTATATTAGAGTCCAACAAAATAATTATATTGAATCATTTGTAAAAATTAAATAATTGCTCTATCCATTTCAAAAAGAATGATTTATTTTCTTTTTTAGTCCATTTCAAATAAAATAATCCTTTCCTTTTTTGACAATATAATTTCAACGTTTCACATGACATATTTAAGACCACAAGATTAAAGAACATTTTTATACATTTGACACAACTTTAATTCAAGATCATAAGATTTAAAAGTCTTCTTTATTTTCTTAAATTTTGTGTCAAGTCAAAGTAGATCATTCTTTTTAAAATGGAGAAAGTATCTTTTTTTTTTAAAAAAAAATAACGACGTAGCTTTTGTAGCTCTATATAAGCTTCATCGTCTTCTCATTTTATCGAAGTTGTTTTTTTTACTTTTTATTGTATTCACACTAATCAAAATGAATGAAACTAGAATTAAAGTTTTATTAAAAAAAAGGATTGCCCGGTGCACTAAAGCTACCCCTACGCACGGTATCCGGGGAAGGGTGCCACCGCAAGCGTGTATCGTACGCAGTCTTACCTTGCATTACTGCCAGAGGTTGTTTCCAAGGTTTCAACCCATGACCTCCTGGTCACATGGTAGCAAAATTAAAGTTTTATTGTAAGTGTAAAATATCTATATATTGGGGTGGTAAGGTTTTATATGAAGCTAGTTATGTAAGATATAGTCAACGACATGTAGTGATGCAAGTGTTCCATTATTTTTCAAATATGAGAGGTTGCAATACTTGTTAAAGAATAAAATGGGTATATTCCTGAAGGTTTAGTGGTTATCAATGGACGATACCCAACGTCCTTTTTAGCCAATGGGATTATAGCGTACAATGAGACTTGTATTTGGATTGATGAATTTGTGTCTTTATTTTTCGTATTATTAAAATTTTTGACATTAAAATTATCCGAAAATATCGCATCATTAATAGGTCCAACCTAAGTTTGTGTTGCACCTTAACTTCTAGGAATCGTTAGTAATATGATCAGAAAAATGTGCCACATAATATAAGACGGAGGAACTATTTCACATAATTTAAGACGGAGGGACTATTTCACATAATTTCACCTTAATAGTATTTGGCCTGACAATGCAAATGATTAAATCGCACAAAGTTGAGTGTTTTGTCCGAATTGGTTAATTTGAAAAAGAAGTGGCGCCTTTGGTATTTTGGCTTTAAAAAGTAACCATTTAGGCTTCGGACTCAGACCTTTGTAATTTAATTATACATGATACTATTTTTGTATAAATATCTTTTTGTTTCTTATTAAATAACTACCAATAGGCCTAATTAGTTTTGTCCTCATGTATTATTTTAGTAATATTTTTATTTAGACCTTTGCAATTCAATTATACATGGTACTATTTTTATATATATATATCTTTTTGTTCCTTATTAAAAACTTACAAAGGATATTTCGATAATTTTATGATGCAATAAATGTTAGGTTTTTTGCCCTGATTTTCTTACCAAAATTAAGTTTTACTTTTTCTTTGTAAGAAAAATAAAAGCAACCATAAATACTTTTACTTTTTTCTAAAAGGAAAATATAAAACTCTTCCATATTTGACAAACCTCTTTCTTGGAGAAAATGTTTTGGACATCTATAAATAGAAGACTCCTTTCTCATGTCATAACACAATTGCATCCACGATATAGTCTTTAAAGAGTCTTTATTTAGGGGAAGATTTCTCCCAATAAGTTTTAGAATTTTCAATTTTATTTTTAATATGTAGGCCGTTTGACCAAATCATATCCAATAATATATTTTTAGTTTAATTTTTCATGTGTCGTCTGATTTATCGTCTTATGGTTTGCAAACTAAAAACTTTTGCATGACGCCCTCTCAATTTCAAACCCAACAAGTGGTATCAGAGCTTACGGTTCAATGTTCCAATGGTGTGGTGAGACGAGATTAAACAGGTTCAAAGCGGTTTCAAAATCAAGTTGCAACCAATTTGATGATAATAAAGATATATGTCCAAAAGCTACATGTGGAGATAATTGTAAATCATATTTTCAACAATCCTGCTGTCACATATTTGAAAATAAAGTTCACTTTTAACCCTGCAAAAGGGCTCCAATATTTTTAACCCGAAAAGGTTTAATATATTTTTAACCCCAAAAGCTCTATTTTTAAACATGCCAAACAACAGTGATATATGAAGAACGAAGATCATGCACAAGAAGAAGGAGGATCAAGAATATTTTGAAGAAAATCAAGCAAAAAGGGGAGATTTGTTAGGGTTTTTGCCCTGATTTTCTTACCAAAATTAAGTTTTACGTTTTCTTTGTAAGGAAAATAAAAGTAACCATAAATACTTTTAATTTTTCTAAAAGAAAAATATAAAACTCTTCCATATTTGGCAAACCTCTTTCTTGGAGAAAAGGTTTTGGACATCTATAAATAAAAGACCCTCTTCTCATGCCATAACACAATAGCATCCACAATGTAGTATTTAAAGAGTCTTTGTTTAGGGGGATATTTCTCCCAATAAGTTTTAGGATTTTTAATTTTATTTTTAATATGTAGGCCGTTTGGCCAAACCATATCCAATAATATATTTTTAGTTTAATTTTTTATGTGTCGTCTGATTTATCGTCTTATGGTTTGCAAACTAAAAGCTTCCGCATGATGCCTTCTCGATTTCGAACCCAACAATAAAATGGTTAGACATGCATATTGCTTTTTCTTTATATTTATTAGTTTGGTCCTCATTTTTATGGTGCAATAAAATGATTATACATGGGTATTG
Organism: Capsicum baccatum var. pendulum; assembly: GCA_030864225.1. Classification (NCBI taxonomy): domain Eukaryota; kingdom Viridiplantae; phylum Streptophyta; class Magnoliopsida; order Solanales; family Solanaceae; genus Capsicum; species Capsicum baccatum. The sequence goes on along the minus strand of CM061551.1, from coordinate 48,770,083 downwards.
CTGTTTTTCTTATATTTATTAGTTTTGTCCTATGTATTATTTTAATAATATTTTTATTTAGACCGTTGTAATTAAATTATACATGATAGTATTTTTTTATAAATATATTTTGGTTCCTTACTTGTTTTTTATACCCCAAGGGTATTTTGATAATTTTTTGGTGCAATAAAATGGTTATACATGCATATTATTTTTTCTTATATTTATTAGTTTTGTCCTTATTTTTATGATGAAATAAAATGGTTAGACATGCATTTTGATTTTTTCTTATAGTTATTAGTTTTGTCCTCATGTATTATTTTAATAATATTTTTATTTAGACCTTTGTAATTGAATTATACATGATAGTAATTTTCTTATAAATATCTTTTTGTTCCTTATTAAATGACTACCAAGGATATTTGGGTAATTTTATTATGCAATAAATATTTCAAAATCGATGTATGTCTCCTCAACTTATATATTTGAAACTTTCAAATGGATGTGCATTATGTACTTTTCCAGGAATGTCCAAATGAAAGACGTGCCGTCAACTATAGTTAAAACAATCTAACTAGATTTTTATCGACTTATATAATTACTTTTGTATTGATTGGACCAGTTTATTAAGCTCAATTTTGTTCCAGAATGTATATATTATATTAATATTGGTTTATTGTACTACATTTCTTTTTTTATTACTCCTATATTAAATAATTTAAACAATTAGAAAATAATCTTTCCCAAAGTTGAATCTCTTTTGAACATTAGTGTTGCCAAAATGCCTGTGCCTTGCACAGGCACGAGTATCTAATTTATAAGATGTAAGAACTCCATAGATTTAGTGGGTGTTTGGCCACGAAAACTAAAATTTTTAAAGTTGAAGTTGGAGTTAGAGTTGAAGTTGAAATTGAAGTTAGAGCTGGAGTTGAGCTTGTCCATGAATATAATTAGAGTTGTTTTTGAATTTTGGTGAGAGAAATAAGATCGGAAAAAGTGAAAACAACTTTTTGTTATTTTTCACTTTTACAAATATAACTCCAAGTTATGTTTGAAATTCTTATGGCCAAAAATCACTTGAAGTTGAATGACATAAAGTGACTTTTTTTTCCGGAAAACTGAAAAAAAAATCATGGCCAAACGAGCCCTTAGTACTTTAAACTTGACTAAAGCTTTACTTCTTAAAATATTTCCTTAGTACTTGCAAAGTTATAAAAAATTTGTTTCTTAAATCTTTTCTATGAAATGTATTAAAAGTTCTAGTCTAGAGTATAAGAATTAAACCAAAGATATGAAAACATGTACTCATAGTTCAAATAATTAAACAAAACTTTCTTTTACGTGTAGAACTAAAAAAGCAGATTATATTTAGTCTTTAACATTTAATTTAAAGTAAAATATTAGAATTTTTATTTTAAAATTCTATACTAAGATAATGACATATTTGGATACACTATTAATTTATATTTATATAATTTAGATAGATATAATATTTATTCTAACATTAATTATCATTTTCTAATAATTTTATTTGTATATATAATTTTATTGATGCACTTACCCTAAAAATACTATACAAAAATGGATAAAGTCTATTCTTTAAACACTTCTCTTATCCCAAGGGAAAATAAGTTTCTCAATTAGTGAGGGTCATTACGTTTTAAAAATTAGATAAAAGAGATAATTTTTTTTTAAATATTTTTACTCCAACAATTAAAGAGGTTGTCTCATTAACTATCAGAATTATTCGACAATTATAAAAATTATTCGACAATTTTGCAAAGATGTTCGACAATTATACAAAATTATTGAATAATTTTAATAATTATTAAGATAATTAATATAATTATTGAATAATTTTTTAAAATTATTTAAGCGACTATATTTCTTTTAACTTAATAATATTGTGTTGTCCCTTTTATTTAATTAAATATTTGAAACTTGAGAGGGTCGAGCTCATTTTTCTCAAAGCAAAGCGACTGTGGCCATCCTTGTAATTTCCTGCTCAAGAGTTACCAGAATACCATTCGGCAGAGGTGGAGATATGGAAATAGGGAAGGTGATAGTGGAGAAAGTAAGAGGAAAAGCAACAGTTACTAAGTGCTTTTCAAAGTATCCCCTCAAATTCATCATCCCCAGAAAGGTCTGATCAATCTATATATCATCTCCTCCCAGCTTCTTTTCTTTTCTTTCTTATGAAAGTGATAATGTGTCTCTCAATATTGATAGGTGGGTTCTTCTAAAACTGATGCTGTTTGGATTTACACCATCACTTATGGTGGTGGAATTGTCTCCGTAGGTCAATTTGTCGGATTGTAATTTTGTTTTAGGAAATTATCCCTTAATTCAATGTGTATGATTAAACCTAATGTAATGTTTATGTTTTCTTCCAGGGGGATTCTATAACATGTGATATTACAATAGGAGATGGTTGCACCACTGTTTTGGCCACTCAAGCTTCTACTAAGGTTAAACTTTTTGCAAGTTTCATTATTTGCAACTAAATGTATTCATGTATATAAATAAATGTTCATATCTGTGTGGCCTTTTTAACTTGTTTCATGTTCTAATAACACATTATTATTTCTGTTGCAGGTGTACAAAGCTGTGGGATCAAAAAATTCCGAACAAGTGTTGGAGGTAATGCCATTCTAACAAAATTATATTCTTCTTCTTAATGCATTTGGATGGATTCCAAAAGGTCCTTGCATAGGGTTACAAATTCTAAAAGAAATTGATGCATACAAAAAGAAAAAAATTGGTTTAGTAACCAAGTTATTGTATTGAATTTGATGATGCAGAAAAAGTAAAGAAATTCTGGATTTTAGGGAGATATCCGAAGGAGAAGAAGTAAAAGGAAAAGAAATGGAAATTGAGAACCTGAAATCGGTGTCAAAATGGTTGAGGAGGAATTGTGTGTAAGTGGCGTCCTTGATTTTGAAATAGTTTGCATTAGTTATTGTAGGGAACTAGCAATCAAAAGGATGTGTAGAATTATGAGCTAACCTGCTTTAAAATGTTAATGTACTTTTATGTATTTTAAGAAGTTGATATGGTTAACTTCTCCAGACCCCACTTATGGGATTATAGATTGAGTATATTGTTATATATTCAACTTCTGAAAGGAAGACATAAAATAAGGATACATAACAGCTTCCACATCTGGATACAGCCGTAACAAAAGATACTACGGTGTGACTCATTGGATCTAAAATTTAGAATATGTATCTGCCTGAAATTTGTCAATACAGTTCCAATTTATTTAAGCACAAAAAATTTACAGTCAAAGATGTAATTTTTGGTAAACGGATGATGAGGTTTGTTGGACAAACGGTAGTAAGTTCATCATCACCTTTTTTTTTTTTTTTTTTTTCTGTTTTGCCACCTTTTGAACTATCTCATTTGATCCCTAGCTAGCCGTGTTAGTAAAAATGGCTGTTTATGCCGTGCAGTAGGCAAGAATAGGGAACAATGCCTTTTTGGCTGTAATTCCAGATCCAGTGACCTGTTTCTCCACTGCAAAATATTCTCAGAAGCAAGTGTTCAAAGTTATGTCCGACTCAAGTTTGCTTCTTGTTGATTGGGTAACTAGTGGCCGTCATGAAAGAGGAGAAAAATGGGATTTTGATCTTTATAGGAGCACGAATCACATCTTTCATAATGGTGATGAGCCTTTATTTCTTGATACAGTAAGTTTCTTCGCTTATCTATCTGTTTGTTATTTAATGTGTAAAAAGTAGAATATATACTACTTTTTTTGTTCAATCTCGAAAAAAGTCGTATGTATTCATTTTTAAAGTACAATATATCATCTGTTTCTGATACAATCCAAATTGCCTCCGGATCTTGGATGGGATACTTATGGTGCTAGAGGTTCTTAAAGACATCTTATTTTCATTACAAGAATGTCATATGATGGTGTTTTCACCTACATTTGATCAAGGGTCCTTGGAGGAGTAGAGGGAATGCGAGAATGGGATAAAAGGCCTCTTGGAAAGGACATGGGCCCAATCTGCCTTGGAGGTGTGCCAGACCTGCTAATCAAGAGCAGGTCAAAACAGTTTCATCCGCTCTAGAAATGCCCTTGACATGCGCCATATCTGCTCTAAAGATGCTAGAGCGGGTTGCCTTGTTTTATTAAAACAAATGGGTCACTTTTGGGCCCATTGTAATAAGTTAACTCTAGACTATAAATAGAATAACTTAGGTCTTTATTTCCGAACTTTTGTTCTGGTAATGAAGATATAAAAACTCTTGAGAGAGTGAGTGATAGCTTGGAAAAATATTTGTTGGGTCTTGTTTAGAAACGGTGGTTGTAAGGGTGTTTCGATTCCCTTGCGGTCAACATAAGAGATTAGGTGTTTGTAGATAATTGATTTGGGTTTTTTGAGTTTAATATACTCTCTAGTTTCATTTCTTTCTATCTTCTTGTGTCAATCTATCTATCTTTATCATCTATCCTTTTATCTGTTTCATTCCGTATTTCAATTTCATCGTTTCTTTCGTTTTTGCGTTTGTTTCTAGTTTTCGTGGTTTGATCCTTATCATTTGGTATCAGAGCCGAGCTTGATTTCGTTCCCACAAAGTCAATCTTGGGTCTAGTTGTCTTGAAAAATCGAAAATCAGAAAAAAAATTAATCTTCACATTTTTTAGGTTTAGGTCAAATTTTGAGTTTTTGATTTTGGTATTTTCTTGAGTTTCTAGTGTTAGATTCTTGTTCCCTAACACTATTAGAGTCTAAATATCGAATTTGAGCTTAATCGGAGCTATATTGAAGATTCTACCCTTGATGAAAGCTTGAGTTTGAAGAAAAGGAAAGTGGGTTGAAAATTCTGGAAATTTTGGTGGAGAATTTGAGCTTAATGATGTTTGGAATGTGTTTAGAAGGTTAAAAAGTGCTTGAATTCAAAATTTCAACGCATTCCGAACTAAGGTGAAGATGTTGAAAATTTTGTGTTCTCGGAGAAATTCAAATATTCAAGATGAATTTTCAGCAAAAAGTGGGTGTTTGATCCAAAAAGGAGAAAGAAAAGTGTACAAAAAGTGTTAGTACAAAACAATTCAAGGGTCCCAAGAATATTCCAAGAGAAGTGGACAAAGGGGGACCACAACAAGTGCATTTCGGCACCTTGTGCAAGCTGGCCGGCTGATATGCGTTTGATTTGCCTTAGAGGTGTGTTTGGGCTGCTTTAGACCTACTAGAGCTGGTCAAACCAGTGCCTTATGCGCCTGGTCTGCCCCTGAGATTCACTGGACCTGCTCAAGTAGGTCAAAACAACCCCTCTTGCACTGGGCAGCGTTTGGGGTGCTCCCAAGCTGTTTTGGTAGATCTAAAACACAATTCAAAGCTTCTTAATTCCTTTTTTGCTTAGGTTTGATTCATCTAGTTTCATTTCTTGATTCTTAAATTCATATCTTGATTCTTAAATTACTCAACAACTAATAATTCACCCACTAAGTTGTTGATTAGTGTTTGAGTTCGTTTCATTCTTTGTCCTATTTCTTTTGAGCTTTTCTGGTTTTTAATTAGTTGTAGCTTCTTGACTCAAGTCCGTACATATTTTCTTTGAGTTATTCAAACAAGAATTCACTCCGGCCACAAGTAGAAATTGACACCTTATCTACCACCGGAGTATAAACAACTTTCAACATTCGTCAATCCTCTTGTGAGGTCTACAAAGGTGAGATTCTTACGAGTGTTGGTGAGGAGCTTTTACTACTAATCTTGTTTGTTTATTTTGTAGGTACAAGGAGTTATAAGGAAGTATGTCTTCGGTAGCAGCGGATGATTGTGACTACGACATAGGGGACTATGATTGTGGTGAAGAATATTATGGCTATGATGAAGATGGAGATTATGGGGGCTATGGATATAACCATGATCAAGAATTGTGTGAGAATGAGGGCTACTATTTCAAAGGAGAATACGAGATGAATGGTGATTCTAGTTCCTATACAGAGTAAGTATGGAGATGATGAAGAGCCTTGTGATGGTTCTTATGTGGAAGAAAGGGCATGTGAGTAGTATTACATTTTCCACTCCGAGCATGAAGATGATGTAAACTATAACCTTCTTTCTTATGCACCTTCTAATGGTTATGGTGAGAGTGCACATGTGAGTTGCGAAGATTCATATTCCTCATCTTGTGGTACTTCTTATCAAGGTCGAATTGGTGTGATTGGTTATATTACCTATAGTAGAGGTCTCTCAATGGGAAGAAAGAGTGTGCATCTCCAAGGATAGGTATAACCGGATTCATGATCTTCCTTTTCTATCTTTAAAGGAGAGCGGGATCCCGAAGATTATCTTGATTGGGAATGGAAGTGTGAAAGGATCTTCAAGGATTATGATATGAGCGAAGTCGAACAAGCTACGTATGCCCTTAAACACATTCAAGGCCCGACATTGAGATGGTGGGAACTTTTAAGAAAGCCCGATCAAACATGGAGTGCATGAGGTATATCTATGTACCAAAGGGGTATGCGAAGCTTTACAATGTTGATTCAAGAAGAAACATTTGCTCAGGAAAGGTAAATATTTGTAGGGTTTCGAGATGCATCCTTGTTCTTGATGATCGGTGGGATGCCTCAAAAGTTCTTGCTTTTCTCATGTTTCTTGGAAAGCTATAAAGTTTCTGAGAGAGCGGAGGTTTCCTTCACCCGAGATGGGTACTATGAGGAGGTTTGGTATGACATTTTCCCCTTGGAACATGGACATTTATGTTTGGGAACCAATTGGTTTGCACGACATAGAGTTCCAAATGAGCAAAATTATCCTAAAATTGTAATGGACCAATGGTAAAATCATCTTTTTCCACCTACCCTTCCCAAATCTCAAAGAAATGTGACCACTTACTCCAAGTCTAATGAAAACGAGAGACAAAAGATTGAGAGGAGTAAGGGAGTGTTAGGTGGCAACCTAAGAGAGGAAAAAGAAGAGGCCGAGAGGAGTGAAGTGAGGGGGTTGCCACCAACCCAATTTAACTTTATTTGCCCTCTTAGTAAGGACATATGTGTAGGTACAAACATGGAAAACGAAGGAGAACTAGCCCCAAAAAGGAAGATTGTCATTGAAAATTTGATGGGGGCAATTTTAGATGTTTCCAAAGCTTGTAAGGGAGTTCCACCGTGAGTTAAAGAAGATAGCTAACTCTTGCACTTTACTAAATGTGAATGATCATTATGAGGCTAGTAACCAATCGAGTGTGAGTAATAGCTTGCTTATATGTGAGTTTCATGATTCTTGCCTCTTGTTGATGATGTACATATTGAGAGTGTGGATACACTAGTTGATCCTATTGATGACCCGATTGACTCTTCTTGTAAGATTAATTTGTGTCTACTTAGTGTTGAAGCCATTGTGTTGAATGATAGTACATTGTCTTGTGGAAATGGTGTTGATCAACTTGTGTGTGAAACTAGTCCACCACTTGAGGATGTTTGTTATGTGATTAATGAGCTTCAAGTGAGTGGTGATGTTAAAAATGTTGGTCAATTGAATAAGAGTGATCCTTTGAGCATACCCCTTATGAAGATCCTTGTGTTTGTCTTGCTCATAGGAATGACTTTGTTTGAAAAATCTTTGAAAGTGAACTTACATGTTCTTTTGAGAGTGAACTTACATGTTCCAAAAACGTGAGTTGTCCTTTTGAGAGTGAACTTACATGTTCCAATTCTTCTTCGTGGATTGATCTTTCTCTCTTTAAGTACAATATCATGTTTGGAGATGATGAAATCATTCCTAGTGAATTACCTAGTGGTATGGATCATGTTGATGATGTGGTCCTTCTCGAGGGCTATACTCTATTTAATAACCCACTATGGTGTGATTGACATTCCTCCAATGGATGAAAATCTCTGTTTGGAAGATGAGAGTACTCTTTTGGAAAGGAATGATCAATTGGGTAATGATAACTTTGATTTACTTGAATGATTGAGAAACCCAACTAGTGATTGTTTTTGTGAAAATAATGTTGCTTGTGATCCTTTGTATGACACCCCACCCTTGTTTGATAATTATGGGGTTGAATTGCTTGATTCTTGTGGTGATTTGAGTCATGATCCCTTTAATGTTAGTGGTGGTATGTGTCTACTTGAGGATTCTTCCCTTAAAAAGAAAGTTGTAGTTGTTTGGAAATTGCTTCTTCTTCTACTTTGTGTGCCTTTATTGATGAGAATACTCATGGTGATGATGTTGAATCTAATAGTGAGTATATGCATGAGGACATCTTAGTTGAAGTTAATTTGAGTGATACCTTTCTCTACCCCCTCTTTGCTTATGAAATTGTCAATGGTCATATAAAGAGGAAGTCTAATTGTGAAGATGGCACCTTTGGGGAAAGTGAGTATTGCCTTGACTCATGTTTTTGGCTACTTCTCCCATTTGACCCCGGTGACCTATTTGAATGTGGTGATTTCTATACACCCGACTTGGTGCTTGGTTAAGATGACAAGCAAAGTTTGGACGAGGATGTTGAAATACTCCCCTATGATGGAAAGTCTCACTTGGGGATTCATAATCCACTTAAAGGACCAATATTGTGTAAAGGAAAGATCTCCAACAAAGATGAGAGTTCTTTAAAGAAGGGGAGTAAAGAAAAAATCCAAGAGAGCTCACCATTGTGTGTTTTCATTCTCGACCAAAGTTTCACTACTTGTAGGTCAAGGTGAGAGTTTTCTCTTGAAAACACTTTGGATGTATTTCATTTAATTGATACTCTTCTTTGTGATTTGTTTGCAATTGGTGACCCCTTTCTCAAAGGGAGTTGTTTGAAAGGGAAAAGTGCTTTGTACTTAAATGTCTTGATTCCGTCCTTGTGTGCGTTATGTGCTAAATCTTGTAAGCCAAATGACATTTTTATAGATAATAGCACCTTGAATGATGGTTTTATGCTTGATTCCTTTTTATACTACCTCTTTACCTATGATGATGTCCATGTTAGTCTTGAAATTGTTTTATTGGGAGGTAGGAAACTTGTTGGTTGGTCCACTTGGTTGAGTAATAATGCTTTATGGGTCGTTCACATCTTTGACCCCAGAAAACCCTTGTGGATCTTTGAACCATTGGTGATATCACTTTTGGTATGGTCTCTTGAAGAGATAATGAAGCAATTGTGTCTTATGACTCCTAAGATGAATGTAGTCTTACCTTCTTGGTTTATTGATACCAGTATGACCTTTGCGATTTCCTTATGGCTTGATAATTGTCATAGCCAATTCCTTTGTACCATTTTCAATAAGCTTTTAATGTTTAACACAAAGGATCCTTGATTATATCTGTTAAGTATCCCACATTGGAAAATGGATGGGTAATTGGTCTCCTTATATGGACTTGGACAATTCTCCCCTCATGAGCTAACTTTTGAGGTTGAGTTAGACCCAAGATCCATTCTTTATGTGGTATCAGAGCCTATGACTCAATGATCCAATTGTTGAACAAAGTTGCAACCAATTTGACGATAGTGAAGATATTGTCAAAATAAAACTATATGTGGAGACAATTATCAACTATATTTTCAATAATCCTGCTGTTACATATTTAAAAGTAAAGCTCACTTTTAACCCTGCGAAGAGCTCATATATTTTTAACCCAAAAGGGTTCATATATTTTTTACCTAAAAGCTCAATTTTAAGCATGCCAAACAGCAGTGATGAAGATAATGAGAAGAACAAAGATCAAAGATGTGAAGAAGGCGGATCAAGTGAGGAAAATCATGCCAAAATGGGGTGATTTGTTAGAGTTTTTGCCCTGATTTTCTTACTAAATTTAAGTTTTATTTTTCTTAGAAGGAAAATAAAAGTAATACCATAATTAATTTTAATTTTCTGAAAGTAAAACATAAAACTTTTTCATATTTGTCGAACCTCTTTCGGAACTCTATAAATAGAAGCCCCCTTCTCATACCATAACACAATGACATCCACAATGTAGTCGTTAAAAGAGTCTAGTTTAGGGGGAGATTTCTCCCATAGGTTTATGCTTTTTCAAATATTAGTTTTTAATATGTAGGTCGTTTGACCAACCATATCAATAATATTTTTTTAATATTATATTTTCCGCTGTCGTCTAATTTATTGTCTTATGATTTGTAAACTTTAAGCTTTCGCATGACGCCCTCTCGATTTCGAACCCAACAAGTGGTATCAGAGTCAGGCTAATCCCAAATCTTTGTTCACTGATGTTGGGCCCCTATATTATATTGTCCACGCACCAGTTAACGAGGCCTGGGCGTGGGGGAGTGTTAAGTATTCCACATCGGAAACTGTATGGGTAATTGGTCTCCTTATATGGACTTGGACAATCCTCCCCTCATGAGCTATCTTTTGGGGTTGAGTTAGACCCAAGATCCATTCTTTACAATATCTTAATTGTGTGCAACCTTGGCTTGATGCTATGATTATTTGTGCTAACCCTAACACTCATGTCATAGGATGTTGTGTTTGTTTGCCCTTCTTTTGGTTTTGCAAGGTTTGGATTTGAGGTTGAATCCTTTTAAAAAAAGGGAGGATGATACAATCCAAATTGCCTCCGGATCTTTGGATGGGATACTTATGGTGCTAGAGGTACTTGAAGACATCTTCTTGTCATCAAGACGGTGTCATGTGATGGTGATTTCACCTACATTTGATCAAGGGTCCTTGGAGGAATCGAGGGAATGCGAGAATGGGTTAAAAGGCCTCTTGGAAGGGACATGTGCCCAATCTGTCTTGGAGGTGCGGCAGACCTGCTCTAGCAGATCAAGAGCAGGTCAAAACAGTTTCATCCGCTCTAGAAATGCCCTTGATATGCGCCACATCTGCCCCAAAGATGCTAGAGCGGGCTGCCTTGTTTTATTAATGCAAATGGGTCACTTTTGGGCCCATTGTAATAAGTTAACTCTAGACTATAAATAGAATAGCTTAGATCTTTATTTTAGAAGTTTTGTTTTGGTAATGAAGATAGGAAAACTCTTGAGAGAGTGAGTGATATCTTGGAAAAGCATTTGTTGAATCTTGTTTAGAACCGGTGTTTGTAAGGGCGTTTCGATTCCCTTGCGGTCAACATAAGAGATTAGGTGCTTGTGGATAATTGATTTGGGGGTTTTTGAGTTTAATATACTCGTTAGTTTCTATTTCTTTCTATCTTCTTGTGTCAATCTATCTTTATCATCCATCATTTTATCCCTTTTCTTTCGGTATTTCAATTTCGTCGTTTCTTTAGTTTTTGCGTTTGTTTCTAGTTTTTATAGTTTGATCCTTATCAGTTTCAGTCTTCTCTTTCAATAGCAATAAATATAGACGTATCACTTTGCTTAACAAGAAACACACAGAGTCACTTCAGTAGGAATTTCACTATTTAGATAATTGGAATAAATACTTTGTGGTTTTAGCCGTTAACCTGTCCATCACTTCTTTTATGGCGTTTATTTCATGTAAGAGTTTTATTGATTTTTTCCCCTAAATCTTGGCTCTTACATAACCTGCTGTGTGTAGCGATTTTAGCATCATAAATTATGAGTGTCCACAAGGAGTGGGATATTCCTTGCAGATGTCCCCTGGATGGTTGCAACCCTGCGAAATTTGATATGTCCAGTACTGACATAACAAGGAATAAAAAGCAAAAGAACATGGTACCATGAATTGCTAACAGGAAAGCCATAAAGAGGAGAAGAACGTTGCTAAACATTTTCGATCATGGTATAAGAAAAATCTTATAAGGAATAATCTCTCCCGCGTGCTATGCTTTCTCAGCTCCTATTCTTCTATTACTGGTTTTGTAGACAATATTGCTAGGAAATTTTCGGTGCGTTGTACTTTGTCCTCATTTTGCCTCATCAAGCCTTTTGCTAAATGATTCCTCTGCCATTTGTTACTGTTACCGCCCATCCCAGCCCCAGTAAAGAACCATAGTGTTCATATGGTTGTCAATCCTCAAGCCAAAGTGAACAAATAGAGAGGCAAGATTTGTGGTAACAATCTTGAACAATTACATTGAAGTAGCAATCTCTGCCTAAAATCTGATTAAGGCTGTTGAGCAACTATGTCCTATCCAGATACATCTTTTACAACTTGCAACACACGTAGTTGCTAACCACTTGTAAGTTGAACTAATAGGTGTGTGAGGCACACATTAGTGTAGCTGGAAATGAGTCATAAAAATGATGTACCATATCTCTTTTCCGTTTTCCAACTACGTCAACGGGATTTAGTCCAAAAATGTTTTGTATTCACCCAACATTTTGAGCATGAATTATGATGTTCCCTTTCATCCCCATAAGGATCGTAGCCACTAATGAATATCACTTGGTCCATTTCATATCCACTGGTGCTCCTTTTTCCAGTAGGGAATCTCTCTCCTCGCACTGTTCTTCTATTTCAAGTGAGATATTTAGAGTGACTCATGTGAATATCATGTTTTTTCATGTCATGCTGCAGCCATTTAACTGTTTTGCTTTTCATTAGGTATTTTTAGAACAAGGAACATGTGCAGGAATTGCTGAGCATATGCAAGACTATCAAGTGATTGCAATGGTGATATTATTGGGGTATGTATAGGTTCGTTTGGTGCTTAAAATATTCTTCACTTCCCCATTGCCATTCCTTTTCTCTTTCCTTGTGTAACTTTTACTTTTTAAGCCAGCATTTATCTGTTTTGGAAAAAAGGAAGTTGCTCTGACCTATCAATTTATTTTGTTACTTGTTTGCAGGCCAAAGTTGAAGCATGTTCAAAACCAAATCCAGGAAGATGTGAAGAAAATAATGTCTCAGAGTTTACACATGCCTACAATTGGTTCGAGACAATACACTATTACACATAATGATCAACGCTTGACCAAACCAAGTTTTCTTGCTTCCTGCAGCGTATTTGGTCCAAAGGTATCATGCATCAACACCTGATCCATCTCTCTAGTTGTCTTGCTGGGGCAGGACCTGTGAATTTGAAGTCTAGTTGTTTGAGCATATCACTTAGGTCTGTGTGCAAATAAGGCCAATCATTTCTCTCAGTATACCACACCTATAAATTTGACACAGTTATCGATTAAATCTATTAATTGCTTGTGTACCATCAGTGGATCTGAATCATTCTCTTTAAAAAAAAAATCAAAATCGATTTTCCGATGGTACAAGTGGAATTGAAACCCTGTCGTCAAACCCTAAAATTGCCTACGATCACCGAAAACATGGCCATGATGGCCGTTGGCCAGCCTCCGGTGGAGGTTAGGTCAGCAGCACTTACTGCGACAAAAGAACCTGCGAAAGTAATGTATGCAAATACCATAAAACCACAATACAAACCTATACCATTGAAGCAGATAACGTATTTACATGGGGAGCCAAGAATTGTTTGGGAAGAGGAGGAGGTCAATCAAATGATTATTAACAAGGACTTGCAATATGCAGTGATATGGAAATTTTCATATGGTTGGCCAGAAATACAAGATCTCAGGAGGTTAATCCCTAGGCAATGTGAATTGAAAGGGGAAGTGAACATTGGATTGCTGAGTAATAGATACATGTTAAAAGCAGATAACGTATTTACATGGGGAGCCAAGAATTGTTTGGGAAGAGGAGGAGGTCAATCAAATGATTATTAACAAGGACTTGCAATATGCAGTGATATGGAAATTTTCATATGGTTGGCCAGAAATACAAGATCTCAGGAGGTTAATCCCTAGGCAATGTGAATTGAAAGGGGAAGTGAACATTGGATTGCTGAGTAATAGATACATATTAATAAGGGTGACGAGGCTGGATGACTTCGTGAATCTACTGTCAAAGCCACAGTTTTACATTACACAACTATTAGTCATATCCAATGCGCACTCTAAACTGGGATCCATTGTTTGATCCAGAGGATGATGCGCACTCTAAACTGGGATCCATTGTTTGATCCAGAGGATGAAACATCAATAGCGATAACATGGATTTTCTTTCCATCATTACCACCAATTTTCTTGGGAAAGAAGCGGTTTTCTCGTTGGCAGTAGTAGTAGGTAAACCCTTGCAAGTAGATGTAGCCACACAAAATAAAACCAGGCCAAGTTGTGCAAGTGTCAAAGCGAAAGTTGACTTATTAGGGGAATTTCCAAAGAGGATTATTAATGTGGGTATGAGACTGAAATCAAGAGAAGTCAAGGAAAAGTGGGTGACTATAAGATATGTTGTGTGCCAAAAAATTGTAAAACATGCAAACTTCGGGGACACAATGCGAAGGAGTGTTTTATCATTCATCCAGAGTTACACCCTAAAGAGGAGGAAGAAGAAAACAAGGAAAATAAGGAAGACGATAATAAAAAAGGAAATCTAGCAGGAGAGAAGAAAGAAGGAAATGACACCACAAAAGAAGATAAAGGAAAAACAAAGCAAGGAGAAAATACAGAATTCCAGGAGCAAAAGAGGAAAAATGGGTCCAGAAAAGGAAGACAGAATCATAGAGGAAGAATGGAGATGAGATGGAATTTGAGACCCTAAAATAAGGAGCAAGAAGTTTTGACTGGTAATAAATTTGGGGCATTGGAAGAGAACATAAGGGATGTCTGGATGAGCGTATGGAGATGAGATGGAATTTGAGACCCTAAAATAAGGAGCAAGAAGTTTTGACTGGTAATAAATTTGGGGCATTGGAAGAGAACATAAGGGGTGTTTGGATGAGCGTTTTTTTTTAAGTGACTTAAAAGCTAAAAGCAAAAAACCTACTTTTGGCCTTTTTTCTTTATACTTTTTAAGCCTAAAGTAAAGTGCTTAAAAGCATTTTTTATTTTTGCCAAACACCTCCAAAAATAAAAAAAAAGTGTTTAAAAGCCAAAAACACTTAAAAATAAGCCAATCCAAACATCTTCATAGAAAGGGATAAAGAGGAAATAATGGAGAAAGAGAGAGTAACAGAAATCAAGAAAAATACTGAAGATAAAGAGGCAAACAAAGAGGATAAGGACAGAGACATGGAGAAGGACTCTGACAGTTCTATGGGATCCAACAGTAAAAGCAAACAAAATGAAACACAAGGGTCAGTTGTGAAGAATACACCCTATGAAGAGAAGGTGAATACCTTAGTACAATTACAGTAGTCACCGGAGAAGTCATCACAAGGTGTAGTGGACATGTCAAGAGAGAACAAATTCAGATCAAACACAGAAGACACCAGAAAAGGCAACACAAGATGAAGTGGAACTGGCAAGGGAGGAGGAAATGAAGTCACCACTATTTATATGACAGTGACAGGACAATATGAATATAGAATAGATGAAGGAGGAGGAGAATCAGGGATTGAGATTCCTTAAATCAACACATATACTAATCAAGAAATCAAAGATAAGTAAAGCACAAATGACAATATGGAAGTTAATGTAGAAGAAGTCAGGAAAAATGGAGACTTGTCGCCAAGGCAAATAGGGCAGCTCAGAGGAAAGAATATAAAGGGGTCAAAACCTACATTGCCCCAGTCACAAATGAATACAAGGAGGAAGAAGGTTTCATCTTTTACCTCTGATCAATGATTAACAAGGTATTTTTTTGTAATATCAGGTCTGTGAGGACTCAAAATGCTTTTGAGAAACTAATGGATCTGTATAGGAGACATCATTACTCTTACATTGCTATATTCGAACCTTTTCAAAGCCCAAGTGAATAGGAGAATTATAGAAGAAAATTGGGGATGCTTAATGCTAGAGTCAATTCTTTTGCAAAAATGTGGATTTTTTGGGAAGATTATCGGGAGGAAAAAGACTGTATAAATACAATTCAACAGATTACAATGACCTTTCAACTAAGGGGAGGAGCTGTGTTTCAGGGTGACACCAGTGTATGCAAGATGCAATGCTTCAGAAAGGCTGGAGCTTTGGGATGATTTGGTAAGTGTTGCAGATCAAACTAGCATTCCTTGGTTGGTAGGAGGAGATTTCAACACTATTGCAGATGAGTCACAGAAATTGGGAGGCTTATCAGTTGCTCAGCAAGAAACTACAGATTTTACGTACTGCATGAACGCTTGTTCTCTAAATAAACTAAAATTCACCGGAAGTTGCTATACATGGTGGAATGGTAGAATTGCAGAGGAAAGCATCTTCAAAAGGCTTGATAGAGTTTTGGGAACAATGAGTTTATGCAAAAACTCCCCAACAGTGAGGTGCACCATTTGATTAGACAAGGGTCAGATCATGCGACGCTGCATGAGTTATGCAATACATCACAGGAACAGGTGCTTAAGCCTTTCAAATTTTTGAATTTCCGGGCAAAACATAAAGATTTCATTAAAGTGGTGGAGGAAAACTGGAATGAAGAGGTGAAATGAGGAAAACCGGAATGAAGAGGTGACGTGGTCTCCATTTACTATTGTGCATTCCAAAATGAAGAAGGTCAAAACTAATTTGGCACAGTGGAGTAAAAAAACCTGTGGGAATATTTTTTAGAGAATAGCCACTTTGGAGGACATTGTTAAATCCAAGGAAGTGCAATTAGAAATGATACCTACGGAGAAAAATAGAAGTGAGCTTAAGCTTGCAGAAGCTAATTTGAAGAGATTTTTGAACATGGAGGAGGAATATTGGAGGCAGAAAGCTGGAATGAAATGGCTCATTGATGGGATAGAAACACTAGATTCTTTCACGCCTATGTGAAAGAAAGGAGAAGAAAGATGCAGATTAATGAAATTCAAACAATGCAAGGGGACATGATCAGCACCTTGAGAACATTGGAGAAGAAGCTGTTAATGCCTTTAAGGAGCAGTTCAAGGAAAACGTGGAGGCAAGCAACTATGACATGCTCAAATGTATCCCGCAATTGATTAAGGGGAGGAGAATGAAGAAATGGAGAGCATGCCAACCATAGAGGAGGTTAAAGAGGTGTTTTTTCACTAAATTCTGATAGTGCTAGTGGACCTAATGGTTTCTCAAGGCAGTTTTTTCAATCAAGTTGGGAGATCATTGGTAATGACATACTAATATGGTAAAGGCATTCTTTTGTGGGTGTGAATTACCAAGGTATGTGACTCACACTAATCTGGTACTTATTCCTAAAAAAGAGGTGGTCTAGAAGTTTGGTGACCTGAGACCTATTAGACTAAGCACCTTTACTAATAAGATTATTTCAAGAGTGCTTCATGAAAGGATAGTTAAGCTGCTGCCTAGGCTAATATCACAAAACCATCTGGTTTTGTGAAGGGCAAGATTATCACAGAAAATGTGTTGCTAGCACAAAAGATTATAAGGGACATTAACAGGAGGAATAAGATACACAATGTAGTGGTAAAATTGAACATGGCTAAGGCATATGATAGAGTCTCATAAAAGTTCCTGGTTAAGTTAATGAAGAGCTTTGGATTTATCAGAGAAGATCATTGATTTGATAGTGAGGCTTATAAGCTGTAACTGGTAGTCAGTTTTTATGAATGGACAATCATTTGTTTTTTTCCAATCATCCAGAGGCCTCAAACTGATCCTTTATCACCTACCTTTTTTATTATTGCAGCAGAGGTTCTTGCAAGGAATTTGAATGAGCTTTTTGAAGATCCTGAGTACAAAGGGTATGGTTTGCCTAAATGGAGTCCAAAAATCAATCATTTATCCTATGCAGTTGATACCATTTTATTTTGTTCAGGCCATTTGACCTCCATGAAGAAAATGATGAAAGTATTGAGAGAATATGAGATAGTATTAGGACAAATGATTAATTTAGAGAAGAGTTCTGTATATCTACATGAAAAAGTTTCAATTGGAGTAAGCAATCAAATAAAAAGGATTGCAGGAGTAAAACAAGGATCCTTTCCTTTTTTCTACCTTGGATGCCCTTTGTTTTATGGGAGAAAGAATAAAAGACATTTTGAATAACTGATCAATAAAGTTATGAAAAGGCTGAGTTTGTGGCAGAATAAACTTTTGTCATTTGGAGGTAGGTATATCGTGATAATACATGTATTACAATCTATGCCTGTCTACCTATTGTCAGCATTGAATCCTCCCAGCATGTGTTATAAACGAGTTGCATAAAATTTTTGCTCGATTTTCCTGAGCAAATGCTACTTCTTCAAGAAACAATCATTGAGTTTCATGGGAAACATGTGCTATCATAGGGAAGGAGGAATAGGGTTCAGATCATTACGTGTAGTCTCAAAGGCTTTCTTTGTTAAGTTATGGCGGAATTTCAGAGTCTCCACATCATAGTGGAATAAATATTGAAAGAAAATGTCACCCTATAATGGTGAGAGGCTTTGGAGCCTCTCATGTGTGGAGGCAAATGGTTGAAGTTATAGAGGAGGTGGAACACAACATATGATGGCAGGTGAAAGCAAGCATCTCTAGTTTCTGGTTTGATAAATGGACCAAACATGGAGCCCTTTACCATGTAGAGGGGGACAATGTAGTTAAGGAGGAACTGGAGGTAAGGGAGTCTTGTAGAGAGGGAAGATGGGACGAAGTGAAACTAAGGAGTGTAAGCTGTCAGAGAAGATGACAAATCACATCCTGGAAAATATAAAGCCTCTCACAGAGTTGGAGACAAATGATACACCTTGGTGGATGGGGAATTCTCAAGAAAAATTGACAGTCAAGTCGTCATGGGAAATCATGAGACAAAAGTAAGAACAGAAAGAAGAGTACAAGCAGATTTGGGTTAAAGGGTTACCTTTCATGATAAACATTTTCATGTGGAAGATGGCTACATTTGATAACATGAAAAGAATGAGAATCAATATTGTATCTAGATGCTGGTGCTGTGAGGAGAAAGATGAGGAGACAATGGCCCACTTATTTCTAACAACCCCCATAGCCACTAGACTATGGAGGCAGTTTGCTATTTTTGCAGGAATAGACATTGAAGACATGCATTTGCAGCAAATCATCTCCACCTGGTGGACAATGAATGCAACACTAAAACTAGAGGCAGTATACAAAGCTATCCCAGCAATCATAATGTGGACCATATGGAAGAGAAAAAAATGCAATAAAGCATGGTGGGAAAGTAACATGTATGGAAATGGTATGGCAGGCTCAGGATCTAATTAGAAAGCTGATAAAATGTTACATCCCTGGATTAGGATAGGAAAGGAGTGTTGGCCTCACATTGTTATTAAGTTGAGGGAATACAAGCCAAAATTACACTATTGAAGTGTCATAACAAGCTCAAATGTAACACAGATGGTGCAAGTAGAGGCAGTCCAGGATTGAGTGCCTTTGCCTTCTACATTAGAGATGAAAATGGTCATATGGTCCTTGCTAGAGCTAAAGGAATAGGAGTTGCCACACACAGTAGCAGAAATGAAGGCTATTCAGGAGGCTTTGTAATTCAAACAAGAGGAGCTAGGGAAGTAACTATAGAGACAGATTCTCTTTACTCTAAAGAGTGATAGACAGACGGGTGGAAAGAGCCATGGGAACTAATTGATCATATAGAAGATATAAGGTACAGACTACAGTTAACCCAAGCACAAATCAAGCACACATTCAGAGAAAGGAACACAGTAGCAGATGCATAGGCAAATGAAGTAATTGCTACACAAAACTCGGTGGACTATCATAGTGTCTATGAGTTATCAACAACAATTAGAAAGCAAATAAACATGGATAAGACTCAAATCCTCAATTTGAGGATTCAGGCTAGGAAAATTAACACTAAAGCATAAACAGAGAAGCATGCATAGGATTGAGAAGCAGTCACACAGCATAAAAAGAGCTACAACGGGTCCCGATAATTACAATGCCATGGGAATCAGGAATAAACATGAGCACAAAGATAAGTCTAGCTAAGTCTAGCTAGATGCCCTACCTGGCAAAAACCTTCACCAAAAAAAGGGATAGATGGAGCTTCCCTCCACAGCAACTAAGTCTTGACAGCGACATGAAAGAGAATAGCAATGACACAACAATATTTGCATAAAGCAAGACACAATTCAGAGATTGAAGAGATAAATATGAGGAAGTGGACAAAAGAGGAGAAACAGTAGGTGTTTGGATTGACTAATTTTTAGGTGCTTTTAGCTTTTAAGCACTTTTTCAGTTTTGGTGGTTTTTGGCAAAGTAAAAAAGTGCTTTTGAGCACTTATTTTTAAGTCAAAAAGTGTCAAAATAAGCCACAAGCCACAAGCCAAAAGCCAAAAGTAGGGTAGTACCAACTTATGGCTTTTGGCTTTTAGCTTATAAGCTCCTTATTAAAAGCCAATCCAAACAGGCCCATAATCGACTTACAAAGCTTCAAGAATCTGAACATTGACATCACATTACTTCAGTACCTTGGGGATAAACCCTGACCACCTGAAAAGAAGAGCAGAGGGTCAGATCTGAGCTACAAAAGCAAATTGAGAGGAGAGAAAGTGAGCTCACCAGATGCAAGTGAAGATGATAGACAGAGCATAACCATCAGTAAGCAAGGATGGAGCTTGAAGATGATCCAAAGGAGGTACAAGATGAACTGCCGATTCAAGCTTGGATGGCACATCCCACAAAGGCGGCGATGAAGAGTACCGAGTACTCTTGGACAACAATGAATATTTTTACTACTTTTAGGAAACTTTTCTCATTCCTTTTCTTTGAACCGGGTTATTTATTGGATCCGTATCTTTTTTTATACAGACTTGGGCTTGGCCCTTTTCTTTTTCATTTTGATCAATAAAACGGTCTAGAAATGGACCTAAAATTTAATTAAACAAAAAATGTATTAATTGCTTTAACAACCAAGTCAAACCCAAAATATCTTTGCTTGGGTTGTGCATGTGTTGCTGTCATCGTCGTTTGATTTATTTTGTAGTTTTCTTTTCTTCTTTGCATTCTTCACTTGTTGGCCCCTCTCCATGTTGGTTTTCCAGGACATTCAAAAATATCTGATGCATAATCCTTTAATTGCTTCCGTCTGTTTCACTTTGTTTGACACTTCTACATTTTGGGGAGTTGACCATGTTTTTCTTAAATAATTTTTAAATATATTTTGAATTCATCTACTATGTTGACGTATAGTACTTTTTATGCTGTTTCCAAAAACTTGAAGAATTTATATCTCGATTCACATGAAAGCTCAAGTACTTCAACCTTCGTACTCCGAACCATGCCAAACAAAGTGGAATGAAGGGAGTTTTCCACTTGCAGTTTTGTTGTGCTGTCTTCTATACTGTTTTAGTTACAGAAATACGATGTCGGTAATAGTATCATCACCAAACTTTATCTTGGTTTGATATCCTGTTCTGGACTTTCTGTCTACCACATTTCGTTTCTTTTCATAGTGTGGTATGTGATGAAATTACTTTTTGCTACCGTCAAGAAATAAATTTCTTCACGGAATGGTGTTATAATATGATCTAAAACTTGCTCTTCTCATGCTGTTAATTTTTGTTGAAAATAAAAACTGTGAACCGTTTGAAGTGCAACGCAGAATTCACTTCCATATTATATGCTTCATAAGAGATATTTTCTTGCAGGGAATTGGTGTTGTTACTCGAATAGCTGCCATGACAACTGAATCAATGTACAATTTCTTGCAACATCAGTTGTCCAGTATGGAGCCTCTACTTGGTGTCCAGCCATATTGTTAAGCAAGTCAATCAACGTTTTCTAGGTTTGGTCAATATCCATTTGTTTTGTAATCCTCATGTCTAGAGAAATTTGATTTTTTTCTTTTCAAATAGAGAAAGTTGAATCTCTGTTCATGTCATGTTTTGTGCTTTATGTGGAGAAAATGGTGGTACTGGATGCACGAGAACCCAGGTCTTATTCTTGAAAATAAATATTTTCAATTGCCATTTGATAATAGGCCAGCATAGAAATAATGGAAGATCTTTTACGAAGAGTGTCTATTTTCACTAACATGACCATCCCAGTTGCTGGCTTGAAATAACTTCTCCATTTAGACTATCAGTAGGAAAGTTCTCACTGTAAATTTTCTGGCTAGGTATGCCATGGATGGATCACTAGCTTTTGACATCGGACGACCATTAAGGTGCTTACTGTTTATCGAGATGGACAATAACCTTGCCAGATCAAGAATCTTAAAATGGTGTCGTATCCAACAGGCCATAACATTCAAGTTGAACTGAGAAGTCCTACTTGAGGCAGCATGTGTCTTTCACCTGCACGAAATGAATCTTTGCCGGGAATTAAGGGGGTGAGGTGCAGCTTGAGTTTATAAATCGATCATTTCTGTATTTAGTTCTTTAGGAATTTGAATTCTTTTCTTTCCTGCTGCAAAATGCTGCCTCTTGTTTTCTTTGTCTGAGAATGCGTCTGGAGGGAGTAATTCGTATGCATGGCCTTCCACTAAATGTCTTTGATTTGTTTCATCTCTTTCCCAATTTTTTGTATGTTTACGAAATATTAAAGCATGATATATTAATTTAGGAGTAAAATATAGGGCAATAAGTATCATTGAAGCAGATGGAACGTTTTTTTATTGATAAAAAGTTACAGAAAATTACACACAAATGCATCCAACAAAGTTGCATGCAAAATATAGTCCATTTTTTAAGTTCTTACCAAAAATACCCAAAAAGTTATTTTTCAATATGTAGCCAACTAAGCTAATTAGCATTTAATACATTTCACCATTTATTTCTGATCTCTCATGTTCTTCTTTCTTCCTTAGAAGCCCTAATGATTTTTGTTCAGATTGTTTCGGTGACCTTCATTTTTCCTTTCATTTTATGTTTTCATTCTTCTTTTAGGTATATTTATCCTTCTTTGCTTTTATTTTTCTCGTTTTTTTTTTCTAGTGTTAGCCATAAAACGCAGTGAGTGGACTCTTTTCTTTTTCTCCGATTTGAAAATCTTCTTCCCGTCTAATTAAAGACAAAGTACCTATCACTCCATACCACTACCTCAGGTGAAGTAGAGAGGCTGTTTTCGATAGACCCTCGGCTTTGAACCAATAACAATATATCAAACACAAAACATAAATGTATATAAACTAACAACGATAGCCACAAGATAATACTAGATCCACAAGATAATACTAAAACTATAAATTCGAAACCATAGATAGCACTCAATACCACAGACAAGAAACTTCAGACAAAAAAAAGAACACTCCTTGTTACCGACACATTCCCACCTGATACAAGATCAAACCAACAACACCAAGAGCTTCGGATTTCAGTCCAACAACACAAGACAACAAGTTTTAAGTTTCGGTTTTTCAATCCACAACCCGAGAACAACAAGTTGAAGTTTCGGTTTTTCAGCACACAACAAGAAGAGCAACAAGATAGACAACAATGCTAGTGAATCGAAAAGAGCCCCACACGGCTTCACTAGACTTTAAGATAACAAAATCAACAACAACAACAAGATAAAGAAAGATAGATAATTTGACATATAACATTCAAGAAACTAAGAACCCTAACATCAAGAGAGGACCCTAAGTCTAATGAATATAAACACCAAGTTCTTACGAGGACCAAGAGGCACTCAACGACCTCAAAACCCTTGTTTCTAGCCAAAGAGACAACACAAGTATCCCTCTACTTGTGAGATAGTAATGGCGGCTTCAGTGAGAGAAGTGAGAGGAAATATTTGGTGTTTTTAGGTTACAACTTTCAGATTTCAAAAACTAAGGGATATCTCACTATCATGTTCTATTTATACTATAACAAAAGGAGTAAAAATGACCCATCCGCCCTTGCTTTCTTGTGCCAACCTTGGAGAGTAGTTTATTACACTTTAGGACCTCTCTTCACACATAAAAACGTTTAGGTCCTTGGTTGGTTCGATCACCAACTCACACACGGCCATTTGCATGAACAAAGCTTGGAGTGCTTGTAATTCCCGAGCTTGGCTTCGTGTGAAAGGCCGTGTACCTGTGGAGGCTGCCCTAACCGTATCATCCTCTCCATCTTGAGAGGAATTTGACCTCAAATTCGGCATTTGGTCATCTTCAACCGCATCCACGAGGGAGAGATCACCAACGTTGAAAGTGTTGTGCACTTGATATTCCGGTGGAAGGTCAATCTTGTAGGCGTTGTCATTGATTCTCTCAAGTACTTGGAAAGGACCATCACCCCTCGGCAGCAATTTGGACTTCCTTTGAGCTGGAAACCGATCCTTCCGAAGATGCACCCACACCCAATCTCCGGGTTCAAGCACAAGCCTCCTTCTCCCTTTGTTTACCCTTTTTGCAATCTCTTGGTTCTTCTTTTCAAGCTTGATCCGCACCGTCTCATGCATTTTCTTCATGGCCTCGGCTCTTTTATTTCCATCTAAGCTGGTCATGAGATCACTAGACAAAGGAGTGAGATCTAAAGGGGTAAGGGGATTTAGGCCGTAAACACATTCAAAGGGAGTCATTCCCGTGCTCGAATGTATTACCCGGTTGTATGCAAATTCCACCAAGGGTAGGTGTTCTTCCCATGAAGTCAGTTTACCTTTAACCATAGAACGTAGCATAGACCCTAAGGTTCTATTTACTACCTCCGTTTGGCCATCGGTTTGTGGGTGGCAAGACGTGGAGAAAAGTAACTTCGTCCCAAGCCGACCCCACATGGACTTCCAAAAGAGACTTAGGAACTTGGAGTCCCTATCACTCACAATGGTCCTTGGTACCCCGTGAAGCTTTACAACATGTTCAACAAATAATGAAGCTACACTAGGAGCGTCCTCGGTTTTAGCACATGGAATAAAATGAGCCATTTTAGAGAATCTATCAACAACAACAAAAATGCTATCTCGGCCCTTTCTAGTCCTTGGCAGCCCCAAGACGAAATCCATCGAGATGTCCAGCCAAGGTCTAAGGGGAGTAGGGAGTGGGGTGTATAACCCTTGAGGTTGGAGACGAGATTTCGCACTCCGGCAGGCCACGCATTGACTACAAATTCTAGTGACGTCTTTGCGCATTTTGGGCCAATAGAAGTTCTCCTCTAAGATGCCGAGGGTCTTGTCTACCCCAAAGTGACCCATGAGGCCTCCGTCATGGGCCTCCCTCACAAATAATTCCCTCCAATAACTAGAAGGAACACACAACCTCCTCCCTTTGAACAAATACCCATCGAACCGAGAGTAGGAGGAATGGTTATTCTCCTTAAGCCAACGGTCCCTTCCCCACTCTTCGCATTCCCTAAAAATAGGAGCAAAGGTAGGATCCTCGGGATACAACATCCGCAAGCTCTCAAAACCCATCAACTTCGAAGACAAGGTAGCAACAAGCACATGCTTCCGAGACAAGGCATCGGCAACAACATTTTCCTTCCCCCTTTTGTAATGAATTACATAAGGGAAAGTCTCGATGAACTCAATCCACTTAGCATGACGCCTATTCAGCTTGTCTTGGCTCTTAAGGTGTTTCAACGACTCATGATCCGTTCGTATCACAAACTCCTTAGGCCACAAATAATGTTGCCAATTTCCCAAGGCTCTAACAAGGGCGTACAACTCCAAATCATAAGTCGAGTAATTAAGAGTTGCCCCTTTGAGCTTTTCACTGAAATAAGCAATGGGCTTACCTTCTTGCATCAAAACAGCCCCGATGCCAACCTTACTAGCATCACACTCTATTTCAAACATCTTATCAAAATCGGGCAATTGCAATAAAGGCGCCGAGATCAGCGTAGCTTTCAAGGCCTCAAAAGCCCTAGCTTGCTCTTCACCCCATTTAAAGGGTCCGTCCTTTCTAATTACCTCGGTCAAGGGGGCTGCTATGGAGCTAAATCCTTTGACAAACCTCCTATAAAAGCTTGCCAACCCGTGGAAACTTCGGATTTCTCCAATAGTTTTAGGGGTCGGCCAACTTCGTATAGAGTCTATCTTGGAGTCGTCCACTTCTACACCCCTTGAGCTCACGACAAAACCCAAGAATACAACTTTGTCAACACCAAAAGAACACTTCTCCATGTTGGCATACAGTTTTTCCTTTCGGAGTACATCAAACACACATCTCAAATGCATCACATGATCATCAATAGACTTACTATAAATCAACACATCATCAAAGTAAACCACCACAAACTTTCCAATATAAGGCTTCATTACATGATTCATTATCCTCATAAATGTGCTAGGAGCATTGGTAAGGCCGAAGGGCATGACCAGCCACTCATATAGACCGAATTTGGTCTTGAATGCGGTCTTCCACTCATCACCGGGTTGCATGCGAATTTGGTGATAGCCGCTCCTAAGGTCCACTTTAGAAAACACACAAGATCCGTGGAGCTCATCTAACATATCATCTAGTCTAGGGATTGGATGACGATACCTTATAGTGATTTTGTTGATGGCTCTACAATCGACGCACATGCGCCAAGTTCCGTCCTTCTTTGGCACCAAAAGCACCGGGACAGCACACGGACTCAAGCTTTCCTTGATGTATCCCTTGTTGAGAAGTTCCTCAACTTGCCTTTCAAGCTCCTTAGTGTCCATGGGATTGCTCCTATAGGCCGGTTTGTTTGGAAGTTGTGAACCCGGCACCAAATCAATTTGGTGTTCAATTCCCCGAAGTGGGGGCAATCCTTGTGGAAGTTCTTGAGGAAACACATCTTCATACTCCTGCAACACACAAGAAATCAAAGGGGAAATGGAAGAATTAGTGGGGTTAGCATTTAAACAATGGGCCAAAAGTAGCATCGGCTTGTTTTCATCATGGTCCACGAAGAATTCTTTCCTCCTAGCCAACATCACTACGTTTTCCATCTCCCTTGGCGTTGGGACAGCCTCGGATGTCCCTACTTCCTCACCTACGGCATCCCCCCCTTTTCTCCCTTTTCGGGTCCCTTTCCCTTTCCCTTTAACTCCCTCATCTTTTGATGCCACTCATTTACTTGGGAGGGTGAAAGAGGGTGAAGTGTGACCTTTCGGCCATCCTTCTCAAGCGTATACCGGTTGGACCTCCCATCGTGTTTAGTAGACTTATCATATTGCCATGGTCTACCCAACAACAAGTGACATGCTTGCATTGGGATCACGTCACAAAGCACTTCATCGTGGTAGTTTCCCACCTTAAACCGAATCACACATTGCCGTGTGACCCTCAATTCACCACAGTCGTTCAACCATTGTAGCTTGTAAGGACTAGTGTGTGGTGTAGTTGGTAGCTTCAAGAAATTTACCATAGCATGGCTCGCAACATTTGTACAACTACCACTATCGATTACCAAGGTGCACACGTTCCCCTTTACAAGGCACTTAGTATGGAATAGGTTTTCCCTTTGACTCGGGTCATCTATCGCCTTACTAATCATGACACGTCTAACCACAAAGTTTGGAACCACACACTCCCCTTCTTGTGGATAGACATCTTCACTATCATCCAATCCTTCATCGTTCGGTTCATTTTCAGCTTCCTCTCCATCTTGAGGCTCGGCCTCAACCTCCCCCCTTTCGGAAACCACCTCCTCACCAAGGTAGTACACTTTCCCTTCCCGTAGGATCACATTACGCCGATTCGGACATTCATTGGCCTTATGCCCCCAACCTTGGCACTTGAAGCATTGGAACCCCTTTGGGTTGGGATATTTGTGAGCCTCCGGTTTCGGAGGAAACTTAGGGACTGTTTTGGATTCGGGCAGCTTCGTAGGACCGGGTTGGTCCTTGTTTTTGGGCCAACCCGAGGGGGTTTGTACCCTTGCCTTGAAGGTGGATCTCTCCTTAAGTTCCCTTTCAATCTCTAGGGCCGCTTGGAAGATACCGTCAATAGTTTTAAACCGATGAAGGGTCAAGTGAGTGGAGATCTCTTTGTTCAATCCACACTTGAACCGGATGATGTCGTGACTGATTTGCTCCCCACGGTGATCAAGTTTCAACATGAGTTGTTGGAACTCGTCAAAGTAGGCCATCACACTCTTGCCTCCTTGCCGCAAGCCATATAATCTAGCAAGCAATTCATGACGATACCTCTCGGGAAGGTATCGTTGCCTCATCAAGTACCTCAACCGATACCAAGGTGGTGGCTGCCCATCAACTACTTCATTACCAAACCGTTTAACATACTCCCACCAAGTGTTAGCATAGCCCTCGAGGTGAGCTATTGCGTAGCAACTCTTCTTTTCCTCCGAGATGTCATTAACTTGGAAAACTTTGTCACAAGCCGATTCCCAAGTCAAGTAGGTCTCGGGGTCACTTTCACCCTTAAAGATAGGTAGGCTCAACTTGATGGTGTTGATGCCTACGTCTCTCTCGTGGTGTCGGTTTCCCCTATCTCCATACCCTCGGTATCCCCTAGGTTCTCCCCGACCCCCTCTTAACTCCTCCTCCCTCATATAAGTATCATCAAAGGCTCCACCTCCTTCATACTCCTCTCTACCATATCCCTCAAAGTGGGCTGGCCGGCCTTGGCCGTTTTGATTCGGAGGGTTTGGAATTTGCGGTCTTTGGTTTAATGGAGCTTGGAATGGAGGGTTCGGATTTAGTGGAGGTACTTGACGTCCAAATCCCTCTTGTGGAATTGGAGGAGCTTGGAAATGTAGTGGTCTAGTGGAGTCTCGGTTTGGAGGAAAATTGGTAGATTGGTTTGCGGTATTTAGTGGAGCTTGGGGTGCATTTAGCATTTGGTGGACCATTTCGGGGGTGATGGTTGCGGAGGAGGTCCGATCATGACCATTGGTTGATACATGTAGAGGAGTAGATGGACGAGAGTTCCTTTGACTCTCCACTTGGTCTAATCTCCCACTAATAGTCGTTACTTCCCCCCTTATTGCTGCCAAGTCCCCTCTCACGGCCCCAAATTCCGAATTCATTCTTTCAAGTGTCCGAGTAACGGCCTCAAGAGTGGCCCTCATTGAGTCAAGGGCATTAGTATCCACATTATGAGATGTTGTCCCTTCCATTGTCAAGGTATTAGCCGCTTAGTTCACCACAAGTTCGTGTGCCACAAGTGTTGTATAATTGGCTAGTAACCGTGAGATTTTCAAGGTGTGAGTAAACTCTTATCCGGAATGGATTCTTGTTTGAAGACTCAAAGAATTCTTGCCGGACTAGAATCAAAATCAGCAACTCGTTCAAACGAATAAAAGCACACAAATAACCGTTGACACGAACAAACGGCTCAAGGAACTAGTTAACAACCTAGTAGGAAAGTACTAGTTTGTTAATTAGTTCTAAGACCAAGTAAGGGAAACCAAGAATCAACAATTAGCAACCAAAGAATATCCTAAGTTGAGCTTATAGTGACATGGTAGCATACAAAGGTCCCACACGTTCTTCTTCTCTCGGATTTTTTCTCTTTCTTTCTCCTATTTTTTTTTTTTTGTTCGGTTTTGTGTTAAGATTCACACAACTTGTGAAAATTTGAAAAGTGTTTTGGTGGGAAAACTAAAATCTTGAAGTCTTCACTCTTTTTCAAACTCAAGAAAGTGGGTTTGGTTGACAAATTCCACAAAACAAGGCTCCTTGATTTAGGGGAAGTGATTGACAAGACTACAAAGTGATGGGTGCAAGTCTTTCACAACAACTTTATAATTTTACCACTTGAGCACACAACAAGATGAACACTTCAACAAGATGAACAAGATGACAAGTTCAAAAGATGAACACTTCAACAATCTTCAACAACTTCTTTATCACATAAACACACAACCACCGATTTTCCTTTGGTTATCAACAACATACAACTTTCGGCCACTTCAAGTCACTACACAATATTCAAGTTTTCAAGCTCAACTTTCGGATCTAGACACCTTAGTGTTGGTGAGAAAGAAACCAACACTAGAAACTCACTAAACAAGCAAAACAACACGTAGATCTAAGCATACAACATCATTCTCGGTTTCAACATTTAGTGGACAGATTTCAGAATTTCTTGTGGTGTAGTTGTTTAAGCCGTGATCTAGCCCAAGATGGGTTATGTTGGAACACAACCGGTCTTGCTTTGATACCAAATGATACAAGATCAAACCAACAACACCAAGAGCTTCGGATTTCAGTCCAATAACACAAGACAACAAGTTTTAAGTTTCGGTTTTTCAATCCACAACTCGAGAACAACAAGTTGAAGTTTCGGTTTTTCAGCACACAACAAGAAGAGCAACAAGATAGACAACAATGCTAGTGAATCGAAAAGAGCCCCACACGGCTTCACTAGACTTTAAGATAACAAAATCAACAACAACAACAAGATAAAGAAAGATAGATAACTTGACATATAACATTCAAGAAACTAAGAACCCTAACATCAAGAGAGGACCCTAAGTCTAATGAATATAAACACCAAGTTCTTACGAGGACCAAGAGGCACTCAACGACCTCAAAACCCTTGTTTCTAGCCAAAGAGACAACACAAGTATCCCTCTACTTGTGAGATAGTAATGGCGGCTTCAATGAGAGAAGTGAGAGGACATATTTGGTGTTTTTAGGTTACAACTTTCAGATTTCAAAAACTAAGGGATATCTCACTATCATGTTCTATTTATACTACAACAAAAGGAGTAAAAATGACCCATCCGCCCTTGCTTTCTTGTGCCAACCTTGGAGAGTAGTTTATTACACTTTAGGACCTCTCTTTACACATAAAAACGTTTAGGTCCTTGGTTGGTTCGATCACCAACTCACACACGGCCATTTGCATGAACAAAGCTTGGAGTGCTTGTAATTCCCGAGCTTGGCTTCGTGTGAAAGGCCGTTTACCTGTGGAGGCTGCCCTAACCGTATCACCACCCCCTAACCCTCTATCCTAATCCGCTTCATCCACACTTTCCTATCAAGGGTCATGTCCTCTGTAAGCTGTAACTGCTCCATATCATGCTTAATTACCTTCCTCCAATATTTTTTTGGTCTACTTCTACCCCGTCTAAAATCATCCATAGCCAGTGTCTCATATCTTCGCACTAGAGCATCAGAACCCCTCTTCATCACATGCCCGAACCAATGTAATCTCACTTCTCGCATCTTGTCCTCCACCAAAGCCACTCCCACCTTTTTTTTTGAATAATCTCATTCCTCACTGTATCTTTCTTGGTATGACCACACATCCATCACAACATCCTTATCTCCACCACCTTCAACTTCTGGATGTGGGATTTCTTAACTGGCTAACACTCCGCTCCATACAAAATAGTCGGTCGGACTGCCACTCTGTAGAACTTACCTTTAATCTTCGGGGGCACTTTTTTATCACATAGAACTCCCGAAGCAAGCCTCCATTTCAATCACCCTGCTCCCATATGATGCGTGATATCCTCGTCAATCTCACCATTACGCTGAATCATAGACCCTAGATACTTGAAACTCTCCCTTTTCTGAAT
Organism: Capsicum baccatum var. pendulum; assembly: GCA_030864225.1. NCBI lineage: Eukaryota > Viridiplantae > Streptophyta > Magnoliopsida > Solanales > Solanaceae > Capsicum > Capsicum baccatum. Next base: position 48,738,989 of record CM061551.1, on the reverse strand, counting down.
GGCCTGGGAGTTTAGCTTCACAACCACGTCAGCCTCCTGCGACACATCACTAAACTTACACTTCAGGTACTCCATCTTGGTCCTGCTTAACCAAAATCCTTTAGACTCAAGAGTCTGTCTCCAAATCTCCATTTTATCATTAACTCCCCCCGAGTCTCGTCAATCAATACCACATTATCAGCAAATAACATACACCAAGCACACCTCCTTGAATATGTCACATCACCACATCTATCACCAAGGCAAATAAAAAAAGGCTAAGAGTCGATCCCTATGCAACCCTATCAAAATGGAAAAGTACTCCGAATCTCCACCTACCGTCCTCACACGAGTCTTCGCATCATCATATATGTCCTGAATTGACCTAATGTACGCCGTGGGCACCTCTTTAGCCTCCAAGCACCTCTACAGAATCTCCTTGCGCACTCTATCACAAGCCTTCTCAAGATCAATAAATACCATATGCAAGTCCTTCTCCCTCTTCTGAAATTGCTCCACTAATCTCCCCACAAGGTGAATAGCCTCAGTAGTCAAGCGACCTGGCATGAAATCGAACTGATTCTCAGAGATAGTCACAATCGTTCTCAATCTTAACTCAACCACCCATTCCCAAACCTTCATAGTATGACTCAACAACTTAATACCTCTATAGTTGTTGCAACTCTGCATGTCTTCTTTGCTTTTATATAAAGGAATCATCGTACTCTACCTCCACATTTTAGGTATCTTCGCCGCCTTAAAAATGGTGTTATACAACCTTGTCAACCACTCCAAACCTGCCCAGCCAGTGCTCGTTCAAAAATCCACTTGAATCTCATTTGGCCCCGTCACCCTATCCCGAAACATCCTACAAATAGCCCCCTTGACCTCCTCAACCTCAATACTCCTACAATGACTATAACCGTGATTCTCCTCCGACTTCTTTAAATACCCCAACACGAAACCTTTGTCCCCTTTGTCGTTCAAGAGTTTATAAAAATAGGACTGCCAGCTTTTTCTAATGAGGGCATCCTCAACCAACACTATACTATCCTCTTCCTTGATGCACTTCACTTGATACAAATCATGAGCCTTTCGCTCCCTGGACTTGGCAAGCCTATATAACTTCTTATTCCCGCTAAAGCCATATACAAGCTCTCAAACGCTGCAGTCTTAGCCGCCGTAACCGCTAGCTTAGCCTCTCGCCTGGCTACTTTATACTCCTCCTTATTTGTCTGTCTCTCTTCATCATCTTTGCTCTCAACCAATTGGCATAGGCCACCTTCTTAGACTCCGCCTTTCTCTTAGCCTCTTCGTTCCACCACCAATCCCCTCGATGCTTACCAGATCGACCTCTAAAAACACCCAACACCTCTCTAACGACCTCCCTAATGCAACTGACAGTCGTCTTCCATATACTGTCCACACCCCCTATACTCTCCCAAGCCCCCTACTCTTCAACTTCTTCCCCATCTCCAAAGCACTAGCCAACGTCAACCTACCCCTCTTAATCCTGGACCGAGCCTCCACACTTCTCTTCTTTCTGCCCTTGTTGATTACTAAGTTCATCACCAACAACCTATGTTGAGTCGAAAGATTCTCTCTAGGTATGACTTTACAATCTTTACATAGCGCTTTATCACCCTTCCTAAGGAGCAAAAAGTCAATCTGAGCCATAAACAGATATTATGAGTCATTAAGTGTAATGTAGGGTGTCCGGTGTATACTGTATACCCCAATTTAGGTTCTGTGTTGACTACGACTAGACCTTATGAGTCGTAGGGTCCCATTACAATTCCTGCGGCTGAGTCATAAGGTCAACAATGTATGTTGCTTCAGTGTTACCACCTTGGTTACGACTCGTGGTGAGGAGTCATAAGGAATAACTACGAGTCAAGGGTTGACCCATAGTCAAAGATGATATTTTTCAGCTTTTTAAGTTAAGGGCATTCTGGATATTTTCATTAGATCCAAATTGAAACCAATGACTTATAACCTCTTTAGGGTGTCATTAGCACTCAAAAAATAATCCAAGTAACTTTTCAAACACTCCAAAGGTTCTCTAAATTCCCTCAAGAAAGTCAAGCTAAAGTTGGTCATCTAAGGGCTCAAGGGTCTATTTCTCTCCAAATTTGTTAGTGTTTAAGGCATGTTACTCTCTCCTTATTATTAATTTTGTAAAAACATGTGATTTAAAGTATTGTTCATGAGGTATTTATGATGGTTTTGAAATAAGCATTAGGAGTTTTGAATGCTTGTTGTTGAACAATGTTTTCCTATAATTTATATACGATTAATCATGCTTTAAATATGATTTTGTACTTGTGGGTGCATGAGTATGGTAAATGAACTAGGAAATTGTGATTTTCCCAAACTTGTGACTTTTGAAGTGGTTATGACTCCAACCCCAAGTGTGAAATTGGTTTTGAGTTATGAGAAATATGGGAATTTGTTAAATTGAACTAGACTTGAACTATTGCATGATATAAAGAGGTATTTGAAACACAATGGTCTGATTTAATAAACAAAAAAAGTCGGTATCCCCCACCTTGTATTAATGAACAAAGGGATTTGTTTTCCCCAAGTTAATTTTTATTGTTACCTTACAAGTGTAGATAGTATGATGATACCAACCATGTATGCCTTAATGTGAAATATAGTTCATGAATGAGATTGTGTGATAACTGTTTTAATTGGGCCCTAATAAAGGTTGTGTAGCTGAGTCATGAAAGTGGAGGTTCGGGTGACCATTACTGGAAATCGCATTTGCCAATGCGAAGGTCAAAATGGCCAGGGAGGTTTGAGTCCTTATTATTATTTCATGATTAGGGAGGTTCGAGTCCTCCATAAATCATTACATGATCGGGTGCTTAAGTCAACTTAGTCGGTTGGAAGGTTTGAGTCCCCCGTGCATATATATGAGATTATTATCCGATTTATGTGGCTACACGCACTGAGGCCTGACCAGGGGGTGAGATCTGGGGCCCATATAGCCCTGCCCCGTGTATGTTATGGCGGTTGAGCTACACAATCTAGGCTAAAGTTTTGAAACACATGTTAAGCCTTGTTTTTTTATCCCGGCATGTGATGTGTGTATATATATGTTTATGCATCTGATTATGTGAATTGATTTTGTACTATTGATCATGTCATTATGTTATCTTTATCCCTGAGTTACATGCTAGCGTTCACCCCACTAACTATTTTCGAATGCTATATCCCCACTCAATGCAGGAATTGGTCATACTTTTACTCTTTTTGCTCAGTGATTAGGATTTGAGATCAGTTCGTGTGTTGACATTGAAGTGGCGAGCTTCTATATATCGAAAGTCTACATATCATGTTTTTTTCTTTCATGTCTCAGACTGTTTAGACTTTTTTTGGCTATTGTCAGGGGCATGTCCCAACATTTTATTGGTATTCAGTTTTGGATCATTATTTAGAAGGCTTGTTTGGATTACTGTAGTTATTGGGCGGTATTGGTTGACCGTTTTGCCGGTCGTCAGTGGTTGGTCATGGACATACATTAAAATTTTCTTAAGCTATTACACGCTATCTTGTTATATGTTCGAAATTCATCTGACCTTGGGTTGTGACGTGTTTGGTTTGGTTAGGTGCAGGGGGTGATCTCTGATCCACATAGGACTTGAGATATCCGTCACGGCCAGTCCTTAGTTTAGGTCATGACAAAGATGGTATCAGAGCCAGGTTTGGTGTCATTAGGTGTCCAACAAAACTGTGTCAAGTAGAGTCTCATTTATGAGTATGTAGCGCACCATACTTATAAGGGAGAAACTATAAGACATTTCAAAATATTTCTCTTTCTTGTTGTTCTGTTTTAAGCTATAGAATCTAAGGTCTTAAATTCCCTTTAATTCCTATGTGTTCGCTTTTCAGATTATGCCTCCAAGAAGATCTGATGTCCGTGGCAACTTTTCTGTACCGTTTGAGGACAATGTGGATGGAGCTCATCCAACTCCAAGAGTTTAGACTCGATCGATGGTTGCTGCTTCTGATTGTCCTGAGGGAGCTTCACCAATTACCCTATCCCTCCTTAGGCACCTCAAGTGGATATGTCTAATACAGAGTTTCGCTAGTCGATTCATTTGCTTACCCAGTTGGTTGCCTGCCAAACTGAGCGTGTTACTTTTATTGCTCCATCATTTGAGGCCACTAGGGTTGGCCAATTCATGAGGTTGAGTCCTCCTATTTTCACTAGTTCTAAAGTTGGAGAAGATCCTTAAAACTTTATAGATAAGATAGAAAAGATCTTCCGTGTGATGCATGCTACTAATATGGAGGGTGTAGAGTTTGCAGCCTGTCAATTGAAGGATGTATCCTACCAATGGTATGAGAAGTGGGGTTGGTCAAGGGGTGATAAACCTGAGTTTGCTTTGTGGGATGATTTTTCTAGCGCTTTCCTTGACCGCTTGTTTCCTCAAGAGTCGAGGGAGGCAAAGGCCGAGGAATTTATGAATCTAAAACAAGGCAGGCTGTCAGTAAAAGAGTATGCCTTGAAGTTTTATTAGCTGTCTTATGCTCCTAAATTAGTGTCTAGCATGAGGAAGTTTGCTTCGGGGTTGTACCGTGAGTTGATCTTAAGAGAAAGGCTTCCTTGTTGAACAAGGATATGGGTATCTCTATACTTGTGGTGTATATGAAATAAGTAGAAAAAGAGAAGAAGAAGCAGGTTGAAATTGGGGAGAGGCAGACTCAAAATTGTGAATTCGGATCAGGATGGAGGTCAGCAGCAAAGTGATAGAGACGGCGGAAAGTGGTTTAAGAAGAAATGGTGCAATTCTGGTTCCTTCTCTATGGCTATTATTCCTTATCCAAAGCCATCGGGTGATCGCTGCGTGCAGAGTGGTGATAGTTTTAAGGCACAGGGTGCCCAAACTCAGGCTAGTGGGGCTCAATTAACTCCATCATATCCTCCTTATAAATTTTATGGTCAGTTGCACCATGGATTTTGCGAAGAAGAGAGAACAAATACTTCAAGTATGGTCAGATTGGTCATCTATAGAGTGATTTTCCTTTTAAGGTTGCATCTGGGGCGAATAAGATTTTTGTCGCTACTTCATCTACTCCTGCACCAAAGGGTGCTACTTCTACCCCGACTCCGGCACTTGTTAGAACCGCCTGTATGCTCTTGCCACTCACCAGGATTCTGAGGCATCCCCTAATGTTGTTACTGGTATGTTGAAACTCTTTTCTGATGATGTGTAGTGCTTGCTTGATCTGGGGTCTAGTCTCTCTTATTTGACCCTATTTATGGTTGTGCATTTTGATTTTGGTCTTGAGTGTATTTTGGACCCTTTTTCTATTTCTACCCCGGTAGAAGCCTTTGTGGTTGCTAGAAAAGTTTATAGTGGTTGTGTGTTGTCTGTTGGCGGTAGATAAACTCTGGTAGATTTGATAGAGTTAGACATGGTTGATTTTGATATCATACTAGGGATATATTGGTTGCATTCATGCTATGCTTCTTTAGATTGTCGGGCCCATAAGGTCATATTCAATTTTCCTAATGAACTGGTTATTGAATAGGGAGGTATTTCCCTGGTGACTATGGAAAGGTTCATATCTTCATATCGTATCTTAGAGCCTAGAAATTAATTTCTAAGGGGTGTCTCTATCATTTAGTCTGGGTTAAAGATTCTACCTTGGAGACTCCTTCCTTACATTCCATCCCCGTGGTAAATGAATTTCCTGAAGTCTTCCCTGATGATCTTCCTGGTGCCCCTCCCGATAGGGAAATTATTTTGGGATTGACCTTGTTCTGGATACTCGTCCTATCTCTGTCCCTCCTTATAAAATGGCTCTGATTGAGTTGAAGAAATAGAAAGAGCAGTTGAAAGATCTTCTTGACAAGGGTTTTATTCGTCTTAGTGTGTCCCCATGGGGTGCACCTATTTTGTTTGTGCGTAAGAAGGATAGTTTCATTCGGATGTGTAGTGATTACCGCTAACTGAATAAAGTAACCGTGTAGAACAAAGATTCACTTTTGAGGATTGATGATCTCTTTGATCAGCTACAAGGTGCTAATTCTTCTCCTAGATTGATCTTTGGTCCGGGTACCATCAGTTGAAAATTAAGGAGGCGGATATCCCTAAGACTGCCTTTCGAATGTGGTATGGTCATTTTGAGTTTTTGGCGATATCCTTTGGTTTGACCAATGCCCTGTCCACATTTATGGATCTTATGAATTAGGTTTTCTGTTAGTTTTTGGATTTGTTCATGATTGTCTTTATTGATGATATTTTGGTATATTCCAAAAGTGAGGTGAATCATGCCAATCACCTCCATCTTGTGTTGTAGACCCTAAAGGAGCAACGTTTGTATGCTAAGTTTTTAAAGTGTGAGTTTTAGTTGATTGTTGTGACATATCTTGGTCATGTTGTTTCTAGTAAAGGGATAATAGTGGATCCACAAATAGTTGCGGTGGTTAAGAAGTGGCCTAGAATCACGACTCCAATCGATATTAGGAGCTTTTTGGGTTTAGCCGGTTATTATAGAGGGTTTGTGGAGAGCTTCTCTTCTATTGCTACCCCGTTGACCAAGTTGACTTTATAAGAAGGCGAAGTTCTTATGACCTGTTGCTTGTGAGGGTAGTTTTTAGAAGTTAAAGGATAAGTTGACTTTGACTCTGGTCTTGACCCTGCTCGAGGGTACAAATCATTTTGTGGTCTATTGTGATGCGTCTCGGGTGGGACTTATTTTTGTATTGATGCAACATGAAAAGGTGGCTGCTTATGCTTATAGGAAATTAAAAGTTCATGAGAAGAATTATTCAACTTATTAGTTAGAGCTATTAGCAGTGGTGTTTCCATTAAGGATCTGGTGACATTATTTGTATGGGGTCTATGTTGATCTTTATTCAGATCATAAGATCCTGCAATATGTGTTCACCCAGAAAGAATTGAATCTCAGGAAAAAGAGGTGGCTTGAGTTGATAACAAACTATGACATGAGTCTCTACTATAATCCAAGTAAACCTAACGTGGTTGCTGATGTTCTTAGCAGGTTATCCATGGGAAGCTTGTCTCATGTGGACGAAGAGAAATGGGATTTGGTGAAGGATATTCACCGTTTGGCTAATCTCAGAGTTCGTCTGTTGGATTCCGAGGATGGTGGTGTAATTATTTAAGAGGTGGCGAGAGCCTCTCTTGGTGTGTAAGTAAAGGAGAATTAGGTGTTGGATCCTATTCTGATGCAAATCAAGAATGATGTAGGTTGGTAGAAAGTGATGGTTTTCGAGATTGGTGGTGATGGTATCTTGAGGTACCAAGGAAGACTGTGTTCCCGATGTTGATGGGTTGTGAGGAAGAATTTTTGCCAATGCTTATGAGTCACGTTATATTATTCATCCTGGTTTGATGAAGATCTATCAGTATCTTAAAGAGATTTATTGGTGGAATAATACAAAACAGGATTCGGCCAATTTTGTAGAAAAGTGCATGGTGTGTCAGCAAGTGAAAGTAGAGCACTTGAGGCCCGGTAGGTGATGATAGGCGTATTTACACGCCTAAAGTGCTAGAATTTACCCATATTTTAGCCAAGTTTTGAGGACAAAATATATAACTCATGCACTTTTAGTCCTTTTTCCTGTAAGTGAGATAACAAACACGATTAGCAAGTTTTCAGGTATAAATGATGAAGATTTCAACATTTTATGGATAACTTGACGCCAAAGGAAGCTTCACGAAAGAAGGAAAGCAAAGCTTGGACGCCTAGGGACCAAAAGTGACGCATGGAGAACCTGTCCCGGGTAAAAACAGTATTTCTCAAGATTTTGGGGATCAACAATAACTTATTAGGATTAGGATAATGATGCAGTAATTTATTAGGATTAGGATAAGTACGCAGTAGCCTAGTAGGAATAGGATATGTAGTAGGAATAGGATATGAGTGTTATAAATACCCTATTTTGCTAGAGATTTTTATAATTCCCATCCATCCACCATCCATCCATCCATCAAAACAATTCTCCACCACCCTCATCCCTATTCGATCCTTTCCCTTTTTCTTCATAAATTTGTTGTTGACATTATTATTCATCTATTCTATTTTTAATTTTTACGACAAGAGAAAAGCTATTTTGCAAGGAATTCACGCCATAAGTGCTACCCAACATACTTCACGCAAGATCTTTATTTTGGTGTGATTATAATGTCTATTGTGATTTCCGTTGCACTCATGAGTAGCTAAACTTCTCTGTTGGGGTTATGGAAGCCTTATGAGATACTATCTACTGCTATGAGTTTGTGAATTCTTGACACGTATGCTGCTTATATCATTACTCTCTTCATCTTAATATAAATTCTTGTGGTTGCAAACATATAGAATACGCCAGTATAGCATTAACTTGTTCGAAAGAAAAGTTATATGTCTGGAAAAGAGATAATGTCAAGGTAATAGGGCGCCAACCCCTGTTAAAAAGTTAGTGCCGTAACTGGATTAACCTCTTCGAGAATTTGTACCGTTAGATACGCTTTAAGCTCAAAAGAGTTAAAGTGAAATAATCCTTGATGGTCGAAAGACGCCTGGATTTATCATAGAATACAATTCTCTATAAGCACATACATGTCTGAATTCCGCATAACTCATAGCCAATAGAGACGTATAACTCATAAGGTGGACATAACCCCAACTCTTAATTCTCATTGGTTAAACATCTTACTAAACATTCTTTCTTTTTACTTTGCTATTGTCCGTTTTTCACTTTGTTACATTATTGCACACTACAATCCCCTCTTTTTATGAAACTTTCACCAACAGTCTAATAATCTTCGCTTACTTAGTGACCAAGTATTCTCTGTGGGATTTGACACCCAACCCAGTTGGGTTCTATATTTGGCAACGACTGCTTACACTCTTACGAGAGCTATAGTTTGAGCGTTATCAGTAGGTTAACTCAAGAGATTGAGCTGTCGGTGTGGAAATGGGAGGTAATTAATATGGATTTTGTTACCAGTATCCTATGGTCTTGCTAGCAATTTAATTCAATTTGGGTCATCGTGGATAGGATAACTATGTCAGCTTACTTCTTGCCAGTGAGGAAAATTTTTTCTTTTGAGGATTATGCCAAGTTGTTTATTGAAGAGATCATGAAGTTTCATGATACTCCAGTCTTTATCATATCTGATCGGGGTATTCAGTTCTCATCTCACTTTTGGAGGTTGTTCCAGCGAGGTTTGGGGACTAAGGTAACCCTTAGCACTGCTTTTCATCCGCTGATGGATGGGCAAGTGGAAAGGACGATCTAGGTTTTTGATGATATGTTTTGTGCTTGTATAATTGGCTATGGTTGTAGCTGGGTTGACCACTTGCCACTAATAGAGTTTTCTTATAATAACAGTTATCACTCTAGCATTAGTATGGCTCCATTTGCGGCCTTATATGGTAGAAGGTGTAGATCTCCTATTGGGTGGTTTGAGGTTGGTGAAAATAAGTTGTTTGAGCTTGATTTATTCTCCAACACATGGAGAAGGTTAACGTGATTTAGGTCAGACGGCCTAAGTTGTCAAAAGTCCTATGCGGATATGAGGCAAAGGGAGTTGGAGTTTAGTATTGGTGGTTGGGTATTCTTAATAGTGTCTCCCATGAAGGGAGTGATATAGTTCAGTAAGAAAGGGAAGATTAGTCCCTGTTATACCGGTCCGTAATTGATATTAAAGAGAGTTGGTAATTTTGTATTTGAATTGGAGTTGCCTTTTAGTTTGAGTTCTATTCATCCAGTGTTTTATATTTTGATATCGAGGAAGTGCGTGGGGTATTCTTCGATGGTTGTTCCTTTAGAGGAGGTGGGTATCTCAAATTTCTTGTCCTACGGGGAGGTTCCGATTGAGATTTTGGATCGACAAGTCCATCTGTTGTAGACGATGGACGTGGCTTTGATAAAGGTTCTTTGGAGGAAGGAACCAAAAGGCTGAGAAAGCTACTTGGGAAAGTGAGGAGGACATAAAGTTCAAGAATCATTTATTGTTTCCATTTTTGGATAATTGTGCTTAAGGTATGCATATTCATTAATATCTTTGTTTTTTGTCTTTGTTAAAGGAAAAGCTGATTTCATTAGCATCTTTGTTTTTTTTCTTTGTTAAAGGTAAGAGTAGAGGTATGTAGAGTCAAATCATGCTAGGAAATGCCTTGTCCTATCATTCAAGGAAGAATGATCCTAAAGGGAGGAGTATGTAACGCCTCGGGTTTTTGGTCCTTGGAAATTTTCTAAAATTCTATACTCACTTCCTTGGTTATGACTGGACCCTATGAGTCATAAGGTATCCTGACGAGTCATTGGGACATGTAGTAACCAAAGTAGTAAGTTTGTGTCTAGATTTTGCTCTGAGTACGAGTGGCCTCTAAGAGTCATAAGGAGATGTTACGAGTTGTTAGGTGTAATCGTAGGATGTCCAGGGTATTCCCCAATTTGGGTTCTATGTTGACTGCAACTTGACCTTATGAGTTGTAGGGTCCCATTATGATTCCCGCGGCTGAGTCGTAAGGTCAGCACTGTATGTTGCCTCGGTGGTACTGCCTTGGTTATGACTCATGGTGATGAGTCGTAAGGAATAACTACGAGTCAAGAGTTGACCCGTAGTCAAAGGCGACACTTTTCAGCTTTTGAGTTAAAGGCATTTTAGATATTTACCCTCTTATCTAAATTAAAATCCACGACTCATAACCTCTTTAGAGTGTCGTTAGCATTCAGAAACTAATCCAAGTAACTTCTCCAACACTCCAAAGGCTCTCTAAATTACCTCAAGCAAATCAAGCTAGGGTTTCATCAAATTGGTCATCTAAGGGCTCAAGGGTTAATTTCTCTCCAATTTCTTGGTGTTTAAGGCATGTTACTCTTTCTTCACTGTTAATTTTGTAAAAACATGTGATTTAAAGTATTGTTCATGAGGTATTCATGATGGTTTTGAAATAAGGATTGGGAGTTTTGAATGCTTATTGTTGAACAATATTTTTCTATGGCTTACATATGATTAATCATGCTTTAAATATGATTTTGAACTTGTGGGTGCATGTGTATGGTGGATGAACTAGGGAATTGTGATTTTCCCAAACTATGACTTTTGAAGTGGTTATGACCCCATCCCCATAGTGTGAAATTATGTTTGACTTATGAGAAATATGGGAATTTGTAAAATTGAACTAGTATTGAACTATTGGATGATATAAAGAGGTATTTGAAATACAATAGCCTGATTTAATGAACAATGGGGTTCGGTATCCCCTACCCTGTAATAATGAAAAATGGTGTTGTTTTCCCCAAGTTATTGAAAATTGTTTTGACATATTATTGTTACCTTGCAAGTGTAGTTGGTATGATGATACCGACAATGTATGCCTTAATGTGAATATGGTTCATGATTGGGATTGTGTGGTAAATATTCTAATTGGGCTCTAATAAGAGTTGTGTAGCTGAGTCGTGAAAGTGGAGGTCCGGGTGACCGATATTTGAAACCATATTTGCCGGCGTGGGGGGTCAAAGTGATCAGGGAGTTTCGAGTCCCCCTTATTATTATTTCATGATTATAAAGGTTCGATTACCCTGTAAATCATTTCATGATTGGGTGCTTAAGTCACCTTAGTATATGGTTGTTAGGTTCAAGTCTCCCGTTCATATATATGAGATTATTCTCTAATTTGTGTGGCTACACGCACTGGGGCCCGACCAGAGGGTGAGATTTGGGGCCCATATAGCTCATGAGTACATGTTATGACGGTTGAGCTACACCATCCAGGCTATATTTTAAAACACATGTTAATCTTTGTTCCCTATCCCAGCATGTGATGTGTGTATATATATATGTTTATGCACCTGATTATGTGCAATGGTTTTGAGTGATTTTTAAATGTTGATCATGTCATTATTTTATCCTTATCGCTGAGTTACATGATAGCGTTCACCCTGCTAACCATCTTCGGATGCTGTATCGCCACACAATGCAGAAATTAGTCATGCTTCTACTCTTTTTGCTCAATGATTAGGATTTGGGACTAGCTCATGAGTTGACATTGAAGTGGTGAGCTTTCACACATCGAAAGTCTACATTTCATGTTTGGTTCTTTTTTGTCTCAGACTATTTAGACTTATTTTGTCTTTAGTCAGGGCATGTCCTGATATTTTGTTGTTATTCATTTTTGGTTAATTATTCAGAAGGTTTTGTTTGGACTACTATGGTTATTGGGTGGTGTCGGTCAGTCGTTTGGCCGGTCTTCGATGGTTTGTCATGGACATGCATTAAAATTTTTTAAGCTATTGTACGTTATCTTGTTATATGTTTAGAATTCATCTATCCTTAGGGTGTGGTGTGTTTGTTTTAGTTAGGTGCATGGGGTGATCTGGTCCACGTGGGACTTGAGATACCTATCACAGCCAAGCCTTGGTTCGGGTCCTGACAACTTGCCTCTAATTAGTAAAGAAATTGATGCATCACTCAATTTTGGTGGAGATCTATAGAATGATAATCATGCCCGAAACCTGACTTGGAGATCTGATCGATGATCATGCCTATAACGTGAGACAGAGATCTGACTGCTACTCATGGGGGAGCATGGTCAAAGAACTACCAGACTCCTAATGACTTTTCCAAAGGTAAGAGTGGTGGAAATAATCAATCTTGGTGTGTGTGTGGGGGTGGTGGTGGCCTAAATTTGAAAAAACTAGAGAAAAACTTGACTTTATAATAGAAAAACACAGGGAAACATCTTTTGTGCCACAGTTGGATCATGACAAAGCTTCAATAGACGATGATCAAGTTCTTTAAGAATGCCAATTTGGGACCTCCAGTACCATTTGGAAATGTTGTTTGACCTAAGGAAATCTAGGTAACATACAAACTTCCTGGGGGATGGAGTTCAGAATAAACAGACGGATAGATAGGGCCTCTAAGAGTGGAAACATCTAGATAAATCCCTTTCAGGGCGAATTCATGAAGTGGCCAAAGTAAGTACACTCTCAAATGGATCAAATCTTTTGTGCGGCCTCAAAGGTCTAAACTCCAAAAATTATATCCCACTATTTGATAAGCCTAATGCCAAACCATGATCATTAAAATGAGATTCAATATGCTAGATATTCTCAAGTATGATATAACTAATGACCTGCAGGAGCAAACCACTTCTATCAAAGGGAATGACCTAGCATTAGATGAGATCTAGTCAATTTGAATTAGTAAATTCAAGGAGACCTTCACTAGAGGAGATTTGACATAGTATTACCATATGCCAGAGTACTTAGTTGATTCTTTCATGATTTTCACGAATCCCTTTATCAAGTCCAACATCGGAGTTTAGAAGATACAAACCCAAAAAATAGATATCTTCAAAATAGAGTAAGGCATTCAAAATTGCTAGGATAATAAGTGGATAGGTTCCGTAAGGAAAGAATGAAGTTATCATTATTACCAGATGAGTAAGTGGCAAAAGACCCTACCATAGGTTTAACTTTTAAACCCCTTAAGTTCATACACCCTATGGGAATTTAAGGAAAATATATTAGTATACTTTGGGAAGAAATATGGGAAGAAGTGCATAATCAACGTAAATTAGAGATACATATAGTAGACGACTAGATAAATCTGTCTTTCTTCACATTTAGAAACTAGGGCTAGTTATTCGATAGACAGAGGAACCATCCTGACTTTGAATGAAAGGTATGGAGGAGGCAATTTGAACCTTACCTAAAATTAAGGAGACCTCTTGTTGATAAATGTTTGGTAAAGAAAAATATGGAATTTGATAGAAAGAAGAAATAAGAACTTCCCGAGCACCACTGAAATAAGGAGGCACAGAGGATCACAGAGTATAACTCTAACATTAGATCCACAAAGTTTCTTCCATGAAGAGCATCAAGGAAGCAATATTAATCCTAACACCAAGGCCATAAGTCTATGGTTGATAATCATGAAAACCACGAGGACAAAACTAGGGATTACCGACATCTCTGAGAAGAATTATCCGACATGCTCAAAAGTGGTGATATGAGGGAGTTCCTAAGTGATAGATCCAAGAATTACTATGGCCGATTCAGGGATGATCATGAGCAACCAAGGCTGTTTCCCCACAACACACTATGGACCTAATCTTTAGGGGGGAAAATGAGTGGGCTACTATACTCAGTATCTAATAAAATAAAGGTGTTCATCACATACAAAAAAATCTTGAGATATACTAGACAGTGATAATCATCTTTGATGATGAGTATGAAGGCACACTCACCCTTTCTCATAATGTTGCACTGGTTATATCTATCAATATGTTAAATTTTAAATTTAAACTTGTGCTAATTGATCTAGGTATCTTCATAAATATCATCCAACTCCGGGTGTTGTAAGAAGCAAAGCTAGTTAAAAGAAAATCTTAGCCACAAAGACATTAGGCAGATTTAACATGTCTAGAAAAATAACCCAGGGAGAAATTAAGTTGTCGATGAATATAAGAGGGTTTAATAAGGTACTATATTTGTTGTAACAGAAGGAAACATGGTCTATAATGCTATATTCGGTAGACCTTGGATCTGCACTATAAAGACCCTCATATTAAAATTTAAATTTTTTTGTGTTTTGACTTTATTTTATTTTTCTCATAGTTTATTAATCTCATTTATGAGTCATGGGGATGGTTGGTACATTTTCCAATTCATCCAAAAATATTTTAAATGAGATTGTAGTTTTGAACACCTTAAAAGGGGCTAGTTGATTTTGGTCAACATTTTGTGATCTGAGCCTCAGATGATGATTTTGAAAGTTCCATTAGCTCTGTAATTTCAATTTTGATTTATTAGCATGCTTATTTCAAGTGTCAAGCCTTTATCTTGTATTTTAACCCTCCGAGTGAAAAACTAGTAAATTTGGCTAAAGGGGTACTGCAGGTTAATTTGTTGAAAATGATCTTTGTTCGAAAATCTGGAATCATCATTGAGTTTGTAACATCAAAATTATCTTGGTAGAATATATGATTTTTTTCCATGGGGTCCTGATAAAATCCCGAGGGTCCACTTAGAGCGTGGTGGCGTTCCCATAAATCAACAATTGCTAATATCTGGTACAACAGCTTAAGTGTCTAAGGTTTGCTTAGACTCCCCAATACTGCTTAAGCAGTATTCGCTTGAGAAACCAAGACTCGTTTAAGAGGTATCTGCTTTAGTATCTTGTTACCACTTTATCGGTAGCCGCTTAAGTGGCAACCACTGTATATAAGCCCCTTTCTGTAATTTTTCACCATTTTTGGACTTTGAGCTTCATGTTTGGGAATTTTTAGAATTTTATTCAATATTTGAGCTTGGTTAAGCTCCAAAACCTTAATTTCTTTACTTTCCATTGATTCATAACATAAAAAACACTATTTAATCTTGATTTCAAAATGGGTTTTGAGAATTTTTTTGAAAAAGCTTAAAAATATTTTTTTTTGATCTGGACCTCATTTTAAACTAGTTTTCTTGTAGTTTTTCAACTTTAGACTCCTGTAACCTTGAAAAATATATTTCTAGAAGAAAATTCCCATTTTACCCTTTTTATTTTTGAACTTATTTTGGACCTGTCTTAAATAGGGTCAATATGAGTATCATTAGCTTCATTTTCACTTGTATATGTCATTTTTGAGTAGATTAGACACATTTGGTATTGATTCGAGGGGTTCAAGCTTTCAGTTGAGGCTTTGAATGGTGTTTGGACTTGCGGATCTTTTTTTAAGGCAAGTTGAGATGTGCCTTGACTTTTTCCGTAGTGTTTATGTGTTGTATGCTTGTTTGTTTGTATTTTGTATTTTTTTAGGATTGGTGGGGAGCACCTCTATGGGTATTAGAGTCCGTTGATGGATTGTATTTAGATAAATTCCTATTCTAGTTAGTTTTGATAATTGTAAATATCTATTGAAAGGATTGCAAATGGATAAGTTAGTGTTCTAGAATAATTGACAGGGATTACCTATATTATGATCTAGTGTCGGACTTGGTGGCTTTTTAGAGGATAGTTAGGTTATTTTTACATTGTTAGGGAATATTTGAGGTCTAGTAAACACTTAAAGAAAAATGGCCTTGGAATAGTGGATAAGACTTATGGTATGATAAATTAGGCTTAGGTAGTTTCTATATATATTGTTATTATTTTTGGGTTGCCCGTGTGGAGGCTTATGTGAACATTATTGTTGATTTGAAAAATTATTTATTGTTGTATTCCTGGATAGGGGATTTTTTTGGTTTGGAGAGTATATGTTGTGGTTACACCCGAGTGGGGCTTGAATTGATATTATTGGCTATGATTGTGCATCTAATTGCCATATTTATTATTGTGTCACTAAGTAACTTAAATTGTTATCATAACCATGTTAGTGCATTAGATTGACTTTACAATATCGATGATACTCTAAAGAGGGATTTTAAATGATATTATTGATGTCACACATGACTATTCATACCATTGGTGCCCTACGTTGACTTACATCATAGAACATTGTCACATTAATTTGATTATGAGCATACTTTTACATGTATTGAATAGATTATCAACTTCATGCTGATTGGTTCTGAGTATTACATCCTTATTTCATACATTCATATTCATGAGACATTGGTACCTCTACCACCGAGAAACACTGATTTAAAAGAAAATGAGATACTTTTAAAATTCCTTGATCGAGGAAATTGCCGATCAGGTTGATTGAGATATTTTTATGAAATATTCTGATAACCTTAATCCATGAACGCTAGACGGAGAGGAGGATTTGAGATTATAGAAAAAGTATATCGCTTATGAACCCCCATGGGTCCTACATAGAATCCACACGTTCGATGGATGTACACAGAAAGCTATGCGATAACTTTCAAACATTTATCATCATCCTATCATCATCACTTTATTACATTGAATCATTTTCATTGTATTACTTTCCTTGGGGAAATATCAATAATGATCTACTCCATTCACTACTAAAATAAATCATCTATGGGGATAGTCAGATAATCATGAACTCTACACAAAGGCACACAATAATCAATATTAACCTACTAGGCATATAATCATCGATGGGTACGAAAATGCCAATACGCTTAAATAAAAAGGGTAAATTCAGAAAATAAAAGATGCACCTATCATGGTGGAATCCGATGTCACATTCCTGATGTGCTAAAGGGAGTATAAATCTAAGCGGGTCCAAATTTGAACTGAATGTCTGAATCACCAACCAAGGTACTAAGTGCATGCCTTTAGCTGAAGGTGCCACAACACTATGAGACTAATCTGGATTAGTTGAATGACTAACATTCCCACATTGAGGATTCTGTCTATACTAACGACCGATCTCTCTACAGTCATATCAAAACCCTGAAGCCCTAACTTAGTGAGAAACATGAGCTGACCTCAACTGGCATACCGACTGACACAGAGGGTGCTCCTTACTGAAATGTCCATCCTCCCTGCAATCATAACATACCTTAGGAACTCTAGGCGGGTGGAGAGTATATACTAACTCTGTTTTAGCAACCACCTCATATATGGGGCACTCTCAAGACCAACAACCAATATTATCACAACCACAAAAAGCTTCTGAAATAGGTACTGCCCTTATTGATACAGAATGATCGCCATAACTTAAAGACCTACCAAATAATCCACAAGATCCGATGAGAACTCTACCCACTGTGACCATCACAATCACTCTATGAGCCACCCATAGTCTGAGACGATACTTGTGCAGAACCAATAGGCTGAAAGTGAAGCTAACCTCCTCCAAAAGGATCCTCACTCCCAGATGGAGTAGCAATAACACTTTCCTGATGACATGAACTTTTACCTGTACCTCTATAAGTCTCAATACATGCCCTCTCTATATCCCTCGCATGGTCAACAACCTGAGTGGAAGAATACCTAACTCCTATTAAATTCTTTGATTCCAAACAGAGTGGCAGAGCTAATCCACTGATAAATACATACACCATCTCAAGCTCTAATGGATATAGCATAGGAATATGTATGGCTCACTCAAGAAACCCAATCTCATACTCTAAAACCTACAATAAACCCAACTTTACACCGATAAACCCAACTCTATCCTGAGAACTTCTTGATGAATCGAACCTCAACTGTAGTTGTGAAGTACCCATAAAGAGTCTTAGAATCCCCAATGTTGAGTTCGAAAGGCTGAACCAGCAACGTACTCTATCAGATACTGGTCCGTCTCCAAATCCTCTAGCTGACATTGAAGATCTCCAATATCAAACTCTGATTCCCTAGTCATGATATGTAAAAACTCTAGAAGGGCATGTTGGAGTCCCATTCATTTCTATTGGCAACCTCGCATCATCCATCTACGATAGAATAAAGTCAAAGAATGTACTTAAGGCTCATAAAAATACGAACACATAACAAGGAGTCAAGAATAAAAGTTCCTAAGAATAACCTGTAGAGATAGGATACGAACGTCTCCAAACCAATCCGTAAGACTCTACTAGACACTTAGCTTTTGTACCAACACACTAATAAACCTAGACTCTAACACCAATTTATCGTGACCCAATTTCTCAGGCATGATGGCACCTACTCTAACCCACTAGTAATTAAGCCAACCCGTAGTACATAATTACTAGTAATAAACCACCAAGAGGAATGAATGAAGATAGCAGAAAGATTTTTGATAAAAGGCTAATTATATCTATATCTATATCTATATCTATATCTATATCTATATCTATATCTATATCTATATATAAGATGTTACTAAAACCTTGTGGGATTAGTACAAGAGCTTCTAATATAATAGGAATATAAAGTGAAATATTAAAAAAATATACCGATACAACCCATCTATGAATACAACACAGAGACTAGGCTAATCTATAAGAGAAAGACGAGTAGTATCCGAACAATAGGATTTCACCCTAAGTCTTTGATCCATAGTCACTCGCATGATTTACCCAACAACGGTGAGAACCCATACTATAATTTGTAGGTTGCAAAAGTATAGTATGAGTACCAAACACATGGTACTCAATAGGAAACTACCGACTAAGCTCTAAAGATAATGCAAATATAGACAACATGCAAGAAGAAATGTAGACTACACCCAAATATATAGGAAACTAACCTAATGAAACTAACCTAATAAAACTAAGGAAGTAATAGCAATAAAATATCTGATTCTAGCCATATTCAAAAACCTAAGCACTATACTATATATTACCGACCAATATATAAATAAAGAGAATAAGAAGCATATATAGTTGTATACAAGGCCAGAGAATGGATATACAACATGAATAAATAAAGGAAGAGAAGGATACGTGGTAATCCATAACTACATATATTTATATATATACATAAACAATACTACTCCAAAGGTACAACCTAAAGTAGTCATACTAATATTTTAAGGCCTCCTAATCATATTAGAAACTAGTGCTAGCATAATCAGGGTTCCTAGTCAAAATATTTATACAGGAGATAATTATCCATGGTAATATAACCATAAGATAAATGAATCAGAATCATACCTTGAATCTCAGTACCAGCCCATAATAAACCTGTCAGGAGCTAACCATAATAATAATAATAAACTAAAGGCTAGTAGCCTAGTACAGCTAAAAAAATACCTAAACTATGCCCTATAACCTAAAAGGCTCCATTAGCACACAAGATATAACAAGAAAAACTTATGACCATACCTAGGCACCCCCCATAAGGTTTATAGATATAAGAATCAAATAATATACTGGCGATAGGAAATGCGTATGCAAAAATAAAGGCAAAGTAAATACATAATACTATAATCGACCCAAGTTCCATAAAGTAACCCAATGTATATACCTCTTCAATCTTAATGGATCACAATGGCAGGACTTACGATGATCTCTCTTCTTCGATAAGACGACTCACAGATGAAGGGGCCCTTAGGGGCATAAGACCCCAAAACTTTGATGATTTTATTTTTTACCCTCTCACATTTGTAATGTCAATTTTATACTTGAATTGTGTTTATGGATATTAAGAGGGTATTTTGGGAAAGTTTCAAATTTTTCTTAAGGGGTTTGGGGTCATTTGGGACCCCGAGGTAGTAAGCCTCCGTGATAAGGCTGTGTCATAGAGGTTAACCTTCTTGATATTGGCATGGAACGAATGCTAACCTTTGCGATGATGTCATTTCACGCTGTTGTTTTAAATTTATCTAGTTTTTATTTTTTCACTTTGGGTAAGGGGCTTTTCGTGTTTTTACCCCTTGTGTAACCTTTAAACTTAAAATACACCCTTTTACCATCAGTTTTAAGGATCAAAGACCATTATCTTCCTCTTTAACACTTAAACTAAGAAACTTTAAGGGTTTAACAGTGAATTCACCATTCAAGATCTAAACTTTGAATTGTTCTCAATTCATTGTGTATTTCCGTCATGTTTCTCTTCACTTAACTTTAATTTTACATTGTGTCATTAATTGAATGAATTTTCTTTTGATTTAATTGTAGGTTTTCAAAATGGGTTGAGGGATTTTTGTTGTTGCTAATTGAATTACTTATCCCATGTTCTAAATTGATTGTTCATGCTTTAAATTGATATTTTTGGGACTGAATTGGTGCATGTTATAAATGGTTGGAATATGGGACCCGGGTTTCCCCAAGTGGAAGGAATTTTGGATTGATAATTTCATTAACCTCAACCTATTTCATAAACTTGATTTTAAAGATATAAGTCCCGAAGGAATGAACACAGGAAACCACATTTGTCGGTGTTGGGGGTCTATATGACCATGTACTTGGTGTACACTTGATATATATATTTTGGGATGGCTATTGCCTTGGTGTATTTTTTTCCTCAATTTTTCCTCTGTTCGTGTGGCTAACATGCACTGGGGCCCTTCCAACAGGGAGAGCTGGATCCATATAGCCCAAGAGTACCTTTAGGATGAATCAAGATTCACAGTTTAGGTTACATCTGTAAACCCTTATGTTCATGACCCTTGTCCCTATTCTGACATCCTATATATATGTATATTAATGTGGTGCATATGGTTTATGACTGGATTTGCCAATTATATTATTTTATCATAATTTCATGAGTTATATGCCAATTCTTATTCCACTGACCATCCCTAGACGCTCCATCATTTCATAATGTAGGGTATGAAGGGCTTTCTATTGCTCTTGTGTAGCATTAGGTGGTTGAGCATATCAGTTGAGTTGTTGTTAAGTGGTGTGCCTTCATTATTTGGAAGGCCTTGTCATTTCATTGCTCTTTCTTTATTGTCATGGTACTTTTGGATTCTTTTGGTCATAATCCAGGGCATATCCCAACTTCGTTGCTATTATGGTTTTAGAGGCTATTATGGACAAGTGTGGGTGGGTTGTTATTCGAATTCATTGAACCACAATAAGATTCATCTATTCCTGTTACTATTATCATTGGTTTGATTGGATCTTGTTTTATTTTTTTGATTATTATACTTTTATGGTTACGCTAAGGGCTAGTCTTCGTTCCAAGGTGAGCTTGAGATATCGTCATGACTAGGTGCTAGTTCGGGTTGTCACAGGCTTGGTATCTTAGAACGATTCAAGGTCTTTAGGTGTCCACAAATCCATGTGGAGTAGAGTCCCTTTTATGGATATGTAGCACTCCGCACTTATAAGGGGGAGACTACAAGGAATTTATGAATGTTTCCCTTTCTTGTGTTTTGTTTTAGGATATAAAGTCTAGCGTTATGAAATATTTCTAACTCCTGGCTTCCTTGTATTTTAGATCATGCCTCCCCGAAGATCTGATATCCATAGAAACTCTGCTGGAACATCTATTCCACGAAGGAGAATATGGAAAGGAATTACCCTATTTATGGAGTGCAGACCCATTCTAGGATCTCTGCTCATGGTTGTACTGCTCTATGTGGGGTTCCATTGATCCCTACTAGTCCTTATCGAGTTGGTGACACTTATGCTCAGTTTTCTCAGGGAGATATCTCTAATGTGGAGTTCTGTTAGTCTATTCATATGCTTACTCTATTGGTGGCATCATAATCTCGTCAGTCTAATTGTGTTGGGTTAGTTGCTCATTCATCTGTGGTCACTCGGGTTGGCTTGTTCATGAGGTTGAATCCCCCAACCTTTATAGGCTTTAAGGTTGAGGAGGATCCTCCAGGGTTTATTATTGAGATGGATAAAATCTTTAGGGGGATGTATGCTACTGATGTATGAGGTGTGGAGTTTGCTGATTATTAGTTAAAAGATGTAGCTTACCAATGGTATGAGGAGCGGGAAGTAATAAAGGGTTATAAGCTAATAAGAAGTGTGGGATGAATTTTTAGGTGCTTTTCTTGATCACTTCTTTTCTCAGGAGTTGAGGGAAGCTAAGTCTAAAGAGTTTGTGAATCTGAAGCAAGGTAAGATGAGTGTTAAGGAGTATGCTCTAAAGTTTTTGCAGTTGCCTTATTATTCTCTAGAGCTAGTATCTAATATGAGGTCCTAAATAAGAAAGTTTTCTTCTGTTTGTCCTATGATTTGGTGCTAGAGTGTAAAGCTGCGATATTGAATAATGATATAGACATCTCCAAGTTGGTGGTTTTTATGCAGTTAGTAAAGTATGAGAAAAAAAGTAGGCAAACATAGGAGATAGGTAGAATAAGAATTTTAGATATTCAGAGTAGGGTGCAGGCCAGCAGAACAGTGGGAGAAATGGTAGATAATGGACCATGAAGAAGAAATGATGCTATGCTTCTCTGGATTGTAGGACCCGAAAGGTCAGTTTTTAATTTCCTAGTAAACTGGTGATTTTATGGGAAGGGACTTCCTTAGTACCCAAAGGGAGGTCTATCTCTTATCTTAGAGGACAAAAATGATTTTAAAAGGATATCTACATCAACTAGTTTGGCTTATGGATTATAACTCTGAATGTTCTTCTCTGCAATCTGTCCCTGTGGTTAATGAATTTCCTAAAGTATTTCTCGATGATCTTCCTAGAGTTCCTCTGGAAGAGATAGATTTTGGGATTGATCTTCTACCAGATACTCGTCCTATTTCTATTTTTCCTTATAGGATGGCTATGACTGAACTAAAGAACTAAAAAAGCAATTAAAAGATCTTCTTGATAAAGGTTTCATTCTTCCTAGTATTTCTTTGTGGGGTGCTCCTATACTTTTTGTTCTAATGAAATATGGGTATCTTCAAATATGTATAGACTATTATTAGTTGAATAAGGTTACAGTGAAGAATAAGTATCCTCTTCCTAGAATTGCTGATCTTTTTGATTAGCTTTAGGGTGCTAGGTATTTCTCTAAGATTGAACATGATTTAGGCTATCATCAGTTGGAAATTAGGGAGGTTGATATTCCCAAGGCTGCTTTCAAACCCGGTATGACCACTATGAGTTTTTTGTTATGTCATTTGGGTTAACTAATGCTCCAACTACGTTCATGGATCTTATGTATTGGGGTTTTTGGTAGTTTCTACATTTGTTTGTTATAGTATTTATTGATGACATCTTGGTGTACTGTAAAAGTTAGGAGAATCATGCCAATCACCTCCGAATTATGTTGCAAACTCTTAAGGACCCGAAGTTGTATGCAAAATTTTCTATGTGTGAATATTGGTTAAGTGCCTTGGCATTTCTTAGGTGTATTATTTCTTGTGAAGGGATCGGGGTGGATCCACAGACAGTTTTTAAATAGCCTAGACCCACGACTCAAACAGACATTAGGAGCTTCTTGGGCTTGGCTGGATATTATAGGAGGTTTGTGGAGAGCTTCTCTTCTATTGCTCTGCTGACAAGGTTAACTCAGAAAAAGGTTATGTTCTTGTGGTCCAATGCTTGTGTGCGTAGTTTTGAGAAGCTGAAGTATATGTTGACTTTTGCACCAGTTTTGACCCTCCTTAAGGTTTTTGATGGATTTGTGGTGTATTGTGATACATCGCGCATGGGATTGGGTTGTGTTTTGATGCAACAAGGTAAAGTCATGGCCTATGCTTCCAGGCAACTTAAGATTCATGAGAGGAATTACCCGACTCATAATCTAGAGTTTGCAACTATTGTTTTCACTTTGAATATCTGGCACTATTATTTTTATGAGGTGTATGTGGACATATATTCAAACTATAAGACCTTGCAATATGTATTTATGCAGAAGGAATTGAATCTCAGGCAGAGGTGGTAGCTTGATCTACTTAAGGATTTTGACATAACCCTTCACAACCATCCAAGTAAAGCTAATATTGCTGCTGATGCTCTTAGAAGGTTATCTATGGGGAGATTATCCCATGTTGATGATGAGAAAAGAGATTGGTGAGCGATATTCACAGACTGGCTAATTTGGGAGTTCATCTTTGTCACAACAAAGTATTCCTTAATTCCTTCTGGCCCTTTTGGTTCAAAGAATCAATCAACATCCATGGATTGCATACTTTCTTGACAAAGGTAGAGTAAATATTAGGTAGGGAAAGATATATGGAAGATATATCTTATTCAGGATGTAGCATATCTACTTCATAGAGGTTGTTATTTTCACATACCAAGTTTTATTATTGGTTAGAAACGTGTCTAACATGGGTAGGAATTTATATGGACCGGACAGACTAGATGGATATTTAGAAATAGACATATTTTTGTGTTTTTCTAGGATAGTAGAACACGAACTCTAAGGGAAAAATTAACTAGGTGATTAACAATAGAGTTCCAAATTTTCCAACATGATAGGAAGTTTCACGACAATGTAGGTGGCACACCATACAAATTCAAAGCTCTCATCGACACCAATGACCACTATTTCTAACCTTTCCTACATGATAAGCAGTTTGATGTCCATATAAGCGATACACAATACGAAATCAAAGCTTTCATAAACACACAATAGCTTTCTTGCGACTAGGGCTATGGATTTACTAATCCTAAAGGATGATTTAACACGAACAAAGGCTACATAACCCTCAATGGGATGGCTTGACTTTGCCAGTATTTAAACACATAAAATCATTGGTATTATAGTACAAATGCAATTGTTCTGTCTATGACATGCATGGGATTTTTGTGGCTATCCCATGGCTTTTTGTGCCCTCAACAATCCATGGAACAAAGGTGTACTATGCTATACCTCAGATCTATTTCAACTTAGCTGGTTGTTCACTTCTACACTATTATTTTCTAAATCTTCCAGCTTCTTAGACTCTACTAGTGACTCCTCATATACCTCCCCTTCCAACTCTACATCATCAATATGATAAGGTTCTCCTGGACATGGAACAAATAATATCTTACCACTCTTAGTGGTTGATGTTGCGCGTATTTATATATCTAAGCACCATAACTTACCCATGTTTTAGCTAAGTTTTGAGGATAAAATACATAATTCTTGAACTTTGTCTATTTTTAGTTAAGTGAGATGACCTATGTGATTAGCATGATTTTCAGGGACTAATGAGGAATATTATGACACTTTGGGGACTTATGGATAGCAAAGGAAACTTCACATAAAAGGAAAGCAGCTTTTGGACTGAATGTGACATATGGGAACCTTTTCCCGGGCAAACTCAATATTTTTAAATAGTTAAGGATGCAGTAGCAATTTATTAGAGAAGGATGTTATTAAAAGCCTTATGGCTGAATTTTTAGGGATTCATTATTCTGTATTATTTCAAAAAGGGGAAAAAGCAGCTTAGCTTGAGGAGAAAGAGAGAGAAACATTTTTCTCTCGTATTTTAGCTATTCATCTTATCTACCAAGATCGTTCTAAGTTTTGGTATGATGAATATTTCTATTGTGATTTCAGTTTTATTCATGAGTAGCTAAGTTTATTTGTTAGGGTTATGGAAACCTTGTAGTATACTCTCTCTTGCTCTGGGTTTTTGAATTTATGATGTGTTAATTCACTTATATCATTACTCTCTTCGTTATGATTGAATTCTCGTGGTTGCAAACATAGGGAATGTGCCATTATAGCAATAACTTGTTCGATAGAAAAGTTACTATTTGGAAAAGAGAGTAGTGAGAAGAAAATAGGGTTTCCAACCTCTATTTTACACGTTAATGCCTTAGCAGGATTTACTACTTGGAGAGTTCATATGATTGATTGTACACTTTGGATTCGAGAGAACTAAGGTGAATAAATCCTTGATGGTTGAGAAATATTTGGAATTAGAATTAAAACACATCTCTCTATAAGTGCATGGATGTATAAATCCTCATTACTCATAGTTAATAGAGAAGTAAAAGCTACAAGGTGGACATAACCCTAACTTGTCATTCTCTGTGATCAAATATTAATACACATATTGCTTCATTGTTATATTGTAGCTATAATTTAAAATTTAAACCAAACCCCCCCATTTAGGAACCTCTGACCAACAGTCCAGTAACAACTACAATACTTAGTAACACGGTATTCCCTGTGGGATTCGACACCCAACCTGGTTGGGTTCTATATTTGACAGCGACCGCTTACTCTCTCATAAGAGAGGTGTAATTTGGGCGTATCAGTGGTAATAGCCTTAACTGAACCATCATTACTCGGGTTCTGAACTATGTCACTTGGTAAAGTCCCGCTTTTTTTTTATTAAATGCTGCTACTAATTGGCTTATCTACTACTCCAATTTTTTTAATAGATGTGGTGTGTGAGTCAACTAACTGACTTATGGTTGACAATTCACTCTTTATTTACCTAACTCCACATCTATTGACTCCATTCCTTTCAATAATTTGGCCACATATCCTCCATTGACATCTTCCCAGGATTATTTACAACATTGTCATGACTCCCAGGTGGTACATATAGTCCACTCCTATCATTTTTTTTCTTCCATCTTCGTTGGTCACGATATATATAACCATCTTTATCATAGTAACTCCAACCTTGATTTCCTTGGCCACTGGCCGAGAAACCCCTCTAGTTATTCAAATAGTTTGACTCCTCCTCAGAATCAGATTTAACTCCCCTACTATGTGACCCCACAGCTTTAAACTTCTCTACATTTATCGATAACAAATGATTTATGAGAAAATCCATATGTATCTTTATATGAGCCATATATTTGTCACATTTTTCTTCTTTCCGGCATTGCTTCGCCAACATTCTGCTAGAATAAGTATTGTTTGCTACCTCAAAATCCTGATATGCCAAGCTCTACTTGTCTTAGTCATTTTCTCCAACATCTCTGGAGCTTCAACAAAAGTGAGATCCATGAAAGTTCCTCCTACAACATTGTCTATAATTGGCTTTGTCATTGAATTCAAAGCCCTATAAAATGTCTCCATCAAATGCTCATAAGTCAGCTTGTGGTTTGGAAACTGCGTCAACTTCTTTTTAAACCTCATCCATATTTCGTGAAGATCCTCAATAGGTAGTTATCTAAAGTATCTAATTTCATCACCAACTATAACATCCTAGAAGGCGGAAAAAACATTTCTAGGAAAGCTCCTTTCAGTTGCCTCCAGTTTGTTGTAGAATCAAGTCCCAACTCATTCAGCCACATAGTTGCCTCCCGAAATAGAGACAATAGAAATAATCAGAAAATTGTCATTTTATCCACTACAGGATTTCCAAGTGTCTTACAAATTTTGATGAAGTTCACCAAATGAAGATGCGGATCATCCTTAGGCCATCCACCAAATAACCCCTTCAAGTTGAGCATTTGAATCATCGTACTTATGATATTAAATTTCACCCCAGTAGCCAATGGTGGTGGGATGATTGCTCCAGTAGTTCCAGCTCCATCAAAATTAGTGTCGTCATCATCATCTAGATCAAATTGCAATACAAGCTATTGGTGCACTCTACCTCTTACTTGCTAATTTTGATTTATTGGTATAATATTTTTAGCTCATCGCCGGTTTAGAGGATCAACAATCTCTTCATCACCCAAGTCATCATCATCCCCATTAGATACACGCCCGAATATTCCAAAATTCTATTAGTTGACCTGTGTATTTGCTAAAGCTGCCAATCTTACAGCTTCTTGTTGTTCGAATGTGCTCCCTATTCTTTGAGGTTCTGGGTTGAAAGGTAATAATGACCCTTCTAACCTTTGGATTTGTGACATGCGCACTACATAGCCTAGAAGTACAAAAGAAACAAATAAAAGTAAAATTAGGAAACTTGACTAAGAATCAATTAACACACATAACCTTAATTGACAATCGTATTCCCTAGAAATGGCAGTAAAATTTGGTACTCCCAAATTACAACACTTTTTAAAAGTGTAAGTGGTCGTTCTCAAATATATAACCCAACTGGTGTCAAATCCCACGGGGAATATGGTATTGATTAAGATGAATTGTGATTTAACTTACTAATAGTCAACAATTTCCTTTAAATGGGTTTTTATTTATCATAATAGTTTATAGTTAGCGTTTTGGTTTTGTCAGAAACTCAATGTTAATTTTTGTGGAATTTCAAATTAGTAATGAATTCGAACTAGAGTTGTGATCACTTGAGTAATATCAATGTTAATTAGCAGTTAAAGGATACGATTCTCTATAATTTATCTAAGTGTTTTCAA
Organism: Capsicum baccatum var. pendulum; assembly: GCA_030864225.1. Classification (NCBI taxonomy): domain Eukaryota; kingdom Viridiplantae; phylum Streptophyta; class Magnoliopsida; order Solanales; family Solanaceae; genus Capsicum; species Capsicum baccatum. The sequence continues at coordinate 48,710,550 of CM061551.1, read as the reverse complement.
CCTAATTAGATATTAGTTCCCTAATTCTTCCAAAATTAGGGAAATTTTCTGTTCTTGTTGATTTTATTTCAAGTTGATTAATCTTGTTACAACATTAACTATTAGATGAAAAATTTATGTTTACAAATTCTCATTTAGTTAATTTCTTACTTCAATCAAACCAATGTAATGCATATTTTATTGTTTTAAACCAATAGAAAACAATTAACACAACAAAATTACCAATATGAATCCCACAATCACTCAAATCTAACCCAAACTAACAAATAAACAAAGTATTAATCATAGCTCCCACAACTCTAGTTGTGGGGTTTAGTTCCTCATGAACTTAAAAGAGATTGCAAAAGATGACTTCATAATTCAAAGAGTTATGCTTACAAAAGATGAAACCAAACGTTGTTCTCTTTCAAAGATTCACCGGAATCTCCCAAAAACTTAATCAAAAGATGAATTCAAGACTTCAAAATGCTCTAAAAGTAAACTAGCTTTTATGAAGAATAGCCAAGATACCCAGAAAAACCTAAAAGTGCTATTTATATACTTATAATTCAAAATTTAAAATTCAAACAACAAAACTTTTGCACAACAGTTGATGACAAGCCTGATGGCTTATCACTTAGTTGATAGCTTGTCAGCCAAGTCATCAACTAAATTCTTTAGCAACTAAATTCTATTTCTTACTGATGATGAAACTGATGACTTATCACTTGGCTGATGGCTTATCAATATAGTCATCACTTCACTCTTCACAAAATGCTTCAGGCCGACGGCTAAGCTTATAACATATCACTTAGCTGACTGCTTACCACCTCTAGTTACCAAAACAACTTTTATTCTCTTTTTTTTCTTTGGTTTCCTCAGACCTTGAATTTTCCTACATCATTACACAAAATACAATTAAAATAACACAAGTTGCTTAAGAACTTATAGTTATTCCATGTTAAAAGTCTTAAATATGTTGTCGAGAAGCCAAAACATCACTCCACGATCCCAAATGTTGTCATGCTATAAAAATAGAAATCTATATGTCATTAGGAGTACAATGAGACCTTTATTGCTATATTAAGGGTTGAGTCAAAATTTTGGTCAAGAATGAGCCTATGGGGCCTGCAAATGGAACCCATCACAAGGTCCTTTGAAGGACAAAGAATATGTACTCAAAAGTTGAGCACAAACAGAGTGTAAATCAGGTCTCAAATCAACCCTTAAAGTTTAGGAATTCAAAATCTAATTTCTAAGAATTTTTCAAGAATTATCATGGAAATTAAAGGGAAAATTAATGGGAAATGACCAAGGAGTGTTAGGCTAGCTTACCTTAGATTCAATGGATGATTTCTGACTTTTTTCTCTTTGAGCTGTCAACTTGGTGAAAAATCGGGTGGAGAAAAAGGGGATAAATAGCCACCAGTTGCTGCTTAAGTGGTCCCTACGTGAATTACGCAATTGTGGAATCAGAGGTTCGAGTATTTCTTAAGAGACTCCCAGACCACTTAAGCGATACCCGCTTAACTGAACACAGTCATCTCTTAAGCATCCCTTAACCAATTTGTTAAGGTCGCTTAAGTGACCCTATATCGTATACATAGAGACCGCTTAAGAGGCCATGTGATATCTTAAGTGGTCACATCAGCAACCTGATGCACCAGATTATTCTGAGTCCAAATGGATTCCGACCGGGTGTTCGGGGTTCATTTAGAACCCCATGTGCATAAATGAAATATGCTACCATACCAAATTCAACATTCTGGACTAAATGGAACCATCAAAACTTTCATCCGAGATCAACTAAGTTTAGGGCCCACTCCTATAGTTCTATTTTTCACATAATCCACCGGATAACCCAAAATGAGTTTGGAAGCGTTGGGACCTGAACTAAGGATCCCCTAGCCTACAATCATCATTTCAGATATGATGGCATTGTTAGAGTTCTAATATGAGGTCATCTACAAGGAGTTTTGATTGAGACAAAATCCTAAATAGTGAGAGCTCCAAAATAAGGAAATGAGCCTAAAATCCAAATGAACTATCTGATAATCAAACCGACCATTTTGACAAGCCATAAATGACCTATAGACGCTTTGGAAGGCACAAAATATCAAAAATTCACACAAAGCAAGGAAATTAACTAGAAGGTCATTACAATATCCACTACTAAAAGAACTTTCATTCGTAAAAGTCAATGGATAAAAAAATAATGAAAGCTCGAAGGGATGACGTACTAGGCCCACCTACTCCCAAGCACGACTCCTCAGATAATATCCAAGAAGAAATGAAACTTTTAAGAGATTTTGCCACAGGTACCCTTTTTTGCAATCAACTTCCACACTTCACTCTCAAACAACCAAAACTTAACCTCAACCACCAACTGGTCTCCAACTGAACTGAGGAAGGCTGATGGATACAACTCTGAATACGACACACTAATACCATACTAATACTAGCACAACCAAGAAAAATCTCATATAATCCAATGACATACTAAGACATGAACCATGCAACAACTCCAAAATCCTAGTATAACCTTCTTTTGCCCTTCCAAACTTGCTATCTAGCAAAACAACACTTAAGTCCTTTCCACGCAATTCCATCAAACTAACCTTAAAGAACTAAAGTTGATCCACTAAATGTCATATTGGAAAATATGAGAATAAGACCATAAGACTCTACCTAGGCACGGAAATGGAGATAAACAAGGTCTGCAATCAATGATGATGCTATAATTGGTCCAAATAATCCTCAAAAGTTATAGTCAGGTGTACGTAGAACATGCACTCTCTATTGAATGATCCCCTCTAGGAAGTCGTACAAACTAAGGAATAAGCCATGCTGAATCCAACTCAAGCATACTACCCCTATTGAGTAAATCATCAAAAAATCCCATGATAACTAGAACTCGAGGTCAAAGTTAGAGGAACTAACACCGTACCACTAGACTATTATTAGAACATGTATTAACCATATTTTATCTAAACTGAAGAAGACCGAGTAGGTAGGCAAGGTGTAGGCTTAGCCAGCCTATAAATAAAATCCTAGTTGAGTTAAATCTAAAAATAAAGTATGAACCCAAACTCTACAAATCCAGCTGGATCTCACACCAAGGTGGAACTATGTGATCTCAACTTTCCTAAACTACAGATAGGTAAGCATCCACACTCACAATCTATCATAACCTCCAAATTTCAATTCTATAGCGTCAAATCTGAAATCGAGCTTCTGAGTCTAACCGATGGCCAAATATCACATCGACCTTAGTATCCAAATCAGACATATCCTTATTGGATTATGTCTAAACCAAAATCAACATGTAGCTAAAACACAAATAACTATGGAGGAAGAATCATCGACTAAACACACAATTAATCAACTCCATATCTTCTGGAGGGAATGAGCCACCAAAGCATACTCAAGAACTTACTAAGGCTGCAAACTTTACTAGAGATAACCAAAACTTTATCAACTTGGAGAAATGCAACTTTAGCCCATAACTAATTAATCCAATACTCTATCTCGACAACAAATACCCAATTTACCACCTTAAGAAGCAGTTACTAGAAAGATTACCTATCTCCAACTCTCTAACTCCACTTAGAACAAGAATCACATCACAACAAGAACAGAGTATCCACTCTACTATAATATCAAGTGAAAAACATCAGCAGGAGATGAACTCGCCCAGAAAGAAAGTCCAAGACCTATCGATATCAACATCATAACTACTACTGGGTGATGAACTATTCAAATAAGAAGAATGGACCTCAAACTAGTCAACCTAAAAAATGGACTATCTATCCCAATAGCTAGCTTAAGAACCATAATAGAACCATGAAAGGCCAACTTACCTTCACTTCCATAACCTATTCAAAGACCAATCTAGCATAGCCAACAGAAGGGAAAAAGTGACCAACCTTACCTTGCTACAAGAGAGAAATCATCCAACTAATCTAGTTGCCCAAGCTAATGAATAAGAATCGTGAAGAAGGGAATTCTATCTAGGTACTGCTAGTCTAGTCATCTACTAAGCAAGGGCCGATTAATAACAACAATGGCAATAATAACAATAATAACATAAATATAACTATAAAAATTAGTGGCACCAAAAATAAAATCACAACAAGCGCCACTATAGGGCCATAAAGAGGGCAATATGCCATGATAAATAGGACTCAAACCCAAATGCTACACCCATAGGGAAAATATCAACACTGATCTACTCTATCCCACTACTAAAATAAATATTTTATGAGGGTAGTCATATAATAATGAACTCTATATCAAGGAACATAAAAAATTATATAAACCTATCAAGGCATACAATCATTGATGGGTACGAAAATCCCAATACGCATAAATGAAAAGGTAAAGGTAGGAAATAAAATTTCACCTATAATAGAGAAATATGGAGTCACATGCCTGACGAGAGCGAGGAAAAGTGAATCTAAATAAGTCCAAAATTAGACTGACCGTCTGAATCACCAACTATGGCACTAAGCGTACTACATCTGACCATAGGTGCCATAACAAGATGATACTGATCTTAATGAGCTGAATGACTAATAATTCCATGATAGGGATATACTCCAGTCTAGTGACCAATCTATCTACAGTTGTAGTACACCCCTAAAGCACTAACCTAATGAGAAATATAAGTTGACCCTAACTGGCTGACTAACTAACACCAAAGTCACTCTCTACTAAAATAACCATTCTCACCACAATCATAACATACCTCAGGAACTCTAGGCTAGCATGGAATATATTCTAACTTAGTCTGAACAACTAAATGATGTCTGGGGAACTCCCTAAACCAATGACCAATCTCACTACAACTGTAATAATATCTCAAAATTCTCTGAGGTGCCACCCCTTCTGATCTAAAATGACTGCCATAGCCTGAATACCCATACTAAATACTCTATAAGCTATGATAAGAACTTTGATTGCTATGGCCACCACGACTAATCTGAGATCCACCTATAGTCTAAAATACTACCTGCGTGGAACCGATAGGCTGCACGTAAAGCTAACCTTTGTCGAAAGGATCCTCACTCCTGGATGGAATACCTTTAGCACTCTACTGATGACCATCACCCCCATAAGTCTCACTACATACTCTCTTTATGGCCCTCATATGATTAATAACTTAAAGGAAAAAAGGCCCAACTACTATCAAATACTTCGACGCCAAATGGAGTGACAATGCTAATCCTTCAATAAATCCATGCACCATGTCTTGCTATGAAGGATATAACATTAGAATATGCCTGGACTACTTAAGAAACACAATCCTGTACTCTAAAACCGATAAGGAATCCCTTAAGAATAAAAACAAACCCAACTCTAGCTTGAGAACTGCTCGATGAACTGAATGTTACCTCTGGCTGGGAGGTACCAATAAAAAGGCTTGGAGTCCCCAATGCTGAATATTGAAAGGCTTAAGCAGACACAGGTTATACCGGATCTTGGGTTGGCCCCAAATCCTCTAAGTGATACTGAAGATCTTTGACATCCATCCCTAACTCATTGGTCTGATGAGACACTAAAGTTTTAGAAACACATGTCGATGTCCCATCTGCATCTATCAACAACCTCGCATCATCTTTTTGGGATAAAATAAAGTCAAAGAACGTACTTGAGGCTCATAGAAATATAGACACACAACAAGAAGTCAATAATAAAATTTCCTAAGGATACTTGGTAGCCTCTCAAAGATAGGTAGCAGCCGTCTCTGCGCTGATCTACAAGACTTTACTAGACACTAAGCTCTTGTACCAACATATTTGTAAACCTAGGATCTGATACCAATTTGTCACGACTCAATTTCTTAGGTCATGATGGAACTTAATATAACCCACCAGTAGGTAAGCCAACTTGTTATTTGAAACTACAACTAATGGACTACCAAGAGAAATAAAAAATATAGTGAAAAGTCTAAAATACACAAGATAGTCCCAAACCTTGGTGAAATTAGTACAAGAGCTTCTAATGTAATAAGATTACAAAATAAAGTACTAAAAGAATATACTGATACAACCTATCTCTGAATACAACATAGAGACTATTCTAGTACATAAGAGGGAGAAGAGTAATACTCTAAATGCCAATAGCTCACCCTATATCTTTGAACCATAACTACTCCACACGATGCACATAAAAATAGCAAGAACCTGTACTATAATTTGTAGGCTGTAGAACCGTAGTATGAGTACAAAGAATATGGTACTTAGTGAGCAACTACTGACTGAGGTCCAAAGATAATGTAAATATTAATAACATGCAAGATGGAATGTAAAATACACCCAAATATCTAAGAAACAAACATAGTAAAGGTAAGGAGACCATAAAAATATTCTATTCTTGCCATACTCCAGGACCTAATACTATATTGTATATCGCTGGCCATTATACAAATGAAAAGTAGAAGAAGGATACATATAGTAGTATACAAGGCCAAGGAATGGATATACAATCATGAAAGGAAGAGGGGGATATGGCAATGTCATAGCTATATATATAATTTTATATAAGTACTTGTATACAATCATGAATGAATGAAAACGGGGATATGGTAATGTTATATATATATATACAAAAAAAAGCCTAACCCAAAGGAACAACCTAAAGTAGTAATACTAGTGTCTTAAGGACTCTAAATCATAGTAGGAGCTAGTACTAACATAATCAAAAACTCTAATCCGTGTGTGTAATCATGAGATAAGTATCCATAATAAGGCAATTCTAGAGAAAAGAATAAGAATCATACGTCAAATTTTAGTACCGGTCCAGTAATCAACCTGTCATGAACTAACCATAGTAACAATAATAACATAAAGTAATTGGCTAGTCCGGAAAAACAATACCTAAATAGGTCCCTATAAACCAAAAGGTCAAATCAACACATGACAAACCGCAAATAATACTCATGATATATACCTATGCAATTATCCATAAGACTAATAGATATAGGCACATACTGATGATAGACAATGCATATGCAAAGTATAATCCATACTACTATAGTCAATCCATGTACCATAATATAACCCAGTGTATACATCTTCTCTAACTCAACATCTTGTAAAGGCAAGACCTATGGTGACCTCTCTTTTTCGGTAAGATGGATCACAAACGAAAGGGCCCCTAGGAGATTCAAGAGTACCCATATACACCAATCTTGTCACGATTTAGGATTTCTAATAACCACCACCATAATGAATCTACTTCATCCAGTACCATATATATTTATAATAAATATAAATACACAGGCTAGAATTATAACTAAAAGAGTGTAAGACCATAAATCCATTACCTGGGCTAAACTTTTTGACTAAATCATCATAAAAGTCTAAAAAGGGTTGGAATATCTCAATCGAGATAAATAACAATAGGAAAATTGTGGACTAGAATCTATATCGATCGAATCTCTAAAATATCATTTTTAGTCCTAAAGGCTCATAAGTTATCCATTAAGATAGTGCGATTCCTGTTATGAAGAAATTCATTTTAAAAGTTAAAAGTCAGAATAAATTCCTTTTTAGGAAAAACAATAGTAAAATGATGTTTTTCCTTGAAATTGTACCATTTACCATTTTAGTGAGCATGAATATACCGAATCTATGCATGCCATAACCAATATCTAAACAATACAATCATAAACATCAAAATGTCTATTACTATAGCCACATCCTTTTCAAGGATAAAACACTTCCACGAACCCAACCAATATCACAATCATGGCCTTAGGCTTAATAATATATATCTGACGTAACCATAGCATCATAATCCAGGAAAACCATCACAATCCACTGAGTATCATAATAACCAATATACTAGGAGTTCATTAGTCTCAACTATGCTTAACATGCTATCAACCTAGGCTAATAGGATCCTTGAAGCATAATAAGTATTCACCTTAAGGGTCAATTATCCTTCTAGTCCCCAAACTCATAAATTATGGTAAGTCATAGTGTTCTACCCATAATCACATTCTAACATCCCTGTCTATCATGCAATATATATATTACACCATCTCATGAAGAAGAGTATATGAAATACCACCTTGAAGCTGACTTGCAAGTCATTGAATTGCCCATAAATCATCCGCCTTTTCTCCATGATCCTGATATACCATCATGCTATCAAAATAGTAATCACACATTGTTAGGCGTAAAATAAGACCCATATTTTTATATTAAGGTCAAGTCAAAATTTGGGCCTAGAATGGTCTTGTAAATATATATTAAAATCTAAAATTGAATCCATCATGAGGTCCCTTGAAGGACAAGGAATGTGTGCTTAGAAGTTAAGCACAAACAGAGTATAAATAGGGTATCTAATAAAGTTTAGGAATTAAAGACCTCATTTCTAAGAATTTACCATGAATTATGATAGAAATTGAAGGAAAAATTACTGGGAAATGACCAAGGAATTTAAGGCTATCTTACCTTAGCTTCAAAGGATGATTTCCTACTTTTCATCTCTTTGAGATCTCAACTTGGTGCAAAAATGGTAGAAGAAATAATGGAAAATCAAATGGAGAAAAGGGGGATAAATAGCCACTAGGTCTCGCTTAAGTGGTCAACCTTTGTCACAACCCGAACCAGACCTAGCCATGACGGGTATCTCAAGTCCACCATGGACCAGAGACCACCCCTTTAACCTAACCTTCAGAGCACAATATTAGTAGTAATAATAAAAATAATTTGGAATCCAACTAAATAGAAATAAGAAGATGAATGAATGGCTCAATGAAACTAAGAGTCAAAACAATAACCAACCAACCCATATTTGTCATAATAGCCTCTAAAACTAGAATACCCATCAAGTTGGGACATGCCCCTACCATGATCGAAGGAATCCAAAAGTACCGAGTCAAAATAAAAGAATATGGAAATAATAAGGCCTTCCCAAGGATAGAGGCTCGCCACTTCACAGCTACTCGATGAATGTGCTAATCCACCTAACATAGTATAGACGTAAACAAAGTGTCTTCAGACCCTACATTATAAAACAATGTAGCATCCTAGGACGATCAGTGGGATAAGGACTGGCATGTAACTCAGGATAGGGATAAAATCATACCATGTCCAAAATCAAACTAAACCACATACACACATTGTATATATATATATATATATATATAAGATTCCCGATAGGAAACAAGGTTTAAACATGAGATTTAAAACAATTATCCTAGATTATGTAGCTCTAATTGTCCTAAGGGTACCCACGAGCTATATGGGTTTAGCTCCCTCTGCTGAAAGGGCCTAGTTCTTATTAGCTGAATGAACCAAAGAAATCCGAGGAAGGGCCAAATCCACCAAGGATCCAATCAATCCAAAAAAATATATAATGTTTGAACTATGCACACGATTATAAAGACCCCCACGCCAACAAACCTGATTTCTAGTATCGACCCCTCTTGACCTCAACTTTTCACAACAAGCTACATAACCCCCTTTAAGCCCAAATTAAAATAGTTTGCACCTACTTCAATGAGTAACCTAGGAGTTATTCATTAAGGAATTTACCACTTGGTATAGTCATACCATTAGCTTGCAAGCTAAATCACACATGTCAATAAATTCACACAACCACACGGAGTCCTAAGTTCCATTAAAATCCAAACCCTATCCACCAAGGCAATCCAAATCCTTTTAAATAACCATTTATCCATTTATACTATGCATTGAGTTCAAAATCAAGTTAAACCACACAATTTTGCAAAATAAAAATCAAATTAACAAAGAGGATTGAAGTTCATTCAATTCCAAGCCAAAATTCATTCAATTTGGGGAAACCCATGTTCCCCATTCCAAACATTTAATTAAAGTACCAATTCAACCCCCAAAACACCAACTTAAAGCATGGGTAATCAATTCAAGTCATGGGACAAGTAATTCAATCAAAAACAACCAAAACCCCTCAATCAAATTTCAAAACCACAATTTAAATCACATGAAAATCCATTATGCTACAATATAAAATTAAAGTTTGGGGAAGAGAAACATGTTTGAAACATATAAAAATTTGTAATCAATTTGATGTTTGGAGCCTGGATGATGAATGCACAGTGAAACCCTTGAATGTTCTTGGGTTTTGTGTTTAAGAGTAAAATAGGGGGATTTGATCTTTGAAAACTGATGGAAATGTAAATATTTTATGTTTAAAAGTCATGAAAAAGGTGAAAAGACCAAAAGCCCCTCACCCTTAAGTGACAAAAAACAAGACTGGACAAAAATTACACCTTGGCGTGGCAGACTAATATCGTGGAGGTTATCCACCATGCCACACCAATATAACGTAGGGTAACCTCCATGACACGGTGTTAGCATAGAGGCTCACTACCTCGAAGTTCTAAAATATCCTGAACCCTTTTTAAAAATTCTATAACTTTTTCATATTACCCTTTTAATATCCCTAAACATAATTCAAGTCAAAGATTGATATTATGAATACGGGAAGGTAAAAAATAAATTGATCAAAATTTTAAGGGTTTTACATTATCCCCCCTTAGGATCATTCATCCTCGAATGATGAGCTAGGACACTTTTAGCATGAGAATAGAAAGAATACACCAGCATCAAATGACAAACTCAAAAAATGATAAGAGAAAAATGAAACTCATACCTCAAACACCTCCATCCAACCCGGGGAACAACAATGGGTATTTAGACTTCATATCTTCCTCGGCTTCCTATGTAGCCCCTTCTACCTTTTGGTTTCTCCTAAGGACCTTCACCAAGCTACATCCTTGGTCTTCAATATACATACCTACCTATCCGATATGTCAATCGGGAATTCCTAATAAGACATGGAATCCGTAACGCCAACATCCTCAACAGGCAATGTTAAGGAAGGATCACCCATATATATTTTCAGAACATCCTCAACAGGCAATGTTAAGGAAGGATCACCCATATATATTTTCAGCATAGACACTATACATGATGAATTAGGTTTCGCAATCCAGTCCAACTCATAAGCAATATTCCCAATAGTTCTCAAAATCTAGTATGAACTATTGTAATGGGGACTGAGCTTGCCCTTCTTCCCAAATCTCATGACTCCTTTCATAGAAGATACCTTCAGGAATATCCAATCATTTACTTCAAATTCCAATTCTCTTTGCCTCGCATACACAAAACATTTGGCAACTTTGAGCAGTCTTAAGTCTTCTCTAATTACTTTTAACTTCTCCATGGCTTGGTGAACCAAGATAGGACCAAACAACCTAGTCTCACCAACTTCAAACCACCCAGTGGAAGACCTACACCTCCTATCATAAAGAGCCTTAAAATGAGCCACCTAAATGCATGAATAATAACTAGTATTATACGAAAACTCAATTAAAGGTAAATAATCAATCCAAATTCTCTTAAAATCAATCACATAGGTCTTAGCATATCCTCCAAAGTCAGAATAGTATGCTCTTCTTGCCTCTCTATTAGAGGGTGGAAAATGATGCTAAGGTTCACCTGTGTACCCAAATAATTCTGAAATGAACACCAAAAGTGAGATAAAAATTGTATACCTCGGTTTAAAATAATGGACACTAGCGCACCATGTAGCTTTACAATCTCTGAATGAACAACCTGGAAAATTCCTATTCTAAGTTGGTCCTCACAGGTAAGAAGTGAGCAGACTTAGTCATTCTATCCATAATGACCCAAATTGAATCCTACTGATTGCGAGATCATGGAAGACCCTAATGAAATCCATATTGATCATCTCCCGCTTCCACATAGGCAACTCTATCTCTTGAGACATGCCACTAGGCCAAAAGTGCTCAACCTAAACTTGCTGACAAACCATACACTTAGTAATAAAATTTAGTCAGAATACTTTCTCGCAACCCATCAACATTTGGAACACACAACATAACTTGGTACCTCAGTATGCTATCTCCCCCAATCTCAAAAGCTATAACCTTTTGCTGGCCCATATTATTCATAATCTGCATTAGTATGGGATCTAAAACTTGCTTCTCCTTTACCTAATCATTAGAGATAATTTGACCTCTTCTTGAATAATGACTCTTCCATCATCAAATTCCAAAAGATGAACTCTTAAGTTAGCCAACCTATGAATTTCCTTCGCCAACGCTCTCTTTTCCTTATCCTTATGAGACAAGCTTACCATAGATAAACTGCTAAGAGGATCATCAACAATATTAATTTAACTTGGATAGTGGTGAAGGCTCATATAATCCTTGAATAATTCAAGCCACCTCCTTTTCCTAAGATTTAACTCCTTCTAAGTTAACAAATACTGCAATCTTTTATGATCCAAAAACATATCCACATGCACCCCATACAAAAAATGGCGCCAATTCTTCAAAGTAAAAAACATAACTGCCAACTCTAGATCTGAGTTGGATAGTTCCTTTCATGAACTTTAAGCTGCCTAGAAGAATAGGCCACCACCTTACCATGCTACATCAAAAAACAACCCAGTACCACATAGGACGCATCACAAAATACTACAAAATAATCATTACCCTCTGGCAGGGTCAAAACTAGCACAAAAGTTGACCTATCCTTCAACTTCTTAAAGCTACCCTCACAAGCATTGGACCACAAAAGCTTAACCTTCTTTTGAGTTAATCTATCCAATAGTGTAACATAGAAGAGAAACCCCTCATAAACCTCCTATAATACCTGGCCAAGCCAAAGAAGATCCTATTGCCGATCGAAGTCATGGGTCTTGTCCATTTCTTCACCATCTCAACTTTTTGTGGATACACCTTGATACCCTCACTAAAAATAACATAACCAAGAAAAGTCACAACATTCAACAAAAACTCATACATAGAAAACTTAGCATACAACTTCTGATCCTTAAGGGTGTATAACACAATTCAGAGATGATTGACATGATCCTAATTACTCTTAGAATACACCAAGCTGTCATAAATGCAAACGATCACAAACAAGTCCAAAAACTACTTAAAAATCTAATTCATAAGATCCATGAATAAAACCAGAGCATTAGTCAACCCAAATAATATAATCAAAAACTCATATTGACCATACTAGGTCCAAAAAAAAGTCTTGATATTATCCACCTCCTAAATTTTCAATTGATGATAACCTAAACAAAGATCAATCTTGGAGAAACATCTAACACCCCTAAAGTTAATCAAAAAGGTCATCAATCCTAGGAAGAGGGTACTTGTTCTTCAATGCCGCCTTATTCAGCTGATGATAATCTATACACATTTGATGAGACTCATCCTTCTTCTGTATGAAAAGTATAGAAGCACCCTCTAAAAAAACACTAGGATGAATGGACTTTTTATCAAGAAGATACTTTAATTCCCCCTTAATCTCCTTTAATTCAACTGGAGCCATTCTATAAGGAGACATGGTAATAGAACGATTGTCTAGTAGAATATTAATCCTAAAATCTATTTCCCTATCGGGAGAAATTCCAAGTAGATCATCAAGAAACACTTTAGGAAACTCATTAACCATAGGGACAAATCGCAAAGAAGGACTTTCAGAATTAGAATCCTTAACTCAATTAGATGATATAGACACCCTTTTGAAATTAACTTTTGAGCTCTAAGATAGAATATAAACCTCCTTTTAGGCACTAAAGAACTTTTATTACATTTTGATATCAGCTAATTAGGAAAGTGAAAACAGACCTTTCAGTTCCTATAATACAGAGACACATAGAACGAACGAAGCCAAACCTCCACTAAATAACATTAAAATCAAATATCTCCAGCTCTATCAAATTCACCAATGTCTCCCTATGGAATATAGACACCACAGAACCCCTATATATATTTATATCTATAATAGAATCACCCACCAGGAGAGCCATAGAAAAAGGGTCAAAAATACTTTCAGGACCAAAACCAAAATACACTACCACATAAGGGGTCACCATAAGAAAGGGTGGACCCCCATTCAAGAAAATAATACACATCATGAGAGAAGAGTTGTAACATACTAGTAACAACATCTAGAGATGCCTCAGATTCCTGGAGAGTAGCAAGGGTATAATGGTAATTTCAGCTAGTGTCGGTACTAAAAGTAATGCCCTTTGGCATAGGAGCTGAAGATGTGGAAACTAGAACCTTTTTGTAAATTAGAACCATATTAGCCCTAGTGGAAACTCTGACTGAAGGACAATCTCGCTGCATGTGACCCAGCAGACCACAATTATGACACCGATTCCTCTGCTCCTTATAATAACCATAATGAACCTACCTACAAGAATAATAAAGAGGATAAGGTTAGGATGACTAAGCACCACTTGCCTGAGGTGGGGCACCCTATTCCTTAGAACCACTACTAGCCTGAAAATAATGATTGCTAGATGACTTAGGATAGGGAGACTAATCCTAAAAATAAGAAATTATCTAATTCTTATTCTTGGTCCACTTTCTATCATCTTTCCCACTATTTTTGCCCCATCTTACTATGAATACCTAAAATTCTTACTCTACCTCTCCTCAGTCTTTGTCTATTTCTCCTTTTCATCCTTAACCTACTATATTTAAACTATTAGTCTGGAGAAGTCTATATCATTGTTCAACATTTAATCCTTACGCTCCAATACCAAGTCATGGGATAACCCAGAAGCAAAAATCCTTATCTTGGATCTCTGGTTAGATACCAACTCTAGAGCATAACAAGACAATTGGTAAAATTTCAATGCATATTCCTTCACACTCATCTTAACCTGCTTAAGATTATAAACTCTTCTGCCTTAGCTTTCCTCAATAACTGATGAAAAAAATTATTAATAAAGGAACCCAAAAACTTATCCCATAATGCTGGTTCCATAACATACCCCCTCAACTACTCCCACTCCTCATACCATTGATATGCTATATCTTTCAGCTGATATGTAATAAACTCTACACCCTCAAAATCAGTAGCATGCATCACTCTAAAAATTTTCTCCATCTCATCCATAAACCCTTGAGGAACGTCCTTAACCTTAGAGCCTATAAAGGATTGGGGATTTAACCTCATGAACTAGCCAACCCAAGTAACCTTAGATGAAGGAGAAATAGAACCAACATGATCCAACTGATGAG
Organism: Capsicum baccatum var. pendulum; assembly: GCA_030864225.1. Taxonomy (NCBI): domain Eukaryota; kingdom Viridiplantae; phylum Streptophyta; class Magnoliopsida; order Solanales; family Solanaceae; genus Capsicum; species Capsicum baccatum. Next base: position 48,695,495 of record CM061551.1, on the reverse strand, counting down.
ATTGAGATGTCACCAACTAAGTATGCAAATGAATAGATTAGTGAAACTCCTCATTAGAGATGTCCTCTAAGGCAGCTGATCATAAGCATCACCACCTTGAGAGGCCCAAGAAAGACTATGGGGATAGGTGGAACTCCATGTGAAGCAGTAAAATCAGGAGCAGGGACCCTAGACCAGGTCTGCACTTCATACATAATATGAGTCCCCTCTACATTATCCTTAAGTAGCACAAAGCTAGAAGTAGAGTTCATCTGAACGTTAGATATTTGGGGAGGCATGATTTGCAATGCAAAAAAGCCAAGAATTAGAGAAGTTTCATAGCACTAGACTCTATAGCCTAAAAATAGAACACAAGAAAGGGAAACAATCCTAAATGCCTTGTAGCCTTATCCTCATAAGGGTGACACACTACACACCTATAAAAAAGTCTCTATTTGACATGACTTTTTTGAAACCCAAAGACTCTAAACGATGCTCTGATACCAAGCTTGTCTCAACCCAAACAAGGGACTAGCCATGATGGGTATCTTAAGTCCACCTTGGACTGAAGACTACCCCCTTAACCCCACCTCAAGAGCACAATAATAATAATAATAATAATAATAAAAATAGTGCAGAATCCAACTAAAGAAAAATAAAATGATGAATGAATGGATCAATGAAACTACGAATCAAAACTATAACCAACCAACCCACATTTGTCCTAATAACCTCTAAAACCAGAATACTAAATAGTTTGGGACATGCCCCTAAACATGACCAAAGGAATACAAAAGTACCGAGTCAATATAAAAAAATATGGAAATGATAAGGACTTCTGAAGGATGGAGGCTCACCATTGTACAACTACTCGATGAATATGCTAATCCGCCTAACACTACATAAGGGTAAATAAAGTATCTCCGAACCTTAAATTATGAATAATGTATCATACTAGGACCATCAGTGGGATAATCACTGATATTTAACTTAGAATAAGGATAAAATAATGCTATGTCCAAAACCAAACTAAACCACATGCACAAATTGTGTGTTTATATATATATATACATAAGAATCTAGGATAGGAAACAAGGTTTAAGCATGAGATTTAAAATCATTATCCTAGACCGTGTAGCTCTAAATGTCCTAAGGACATTGATGAGATATATGGGTTTGGTTTCCCCTGCTGAAGGGCCCAATGCTGTTAGCCGCATGAACCAAAGAAATTTGAGAAAGAGCCAAAGCCACCGAGGCTCCAACCATTCCAAAAAATATATAATGTTTAAACTATGCACACAGTCATGAAGACCCCCTCTCCAGCAAAATTGATGTCTAGTATTGGTCCCTTCGGGATCTCAACTTTCCACAGCAAACTACACAACCCCCTTTAAGCCCAAATTAAAATAATTTGCACATACAATCAACTAGTAACCTAGGAGTCATTAATTAAGGCATTTACCACTTAGTATTGTCATACCAATATACTTGTAAGCTAAATCACACATGCCAATAAATTCACACAACCACATAGACTTCAAAGTTCCATTAAAATCCAAACCATCGACACCAAGGCCATCCAAATTCATTTAAATAACCATTTATCCATTAATATAATGCATTAAGTTCAAAAGAAATTTAAACCATGCAATTTTCCATAATAAAAATCAAATTAACAAAGAGAGTTGAAGTTTAAGCAATTCTAAGACAAAATTCATCCAATTTGGGGAAACCCATGTTCCCCATTTCAACCATTTAGTTAAATTACCAATTCAGTCCCCAAAATGCCAATTTAAATCATGGTTAATCAATTCAAGTTATGAGACAAGTAATTCAATCAATAAAAACCAAAACCCCTCAATCCAATTTCAAAATCACAATTTAAATCACATGAAAATCCATTATACCCCCAATATAAAATTAAAGTTTGGCAAAGAGAAATATGTTCGAAACACATAAGAATTTGTAATCAATTTGATGTTTGGAGCTTGGATGATTAATGCAAAGTGAAACACTTGAATGTTCTTGGGTTTTGTGTTTGAGAGTGAAATAGGGTGATTTGATCTTTGAAACTGATGGGAATAGGATTATTTTATGTTAAGTCATGAAAAAGGTGAAAAGACCAAAATTCCCTCATCCTTAAGTGAAAAAAAAAGACTAGATAAAAATTATACCTTGGTGTGGCATACTAATATTGCAGAGGTTATCCTCTATGCCACACTAATATCATGGAGGGTAACTTCGTGACACAGTCATAACACAGATGCTCACTGCCTCAAAGTTCTAAAATAGCCCCAAACCCTTTCCAAAAATTACAAAACTTTCCTAAGTTTCCCTTTTAACAACCCTAAACATAATTCTTGTCAAAGATTGATATTTACGAACACATAAAGGTCAAAAATAAATTGATCAAAATTTTAATCTTCTTACACCTTATCATTAAGAGGCAATTTCTTAAGTGGCTCCATGATCTCTTAAGTGATATGGCATCAAAGGGTTGGGTATCCCTTAAGTGATGCTTGCTTAAGCAGACACAATCATCATTTAAGAGGGCCTTGACCAATTGGTCAAAGTTGCTTAAGTGAACCTTTGTCATATACACGGAGACCTTTTAAGTGGTGATATGATTGCTTAAGTGGTTGCATCAGCAACCTAATGCACCAGATTTCTTTTGAGTCCAAATGGACTTTGACTGCATGCTCGAGATTCATCCGAAACCTTGTGCGTGCAAACAAAATATGGTACCATACCAAATTTGACATTCTGGACATGATGAAACATTTAAAACTTTTATTTGAAATCATAATCCATCCGATAACCCATACCATACCTATAGTTTCATTTTTCACATAATCCGTCAAATAACCCAAAGTGAGTTCAGGAGCCTTGAGACCTAAACTAGGTTCCAACTAGCTTAAAATCAATGTTCTGGAGTTGATGGAGCTATTGAAATTCTCATCCAAGGTCATCTACTAGGAGTTTTGGTCAGAGACCAAGTCTTAAACAATAAAAGCTCTAAAATAGAAAAAAAGTCTAAATTCCAAAAAAAATATTTGATATCTGAACCAAAGTTTTAACAAGTCATTAATGACCTATTGCCACTATAGGAAGGGTTAAAATTCCAAAAATGCACACAAATCAAGGAATGATGTAGAAGGTCATTACATCAAGGAACATATATTTTCTATCATCTCAAACTTGTATAACATAGGTTTTTACTTTGGACAAGTTCCTTTTTCAAAGGTTTCAATACTACATGCCTTAATGGAAAATATAGGCCCCACTCTAATTCCAATTACTCATCACCCCCTTACAAGATCACCAAATTACATCTATGGGTTGGAGTATTTGGGACTTTCTCACTTGGTACTATTTGCGAGTTGGTTTGAGAAGTAGAATCCATGGAGTCACACAACTCCTCAATGTTTGTCATTCTACTATTTATGGATCTTAATGTCCTTTCATCACTCCCAATGTATAATTTATGTCCTCAATCATTTCTTATATAGGATTTGATGTATCACTTCTCATGTGATTTTAAGTTTCTTTCTAGGAAGACATTGTACTTTGCAATTAAAACACTCAACAAAGACAATAAACAACACTAGAATTTGAAAAATAAAAGCTCATAATCCCTCATGTTTACACACCTTTGATTGCCTCACAGTTGGATCAGCTAATGTTTAAAGTTGTTTATACTTTGGTGGTAGAAAAGGTGTTGATTGCTACTCATGGATGGAGTATATTCCTGTATGAAGAACTTAAATAAATTGCTTACGGACTTGAGCAATAAATTTACAATGAAATAAAAACTACAAAAGCATAAAGAAATAGGACACAAAAAGAACACATACTCAAGAACTAATCATAACTAAGTAGGTTGATTACTAGTTATTAATTAGTGCTAAAATCAAGAAAAAAGTGATTAATAATAAAAGAAATGAAACTAAGAATCTAAAATGAGCTTACAAAAACTTTTTGAAGTTGACTGATCTTTAGGGTAGTCGTCATTAGCTTCTAGAAGGTTAGGTAAAATTTTCGCCTGGTGACTGATCAGTTGACTGATCTTCAAACTCGTGACTAATCACCAGAGGAGTCTTTACTTTGTTCCCAAATAGGGTCCAAACTTTTTCTTGGTGACTAATCAAGTGACTGATCATTAGGTAAACCATCACTACCTTCTAAAATAAGGTCTAAGCTATCCTATTAGTAACTGATTAGGTGATTGATTGTTAACCTCGCAATAATTAAGGGAGTGGTCAGCCCTTTATAGATAGTTTCTAAGCTTTCTCTTAGTGACTGATCATCTCTAGCTTGAGGATTAGTCTCTGGAGCTGTCAACTTCTTCAAATAAGGAATCCTTATGGGCTCTTGTACTTTCTTTTACAATATTCCTTAGCACAAACAATTAGAACTCCTTTTTTCTTTCCCATTTTGGATCAAACCCTTCTTTTTTGAAAGGTTTCTTCAATAAATGTTGAATATTAAGAAGAACTTTAAGAACATTCAAAATTTGACCCTTACTCAAACAAACTCGGAATTCTTAAAAATTCAAAACCAAGCTTTGTTCAAGTTCCCAAACAAACTCCAAATGTTTTTAGAACCAAAACTCAACTATAAATTTTAGATTTGAGAATTCATTTCAAATTTCTATCAAACTTAAGCTCCAATAATTGTAGAACACTCAAATATTTTTAGAATGAGCTCAAATTTTAGATTTTCACTCAAATTTTATTAGGGAGAAATCTGACACTTTTGGTCATTTTAGATTTTGACTCAAATTGTCAGTTCTAATTTGACCCTTTAGCAATTTAACTCAAATATTTTGTAATGACTCTTTAAGTTATTTTTCATATTTTTGCTTATTTTTGTGGTTAGAGCTTTTCCATAACTTTCACAAGTAATTTATGAATTATTGGGAGTGATGGTTTGGTTACTGAGCAATTTGTTTGTTTTTTAGAGCCAGTTCCCTATTTAGAAGTCTTCCTAGTTTCAAATAACCACCGGGGAAAACGTCAGTAAAATAATTTTGAATGCAAATTCCAACTATGCCAGAAGCTCTAAAATATTGATTTAGGCAAGGTAGACCTTTGGTTTGGGTATTGATACACCCAAGATCATTTTGACCTATTGGTCAGAAAGTTTTAGAAATTTGAGTGTGGGACCTATATTTTGTTGAAAGGCCTTGGATAGAAAATCTAAATTTTCCATTACTTCTGTAACATCGAATTTAGTATGGTTACCTAGTTCATTTGCTTATATTGGATTCTAAATGAGTCCTAAGGACTTAGTGGAAACTTGGAAATTTAAAGCTTTAGCTAATGGCTGAGATTTGGTGCCATGGAAATTGCACCCCTTAGGCTTGCAATCATACCTCAGTGTGAAGAGGGGATATTGTGATCACACAAGGGTTTGTTACAATTGCAACATCTGGTTTTGAGACCAGATAGTGCAATTATGGTCTATATATTATTATTGCAACATCTGATTACCTGGTATGAATATAAAAAGGATCTTTAGGTTGTGTTTTCTACATTTCTTACCATTCTCTTATAACTAAAAATCCTAAAGGGTGTGGTAACTCAAAATTAAGATTTGTGGCTGACTTGGGAGCTTGATTAACACCTATTATCGTAAATATATTTGGATTTAAGGTAAAATTTCATCCCTTTTTTGATGAATTTCTTAGTTCTTGACTCAAAATCCCAAATAGTTCGAGGGCTTGATTTTAGTCCCAAATTAGCTTGGTTTTCACCGATTCTTGAGTTTTATGACTCCTTGATCATGTATGAATATTGGGTTGACCTTAAAAACATGATTTCTATAGGTAGGACCCACTTAGGGGTTTTATGTCATTTTTGGACCAAATCACAATGGTGCAATATGGGTATTGTTATTCTCATATTGATGAGTAGATTGTGATTTTTATAGTATGATGGAATTTTGGGATTGTGAAGTAAAGATGGATGTTTGGTGAATTATGTAAGGGTTTATGATTTAGCCTTGAGGTAGGCTTCCGTCTACTCTTCTCTGTAAGATGATACGTGTTATATATTGCGTGTGATTATGAAAAATAAGTTTGATTATGTGTAGAATGACTTGGTTTTGCATATTGATGTTTGGGGATTAAATGAGGGTTTTGACCCGTAAGTTGAAATGCTTTATATTTTTTTGAATCCTATTATCTTCTCCCTAGATTGAACTAATTCATAGAATAAATATGACATAATGCTAGGTTTGGGATGTGGTTTTAGCATTGGAGGCACAATTAGTATATTTAACCTCATTTGGGATACTGTGGTGATTTTGAAGCCATAATTTAGCTGAAGTTAACTTAATGGCCCATGTTTCTTGGAAAGATTCCTATTTTAGGATTGGTTTTGGATTACTTGACATCTAGAAGTTAAACTAGATACCTTAGCCTAGTTAAGGGTATAAATTACCTAAATATAGAAATTGAGAATTAAAAGTGGGTTCTTCCGGCCCTCCTTAGTGTAATACTTGTGTTAGCCCTTGTAGACTTAGTTGTGAATATTAGGCATAGTTGAGACCGTTGAACCTTTAGTATAAGGTTTCTTCATGACTTGATGAATGGTTATGGTTTTCCATGATTATGATATATGAAATATAGATATGAGATGCTTATCAATATGTCATGCCTCATAAATATGATATGGATCATTTAAAATGAGATGATTTATAAATATGATTATTGATATGGGTTCCATATATATATGTGGGCCAATGGTCGTGACTATGATGTTATAATTATTTTGGACATATTATTGGGCCCAAGGCCGTGTTATATATGAGTTGACCATCAGGGAAGAGTTTAGCCTGGTAAAGGTTGTGATTGTAGTTTATTGATATATTAATGCTTATGGTTCATTGTTTGAATACTGGTGATGGCATGCATAGAGTTAATACATTCATGATCGTTGTATCGATGATTGATACAATTCCAATTAGATTATGAACTAATTATTATTGTGACTAAATGAGGGTTAAAACCCACTTTCTACCTTAAAACGGATTTCTTTGCCAATGGTCGTGACTATGATGTTATAATTATTTTGGACATATTATTGGGCCCAAGGCCGTGTTATATATGAGTTGACCATCAGGGAAGAGTTTAGCCTGGTAAAGGTTGTGATTGTAGTTTATTGATATATTAATGCTTATGGTTCATTGTTTGACACTGGTGATGGCATGCATAGATTTAATACATTCATGATCGTTGTATCGATGATTGATACAATTCCAATTAGATTATGAACTTATTATTATTGTGACTAAATGAGGGTTAAAGCCCACTTTCTACCTTAAAACGGATTTCTTCATAATAATTGCCTATCTCAATGAATAACTTATAAGAAAAAGAGATTAGTAATGATGTTTTAAAAGATGTGAACAAGAAAACTATCATTCTATGATTAGATACTACTAATTACTCTGGTCATGAGAGATTCCAACCCTTTCTACACTTTTATAATAATTTAGCCCCAAACTTTACTCTGTGAAATAGACTTACGAATTTATACTATTTTAGCCATGACTTGAGCCTGTGCATCTATCATATCCAGATACACATATCTCCAGTATGGGATGAAGGAAGATGCTGAATTTATGATGTAACATCTGGGTAAAACCAATGACAGACTTTAATATTGATGTTATATATATATGTATTAATGATAATTGATGATAGTGAGGGTATTTATTATATTATTTTCCGGTTCAAGTTCGGGTATTGATTATATTATTTACTAGTTCAAGTTTGGGTATTGATTATATATATTATGATCTAGTTCAATTCCGGGTATTGCTTATATTATGATCGGTTCAATTTTGGGTATTTACTATATATATAATTGGTTTGAGTTTGGGGAATGATTGTGATATTGATTACTTGCTTATTAAAGCATGCTAAAAATATAAGCTTCTTGAAATATCAAAACTCAATCTTAGGGATTAAAGCTCATGACTCAAACTCATGTCAAAACATCCCAAAATTTATTCTTGATAACATAAACATTCGTAAATCATATTAAAATCTGAAAATTTCAGCAATGCTCATGAAAATATAAACGAACTCATGAAATTTATCTTCAACAACTCTCAAACATTTAAAATCTTGTAAATAGTGATAATGGGTATGAATCCCAATTTAGAACTCATATACAAATATTCAAAATCATAGAAAAATATCCAAATCAATATGCTTCTTGAAAATACTTCAACACCATCAAAATAATAAGATCAAGAATCTCAATATAATACTTAAGCCCACTTTCAAAAATTTAGAAAATGGCGTTACGCGTATAAATGCATGAAAATAGTCATGCAATTCAATATTCAATCACTTGTAAACTCATAATCTTCAAACAATATAAATTGGGTATAAACCCTAACTTCACTTTCATGGAAAATCACATAAAATTCAGTAATTTATAAGTTAAAAGAAGTTTTGGGCACAAGGGCAAAAAGATTGTCCATGTTGAAACCCCACATACCTTAATAGTTTGGATTTGAAGAATTAAATGTAAAAGCTGGAACTTTGAATCATTTGGAGATGATCTTGATATCATTCCTGAAGCTCTTGGATTAGAAACCCTAAATTCTTGATCTTTTTGTTGAAGAGAAGAAAATGGAATTGATGATTCTTGAGGGGATTGATTAGGGTTGTTCTTGAGGGAAAAATTGAAGAATGGGGGCAAATAATGCCCCAATTGAAGTCTTAGATCGTATTTTTACGACCTGGGTTAAGGTGGGAAAAGACCCTATTTCCCTTTATTAATTTAAAGCAAAAATTCATAACCTGCATCCCGATTTTTCCCTTTAGCACGATGAGCTACCACGATAGCTTACCGCCTCACACTAAAATGGCTATAAGTTTTCGCTCGGGTATCATAGTTTTACAAAATTGGAATCGTCGAAAATCTAATTCAATTATATATAATTTGGTGTATGTTGGGATGGAAAATTCCATGTATATAAAATGTTATACCCATTTAAAGTAGACCCTTGTAGGATTGAATGCCAAATTTTGGTCCAATCTAATGTCCTTAGCTCCACTTGGTTATAAGTGACTTCTATGAACATTATTCACCTAATAAGGAGTTCACATACTTAGGATTAAAGTCATTACACAAGAATTGGAATTATGGATAAAGAGTATGGTAGTTACACCTTCACTGCAACGTGGTGAAATCGCGTTAAGCTACTAGGAAAGGACGAGTGCGAACTTGCACTCTGACGTGATGCGGTGCTATTGTGTTGCGTCATTAGAAATTGAAAATTGGGAATTTGTACCTCTCCATGATGTGCCAAATCGCGGAGGTCCACTAGAATGTGACAATTGCCATTTTGGCATCCACCGCGATGCGGTGCATGCCCAGGTGGGACACTGCATTACTAAAAATGCTCTAACTTCTTTACCGAGTGGCGGAATTGGGAAAATTTCGTATTGATGGAAAACTTATTCAATTTCCCACACAATGGAAGGTCTAAATCTAGAAATTCCATATGAAATAAAGGTTATTCATTTTTGAAGAACACTCATAACATTCTAGAAATGAATTTTAAGCTAGGAAAAACACGGGGTGTTACACATGTGCTAAATAAAGAATAAAAGAAATAGACTGGACAAATAATATATGCAATACTTTAAAAGGTCGATAATAGATACAGAGTGCAGTCGATAAATTCGGCATTAATCAAAACACTGAAGGGTTGTCAAAATACATACACTGCCGTGACTTAAAACAACACAAATTCATACAAGTCTAACTATGATTTGTTGTTGTTACAGGTGGTTCTTTTGTGCTCGGGTCTCTTGCACAGTGAGCACTTGTTCCTCCTCTTCGACTTAAAAGTCTCGCCCATGCCCTTAACATATTTTCTTTTTTTCCTTTCAAGCTTGGTGACCATGAGAGGTGGAATAATGTTCACGTCTAGCAATTCTTGTGGCACGCGCCATTCGGACTCCAAAGCGACACATTAATTGATTCCGAATATGCAAGGAGGTACTTTTCCACTTTATACAGGGGCGAAGAGTAATTATTAACTCTCAAACTATAATCTTCACCATGCTTCAATTGCAAAGCAGCCATCGCGTGAACACATAGTATTTTTACCAGGTCAAACTTCCTGCAAGGACACGACCTTTCTAGTAGGTCGACTTTGGCCATACAACCACTTCCGAACATAGTGAATTGCCTTTCGTCGCCACTTATGTTCTCCACATAGAAGGAGTCTCCCTTGCTCATATTGTCTCTTAAGATCTTTTTAGTGGCAGAAACAAATTTGTTATCCTTACATTTGAGGGTGTAGGCATGCCTCTCCCTGAATATTTTACTAAACCTCTTGGCAATCGAATTAAATATGGATACCACGGGGTACTCTCTTTTGGAAATCAACATAGCGTTCACCGACTGGGCAATATTTGTGATCATCACGTCAAACTTGTTGCCGGGGAAATATGCCCTTCTCTATTTCTCAAAACCAAGCTCATGCTCGAGAAAAAAGTCTGCCTCAAGATAGTAGTTCTTGAATTCCACAAAATGGTCGCTGTACTCCTCGAGAGAATATGCCTTTGCTTCATTGTAGAATAGATAGAGGTGTTCTCCGCAGTGGTGATTTACCCAAAGATTTTTACCTAAGTGCCTCATGCAGTACTCGTGATGAACATGGTTGTACACCTTCGCGATGCTGGTGGTGATGATCTTGTGCCTATTAGAGATAAAGCACAAATCTATTCCATCGACTACAATAGACTTCAGCTTCTCAAAGAAGAATGTCCAAGATGCATCGTTCTCCTTGTCAATGATGCAAAAGGAAATGGGATAAATATGGTTCTTCATATCTTGTGCAACTGTGCTTAGAAGAACATCCTCGTACTTGCCATATAAATGAGTGCCGTCGACCCCAATAACCTTTATCATATGGGCGAATCCCTTAATATAAGGGCCCAAAGATAAAAAGTAGTACATAAACCTACAATCGAACATGTTCTCCATGATGGAATAGGTAATGCCAACATTAAGAGCGTCGATTATGTACGAAAAAGCGGGAAGGTAGGAATACCCGTGCTCCGCTATCCCTCAAACCATTTCCTTGGCAATCACACCTCCCAGCCAATATTTCTAATAGCTTGGTCCACTTTTAAAGTTCTTGAAAATGATTCTCTGAATCTCGCTAGTGTCTGGACCCTTTTCTTTGCGGTACATGTTCACACACAGCGATGCAATGACTTTAGATGAGATTTTTCAATGGCAGCGGGTGGCGTATTTGATGACGCATCTGTGATCGCTGACGTATTTATAAATGACAAATTTGCCTATGCATTCATACTTCTTCACCCACAACACCCACCCGCAGCTAGGAAAAATACATTTCACCTTGAGGAATTTGCTACAGCTATTCAACGTAGCATAATCAAAAGAATTTATCACAGCTGAAACGTCCAACAATAATTTTGTAATGAGCTGAAATCACCTCCCGGGATATCACACGGTGCTTAAGGCTACAAATATCCCTAAGCTAACCCTTTGAGCCTATTACTACATATAATAACTCAATTCGAGATGAAATAAACAAAACACTAGTACTGTCATATCAAATGATTGGAAATACAAAGAAAATACTCGATCCAAATGACCACAAAATTGGAAATCTCAATATACTGATAATCTGATAACTAGTCTGACAAAGCCTCTATTACTCTATGAACTAGAGAGCCATTGGGACAGGTCCCCAACTGACTCAAACTAAACTGAAAGCAATAATATGTCTACTAGCAATATTAAAATATCTAAAGATAGGTCCTCGAACCATGAGGAACCTCCAATGTGGAGATGTAGACAAAGGTACTCAAAAATCAGTGACAAGGCTGGGACTGAGCACCTGAATGTACATTATAAGACAATGTAGCACATAGACATATATGTGGATCAATAGTAGGGAATGTATTGAATATATGGGGATGCATGAATTTACAAAAAATAATATCCATACTCTTTAATCAAATCGTTCATGCAAATATGAATGACTCACACAGCTTGAATAAGTCTATAATATAATAAGCTCATAAATCATGTAGAATCAAGAATGTAACACAAATCTCATGAGTCGTTATACTTTAGCTTTAAAATCCGTACTCTTCTCTTATTCTCATTACTCGAAGACTAAAGAAAGCTTTAAACAATACTTTTAAACTTATGCACATATCTCATGGAGAGTAAAACTTCTTTAATGCTTAAGAACTTAGAACTCTTTTAAACTTAAGACTTTTGGCACTCAAAATTCTATAACTCTTACTAGTAGAGAAAACTACTGCTTTCTTCTTGGAAAAATTTTACTTCAAGAAACTATTTTGAAAATCTTACTATTAGGGAAAATCAATTATCTCAAAGATTTAGGGAAAATATTCTATCTCAAGGGAGGTTCTCTTAACCCACATAAATCGTGCGAGCTACATGGAGTCCAATGTATTTTACTCCTAAGGAAGAAATCTCACATTGGGAAGAGGCGTCATACTCTTGCCAGGGAGTATAACCTCAACTCAGTGATAACTTATCTCGGCATTGGGCTCATAAATCTCAATCCTATGGTGGCACATAGTTCTGGAGTATGAAACCGTAGTAACTTACCCAACTCAATTCTAAATACTACTCCCTTTAGTTAGCTACGCTCATCTCATGGAAATCCACTTTATAAAAATAATCTCGTGGTTCACAAAGAAGCCAACTATAAAATCTATAATATCACATAGTAAAGTGGATTTCAAAGCTACTATGACCATTAAGGTCAATACTTTCTCAATAATCTCAAAGTACACAAATCATGGGTGCTCATAGCACAAAAGTTCATAAAATTGGTAATCTCAAGTAGGGCTTGATGACCTATAATCAAATCTCAAGTTAAGACTCATCAAAATGCATACTAGATATCATATGGACTCATAAATCATATAGAAATCTGGAATTTACAGCAATTTGTCTTAAAATCTCAACGTACTCATATACTTCAATTTCTAGAGCATGGAAACCATTAAATTCTCAAGGAATAATAACATAGGGTATAAATCCAGCTTCAATTTCTTAAGAAAACATGTAAAATCATGCTATTTGACTTTCAATTCATGGGAAACATCAAAAGCTTGCAACCTATAACAATGGATGAAAAACCCTAATTCAATTTCATGTAAAATCTCATAAATTGCAGAAAACTTATAGTTTAAAATAAGTCTTTGGGCACAAGGGTGAAAGGATTACCCTTGTTCAAAACCCCAGATACCTTAGATTGTGTAATTAGATGTACAAACTTGTTTGAAACTCTTCTTCTTGCTTTTTGAGAGAGGGTTATTGAAGCCTTAGACTTGGGGAACTCAAATCTCAACTCATTTTTTAGAATCTATGGTGAGTTCTTGAATTTCTTGGTGAAGGGCTTTGGATTTGCTCTTGAGGGAGAAACCCTAGATCTTGGGGGTTTTGGGAGATAATGAGGCTATCTGCTTCATTTTGAATATATCAGGGTATTAAAAGGGAAAAGACCCAAAAGATCCTTTTCAAAATGACTTAAAAATACTGAACGACATTTGCAATGGTCGGAGTGACGGTCCATCGCTAGTATGACGGTACATCGGATGATCCATCACACGTTGGTCAAACAAATGCCACATTGCCTTAGTTGTGATGATCCTAGTGATGGTCCATCGCTAGATTGACGGTCTATCATCTTGGCCTTCGTACTTGGGCCAGAAGAGGTGGTCACTGCCTTGGTTGCGATGGTCCATCGCAAACTCGACGGTCCATCAACCTGTCCATCATACCTGGGCATTCCGATAAATTTCAGTAAAATGACAATAATTTCTCACCCCGATACCAGATTTGGAAAAAATTGGTATCATTGGAAAGCTAATTCAATTCTTTACATGACAAAAAGTTGAGATTAGGGAAATTCTCACTTGGAAAGTCAGCCCTTACTCTCCTTAAAGATGAAACTCGACTTAAAGAAAATTCGGGGTATTACAATATCTCCCCTTTGAGAACATTCATCCTCGAATGTCGCTTTTTAGACCAAGAACACAGGAAAAACCGAGTACACTTAGCCGAAGCAATTTGCTAAACTTCTCAAATCTTCCTAAACTCTTGAATACTTCGAAAATTGCTAGAACTCATGCAAGAATAGATATATAGATGAACTTTAGATTTAGAAGGGCTGAAGTAAGGAAGAATAATACCTTAGGCTTGATTTGAACTCACAAAAGGAGGTGCGGTTACTTGGATTGCATGTCTGCTTCTGCCTCCGAAGTAGCGCCCTCAGCTGACTGGTTTTGCCACAAAACTTTGACCAAGGGAATTTATTTATTCCTCAGTCTACGGATTTGAAAATCTAGGATCTCAATAGGAATCTCATCGAACGAAAGATTATTCTGAATATCAGCACTCTCTGAAGGATCAACTACAACAGAATCACCAATATGCTTTTAAGCATGGAGACATGAAAAATAGGATGAAAGGATGATAGCTCTGCGGGTAACTCAACTTCATAGGCTACTTTACCAACACGACTTAAGACTCTATAGGGGCCCACATAATGGGGACTAAGCTTCCCTTTTTTACCAAACCTCTTCACCCCTTTCATGGGTGAAATCTTTAAGTATACCAAATCACCCACCTCAAACTCAAGATCCCTTCTCCTCACATTGGAATATGACTTTTGATGACTCCGAGCTATTTTCAACCTTTATCTAATCAACTTTGACTTTTCCATAGCCTCGAATACCGTATCAGGTCCAATCACTTCAGCTTCACCCACTTCAAACCAACCTATGGGTGATCTACATCTTCATCCATACAAAGCCTCAAATGGTGCCATCTCAATTCTAGCATGGTAAATATTGTTATAAGCAAACTCTATCAATGGCAAATGCTCATCCCAACTACCTTTAAAGTCAAGAGCATATGCCCGTAACATATCTTCTAGTGTCTGAATGGTCCTCTTAGCCTGACCATCTATCTGCGGATGAAAAACAAAACTCAAATAAACTTGGGTACCAATACCCTGCTGAAATGCTCTTTAAAACTGAGAAGTAAATTGAGTACCCCTATCCAAAATGATAGACAAAAGAACTTCATGCAACTTGACAAACTCTCGGATGTACAATCTAGCATAATCCTCAGTTGAATAATATGTATGCACAGGAAAGAAATGAGAGGACTTAGTCAAATGAGAGTACTTAGTCAGCCTATCTACAATAACCTAACTAGAATTATGATGATGACGCGAAAGAGGTAAACTAGTCACGAAGTCCATATTCACCTCTTCCCACTTCCAAGTGGGTATACCAAACTCTTGCATCACACCACCAGGTCTTTGGTGTTCTACCTTAACCTATTGGATCATTGCGCACTTTGCTACAAACTCAGCTATATTCTTCTTCATACCACTACACCAATAGATTTACCGCAAGTCATGGTACATCTTGGTAGTGCCGGGATGAATAGACTACCACGTGCCATGTGCTTCAGCCATAATCCTTTGCCTCAAATCATTAACACACAGAACACATAATCTACCCTGCAATCTCAACACGCTATCTCTCTCTTGGGAGAAAACCTCTACCTTTTGGTCCTTAATTGGGTCCTTCAGTCTGACCATACTAGGATCTCGGTCTTTCTTCTTCTTCTTCACTTCCAAAACTAAAGAGGATTCAGAACTACTCTGCACCAAAGTAATTCCCTCTGTTGAATCAAGCAACCTAACACCCAATCTATCCAGACAATGCACACCACGAGCTAACTCTTTCTTACCTTTCTCTACATGAGAAACACTACCTATAGACAACCTGCTAAGGGTATCTGCTACTACATTGGCCTTGCCTAGGTGATACAACACACTCATATCATATTCTTTTAACGACTAACTACCTCCTCTGTCTGAGATTTAACTCCCTCTGGGTAAACACATATTGCAGGCTCTTATGATCAATAAACACATCAACATGGACACTATAAAGATAGTGTCTCCATATTTTCAAGGCAAAAACCACAACAGCTAATTCAAGATCATGGGTTGGGTAGTTCTTTTTATGCGGCTTCAACTTTCTAGAGGCATAGGATATAACCTTACCTCTTTGCATCAACACACAACCTAAACAAACTCAAGAGGCATCACAATATACCACAAAACCATCTGTACCATTAGGCAAAGTCAACACAGAGGCTAAAGTAAGTCGACTCTTTAACTCCTGAAAACTCTTCTCACAGGAATCTGACCACTGGAACTTAACTTTTTTTGGGTCAACCTGGTCATGGGAGACGCAATAGAAGAGAAACCTTCAATAAAACAGCGGTAGTAGCCAGCTAGACCCAAGAAACTTCTAATGTCAGATGGGAAAATAGGTCTAGGCCAATTTCTTACAACTTCTGTCTTTTGGGGGTCAACTCTAATGCCTTCGGCTTAAATGACATGACCCAGAAAGGCTACTGATCTTAGCAAAAATTCTTACTTAATTTGGCAAATAACTGGTGATCTGTAAGAGTTTACAAGATAATTCTAAGGTGATCTGCATGGTCGTTCTCAGTACGGGAGTACACAAGGATGTCATATATGAAAACAATGACAAATATATCAAGATATTGCTTGAACACTCAATTTGTGAGGTCCATAAGGACTGCTGGGGCATTGGTTAGCCTGAAAAAAATGACTAGAAACTCAAAGTGACCATAGCGGGTTCGAAAAGCTGTTTTTGGGATATCACTTTCCCTCACTTTAAGCTGGTGATAGTAGGATCTAAGCTCTATCTTGGAGAAATAACTTGCACCTTACAACTGATCAAACAGGTCATCAATTCTTGGAAGAGGATACTTAGTATTGACTGTGACTTTATTAAGATGACGATAGTCAATGTACATACGCAAAAAACCATCATTCTTTGCACGAATAAAATAGCTGCACCTTAAGGAGAAACACTGGGCCTTATAAAACCTTTGTCTAAAAGATCTTTGAGTTGGTCTTTCAACTTCTTAAGATCTGGAGGTGCTATATGATAAGGTGGGACAGAAATTGGTTGAGTGTTGGGAAGGAGTTCAATCCCGAATTCTGTCTCTCTATCGAGAGGTAACCCTGGGAGACCTTTTGGAAAAACATCAGGAAACTCATGAACAATGCTGTCTGACTGAATAGTTAGAGCCTTGGACTTAGTGTCTTTGACTCTAACTAGGTGATAAATGCAACCTTTGGATATTAGCTTTCTGGCCTTAAGATAGGAGATAAAATGACTCTTGGGAGATACCAAACTCCCGGACTACTCAAAAACCGGTTTATCAGGAAACTAAAACTTGACCACATGGGTACGACAGTCTATAGATGCATAGCAAGAATGAAGCCAATCCATACCAAGAATAAGGTCCAAATCCACTATGTCTAACTCTATCAAATAACAAAATATGACTCTATAAAGAACAGTAATAGGATAATTTCTGTACACTTGCTTAGCAATCACTGACTCCCCTACTGATATGGAAACTAGGAATGACTCAAGAATCTTTTTGGGACTCATTTAAAAATTCCCAGTGACTAATAGGGTCACATAAGAGAAACTTGACCCGGGGTCCAACAACACATAAAAATCAAAGAAAAAAACACGGGGCATACCATTAACAACGTCGAGAGAGTCCTCCTGCTTCTGATGGGATGCTAAGGCATAGAATATGTTCTGGCACTGACCTCCAGCAGTGCTAGATGAAGCGCCCTAAGAAGTGGTGGGATGGGGTACAGGAGTTGGTGCACTAGTAGTCTGTTCCTGAGGTCGAGAATCTCTGTTCCTCTGCCTAATATGTGGACAATCTCTGAGTCTGTGGCCTAGCTTGCTAAAACCAGAAAAGCCCATCTGGTCTGCTAAGCACTCACTGGGATGGTCCTTTCCACACTTAGCACAAGTAGGGTAGCGGGGTCTGTTACTTACACTGTTCCGTGACCTAGACATAGAATACCTATTCCCTTCTTCCTGTATGCCTCTAGGCATAGGAGTACTAACTGATGAAGGTGCTGGCATAAATAAACAACTTTAGAACTATGGGCAGTTCCCTCTATGGGACCTAGCCTGACTATACTCACGCTTCTCAGATCTAGCCCTCTTGTTACCCCTCACTCTATCTCTCTCTCTTATCTTGTCTGCCTCTATCTACTGTGCATGTATGATCAATCTAGAAAGATCCATATGCCTATTCAACATCACATTCCTACACTTCTTTAGTACCAAACCAGAAATACCCATCACAAACTTGCTTATACTAGCTCAGGTGTCAAAAATCAAATCAGGAGCATACTTGACCAACTGGTTGAACTTCAATCAGTACTCCTTAACAGTCATGGAGCCTGCCTTAAGTTCATAAACTCCTCAATCTTTACTTCCCTCATCTCAAGAAGAAAGAACTTGTCCAAGAATGTATCTTGGAACACCTACCAAGTCATAGGAGAAATACCATAACCTCTACCCTTTTTCCATGCTACCACCCAGTCATAAGAAATATCCTTCAACCTGTATGATGCCAGCTTAACACTTTCTTCCTCAGAAACATGCATCACCTATGTGATCTTTTTCACCTCCTCAAGGTATAACTGTGGGTCCTTACCTGCCTTAGACCCATAAAACTCTGGTGGATTCATCCTCATGAAATCATGAATCCTAGCAGCAGCTAAATTACCTCCCTACTGATTTGCAACTGCAGCCGGGTTATTGTCCTGGACATTAGCGGTGGCTTCTTGGGCTAACACCTGAAAGTCCGCCAAAAATTCAGCATGAGACACTATCTCATTCAAGGGATCAATAGGCTGGGGTTGATCGTTATCATTTTTACGGGCGTTCTCTCTTCGAGGAGGCATTTTTTGAAATAGGAGAGAATGAATTATAAGATAAGAGGGACAACTGTAGGCACAATATAATCTAAAAGAAAGAAACAACTTTTTCCTAAAACATCTCATAGCCTCTTGCTCGTAGATATGGTGTGCTATACACTGATTATCAAGACTCTACTCAATGCGGCTTGTCAAACTCCAAAGGACTCCTTAAACCTTAGGCTTTGATACCAAGTTTGTAACGACCCAAAATCACCTCCTGTGATGTCACATGGTGCTTAAGGCTACAAGTAGCCCCAATCTAGCCCTTTGAGCCTATTACTACATATAATAACTCAATTTGACATGAAATAAACAAAAAACTAGTACTGTTATATCAAATGATAGAAAATACGAAGAAAATACTTGGTCCAAACGACCACAAAACTAGAAATCTATACATACTGATAATCTGATAACTAGTCTGACAAAGCCTCTAATACTCTATGAACCAGAGAGCTATTGGGACAGGTCCTCAACTGACTCAAACTGAATTGAAAGTAATAATATGTCTACTAACAATATTGAAATATCTAAATATCGGTCCTCGAACCATGAGGACTTACCAATATGGAGATATAGACAAATGTACTAAAAAATCACTGTCGAGGCTGGGACTGAGCACCTGATCCTACATTATAAGACATTATAGCACATAGACGTATATGTGGATCAACACTTGGGAATGTACTGAGTATATGGGGGTGTATGCATGTACAAAAAATAATATCTATACTCTTTAATCAAATCATGCATGCAAATATGAATGACTCACATAGCTTGAATAAGTCTACAATATAATAAGCTCATAAATCATGTAGAATGAAGAATGTAACACAAATCTCATGAGTCATTATACTTTAGCTTTAAAATCTGAACTCTTCTGTTATTCTCATTACTCGAAGACTAAAGATAGCTTTAAACAATACTTTTAAACTCATGCATATATCTCATGGAGAGTAAAACGTCTTTAATACTCAAGAACTTAGAACTCTTTTAAAGTCAAAACACTTGGAACTCGGTATTCTATAACTCTTACTAGTAGACAAAACTACTTTCTTCTTGGAAAAATTTTACTTTAAGAAATTATTTTGAAAATATTACTATTAGGGAAAATCACTTATCTCAAAGCTTTAGGGAAAATATTCTATCTCAAGGGAGGTTCTCTTAACCGACATAAACCATGAAAGCTGCATGGAGTCCAACATCTTTTCCTCTTAAGGAAGAAACCTCACATTGGGGAGAGGCGTTATACTCTTACCAGGAGTATAACCTCAACTCAATAATCACTTATCTCGTCCTCGGGCCCATAAATCTCAATCCTACGGTGACATATAGTTCTAGGGTATAAAACTATAGTAACTTACCCAACTCATTGCTAAATACTACTCCCTTTAGTTAGCTACGCTCATATCATGGAAATCCACTTTAAAAAAATAATCTTGTGGTTCATAAAGAACCCAACTATAAAATCTGTAATCTCACGTAGTAAAGTGAATTTCAAAGCTACTATGACCATTAAGGTCAAAACTTTCTCAATAATCTCAAAGTACTCAAATCATGGGTGCTTATAGCAAAAAAGTTCATGAAATTGCAAATCTCAAGTAGGGCTTAGTGACCCATAATCAAATTTAAAGTTAAGACTCATCAAAATGCATACTAGATATCATATGGACTCATAAATCATATAGAAATCTGGAATTTACAGCAGTTTGTCTCAAAATTTTAATGTACTTATATACTTCAATTTCTAGAGCATCACAACCATTAAATTCTCAAGGAATAACAACATAGGGTATAAAACCAACTTCAATTTCTTAAGAAAACATCTAAAATCATGCTATTTGACTTTCAATTCATGAGAAACATCAAAAGCTTGCACCCAATAACAATGGGTGAAAAACCCTTATTCAATTTCATCTAAAATCTCATAAATTGCAGAAGACTTATAGTTTAAAATAAGTCTTTGGGCACAAGGGTGAAAGGATTACCCTTGTTCAAAACCCCACATACCTTATATTGTGTAATTAGATGTACAAACTTGTTTGAAACTCTTCTTCTTGATTTTTGAGAGAGGGTTCTTGAAGCCTTGGACTTGGAGAACTCAAATCTCAACTCAATTTGTAGAATATATGGTGAGTTCTTGAATTTCTTGGATAAGGGTTTTGAATTTGCTCTTGAGGGACAAACCCTAGCTCTTGGATGTTTTGGGAGATAATAAGGCAATCTACTTCGTTTTGAATATATCAGGGTATTAAAAGGGAAAAGACCCAAAAGATCCTTTTAAAAACAACTTAAAAATACTGAATGAGATTTGCAACAGTTGGAGTGATGGTTCATCGCTAGTATGATGGTCCGTCAAATTGTTCATCGCACATTGGTCAAAAAAAGGCCACACTGCCTTAGTTACGAAGGTCCTAGCGACTATCCATCGCTATCTTGATAGTCCATCATCTTAGCCGTCGCACTTGGGCTAGAAGAGGGGGTCAGTGCCTTGGTTACGATGGTCTGGGCGATGGTCCATTGCAAACTCGACGGTCCATCAACCTGTCCGTTGCACCTGGGCGGTTCTGACAACTCTCAGTAAACTGGCCACTACTTTTCACCCCGATACCGGATTTGGACAAAATTGGTATTGTTGGAAAGCTAATTCAATTCTCTACATGAAAAAAAGTTGATATTAGGAAAATTCTACACACTTTAAATATTTCTCACTTGGAAAGTCAACCCTTAATCTTTTTAAAGATGAAACTCGACTTAAAGAAAATCTGGGGTATTACAAATTTCAACTCCTTTTTACTGCGAAATATTTGATTTACCTGAAAAGTAGTTTAGTCGAAGAAGGTGTGGTTGATTTGTGCTCCCAAGTCGTACTCTTCTCCCTCTTCTTCAGAGAAAATTGTATCTTTCATTCCATTGAATCATCTTCCGAATCCATTGGATGAGCATCCAAACTCTAATCTTCAAATAAATCATGTTCGTCGATTATTGGCTATGGTGGTGGGATTGTCGTAGACCTCAAAACGATATTTATCCTCAATAATGGCCTAGAGCCATCGACAGTGACATCCAACAGGTATAATGACACATGCCGATCATTATTTATGAACGTGAAATGTATTTTACCCCGCATATTCATTACATAGCTAATCACAATATTTTTTAGCTTACATTTTAATTCTCCGCTCTCAATTATGCTTTGAACCATGTCGTCGTACGATCCACTGTAGATGACTTTCATCTCCAACAGTTAGGATCCTCCTCCCATGCACCCATATAATTACCACCATGACAACTACCTCAACTACTGTCATAATAGACCACACAAATCGATAATAGATCAAGGTTTAAGTTTATAGCTCGTCAATGACTGGTCGATCACTAGTATGAATACATCCGTACAAAGACGCGAATCGACTGATTTTTGATATAATTGTTACCCTTCTAGCTCTTGGATGGAAAAATATATGTGTAGGACTTCTAAACAACTAAAATGTATCCAATGACGAGGTATTGAGTAGATTTGGAAAGCTTTCGAGCTAGTAGAAATGGTGAAAAATTCTTTTGGCATTGTTTTTCAAAAAGGATAGAACAACAATGGAGGCAATGATGAAGAATGGATATTTTCAGTTGTGATGAACTATTTTTCGTCGGAAAAATGGCTGGAATAGGAAATATTATTGGTGAAAAAAGGAGCTCCTATTGGTGGCTTCTTGGACAATTTTCTAAATTAAAATAGGAAATATGAAAAAATGGTGGGAATATAAAAAAAGGTGGAAAATATTAAATATTAAATGGATGAGGTGGAAGACTAGAGTGTAAATTTTAAAACTCGTGTGGTAGGTTTGAATGTAAGAAGGGATGATGTCATCAATGTGTCTAAACACCTAATTTTTCAAGACTTGTGTCTAAATGCCAAAATAAGTTTTGAAAGTATCTATTTTGCCAACTATACCGGGTTAGTTAGTCCTTTTCATTTCTATTCATATTTTCAATATGTGCATTTTCATCACGAAGCAAGGAAAGTGCAAGAAGCATAGATTTAGAAATTAATTCATCAATTTAAATAATATGACACACTATTGTGTAGTGCTTCGATTAGCTTTTAAATTTATTATTTTATGGTAATTTGATTTAACAAAAGTAAAATAAATAAATGATTTAAGCCTTTTGATAGGTAAGCTATTTGACTACAAAAATATGTACGGAGATCATTGGATATTGCATTGGCTAGATGAATCAACTGAGAATAAGATCAGTTTGATCCTAATAGGACTAGGATGCAAACATGTTTTACTTAACTCCTAGATAAAGCGAAGAGATGGACAATATATTATACACAATTCATTACACAGATGATATCCACACTTACAAAATCTATAAGATATTTCATGTTTGATTTATTTATAAATTTTATATTTAAAATCAGTATATGTAAAGTACCCAAAAGGGCCAAATCACATTTCAATATGTGATTAGTATTTTTTAATTGCATCTATACTTGGCAGTATAAGTTCCAATGAATAAAAAATATTTATTTTATAATCAAACAAATGAATACTTGAGTTCGAAGACTTTAACTGTGATAAGTTAGTTTACGCTTTGATGTATAAAACTAATAAATTATTACGATTAGTTAATCGCGCATCACGTGAATTCGAATACTAGTTAAATGTTAATTTTAAGGAAACTTCTGACTTGAATGAGCAGATGTATTCGTATTTCACATTGAACTCCTAATGGCAACTAACAGAATTATTATTATTTTAGAATTTAATATAAATTGCATTACTTATCCTTTCTCCATGAAACAAAGAAAAGAAAAATCTTAATACGAATTGTATTTATAATTTTTCTTTTTTGCTTTCTAGTCGATATTTATACCCGCATTGCATTGTTATTCGACTAAATCTGTATTCCTACATGAAAGAAATGGATTTTGTGGTATACACATTTAACAACCTTAATTAAAAAAATAAAACAAATCACATGCAAAGTTACCTCTTGCTTGATGAATCCAACTTCAACTCTATTTACCCAAAAAAAACATAACTTAAATTCCATACGCACTAACTCCTAAATATTCTAGCATAATCGATAAACAACACCAACTCATTCACAACCGCATAACAAATATAGAGAAAAAGTAAAAAAAAAATGGAAGAGTCGAGACTTATGGCCTTCTAATAGATGAAAACAACAATTACTTCATATAATCTCACAAGTAGGGGTAGAATGGATTAGGATATACTATGAATCATGAGTTTTGATATAGTATTATTTATTAAATAATTATTTATTTATTTATTTATTCTATTCAATTTAATAAGTCAATACACTAAATAGATCATTATCATATATGTTTTCTTAACTTGTATAGTAGACGATTTGGTGTATATAGTTTAAGATTATACACATGCCACAACTCAATTTTTGAGTCATGATGACACCTACTCTATTCCGCCAGTAGTTAAGCCAAACCATAGTCCGAAGCTAGATGTAATGGGCTATCTTGGTGAACAATGACCTAAAAGCTGAACATTACACCTAAAAATTTAAACAACAATAATACAATCATAAGGGTCTGATAGATATATCAAAAAAAACAATTATCCCAATAATAATATAATCATAAAGGTCTAATAGATAGATAAACACCAACAACTATCCCAAGATATGACAATGTCGATACAAGAGCTACTATAAAAGAAATACGAGTGATGAATAGTCAAGTACAATCCATCTTGAAGGTGAAAGACTAGACATAATAAATAGAAGGAAAAAGGGTAACTCCAACTCAAGAGCTCACCTAATCTCTGAAATTAACTCTACACGAATGTCAAATCAGCGACGACAAGTAGTACTCAGATCTGCATTAAAAAGGTACATAAATATAGTCTAACTACCAAAACTATGGGTACTCAGAAGACATCATCGGGAGGTAAGCTAAATCATGATACAAATATGATAAAATACAGGATAGAATCAACTTAGTCAACATAAAAAGGGGTAAACCTGAAATATACTCCGACACCATTGTATATAAATAAGTAAATGCATACAGGAAAATAATAATAACATTACAGAATTTAAAGCTACAAGATTTCCCCCCGTAATCCAATAAGTGTGGAAAAGTAAATAACACAATGCAGACCTCCATAAGCCAGAAGGGTACAATCAAGAAACTACGCGGTTGAAAAGTTATAAGTCACCAATCTGTCATGACATAACCTCATATCCATTCGACACGTACCTCATTATAGAACAACCCTCAATTGTCGGACTTGAACTGATGCTCATATCATCAATATCATAATCACTTGCCAGACTTAAGCCGATGCTCATACCCTTAACGTCATAATCAATTGCCAAAATTGAACCGATGCTCATACCTTTATATCATAATAAATTATCAGACTTGAACTGGTGCTCATACCCTCATTATCAGGATCATAAGTTGTTTCAACACTCATCATAAGTTGTTTCAGTGCTCATAGTTATAAGTCACATCATGACTAGGAGCCATTAATCATATCTATGAACTATACCATATCTATAAGCTACAATATATTAGTAAGCCATATTATATCCATAAGCCATATTATATCCACAAGGCATATTATATCTCTAAGGCCTTAATCATCTTCATAAGTCATAACAAATTTTTAAGAAATGTTATTCATAACTGAATATCATATCAATGATCATATATATATATATATATAAGTCATATCAATATTCATATATATACGACTCATATCATTAGTCACGTCTGGACTCTATCTCAGTAATCATATACATGCAAGCCATATCATACATCACATATTTCAGTAATATCATTAGTAATACTTGAATTAACATCAATCTTCCAATATCCAACTAATGTACTTGTAATACCCCATATTAGTCTTAGCTCAGTTAAGCCTGTAGTGCATGCATACGAGGATTAGAACCTAAAAATTTAGCTAAGTGTTGAGAACTTATTTTTATTTTTGGCCTCTTAACTTCGATGATTTTTAAAGTGACCTTCCCGATTTATCCATCCAATCAGTTATCATAATCAGTTAAACTTTTATTAGTTTGGTAATCCGAGTCAGTTCAGCTGGGAGTAGGATTTAGCACCGAGCAAACTCAGGGATGGGGGCTCACTTGCCAGTAGAGGGTGTGAATCTTAGTAAAAATCCCTGCATACCATAACTATATAGCCAACGTAGGTTAGAGATATCAACCTGTCAGTTGAGGGTTGATAAAGTGTTTACCTTCAAGTTGAAGGTAACACATTTCTCATTAGAGCACCTGTCAGTTAGGGTGACTCTTTAGTGGATTCACACAGCCAGTTTTAGTACCTATGGCAGGTACTTATACCTTTCCAATTGAGATTATAGGTTGAACCCTAATTATCTCAGATTAGGGCATATCAGTTAGATGAAACCTCCCACAGTATCAGTTTAGTATTCAGTATAGAATTTAGTTTTAGGGTAGTTTGACCATAACATACAATTATCAGTATTTCAGTAATTTAGTTTACCGATCATTTTGAAATCAAACTATATGCATGGTCATGCATTCATAGATTTCATAGTTTTCATTCATTTATATTCAGCTACCTTATTCTATTTATTTAGTCAGTTATTATTCATGCTCATGAACCTATACATATCAGCTTAACCTCATCTCTCATACCAATATATTCTAAGTGCTGATCCATACCCTTTTTGTGCTATAATATTTAATATCATATATTTGGATACTTATTTTCTCGATCGTGCTTAGGCAGATCAGTTTATTAATAGTGTAACACCTTGAATCTGGTACCCAAAATGCTACACGGTGCTCATGACCCCAAAGGACCATAAACTAACCTATGATGGATATCTGTACCTGGACACTGCATAATATACTGTATAAATATGGAAATAAAGGCCAAAAGGCCATAAGGTTCCAAATTTTAACATAACTGATAAAACATAACATTTGGAAAGGGTATGAAATACCCAAGACAACTAAAATAACTGTCTGAACATGCTAGTCTGAAAAACCTCTAACTAACTAAACTTTCTGAATAAGGAGTTGATGGGACATATACTCAACTAACTCCAACTACTAAAATAAATTAATTAATAAGATAGTAAAGTAATGGTCATGTCCTCAAGGGATGGGGACTCACTACTAACTCTGACTGCTGAGACTGAAATGCTACTAATGCTTTAGAGCACGTGCTTTTGAACCTATGGTATAAAACACCATAGCGCAAATGCGTTAGTATATTTGAATGTATTGGTATACATGTGAGGTAGCCTGAATGTAAAGGGTTCACATTCATTAACTATAATAACTGATTGAATAACATGAACGTGAGAATGCATACAGGAATACATAATCTTTATAACTGAGTTCGTGATAACATGATTACTAAATCTAAGTATTGATAACATGAGATACTGATAATAGTATAACTGAGATAACTAATACTGAGAAACTGTATCTGATAGTTAAGTTTCTGATGGAACTAGCTGAGTTACATTCTGTTCTGAGTTGACTGTATTTGACAATCCTGAATTTTGTAGAACTATCTGAGTTCTATTACTGAAACTGAATGACTATATATGAAAGTCCTGATATATAACTGAAACTGTGGGAAGTAGTCATCTAACTGACATACCCCATATAGCACAATATAGCTGCGTTGGGGTCTAATTTGTAACCCCAATTGGAAGGGTGTTAATACCGCACCACTAGTAAGGACAATCTGTGAGTAACCCTCATATAATAAATAACTCTAATGAGAATGGTGGGAACCCTCATATAACAGGTTAATCAACCTCATCTATCCTCATATAACAAGCTATGATATTTTAACCTACGCTGGCTATGTAGTTTTGGAACGCAAGGATTGTTTCTAAGAATCATACCCTTATATAACAGGTGGGTTCCCATCCTTGGGTTCACTCGGTGCTAATTTTCTACTCCTATCTGAATAGACACTGAACATGATTAACTGAATTGAACTATGTTAACTGAGTTCCGTTGACTAATGGAATACTACAGAGATTACTGAGTTTTCCTGAGTCATGAGACTGATTGAATTCTATGGATCATGGCTTGACTGAGAGTATCTTGAAAACATGCCACTAATTCTAGGCACACAACTAAATTTTTGGGTACAAGTACCCCCAGGACTCGATGGAAAAAAACTGACAAAGCATGACTTTCTTAAACACTTGACCAACATCAACAATCCATAATATAATAAGTTGGAGATTTTTATGAAGTACAAGTTCTAAAGCACCACAAGGGCTACACATGTATCCATAATTCACTGACTAAATCATTTCATCAAATATTTGACATGCATAAACTTGTACATAAATGGGAATTTCATATTATCACACTAGTATGGCACTTTTCCTTCACATAGACATTTAATCAAACACATGGGGAACGTACTTTGGTTATACCACCATCAATACATCTAATTATCATGTTGCATAGATAAAATTGCAAATTTGAATGGTTTATCATGATTAGTATGCAAATCATCATATACTAGGGTCAATAATTGGAATATGTAATTTAAACATGAATCAAAACCCCACAACATCATGAACATGAATTTCAATTCAATTTAAATCATGAACATTCATAAATACACAAATCTTAGATTTTGAAAAGAGATTCTTGAGCTTCATGGATGAAAGGGACCTATGAATCAACACATGAAATACCTGGGTTGTGAGTTTCTTGAAGTTCTTAGAATTGAAGAACTTGAATCTCTTAGTTTCTTGAAGAAGGATTTGGATCTTGTTCTTGGGGATTATCTTTGAGAGAATACCCTAATTTGATTGTAGATGGATAATGAACTTATGAGTGTTGGTTTGATATAATTAGAGGTTAAAACGGGTGGAAACAAATACCCAAATACCATTTTAAAAATGACTTTAAAATAACTAAATGAACTATAAAACGATGGGTGTGACGGTCCATCGTTGGGTCGACGGTCCATCGGTCCTGACCGTCGTACCTGGGCAGAATAGGGGTTCACTGCCTCTCCTATAATGGCTTGGGCGATGGTCTATTTCTAGCTCAATGGTCCGTCAGCCTGAACCATCGCCCTTAGGCAGAATGTGGTCTTACTGTCTCCACTACGATGGCTTGGGCGATGGTCCGTCGCTAGCTCGATGGTACATCGGCCTCCACTATTTCACCTGGGCAGTTTTGACTGCTTTATGTATTTCGGCCATAATTTTCTCTTCCAATGTCAGATTTTGATGGAATGGGTATCGATGGAATGCTTATTAAATTTTCCACTCAAGTAAAAATGAAAATCTTAAAAGTATCACATGTATAAAACTGGATTCAACTTTCAAAGTAAGTTTCTAACATTCTTGAGATGATTTCAAGGTATGTAGAAGTATGGGGTATTACAATATCTCCCCTTGAGAACATTCATCCTTGAATGAGACTGGGTTAGAGGAGAGAAGATAAACTGATGTACATATTGAACATAAATAACTGGAACATGATCTCATGATTGACATAACTGATAACTTAATATATTATACCAAACATGCATATCTGATGCATGTGTAACTGATTCATGAATGCACAACTAAGTGTTCTGATGAACTAAGGTTCTCATAATGAGAATGCAAGTCTGATTCATGATTATATAACTAAACTTACATGTGAATGCATGAATGAATATGTAATGGTATTTAATACCATGTTTATAATGGAATTTTGAACATGAAATGGATACCAAGCTTGTTATTGAAATTTGAACATGTAACTGAAAAACTTAAGAAGAATTGTTACCTTGAGCTAGATCTAAGTTGGAAGAGAAGAGGTGAGGATTCTTGGTCTGCATGTCTGCTTCTGCTTCCTAAGTAGCTCCCTTAAATTACTGATTCCACCAAAGAACTTTGACTAGAGGGACTTCTTTGTTCCTCAGTCTATGAGTCTGGTAGTCAAGAATTTTGATCGGAATCTCTTTATAAGAGAGGCTGTTCTGAACATCTATGCTCTGAATAGGGACTACAACTGTGTGTCCCCTACGCACTTCTTGAGCAAAGAGACATGGAAGACTGGATGAACTGAGGCTAGATCTGAAGGCAATTTGAGCTCAAAAGCTACCTTACCGAAGCGACTGAGAATTTTGAAGGGACCGACATATTGGGTACTGAGCTTTCCTTTCTTGTTGAATCTTAACTACCTTCATGGGAGAGATACTTAGATAGATAAAGTCATTAATCTCGAACTCTATAAACTTTTTTGAACATGCATGAATGGGAACATGAGAACACGACTGAGTCTGTAGTATGTGACAAGGACTGAGTATCGTGAACTAAACTGAGCCATTGCGTACATGAATTACGGTTGAGATTAAAGCTTGAGGGTCCACCTAGGAGCACCCACTACTCCTAGCTATGTTCCTTACATGAAACGAGAATGACATATTTTGGTAATAAAAGTTCAGGGGAATATAGTGTATCTCCCCCTTGGGACACTACGTCCCTCATAGAATGCCGACTTGGCCGAGATACTAAAGAGAGACTGGAATGATGCACAAGGCAACCATAAATGGAATCACAACTGAATACCTGGGATCTAATACTGAGTCATGAATCATGAACTGAGCTGAACATGCGACTGCTTGATTGGTCTATCTTAGGATGGTTACATCCATGAGACTTTGAATAGTACGACTAGGTGGAAAGAATGGGAAAATATGTGAACTTATACGTCTAACTATCGAACTAAAGTACTGGTTATTCAAATTAATTCCTAATGACTGACTCATCTGATATGTTAACTGGCTGATGGCTGAGTACTGGGCATATAAACAAAACTGTACTTAGTCTGAATAGCTGGACTGAGAATATGGAGTTTTTATGAACATAAGAAAGGGACTGACTGAGTAACATAAGATATCTGAGCATGAATTGATGAAATACTTATATTGTCTAAGAATTTAAGACCAAGTGTATAACATAATTCGGAAACATTTTGCAAGCTGAGGTACTGAAATACTGATAACATACGTAACTAATAACTATATGCTATGGTCAAACAAACCCAAAATTGGACTGTGGTACTAATCTAATTTCTAAACTTAGGCTGCGACTGGAACTATATCTAAGACTGTAGAAGAGACTGTAACTAAATCTGTAATTGAGACTCATACTGGGATGGATGCTATTTTCTGATAATTAAGGTTTAGACTGGTACTGAGGAACTGAATTTTGATGGCTAAGTAATTGATAACTGAAAGCCATGGTCCTGTAGGATAATCTGAATCCTTTACTGAATATCTATTACTAAACTAACGCTATAACTGAGGCATGAGGGACAGAACATTGACACTATAGATTCACCGAGGGATCTAAACTCAAGGTATACGTGGCATAACATGAGTTTGGCTAATTACTAGGAGTGAAACATGAGTCATGTGGGTTGAGCATACTATAAAGCACGACATGAGTACATGAGTCGTGAGCTGCATGACCTGAGTCTGAAGGTTTTACATTCATGGGACATGATTCGTAACACGGAGTGAACTGGAAATCCTTATACTAGTAACAATGAGCATTCATGATTCTCACTAACATGCACAAATATGAGCGATGATCATAGAGCTGACATGTAGGACAAGAATAGATATTATGATAACTGATGGGTTTTGAGGGACTGTAACACTTTTTTGAGATGGTTTTCATGATCACGCTCACTGTGGGAGTAGACAAGAATGTCATCTATGAAGACTATGACGATATTGTCCAAGTACTAGTTGAATACATAGTTCATCGCATCCATGAATGATGTTGGGGCATTGGTAAGACCAAAGCACATGACTAAGAATTTGAAATAACCATATCAAGTTATGAAAGCTAATTTCATAATATCATATTCCTTGAGTTCTACTGATGCCATTCTGTATGACAGAATAGATATGGGCTATGTATCTGGCAGAAGGTCAATGCCGAAGTCTATTTCCCTCTTAGGAGAAAATCTGGGAAGATCTTTTGGAAAGACATCTGAATATTCACTCTTAACTAGAACTGATTCAAGATTGGGAGTTTCAAAACTAGAGTCCTTAACTCAAACAAAATGATAGACACATCCCTTAGATATTATTTTCGAAGCCCGTAGGTAGGAAATAAACTGATCTCTGAAAGCTGAAGTACTACCCCTCCACTCTAGGATAGGTTCATTCAAAAATTAAAATTGGATAACTATGTTTTTGTAGTCGACTGTGGTATAGCAGGAATGAAGCCAATCCATGTCGAGAATGACATTAAAATTAGTCATATCTAATTCGACTAAGTCTGCTAAAGTGATTTTCTAAAATATCATAACCGAGCAGTTCCAGTATACCCACCGGTCTATGATGGTTTTACCCACTAGGGTAGGGAATTAAAAGGGCTTTGCTAGAATTTCGGGACTGACTCAAAAATTAACTGCTATATAGGGAGTAACAAAAGACAAAGAAGCTACTGGATCTAGCAAAGAATAAACATGCACATAAAAAATCTGTAACATACCAGTAACCATATCAGGAGAATTTTTCTGATCTTGCTAGGACTGGAGAGCATAAAGTCGATTTGAGCGTTGCCCACTAATAGCACTGGAGGTGGCACCCTGTTGGTTTAGGTGACCAGACTGAGCTGAGGAATGGTTCTACTGACCCTGAAATCCTGACTGGGGATAATCTCTAACTCTATGGACGGGCTTGCCACATTTAAAACATACATCACTTCCAGCTTTACAAATACCCTTGTGCTTCTTACCACAAGTCTGGCAAAGAGGATTAGTTCATGCGAATGCTACACTTCCCTGAGACTTAGAGCCTGACACTCTATCACTGTTACCATTTCAAAACTTAGGTGCTGGGACACTGACTGAGGGTGGAGTTAGAACTGAGGACTTTGGGTGGAACTGAGAATGATTCCCACCCTCTGACTTAGGCTGATTAAAATTAAAGCTACCTATTCAAGCTCTCTTATTCTCTTTCTTTCTTTGTTTCTACCTATATTTCCCCAGCTCACTCTACCAGGTATGAATCATATGCCTAGGTGGGACAATATCCTACTTTTTCTTTAAGATACTATTGAGTAAGATAAAATAAAGGAGTCAGTTCTGAATTTGCCATGAACTACATGCTCGTCTAAGGAATCTACCTGAATGGGTTGTGGTACTGACTGATTCTTGGTTCTCCTTTCGTTAGACCTTTTGGGAGGCATGATCCATAAATGAAAGAGAGAAATAGATTTGACTAAGAGTTAGATTTGAGCTAATTCTCACTGGCACGACATGAATACTGAGAGAAGGGAAACTGTTCCTAAAATATTTTATAGCCTCCAGTACATAAATGTGGCATGCAATACACCCATGTACAAGACTCTACTAGATGCAGCTTTCGGACTTCCTAGGAATCTATTGAACCTTAGGCTCTGATACCAAGTTTATAACGCCCTAAATCTGGTACCCTAAATGCTACACGGTGCTCATGACCCCAAAGGACCGCAAGCTAACCTATGACTTATATCTATACCTGGACATGGTATAATCTACTGTATAAATGAAGAAATAAAGGATAAAAGGCGATAAGGTTAAAAAATATAACATAACTGATAAAACATAACATTTGGAAATGGTATGAAATACCTAAGACAACTAAAATAACTGGCTGTACATGCTAGTCTGAAAAGCCTCTAACTGACTGAACTGTCTGAATAAGGAGTTGATGGGACATGTTCCCAACTAACTCCAACTACTAAAATAAATTAATTAATGAGATAATAAAGTAGTGGTCTTGTCCTCAAAGTATGAGGACTCACTGCTAACTCTGACGGCTGAGACTTGAATGCTACTGATACTCTGGAGCTTGTGCTTCTGATTCTATGGTATAAAACACCATAGCATAAATGTGTCAGTATGTTTGAATGTACTGGTATACATGTAAGGTAGGCAGAATGGAAAGTGTTCACATGCATGAACTATACTAACTGACTAAATAACATGAATGTAAAAATACATGCATGAATAAATAATCACTATAATTGAGTTTGTGATAACATGATTACTGAATCTGAGTGCTGATAACATAAGATACTGATAACTGTATAACTGAAATAACTAATACTGAGCAACTGTATCTGACAGTCTAGTTTCTAATAAAACTAGCTGAGTTCTATTCTGTTCTGAGTTGATTGTATCTGATAGTCCTGAATTCTGTAGAACTATCTAAGTTCTATTACTGAGACTGAATGACTATATCTGACAGTCCTGATCTATAACTAAAACTATGGGAAGTAGTCAACTAATTGACATGCCTCAAATAGCGCAATATAGCTAAGTTAGGGTCCAATCTGTAATCCCAATTAGAAGGGTGTCAATACCGTACCACTGTTAAGGAAAATCTATGAGTAACCCTCATATAACAGGTTAAGCCACCTTATCTACCCTCATATAAAAAGCTATAATGTCTCAACCTACGCTGGCTAAGTAGTTCTGGAATGCAAGGATTGCTTCTAAGAATCACAGCCTCATATAACAGGTGGGTTCCCATCCTTGGGTTCACTCGGTACTAATTTTCTACCCCCATCTGAATAGACACTAAACATGATTAACTAAACTGAACTGAACTGAGTTAACTGAGTTTCGTTGGCTGACGGAATACTACTGCGATTACTGAGTTTTCCTGAGTTATGAGACTGACTGAATTTTATGGATCATGGCTTGACTGAGAGTATCTTGAAAATATGACACTGATTCTAGGCACACGGCTAAATTTTTGGGTATAAGTACCCCCAGGACTTGATGGAGAGAACTGATAATGCATGACTTTTTTAAATACATGACCAATATCAACAATCCATAATGTAATAAGTTGGAGATTTTCATGAAGTATAGGTTTTAAAGCACCACAAGGGCTACACATGTATCCATAATTCACTGACTAAATTATTTCATCAAACATTTGACATGCATAAACTTGTACATAAATGGGGTTTCATATTATCACACTAGTATAAAACTTTTCCTTTACATAGGCATTTAATTAAACACATGGGGAACATACTTTGGTTATACCATTATCAATGCATCTAATTGTCATGGTTGCATAGATAAATTTGCAAATTTGAAGGGTTTATCGTGATTATTATGCAAATCATTATATACTAAGGTCAATCATTGGAATATTTAATTTAAAACATGTATCAAAACGCCACAACTTCATGAACATTAATTTCAATTCAATTTAAATCATGAACATTCATAAATACACAAATCTTAGATTTTGAAAAGAGATTCTCGAGCTTTATGGGTGAAAGGGACCCATGAATCAACACATTACATACCTTGGTTGTGATTTTCTTAAAGTTCTTGGACTTGAAGAACTTTAATCTTTTAGTTTCTTGAAGAAGTATTTGAATCTTGTTCTTGGGGATTATCTTTGAGAGAAAACCCTAATTCGAAGTTGTAGATGGATAATGAACTTATGAGCCTTGGTTTGATATAATTAGAGGTTAAAACGGGTGGAAAAAATACCCAAATATCCTTTTAAAAATGACTTTAAAATAATTGAACAAACTATACGATGGTGGGTACGACGGTCTGTCGCTGGGTTGATGGTCCGTCGGTCCTGACCGTCGTACCTGGGCAGAATAAGGGTTAACTGCCTCTCCTGCAATGGCTCACCCATTGCTAGCTCAATAGTCCATCATCTTGAACCATCGCCCTTAGACAGAATATGGTCTTACTACCTCCGCTGTGACGGCTTGGGCGATGGTCCGTCGGCCTTTACCGTGGCACCTGAGCAGTTTTGACTGCTTTCTGTATTTCGGCCATAATTTTCTCTTCCAATGTTGGATTTCCATGGAATGGGTATCAATGGAAAGCTTATTAAATTTTACACTCAACTAAAAGTGAAAATCTTAAAAATATCACACGTATAAAAGTGGATTCATCTTTCAAATTAAGTTTCAAACATTCTTGAGATGATTTCATGCTAGGTAGAAGTGTAGGGTATTACAAGCAGTAGCAATAGTGGCGAGTCCTTATCCTTCGAGGATGAGTTTTTATTATATTTAGTTATGTTTGAAGTTCAGTTATTTAGTTAGTCAGAGTTAGTTGGAGGTTTGTCCCATCAACTCCACAATTAGTCAGTTTTAGAGGCTTTCATACATTTAGATAGATAGTTAATTTATCATTTGTTTTTATTAGTATTTTTAATATCTTTCAAGAAGTTCAGAACTATGATTCAGTGTTGTTTTTAGTTTCTAAAACCCTATGGCATTATCAACTAATTTTTTGCATGTCTTTAGTATGAGAATATTATTTAGTACTCATAGCATGTACCAGTTCATGGGTTAGCTTGTAGTCTTTCGGGATTGCAAGCACCGTTGTCACGAATAGGAGGTAGCCTCAGGTCATGAAATTACTAAATGAATATATTCATTCTCTTTGAGTTTCAAACAATTGATAGTAAAAGTATAACATGCAAAACTAATCCCACAAGGCTAATCCAAGTTTTGTCTTAAGGTGGTCCGATGGAAGACGCCTAATCCCCAAAAATCCACTTAAGAAGCTTTTATCCCAAACTAATATAAGGTAGCTAAGTTTACTCCTAGATTTCAAGTAATCCATAATTAGTCCTAAGATAGTGATTCTTCCTACACATGAGCTAGTAAGGCAATTCTACCGAAACAGTGGCAACTAAGGCATTCCCCTTAATTTAAACTACGAAAGACAATTTTACTCTAGACAGGTTAACTAGGAAAATATCACCTACAAAGGATAATTTAAGAATTTCCTTCCCAAATATACATCAAAAGTTTCAATTCAATTAAGCCAGGAATAACTACACTAACTACTCCAAGTCTACAGTTTCAGGATAGCCAAACGGTCCAATTAAATCAAATATTCTCATCCACACTTTCAACACCTAAATCCCACCCCATACATAGTGTAATATCATAATCATACTAAGAAATAGTTAAATCTTTGAAGAAGGTAAACTTAGCCTACCTAGGCACAGAAGAAAGCCCGAAGAATTTGCTAAATGACTAATTTTCCTTTTTGAGAATATTTTGCAAGGTGCTACTCTATCAAAATAATATCTACTCATAAAAACAAGAATAACTATATCCATATTGCACTATTATAATTTGGATCCAAAATTACATATAAATTTCATGTGGGGTCCATTTATGGAAATTATATTTTTGAAACAACTCAACGTCCCTCTATGCTCTAGAAATATTTACCCTAAAAAATGGTTGAATTTCGACGTATATTGATGCTAAAATCAATACCCCAAGCTTTTTAGGATTTTAGATAAGAATGAAAAAATCAACCATGAAAATGAAGAAATCTTACCACAAATTTAAAGGAGAATCGCGTAAATAATCTTTATCCATGCTTCAAAATTACCCATAAATTCTATCCCCAAGCTTTTCCATTTTTTAGTTTTTAAATATCTTGGAGATGGATGGGATATGATGAAAATGGGCTAAAAAGGCTACTTATACCCTTCCCAGGTACATGGGTATGGCATTCGCGACCTGCCGATCATATACACAATATGTAGCCAAAAGTGCGAAAGTCTCTTAATCTGAGATGGATTTATGCAACTTAGAGTTGTAATCCAGACTTATTTATCTTTATTTTAAGGACTTCTTGTGTGCTTAATCTGTTAATAATGATATAAATGAGCATCTAAGTGCTGAGCTACTTGATTATAATATTTATGGTGTTTTAAAACAAGTTAGAACTAAAATTGGTCACTTAGAGTTTAGATAAGAAAACTTGTATTACTAGCTTGAGCTACGTGTTTTTCTAGTTGATCTTGATGGACTCTTGAAACACC
Organism: Capsicum baccatum var. pendulum; assembly: GCA_030864225.1. Classification (NCBI taxonomy): domain Eukaryota; kingdom Viridiplantae; phylum Streptophyta; class Magnoliopsida; order Solanales; family Solanaceae; genus Capsicum; species Capsicum baccatum. The sequence continues at coordinate 48,657,742 of CM061551.1, read as the reverse complement.
TTGGCTTTTGACCCTTAGAAAATTTCTTGAGTTTGAGCTTCTAGACATCATACGACTTGAGGGTACTTATCGTATGATGCGGGTACAATTTAGGGTCCTAAAATCATATGATAATCAGTGTGGTTTGGTTGTTTACTATTGAAGGTATGAGAAGGCATCATATTAGTCATATGTTAGGGTACAAGAAGTATAGTTCTAAATCATCTGGTGTCCTATATCTAGCCTAGATGATTCTATCTAGGGTACAGATTAAGGGTTACGAGTTGGCCCTTCTGGTCATATGTTGGATAGTGTTGGAGTCCAATTTGCTACCTAGGGTACGAGTGGTGTGTATCGCTCGTATATTGTGGGTACGGTTTGGGTGGTGTGGTCTTACCCTCCTGCTCTTATTTTTCAACTTATAAGTTGAGGATATTTTAGATATTTCCCATCCCAATAACCCTTCAAACCCACATCCTATAACATTAATTGGTCCCTCATTCTTCACTTTGAAAGATCAAAACACTCCTAAAATACTCTCAAATCTCACTCAAGGTTCTTGGTTCAAGAAAGACTAGGGTTTCTTCAATACAATCAATTCAGGGCTTACAAGGAATGTTTCTCTCTGTACTCTTTTGTATCTAAGGCATGTTACTCCTCCCTCAGTGTTAGTTCAACTAAATTCATGTTTTAATGAATGATTTTCATGATATTATTGTGTGTTTATGTTGGTTTTGAATTGTATGTTGAGGGTTTTGGTTGTTAATGGATGAATATTGTTTTCTCATGTTTTTCTTATGGTTTTCATGTTAAAATTTTGGAATTGAACAGGTGGTCTCATGGGAATGGTCAATTGGTTCTTGATTTTGGTTTTGGAAACTATATGCCCTCGATATGTTTGTTAAAATGCCTATAAGAATGGTTTTGTCACATAGTTTAACTTTTATTGAAACTATTGCATTACATAATATAATTATGGAACCTAAATTGTTTTAAATGGTTTTAAATGATTCGGAAATGCCTTGGTGGCCATTGTTTTAGTAAATTAGAATTCATGTGGGGTACATGGGAATTCTCTAAGTGCTGGATAATAACGTTACTAGTAACCTATAGTTGGTATGGCGATACCACTACCTAATGACTTGGTAATTAACACATGGAATTGGTAGCTTGTTTGTGTGCTAATGATTTTAATTAGGCAATAACAACAAGTTGTGATAGCTAACTGTGAAGGTGTGAGTCTAAAGGACGGACACTGGAAACTCATGTTTGCTGACATGAGGGTTGGTCATGGTGACCTTATTCTTGAGGGGTACATGGGAATCCCCTAAGTTATACTTGAAGATATGTATTATAGAGGGTGAATGGTACACGGGGATCCCTGACCCCTAAGATGTCTTCGGTTCGTGAGGATACACACACTGGGCCCTTATCAGGGGGTAACACTGGACCCATATAGCCCATGGGTAGATTATGATGGTTAAGCTCCACAAACCCAGGTTAAAGGTTTTAAATGCATGCAAAATCTAGTTTTCTTTACCGACATGTATTATATATATATATATATACTTATATATATATGGATGTGATTGCATATGGTTACATACTTGGTTTTAAATATTGGAATTATTTTATCTTTACTCCTGAGTACATTCTAGTGTTCACACGCTAACCCGTATTCGGGCGCTGTCTCCCCATGCGATGTAGGAACCTTCCATAATACTTCTCCTACACAGTAACTTGGATTCAGGGACAACTTTGTGTCAAATTAAAGTGGTGAGGTTCCATACTCTGGAAGGCTTCATTTTATGTTATGGACTTCTCTACATACTTTCGTTATTTCTTAGAAATTGGGTTTTGGCTATAGTCAGGGGCATGTGCCAACCAGATGGTGTTTTGATTTTGGATAGAGGCTTTCTGAAACTACTTTGGGTTGGCATGGGCGGTATCGGTATTGGTATCAGCCTTGATATTGGTATTGGTATTGGTATTGGGGATGATACTATTTGACTATATTTGATTTATGATTAGTTCATATTTTTATGTTATATAATCAAAATTCATCCAATATCGGGTGTAGGGTGATTATGGTTGGGTATTAGGGGTGGTCGCCGGTCCCTGTTGGGCATGAGGCACCAAACACGACTAGGCCTTGGTTCGGGTCATGTCAACTCTAGTGTATTTAATTAGATACTAATGGTATGATTGTGTAATTATGTGTGGAGAAACTTGTTTATAGTATTTAAAGTGTAATTAAATCAATCCAAGAGTCAAAACTAAGTTAAAGATCAAAAGGACAAAAATAGCATCTTAGCTTAAGTTTCTAGTTCATCGTCTAGGATGTTGTGTTGTTTTGATCTCTAATTTGTGGTGTTTGATGCTATATGATACTTGGTGCGATGATTATTATGATATATGAATGATACACAGGATGCAAATCGATTTAAAACAACACCACAAGGCTTGGAATGGATGGACATAAAATGACACTTTAGGAGTCCTTGGCGCATCACGGACCACCCAAGCCACTGATATGGGGAGCGTTACACACCTTGGGGGATTAATAAGGGATAAAACCAATGTGTCTCCATAATTAGGGTGTGTCACACACCCTAGGTACCAAGATAATAGGTGCGACATGGAGGTATGCCATGTTCGGCTAGTTTTGTCCTCCTATAAATAGGACACGTGTGCATGATGCTAAACACCTTGGACGACTTAAACACTTGGAGGGAAGCTAGAAAACACTTCAATTATGGTTTTTATTATTTAATTTATTTTTTTAAGGATTTTATCATGTATTCATATATCGTGATTATGGTTATGTCCATGAGCGGCTAAAAGCCCCCTTTACGGGGTTAAGGCCAAGAACATGAATACTATTGCTATGAATTGATTTAGTTTTGATTGTTTACAATATTTGGTCATTTATATACCCTTTTATAACTATTTTAAGAATTAGATACCCTGAGAATACATCCATAGTCATCTTGTGAGCCTGAGAGGAGGAACAAGAAGATAGTACGTGGGGATGAATAGAGTAGGATTATAATCTTCTACAAAACGAAGCTATAATTTGCACTTAGGATAGGAATATACATACATGACCTATTTGGTTCATTACAGGATGAAATATAAGTGCATTTATCTTATATCTCACATCCTCGCTCAACGATATAGTTGTGGATCTAATTTAGATAGGCAATTATAGGCTCGAGAGACCATGATCATAATATTAACCTCGTTAATCAATAACCCAGATAAGTAACCTAATTAACGAAGTTTAATAGCATAGTATGATTGTTCACAGAGCCTTAGCCCTAGGTTTATCCTGATTGATTGTCGAAGCAGTTTACTTTACCGCATTGGTAATTTTACTTTCACTTTATAACTCTCAAATTCTTTTGGCTACGTTTGAACTAAATTAATCTCAATAATGAACTAGAATTGGATAGTTTTCAACAAAAGTCTCTGAGGGATCGATATTCGGCTTTAATTAAGGCCACTGTATCACTTGGTGAGACCACACACACTTGTGAGTGCGCTTGGCCGCAACATTGCTTACGTGAAATCACTATCATGTACGCAATACTTGCGATGTTGTCAGAGGTGTAGCTTATGAGACTAAAAATGTCGCCTACGCGATTCTTTCTAATGCCTTGCAGATTGCATAAGCGATCAGAGGCTCACAGACGCTAGTGCACCAGCACCAGTGGAATATCCAAGTCGCTGGAAACCCCTCAGTATTTATTCTAAATCTTGTATACATTAATGAACTATGCTACCCTTTTGTATTCAACCTTATGGACTCAATGAAACAATCAAAATTTCCATACGAGGTTTTTTGAATGAAAAGTGGATCCCATGCCCATTTGTCATTTTTCTTAACTTCTGACCAATATCTCAAAATGAGATTGGGTGCCTCGGGATCAAATCAAGGGTCCACCTAGCCCAAAATCGATATTCCAGAGCTGTTGGAATAGTTAGAATTGGAATATAAGGTCGTTTGACTAAATATTTTACCCAATAACCAATTTGAACTAGCGAAGACTTCAAAATAGGGAATTGGCTCTAAAATTCAAACGAACTACTCGGTAACTGAACTGTTAGTCCTAGCAAGTAATAAATGACTTGGAGCAGTTATAGGAATGATCTAAATAGTGAAAATAAGCAGAAATACAAAAAATGACCTGGAGGGTATTTACAATATTCACTACTAAAAGTACTTTTGTCCACGAACATAAAGGAGTAAGATATACCTAATGCCTCGAACAGGTATGGATGCTCTATCTAAATCTCGCGCTCAATCTCCCAAGTAGCCTCCTCTACTAGGTCGTGCCTTACTGAACCTTAACTACAGGAATCTATCTAGCATGCAATATCTTGATATCACTTGCCAAAATGAATAAAGGCTCCTCCACGAAGGTCAGCCACTCATCCAACTAGACTAAGTCCTATCTAAGCACATGAGATGGATCAGGAATATATCGCCACAAATTGGAAACATTATAAAATAGACGGACAACAACAAAATCTAGGGATAAGGCTAACTTATGAGCCACATCACCCACTGCGCCAAGAATCTCGAAGTGCCCAATATATCTAGAGATGAGCTTTCCCTTAGTCCCGAATCTCATCACACCCTTCATGGGTGATGCATAGAGGAATACCTAATCACCAACTCCAAATCTCAAGGCATGAAGTGAACGATCAGCAAAGCCTTCACCTACTCTGAAATGCTCTTAACCTGTCCTAAATCACCCTGACTCTATCCAACAACTCTTAAATAAAGGCAGTACCACGAGGTCTAATCTTGAAAGTCTCAATCCATGCAATTGTAGAATGACACTGTCTACCATACAACTCAAAAGGTGCCATCTCAATACTCAAATGCTAACTGTTATTTTATGCAAACTTTGCCAAGGACAATGTTGCTCCCACTGACCTCCAAAATCCATAACACTGGCTTAGAGCATATCCTAGAGAACCTGAATAGTCAGCTCCAATTGCCTATCTGTCTGAGGATAGAAGGCTGTAATAAGATCCACCTAAACACCTAACTCCTCCTGAAAATCTCTCCAAAGGTAGAAGTGAACACGTAACACCAATTTGAAATAATATATATAGGCACACTATACAAACAGACTATCTTACAAACATAGATATGGGTTAATCTCTCGTCACCGAAGGACATCTAAATAGGGATGAAGTATGCCGACGTAGTCAACAAATCCACAATGACCCAAATACTATCGGAACCACGTGAAGTAAGAAACCACTAACAAAGTCCATAGTAATCCACTCCCACTTTCACTCGAGAATAGGAAACCTCCGAATCAATCAACTAGGTCATTGATGCTTGGCCTTCACCTACTGGCAACATAGGAAATGAGCTACAAACTCCACCACATCTCTCTTTATACCACTCCACCAATAATCTTGTCTCATGTCTCTATACATTTTTGTCATAACTGGATGAATAGAATGCCCATAATTGTGAGCCTCATGCAAAATTGATTGAATAAAGTCATCAATCCTTGGAACTCAAATGCGGCTATCAAATTTCAAAACAACCTTAGACTCTATGGTATCATCATGGACTCACCCCTCATTACTTGATCATAGATGATGAAAACCTCTTTTCCTCTGACCGGTGATCCCGAATCTACTTAAATAGTGAGGACTTTTCCTCAATACTATAAAGAATCCTCCTACAGTCCAAAATATTAAGTCGCTCCATCAAAGTTGGCTAAAGACTAAATGTCTAATGCTAGTAACCTCTGAGAAACTAAAATACAAGACAAACTACCCATACTCATTGCCTTCTGGCTCAAGGAATCTGCTACGACATTCACCTTGCACTTGTGCACTTTAAGCTGCCATGAAGCATAAGTAATAAAAACCCCCCGTTGCATCAACACACAACTCACACCAAAACCACAAGCATCATAGTACATGATCAATCCCTCACCCTCAATAGGAAGAGCTAAAATAAGAGTCGAAGTAAGGAACTCCTAGAGCTTTCCAAAGCTCAATTCATAAAGGAACCTCCTTCTGAGTCAATCTGGTCATTGGTGCTGAAATAGTAGCAAAATCTCTGACGAATCATCTATAATAACCAGAAAAGCCAATGAAACTATGAAACTCGATCAGAGATGTAGGCCTTGCCCAATCACAACAACCTCTATCTCGCCGGGTCTACCATAATCACATTCTCAGATACCATATACCCAAAGAATGTTACTAACTCAAGCCAAAACTCACGCTTAGAGAGCATAGAGAAAAGTACACGATCCCTCAAAGTCTAAAGCACAATCCTCAAATGTTGTGCATGCTTCTCTCTACTCCTCAAATACAAAAGATGTCATCGATGAATACAATCACAAGAAAATCTAAATAAGTCCTGAACATTTAGTTTATTAAATCCATAAATGCGGTTGGGGCATTAGTTAACTCAAAAGATATTACTAGGAACTCATAATGACCATAACGGATCCTAAAGGTTGCCTTTCGGATATCCTCAGCCCAAATTCTCAACTGATAGTAATCAGACCTCAAATAAATCTTAGAGAACACCAGTGCTCCCTGAAGTTGATCAAATAAATTATCAATGTGAGGCATAGGATAATGGATCTTCACTATCACCTTATTAAGCTGCCTATAATATATACACATATGCATGGAGCCATCTTTCTTCTCCACAAACAACACAAGAGCTCCCCAAAGAGACACACTTGGTCTAATAAATCCTTACTAAGTAGATCTTAAAGTTGAGAATTCAATTTCTTAAGCTCAGCAGGAGCCATACAGTAAGGTTCCATAGAAATAGGTCGGGTGCCAGGGTCAATATCAATAAAAAACTTAATATCACGGCTAGGAGGAATACCGTATAAATTGGTAGGGAAAATATTAGGAAACTCACAACTATAGGTACAAAGTCAAGCAATGCACTTTCCACACTAACATCATGAATATAAGCAAGATAAGATTTGCGAACACTTAAGATAAGTCTCCTAGAACGCATATTAAAAGTAATCCCCGCAGCTCATGGCTAACAGCTCCCTACCATACAATCGGGGTTATGTCGAGCATGACTAAGGTAATAGTCTTGGAAAAAATCTCTGACAGTATGATAGTGGGATAATCAGTCCATTCCTTGAATCACATAAAAATCCATTATGTCTAATATAATAAGATTAGAACGAGTATCAATATCTCTTATAGTCACAACACATTATCTGAAAACTCAATCCACTACCAAAGAATCACCCGCGAGAGTTGATATACATAATGGCATAGATAATTACTCCCAAGATAACTCTAACCAAGGAGTAAAATAAGCAGACACATAAGAACATATGGATCTCACATCAAATAAAGAAAATCTAACTGACGGCACACAAAAGTTGTACCTGTGATGACAACATTTGAAGAATCATCCTCGAGTCCAGCTGATACTGTGTACAACAGACCACACCCGCTACCTTGCTGGGCTTCTAACTGACCTCCTATTATACCCGCATAAAAGCCTCCACAAGCACCCTGGGGACCACCCCTACGACCATGCAAACCACCGCTAGTTGAGGGATAAACTACCCTAATATGTGGGATACCCTGAGCGAAGGGACAATTTCTCTTCGACTGGGGCACTCTCATGATAAGTTACCAATAACTTCACAAACATGATATACCCCATGAACTATACTAAAACTAGAAGATGAACCCCCGAAGAGTGATCGCTACCTCAGCTAAGATGGTTACTTGAGATAAACTAGCCTCAATTGATAATCTAAAGCACGGCATGAACGAGTCTACTATACTGATCCTAATGCTGAAATAACTGATGTAGAAGGTATCCACCTTGAGAACCACTTCCTCTGAATTGGGAGCTACTACGACTCCCACTGACTCTATCCTGATATCGTGGTCTCTTATTGCCAGCATCTTAGGCATCACGATGCAACAACCAAATTCTGTATAGACATATGAAGAGGAAGTCTTAATCCTCGAATAAAGAAAAGATCCCTCTCATACTCAAAATTTAGAATAGAAGTAGCATGACTAGGAACCTCGTTAAACCAAGCTTCACTCTCTAATACAGATATGAATCCCTGCTCCAACCTCATGAACTGATCTCTCAAACAATTCCTAAGACTGTGAGTCATATATTTCTCTAAGAAGATCTCAAAGAACCGAGTCCATTTGGAAGGAGAAAATCCAACTACCCTGGAATCAAGAAGACCTCTATACTATCTTGGAATCAAGATGACCTCTCCACCAATGTCGAGCTACCAAATCCAACTAAAAAGTAGTGTAATCCATACCAAGAGCCTCAACTAGGTCAAAATTACAGATCCAACCTCACAAATAATTAGAAACTCATAAGCATCCTCGCTTTGTGCACCAGAAAATGTAGGCGGAGTCAATCTTAAGCATCTACCCAATATCCTATGCTCCTTAGTGGACAAAGAAGGTTAGGCAAACACTGTCTGAGCAACTACTAGCGCAGAAGGGACCTTAACTTTTATAGCTGCAGCTACTGGCTGCACCTCTGCCTAAGTACTACTCTGATATATAGACTATGTACTACTAACTAATCCTAAAAGCTAGACCAAAGCATCCCAGATCAGTGAAGAAGAAGTAAATCTTGGTCAAGCCTGGGCTGGTCCCTAGCCCACTGCTGGTGGGGGCGGAAGAACCTCAGCTCCAAAATATGGCTAAGGTCTAGTTAAGGTCCACTATGCTAGCCCTAGATGGGGATATAACTTAGGGTTGTCTACAACCTATAGGTAATCCATGAACATCGATAGGATACTAGGATCAATCTCGGATCCTCATATCGGATAGCGATAGCATGTGTCCTAACCATCTAAGAAAAAGTGAAACTAAAGGAATGCTTTACAAACTATCTGAGACTCTTAGCACGAAATAATTGAAAGAACTAAAGATCTCCTATAAATGTCCAATAGCCTCTCAAAGATAAGAAATGGATATCATCGTACCGATCCACAGGACTCTGCTAGACACTTTCTCTTGAACCAAAAGTACATGTGAAACCTAGGCTCTAATACCAATTTGTCATGACTCAATTTATGAGCCATGATGGCACCTACTCTATCATGCTAGTAGGTAAGCTGAACCATAGCCCGGATATAAATGCAATGGGCTAATTTGGTTGAAATATCCTAAAAGCCTAACATTTACAATTAAAGATTTAAATAGCAATAATACAATCATAACGGTCTAATAGATAGATAGAAACTAACAACTATACCAAGACTCGATAATTTTGATACAAGAACCACTACAAAAGAAATATGAGTACTGAATAGTCCAATAAAATTCATCTCGAAAGTGAAACACTAGACATTATAGATAAAAGGAAAAAGGGTAACTCCATCTACAAAAACACAACTAATCTCCAAAATCAACTCTGCATGAACGTCTAATTAGCGGCAACATATAGTACTCGAATCTACACAAAAAAGTTACAGCAGTGTAGTGTGACTACCAAAACCTCGAATACTTAGTAGGCAACAACATCCGACTGAGCTATATCTTGATTCAAATATGCTAAGATACAAAATAGAATCAAATAAGTCAACATAAAAAGTGGCAAACCAGAAATACACTCCAACACCATTGTATATAAATAAATAAATATATACAGGACAATCACAATAAGATTACACAATTTAATTCTAAAAGATTGGCCCCCATTAAGCCAATATATGCAAAAAAGTAAATAACCTAACATAGGATCCCATAAGCCTGGAGGATACAATCAAGGAACTACGTGACTGAAAAGCTGCAGGTCTCCAATCTTTCATACCATAACCCTGTATCTATCCGATAAGTACCACATCATTGAACAACCCTTAATTTCCAGACTTGACAGGGGCTCATACTCAATTATAGGACTTAAACCGATGCTCATAACCTTGATATCATAATCAATTATCAGTCTTGAACTGGAGCTCATACCCTCAATATCAGGATCACAAGTTATTTCAATTCTTATAGTTATAAGTCACATCATGGCTAAGAGATATTAATTATATCTATGGACCATACCATATCTTTAAGCCACATTATGTTGGTAAGCCATATTATATCCATAAGCCATATTATGTCTATAAGTCCTTAATCATCTCTATTTTCCTTAACACATTTATAATCCATATTATCATTCATACCCGGAGGTTATATCAATGATCATCTATGTATATAAGTCGTATCATTATTGATATATCTATGACTTATATTGTTAGTCATGTTTGGAAGCCATCTTAAAAATCAGACACTTGAAAGACATGTAGTGCATCACGTACTTAAGCAGTATCATAAGTAATACCTGAAATTAGTATTAGTCTTCCACTATCCAGCTTATGTATGAAATAAATATATTCAATCTCTTCAGTGTCAAACCCATTGATAGTAAAAGTATAACATGCGCAACTAAGACCATAAGGCTAATCCAAGTATTAGCTTAAGGTTGGCCGAAGGGCCTGCGCCTAATCCTCAAAAGTCCACTTAAGGAACTTCTACTCTAGACTAGGCTAAGGTATCTAAGTACACTACTAGATGTCAATTAAGCCATAATTTATCCTAAGGTTGATCCTTCCCACACATGAACTACTAAGGAAATTCTACCCAAATGGTGGCAACAAAGCCATTTCCCTTAATGTAAACTACTAAAGACAATTTCAAACTAATATGATTAACTAGGGAAATTTGATCTGCCTTGGTTTATTTAATCATTTCCATCCCAACTATACATCAAAAGGTTCAATTCACCTAAGCAATGTATAACTACACACTACTTCAAGTCTATGATTTACTTTAAGTCTATGATTTCAGGATAGCCAAATGGTCCAATTAAATCAAATATTCTTATTCACACTTCCAATACCAAAATATCACCCCATATCAAGCACAATATAATAATTATAATATGAAATAGCTTAATCTTTGAAGAAGGTAAACCTAGCATACATGAGCACCGAAGATGTCACGACCCAGTATCCTAAGGTCATGGTGGCACTTGTCGCGGCGAACCTTGACTAGTAAGCCTATCCCACTAACTGATACAAAAAGGCAAATAACAATCCAAACCCAAGGCTAGGCTCCTAGAATTAAGCCAAACTATATCAATCTAACAATAGCGATTAGTATAAACCAAGGAAAACATGCCAAACTCCCTGAAACGTGGTGTCATAGTGTAAGAACTACTAATACAACCCATGAATCAAATACATCAAAAAATCCAACAGGAATAATCTCTGTCTCCAAGTACTAGTAAGGATATAGTCTACTATAGAAAGATAGAAATGCACTCCAGATGCATCAAAATCCAACCGCTACCTTAAATAACTCTGAAGGCACCCGAATCAACCACCGTGTGGCACACTCGAACTAGGACCTACACTGAAATAGCACAATAAAAGTGAGTGTGGTCAACTTGTACTCAGTAGGTATCATAGTCTAATTTAGCAAAGTAGATTATAAGGCATATAAAAATACATACTAAGGGCATGTCACCTATAATTAGAAATTATACACAATGGTAGCACACACCCGTTGCACTAACATTTCTATAATATCCAAATATAACACAACAAAATACTAGAAAGGAATACAAATATACATTTATATCACATATAAGTAAAGAAAAGAAGAGAACAACATATACGTGAGCATCAAGTACAAGTAAAGGTAGATATAAAAAATGGATAGGTAACAAGCAAAGACAAAAACCTAATCATAATCATATCACAAGCATAACAAAGTAAATACAATGAAAATGATGGAAATGATGATGATCGTGATGATGATGATGATGTAATGCACGAGGTCATGCACAACCACTGAGACTGTCGCACAACCTCTGTATACACCTATGGAGCTAAAGCTATGAGATGTGGGACCCATGGGGGATTTGTCAACCCATACACAATCATAACCATATCTCTTCCTGACACATCCATCGGGGAGGTTTTTATAAGATGTCATATTTTTTTCAAAAAAGTCAATGTTTCTCAGTGTTTCCAGTATTTTCACGGTGGTACCAATGTTTCATGAATGTACATGATATGATGATGTAATGCTCACAACCAACCACAATGAGTATTTAAATATCCAACCAAATATCAATTCAATATTTCCAACCAGCCATGAAAACCAACATGATTCATATGCTGATAGAGTATGAATACATCACAATAAACAATTCATACCACAATAGACTTTTCATCAAACATGATATAATTACTTTTATGTATATAGGCTATCAACATCACATAGGACCCCAAACAATAATACATAACATATAATATCCTAAAACTATAAAATATATCACAGATAGGCTCCACATAGGCATAATATAATAAGATAACCATTTTCATGATTAGTTCTCACACCCTTAACATGCTTAGGTGTCAAAATTAAATACCCCGTAAAGTCTGGAAGAAATTAAGCCATAACCTACCTCGAAGGACAAAAAGTGATCTGTAGCACTTTAATTCCAAAGGCTTTCTCCTCACAAACAGAACAGAATCAACTAAAACATGGAAATATAGAATCTATACATCAAAAGAAATTCAATGATACCCATATTACCTATTTTTAAGTCGAGGTCAAAATGAACCCCCAAATGGGTTTTTGAAAAGGACAAGAAAAATCATAACTTTATTTCAAAAATATGTTCCCCATATTTTTATAAGTCTAAAGCTGAAAACCCAAACAAAAATGAGTTAAAAATGAGGTTCAGATCGAAGAAAAACTATTTTTAAACTTTACCGGGTAAAATCCCCGGAATCCATTTTAAAATCACGAATCGAAGTTGTTTGAAAGTAAAATTGAGGAAAGTCTGATAATTATAAGGTTAGAAAATCATCAAGTGAAAAAGGTTTGAAATGGGATTTAAATTGAAGAAATACAACTTTTAGACCTTACGGGCCAAAATTCCCAAATTTCATTCTTTAATCCCAGTTTAAAATAAGAAATAGATGATAATGATTGAAGAAATAATTGAAATAGGTGTTATGGAGCTTATCCAAACTTAGAAGTGAAAGAAATAGCTAAAATTCACAAAACCATAAGCTCCAATTCTCAAAAATTGCAAAAACCAAGTATTTATATACCCAGGCATCACAATCGCAGACCAGGTATTGCGATCATGGTACTTGACAGACAAGGGTGTCAAAATCGCAGAATAAGTTTTACGATTGCGACATATAGATGCAGGCCCTAATCATGATCATGATAGAAGCATCACGATCATGGGTGCACTAGTTAGGGACTTGGTGCATTCTAAGTCTTCACGAGCCCCTCGGGATTCATCTGAAATCCTGTGAACGCAAATGAACTATGCTACCCAATCAAATTCGATGCTCCAGACTCAACAACGATATTAGATTTTTAAAAAACATCATTTCACAAAGTTGACCCCTAAAGCCCAAAATCACAACTTTTAAAATCAAGGGTCAAAATAAGATTTAAAAGCCATAAGACCATACCAACCATGTTACCACCCTAAAATTGACTTTCTGGATCTGCTGGCATAATCTATTCTTCCATATATCGGACATATCAAAAGATGTTTACTGAAGTCAACTATAAGGCTCTCGTAGACACCAGAACTACAATATCACATAAATAGCACCAAAAGGCATTGAAAACCATGACAATCATCCCCATACCCCAAAAATAACACAACACAATAATAGGGAGGGGTAAAATTGTCAAATCACACAAACACATATTTCACATATTTTCTCAAAATTTAAATCCTTACATCATTCACAACTAAAAATCTAGTTTGTCCTCAAACTAAGGCAAGAGAAATACCTAAATCGGCAAAAAAATAGGGATAATAACTATGCATATCAGACTCGACCTCCCGCGTAGCCTCATCTATAGGTCGATGCCTCTATTGGACCTTAATCACAGGAATAACTCTAGAGCATAACTGTCTAATATCCCAAGCCAGTATGGAGACCGATTCCTCAACAAAAGACAATCTCTCATCTAACTAAAATGACCCCTACTGAACTACCTGAGACTCATCCAGAATGTAATGGCGAAGTATGGAACATAAAAAACTGGATGTATAATTGATAAGTACGGGGGGCAAAGCTAACTCATAAGCCACATCACTAACAGTCCAAAAAATCTCAAATCGGCCAATATACCTTGGGCTAAGCTTACCCTTCTTCCCAAACCTCATCACACCCTTCATGTGAGAAACTCAAAGAAAAACACTATCACCAAAACCAAATCTCAAGGCACGAAGTCTATAGTCTGCATAATATTCTGCCTATTCTGAGTCGCTCAAAGTCTATCCTAAATAATCTAAACTCTATCTAATGACTCACAAAATAAGTTCATACCTCAATGTCTAACCTTAGAAACCTCAAAAAAATCCACTAGAGAGTGACAATGCCTACCATACAAAGCCTCAAAAGGATCCATATCGACACTGGAATGGTAGTTATTATTATATGCAAACTCTGCCAAGGCTAAATGCTGCTCCCAATGACCAGTAAAATCCATCATACAAGCACAAATCATATTCTCCAAAACCTAAATAGTCTTCTCTGACTACCCATTAGTCTAGGGTGAAATGCATTGCTAAGATCAACTCGAGTACCTAACTCATCTTGAGAAGTCTTCCAAAAGTGAGACGTGAACACATAGCCTCGTTTTGTAATAATAGACACTGGCACGCTATGTTGTCGCACAATCTCATGAATGTAGATACAGGCCAACCTCTTAGCACTGATAAAGACCTGCACTAGAATGACTGAGCAGACTTGGTCAACTGATCTACGATGACCCAAACACTATCAGAACCATGAGAAGTATGAGGTAATCCAGTCACGAAGTCCATTGTGATCTATTCTCATTTCTACTAGGGAATAGGTAACCTATTAAGAAATCTTCCAAGTCTCAAATGCTAGGCCTTTACCTGCCAATAGCATAGGAAATGAGCTACAAAGTCCGCTACATGCTTGCTCATACCACCCTACTAGTAATGCTATCTCAAGTGATGATACATCTTAGTCACTCTTGGATGGATTGAATACCTTGAACAATGGGCCTCCTCCAAAATCAATCTAATTCAGTCACCCACTCTTAGCATACAAACTCGGCCACCAATCCTCAAAACCCTATCTTAATCAAGTGAGGCTTCCTTAGCCTCAACACTCAACAACTTATCCTGAATCAACCTCAATCCAATATCATCAAATTAATGAGCTCAAATATACTCTATCAAGGAAGATATAGCTTCCACAAATTCCAAAACACACTCAAGAGTTAAAAATCAAGCCTAACCATCTGGTTAGCTAAAGATTGAACCTCTATGTCCAAAGGCCTTTCCTGGGTCAAAAGATGTGCCAAGATACCCATGCTAGCTAGCTTCTGGCTCAAGGCATCTGCAACCACATTAGCCTTGCCCAGATGATTCAGAATTATCAAGTCATAATCCTTAAGAGACTCAAGCTAATGAAGCTACCTTATATTAATATCTCACTCAGTGAAGAAGTATTGAAGGATCTGATGATTCATGAAAATCTCACAATGGACTCCATAATAGTATTGCCTCTACAACTTTAAAGAAAAAAAAACTCAAACAATTTAAAATCATGGGTAGAGTAATTCTTCTCATGGGGAATGAACTGATGAGAAACTTATGCAATTACCTTACCCTCCTGCATCAACACATCACCTACCCCAACATATGTAGTATCATAAATATTGATAAAACCCATGCCCTCTTTTGGAAAAGTCAAGATAGGAGATGAAGTCCACAAATCCTTGAGCTTTTAGAAGCTTGCCTCACAAGTATCAGAAAACTAAAAGGAACTCTTCTTTTGAGTCAACTTAGTCAACAAAGCTGTAATGGATGATAAACCCTCAACAAAACGCTTATAATAACCTTCCAAGCCAACAAAACATTGAATATTGGTGGGAAAGTTGGCCTAGCCAAGTAATGACTTGTTGCAATCTTGGATGGATCAACCATAATACCCTCCTTAGTTACCACATGACCTAAGAAAAAAATAAACTCTAACCAAAACTCATACTTGGAGAACTTGGCATACAACTTCTCATTCTACAATCTCTAAGGCAAAATCTGCAACTTCTCCTCATGATCAACCTCACTCTTAGAATAAACCAAGATATCATTAATAAAGATAATAAAAAAGAGTGAGATATAGTTGAAACAATAGGTTCATCAACTCTATAAATGCTGTGGGGTAGTGGTCAACCCAAAGAACATGACCAGGAACTCATAATGACCATATCGAATCTGTAAAGTTATCTTCCGAATATTAGAAGCTTTAGTCCTCAACTAGTGATACTGGACCTCAAATCAATCTTAAAAAAAACTCTGGCACACTGAAGCAGATCGAACAAATCATTGATATGAGGAAAATGATACTTATTCTTAACTTTTACCTTGTTTAGTTGTCGATAATTGGTACATATCTGCATGGACCCATCTTTCTTCCTTAGAAACAAGACAGGTGCACCCCAAGGTTATACACTAGGTTGGATAAATCCCTTATCTAACAACTTTAGTAACTAATCCTTTAATTCCTTTAACTCTGCTGGGGCCATCCTAAAAGGAGGAATATAAATGGGCTTGGTTCCCAACTCCACATTAATAAAAAAATCAATATCATGATCCGGAGACATACTAGGCAAATTCGTAGGGAATATATCCATGAACTCACGGACAACACAAATAGAATCCAAAGGAGGACCTAAAGAAACACAAGTATCACAAATATGAGCACAGTAAGACAAATATCCCATCTCAACCAATCAATGAACCTGAATGTAAGATATAACCCTCTTAGGACCTAAATAAAGGCACCTTTCCAAGCTATCCCCAATAGAACTGATAAACCTAAAATCACGGTCTTAGCATAAAAATCTAGGATAGTGTGGTAAGGAGAAAACCAATCAATACCCAAGATGACGTCAAAATCAACCATATCTAAGAGAAGCAAATCTACCCAGGTCTCACGCCCAATAATGTCATAATACAGGATGGGTACATACGATCCACTAGTAAAGAATCTCCTACTGGGGTAGATATATGAATAGACATGGCAATAAGATCACTAATAGAATCAAAACCCAACAAAAAATATGCAGACACATATAAAAAAAGTCAATCCTAGATCAAATAACAAAGATGCAAATTTGAAATAAATAGGGATGAAACCTGGGATTATGGCATTAGAAGCCTTTACCTCTAGTCCAGTGAGTATAGCATAGCACTATACACAACCCCTAACTTGTTGACTAGCCCCGCAACCACTACCATGGGATCCACTACTTCTAGCTCTCGCACTCGTAGTCTTACAGTTGAAATACGACTAGCTCTAATTGTATGATAGGGACAATCCTAGGCTAAATAGATAATCTCATCACACAAGAAACATATATGACCCAACATAATAAGAGAAGGAACGACTAGGCTTGGACAACTACCCTAAATTTCTAGGCCAAAAGACCCACTACCCAAACTCTATAAGGTGCCTACACTAGCCTAACATGATACCCGCTAAAATCTCTAAAATATTTACCTCGAGAAGTGTGTCCTCTAAACTAACTAAAATGGTGCAACTTCTTGGTAACTCCCTGAGATGCTCAAAGAATACCCTCAATCATCTTAGCATTATCCACTATACTCTAAAAAGACACTTCAAATAGAACTATCTGAGACTTAGCCAACTAAAAAAAGAAGTCCAACCCCTTTATGAACTTCTAAATCTTCTCAAACTCAATGGATATAGTAACATAAGAATATCTGGACAAGGCATAAAAGTATGGCTCATACTCTGTAACAATCATAGAGGCCTGCTCCAGGCGATCATACTCATTTCTCATTTGATCCCTCATATTGTATGGCTTAAATTTCTCCAAAAAGACCTTGGCTAACTAATCCTAAATCACCCCAACATAATTGAGAGGTCTGTAGCTAACAAGCGATCTCTACTAATCTTTAGTAGCATCTTTCAACTAATAAATAGTATAAGCAACGATATGTGACTCAATAAAACCAAAATAATAAAACTTTTCTCGATAATCAATCAAGAAATCACAGGTATCCTTGCCTACAACAGCAATGAATCTAGGAAAACCCAAATGAGTAAATATCTTAAATCTCTTCTAATACCCAGAAGACATCAATGTATTCACAACAAGATGAGACATGGAAAATATAATAAACTAATATCCCACATGAGGTAGTAACATAAATGAAAGCTTAACTTCTTATCTTAAAATACCATACTCAAATGCCGCCACTGAAATAGGAATAGTACTTAGGGTCTAAGGAGTACCAAGAGTAAAAGTAGGTGCAATTGGAGGATCCACACTTGGGAATTTAGGAACACTAAGTGCACTTAAAGGAGCACCCTCCAAATAGGTTAACAAGAAAACCAACAACCTCTCCAACACTACGGTAGAAGAACTCAATGAAACTAAAGTAGGACCCATACCTCTAACATGCTCAACATAAGGATTAGGAGAAAATCTCCTAGCACTACTCCTAGATAGGGCATATCCATGTTCTTTTCCACTATCTTGAGTTTGTCCATGACTTGCAACTCACCCTCTAGGCTGGGCTTTCTCTCTTGATGAAGGCTCTACATCTCTAACCTCATAAGATCTAGTCATCACCATCTGCACAAAAAAGTAAAATATGACTTTTAATACAAGGTATGAATGAATTCTACATGATAAGAATAAAATGAGAAACATTTCCTAAAGACATCCTACAGCCTCTCAAAGATAGATACGGACATCGACGTACCAATCTATGAGACTCTATTAGACATCCTATTTTTTCACCGCTGAGACTACTGAATCTGGTTGCTCTAATACCAATTTGTCATGACCTAAAATATATTGGCCATGATGACACTTGTCACGATGAACCTTGGCAAGTAAGCCAATTACATAAACTGATACAAGAAGAGATATAATAATCCAAACCCAAGGCTAGGCTCCTAAAAAAAGTCAAACCATATCAATCTAATAATAGTGGAAAGTATAAACTCAAGGATAACATGCCAAACTCCCCAAAACCTAGTGTCACAGTGTAAGAACTACTAATACAACCAATGAATCAAATATATCAGAAAATCTAGTAGGAATAATATCTATCTTTGAGTATTAGTAAAGACATAGTCTAATACAGAAAGCTAGAAGTGGACTCCAGACCAAGCATAATAAAGTAAATACAATAAAAATGATGAGAATGATTATGATGATGATGATAATGTAATGCATGAGGTAATCATACAACCTTTAAGATTGTTGCACAACTTTCGTATACACCCATGAAGCTAAAGCTATAAGAGGTACGATTGATGGGGGGTTCATCAACCCATATAGAATCTAAAACCATATCTCCTTCCCAGCACATCCCTCAAGAAGGGTTTTTATAAGATGTTACATTTTTTGTCAGAAAAAGACATTGTTTGTCAATGTTTCCAATATTTCCATGGAGGTACCAATGTTTCATGAATGTGCATAATATGAGGACGTAATGATCACAATTAACCATAAGGAGTATTTTCATATCCAAGCATTATACCAACCAAGTGAGCCAGATATCTATTCAATATTTCTATCCATCTATGAAAACCAAAATGATTCATATACTAAACACATCATAATATATAATTAATACCACAATAGGTTTTTTATGAAACAAGATACAATTATTTTCGTGTATATAGGCTATCAACATGTAACACCCTCAAAATTTTGGGTATTTTATTTTTGACCTTCTCATGCTTAAAATATTATTTTTTGACTCAAATTATGTTTGGGAATGTTAAAAGGGAAACTCAAAAGAGTTTCAAAATTTTTGGATGGGGTTCGACACAAGTTTGGGTCACAAAGAAAGTAAGCCTCTATGATAGCCCAGTGTTACGGAGGACAGTCTCCAAGATAGCCTTCATGTCACAGAGGATAGGTTTCTGTGGTAGGGTCTGCATCATGGAAGATAGCCTCCTCGATGAGGTTTGTGCCATGGACCTATGTAAATTTTGGCTATTTTGTTCTATTGTAATGGGATGAAGGGTAATGAGGTCCTTTCACTTATAGACGATCTTTAAACATTACAAAAGTATATTCCCATAAGTTTTCATGATACAACATTTATTAATTCACTCTGAAACTCCAAACCCTAAGAAAGCATAATGTTTTCAACTTACGTTCATTATTCAAGTTTCGAATTCTCAATTACTCTAAAATATTTTTCTGTCTAAGGAATGTATATCTTCACCCTATACATGTATTTTATTATTGGCATAAAATTGGTTATTATTCATGGTTTTGATAATGAGTTGGGAACTATAGGTTAAGGGTTGTAAATGTGTTTGGTTTAAAAGTTTTTCCATAGTTTATTATTAAATTATTATGCTAAGATTTTGAAAATTTTAGTTTGCATAGAAATGGTAATTAAATAAAGGGGTCTTAGTTAATCCCTAAAACTGGAAACTCAAGTTTACCGACGTGATATTTGGTCATGGTGACCGAGTGTATGAGGCACACTTTATATCTTAGAGATGACATTTGCCTTCTTATTTTTTTTTTGATCTGTGCAACTAATACGCACTAGGGCCTTTTTAGCAGGGGGAGCTGAACCCATATAACCTGTGGATGCCTTTAGGATGACAAATCTACACAATCTAGGTTAAGGTTTTACTCTCATGCTAAGCCCTATTCCCTTTCTTGGCATATGATATATATATATATATATATATATATATATATACATAATGCATATAATGATTATGGATTTGGTTTTCCTAGTTTTCATATTATGGATTATGGAATTATTTTATCTTTTATCCTTGGTTTACATGATAACGCTCTAATTACTAATTGTCTTCAAACACTGTGTCCACATGCAATGCAAGAACTGGCCATACTTATACCTTTCCTACACATTAATTAAGTGTTCATTGTTAGATCAAGATTTGATATAAAGGGGTAAACTTTCATCCTTCAAAAGACTTTATTTCTTTTTTTTGGTTTCCCTTATATTGAACTTTATTTTAGATTTATTTTGGCTATAGTCGGGTGTATGTGCTGACATTTTTCTGGTATTTAATTTTGATAGAGGCTTTATTTGACTACTAAGGATATAGGTATTATGGTTTCTATTTAGTATTAGTTTTGGTATTATCGATGGTTTTTGGATATTAATATCATATAGGATTTTAGGTTTATCTTTATTATCTTGTCATATATATATATTAGTTATATTAGAATAGTCATAGAGGGTGATCTCGGGTCCTCGGTGGACTTAAGATACCTGTCACATCCAAGCCCTGGTTTGGGTTGTAACAAAGTTGGTATCAGAGCCTATGTTTTGGTGTCATGGGGTGTCCACAAAGCCGTGTCAGTTGGAGTCTCTTTTATGAGTGTGTACAACACCACACTTATAAGGGAGAGGCTACGAGGCATCTAGGAATGTTTCCCTATCTTGTTTGTCATATTTTTAGGCTATATTGTCTAAGGGCTTTGATTCCTCTAACTCCTATTTATTCTCTTTTCAGATCATGCCTCACTACGATCTAAAGCTTATGGAAGCTCAACTTTCCAGCCCGAGGATAATATTGCTGGATCTCATCCAACTTATTAGGTATAGAACTGATCTAGGGTCGCTGCTTATGATTGTCCCTATAGAGTCCCACATACCTCTACTGATCCTTCTCTAAAGGACACCACTCCTATTTATCACCTCAGGGAGATATCACTAATGCTGAGTTTTTCCAATTCATTAATTTGTTGACTTAGTTGGTGACATCTCAATCACGTCAGATAGGTCCTATTGGTATTTCTAGAAGTTCATCTAAGGTCACTAGAGTTAACCCATTTATGGGGTTAGATCTTTTGAATTTTATGGGTAATAAGGTTATAGAGGATCCTTAAAGTGTTATAGATGATATGGAGAATATCTTCAGGGTTATGCATTCTACTAAAGTAGAGGGTGTGAAATTTTCTATTTATCAGCTGAAATATATAGTATACCAATGGTATGAGGAGTAGGAGCGACTCAGGGTTGATGATGCTGAGTCTTCTTTTTGGGATGATTTCGCTAGTGCCTTTCTGGATTGCTTCTTTCCTTAAGAGTTGAGAGAGGTAAAATCTGAGGAATTTATGAATTTGAAGCAAGGCAGGATAACAGTAAAAGAGTATGCCTTAAAGTTTCATCAGCTATTGTGATATGCTCCCGAGCTAGTGTCTAACATAAGGGCTAGAATAAGAAAATTTACTTTTGGTTTGCTTTGTGAGTTGATTTTGGAGAGTAAGGCTACCTTGTTTAATAAGGATATAGAAATCTCTAAACATAGAGTGTATATATAGCTGGCTGAGGAAGAAAAGAAGAGCCAAGAATATATGAGAGAGAGATAGAGTAAGAAATTTTTGTATTCAGATTAGGATAGATGTCAGTAGTAGAGTTGTAGAGATTGTGGGAAATAGTTTAAGAAAAGGTGGTAAAACTCAAGTTTATATTCGACATCTAGTGCTCCTTATCCAAAGATGTCTAGAGATCATCATTTTCAGAGTGGTGGTGGTTCTAGGGAATAGGGTGCCTAGTCTTAACCCAGTGGGTCCTAGTTATCTCTGTCATATCTTTTTTATAGGCTGTATGGTTAGTTGCATCATGGTTTTTATGATGAAGGAAAGAGTCGGTGTTTCAGTTATGGCTAGTTAGGACATATGCTGACTGATTTCCCTTGGGACAAGGTTACTTTAGGGGCTAACAAGATTTTTGTGGCCACCTCATCAACTCCTACACTAATGGGTGCCACATTTAGTACCGGTATAGGTCGATTGCTTATATTCTCTTACCACCCGTCAGGAGTCCAAGGTATCTGTTGATGTCATTACTAATATATTAAAACTCTTATCTCATAATATGTACTATTTACTTGAACTGGGGTATACTCTTTCTTATGTGACCCTATTTATGGATGTGTATTTTGGTTTTGATCCCGAGTGTATTCCAGGCCCCTTTTCTATTTCTATCCTGGTGGGTGACTCGATTGTTATTATAAGGGTCTACAGGGGTTGTGTGGTATCTTTTGATGGCAGGAAAACCTTGTTGAATTTGTTTTAATTAAACATGCTAGATTTTAATGTTATTTTGAGGATGAACTTGTTGGACTCGTGCTATGACTTTTTAGACTGTCGAACCCATAAGGTCAACTTTAAATTCACTAATAAGCCAGTTATTGAGTGGAAGGGCATTTCCCTAGTTCCTAAGGGAAGGTTCATATTGTATCTTAGAGCCCAAAAATGGATTTCCATGGGGTGTATTTATTATTTGATTTGGATTAAAAATTCTAACTTCAAAGGTCCTTCCTTACAATCTATTCCCATGGTTAGTGAACTTCCTGAGGTTTTACCTGATGATCTTCCTAGTGTCTCTCATGATAGGGAAATTTATTTTTGGACTGTTCTTATTTTGGACACTCGTCCTATCTCTATCCTACCTTATAAAATTTATTTGACTGAGTTGAAGGAGCTTAAGGAGCATTTAAAGGATATTCTTGACTAGGGTTTTATTCGCCTTAGTGTGTCTCAA
The DNA here is from genome assembly GCA_030864225.1 of Capsicum baccatum var. pendulum. Taxonomy (NCBI): domain Eukaryota; kingdom Viridiplantae; phylum Streptophyta; class Magnoliopsida; order Solanales; family Solanaceae; genus Capsicum; species Capsicum baccatum. The sequence continues at coordinate 48,634,131 of CM061551.1, read as the reverse complement.
TGAGGTGCTCCTGTCTCTTCGTGCATAAGAAGGATGGTTCTCTTTGGATATATATTGATTACCGTCAATTGAACAAGGTAACTGTGAAGAATAAGTACCCTCTTCCTAGGATTGATGATATGTTTGACCAACTTCACGGTGCTAAGTATTTCTCTAAGATTGACCTCTGTTCAGTTTATCATCAGCTAAAGATTAGGGAGAAGGATATCCCTAAGAGTGCCTTTCATACTTGGTATGGACATCCTGAGTTCTTGGTTATGTATTTTGGGTTGACCAATGCCCCAACGTCATTTATGGATCTCATGAATTGTGTATTCCATCAGTTCTTGGATTTGTTCATGATTGTGTTTATAGATAAAATTCAGGTATATTCAAAGAGTGAGGTGGATCATGCCAATCACTTCCGTGCTGTGTTACAAACCCTAAAGGATCAACAATTGTATGCTAAGTTTTCTAAGTGTGAGTTCTAGTTGAATGTTGTCACTTTTTTGGGTCATGTTTTTTATAGTGAAGGGACCATGGTGGACACACAGAAGGTTGAAGTAGTTAAGAAGTGTCCTAGAACTATGATTCCGACCGATATTCAGAGTTTCTTGGGTTTAGAGGGTTATTATAGGAGGTTTGTGGAGTTCTTTTTATCAATTGCTACACCATTGACTAGGTTGACTCAGAAAAAGGTGAAGTTACTCTGGTCCGATGGTTATGAAAGAAGTTTTAAGAAGGTGCAAGATAAATTGACTTCTGCTCTAGTTTTGACCCTACCCAAGGGTAGTGATGGTTTTGCGGTTTATTGCAATGTGTCTTGTGTGGGACTTGGTAGTGTTTTGAAGCAGCATGGCAAGGTAGTAGCGTATGCTTCTATGTAGTTGAAAATTCATGAGAGGAATTATCAAACTTATGATTTGGAATTATTGGCTGTGGTGTTTGCATTGAAGATTTGGCGGCAGTACTGATGTCACCCAAAACTACACTCCTCTCAGAAGTATAATGTGGTTGATTGCAAATATAATGACACAACTAGGGTTAGGTCTATCCCACAAGGAATATATGAATAGTTGCTTGGCTTGATGTAATCCATGAACAGTACAGGAAACTAAATGGGGGGATTTTAGTATCAATTGTAAGTAGTAACCAAATCTTGAGTGCTATTGAGTTGTAATCAATAAGAGACGAACACTAGGTTTGTGTTCCCCCTGGATTCTTAATCCAGTAGTTTTTTGTAATCAATCCAACTATTCTGTTGTTCTGCATGTAAAGTCTACAAGATAGGTATTATCAACTGCCGGGTAAGCTAGAAGATAAATTTCACCCTTCATCGAGTAACTCTCAGGGTGTCACCTTGTTTTCCCTTGCTAAGACCTCAGTTCACTCGTCAGTGTAGGATCGAGTGATTAGATGAGATGGAGGGAACAAAAAAGTGGAGATGAATCCTAAATCAAAGTCCTAATCTTCTTTTCCCAATCAGAAGCTTCTTAGTAGGTATGGATGTGAATAGATGCTATCATGAATACAGTCTATCTCAAGGTACTGTAGATACTTGAGATTAATTATTATGAAGAAGATTAAGATATGTGCAGAAACGCTAGAACAATTGAATCCCGTACTTCCTCTACGTAGCTAATCCGCCAGAGTTCCACAACCCTAGTCAAGGAGATTACCCGCTCATGATTGTACAAGAATCCATGATTACCAATGAAGAACATAGAAAATCAATTACACAAGAATAAGAAGATTAAATTCCAAAGTCTTTAATTGAATAAACCCTAAAATCTCAAGAACAATTGTGAAAGTATTGTAATAATATGTAAAATAATGTAAAAGGACGTTCAACAGTGCAACCTAATAAAACATAAACCCTATGGTAATACTATCTCAAATAACCTTACAATCCTAATAAAAAAAGTAGAGGTAAAGTTAAGTTGGCAGTCGGTATGACTCGGTCTTCACTCGTATCAACATCATACGAGTCATAACCTTTCTTGTCATATCCATTATAGTGTATGATCAACCCATGAATTTAACTCTCTGTTCAACATACGACTTCTTCTTATGAGTTTTACCTAAGTGTACGACTCATGTCCACCATTCGTAACCCCTTGAGACTTTTATCCTTCCTAGTCTTGAACACTGGTTTGTATATGACATCCCTATACGAGTCATACTTAGACTTATGACTTGTATACTTCTGATTCATCAATCTTTGAATAGTAGCTTAGGTTCCATTATGCTTATGACTGCTTTGTATAGCTCGTATCCTCAGTGTACGACTTTGTATGGACGAGTCGTATCATTTCTTCACTTGGTATTTGTTTGAGTCTTTGGCTCTGGAATGCTTATAATTGGTTGACACAACTTGTATACTCATCTTACAACTCGTATATATGATTCGTATCTTAACCTCACTTGGTATTTGGACCTTGTGTTTGCTTCTGCTATGGGTACAATTACTTCTACGAGTCCTATGTTGAGTATACTACTCATAAGCTGAGTCATATCTTGATTAGTTTTGGTCTTTTTAGGTATTTTTCTTCTCTTTTCATTCAAACACTATTGTAGACCTGTTTTACCTGCAATATACACCTAAATGCATTATATATAATAAAACACCCTAAGTTCACACATAAATTCGTGGTTTTAAGCATTGAAAGTGTTGTGTTTCCACGCCACATCAACACCCTCAACTTAAAATTTTGCATGTCCTCATGCAAACAAAACTAAATAAATATTCTCTAGTACTGAGATAATGCTTATAAAGGAAGTTATCAAGAAACCCATGGCAATGATTTTGAACTTAATTTCAATCTTGTTGTTCTCCCCTTTAATTCTAACTTTCAAAACTCAGTTGCGTATAACAATTTAGCAAACATAGGAACATGAGGGAATCTGATTATGGCATTACATTAGCAATAGACCCTTGGGCATAGACATAGATTACATTTGTCAAACATTTTAGCAACCAAGCAATATAACCCATGTGCGCTCACAGTTAAAGAAATCTCATCCACTCTCCATTAGGATAAATTAATCTATTTAGGGATATAACAAATGACTCTCTCACTCATAAATAAGTAACACCGGTGTATATAAAATACCATAGGCTTTCCTTTAGGCTCTTTTTCTTAGTTCTCAGACATTCACAATAGGATCACTATAGGACATTATTCAGCTTATAATGTAGTCTTGGGGCTGGTATGGTATGGATAGTTAAAGTGACTAACCCTCCTTAGCACTACACTAGCTTTTGGGGTAACCAATTTTTCACTTTATTTATTTCCATCCTTATTTATCCCTTTTTATTTTGAAGCATATTTAGGTTGGGTGCGATCTTCTAGTCTTTCTTTTTTTCAAAATTTTCACAAAATTTCTTTTTCTTTTCTTTTTCTGCCACACCCATCCTTACTTTCTTTTCTCTTATTTTATGCTTCTTCATACCCATTTCAAATTATGTACCCCTATGATAGCTACCCTCAACTTAGGCGATTTACCTGACTTGAAGTGCACAATGTCCAATGAGGAACAAGGCTAAAATAGGTTCATTGTAATACAAATAGGAAGGTGATAGGTGTAACAAGAAAAATAGGTGTACAGGCTCAAAATTGGGATCAAGGGATATTACTCATGCATAGAAGCTCAATTTAGATAAAAGTGGACTAATCTAAAAAATGGCCAATGATCCTTTCCTACCTAACTATCCTATACCTAGGTAAAAGCAACCAAGCAAGTTCTAGATTCCAACACATTGGGAACACAGTATATCTCACACACACTTGAACAAGGTTATATTACTACTTACTAGTTACCCAACTCTGCAACTGTTTTCCCCCTCACTATTCTATCCCTAAACCTAATGCCATTTTTAGGTTCACAACAGTCTTACACAAGTATACCAATCACACAATTATTTAAACAAATTTTTTCAAAGGGGAGCTCAAATACAACTTTCCACAATAACATTTCAAATCAGCAGTCTTTCAACAATCATGAATCAAAAATAAATATAAATCTTTCAATACAAAAAATAGTCTGCTTCCATAGGCGCGCTGATCTACTCCCTATCTCAGCTTCTTACGTCAAACCTGCAAGTCATAACAGAATTTTAGCTATCATAGCTACATCTTTTCAGCTACTCCGATAATTTATAAAATAACCCCCACCCAAGCTAAAAATCACTACACTGTCCTCAGTGCTACAAAATAAAAATAGAGTAAGAAAAAGGGTCATACCTAGGCGCTCAATGTGTCACTACATCGTTATTTATGCCTGGGCCTGCAAATGGATTCCCGCTCTCCTCAAATACTATCCCATCAACAACGACTGTATCAACCATAGATGAGGGCTTAACTTCAATCCCTGCAGTATCAATAACCATAGCTCTCAATCCACCATCTCCCTTGGCCATCTCATGGACCCTAGTCTTGAGGTCTTGCTCATCTTGAATACTCTCAGTGGGCCTTCTTCTCAATTGCTCAATCTTCATTCCTCTTTTTCTTCTTCTCTCTTCTTTATTTCTTTGTCTTTTTAATTTTCTACTTTGGGATGGCCTAAATATTTGGTACATGGACAGTGGGCATCGCTGTCTCAACCATCAATTCTAGAATCACCGGTAGATCATATAACTTATGAACTATTTTCTTAATCTCTGCCATCTATATCTTTAGCTCCATAATATTAGCCGTTTGTCCATGTCTTACCTGATGAGTCTTCCTCGACTCATGTATGGACTCACATATCCTGTTGCTCAAATTGAGAATCCATCTATGACTATACACCACCCTCTATGTGGCTTGCTCTAGCCTCCAATATAGCTAGCCTAGTTATTGCCTTAGTAAAGAGGGCCTGTGAAATTAGCATAACACTAAGTGGCATGCCTCGAGGTCTTGGCGGCATAGATTGGACTGGTGGTGGGGCACTAGAAGTACCCGCTGCATCTACATGTGTTTCTTCTGTCTGGGCTTTTGCCTCAGTATCCTTAGTTGTGGTAGGGGAGTCTATCTGATTATCTTACAGGAACAATCTCACCATAACCTTTACTTTTTGTCTCACAGGTCGGGCCAAAGGGTTGGCAACATCTCTAATCAAACCAATATCAAACATCCTCCATCCCTCGATCATCTTATCAATCCTAGGGAGTTCTAGCACTCCTGCAACAAAACAAATATGAGTAATCATAAAGGGTAGGCCAACAATGCCTTTTGATCCCCTACTACCCTATCTTGTAGTTCTTGAGACAAAAACTGACCAACATCAAACTCATAATCGGCAAATCAACTTTCATGGCTACTCGGACTGGACCTAATATGTTATCTCCTGTAGTAGGGCACGACCTATACTGAGCCAATGTCTACCATGCCTTTTCCTCGAAATTGAGGGTACTCTTCTTAATCTTCTAGGAGACCACCCCGGGGCATCCCACTACCCAAACAACATTTTCTCCATGTGTGGCAATCCATTCCATAATCCATCCAAAAATCACCATCTTTTGATCTAAATCCAATGACCTTTGTGTAACTTTCCTCATCTCCGCCATTCGGTAATCCATCTCTTTATTATTGATTGGAGCCTGGTACTCTTGTCCATATAAAAATCTCCTAATGGTATAGGAAGAGATATTTATTTTAAATCCTTGAACCATCAGTGACTCAATCGGATCACCACCCTTCTACTATTGACCTTGTGGATAGTACCTCTGAAGTTATCCTTTATATGCGGCATAAAATTCATGGACCAGTACTTTACTATATTTTCTTGGTTCCCCTGTCATCTAATCAAACCTATAAAATCTGAAGCGCTCCTCAAATTCAGGCAATTATGACATCCCTATAGTGGTCATTTTTCTCTCTGGATATAACACTCTTTTTATCTTGCCACCTAAAAGCCTGAACAACCCATTGTTGAATGTATCCTGTATTCTGGGGTACTCCAATTATTCAACGGTAGGCACCGAGTAGTGGTGAGTACTAGTGGTGGGTCTTGTTGGGCTATTAGTTGCAATTCATTCACTTCTCCTGCATTTTCAGCATGCTCAAAATTTACCTCTTTCGAACTGGATTTAGCTTCTTCATCAATATTATCTTCATCATCATCATTATTATTATCTTTGAAAGGTGGTTGAGGTATGTGGGGAGGAGAGGTAGTTAGAGGTATGTGGGAGGAGAGGTAGTTAGATTCTTTCTCTGTGGGCCCTTTAGAGGTGACTCAAACTCCTGGGGTACCATTTTTTTCCCATTGCTTTAGCAGCTTCCTTTCCTTTCTATGCAACTTTCTTTGTGGTGGTTTCGTCATACATTTCCCTACTATTTTAACATACTATCTCATATTCGAACTCACTAGATTTCATGCTAGTAACTGGTGTTGGCTTATCATTTTTCTTCATAGCTTGCTTGGATGAAGAAGGTTTCTTGGGAGGCTTGGTTCCTGGAAAAACACCATTATTAGTAACTAGGTAAAAAAAATGAAAGAAAAATTCTAAACTAAAATTGAATGTGCTTGTTCTGATTTAGGTAGAGTGGTGTGTACTAGTCGTACCAACTGGGTACAACTCGTATACTCGAGTTGTATCTAGTTCAGTGTATGAACTTTGTTCACTGGTCAGCTTACGACTCCTCTTAACCAGTTATACCAAATGGTTACGACTCATTACCAGTAGTAATAAGTTGAAAAATAACATTTATTTTACTTTATGTCTTCCCATGTAGGTGTGACTAAGAATGTATGAGTCGTATGGTTTGGGTATGACTCGTATGGTTGAGTCGTATCCATTCTAGAACTTTATATTTATTATGCTTCCATATTGTCAGGGGTATGAGTCCCATTATGGCTCTTGTACTGGTGGGTAGGACTCGTAAGAGGTCCCGTATCCACTGCAACATAGAAGTCCAACTTCAACGTTTGACTCCAATGCAAATTCAAAAAATACCCAAAACTAGTTTCAGCTATAATTATCATTTCAACCCACACAAACATATCAACTCCATTTCTAACCCCTATTTCTCCCCCAAGTTCCTATTTTCAATGAAAATAACTAATCTAGGGTACCCACAAATCAAAATTTGCATATAACTTACTCAAACCAAGTTCACAACATCAAACATTTATCATTTCAACTTGCCAAGTGGAGAAAAGAAGTTAAAGTACTTACTTGGTGCTTGAAGAAGTTGAATTCTCAATTTCAGATCCTATTGCCTGTAAATTCGAATTTAAATCACACAAATTGGAAGGTTTTAAGGTGTTGGTAGTTAAATTAAGTTGAATTCACGTTGATTTTGCATATTAATGATTGAAAGTTGGGTAAAAAATGGAGTGCATATGAGCAGTTCAATCGGGTGCCATTTTCTTTTCTTTTTAATTAAAGGACTGGTCCGAGTCAACCTGAGATTTAACCTAGTAAGCATGGGTATGAATTGTTCATACGACTCATACACAGTCTTATAGGTCTTTTATTTGACTCATATATCCCTAGGACTTACCTGGGTTTCTGGAGTGGGTACGACTCTAGATGACGAGTCGTACCTTAAGGGTGCGACTTATTCTGAGAATCATATCCATTCCAAAAACTTTTGCCTGATTGTGATTTTTCTCCCAGGTCAATATGACTCCTACTTATGAGTCGTACCATATATATATATATATATGATTCATAAAGAGTCTGTATGACTACTTTTCACCTTCTCTTGGTTTTGTCTATATTCATTAGTATTGCACATTGAACAAACACATTACCTTATAAATGAAATAAGTACAAAATATGGGTTGCCTCCCACACAAAACTTGATTTAATGTCGTAGCATGATGTGGATAAGTAGGGTACTCAGATTTCTCCAACTAACCCATGTGATTCCTCCCACACAATGCTTGATTTAATGTCGCATTGCGACGTGGCTAAGTTGGGTACTCATATTTCTTCAACTAGCCCATGGGTTGCCTCCCACACAGTGCTTGATTTAACGTCACTACACAAAATAGCTAAGTTGGGAACTCAAATTTCTCCAACTATCCCATGGGTTGCCTCCCATGCAGAATTTGATTTAACCTCACGACACAATGCAATTGCCTTGATTACTCAAACTTCATCCAGGGCAATCTCAGCTACTTTATTCACCTCTTCTATATTTCCCATGTAGTGTTGTACTCTTTTTCTGTTTACCTTGAATGGGTGATCACCATCTCTCTTAAGTTCTAAAGCACCATAGGGATATACCTTTATAACTTTGAATGGACCATGCCATCTCGACCTTAGCTTACCTAGAAATAAATAAAGCTTGGAATTGTATAGTAGCACCTAGTCACCTTTATCAAACACCCTTTTCTAAATCTTGCGGTCGTGATGCAACTTCATCTTCTCTTTGTAAATTATTGAAATTTCATATGCTCAAAACAGGAATTCATCCAACTCATTGATGCTATTCAACCTTGACTTTGCTGCATCCTTCCATTCTAGATTCAGCTTCTTTAATGCCCATAGTGCTTTATATTAAAGCTCAATTGGTAATTAGAAAGCTTTGCCATACATAATCTAGTAATTTGAAGCACCTATGGGAGTCTTGTAAGCTGTGCGGTAAACCCACAATGCATCATCTAACTTTCTTGCCCAGTCAGTCCTATTGGCATTGATAGTCTTTCCCAATATGGACTTGATTTCTCTATTAGATACTTTAACCTATCTACTAGTCTGTGGATGATAGGGTTTTTCCACCCTAAGTTTCACTCTATAATTTTCAAAAAGACTTTTGAATAGATAGGTGAAAAAATGTGACCCAACGTTACTAATGATAGCACGTGGCATACCAAATCGAGAAAAGATATTTTTTCTCAAAAATGTCGTGACACTATATGCTTCATTGTTAGGTAGCACAATTTCTTTCACCCATTTTGACACATAGTCTATAGCTAGATGTATGTATTTTATGTTGCACGAACTTACAAAAGATCCCATAAAATCTATGCCCCATACATCAAACACTTCCAATTCTAAAATATGAGTCATAGGTAGTTCAAGTCTTCTAGAAATAGTACCTTGTCTCTAACATTGATTGTAGGAAGATGCAAAATCATGTGCATCTTTGTCTATGGTTGGCCAATAATGGCTACATTGCATGATTTTGTGAGTTGTGCAGGATCCTCCAAGATGACCCCCAACTGGAAATGAATGACATGCTTCAAGTATGCTCATCATATCCACCTTAGGCATATATCTGCAATGATTCCATCTACATAAATTTTAAATAAGTAAGATTCATCCTATAAAAATTTTCCTACCTCATGCATGAACTTCTTCCTTTGCTGATACGAAAGATTTTCTGGGACTAAATCAATAACTAAGTAATTTGCATAGTCTACAAACCATGGGATTAGATCTTGGAAATCTTTTAATATCTACTCGTTGGGAAAAATATCATAAATCTCTAACCCAAGAGCAACCTTCTGCATAGCTTCCTCCTCTAGTCTAGATAAGTGATCCGCAACTTGATTTTCTATGCCTTTTCTGTTCTTCACCTCAAAGTCAAATTTTTGCAACAATAGTACCTACCAAATAATCTTAGGCTTAACATCTTTTTTAGCCATTAAGTACTGCAACGCTGCATGATCAGTGTGCACAATCACCTTTGTCCCAATCAGGTAAGATCTAAACTTTTCAAAGGCAAAAACCATTGCCACTAACTCTTTCTCCACCACGGTATAGTTCTTCTAAGAAGGATTTAGTGCTTTAATAGCATAGTATATGGGAAAAAGGATCTTTTGTTTCCTTTGTCCTAGTACATCTCTATGGATAATCCACTAGTGTCACACAAATCTTGAAAGGTGAAGACCAATCGAAAGACACAATGGTTGGAGTTGTCACCAACTTCTCTATTAGTCTTTCAAAAACCTTCTTACACACATCATCAAAATTAAATTTTACCTCCTTCTCAAGAAGATTAAAAAGAGGATTAGCAATCTTTGATAAGTCTTTGATAAATTGCCTATAAAACCCTGCATGCCCTAGAAAACTCTGAATCCCCTTCAAGAAATTGGGTAAGCTAATTTTTCAATCACCTCAAACTTCGCTCAATCAACCTCTATGCCTCACTATGAAATCTTGTTCCCAAGAACAATTCCTTATTTTACCATAAAATGACACTTTTTCCAATGAAGTACCAAGTTGCGTTCTTCACACCTTTGTAGAGAATTTTCCAAGTGCTTTAGGCAATTTTAAAAGAATCACCAACAACTGAAAAATCATCCATAAAAACTTTAATTGTGTATTTGACCATATTATAAAAATGAGACATCATACATCTCTAAAATATGACAATAGTGTTTCATAGCCTGAATGGCATTCGCTTGAATGCAAAGGTCCATACGACATTTAAAAGTAGTCTTCTCTTGATTATCAGGTGCAATAGTGTTCTGATTGTAGCCTGAGTACCCATTAAGAAAACAATACCATCCTCCGCCTGCTAATCTGTCTAATATCTGATCTATGAAATGCATGGGAAAATGGTCCTTCTAAGTAATGCATTCAATTTTCTATAGTCCATGCATACTCTCCATCCAGTGACTAGCCTCATAGGCACTAGCTCATTCTTCTCGTTAGGCACCACAATAATTCTACCGTTCTTCTGAATGCATTGTACCAGACTAACCCACTTTTTATCAGTAATGAGATACACTACGCCAATATCAAACCACTTGATTATTTCTTTCTTCGCCACCTCTTGCATAGGAGGATTGAGTCAACATTGATGTTTAATAAATGGAACACAATTTGGTTTAAGTTGTATTTTATGAGTACACAAACCAGGTGGGATACCTATAATATCTGCAATGGACCATCCAATGGCCCTCTTGAAATTCTACAATACTAACAATAATCAACTTCTGAATATTTCAGATCAGGTGCAATAATAACCAGCAAAGTGTTGTTGGCCCTTAAAAATAGATATCACAAATGAGATGGGATGTCCTTCAACTCAACACCGATGGTTCTTCAATGGATGGGAGAGCAGGTCGAGTAGTTCTATTATTCAAGTCTAAATCAAGCTTCTTTGGAGCAAAATTACTAACTACTTTGATGCAGTGCACTTAATAGCTCCTCATACTCCTCGATACCATCAGAGTCAAAATTCATGATCACAACTGCCAAAGCTTCGACACCTAGTATCTTCTTAATATGAACTACCATATCAAAACCATCATCCTACAGAGTAACTGCATCAGCATCATGGAATGACTCTGTTTCCTTATAATATACATCAATCACAAATACCACTCTCAATTTGTTAGGCTGCTTCATAGATTTGAATACATTGAATGTTACCTATTCATCATTGAGTCGCAATATCAGATATCCTTTCTCCAGATCAATCAGTGTCCTACCTATAGCCAAAAATGGTCTTCCTAAAATAATTAGGGCCTGAAAGTCTACTTCACAATCTAATATAACAAAAATTAGCAGGAAATATAAAAGAAGACACTTTTACCAAAATGTCATAAAGGATACCAACAAGCTTTTTACTATTCTGTCATCCATCACTAGTCTCATGGTAGTTGGTTTAGGAGCTCCCAACCCCAACTGCTTGAATATATTAAAGGATATGAGGTTGATTCAAGCCCCCAAGTCATATAATGCTTGAGTAAAGTCATCCTCCTTCTTCTCTACCAAAGATCTAGTAACTAAAACATAACAATGATGACTATTGTTTACTGGCTCATAACTGACTGACCATTTTTTAGTGATCAAATCCTTCATGAATTTTTCATATCCTGGCATCTGCTTTAATACATCTACAAATTGTATATTGACAGTCAACTCTTTTAACATAGATACAATTTTTTTATACTTACCATGTTCTTATTTATTTTTTATTCTTCGTAAATAAGGAGGAAGAGGTCTTGGAATAGGATTTAGCACAAGCTCTGTAACCTTCCCCTCTTCTCGATTCTACTTGCTGCTCTCAACATCAACTGACTCATCCTTACTCTTATGCTCATAAATTGTAGGTCTAGGCAGATCTAAAGTAACTTTACCACTCTAAGTGGTAATGGCATGGCATTGACTATCGTTTCTAGGATTTACCACTGTATTGTTCAAAAGAGTGCCAGTTGTCTCTGATTGATTATGGATGACACATGACCAAATTGATGATACAATTACTTGATTGCTGTAGCATGTGACTTAACTTTATAGTTCAATCCTGATAGATCAGCTTTGATAGCCTTCAGGCAGTTCTCTTAACTTTCTTGCCCCTTGACTAGCTTAGACAAAAAGGCCTCAATTCTGGACTTTGTATCTTGACTACCTGGTGGGATATACTTGTCACTCTTCTCTTTATAGTCATCTTTATGCCTCTAATCACCATCTCAATCTCTACTTTTATCTCTGTATCTATCATTATAATAGCTCTAAACTTGATTCCCTTACCCTTGGGCTCAAAAATCCGCCAATCTACAATCAAGATACTTTTCCTCTTCTTCAGACTTGATGGTTTGGAAGTAGACCCCTGTGCCAAAACTGTATTCACCTTCTCAATACTCATTGACGCAAATTGTTTTTTAAGCAACCCTGTATCTGTTCAAAGTTGTGCAACCTCTTGTTCTACCATGTAATTGTCTGCTCCATAAGTATTTTTTTATCCATTAATACATGTACCAGCACCACATTCCAAATCTTGAGTATACCATCCTATATTGGTAATCAAGCATTTCCTATGCATCTTTCTAGTGATGACACATAAATGCTCCTCCTAAAAGAGTATCTATCATAGCCCTTGAACTGTTATTCAGTGGTCGATAGAAGATCTTAGACAAGTTAGATCCTCTGATTCTGTGATTTAGTACCATGCTCAACTTCTTCTTGAATCAAAACTGTCTCATACATAGAATCTGCAGGTAGCTGTCTGAAACTGTAAATTTTATCCCTCAACTATAACATTTGTGAATGAGGGAAAAATTTGTTTAGAAATTGTCTTTAACTCATACCAAGTATTGATATATCCATTTGGAAATTTCCCTAACCATAGTGATGCTTCACTGTCAAAGAGAATGGGAACAACCTCCATCGTAATGTTTCCCTTTTAACCCCTGGAATATTATAATTTATGCAACTCCCAAGAAAATTTGTAAGGTGTATTTTGCGTCATCCTTAGCTGCACCCAAAAATACACCCTTCAAATTCAATAATTGGATCATAGCATAATGTAATACCCCCTGTATTATTCTTTGCCCAGTTCAGCTCAAAGTGCATGCATAAGAGGCTTAGAACCTAAAAATTTAGCTAAGTATTGGGGATATAGTTTTATTTCTGGCCTCTTAACTTCAATGATTTTTAAAGTGACCTTCCCAATTCTAAGACATAATTTTTTGAGTTAATTCATGTATATGGGTGTAATGATCATGTCTCAAGGAAGTTTTGGATTTTTTGAATGATGTTTGGGTCATGTTTGGATTTCAATTCCAGTAGTGATGGGTCAATCGACATCCCAGTTATGAATTTAAATTCTAGAGGGGCAGTCTTTTCTTTTCCCACCACCCAAATTCATAAAAACACAGAATTGAGTCATTATTTGAGGCATTATATGCCCAATTTCCTCAATTCTTCTCTAAAATAAACCCTAACCATCACCCATATTTATTAAGTTCAATCATTATCCCTTCAATTAAACTCAACCATTCAATCTTCACCACCTAAAAACTTTCAAGAAAGTGAATTCTCTTTCAAGATTAAAGCTTTAAGATATGTTTGATGTTCATCCATGGGCCCTTTTCACCCATGAGGTCCAAGAACCTATTTTTGTGTTTTAATTTATGAATTTACATGTTTACAATGAGTTATATTCATGAAGCTTTATACATGATGTTTACAAGTGATTTTAGTTGAAAGTAGCCCTTATATGTTTGAATGAAGAAAATTCCATGTGAATCCCTAAATTTATGGTTTTAGTATTATAATTATGTTATCCCCATATGTTTTAATAATTCCCATACTTAAGTCAATGAATTTCAAGTGTTTTATGAAATTCCTAAGAGATGAATTTTGAACAATGATCCCCTATTATGTTCTTCAAAGCTTTCATGTGTCCATATTATTAATTCCATTCAGTGTTGGAGGTTATGAAAACCCAAAACTTAGTTGTTTACATAGTTTATAGTATTTTTAGAATGGTTTTAGATATGTATGAGAATTATCCATCTAGTTAGTTATCATAATCAGTTAAACTTAGATCAGTTCAGTAATTTGAGTCAGCTCAGTTGGGATTAAGATTTATCACCGAGCGAACCCTGGGATGGGGGCTCACCTACCAATAAAGGGTGTGAATATTAGTAGCAATCCCTATATTCTAGAACTACGTAGCCAACATAAGCTAGAGATGTTAACATGATAGTTGAGTGTTGATAAAGTGTTTACCTACCAGTTAAGGGTAACACGTTTCTCATTAAAGAACCTACCAGCTGAGGGTGACTCTTTAGTGAATCAACACAGCCCGTGTTAGTACTCATGGAACGATACTGGCACCCTTCTAACTGGGGTTACAGGTTGGACCCTAATTAGCTCATATTGGGGTATGTCAGTTAGATTATATCTCCTTCAGTCTCAGTTTAATTAAATGTAGAATTCAGTTTCAGGTTTTTTTGACCATAGCATATAGTTATCAGTATTTTAATATTTTAGTTTATCAATCATTTTAAAATCATATTATATGCTTGGTCATGCATTCAAAGATTTCATAGTTTACATGCATTTATATTCAACTACCTCATGCTATTCATTTAGTCAGTTATTATTCATGTATATAAACCCATGCATATTAGCCTAACCTCATCTCTAATACCAGTACATTCGAAGTATTAATTACATACCCTTTTTTACGCTATGATTTTTGATATCATAGGTTTGGACATTTAGTTTACTAACCATGCTTAGGCAGATCATCTTATTAGCAGTAGCTATAGTAGTGAGTCCTCATGCTTTAAGGATAGGTTTATCATATATTTAGTTATGTATGTCAGCAGCAGTTCAATTATTTAGTCAGTCGGAGTTAGTTGGGGGTTTGTCCTATCAACTCCACAACTAGTTAGTTTTAGAGGCTGTAAGATA
This sequence comes from Capsicum baccatum var. pendulum, assembly GCA_030864225.1. Classification (NCBI taxonomy): domain Eukaryota; kingdom Viridiplantae; phylum Streptophyta; class Magnoliopsida; order Solanales; family Solanaceae; genus Capsicum; species Capsicum baccatum. Next base: position 48,619,058 of record CM061551.1, on the reverse strand, counting down.
TTTAGATAGATAGTCAGTTTATCAGTTGTTTTTATTAATATTTTTAGTATGTTTCTAGACTTTCGAAATTATTATTCAGTGTTTTTTTAGTTTCTAAAACCTTATGGCATTATCAGCTGATTTTCTATATATGTCTTCATTATTAGTATATTATTTAGTACTCATAGCAGGTACCATTTCATGAGTTAGCCTATGGTCTTTCAGGACCATAAGCACCGTTATCATGACTAAGCGGTAGCCTTGGGTCATGACAAAACTTGGTATCGAATCTTAAGGTTTTAAAGTGTCCTAGGGAGTCTGAAAGCCGTATTTAGCAGAGTCTTATGCATGGGTATAAAGTGCGCCATACTTATGAACAGAAGGATATAAGATATTTTAGGAAAAGTTTCCCTTCTTTTAGTATTCATGTCGGGTGAATGAGCATGATCTCCTGTTAAAATCTCTCTATAATTTAATTTTTCTTCCAATTATAGACATGTCTCCCAAAAAAAATAACAAAAAGAGAAACGAGAATTAGCCCGCACCTCAGCCCATTAGGAAGATCCCTTGAATGAAATGTCTTTTATGCCAAGTTCAAAGCTGTATTTACTACTTTAGCTCACTCAGTAGAAGCTGAGAATAATCAACAGGCTACTATCCCGGCCTATCCAGTGGCTAATATGACCATAGCTAGGATTTGAGACTTTAATCAAATAAACCCTTCCATTTTTACGAGATCTAAGTCTGATAATGATCCACAAGAGTTTCTTGACATGGTTCAGAAGGTGACTGGCATTATGGGTGTCACACTTAGTATGAGTGCTGAGTTGGCTACTTACCAGTTATGGGATATAGCTCATGCCTGGTATGAGCAGTGGAAGGAGGATAGAGTCAAGATGCAGGGCCTGTAGAGTGGGAGGAGTTTTCCATAGCCTTTTTAGACAGTTTTTTCCCTTTAGAGTTGGGGAAAGCTAAGGTGTAGGAGTTCATAAATTTTAAATAGGCTAACATGAGTGTGAGGGAGTATTCAATTAAGTTTACTTAGTTGGTCAAGTATGCTTCTTTGATTATAGCTGATAATAAGTCTTGGATAAGTAAGTTTTTCTCTTGTGTAGCTGATAGTGTGGTCAAAGGAGTGTAGTACTACAATGTTGATTAAGGAGATAGACTTTTCTAGGATTATGGTCTATGATCAAAAGATTGAGGAGGAGAACGTTAAAGAAAAAGAAAGAGAGAATAAGAGGGCTAGCACAGGTAGTTTAACTTTGCTTAGCCGAGGTTAGAGGGTGGTAACCATCTTCAATTTCATCAGAAATCTTCAGCCCCAGCTCCATCTTCAGCTAGTGCTCCAGTGCCAAATTTCATAAATGATAATTGGGATAGAACGCCAGGCTCTAAGTCCCGAGGTAGTGTAAATAGTGGTTACACTAATCCTCTTTGCCAGAAATATTGTAGAAATCATCCAAATATGTGTAGATCCAGCAGTGATATATGCTTTGGGTATGGCAAGCTAGGCCACAGAGTTAGGGATTTCCTAAAAAGTGGTCAGCAGGGTCAGTCCAGGAATCCCCCAGTTTAATCTGGTTACCCAACTCAGTAGGGTGCCAGTTCTAGTGCAACCAGTGGTAAGCTACCGAACAGACTGGATACACTCCAGTCACGACAGGATCAGGAAAGTTATCTTGATGTGGTTACAAGTTACAGGTATGTTACAAGTCTTCCACTTACATGTTTATGCTTTATTAGATCCCGGAGCTTCACTTTCTTTTGTAACCCCTTACATATCTTTTAATTTTTGTGTCAGTCTTGAAATGTTAGTAAAGTCTTTCTTAGTGTCTATCCCTAGGTAAATTTATTCTAGCCAGGTGGGTATACAAAATTTGTCTGGTTACAGTATCTCAAAAATCCACTTTAGTAGACCTTGTGGAGTGAGAGATGACTGGTTTTGATGTCATTCTTGGAATAAATTGTCTCAACTTATGCTATGCTCTAGTTGATTAAAGAAGTGGAGTTGTTCATTTCAATTTCTGAATAAACCAGTTCTTGAACGGAGGGGGTAGTACTTTAGAATTTAGGGGTCATCTTGTTTCGTACCTTAAAGCAAAAAAAAAATGATATCAAAGGGATGTGGTTACCATCTTATTTGAGTCAAAGAGTCTAGTTCTGAGACTCCCAGTCTTGAGTCAGTTTCAGTAGTAAGTGAATTTCTAGATGTGTTCCTTGAAGATCTTCCTGGAGTTTCTCCCAAAAAGGAAATTGACTTTGAAATAGACGTTCTTCCAGATACCTAGCCTATCTGTAATCGTCCTTACAAAATGGATCTAGCTGAGCTTAGGGGGTTGAAAGAATAGTTGAAAAACCTCTTAGATAAGGGATTCATTGGGCCCAGTGTTTCCCCATGGGGTGCTCTTGTCTTTTTTGTGCAAAAGAAAGATAGTTCTCTTAGAATGTGTATTGGTTATAGCCAGATGAACAAAGTCACAGTCAAGAATAAGTACCCACTCCCCAAAATTGATGACTTGTTCAACCAAATTTAGGGTGCCAGTTATTTCTCTAAGATATACCTCATATCTGACTATCATAAGCTCAGAGTCAGAGAATGTCACATTCTAAAAATAGCTTTCAGAACTCGGTATGGTCACTTTGAATTTATAGTTATGTATTTTGGACTAATGAATGCCCCATCATCCTTCATGGACTTGATAAATAGATTGTTCAAGCAGTACTTTGACATGTTCATTATAGTCTTCATTGATGATATTCTTGTCTATTCCCATAAGAAGAATGATCATGCAGACCATCTCAGATTTGTATTGCAAACTCTTAGAGCCCAAACGTTGTTCACCAAATTTAGTAAGTGAAAAGTTTTCCTAAGATCATTAGATTTCCTTGGCCATATTGTTTCAAGTGGTGGAATTAAAGTCGACCCTTAAAAGACCGAAGCAATAAGAAACTAGCTCAGACCTATCTCTCCATCAGATATTAGGAGTTTCTTGGGTTTGGCTGGCTATTATCGATAGTTTATAAAGTGTTTTCATCTATTGCTTCAACCATGTCCAGATTGACTAAGAAGAAAGTCAAATTTCAATGGTCAGATTCTTGTGAGAAGAGATTTTAGGAGTTGAAGACTCAACTCACCTCAACCCCAGTTTTGATGTTACAAAATGGTTTAGATGGGTTTGTTGTTTACTAGGATGCTTCCAAAGTTAGTTTGGGGTTTGTTTTGATGCAGAGAGGTAAGGTCATAGCCTACGCCTCTAGATAGCTTAAACCCCATGAAAAGAATTACCCTACCCAAAATATTAAGTTGGCAGCTGTTGTGTTTACTTCAAAAATTTGTAGGCATTATTTGTATGGGTTTCATGTTTATGTGTTCATAGATCACAAAAGTTTGCAGTATGTGTGTTTCACAAAAATATTTAAATCTTTATCAGAGAATATGGTTAGAATTGTTGAAATATTATTATATGAGTGTTTTGTATCATTTGATCAAGGGAAATGTAGTGGAAGATACCCTTAGTAGATTGTCTATGGATAGTTTTGCTCATATAGAGAATGATAAGAAGCATTTAGATAAGGAGATTCATCAGCTTGCTAGATTAGGTTTGCAGTTATTGGATTCAACTAAGGGTAGTGTATGGGTTTAGAATAGTTTAGAATCATCTTTGGTTGACAAAGTGGAGGAGAATCAAGATAGGGATTCTAGTTTGGTTAAGTTGAAGGAATCAGTTAGAGATCAGAAGGTTGAGGTTTTCTCCCACGAGGGAGATGGTGTGAGGCAATGTCAGGGTAGGCTGCGTGTGTGGGTATAGATGGTTTTAGACAATGACTCTTTACAGAAGTGCACCGTGCATATTACTTTATTCATCCAGGATCCACTAATATGTACCATGATTTATGGGAAATCTATTGGTAAAGTGGTATGAATAGGGATATTGTGAAGTTTGTAGCTAAGTGTCCTAATTGTCAGCCAGTTAAGGTTGAGCACCAGAGGCCTAGTGGCACTATGTAGGAGTTCAATATTCCCACTTTGAAGTGGGAAGAGGTGAACATGGATTTTGTGATAGGGTTGTCCCATTTACATCGTCAACATGATTTGATATGGGTTATTGTAGACAAAATAACCAAATCAGCCCATTTCTTGCAAGTTTATACTTTCTATAGAGTCAAGGACTATGCCAATATCTATATTAGAGAGTTGGTTAGATTGCATGGAGTCCCATTATCTATTATTTTAGATAAAGGTACTTAGTTTACCTCTCACTTTTGGAAAGATTTTCAGAAGGATCTTGGTACCCAAATTCATCTCAGTAAAACCTTTTACCCCCATACCGATGGTCAGGAAATGAGGACCATTTATACCCTAGAAGACATGTTGAGAGCATGTGTTATTGATTTTAAGGGTAGTTGGGATGATCAATTGTCTTTGATTGAGTTTTCCTACAATAACAATTATCATTCTAGTATTCAAATGTCTTAATTTGAGGCTCTTTATATGAGGAGATGTAGGTCTCCTATTAGTCGGTTTAAGGTAGTTAAAACTACGTTGATAGGGCCAAATTTAGTATTTGATGCAATGGAGAAGTTTCAGTTATTCATGGAGAGACTTAAGACAACCCAAAGCCGACAGAAATCCTATGCAGATATGAGAAGGAGAGATCTTAAGTTTGAGGTTGGTGACTTAGTTTTTTGAAAATATATCCCATTAAAGGAATGAAGAGGTTTTGCAAGAAGGAGAAGCTTAGTCCTCGATATGTTGGCCCTTATAGGATCTTGAGCTACTTTGGAAAAATAGCTTATGAGCTTGAGTTGCCTGCAGCTTTGGCATCAGTGCATCCAGTGTTTCGTATCTTGTTGTTAAAGAAATGTAATGGTGACCCATTTGTAGTAGTCCTTTTAGAAAGTATGGGTGTTTAGGACAACCTTTCTTATATGGAAATCCCATTGAAATCCTTGATCATCAGATTCGTAGACTGAGGAACAAAGAAGTTCCCTTGGTTAAAGTTCTTTGGCGGAATCAGCCTATTGAGGGAGCCACTTGGGAAGCAGAAGTAGACAAGTTTACCAAGTACCCTCATCTTTTCTCTGCAAACTCAGACCAATTTTAAGGTAACAGTTTTCCTTAGATTATCTCTTTTCCATTCTCAGTTCCAGCGATATAATCATCTTCCTGTCATTGGTTGCATTCACTAATCAGTTCAGTCATGCATCATGTTTCAGATTCAATCATGTAACTTGTTTTTAGTAATGTATGTTCAGTATGTTATTTTAGTTTCCTCAGTATTCTCATCTTAATTAGCCTCATTCGAGGATGAATGTTCGCAAGGGGGAGACATTGTAATTCCCTATATTAGTCTTAGCTTAGTTTATCCTATAGTTTATCAATGCAATTACATTGCATTGCGCTGCTTATAGCAATGGGTCTTTTCCACGTCGTGGTGATGGGTCAATCAGCATCCCAATTACAAATTTAAATTCTAGAGGGGCAGTCTTGTCTTTTCCCACCACCCTAATTGGTAAAAACACGAGATTAAGTCATTATTTTGGGAATTATATGACCAATTTCCTCAATTCCTCTCTAAAATAAACCCTAACCATCACCTAAATTCATCAATTTCAATCATTATCCCTTCAAGAAAAGAATTCAAGCTTCACCACCCAAGAACTTTCAAGAAAGTTAATTCTCTTTCAGGATTAAAGCTTTAAGGTATTTTTGACGTTCATCTATGGGCCCTTTTTGCTCATGTAGTCCAAGTACCTATTTTTATGTTAAATTTCATGAATTTACATATTTAAAATGAGTTTTTTTCATGAAGATTTTATTAATTTAAATCATACATGTTGTTTACAAGGGATTTTCGTTGAAAGTACCTCTTATACGTTTGAATGAAGAAAATTCCATGTTAAATCACCAAATTTATGGTTTTTATGTTATAATTATGCTATTCCCACATGTTTTAATCATCCCCATGCTCATGTCTATGAATTTTAAGTGTTTGATGAAATGCCTAAGAGATGAATTTCGAACCTTGATCCTTTATTATGTTCTTCAAAGCTTTTATGTGTCCATATTGTTAATTCTAGTTAGTGATGGGGGTTATGAATATCTAAAACTTGGCTTTTTACATAATTTACAATATTTTCAGAATGGTTTTAGATATATAAGAGCATTATCCATCCAGTCAGTTATCATAATCAGTTAAACTTAAATCAATTTAGTAATCCAAGTTAGTTTAGTTGGGAGTAGGATTTAGCACCGAGCGAATCCAAGGATGGGGGCTCACCTTCCTGTAGAGGGTGTGACTCTTAGTAGCAATCCCTGTGTTCCAGAACTACGTAGCTTGCATAGGTTAGGTATATCAACCTGCCAGTTGAGGGTTGATAAAGTGTTTACCTGCCAGTTGAGGGTAACACATTTCTCATTAGAGAACCTACTAGTTGAGGGTGACTCTTTAGTGGATCCTCATAGATAGTGTTAGTACTCGTGGCATGGTACCGACACCCTTGCAACTGGTGTTACAGGTTGGACCCCAATTAGCTCAGATTGGGGCATCTCAGTTAGATGAAACCTACCACCGTCTTAGCTCAGTATTCAGTAAAAAAGTCCATTTCAGTCTTGTTTGACCATAATATACAATTATCAGTATTTTAGTATTTTAGTTTATCGATCATTTTGAAATCATATTATATGCTTGGTCATGCATTCATAGATTTCATAGTTTTTATGCAATTATATTCAGCTACCTCATGCTATTCATTCAGTCAGTTATCATTCATGCACATGAACCCATGCATATCAGCCTAACCTCATTTCTCATAGAAGTATATTAAAAGTAGTAATCCCATGCCCTTTTCTCGCACTATGATATTTAATATCATAGGTTCAAACGCTCAATTTCTCGGTCGTGCTTAGGCTGATCATCTTATCAGCAGTAGCAGTAGTGGTGAGTCCTCATCCTTCAAGTATGTGTTTATCTTATGTTTAGTTATGTTAGCAATTCAGTTATTTAGTCAGTTAGAGTTAGTTAGGGTGTTTGTCCCATCAACTCCACAATCAGTCAGTTTTAGAGGCTTTCAGACATTTATACAGATAGTCAGTGTATCAGTTATTTTTATCAGTATTTTTAGTATGTTTCTAAACATTCAGAACTATAATTTAGTATGGTTTTTAGTTTTTAAAATCTTATGGTATTATCATCAGATTTTTCACATATGTCTTCATTATCAGTATATTATTCAGTACTCGTAGGAGTTACCAAGGCATGGGTTAGCTTGTGGTCTTTCGAGACCGTAAGTACTATTATCATGAATAGGGGGTAGCCTTGGGTCATGACACACTAGTGATATCAAACTTCACGTTAGGAGATAAAGTAGGAGGAATAATAGCTCCAGGCTTCGTAGGCTTAACATAACCTAGATCTTCATCATCCTTATCATATGGGTCTATGTTTTGATATGCCAGAATGAATTAAGCTCTGACTCTTTAAACTCAACGATCAATACCCTATCTCAGCCTTATTAGTCCACCTTACTGAGCTACTATTGTCTCTAAAACAAGTTTGGATTTTTCTACTTCTTTATGTTCTTCCACCAATATTTGTAGTGTCTGTAAGTATGCAATATTTTGTGGATCTAAAGGAACCTACGAGACTGTCATGTTTGGATCTGCAGGTGAAGGATCTTTAACCCCTTCACAAACTTGTCCTAAAATCCTTCTCGGTGTTTGAATGATTTTCTCTAGTATTTAATCAAAAGAGAGTAAGAGATAGCCTTTACTCCTAGTACTTGGCATACATAGGTGTTTACCAAAGTAAAAACTTAAATTAAAAACCCGCAAACTTTACCAATTCAATTCACTACTCAAATCGTCTTCACTGGCAACAACGCCAAAATTTGATGTTGCCTAAAACTACACTCCTCTTAGAAGTATAATGCAGTTGATTGCAAATATAATAACCTAACTAGGTTGGGGTCGATACCACAAGAAAAAGGTGAATAGTTTCTTATCTTGATACAATCCACGAGAAGTATAGGAAAATAAATGGGGGGGGGGGGGGGAATTTGTAGAATCAATTTTAAGTAGTAACCAAATCTTGAGTTATTTTGAGTTGTAATCAATAAGAGATGAATATTAGGTTTGTGATCCCCCTGGATTCTCAACTCCGTATGTTTTTCATGATCAATCCAATTGTTCTGTTGTTTAGAATACAAAGTATATAAGATAGGTATTATCAACTGCCGGGTAAGCTAAAAGATCAATTTTACCCTTTACTGGGTAAGTCTGATGGTGTTGCTTTGTTTCCCTTTTCTAAGACCTCAGTTCACTCTTCTGAGTAGGATCAAGTGATTAAATAGGATGGTGGGAACTAAAAGGTGGAGATGAATCCCAAATCACCGTCCTAATCTTTTTTCCTAATCGCATGCTCCTTGGTAGGGATGGACGGGAATACAGGCTATCTCAAGGTACTATAATACTTGACATTAATTATTATAAAGAAGATTAAGATAAATGTAAAAATCCTAGAACAATTGAATCTCACACTTCCTCTACGTAGCTAATCTGCTAGGGTTCCCACAACCCCAATCGAGAAGATTAACCACTCATGTTTGTACAAAAAATCATGATTATCAATGAAGAACACATAAAATCAATTTCACAAGAATAAGATGATTAAACTCCAAAGTCTTTAATTGAATAAACTCTACAATCCCAAGAATAATTGTGAAAGTATTATAATAAAATGTAAAATAATGTAAAAGGACATTCAAGAGTGTAACCTAATAAAATATAGACCCTAGGATATTTATAGTATCTCAAAATAACCTTAAAATCCTAATAAAAATGTGAAAGGTAAAGTTAAGTCGGCAGTTGGTAAACTCAATCATCACTCGTATTGGCATCATACGAGTCATACCCTACCTTATCGTATCCTTTTTAGTGTTGATCAACCCACGACTTCAACTCTCTGTTCAACTCACGACTTTTTTTTACAAGTCGTAGTTGAGTGGAGACTCGTGTCCTTAATCTATATCCACTTAGGACTTTTATCCATCCTAGTCTTGAACATTAGTTTGTATACGACATCACTATATGAGTCTTACTTAGTCTTCTGACTAGTATACTTATGACACTTCAATCTTTAAATAGTAGCTTAGGTTTCGTTATGCTCATGACTGCTTTGTACATCTCGTATCCTCCGTGTACGTTTCATATGGACAAGTCGTATCTTTTCTTTACTTGGTTTTTGGTTTGGGTCTTTGATTTTGGAATACTTACAATTGGATGACACAACTTATATACCTATCTTACGACTCGTATATATCAGTCGTATCTTACACTCACTTGATATTTATCCCTGACATTTTCTTTTGTTGTGGGTATGATTCTTCCTACGAGTTGTATATTGAGTATAAGTCTCATGAGATGACTTGTATTTCAATACGTTTTGGTCCTTTTTAGGTCTTTTTCTTCTCTTTTCATTCAAACACTATTGTATACCTATTTTACCTGTAATACACCAAAGTGCATCATATCTAACAAAACACCCTAAGTTTATGCATAAATTCATAGTTTTAAGCATCAAAAGTGTCTTGTTTCCACCCCACATCAATTACCTATATGGGGTTTATGTTGACATATTTTCAGATCATAAGTTACTGTAGCATGTTTTCACCCAAAATGAGTTGAATCTCAGATAAAGGAGGTGGCTCGAATTGCTCAAGAAATATAACATGAGTCTCCACTCTAACCTTGGTAAGGCTAACATGCTTACTAATGCTCTTAGTATGTTATCTATGTAGATATAGTCTCATGTGGAGGAAGAGAAATAGTACTTGGTGAAAGACATTCACCTGTTGGCTAACCTTAGAGTTCTTCTCCTAAATTTTGAGAATGATGGTGTATTTGTGGAAGAGATGGCGAAGTCATCTCATGGTGCTGAGGTTAAGAAGAAGCAGGTGCTGGATCCTATCTTGATGCAAATCAAGGATGATGGGGGAAGGTAAAAGGTGATGGCTTTCGAGATCGGTGGTGATGGTACTTTGAGGTACTAAAGAAGGTTATGTATTCCTGATGTGGATGGGTTGTGAGGTGGAATTTTTGCCAAAGCTCACGAGTTGCATTATTCAGTTCATCCTAGTTCGATGAAGATGTATCATGATATTAAGGAGATTTATTGGTGGAATAATATGAAAAAGGTCATGGCCAATTTTGTGGCTAAGTGCATGGTGTGTCAACAAGTGAAAGTGGAACACATAAGGTCGGGTGGGTTGTCTCAAGAAATTGAGTTGCCTGTATGGAAATGGGAAGTAATAAATATAGATTTTGTTATCGGTCTTCCGCGTTCTTGGAACCAATTTTTTAATATTTGGGTTGTTGTGGATAGGATGACTAAGTTTGCTCACTTCTTGCCAGTGAGGACTAATTATTCTACCAAGGATTATGTAAGGTTGTATATTTAGGAGGTCGTAAAGTTGCATGGTACTCCAATTTCCATTATTTTGGATTGTGATACTCAGTTCTCATCTTATTTTTTGCAGTTATTTCAGCGGAGGTTGGGGACTAAGGCGACCCTTAGTACCGCTTTCCACCTACAGATGGATGAACAAGCAAAAAGGATTGTTTAGACTTTAGAATATATGCTTTGAGCTTGTGTAATTGACATTGGTGGTAGTTGGCTTAACCAGTTATCTCTTATCGAGTTTTCTTTTAATAACAATAATTATTCTAGAATTTGTATGGAACCATTTGAAACTTTTTATGATAGAAGGTGTATATCCCCTATTAGGTGGTTTGAAGTTGGTGAGGCAAGGTTATTTGGTCCTGATTTAGTTTATCAAGTTATGGAGAAGGTGAAGGTGATTCAGGATAGGCTTAAGACTGCCTAAAGTCACCAAAAGTCCTATGCAGATGTGAGGCAAAGAGAGTTAGAGTTTAGTGTGGGTGATTGGGTGTTCTTAAAGATGTCTCCGATGAAGGGAGTGATGCATTTTTCAAAGAAGGGGAAGCTCAGTCCCCATTACATTGGTCCCTTTTTAGTTTGAAGAGAGTGGAAGGTGTTGCTTATGAGTTGGAATTGCCAGCAAGTTTGGGTCCTATTCACCATGTGTTTCATGTATCCATGTTAAGGAAATATGCGGGTGATCCTTCCTTGGTGGTTCCTATTAAGAATGTTGTTGTCTCGGATTCCTTATCTTATGAAGAGGTACCAGTAGAGATCTTGGATAGAAAAGTTCATAGATTAAAGACTAAAGATATATCATTGGTAAAGGTCCTTTGGAGGAACCATAAAGTGGAAGAAGCCACTTGGGAGACGAAAGTGGATATGAAGGCTAAGTATCCATTTCTATTCCATGTGATGGATGAAGAAGCTTGAGGTATGAATTATGTTCTTCTTTGTTGTTATCTGGGTTTATCTTTTGATTCTGGTGTGTTGTTATTATTCTTAGGCAAAATGTTGTTAAAAAGGTAACTAGGAAGATTTTTTGAATTTTTGAATGGGATTCGAGGCAAGTTTGGGACATGGAGGAAGTAAACCTCTACAATAGCCTCATGTCTAGAGGCTAGTCTCTGCGATAGCCTCCATGTCACTGAGGCTGGGTGTCTGTGATAGGGTTTTACAGTGCGAAGGATAGCATCTATGATGAGCTTCGTGCCACAGACCTATGTAAATTTTGGTTATTTTATTCTATTTTAATTGGGATGATGGGTAATGACATCCTTTCACTTATATACGACCTTTAAAAATTACATAAGCATATTTTTGTCAGTTTTCATGATACAACATCTATTATTTCACTCTGAAACTCTAAACCCCAAGAAAGCATAAGAGTTTCAAATTACGTTCATCATTCGGGTTCCAAATTCTCAACTACTCACAAATCTTTATGTGTCTAAGGCATGTATCTCTTCCCCCTATACTTGTATTTTATTATTGGGATGAAATTTGTCATTATTCATGGTTTTGATAATGGGTTTTGAAATATGGGTTGAGGGTTGTGAATGTGTTTGGTTTAAATGTTTCCATGGTTTATTATGCTTCATTTATGATTTTGAACTTTGTGGGATGCATGGGAATGGTAATTAAACTAAGGGGTCTTGGTTAATCCCAATTTGATGATTTTGCCGTGATTTATGGTGTTATAAGTTATGTTCCCTCAACCTATTTGTGAAAATTACAATGAATATGATTTTTTCACATAGTTTGACTATTCTTGGAATCCTTGCATTCCATAAATGGTAAATGAAACATGAATTTGTTTGGTTTGGTTTTTAAATGGTTTTGGGAAGGCCTTGGTCACAATAGTTATGGTTTAATGGTTTTATATGGTATAAGGGGATAGAATCGAAAGCTCTAATTTTTGGTATGACGATACCAATGGGAAATGCCAAATTAAAAGAAACCTTGGTAAATGGTTGGGAATAGGTAAATGGTTTTAATATGGGCTTAAAGGTGGTTTTGTAGCAAAGCCGTGGAAGGTGAAGGCCCTGGGGGGACCAAAATTAAAAACTCATGTTTTCTTACTTGAGGTTTGTTCATCATTACTATGTGCAAGATACACTTTATATTTTGGGGATGGCAATAGCCTTCTAGGGTTTTCTCCAGTACATGCGACTAACATGCACTTGAGCCCTTTCAGCAATGAGAGCTGAACCTATATAGCTCGTGGGTAACTTTAGGATGGCAAAGCTGCACAGTACAGGTTAAGGTTTTACTCTAAGGATATGCCTTGTTCTCTTTCCCGACATGTGATATATATATATATATATATATATATATATATATACATATTGCATATGATGATTGTGCATTGGGTTTTACTGGGTTTCATATTATGGATTATGGAATTGTTTTATCTTTTATCCCTGAGTTACATTCTAGCGCTCCAACCGCTAACTGTCTTCAGACATTGTATCCCCACGAGATGCAAAAACAAGCCATAATTATACCATTCCTATGTAGTGATCATATCCTCGTAGTTAGATCGAGAGTTGACTTGAAGTGGTGAGCTTCCATCCTTTGGAAGACTTTATTTTATGTTTTGGTTTCCCTTGTCTTTGACTTTATTTAGATTTATTTTGGCTATTTTTGAGGGTGTTCGAACATTTTTCTCGTATACGGTTTTGTTAGAGGCTTTATTGGACTACTGTAGATATAGATATTATGGTTTTTGTTCGGTATTGTTTTGGTATTGTGGATGGTTTGCGGATATTAATCTTATATGGACTTCTGGGTTTATCTTTCCTATCTTGTCATATATATTTGTATATATATATATATATAGATTGGTAACATTGGAATACGCTCAAAGGGTGATCTCGGGTCCTCGGTGGACTTGAGATTTTGGTCATAGCCAGGCCCTGGTTCGGGTCATGACACAACATCACATAAGACCACACCCACGGTCACACATAACACATAATATCCCAAAACTACCAAATACATCATATATAGGCCCCTAAACGGGCATAACAAAATAATATAGTTATTTTTTATGATTAGTTCTAACACGACCTGAACCAGGGCCTAGTCATGTCTGGAAGCTCAAGTTCGACTAGGATCGAAGACCGCCTCTAATACCCACCATAACTGCCTTGTACCCCTATGTTGGATGAATTCCGAACATATAACAAGATAAAGCAACAATAATTGAAAGAGATTTAATAAAATCCATAACCACTAAAATAAATTAATTAATGAGATAATAAAGTAACGGTCATGTCCTCGAAGGATGAGGACTTACTGCTAACACTGACTGCTCAGACTGGAATACTACTGATCTTTGGAGAATGTGCTTCTGAACCTATAGTATAAGACAACATAGCACAAATGCGTTAGTTCGTTTGAATATACTGGTATGCATATAAGGTAGGCTGAATGGAAAAGGGTTCATATGCATGAACTATACTAACTGACTGAATAACATGAGCATGAGAATACATGCATGAATACATAATAACTATAACTGCATTCATGATAACGTGATTACTGATCCTGAGTACTGATAACATGAGATACTGATAACAGTATAACTAAAATAACTAATATAGAGCGACTGTATATGACAATCTAGGTTCTAATGGACCTAGCTGAGTTTCGTATTGTTCTGAGTTGACTGTATCTGGTAGTCCTAAATTCTATAGAACTATCTGAGTTCTATTACTAAGACTGAATGATTGTATCTGACAGTCCTGATTTTGTAATTGAAACTATGGGAAGTAGTAATCTAATCGACATTCCCCTAATACGCCATTATGGCTGAGTTGAGGTCCAATCTGTAACCCTAATTGGAAGGGTGTCAATACCACACCACTGGTAAGGACAAGCTATGGGTGACCCTCATTTGACAGTGTCCCTAAAGAGAACGGTGGGCTCCTCATCTGACAGTATTTACCACCTTATCAAATCTCATCTGATAGTGTTGATGTCTCAACCTATGTTGGCTACATAGTTCTAAAATGCAAGGATGACTTCTAAGAATCACACCCTCATCTGACAGTGTGTTTTCCCATCCTTGGGTTTTCTCGGTGCTAATTCCTACTCCCATCTTAATAGACACTGAACATGTATTGCTGAACTAAATTGGACTGAATTAGCTAAGTTATGTTGACTGACGAAATATTACAGAGCTATAACACCCTAGAAATCCAAACCAATATTAGAGCCATGTACCAAGCTCATGCATAGTATATCATGGTTCTTTTATAGTTTTAAAAGTAGGTTAGATGTATATTAAGGTTTCAAATAACTCCTAGCTATCAGACGAATCAAAACATTCCTTACCGATTGAATTCTTGAGAAGGATATTGGTATAGTCACCTTCAAATGAGCATATCTCTCATTATACTTGGAATTTTTGAGATCATGACCTATCAACAGATAGATAATTGAATTAGATTTCTAACGATATCAATTTTTCCTAAATCCTATGTCAGCAAAGAGTTATTCCTATTTTACTCCAGTATGTTATGCTGGAAATAGTATGACGACATTCGTGATAACTTACCACATTTGTGATGCCCTATCACAAAGGTCGTTAGACTTAGGCAGAAACCAGCTCCTAAGTGACGACATTCATGATAGCTTACCACATTTGTGACGTCTTATCATAAAGGTCGTCAGCCTTAGGTAGAAACTAGCTCCTAAGTGACAACATTCGTGATAGCTTACACATTTGTGATGCCCTATCACGAAGGTCGTCAGCCTTAGCAGAAACCAGCTCCTAAGTGACGACATTCGTGATAGCTTACCACATTTGTGATGCCCTATCACAAAGGCCATCAGCCTTATGAAGAAACCATCTCCTAAGTGATGACATTCGTGATAGATTACCACATTTGTGATGCCCTATCATGAAGGTCGTCAGCCTTAGGCAGAATCCAGCTTCTGTGTGATGACATTTTTGACGGGCTGTCATATTTTTGACTCCTTTTCATAAATGTCGTTAGGCATAGGTAGAAACCATCAATTCCAGCTCCTGTGTGATGATATTTTTTATGGCTTGTCACATTTTTTTGATAACTTGTCACAAATATCGTCAGCTATGATTTTCAGCAACTGGGAATTTATTTCATATGGGTATTTTTGTCTTTTCCTTCACCTTCCATGACTTATAACCCTAAAGAGGCATAATTTTCCCCATTTTTATTTAGTTAAGCATCCTAAAAACCCTCTCTTACACTCTGAACCACAAGATTAGGGTTTTCCATCAAACTCATCTCTGAAAGAGCAAGATTTAAGCCTTTTCCAAGAGAAGAGTTAAAGTTTTTCAATTCAAGAACTCTCTAACAAATATTCAAAGTTTTCTTTCTAAGGTATGCGTTGTGTTTATCTATGGATCCAATCCGTCCATAGAGCTCAAGAACCATGTTTTAAATATTATTTTGTAAAATTTTTGTGGTGATATGAGTATGTACATGTTGACGATTGTTGTTTAAGTTTCAATGTGATGTCTAAAGGTGTTTTCATGGAATATATATGTTTGTTAATTGAAAACCATGAACTTTAACTTGTTTAATATGGTGCAAGTATGAAACTTACCTATGCCTTAAAGAATGCATGCAAGGTGTTTGATAAAATACTTAGGATGCTAGAAATTCATGTTTGCATAGTTCTACGATGTATAAATTACAAGTCCATGTTAGCTATATACTTCAATATAAATCCCATGCTTTTCATGTGTTGCTATTGTGGTGGTATGAAGCATGTAAGATAATGGAGATATACAATATGTGCATGAAATATATCCATGTATTCCCTAAAATGTTTAAGATGTTGAATAACTATATGAAATATGATATCCCCTACTTATGATATTATGAATCATGGACTCAAATCTTGTGATCAAGTCATATCATGTGTGTTAGAGTCCTTCTATGGAGTCCTAGGGGTATTCGTACCCAAAAAAAATAGTTGTGTTCCTAGAGCCATGTCATGTTGTCATGATAATCTCAATCATGCTATAATCTATATAACCCAGTCAGTCATGTGACTCAGGAAAACCTCAGAAATCTTATGATCTCAGTTATCTCTCAGATAATAGTACTACTCCATCAGTCAATGAAAGTCAGTTAATATGTCTATGTACAGTCAGTTGAATCATGCTTAGTCTGTTCATATGGGAGTAGAAGTTAGCACTGAGTGAACCCAAGGATGGGGAGTCACCTACCAGTTTAGGGTGTAATTTTTAGCAGTAATCCTTGTGTTCCAGAACTACGTAACCAGGTAGGTTGAGACATCTTAGATTGTCAAATTAGGGTTGATGAGCTGGCTTAACCTATTAGTTTAGGGTTCCCACCGCTCTTCTTTCGAATACCTGCCAGCTAAGGGTCACCCACAACTGTTCTTACCAGTGGCGTGGTATTGACACCCCTCTAGTCGGAGCAGAGATTGGACTCTAACTTAGCTATATACGTTATTGGGGCATGTTGGTTAAGCAACTACCTCCCACAGTTTTAGAATCAGTCTCGGTAAAAGAACTCAGATAGGTCTTCTGGTTTTAGTATATCAGGACTGTCAGATACAGTCAGATTCAGTTACAGTACAGAACTCTGATAGTTCCATCAGATTCAAGATTGTCAGATACAGTCGCCCATGTTATTAGAATTTTAGTATTAGTTATGTTAGCCATCAGTAAACCATGTATTAGCATACAGGACTAGTATGCATGTTAGTACTCTTACGTTCATGTCAGTCAGACAGTTATCATTGTTCATACATGTAAACTCTATTTATATTTAGCCTACCGCACTTGTATACTCTGTACATTCCCTCGTACTGACGCATTTGTGCTATGGTGCTTTCTTTTCATGTTACACCATATGTTCAGAGACACAAGCTCCAGATTAGGAGTAACGGCAACATTTCTAGTCGTAGAGATTCAGTGAGTCCTCTTCATTCGAGGACAATATGATTTGATTTATTCATTATTATTTTATCCAGTTATCAATTTATGGAGTTATTTGGAGACATGTTCATTAAACTATTTATTCATACAACACTTAGAGGCTTTCAGATTCAGTATTCACACTTATGTTTAGATTTGATTCAATTTTTAGTTGTTTTGGGTATCTTTTACCCATATAGATGTTATGATTTGATAGATTCTTTATTCAGTTGAACCTTATGGCCTACATGTTCATGTTTTCTGCATTATTATGCTATATATTATAGTGTATAGGTACAGATATCAGTCATGAATTAGCTTGTGATCCTTCGGGATAATAAGCACCATGTAGCATTCTGGTTTAGAAAAATCAGGGCATTAGAAACTTGGTATCAAAGTCTAACGTTCAATAGAGTCCTAGGAAGTCTGAAAGCCACATCTATTAGAGTATTGTACATAGGTGTGTTGCACGCCACATTTATGTATAGGAGTCTATGAGATGTTTTAGGAACAGTTCCCTTTCTTCAGTATTCATGACGTGCTAGTAAGCATAATTTCAAGTCAGTCTCTCAGTCTAATCCACGTCAGCAAATTTAGTCGAGTTAGAGATTACTGATTTTGATGTCATTCTCGGCATGGATTAGATATATTCCTGATATGCCACAGTCGACTCAAGAATAGGATAGTTCAGTTTCAGTTCCCGAATGAGCCCATCCAAGTGTGGAAGGATGACACTTCGTCTTTCAGGTATCAGCTTGTTTCCTACCTTCGGGCAAGGAAAATAATTTCTAAGGAGTGCGTGTATCATCTCGTGCATGTTATGGATTCTAGTTTTGAATCTCTCAGTCTCGAATTAGTCCCAGTGGTTAATGAATATTCACATGTCTTTCCTGAAGATCTTCCAGGCATTCCTCCTAAAAGGGAAATAGACTTCGGCATAGACCTTCTCCCAGATACTCAGCCTATTTCTATTTTGCCATATAGAATGGCACCAGCAGAACTCAAGGAACTGAAAGATCAGTGGAAGGATCTCTTAGATAAGGGATTCATTAGGACCAGTGTATCCCCATGGGGTGTGCCAGTCTTATTCGTGCGCAAGAAAGACAGTTCTCTCAGAATGTGTATTGGTTACCGTCAGCTCAACAAAGTCATGGTCAATAATATGTATCCGCTGCCTAGGATAGACGACTTGTTTGACCAACTTTAGGGTGCCAGTTATTTGTCCAAGATAGACCTCATATCAGGCTATCATCAGCTCAGAGTTAGAGAATGTGACATTCCGAAGACAACTTTTCGTACTCGGTATGGTCACTTTGAATTTCTAGTCATGTCCTTTGGTCTTACCAATGCCCCTGTAGCTTTCATAAACTTGATGAACCGGGTGTTCAAGTAGTACTTGGACACATTCATCATAGTCTTCATAGATGATATTCTGGTCTATTCTCACTCAGAGCGTGATCATTCAGACTATCTCATAATTGTTCTTCAGATTCTCAGGGATCACCAGTTTTTTGCCAAGTTTAGTAAGTGAAAGTTTTGGCTAAGATCAGTAGAATTCCTTGGCCACATTGTTTTTGGTGATGGCATTAGAGTAGATCCTCAGAAATCGAAGTGGTAAGAAACTGTCCTTGCCCTATCTCTCCATCAGATATCAGAAGTTTCTTGGGTTTGGCAGGCTATTACCGATGGTTTATCGAGGTATTTTATTCTATTGCATATCCTATGTCTAGATTGACTTATAAGAAGTTCAAATTTTAATGGTCAGAACCTTGCGAGAAGAGTTTTCAGGAGTTGAAGACTCGACTCACTCAGCTCCAGTTTTAGCACTTCCCGATGGTTTTGATGGATTCGTAGTATATTGTGATTATCTAGAGTAGGTTTAGGTTGTGTTCTCATGCAGCATGGTAGAGTCATAGCCTACACCTCTAAATAGTTAAATCCCCATGAGAAGAATTATCCTATTCATGACCTTGAGTTAGCATCAGTTGTCTTTGCCTTAAAGATTTAGAGGCATTATCTATACGGTGTTCATGTTGATGTCTTCAAAGATCATAAGAGCCTTTAGTATGTCTTTTCCTAGAAAGATCTCAATATTCGTCAGAGAAGGTGGTTAAAGATCTTGAAAGATTATGACATGAGTTTCCTTTATCATTCTGGCAAGGCCAATGTAGTGGCTGATGCACTTAGTAAACTGTCTATGGGTAGTGTTTCCCATGTTGAGGATAGTAAGAAAAAATTAGCTCAGGAGATTCATCAACTTGCTAGACTAGGCATTTGCTTAGTCGACTCTTTAGAGTATGGTGTATGTTTTCAGAGTCATCTCTAGTTTTTGAGGTGAAAGAGAAGCAAGACAGGGATCCTAGCCTTGTCAAGCTAAAAGAGTTAGTTCTGAGTCAGGAAGTAGAGGTTTTCTCCCAAGGGGGAGATGGTGTTCTTCATTGTCAGGGTCGTCTGTGTGTTCCCAGTGTAGATGAATTGAGGTAGCGAATTGTTGTAGAAGTTCATGGTGTGCGATACTCTATTCATCCAGGGTACACTAAGATGTAACGCGACTTGAGGGAGATCTATTGGTGGAGTGGGATGAAGAGGGACATTGCAGAGTTTTTGGCTAAGTTCTCTACATGTCAGTAGGTTAAGATAGAGCATCAGAAACCTAGTGGTTCCATACAGGAGTTAACTATTCCTACTTGGAGGCTTTTAGATTCAGTATTCAGACTTAGTTCAGATTTGATTCAGTTTTTAGCTGTTTTGGGTATCTTTCACCCATATAGATGTTATATTTTGACAGATTCTTTATTCAGTTGAATCTTATGGCCTAAATGTTCATGTTTTCTGCATTATTACATTATATTTTGTAATGTACAGGTACGGATATCAGTCATGGGTTAGCTTGTGATTCTTCAGGGTCATAAGCACTGCATAACATTCCGGTTCAGAAAAATTAGGGCGTTACATGAGCTTACTAGATTACTGAGCTTTCCTGAGTCACATGACTGGCTGAGTTCTATGGATCATGGCTTGACTGAGGATATCGTGAAAACATGACTCTGGCTCTAGGCACACAGCTATACTTTTTGGGTACAAGTACCCCCAGGACTCGATGGGAAGAAACTAGCAGAGCATGAGTTTCTTGAATACATGACCAACATCACAATCCATAATACAATAAGTTGGGGATCTCAAGAAGTACAAGTTCTAAAGAACCACAATGGCCATACATATATCTATGATGCATTGACTAAGGCATTTTATCAAACACTTGACATACATGAACTGGTACATGAATGGGGATTTTGTATTATTATACTAGTATGGCACTTTTCCTTGACATAGGCATTTAATCAAACACATGGGGAGCATACTTTGGTTATTCAATTATCAACACATCTAATAATCATGGATAAATCAATCAACATGTAAATTTAAGGGTTTATCAAGATCATTATGCAAATCACCACATCCTAGGGCCAATCATTTGAATATGTAATTTCAAACATGAATCAAAACCCCATAACATCATAAACATGAATTTCAATTCAATTTAAATCATAAACATTCATACATACACAAATCCTGCATTTTGAAAAGAGATTCTTGAGCTTCATGGGTGAAAGGGACTAATGAATCAACGCATGACATAACTGGGTGGATGATTTCTTGAGGATTGGTGGAGGAAAACTTGAATTATTGACTTGAAATTAAGCATCTAGGGTTTCTTGTTCTTGGGGATTATCTTTGAGAGAAAACCCTAATTTGATGTTGTAGATAGATAATGAACTTATGAGCCTTGATATGATATTATTAGGGGTTAAAATGGGTGGAAAAATACCCAAATACCCTTTTAAAAATGACTTTAAAATAACTGAACAAACTATGAGACGGAGGGTGCGATGGTTCATCGTTGGGTCGATTGCCGTAGGTCCTGACCGTTGTACCTGGGCAGAATAGGGGTTCACTGCCTCTACTGCGACAGCTTAGGTGATGGTCTGTTACTAGCTCGATGGTCCGTTGGCCTGAGCCATTTCCCTTAGGCAGAAGGTGGTCTCACTGCCTCTGCTACGACAGTTTGGCCAATGGTCCGTCGCTAGCTCGACGGTCCATTAGCACTCATCGTCGCACCTGGGCAGTTTTGATTACTTTCTGTAAATCAGCCATAACTTTTTATCTCGATATCGAATTTGGATAAATTGTTATCATTGGAAATCTAATTCAATTTCCCATATGATAAAAAGTCAAAATTGGATAAATTCTATCAGGTTTAAACATTAATCATTTAGTAAGTCATCACTAACTATTCTGGAGACTAGATTTGACTTAAAGAAAGTTTGGGGTATTACAGAACCTATCAATCCAAGATCTCTGCCGAGATCTTCTCATAAGATAGGGAATCAGAAATACCAATTCTTTGATAGACATAATTTGCGAAGGATTACCCATACACTTCCTCAACATCAAAACATGGAATACCGGGTGAATGATGCTCAAACTAGAAGGTAACTCCAACTCTTACGCAATATTGTGAGCTCTTCTCAAAACCAAGTATAAACTCATATACCGGGGACTGAGCTTCCTCTTCTTCCTGAACAACATTACTCCTTTCATGGGAGACACCTTTAAGAACACCTTATCCCCATCCTCAAACTCTAACTTCCTTTGCCTTACATCCACATTGGACATTTGGCAACTTTGGGAAGCCTTAAGTCTATATTGAATCACCTTCACCTTCTCCATGGCTTGGTGAACTAATTTCAAACCAAACATATCCACCTTACCAACCTCGAACCACCTAATCGGAGACCTATATATCCTACTATACAATGTCTCAAACGGAGCCATCCAAATACTAGAGTGGTAGCTATTATTGTAGGTAAACTCTATAAGAGGAAATTGCTTCACCCAACTACCACCATATTCCATCATGAAAGCCTAAAGCATATCCTCCAATGTCTGAATAGTCCTTTCTCCTAGCCCACCCGACTGTGGGTGAAAGGTCATACTAAGACTCACCTTATCCCTAAACTTTTTTGAAATGACCGCTAAAAGTGATATGAAAACTGCGTACCATAATCTGAGATGATAGAAATAGATACCCTATGCAACTATACAATTTCTTGGAGGTACAACCTTGCACAATTCTCAATCAAGAAAGTGGTCCTCACAAGCAATAAATGAGCAGACTTTGCCTACCTATCCATGATGACCTAAATCGAATCAAACTAATTTCGAGAATGAGGGAGACCAGTAATGAAATACATGTTTATTACTTCCTACTTCCACATTGGTAACTCGATCTCTTGATAGAATCCTCTGGGCCTCATGTGCTTAACTTTCACTTATTGGCACACCGTGCACTTATCCACAATACTATCTATATCCTGCTTGATATTGTTCCATCAATACATCTTCGTAAGGTCATGATGCATTTTCATCAAACCAGGGTGAACGATATAGCGCGACTCATGCGCCTCAACCAAGATCCTTTATCATAAACCATCAATATTGGGAACACATAACCTCATTTGGTACCGTAAGGTACCAACACCACTAAACTCGAAGGCCATCACCTTATGACCTACTACATCACCCTTGATCCTTATTAAGATAGGATCTAACATCTGTTTCTCCTTGGTTTTAGCACCAAGAGATGACTACACCACCTCCTGTACAAACACGCCACCCTTCTTGGAGTTCAAGAGGCGAACTCAAAGGTTAGACAAATGGTGAATATCCTTCACCAAATCCCGCTTCTTCTTATCCACATGAGCCAGACTCCCTATGAGCTAGACTTCCCATGGATAACCTGCTAAGAGTATCAGCAACCATGTTAGCTTTACCTGGGTAGTAATGAAGACTCATGCCATAGTCCTTGAGAAGCTTAAGCCATCTCTTTTGCTCGTGGTTAAGCTCTTTTTGAGTAAACACATACTGTAGTTTTTTATGATAAAAAAAGATATACACATGTATTCTATTCAAAAAGTGATGCCAGATTTTCAATGTGAACTCTATAGCTAACAATTCCAAGTCATGGGTTGGATGATTCCTCTCATGAACCTTCAACTTTCTAGAGGAATAAGATATTACCTTGCCATCTTGCATCAAGGATGCATCCCAATATACCACAAACCGATCCATGCCGTAAGACAATATCAAAACCGGAGCTAAAGTTAGCTTATCCTTCAGCTTCTCGAAACCACCATCACAAGCATCAGACCACAAGAACTTCACCTTCTTCTAAGTTAACTTAGTTAACAGAGCAACTATAGAAGAATTTTTTTAAACAAATCTCCTGTTGTAGCCAGCTAAACCCAAGAAGCTCTAAATATTAGTTGGAATCATGGGTCTAGGCCACTTCTTAACCAAGGCAACCTTTTGTAGATCCATCATTATCCCTTCACTAGAAATGACATGACCCAGAAAAATAATAGTATTTAACTAGAATTCACATTTTTAAAAATTTGCGTACAACTGCTGCTCCTTCAAGTCTACAATACAAAGTGGAGGTGATTAACATGATCCACCTTGCCCTTAGAACACACCAGGATGTCATCTATGAACGAAATGATGAATAGATTTAAAAACTTATTGAAGGCCCTATTCATCAAATCCATGAATATCGTTGGGGCATTGGTAAACCCAAAATACATAACCAAGAACTCAAAATGCCCATATCAAGTATGAAAGGTATTTTTAAGGATATCTACCTCCCTAATATTTAACTGATGATACCCGAATAAAATATCACTCTTGGAGAAACATTTAACACCCTGTAGCTGATCAAACAAGTCATCTATCCTTGGAAGAGGATACTTATTCTTTACCGTTACCTTATTCAATTACCGATAATCAATGCACATCTAAATAGATCCATCCTTCTTACGCACAAATAACATTGGTGCACCTTATGAGGATACACTAGAAAGGATGAAAGCTTTGTTTAAAAGATCCTTGACTTGCTCTTTTAGCTCTCTTAACTTAGCTGGATCCATTTATATAGAGGAATAGAGATTGGAAGAGTATCCAGAACAAGATCAATCCCAAACTCAATCTCCCTATCAGGAGGAACACCAGGAAGGTCATCAAGGAATACCTTAGGAAATTCATTTACCATCGGGATGAAATGCAAAGAATGACCCTCCGAGTTAGAATCATTAACCCAAACCAGATGATAGAGACACCTCTTGGAGATTAGTTTCCGAGCTATAAGATACAATATGAAATTACCCTTAGGAGATAGGGAACCACCCTCCCACTTAATAACATGCTCATTAGGGAATTAAAATAAAACCTTACGATTTCTACAATCTGGAGAAGCATTGCATGAGTGCAGCCAATCCATCCCCAACATGGCACTAAAATCAATCATGTCTAATTCAAATAGATCCACTAAAGTCTTATAACCACCCACAGATACTACATAACCCCTATTGACTCTGCTAACCACCACAGAATCAACCACGGTGGTAGAAATAGAAAAAAGGTCCAAAACACACTCAGGACCAAAACCGAAATACGCAGTCATAAATAGGGTCACATAAGAGAGAGTGGACCTTAGATCAACAAAAATAGTACACATCATGGGTAAAGAGTTTTAACATACCATTTAAGACACCGAGTGATGCCTTGGACTCCTGGTGGGTTATGAGAGCATAGAGATAATTCTGACTAGTACCAAAACTAGATGGTGCACCCTTTGGTGACAGAGCTGATAAAGAGGCAACTGGAACCTTGTTCTCCCTCGAAGAAACCTTGGCCACTGGTTAGTTCTTAATCATATATCCTCGTTGACCACAGTCGAATTACTTATTCTTTCTTTATTTGCAGTAACCCTGATGCAATCTATCATATAACCTGTAGAAAGAATATGATAGAGCTGATTGGTCGCCACTAGCCTGATATTGGGCACCCTATTCCCTATAGTTGTTGCCACCATGGAAATGCTTGTCACTTGATGACTTTGGGTAGGGAGAACTAGCCAGCGAGTAAAACCCAACATTGCCCCACTTTTTTTTGGGCTACTTCCCACCATCCCTTCCACTTTGTTGTTGGCCACCACCTTGGTAAAAAAATCTAAATGTCTTGCTCTATCTCTCCTCTACCTCAGCCTGATTTTTCTTCTTTTCCTCTACCTGCTGCATATATACAACCATCCTGGAGATATCCATGTCCTTGTTCAACAAGGTAACCTTACTCTCCAGAGTCAAGTCTCTTGATAACCCAGAAATGAACTTTCTCATTCTAGCCCCTCATGTTAGAAACTAACTCTAGAGCATACCAACATAATTAGTGAAACTTCAAGGCATACTCCTTGACTTACATATTACCTTGCCTTAGATTAACAAAGTATTTCATCTTTGCTTCCCTCAGCTCTTGAGGGAAAAAGTAGTCCAGGAAAGTATTAGAAAAATCCTCCAATAGAGTTCACTCAGTATCATCACAAGGACTGATCCAATTCTTTGTACCACTCCACATCTTTCAGTTGGTAGGCGACAAATTCCATGCCTCCATATTTTTGGCATGCATAACATGAAAGATCTTTTCCATCTCATCCAGCAAACTCTAAGGATCCTCCTCTATCTCAACACCGGTAAAGGTTGGATGATTCAATCTCATGAATTATCCAACCCTTGTGGCCTCAGAAGATGGAGTAAAAGAAGTACCAAGCTCAGCCTGAGAAGCTATCAACTATACCAACATATGGATAGACAGAGAAACCCAGCATTCGTCATATAAACCTTAGGGGATTAAGAAGGACTGGAGGGAACCGGTGGAACTCCAGGAGGGTAATCAAGAACTAGACCCTTAGACCAGGTCTGGACCCCATAATTAGAATGGGTCCCATTAATATTGTCCTTAGGAAGGATAAAGGAGTTTTTATGAGCATCAAATCTTTAAGTAGGCATGATTTTAAAAGAGAACAAATAGGAATTAGATAAGATTTCATGACTATAGACTCTACAGCTTAAAAATAAAACACAAGAAAGATAAAAATCCTAAATACCTCATAGCCTCTCCCTTACGAGTGTGGCGCGCTACACATCCTTAAAAGATATTCTGCTCAATACGACTTTGTCGAAAACCCAACTGAACATGAACCCAGGGCTCTAATACCAATCTGACATGAACCAAACCATGGCCTAGTTGTGTTGGGCAGGTCAAGTCTGATCAGGCTTGGAGACCATCCCCAATACCAATCTTAACTACCTTGTACCTTATGTTTGATGAATTCCGAACATATAACAAGATAAAAGAACAATAATTGAAAGACATTTAATCAAATACATAACCATGACAAACCAAATATCCAATAGGTGTCAATCCCGATGCCAATATCAATACCAAGGCTGACACTATTACCGACATCGTCCATACCATAGTAGTCCCACAAAGCCTCCATAAAAAATTAAAGAACATTCAATTGGGACATGCCTCTGACTATAGCCAAAACCAAAGTCCAAGAAACAACTATAAATGAAAGAAGTCCATAGCATGAAATGGAGTCTTCAGAAATATAAAAGCTCACCCCTTTAGTCTAAAACAAAGTTGTCCCCGAATCTATGTCACTGAGTAAGAGGAGTAGTATGGCCGGTTCCTACATCAGATGGGGATACAACGCTCGAAGATGGTTAGCAGAATAAATGCTAGCATGTACTCAGGAACATAGATAAAATAATGTCATTATTCAAAACCAAAGTAAATAACCATATGAAATCACATACGTACATATATATACACCATGGCGGGAAAAATAAATAGGGTTTAGCATGTATTTAAAACCTTTAACTTGGGTTGTGTAGCTCTGCCATCCTAAATCTACCCATGAGCTATATGGGTTCAGTTTCCTCTACTAAAAAGGACTCGGTGCGTGTTTGCCGCATAAACCAAAGAAAACCTGAGATGACTAGTATATCTCCAAAAATATAAGTGTGACATCATGTACACAATCACCAAGACCAAACCTCACATCGAAAAACATGAGTTTCCAATTTTGGTCCCCCTGGAACCTCCACCTTTCACGACTTTGCTAACATAACCCTCTTTATGTCCATGCTATAACCATTCACACATAACCAACCATTTACCAATTAGACTTTTTACTTAGGCATTTACCAATGAGTCTTTTTATAGAGCATGCAAGTCTATCCATTTATGCCATACCAAAGCCATTAAACCAATTTGACTCCAAAGTTTCCAATTAAACCAATACCATGGCTACCAAGTCCTTTCCAACCCATTTAAAACCAACCAACCCAATTTAAGTTCCATTATCATATTATGAAATGTAGTGTTTTCAAGGAAAGTCAAGCGATATGAAAAAATCATTCTCATTGGCATTTTAACAAACATGTTAATGGCATATAGTTTCCAAAAGAAAAAACAAGTATCAATAGACTATTCCTATGTACCCACATGTCCAAATTATAATTTATAAAATAAAAAACCATAAGTAAAACATGGGAAAGCATTATCCAACCAAGAACAACAAAAACCACCAACATATACTTCAAAACCAAAATAATAACACAAAAATACCATGAAACCATTCATTAAAACATGCTTTTAGTTGTACTAACAATGAGGGAGGAGTAACATGAATTAGATACCAAGAAAGATAGAGAGATTCACTCTTGAAATCCCCAAATTGGTTGCCTTGTAAAAATCCTAGACTATTCTTGAACTACGAGTTTAAGAGAGATTTTAAAAGATTTTAAGAGTGTTTGATTTAGAATAACAGGTTAATAAATCCTTAAAAGATATTTTATGTCATGGGGTCAAAAGGAGTTAGAGGAGAAATGGTAAGAATACCCCCAATATAAAACTATAAAATCACCGCAGATGGGTATGAGTTGACACTCCAACCCATCACTATAACTTACGATTAGTATTATCCAGTCGTAACCAGAAAAGAAGGTTGGAGACCCACACACTGTCTACCATACAACTTTATTTCCCCAACTTATGACTAGACCATCAACACATATGGTCCAGTAATACCCAAGATAGAATACAAAGAGGGTTGACATTGGTCAGCATATTTCTAGACTATACCACTCGTGCCTTATCCTCACGTCTCTTATTGAGTCACTCATACTCAGAACTAAGTCAAGTTACTAAGTTTTAGATTAAGTGAAGGATCAACCCAATGACCCATCACCAAGCCATACAACTCGCACCAAAAAACCATACCCATAATAGAAACCCAACCACCAATCACTAGATATCTCTCACGAGTTGGGTCACTTGAACCACACCCACATCATACAACTTGTATGATGAGTCGTTATAATACCAGTGAGCTCAAAGATTAGGAAATTTCCAAAGGCCAATACCCAGGGTGTTTCAAGTTTCCACACCCTTAACATGCTTTTGAATCAAAATTAACTACCTCACCCAGTCTGAAAGAATTTAAGACAAAACCTACCTCCAAGGAAAAAAATTGGTATGCAACACTTCAATCCTAAAGCCTTACTCCTTACGAATCAACTCAAAATTAACTAAAGCATAGATATATAGAATCAACTAAATTATAACTTTGTTTAAAAAACATATTCCATATATTTTTAGGAGCTACAACTGAAAACCCAAGCAAACACGAGTTAAAAACTAGGTTCAAATCAAAGAAAACTATTTTTAAAACTTTTTTGGGTAAAATATCTAAAATTCATTTTAAAATCAAGAATCAAAGTTGATTTGAAGATGAAATTGAGGGAAAACTGATAATTATGAGGTTAGAAACTTAAAAAAGGTTTGAAGTTGGGGTTTAAATTGGAGAAATACAATTTTTAGGCCTTACAGGACAAAATCCCCAAATTTTATTCTTTAATCCAAGTGTAAAACAAGAAATAGACGATAAATATCGAATAAAATAATTGAAATAGGTGTTATGGAGCTTACACAAGTTTAGAAGTTGAAAAAATAGCTAAAAATACTAAACCCTAAGCTCCAAGTCTAAAAAATGGTGAAAAATAGTTAAAACCAAGTATTTATATCCAAGAAATCGCGATCGCAGACAAGGTGTTGCAATCGCGGTATCTAGCAGACAAGGGTATCGTGATAACTAAGTGTCATGATTGGGCCATACGCCTGGAGGCCCCAATCATACTCATGATAGAAGCATCACGATCGTGGGTGCGCTAGTTAGGGATGCATTCTAAGTCTCCGTGAGTTTGTCAAATTTCATTCAAAATCCCATAAATGCAAACAAATTATGTTATCATATCAAATTCGACACCACAGACTTAATGGAGATATTAATTCTCTAAAAAACATCAGTTTTATAAAGTTGACCCCCGAAATCCAAAATCACAACTTTTTGAACCAAGGATCGAAATGATATTTAAAAGCCAAAAAAACACAACCATATTTCCACCATAAAATTGATGTTTCATATCTGCTGACGTATTTCGTTCTTCCATTCATTTCACGGATCAAAAGATGTTGACTATAGGCAACTATAAGGCTCTTAAAGCCACCAAAAATCACAAAATCAAATAAGTGGCACCAAAATTCATCGAAAATTGGACCAATCTTCCCCATACTCAAGAAATACCATAACACAATCATAGGGAGGGTTAAAATCATCAATCAAACAAAAACATATATTTCATCAAAAATTGAATCATTACAGAAAAAGCCCAAAGAATCCACTAAATCACTGATTTTCCTTTTCGAGAAGCTTTTACAAGGTATCACGCTGTCTAACCATAATCTACTAATCAAAATAAGAATAAACCTATATTACACTATTATTCTTTGGATCCCAAATTACATAAAAATTATCTGTGGTTCCATTTACAAAAATCATATTTTTGAAATCAACTCAAAGTCCCTTTATGCTATAGGAATGTTTACCCTAAAAAAATAAGTAAATTTTGAGATATATTGCTTCTAAAATCAAGTCACCAAGTTTTTAGGAATTTTAGATGAGAAAGAAAAAATTAACCATGAAAATGAAGAAATCTTACCATAAATTTAAAGGAGAATCGCGCGAATAATCGTTATCCAAGATCTAAAATCACCCATAAATGCTATCCCTAAGCTTTTTAACTTTTTATGATTTAAATATCTTGGAGATGGATGGAAAATGGTGAAAATGGGATAAAGAGGTTATTTATACCCTTCTCAGGTACACGATTGTCGCATATGCCACCTGCCTGTCTCATACGTGATATTTGGCCAAAAGTACAAAAGTCGCTTATGCGACATCACTATTGTGTACCTGATACTTGCCATCTATTAGGGGTGTCACTTATGTGGCTAAAAATGTTGATTATTTGATGTTTGATGGTGCCTAACAGATCACATAAGCGATCAGACGCTTGCAGATGCGAGTGCACTAGCACTAGATAAGACTTGGAAATATCCAAGTCTCTGCCAACTCCTCGAGATTCATCTAAAATCCAATATACACAACTGAACTAGGACACCCTATTGAATTGGATGTTCCAATCTTAATGGAGCAATCAAAATTTTCATCGGAGGTCGTTTCAATAAAAAATGGGTCCTACACTCATTTCTTATTTTTCTTAACTTTCGACCAATAGCTCAAGATGAGCCTGAGTACCTCGGGACCCGGACCAAATGTCCACCTAGCTTAAAATTAATATTTTTGAGCTTTTGAAACAGCCAAAATTGGAATACGAGGTCGTTTGACTAAAGTTTTCACCCCGCAGTCAATTTAAACCAGCGAAGGCTTTAAAATAAAGAATTTTTTTTTAAAATCAAATGAACTACTCGATAATTAACTATCAGTTCTAGTAAGTCATAAATGACGTGGGCAGCTATAGAAATACTCTAAATAATGAAAATGAATGGAAATACAAAATATGACTTGGAGTATCATTGCAACACAAATGATTAAATCATTGATTCTTCTAAGTTAAAGTTATACTTCATAATCGTAGATGAAAATTTTGACAAACCATTAGAATGATGTTAGAACGAGATTAAGTATAATTTATCTTGATTATGAGAATATTATAGTTCTAACTTCTCATGTCAGTGCATCTTGTATGTATAGAACAGGATCGATTAGAGATAGATGTTTTATACCGACTCATAAAAATATATTTTTTAAACTGTTAAATGTACTTATACTCTTAATGTTGATATAACTATTATGATATGTATATATTCCTTATTGTTTTAATTTATTAAAAAGTGAGATTCTAAGAAGGGCCAATATTCTTGGTAGATTGGATGACAGTAATATATATAATAAGTTAATTGATACAATCCATGTCTTGACATAGAGATTGATGCTACACCTTTTATGAGAAGCTTATAAGTTTTCTTGTGTAAACCGAGCTGGTCAATTTATGAATCCAACATAAGAAATAATTTAAGCATTGTTCAAAAGAAAATTAATTATTATATTAAATTCATCGATAATTTAATTTATTGATTAATATCTATATTCTTAACATAGAAAATTACATAAGTGTCTAATGAGTAATTTTAAAATAAAAATAGAGGAGTGAAATTATGAATTTTAGTGGAATGAATTATAATTTATTGTGATAAGAATAAATCAAATTGATATTATGAATTATTTTACTAATAGAGAGCTTCAAAAATTAATTCAGTGATCCCTACTAATGACCTCAACTTACATGTCAATTAAGTGCAAGGCGATCGTCTTTAATATATTTACCGAACTTTGGAGTCGGAGTCAAATCCACGAGGTACAATATGAGTGGTGATCAAATTAATTCGAAATGATAGATACAAGTTAAATTCAAACAAATTCTACAAAAAGATAAAATGGGGAAGGTGAGTTCCTACACTAGTGTTTCTTTTTGGAATTTTCTAGTATAAATTTAGGGCTACGAATAATTAGAGTTTTAATAATTATGCACGGATCTTGGAATTATACCTTACTAAGGGAGTTACATATGGGAGCTAATTATCAACATCTCTTTAGTAATTAAAATATGGGTAGGGTTAGTTATAGCTTTTGATGTTAGCCTATTAACAAAACATCAAACTATCACCCATTGATTCTTTCGAATACCGAATGGGTGTGTTTAATAATTAGCAACCACAACCTCAATCAAGGCATCCCTATTTTCAGGATGACACCTATGGCATAGTTAACCTCACATTCACCATTATGTCTAAGATAGTGAAAATTTAGCAAACTACACACATAATTGTCTATCATTGCTATGGTCCCCATATCCCTCTTTTGAGGACGATAAGGATTCCTAGAGTTCACCCAAAACCCTTCTTTCAGAGATGGTATTGAACTTTTTAGAGCTTCGAGATTTCACTCATTAAACCCATATGGGTATTTTGATCTTTCACCCATCAAATCCCAACCAAAATAGCATAGCAATAATAGAAACCATAAACATGAACTACCAAATAGATGCTAACAATCACACACTTTAATCCCTATTAACACATAACCCCAAGAGGGAGATTTTGCTACACATAAGATAAAAAAGCATAGATATACCCATAATATCCATTGAATCTAAGTTGTAGAAGATTTAAGCGAATGTTTCTTCAAACTTGGCTCTCCCACAATATCAACAATGGAAGTGAGCAAATCTTCCACTTAGAGACTCTTCAATGTATTCTTCACCTAAAATTTACACAATATTTTTTCCTCCAAAAGTGGAGGCTACAATGTTTGAAGCCAAAACCTAGAAAATTAGGGAAGTAGAAAAATGATGGAATTAATGATACATTAAATTAGGGTTTGAGACTTTTTGTTCAAATTTGGATTGGCATGGGCAGCTACAAATTTGCCTTTGGACTGATTCCTTTATTTAGGCGCGATAGCGTGCATTTAAACGAGTCCGCAGCTATGCGACCGTGGCTAGCATCTGTGACTATGGTTGGAAGACTTTTACTTGATTGTCGTGATCCCGGTCACTGACCACGACCACGGTATCTGAGGCTCTTCTTTTCTAAGTCCTTAGATTCACTTTGGTTGCTCCTTTTTTGATCATTTTAAGCTCCATTCCACATCTTTTAATCTCCTCGACCTCATGCCTAGAAAATAAGAATATTAGTGCATTCAATCACAACTCTGTCTTACTTATTCATTCAAAACATAGTAATGTGTTTGAATAATGAGCACAAAAGTGGTAAAATCACCTCTCATCAATACCACAAACTTAAGGAATTTGCTTATCCACATGAATTATTACTTCTTAGCATGAGACACACTCATCTAAGCCCAACCTTTATGCCTTAAAGGCCATACCGGCTTCAAATTGAGTCGCAACCACAAGTAGCTCATCGCACATATGCTAGGCTAATTTCTCAACACCCATTATTATAAAATGTAATATTCAAGGCTGCATAAGACTTTAAGGAGAAATCAAACAATATAACTCAATACTCTAGAAGTGGCTCACTTTTGACTAAAACTAAACGATACTCCATTTGCCTTATTGTTTGGGAGGTGACAAAAGTCACTCACCTCAACTTGTTTACATGTCGTTCTCACAAGAAAGAGAATTTCCACACACCAAACTACCTAAGATTCAACAAGGAATTTTAAGTGCAAGAACTCTCCCCTCACAAAAATTATTAATGCAATGAGTGTCATAGGCCTGACCCTCTTTTCAATCACCACTATAAAGAAAATAAATAGTCTGAGATCTCATAGGACGTTCTAAGGTTGTAACGAATGTTTGGATTAGGGTAGGACATCATTTAAGAACAACATGGATATACCCTACCTTGAACATCTATATCACACTTTACAACCCTTCCCTTTCGACTAAGGACCACTCTTCTTTATTACTTTTCCCTTATTTTTGAAAGCCTACCTTTTGTTATCTTTGTTAACCACTATTCAATTAGTGCAATTCATTTTTTATTGGATCCTTTCTTTTTTTAAATAATAATTTTCAACACTTAGGCTCATTTGATATTTCACTAATACTTCGTGGCCCCAAACTCACTTATATTGATCTTTACCACCCCTAACTTAGGATTTTAGCCTCACATTATATTTTTGAGTTCAAGGAGGGTATGGTTCAAAAGAGGGATAAAAATGGTTCAAGACTTGTAATGTGTTTACCAAATAAAGGTCCAAAAGCTCAAAGTAGGTAACTAGGGATTTCCATTATGTGTGGGAAGACTTTTCAAGCTAGAGTGGGTTTCAAAATTACAAAGAGGGCCTAAGATCATTTCTCTACAAGTGTAAAAGAAATGAATATCAAGTAGCTCACCACACAAGATGTAATACCCCATACTTTTCCTAGCTTAAAATCATCTTAAGAATACCAGAAGCTTTCTTAAAAATATGAATCCAATTTTGTACATGTGGTATTTTAAAATATTTTCACTTTTTTTCATTTTGGAAATTGAATTAGCTTTCCAATGATACCAATTTTATCAAAATATAACATCGGAGGAGAAAGTTATGGCCAAAATACAGAAGGCAGTAAAAACTACCCAAGTGCGATGGTGAGCCCGACGGACCGTCAAACTAGTGATGGACCATCGCCCACAACCGTCCCAAGAGAGACAATGAGTCCACCTTCTCGATAAAGTACGACGGGCAGGTTGATGGACTGTCAAACTTGAGATGGACCATCGCCCAGGCCGTCGCTACTTAGGAAGTAATCCCTTTTCTAGTTCACATTTGATGGTCTAAATGATGAACCATCGCACTAGCAATAAACCATTGCACGAGCCATCGTAGGTCTTGATTCTATAAATTAAAGCCATTTTTAAAGGGTATTTTGGTCATTTACTACCCACCTATATATATACCCAATTATATTCGGTTTCATCCATTTGGTTCATTATTACTTCACAACCAATATTAAGGTTTCTCTCTAACATTAATCTCCAAGAATAAAATCCAATATTCTTCAAGAACTAAGGGATTTCTAATTCTTCAAGTTCAAGAACATTAAGAATCTTAACCCAGGTATGCATAGTGTTCATTCATGGACTCCTTTCGTCCATGAAGTCTAAGAATCCTTTTTCCAACTTTGAGTTATAGATTTTCTTTATGATTTCATAATTGGGATATTCTTGTTCACGTGGATAAATAAGAAATTGAATTTTACTCTATGTTTGGTGATAATTTCTATGTGGGTTTTATTATTATAGATATAGATTCATGCAAATCTATGACTAAACCCTTGAATGATGAAATTAGAATGTGACCATGATGTTTAATTATTGTACAATGATGTTTACATGTACCATGCCTACAATATGTTTGATTTAATGCCTAAATGAAGAAAAAGTGCCTAACTTGCATGTTGTCATGAAATCCCCATGTATATATAATCTTATTCCTATCACATATTTGATAAAATTCTTCAGTAAATGAACTATGGTGATATTATGTATTCAAGAAAGTCATGCTTTGTCAGTTTCCTTTTATCGAGTCCTGGGGGTACTTGTACCCGAAATATTAGTTGTGTGCCTAGAGACATGTCATGTTTTCATGATACTCTCAGTCAAGTTATGATCCTTAGACTTCAGACAGTCTTATGACTCAGAAAATCTCCATAATCTTATGAACTCAGTTAGTTGTCAGATATCAGTAGTATTCCGTTAGTCAAGGAAATCAGTAACTTAGTTCATCATTAGTTTTAGAAAAAATATGTTTAGTGTCTATTCAGATTTGAGTAAAAATTAGCACCGAGCGAACCCAAGGGTGGGAACTCACCTGTTATATGAGTGTGTGATTCTTAGAAGTGATTCTTGCATTCTAGAACTATGTAGCCAACATAGGTTGACACATCATAGCCTACTATATGAGGGCAGATAAGGTGGCTTAACCTGCTATATGAGGGTTTCCACCATTCTCATTTGTGTTACCTGTTATATTAGGGTCACTCACATGTTGTCCTTACTAGTGGCGTGTTATTGACACCCTTCTAATCAGGGCATAAATTGGACCCCAATTCAGCTATAATCCATCATTTGGGGTATGTCGGTTAGATGACTACTTCCCACAATTTCAGTATCAGTATCAGTCAAGAACTTAAATAGTTCTTCAAATATTAGGACTGTCAGATACAGTCAACTTAGATACAGTATAGAACTCCGCTAATTTCATCAGATTCAGGACTGTCAGATACAGTCACTCATGTTATTAGTTATATCAGTTATCAGTATGTCATGTTATTTGTATTTAGATTCAGTAATCATGTTATCATGGAATCAGTGTCAGTTTTTATGTCTCATGCATATTCTCTCACACTCATGATAGTCAGTTTGTTATTATATTTGTTCATCCATATAAACCCCAAGCATTTAGCTTACCTCACATTCATACCAGTACATTCAAAGTACTAATGCATTTGCGCTATGGTGTCTTATACCATAGATTCAAAGACACGAGTTCCAGAGCATTAGTAGATTCCAGTCTCAGCAGTTAGATTTAAAAGTGAGTCCTCATCTTTCGAAGAAACAATCATTATTTTATTAGCTCGTTAATTAGTTTATTAGTTGGAGTTAGTTGGGGACATGTCCCATCAACTCCTTATTCAGACAGTTATGTTTAGAGGCTTTCTAGACTACAGTATGTTTAGATCGCTTTTTTTAGTTATGTTCTGGGTATTTCATACCACATCCATATGGTATGATTTATCAGATCTTATGTTACAATTTTGAATCTTATGGCCTTTCAGTTCATGTTTCCGCATTATACAGTATGTATGTAGTATACAAGTATAGATATCAGTCATGAGTTAGCTTGTGGTCCTTTGGGGTCATGAGCACCGTGTAACATTTTGGGTACTAGATTTAGGGCATTACAAACTTAGTATCTGAAAGCTGCATCTAGTAGAGTCTTGTGCATGGGTGTGTTATGCCCCACATTTATGTGCAGAAGGCTATAAGATGTTTTAGGAATAGTTTCCCTTCTTTTAGTATATGTCATGCCAGTGAGCATAATCTCAATCTAATCTTTCAGTCTAATCTGTTTCTTCTTCTTATTTCAGAATTTGCCTACCAAGAGAAGAACCCAGCCTATCCAAAAAGATCTCATGGATAAAAAAATTTCTCATTGGAGTTCAGGGCCACATTCACTACTCTTGCTCAGTCAGTTGCTGCTCAGAATAAATGATCAACTATCATTTTGGCCAACCCAGTGAGCAATTCAGCTGCAACCAGGATTCGGGACTTCACCCGAATGAATCCTCCATCTTTTCTTGGGTCTAATACAGACGAGGACCCTCAGGAATTCTTAGATCAGTTGTAAAAGGTTACAGACATATTGGGGGTTATGTCTAGTGAGAGTGCTAAGCTAGCTGCATATCAATTACAGGATAGGGCTCATACTTAGTTCAAGTTGTGGAAGTTAGAGAGGGAAGACGATGTAGGGACAGTTGAGTGAGAGAGTTTTCTTTAGTGTTCCTTGATAGATTATTTCCCCTAGAGCTTAGAGAAGCTAAGGTGCAAAAATTTATCAACCTCAGGCAGGGCAATATGATAGTGAAAGAGTATTCTCTTAAGTTTACTCAATTATCCAGATATGCCCCTCATGTAGTAGCGATAGCAGGGCAAGGATGATTAAGTTTTTTTAAGGGTGAATGATAGAAAGGTTAATGAGTGTAGATACACCATGCTGAATGGTGACATAACTTTAGCCAGGCTCATGACTCATGCTCAGCAAATAGAGGAGCAGAAGATTAAGATAAGGGAGAAACAGAATAAGAGAGCAAAGATAGGTAGTTTCAACTTTGCTCAGCCTAAGTCAGAAGGAGAAAACCGTTCTCAGTTTTATCCTAAGTCATCAGTTCCAGCTTCTTCTCTATCCAGTGCTCAAGTTCCTAAGTTTATATAAGGTAACAAAGATAGAGCACTAGGCTCTAAGTCCCAGGGCAGTGTTAATAATGCCCGCACCTATTCTCTTTGCTAGACTTATGGCAAACACCATCAGGGTATTTGTAGAGCTAGAAGTGGTATTTGTTTCGGATATGGTAAGCTAGGCTACAGAGTCAGAGACTGTCCTTAGCCAGGTCCTCAAGGTCAACAGAATCTCTCCTCAGTTCAGTTCGGTCGCCCAAATTAGTAGGGTGCCACCTCCAGTGACACTAGTAGGCAATGCCTAAATCGTCTCTATGATCTTCAGTCCTGACAAGATCAGGAAAATTCTCCTGATGTGGTTACCGGTACGTTACAGATCTTTCATGTACATCTTTACGATTTGCTAGATTTAAGAGCTTCATTGTCTTTTGTCACTCCTCATATAGCAGAGCCCTTTTCTGTCTCTACCTCAATGGGTAAAACCATCATATCCAGGCGGGTATATAGGAACTGCCCTGTTTTGATATTTTAGAAAGTCATCTCAGCAGACTTAGTCGAATTAGAGATGACTGATTTTGATATCATTCTCGGTATGGATTGGATTTATTCCTGCTATGCCATAGTTGACTGCAGAAATAGAATTGTCTAGTTTCAGTTTCTGAATAAACCTATTCTTGAGTGGAAGGGTAGTGTATCCGCTTTCTGGGGTAAGCTTGTTTCCTAACTTTGGGCACGAAAAATAATATCTAGAAGATGTGTCTATAATCTTGTTCATGTTAAGGATTCTAGTTCCAAGACTCCCAATATTGAATCAGTTCCAGTTGTAAATAAATATTTTGATGTTTTTCTCGAAGATCTTCCAGGAATTCCTCCCGAAAGGGAAATAACTTTGGTATTGATCTTATTTCAGATACTGAGCCTATCTCTATTCCACCATACAAAATGGCACCATCAGAACTCAAAGAATTAAAAGAGCAGTTGAAGGATCTCTTAGATAAGGGATTCATCAGACCCAACATTTCCCCGTGGGGCGTACTAGTCTTATTCATGTGCAAGAAAGACGATTCTCTCAAAATATGCATTGATTAT
The DNA here is from genome assembly GCA_030864225.1 of Capsicum baccatum var. pendulum. Lineage (NCBI taxonomy): Eukaryota > Viridiplantae > Streptophyta > Magnoliopsida > Solanales > Solanaceae > Capsicum > Capsicum baccatum. Next base: position 48,579,869 of record CM061551.1, on the reverse strand, counting down.
CATCAACTCAATAAATTCATGATTAAGAACAAGTATCCTTTTCCCAGAATCGATGACTTGTTTGACCAACTTTAGGGTGCTAAATATTTCTCCAAGATAGACCTTAGATCCGTCTATCATTAGCTCAGAGTCAGAGAATGTGACATTTTGAAAATAGCTTCCCGTACTCGGTATGGTTATTTTAAATTCTTAGTTATGTCATTTGGTCTTACCAATACCCAGCCTCTTTCATGGACTAGATGAATCATGTGTTCAAGTAGTACTTGGACATGTTCATCATAGTGTTCATAGATTATATTTTGGTCTATTCCCACAGTAAGCAAGATCATGCTGACCATCTCAGCATAGTACTTTAGACTCTCAGAGATCATCAACTATTTTCCAAATTTAGTAAGTGCGAGTTTTGGATAAGGTCATTAGAATTCCTTGGCCATATCATTTTTTGTGATGGCGTTAGAATAGATCCTCAAAAGACCGAAGCAGTAAGAAGCAGGCCTCACCCTATCTCTCCATCAGATATCAGGAGTTTCCTGTGTATGGCTAGCTATTATAGATGGTTTCTTGAGTTTCTTCTATTGCATCCCCTATGTCCAGATTGACTTTAAGAAAAGTCAAGTTTCAGTGGTCAGATCCTTATGAGAAGATTTTTCAGGAGTTGAAGACTCGACTCACCTCAGCTCTAATTCTAGCTCTTTCAGATGGTCCAGATGGGTTCATAGTGTATTTTGATACATCTAGAGTAGGTTTGGGTTGTGTACTCATGCATCATGGTAAGATCATAGCCTACGCCTCCAAACAACTTAAATCCCATGAGAAGAATAATCCTACTCATGATCTTGAGTTAGCCACCCTAGTATTTTCCTTACAGATTTGGAGGCATTATCTATATGGTGTTTACGTAGATGTGTTCACAGATCATAAGAGCCTTTAGTATGTCTTTTCTCATAAAGATCTCAATCTTTATCAGAGAAGGTGGTTAGAGCTCTTGAAAGATTATGACATGAGTGTTCTTTATCATTCGGGCAAGGACAACATAGTGGCTGACGCTCTTAGTACACTATCTATAGTTAGTGTTGCTCAAGTCGAGGATAGTAAGAAGGAGCTATCCCAGGAAGTCCATCAGCTTGCAAGACTAGGAGTTCACTTAGACTATACAGAGTAGGGTGATATATGGGTTCAGAGTAGTTCAGAATTATCTCTAGTTTCTGAGGTGAAAGAAAAGCAAGATAGGGATCCTAGCCTTGTCAAGTTAAAAGATTCAATAATGGATTAGAGAGTAGAGGTTTTATCCCAAGGGGGAGATGACATTCTGCGCTTTCAAGGTCGTCTTTGTGTTCCAGGTGTAGATGACTTAAGGTAGCGAATTCATATAGAAGCGCATGGTGCGCGCTACTCTATTCATCTAGGGGCCACAAAGATGTACCGATACTTCTGAGAGATCTATTGGTGGAGTGGGATGAAGAGAGATATTGTAGAGTATGTGGCTAAGTGCTCTATATATCAGCAGGTTAAGATAGAGCGTCAGAAGCCTAGTGGTCTTATGCTCCTTAGAAGTGGGAAAAAGTGAACATAAACTTCGTGATGGGTTTTCCTCGAACTCATCAACAACATGATTCAGTTTGGGCATCGTATATAGAATGACCAAATTGGCCCATTTTCTTCCAGTCCATACCTCTTATTAAGCCGAGGATTATACCAAACTCTACATAAGGAAGTTAGTTAGATTTTACTGTGTTCCGCTATTGATTTTCTTAGATAGAGGTATCTATTTCACCTCTCATTTTTGGAAAGCATTCCAAAAGGGTCTTGGTACCCAAGTTCATCTTAGTACCTCCTTTCATCCTTAGACAGATAGTCAAGCAGAAAGGACCATTCAGACTTTAAAAGATATAATAAGGGTGTATGTAATTGATTTCAAGGGTAGTTGGGTTGACCTCTTGCCTTTGATTGAATTTGAATACAACAACATCTATCATTCTAGTATTTATATTGCTCCATTCAAAGCTCTATACGGTAGGAGATATAGATCTTCAATTGGTTGGTTCAAAGTTAGTGGCGCCTCAGTTATTGGGCCTGACTTGGTATTCGACGCCTTAGAGAAAATCCAGTTGATCAGAAAAAGACTTCAGGCTGCTCAGAGCCAATAGAAGTCTTATGCAGATGTTCATAGAAAGGATCTCGAGTTCGAGATTGGTGACTATGTCTATCTAAAGATTTTTCCCAAGAAGGGAGTGAAGAGATTCGGCAAGAAAGGAAAACTCAGTCCCTGATATGTCGATCCCTTTAAGATTCTTAGTTGCTTTAGCAAGGTAGCTTATGAGCTCGAATTGACTTTAAATATAGCCTCAATTCATCCAGTATTCCATATCTCTTAGCTAAAAAAATATAGAGGTGACCCAGCAGTTGTAGTCCCTATTCAGAGCATCGATGTTCAGAACAGCCTCTCTTAGGAAGAGATTCCAGTTGAAATCCTATACTATCAGGCTCGTTGACTGAGGAACAAAGAAGTCTCTCTAGTTAAAGTTCTTTGGAAAAATCATTCTTTTGAGGGAGCTATTTTGGAAATAGAAGCAGACATGCATACCAAGTATCCCCACCTCTTCTCCGCCAACTCAGATCAAGCTTAAGGTAACAGTTCTCCTTAAGCTTACCCAATTTCATGTTCAGTGTTCATCACAAACTTGGTATTAAATACCATTGCATATTTAGTCATGCATTCATGTAACAACTCTGTTATATAATTATGCATCAGACATACATTCTCATTGTGAGAAACTTAGTTCATCAGAACACCCAGTTATGTATTTATGAATCAGTTACATATGCATCAGATATGCATGTTCAGTATGATATAGTCAGTAACAGTCATGTCAGTCATGAGATCATGTTTTAGTATTCATGTTTAGTATGTACATTTGTAATTCTTTCCCCTCATTCAGTCTCATTTGAGGAAGAATGTTTTCAAGGGGGAGATATCTCATTTGAGGAAGAATGTTCTCAAGGGGGAGATATTGTAATACCCCGTACTTTTCCTATCTTAAAATTGTCTCAAAAATGTCAGAATCTTTCTTTGAAAGATGAATACACTTTTGTACATGTGGTATTTTTAAATATTTTCACTTTTTCATGTGGGAAATTGAATTATCTTTCCAACGATACCAATTTCATCAAAATCCAACATCGGAGGAGAAAGTTATGGCCAAAATACAGAAGGTAGTAAAAACTGCCCAGTTGTGACGGTGAGGCCGGCGGACTTGTGATGGACCATTTTTCCATGACCGTCACAAGGGAAACAGTCAGGCCACCTTCTAGATAAAGTACGACGGGTAGGTTAACAAACCGTTGAACTTGCGATGGACCATCGCCCAGGCCGTTGCTACTTAGGCAATAATCCCTTTTCTTGGTTCACGTATGATGGTCGAAATGATGGACCATCTCCCTAGCAACAGACCATCGTACGATACGTCAAAGGTCCCAATTCAGTAAATTAAAGACATTTTTAAAAAGGTATTTGGGTCAATTACCATTTGGTTCAATACCATTTGGTTCGTTATTACTTTACAACCAGTATTAGGGTATCTGCAGTATGTTCAGATAGCTTATTTCTGTTATGTTTTGTGTATTTCATATCCCATCCATATATTATGATTTATCAGATCTTATGTTAAAGTTTTGAACCTTATGGCCTTTCAATTCATGTTTCCACATTATACAGTATGTATGAAGTATACAGGTACAGATATCAGTCATAGGTTTTTTTGGTCCTTCGAGGTCATGAACATCGTGTAACGTTTCGAGCACCATATTTGGGGCGTTACACACGACATGCAAAATTTTTCCAAGGGAGCTCACATGTCCCTCCCACGGGAGATACAATTGGAATATTTATCATTATTCATAAGTCAAAAATTTGTGGATCCACAAAAAGAGAATAAGTTTTGTTGCAACATTGCACATGTCTATGCCCTTGCTTTTTCAAAAATTTTGGTCGGTGGGGGTTTCTTGATTTGAAAAAGCACCACACATAAATTTCTAACCTATGGCTACAACCAAAGCCTTTGTCTAATATTTAGGCTCAATCATGGGTGAGACAACCATATGACTACTCAGACTTTGCCAATGGTGTATAAAGTGGTCCCAACTTAACAATGTATAATACTACAAGTACTCAAGCTTCCCTTGCATTAAATGACACTTAATGCTATAGGTACTCAGAATTCCCCTGTACCTTTGTCTTGAGCCCAAACATGACACTTCACCCTTAATAATGGTATCACTCAATCTATTATAGGGCAAAGCTAATTATGCATCAACAAGATTAAAAAAAATAAAAATAATTCTAAACATAGAAGAAAAACATAATAATCCATAAAGCCTTGGCTCCATCAGAGTACCCCTAAAATATAGAATCTAAAAACACAATAAAAAATAATATCTAAAGTGTCATCAAAAACACAAACCAAGGACATCTAAGCAGTACAAATATAGGGACAGGCAGCCTCAACTAGAAAGTCGGTAGTGCCCTAACTGCCAAGTTAGCAAGGTAAGAGTAAAGGATGCTCCCTGAATTAGCTTTATCATCTCCGGTATTCCCTGCATCGTCTCCACTATCATAGAAACAAACCCCTCAGCAGTGGCTCCATCATTACTGTCGGTCCTCGATGAAGGTAGATGTTCTATAGGCTTAAGCACCTTGAAGATGCCTTTTACCCCTTTCCATATCTTGGTGAAGAATGTTTCTCTCTTTTTTTTCTACTTCAACAACCTTTTCTCTGACTCTTGAAGGGTCCAGTGTGATATTTCCAAGGTAGAATATGCTCTTTCCAATTTGGTAACCCTAGCAGCTTGCTTTTTCAGCTCCTCCTGATATGTTTCATAGTTGGACTGAGACGCATATGAATGGAGAGTAGTGGAGGATTCTCCAAGTCCTTGCGTAGTCCTAGAGTATGTTCCCTGATAGTAGAAATTCTATCAAAGAATTCTGGGAACCTTACTGGGGCTTTGTCTAAAGAAATACTCCATTCTAGGTGTATCTTGGACATTGGGAGGTTCTTGTAATACTGGTAGTGGCTTTCTAGAAACAAGGCTCTGGATTCATCTAAGTCTCCCATTCTATAGCTAAGTACCTGTATGTAGTACACTTTGGACCATTTTTAATATTTTCAAAGCAAAATAAATTCTAGATTAATAAGGAAGTACATATGGCACTATTTTAGGAGATTCGGGGGTGAAAAATAGATGTACAAAAATTTGGGTTCTATAGGAAGCTGTCCTCAGGTATAGAGATCAGAGAGCATGTACCGTGATTGCGGTACTGCAGTCGCGGTCACCAAGACTGCAGTCGTGATACTTGAGACTACATCCAATAGTTCTCCCATTGCTCAAAAGACACGAACTTAACACCAACTTTGTCCTCCAATTAGGTGTACAACATCATGATCAAATAAAATAACCATAGATAACAATATTTCAGCCCCAAATTTGAAGGAATTCATGTTGGACTCATTTGGTCAATGAATGGACACCTATTATACACATCAATTATAATCAATCTAGGTTTGTATATGGGTACTCAAGACTTCCCCAAGTGACATGTAGATGCTCCACAACTGCTAACCATAATTATAATACAAATAAGCATAGTTTTGGCATTGTAACACTATTTCCAGCTCATTTCTAGCTACATATCCTAAGCCTACAATAATAGTGAATATAAAGGAGTTTGAGACTACATACCCAATAACTTATGCAAAAGGTTTGAAATGAAACCTTGGATACTCTTGAGAGGCCACAAATTAGAGAGAAATTATGACACAATTTTAAACTAAGGTGCATGGGAGCATGACATTTGGATGGTATTTTTAATATGAGCTAAACCGCGATCATAGTCTAAGTTGTGCGAAAGCAATCACATGGTCTCCACGATCATGGAAGAATGGACTGCAGTTGCGATAACCGAGACCAAACATCCGAGATTCCTGCATGTCTTGCTTAGTCCATTTGCTAAATTCACATATCCCTTCTTTCCTAATTCAACCAAAATGCCCCTAAGAACCAATACTTTATGGACTATGAGTGTGTATAAACAACATCACAAATCAAAATCTACCCTAGCATGCGTAAACAAAAGGATACAGGCCACTTTTTTATGGTATGATGGGTTTCCTTCCATCTAGCACTTAGTTTAACATCACAGCACGACGGTTTCACTCCTTCCCTTTATGTATCTACTTAGAAAATTTGAATCTCTATCCCAAATTTTTCTTAATATGTAATGAGTGGCAGAGGGACAGAAAATTCAAATCTTCCAAGATGAAACATGGAATAGGTGGTAAAATGGAAAGAAAGCTCTGATCTTGCCATTTTAAGTACTTGAACTTTTTACCAAACTTCACATCAATTTTTCAGATTTTATCCTTGGTAAAAGTAAGCACATCAATGAGCCATTCCTTGTACTTCAGAAGTTGAGCATCTTGGCCTTTGATGGATGGGGCTCCATGTTCTCCTTCGGAATGACAAACTCCAAAATGCAAGAGTCGAACTCCACCTCCCCACACTTCTCTATTTGGTCAAAAGGATAGATCCTCATCATATACTCTATGGCCAATGTTGAAGAGTGGTTTGAACGAGGTCCAACACCTAACTTTGGGTTAGCTTTCTCTAAAGCACCGTCACCCCGAAATGAGCTAGAGTCATCATAAGAGGTTTGGTTTTCCTCTTCTTTGGACTCTAGTCTCATTTTCTTTATTATGAATTATTCTCCCTTATATGAGTAGGATGATTGGTAAGTCATTGAGGAATCTTTGCTACAAAGCTCATAACATAGCTTGGTTTCTCTTCATGATAACACTCCTTTGAGTAGTGGGAAATGTAGTGATAGTTTCAATCTTTTCTTCTTTTCCCAATATATCTTCCTTGACATTTGTCCATTATTTGTACATGTATTCCATATTCTCCCCCATTGCATCTAACCGATTCAAAATGGCTAGTAACCTTAGGTCACAACTACTGGACTCGGTGCATTATTCTTCCAGTTTTCTATCATATGACCGAAAAAAATCATAAAAAAAACTAGCAATTTGATTAGTATAATAGAGGTAGAGGGTGTTTGGATACTCTTCCCAAAGTCCTTGTAGTCATCCACATATAGGGCAACCATAATCCCAATTGGATTGAGATGGTGAAATCTCTGCCCGAAGAGAATACTTAAAATCTCTCCTGAAGTGTGGTCCATAACAATTCAAACATAAGGGGTCACGATATGACTTTCAATTATTAAAATCATATTTGATTGAAGATTCCATCACCAAAAGTAAAAATAAAATATAATCTACCTACAGAGAAAATCACAAACACATATATACGAGCTTAAATTCAAGAAAGTGGCTAAAATTCCAAACTAACTCAATACACCAAATTATTCCCCGGCAACGACGCTATTTTTGATAACGCTCAACTTATATATCAATTAAGTGAAAGACGTTCGTCGTCAATATATTTAGCCAACTTTGGAGTCGGGGTCGAATCCACAAGGAATAATGTGAGTGGCGATCAAATTAATTCAAAATGATAGATTTAAGTTAAATTTAAACAAATGTTACAACAAAGATAAAATGAAGGAGGTGAATTCCTACACTAGTGTTTCTTTTTAGAATTTTCTAGTATAAATTCGGGGCTATGAATAATTAGAGTTTTAAAAATTATGCATGGATCTTGAGATTGTGTGTTACTAAGGGAGTGACATGTGGGAGATAATTATCAACATCACTTTAGTAATTCAAATAAGGGTAGGCTTGGTTATAGGTTTTGATGTTAGCCTTTCAACAAAATACCAAACTCTCATCCATAGATTCTTTCGAAAATGATCAACATTAGCAACTACAACCTCAATCAAGGCATCACTATTTCTGGGATGACACCCATGGCATAGTTAACCTCACATTCTCCCTTATGTCTAAGATAGTGAAAATTTAGCAAACTACACATAATTATCTATCATTGCTTTGGTCCTCATATCCCTCTTTCGAGGATGATATGGATTTATAAAGTTCACCCAGAACCCTTCATTCAAAGATGGTATTAAACTTTTTAGAGCTTGAAGCTTTCGCTCATTAAACCCATGTGGGTATTTGGAGTTTTCACCCATCAAATCCCAATAAAAATAGCATAGCAATAATAGAACCCATAAACATGAACTATAAAATAGATGCTAGCAATCACAATCCACACACTTTAATCCCTATTCACACACAACCCCAAGAGGGAGATTTAGCTACACATAAGATAAACAAGCATAGATATACCCATAATATCCATTGAATCAAAGTTTTAGAAGATCTAACCGAATGTTACTTCAAACTTGGATCTCCCACAATATCAATAATGGAAGTGAGCAAATATTCCACTTAGAAAGTCTCCAATGTATTATTTACCCAATATTTAAACAATAGTTTCTTCTCCAAAAATTGAGGATACAAAGTCTCAAGCCAAAACCTAGAAAATTGGGGAAGAAGTAAAATGATGGAATGAATGATGAATCAAATTAGGTTTTGAGTATTTTTTTCATATTGCGATCGGCATGTGCATTTACAAATTTTCCCCTGGGTTGATTCCTCTCATTGGTCATGATCGCGGGTATTTGAATGCGTCTATGTAATACCCCATAAAATTTTTCATCAAAATTTTATGCGTAAACATATTGGATCCTATCTTTGAGAATGATTTATAATTTATTTGAGTGTCATTTTTTGGATTTAGACCCACCATTTTGTAGAGAATTGAATAATATTTCCAACGATATATGGATCACCTAAAACGGACACTCGAGCGATGAGTTACGACCATTCCGATTGAACTGTGAACAGTAAAATATATAGAAAAAAATACTGCAGCCAGGCGATTTTTTTGGTCAACTTCAAACAATCATAAATCCTTGTACATAATGAAATGTGTGAGATGCTATATATCAACGAAAATTCCCGAAAGTCTTCTTTCCAATAAAATTGGTTTCATCCAATCTGGACATCGAAGTAAAAAGTTATGGACAATTTACTTTAGCCTATCGGATAGATCACTGAAGCACTGATTCGGGTTTTATTTGTTTCTTAGGGAAATTTTGGTCTTTCACCACTCTTTTAAACCTCTATAAATACCCCGTTCAAGAATTCCTTCCGTCAATCTCTTCCGGCCATAAAATCTAAGGTATGCAAGTGTTTATCTATGGACTCCTTTTGTCCATAGAGTCCACGAATCCCTTTTTGAAATTTCAAGTTATGTATATATATATATATTTTCTAGACTTTGATGATGTGTATATATATATGTTGATTGATATTTAATGGTTGAGATATATATGAGGATTATGTATGTTACTTGATATATATATATATATGATGATTATGTATGTTGGTTGATATATATATATGTGTGGTGATGGTATATGTTGGTTGATACATGCATGTGATGATTAAGTGTGTTGGATGAGATATATGGCGTGGCGGAAAACTTGAGAATTTGATGAATTCACTGATACCTAAAAGTGCATGTAAGGTTTTTGTGGAATTGTCTAAGAGGCTATAAATTTACGTTATTAGGATATAATAAGTTCTAAATGACTAGAATACTTTCTATGTATATGTTCAACATGAACTCCATGTTATTATCTAAAATTGGGGATATTGTGTGAAAGGCTTATGATATGGTTGTAAGTGCGGACAAGGGATTTAGTTGGGGGAATTAAGATGAATGATGGTGTTGTAGCACATGTAATTATTCATACTGACCTATGCCTAAATGGTGCATGCAAGGTAATTGTAGAAATGCCTAGTTAAAGAAGAATGGATCGTATGACCCCTTGTGATCGAAGTGATGAGTTCATACCATACTTACATGGTACTTGTTTACTATGATGCTTAAGGGAAATGGTAATGCCATTAGACCACGCTAAGTGTGAAATATCTAATTATGGGTCAAATTGCATATATCAACATCTTAAAGCAAAAAGCCTTGAGAAGTTAACCATGATGTGTTGAATGTATGTTATTTGTGTGTATCCCGATTGGATAAACTATGTTATATTGTATTCTTCCTTAACCATATGCATCCTTTTTGAATGATCTACGATGTAATGGCATGAGATCCTAATACTTATATATGAATATGATCTTCAAATGATTGGTGTGAGGTGTTAATGAATGCATGGTGCATGATGGCCTGTGGGCATGTGAGTATGCGTTGTTGTATACTACGTATTACTTATGTTATTGATTTCTGGGGGTACGTATGCCCGAAATAGTCTGCTGGTCTAGAGCTGAGTCAGTTCTGCGATAATCTTAGTCATGCTATGATCGATGAATTTTTGATGATTTGAGAACTTAACATGAATTCCATGAGAACTTAGTATGTGCGGTTTTGAACAAGAATATCTTTTCATTCTTATGCCGAAAGAATTGATTTTATCATTAGAATTTCATGATTTTGTAAAGTGGGTAAATACCCAAGATGTTTTAATGACGAATTATGAGATTATGAAAAATATAAATTGTTTAAGCTTTGATGTACATGATTACTTTATTATTCCCAAGTTATGATTTGATATGGTGAATTTCATATTTCTACCATGAGTTGATATTTCAAGTGTTTTCAAGATATGATTTATGGAACTTTGAATCATCCAATATTGGTATACATAATAACCTTATTATCTTGTTTTCTTGAATTGAGATTTTATACCATAAATTGCATACCACAACTATGAGATTATTTTTTTGAGGATTCTTGATATAAGAGCCATGATTTGAGTTACATTACGACATACAAAATCTTACTATTATTTGAAGATCTTAAATGCTTTTCAAAAGCTATTGTCATGATTTGAATATTGGAATGAAAGAATGATCATTTGAGAATATTGATTTGTATCCGCAGAGTCGGGATGATTTATATTGATTTTAAGATCTCAGAGATGAAATACTGTGTTATTGATACCATGTTGATGTTGAGAAAAATTAAAATGTTTTGAGCTAAAATGTGTTGAGTTAGGAATCCACAAATTGATATGATTTGCTAAATGAGAAAGTGATTTGATTTGGTCTTTATGATAGACCCTTGTGATGTTGTGGTGAATTTCCTAATGCGTTCTGAGCTAGTCGGGGAGTATTACTTAGCACCGAGAGGAAAATTTGGTATTTCCCCAAACCTATGTGCCACCGTAGGGTTTGTTGATGATGATATTATTGGCCAGAGAGCCGAATTATGATTATGAAAGCTTTAAGGTTGTACTCCCTGGCAAGATTACAACACTCCCGGTGATGTTGGGTATATTTATACATCTAAGCACCATAACTTACCCATGTTTTAGCTAAGTTTTGAGGATCAAATACATAATTCTTGCACTTTTAGTCTATTTTTAGTTAACTGAGCTGACCTATGTGATTAGCATGCTTTTCAGGTACTAATGAGGAAAATTACATCACTTTGGGGACCTGTGGATAGCAAAGGAAACTTCACATAAAAAGGAAAACAGCTTTTGGACTGAATGTGATGTATAGGAACTTTTTCCCGGGCAAACTCAATATTTTTAAATAGTTAAGGATGCAGTAGCAATTTATTAGAAAAGGATGTTATTAAAAGCCTTATGGCTGAATTTTTAGGGATTATTGACATTCTGTATTATTTTGAAAATAAGAGAAAGCGTCTTCGCTTGAGGACGGAGAGAGAGAGAAATGCTTTTCTCTCTTATTTTCTCTATTCATCATTACCACCAAGATCGTTCTAAGTTTTGGTATGATGAATATTTCTATTGTGATTTCCATTTTATTCATGAGTAGCTAAGTTTATTTGTTAGGGTTATGGAAACCTTGTAGTATACTCTCTATTGCTATAGGTTTTTGAATTTATGATGTGTTAATCCACTTATATCATTACTCTCTTCATTTTGATTGAATTCTCGTGGTTGCAAACATAGGGAATGCGCCATTATAGCAATAACTTGTTTGATAGAAAAGTTACTATTTGGAAAAGAGAGTGTGACAAGAAAATAGGATTTCCAACCTCTATTTTACATGTTAATGCCTTAGGAGGATTAACTTCTTGGAGAGTTCGTACGATTGGTTATACACTTTGGATTCGAAAGAACTAAGGTGAATAAATCCTTGATGGTTGAGAAACACTTGGATTTAGAATTAGAATACATCTCTCTATAAGTGCATGCATGTATAAAATCCTTATTACTCATAGTTAATAGAGAAGTAGAAGCTACAAGGTGGACATAACCCTAATTTGTCATTCTCTGTGATCAAATATTATTACACATATCATCTCATTGTTACACCAATAATATTATTGTGCACCTAAACTGAAACCCCCTTACCTTGGAACCTTCGATCAACAGTCTAATAATAATCGCAATACTTAGTGATCATAGTATTCTCTGTAGGATTCGACACCCAACCCAGTTGGGTTCTATATTTGACAGCGACCACTTGCACTTTCTAGGAGGGAAAACATTGGTATTCCACATGGCTTACATGGAGTTTTCGGTTATAGAAAACTCCCATGTCCATAAGAGTATGTTTCTTGAACTATCAAGTCGCTCCGAGTCTTGAGTTGATGAGTTTGGTTGTGTATGATGAGTCATGAGAATTTATGATGAATATTGGTGATTTTATGATGATTTATGGGATTTTACTTATGTTTTCCTCTCTATAATATTATGAGAAGTATGGATAATAAAATTCAAGCCATGTGAGTTTCATTTTTCATACGTATGTTTTACGAAATCAAAGATATTATTCAAATTATTGCGTGCACCCCCACATATTCAGTTGCTTATGAGGAGTCATGGTGAGTTATGTAACTACTTCCCACGGTTTCTGTGTTAGTATAAATCTTCAGGAGCTAGGGGTGTGAGTGTATTTGATTGATCGGTGTTGGTATCGTGTGATTCAGTAATGTAGTACCCCAGTGCAGTAGTGAGTTCCGAGGATAGTAAAATGGTATGCAAGCTGTGGTATCTGGAATCGTTATAATTGTTATAGTGGTTGTGAACTGTGTATTCATATATGTGTACTCATTCCATATTCTCATGATTATTTTTTTGATTAAATATTCATGCATAAGCCCTTGCATTTAGCCTTCCCTACTTGCATACTCAGTACATCTTAGTACCGACGCATTCGCGCTATGGTGTTCTTTTATTTTGGGGCACCATAGGTTCAGAGGAGTGAAACTTGGAGCATCTTAGAAGTCACTTGTATAGTAGCAGTGGGTGCAACAGTGAGTACTTATCATCCGAGGATGTTGTTATTACAATATTTGATTTTAGTAGACGGAGTTAGTTAGGGGAATCGTCCCTTCAACTTCACAGTTCAGGAAGTGTAGAAGCTTTTCAGACAGATGTATTAGTGTGTGGTTTAAGGTATTGTATATTTCTAGATGTTTGAACCTTATGGCAAGTGTTAGCCAATTTACGCATGTATTTTATTATATTATGCAGTGAATAGGTACAAATATCAGAAAAAGGGTTAGTTTGTGGTCCTTCAGGATCATAAGCACCGTGTGGCGTTCTGGTTCTTGGAAATTGGGGCGTTACAGTCTACAGCTACCCAACCGTGGCTAGCATCCATGACCACGGTTGGAAGACTCTTACTTGACTGTCGCGATTGCAGTCACTGACCGCGACCGCGGTACCCGAGGCTCTTCTTTTCTGAGTGTTCAACTACACTTTTCTCGCTCCCTTTTTGATCATTTTTAGCTTCATTCCATATCTTCTAATCTCTTCGACCTTATGCCTGCAAAATATGGATATTAGTTCATTCAGTCACAACTATGCCTCATTTATTGATTCAAAACAAAGTAATGTGAATGAATAATAAGCATGAAATAGTGGTAAAATTACCACTCATCACCTATCGTGCTCATATTAAACTATAACTCGGAATCCTATTTTCCGCGAGAAAAAAAGAGAAAGAAATGCATGTTTTTTGTTCTAAAATAAACATGTGTTGTTTTTTATTTTTCTTCTAGGAATTTTCCTAGCCTAGAAATTTAATTAGTTTTCTATTTAGTACTTCTCCATCTAAGTATTAAGTAGAGAACATCTGTTAATTTGGGATCACCGTAGAAGACTGCATAATCGATGATGGACTTGCTTCAAGATCCCTGCTCATGATACCTGCTCATGCTTCAAAAGGCATTTCTTTGTTAATATTAGCACACTTTATGTGAACTACATATTTATATTTGTTGTCTATACTTCATGTAATCATTATGATTTTGAAATAATTTTTCTATGTACAATTTTTCACCAATCGACTTTGCGAATCTAGATTATATCTTTAAAAATAATCTAGACATGCCGTACATGTGTGCGATAGGGTTAACTTTATTTCATAGTTTTTTTGTCTTATTGAAAATCATGTAAAGTTTCATATTCGATTATTTGGCATTGAATGCTGTGTTATATAAAATCATGTTTAGCCCAATGTTCTTGAATTATTATCATAATAAATAAATAGGTTAAATTAAGATATCCTAGTGTTGGGGGGACTAAACAAGATATCTTAATAATAATTTTTTGTGAAAAATTTCAAATAAAATTTTGAAAGAAAATTCAATTGGTAATAAGAGTTCATACTCATGAATACCAAGATTAAATAGTAATAAAGTACTAAGTTTATGTGTTGACTAAGACCTTCCTTCCTATTGGATGAATTTAATACAAGACATTTCGAATTTAATCGCTAGTTTGATTATTTGTATTAATTCTTTTAAACTAAGTAATAACTCTCTTAAACTTAGTAATATATGATTGGATCAATGTAACTAGTGTTTGATTTTCACTTGACCTAAACTAATAGTAGACTCTCTATCTGAGTTAGGTCCGTAAAAGCTCATGGAGTAAATAATCAGTCATTATATATTTATATTGCATGAGTAGTTCTCCAATCTCATCGATTGACTATTTGAGATGCATATATATATATATATATGTATGTATGTATGCGATGAGTTTGAATTCAACTATTCAATGTTTGTATGACTATTTTGATGCTCTATCTAATGTTTTTAAAATCTTAGATTCAGTGTATATTCTTTTACCTCCCTTAGCACTATTTTAGATTAAAATAAATTTAAGAATCATAATTTAGTTGAGAAAGGTTCTACTTCTAAATCGTAAGATGGAAAGAAGAAGAAAAAGACTAACAATGCTAAGAAATCTATAGCTCTAACTAGCAGCATAAAAATATCTAATGGCAACTATTTTAATTGCAAAATGCCAGGCCATAGAAAAACACATTGTCTAATTTCACTAGCCAAGAAAAAAATAAGATAGCTTCACTTTCATTTGTCATTTAAACGTGTTGAGCGATTGTTTCTATCATATCATGGTGTGTAGATTCAAGAGTCAATGATAATATCTCCACTACTTGCAGGGGTTTTAAAAAATGTGCAAGCTGAATAGAGGTGAAGTTAGTATTTTTCAAGCTGATGGTTCAACAGCTCCAATTTTAGCATTCAAAAATACTAATATATTGTTTGGTAGTGGTGAAATTTTAATTTTAAGACATTTATATGCACTCGCTGTTAGAAGAAATTTGATTTCATTTTATTGAGCTTTAAGATATGGTTCTGATGTTAATTTTTCTGATAACGATTATGTTATTATCTATAATAAACATTTTATCTCTGTTGGTACATTTATTGATGGTCTTTTTATTATTAATATCTCTCCTGGACTGCAACTAACTATTGAATTGAATAACGTTAATCTTTCAAGTAAAAGACAATGTTCTTATTAGTTTAATGAAATTTATTTATGGCATTTGCATCTATGTTATATAAATTAATACAGGATTTTGAGGTTGATTCGAGATGGACTTTTAGGTTCATTAAAAGTAGAGGCACTACCAAAATGTGAATCCTATTTAAAAGAAAAACTGACGAAGAGATATTTTTCCACAAAACAAAATAGAGCAAATGATAAATTAGAGTTAATTCCTTTTGATTTGTGTGGCCCAATAAACATTCAAATGAGAGGTGGTTATAAGTATTTCATGACTTTCATTGATGAATACTCAAAATATGAATATGTTTATTTGTTGTATTGTAAGTCTGAATGTTTTGAGAAATTCAAAGAATTTAATACAGAATGGAGAAATGACCCAGGAAATATATCAAGTTCCTATGATCTAATAGTGGTGATGAATACCTCTCCAATGAGTTCATTAGTTACTTAATAGAATAAGGAATTACGTCTCAAATGTCTTCACCTAGAACTCCACTATAGAATGATCTAGCAGAAATAAGAAACACGACTTTTAAAAAATATTAGATTTATGATGAGTTACTATGATTTGCCTTTTTCGTTTTAGGATTATGCATTAGAAACTGAAAATTATATTTTGAACTTCGTTCCTTTTAAGTTGGTACGTGTAACACTCATAGAACTATGGACTTCGCACAAACTAAGTCTGAAACATGTTTGAACTTCGGGATGTCCAACACATATGTTGATAGAAAATGCAGCAAAGTTAGAACCAAGATTAGAAGTAATTGTTTTTATTGGGTACCCTAAAGGAATGAAAGGTGTTCTATTTTACAATCCTAAAGAAAATAAGTCGTTGTAAGTACCAACGTCAAGTTTGTAGATTTTTTTTAACAAATCACAATCCGAGAAGTAAACTAGTTTACATAAATTAAGCAAAGAAGTAACGAATCAACCTACTGACGATAATGAAAATCAAATTCAGATGCTAGATGTCAAAGTTAACATACCACTGCATTTTAGTAGTGGGATAAATGTTAATAGGCATACAGTTTCACAAGTACAAGTTCTGCAAAATCCATTGCATCAAAATTCTGAGGGTGCACTAGAGAAAAAAATTATTGATGTCCCAACATTGCATGGTGATGATAATAACATAGAGACTCAAAATCCAGTAAATTATGTGGTTCAATCACAAGATCATAATGGTACAGTTATTTCTATACGGACCCATACAACTGAAGTGCCTCATCATAGTGGAAGAGAGATAAGAAAATTATCTCGATATGTACTCTTGGGAGTGTCTTCTTATAGAATCCTTAAGGAGTTTTATATCAAATCCATGAATTTTTACAAAGCACTACAAGATAAAGTTTCAGACAAATAGACTATTGTTAAGAAATAACAAATGGACTCCATGTACTCTAATAAAGTCCGAGATCTTGTAGGACAGCTGTTGGCAGAGTAAACCCATTAAAAACAAGTGTATATATAATAAATAGATAGTAGTAGATGGAAAAGTGCAAACTTATAAAGCTAGGCTTGTTGCAAAGGAATTTACTCAGAAAGAAGGGATCAATTATGAGAAAAACTTTTTTCTTGTAGCCATGCTTAAGTTTATTAGAATTCTATTATCCATTGCTTCTTATTATAATTATGAAGATTTGAAAAAATGGATATCAAGAAAATTTTCCTTAATGAAAATCTTGATAAGAGCATTTTTATGCGACAACCAGATGGTTTCATTGAAAAAGACAAAGAACACATATTTTGCAAGCTTAAGAGATCTGGTTATGGATTAAAGTAACCTTATTAGGCATGGAACACTTTTTTTAATAATATAGTTAAGACTTTTAATTTTGAGCAATGTCTTGATAAGTCTTGTGTATACAAAAAGTGGAAAAGAAACAAAGTGGTGTTTCTAATATTGTATGTAGATGATATCGTGTTCATAGAAAATAATGTGGTCTTATTGAATTTAATTAAGGAATGGTTATCCAGTAATTATGATAAGAAAGATTTGAGAGAATATACTCACATCCTTGGGATCAAGGTTTTACGTGATCACCAGAAAATGATGTTAGGCTTATCTCAAGGTTTTTGTATTGATACAACTTTTATCAGGTTCAGCATACATTCTTTCAAGAAAGAATTTTTTTATTTTAGACATTAAATTTCTATTTTTAAGGATCAATGTCCTAAGACAGGTTAGGAGATAAAAAATATGAATATAGTTCCTTATGCATCAGTTATGGGAAGTCTCATGTGTGTAATGTTGTTCACTAGACCTGATATCTATTTTGTCGTAGGCATAGTTAGCTAATTTCAGTCTAACTCTGGAAAGTAACACTGTAAAAAAGTTAAGTATACAATAAAGTACCTTAAAAGGACTAGGAATTGTATGCTACCATTTGAATATGTTGGTTCTAATAGGGTACAAAACTCAAATTTCTAGTCTAGAAATTCGACCTCTGGACATGTGATTACTTTAGGGGGTGCAACCGCTGTTTGGAGGATCATCAAGCAAACTTGTGTTGCTGGTTCCATCATGGAAGCATAGAATGCTGCAGCCTCTGATGCAGCTAAGATGACAGTATGTCTCATAAACTTTATCAAAGACTTAGCAGTTGTTCTCGCCATAGAAGTGTCACTTACAATTTATTGTGACAATAATGGTGGGTTGCAAATTCAAATAAACCATAGATCCATAAGAAGGAAAAATACATTGAGCATAAATATTATTTTATTTAAAAAATAGTGCAAAAGAGAGATTCAGTGCTTACAAAGATTGCATCAAAAACAATATGGTAGATCCTTTTACAAATTTTTATCGCAGAAGCCTTTTGAAAGGCAAGTAGAATGTTTGGGTGTTAGAGTTGTTGATGCATGGTTATGAATCTAAGTAAGAGATTGTTAGGACATATTATAAACCATATGTTTTGATATAATATTATTTATTAAATCACTATTTATTTATTTATTTATTTTATTCAATAAATTGAAACATTAAATAGATCCTTGACATATATGTGTCCTCAACTTATGTAATAGATGATTTATTGTATAGAGTTTAAGTTTATACATAGAAGATTAAATCTTCGATTCTTATAAGTTAAAAGTTATAGTTCATAATCATAGATGAAAATTTAGGCAAATTATAAAAATGATTGTAGCGCGAGATTAAATATAATTTATCTTTGTTACGAGAATAATATAGTTCTAACTTCTCATGGTAATAATTTTGTATGTATTGAACAAGATCAAGAAGAGATAGTTATTTTAGATTGACTGATAAAACTATATTTTCTGAAAAATTAAATATACTTATATTCTCAATCTTGCTATAACTACTATGATCTGTATACATTACTTATCATTTTAATTTATTACAACAACAACAACAAACCCAGTGTATTCCCACATAATGGGGTCTGGGGGGGGGTAAGATGTATGCAGTCCATACCTCTACCTCTAAAGAAGTAGAAAGGCTGTTTCCGATAGACCCCCGGCTCGAGACACGAGATACTACACAAATACATAGTAAATCATAGAACAAGATGTCATAACATAAATACGACACCCATAAGTAATAAAAAACAGAGAAAAGCAAACAGATACGTAATAAAACATGAAACAAGGTATCATAACAAGAATAATACCCCCACTAAGTAATTCCCTACACTAGCGACCCAGATCTTCCTATCTAGGGTCATGTCCTCGGTGAGCTGTAACTGCTCCATGTCCCGCCTAATCACCTCACCCCAGTACTTCTTCGGCCTACCCCTACCCCGCCTAAAACCATCCAAAGCTAGCCTCTCACACCTACGAACCGGGGCATCTATGCCTCTCCTCCTCACGTGTCCGAACCATCTCAATCGGACTTCCTGCATCTTATACTCCACTGGAGTCACACCAACCTTCTCCCTGATAGTCTCATTCCGAACTCTATCCCCTCTAGTCATCCCACACATCCAACGTAACATCCGCATTTCTGCCACCTTCATTTTTTGAATGTGGGAGTTTTAACTGGCCAACACTCCGCTCCATACAACATGGCCGGACGGACTACCACCCTATAGAATTTGCCTTTAAGCTTGGGCGGCACCTTCTTATCACACAACACCCTGACGCAAGCTTCCACTTCATCAATCCCGCCTCAATATGGTGTGAGACATCCTCGTCAATCTCACCGTTACGCTGAATCACAGACCCGAGATACTTGAAACTATCCCTCTTACATACCTCCTGTGACTCCAACTTCACTACCACCTCATTCTCCAGCCTTACGTCATTAAACTTGTATTCTAAATACTCTGTCTTGCTTCTGATCAACCTGAACCCTTTAGACTCAAGAGTTTGTCTCCACACCTCTAATTTTTCATTCACACCCCTCCCGTCTCATCAATCAAAACTACATCATCTGCAAAAAGAATACACCAAGGCACTTCTCCTTGAATACGCCGCGTCAATACATCCATCACCAAAGTAAACAAAAAGGGACTAAGAGTAGATCCCTGATGCAATCCTGTCAAGACAGTGAAATGCTCTGAGTCTCCTCCCGCCATCCTCACCTGAGTTTTCACTCCATCATACATGTCCTTAATTGCTCTGATATATGCCAGCGGGACTCTACTCACCTCCAAGCATCTCTAAAGCACCTCCCTGGGAACTTTGTCGTATGCCTTCTCCAGGTCGATAAACACCATGTGCAGGTCCTTCTTCCTTTCCATATACTGCTCCACCAGCCTCCGTACCAGGTGAATTGCCTCCCTCATCGAGCGGCTAGGCATAAATCCAAACTGGTTTTCCGAAATAGACACTATCCGTCTCAGCCTCACCTCGACCACTCTCTCCCAAATCTTCATAGAGTGACTCAATAACTTAATCCCTCTATAGTTATTGCAACTCTAAATGTCACCCTTATTCTTATAAAGAGGGATCATGGTACTCCACCTCCAAGCCTCGGGCATTTTTTCCGTCTTAAAGATTTTGTTAAACAATCCAGTCAACCACCTTACACCAGCCTCTCCAGCGAACTTCCAAAAATCTACCGGTATCTCATCTGGCCCCGTCGCCCTACCCCTTCGCATCCTGCGAACAACCTCTCTAACCTCTTCTACCTTAAAATGTCTACAATACCTAAAATCCCGACACTCCTCTGAGTGCTCCAAATCCCCTAACACAATAGCTCTATCCCCTTCGTCATTCAAGAGCCTATGAAAATACGACTGCCATCTATTCTTAATGTGGCCGTCTTCCACCAACACTGTACCATCCTCCCCCTTAATGAACTTCACCTGGTCGAGGTCACGACCCTTCCTCTCCCTATCCTTAGCGAGTCTAAACAACTTTTTTCCCCTCCTTTCCCCTGTAACCCTGCATACAAGCTCTCAAAAGCGACCGTCTTAGCCGCCGTAACTGCTAACTTAGCCTCCTTCCTAGATAACTTGTACTCTTTCCTGTTTACCCGCTTCTCTTCTTCATCCTTACTCTCAACCAACTTAGCATACGCCCCTTTCTTGGTCCCCACATTCTTCTTAACCTCTTCATTCCACCACCAATCCCCCCGATGATGCCCGGCCCGACCCCTAGAAATACCCAACACCTCACTTGCATTCTCCCTGATGCACCTAGCCACCCTATCCCACATACTATCCACATCCCCCCTACACTCCCACACCCCCATTCCCGCCAACTTCTCCCCTATCTCCCATGCATTCACTGGCTTCAAGCCGCCCCACTTAATTCTAAGTCTACACTCCTCACCCCTCTTCTTTCTATTCTTCTTTATATCCAAATCCATAACCAAGAGCCTATGCTGAGTCGAAAGATTCTCACTCGGGATGACCTTACAGTCCGTACACAACACCCTATCCCCTTTCCTAAGCAACAAAAAGTCAATCTGGGTCTTGGCTATCGCGCTTTGAAAGGTGATCAGGTGATCGTCCTTCTTCGGGAAGCCCGAGTTCACCACCACCAGCCCAAAGGACCTCGCAAAATCCAATAGAGTAGCCCCCTCTTCATTTCTTTTCCCAAAACCAAAACCACCATGAACATCACCAAAGCCTCCCGGAAATGCCCCGATGTGCCCTTTGAAATCTCCTGCTACAACAATCTTCTCCGAGATAGGCACACCTCTCACCACCTCATCCAAAGCCTCCCAAAACCGCATCTTCTCTTCCCCCTCCAAGTCCACTTGCAGCGCATAAGCACTACACACGTTCAGGGTAAACCCCCGAATGACCAACTTAATAGTCATCAACCTATCGATGATCCTCTTTACCTCTACTACCTGATCTCTAATCTCTTCATCTACTAAGATGCCAACTCCATTCCTACGCCTCTCGCTCCTAAAGTACCAAAGCTTGTAACCATCCACATCCCTAGCCTTAGACCCTACCCACTTGGTCTCTTGAACACACACGATATTAATCTTCCTCTTTCTAAGAATCTTCACAAGCTCTATGGACTTACCCTGAAGAGTCCCTATATTCCAAGACCCAACCCTCAGCCTACCATCACTATCCACACGTCTTTCTCTACCACCCCTGAGGCTAAACCCTGGCCTCCCTCCCACTCCTGCCATTTCCTCTTACCCAGCCCCCATAACAGCACCCCGCCCCAAACCCTCGGACATGACCCTATCCAACCATCAAAGCCCACAGCCACTACTACAAGAAAATAAAAGAAAATACAAACAATGGTAGTAACAAAGCAGCAGGAAGAAATACAAGGCTCAAACAAATTCGAAGAAATAATCAACAAACAAAACTAAACTCAAATAGAGAAAAAACACCAATGGCCTCAACACCCAAAACCCCAAAAACAGAGCCCCAAGCCGATAACCCAATAAAAAGCAGTGCAAGAAACGACAACAGAAAATATCAACAAATCAAACGCAAGTCAAGATACAGGAGATAATACTAGCATAATACTAAGAATGAAATAACAAAGGTTAGAAGTCACCGGGTTACGCTTGTAGACCAAGTTCTCCTTTCCTGTGAACACCAAATCCAGCCAGATTTGGCCTGTAGATGATGTGGCGACAGTGGGGTTTTTTCGGCGATGTGATGGTCGCCGTAGGCGTACGTGTATGTTTTCCATTGGGTTTGTGCGTAGATCTGTATGTGCGGGATGTGGGTCGCTGATTTTGGATTGGATACCGGCATGTTTCATTGGGAATGGGGAGAAGGGGGGTCACTGGCGACGGGAAAGGGATGGCAGCCACGGGGTTTCACCGGATTTGGTATTTTTTTAGTGTGATAGTGGGTGGCAGTGAAAGGGAAAAGGGAGAGGTAGTGGCGGCACCGGCGAGAGGGGGTCAACAGAATCTGGGAGAGGGGCGTGGGCGGCGCTGGATCCGGCGATTAATGAGGGTGGGTGACGCGCTCCGGCAAGGCAATATTTTCCAATGAATTTTTTTGGTAACTTACGGTTTTCCCCAGTCCAAAGGAAAATCGAAAGTTCTTCTTCCCAATTTTCAAGTCAAGAACAAAAAATTAACCATGCAAACATTTGTAACTTCTCCAAAGAGGCTATTGAATTAGTATATTAGGCAACTTCTAAGCAAGTAGGAAAATCTGAATTTCTAGATGTTTGAGAAGAGACAAGTTAGAGAGCCATTTGGTAACTCATCATTTTAATTTATTAAAAGGTGAGATTCTAAGATAAGTGAACATTCCAGGTAGACTGAATGATAATAATAGATATTAGTGAAATAATAAGTTAGTTGATAGAATTCATGTATCAGTATAGAGATTGATGATACACCTTTTATGAGAAGCTTATAAGTTTTCATATGTAAACCTATTGGTGGATTTATGAATTCAACATATGAAATAAGTTAAGAATTTTATAATGGAATTTAATAATTATACTAGATTCATCAGTAATTTGGTTTATCGATTAGTATCTATAATTTTAACATGTGAAATTACATAAGTGCTTAATAAATAATTTTGAAATAAAAATAAATGAATGCAGTTATGAATTTTGATGAAAAGATTATAATTTGTTATGGTAAGAGTAATTCAAATTGATATTTTGAATTATTTTCATAGTATGGAGTCTCAGTAATTAATTTTGTGATCTCTACAATGCCCATATTAAATTAGAACTCAAAATCCTATTTTCTACGGAATAAGGGAGACATAAACACATGTTTCTTGTTTCAAAATAAACATGTATTGTTTATTATTTTTTTCCTTAGACTGAGAGAGTATCTCTATAAATAGGGATTCCCCTAGTCTAGAAATTTAATCAGTTTTTTATTCAGTACTTTCCCACCCAAGTATTGAGAGAGTGGCTGTGAATTTGGAATCACCACAGAAAATCACATATTTAAAGATTGGCTTGCTTTAAGATATCTACTCATATTTCAAGAGGTATTTCTTGATTAATTTTAAGCAAACTTTGTGTGAACTACGTTTTTATGTTTGTTGTCTATAATTCATATAAGCAATATGATTCTTGAATTGTTTTGTTGTGTATACTATTTTCCATTAGGATGTACGCACCCCTACCTTAAGTGTAATTTCATAATTCGAGATTATGATGTATATAGGTCTTTCTATGTGTAGGTAGAGAGATTGTTTTTGATAGGCTATCGACTGCAAAGAAATGTTATCCATGAAGGAAAGTAATAACAATCAAATAACAAGATACAAGGCAAGTGAGGCAACAAATAATAGCACAGAGTAAATAGTCCTTCAAATAGAAATCACAAAAATCCAATTTCGAATGAAAAAATAATCAAAAATCATGAGAAAAAAATGTGTACCCTTTTAGTAAAGTAAAACAATAAAACTAAATCCCATAAGAAATCATTAAATATAATGTTAGGAACAAATTATAGAGACGAAGACTATAATCTTCTTATCAAGATTTATCATGTTAAATCATGAAGAACATACTACTAAAAGCGGAACCATACCTATATTCATAAGCTTCATAGCGATTCTTGTAGTTTATTCAATTAATGGTATCTCATACCTAGACATAAGTCTTTCATTCTGTTCCAATGATAATATGTCATGAAAAAATCCTACATCTAATTTGAGGACTATCACCCTATATTTGTAGAAACAATAATTTTTTATTTGTAGTTCAGACATCATTAAATTAGAAAATACAATTGGTTATCTACACATAAGACCCATACTTTATGAGGTATCTTTGAACTCATTAACTTTAAACTTAAATAGATCGCTTTAATTTGGATCAACCTTCTAATGATAGTAATCATTATATTAAATACAATATATATATATATATATATATATATATATATATATGCAAGTACATAAAATTCTAACAATCGCTCACTTAGACCACACACACGCGTACGCACACGTATATATACATGTATAAAAAACCTTATAACTATATGTCACCATCACGATCCAAAATTCAATCATGAAGGAACCTACCACATCCTTGTGATAGGTAAGCTGAATCTCATACATATACAAATTGAATAGGATAATAGTAGAAGAACCAATAACAAAGATATATATGAATGAAATCTCATAAGAACTACTCAACGAAACATAAAATACAATAATCATCCCAAATTTTTTTAGTCACAAAGCGCAAACCTCTAAGAGTAATGAAAAGGTACATAAAAAAGACTATAGTATCTTAAAACAATAGAGGATAAACAAAAAAGAATTGAAGACATCTGGTGGGCACTATAGTCGATAAGCCAATACATATAAATCTCATGGAAGAACTTAACACACACTCAAAATTGGCATCTAGAAACAGCAGGCTTTACAGTTTCACATAGAATGTAGAATAAATAAGTCAATAAATAAGTGTGAGTACCAAATAATATTAACTGAAAAACATCATCAACTAAACCTAATTCAAAGTGATAGTTAAAACTAATTTAAGGTACTATTACAAACTATAACATCGACCAACTATATACAGGAATGCCACACTGTGATACCCCATAATTTGCTATGCTCAAACTCAACATAGTGTAGAAAAAATAGATGAAAAAGTCCCAATCAAAAATTAGTAATGAGTGTAAATTAAGTCCATGAGTCATGGTGTTCTTCCTCATACTATTAAAACTCCCAGGTTACCAAGACTCAATATACAACAAGTAAATTGAACCACAGGTAGTAATGTCAAGTCCTAGAACCTAGTCTGCAAGTTAACAGAATTTTCTTCAAACCATGGATCCATCATACGACCCATGAAATAAGTTCACAACCCGTACTATGAATTATGGAATCAAGTTATAGAAGAAGTCCAAAATTGGTTCCAACAAGCCACGACTCAAACCACAGGTCATGAAACCACAATACAAGTCATTGAATGGACTCATGATGTAATGATCTATTCTATTGTTACGAAATATATTTGGGTAAAAATGTAAAAACATTATTTATAATAAGTTGCTGGGCCAATTTTGTAGTATGGAAGTGCATTAGACATGAAATAAGGTCATATAATACCCCTAGCACTATGTTAAGTTGGAAGTGTTCTTACTGAGGTTTGAACTAAGTGTAAACTAGGAAGCAATCATATCTCCTAAAATATAAGGATTTATATAGACTAGTACCCACCAAATGAAATATTTTTGAGTTTTATTTACAACACATTTGATCATTCATTAATCCACCGTTATAGTAAAAACTTATAGTTGTTTTAGTGTACACTATCCAAGTAAAAATTGACCACCGCAACAGTACCACTACAATGATAACTGGGTAGTATTTGAGACTATTTTTAGCTTTTTATAGTTTTTAACGCAAGAACTTCATCCAAAAGCCCCAGGGGAGATTTTTCAAGTCCTTAGTAGAAAATTCTTTATTAAGGTAAGTTCTTTCGTATCTTCTTTGTCTTTCAATCTAATAATATTTTAGAATTATTGGAGTGGTCTTCAACGGTGAATGTACGATTGGAATCATAAGTTCATGATATTTTGGGAAAACCTATGGATTATATTTCCCAGAATTACTTCTATATTGTTATGTAACAATTCCTGGCATGAATTAGTGATTCTAAAACATAAAACTGATGGTTGAAAACCTTAAATTCCATAAAAATAGAACCTTTAGCTTTTAAACTCTATTAATGTAGATAAGTTGAGTATGATAAAACAAGTTAATAGTTAGTTGACCTTTGGGTAGTTTTTTAGAATATGAGTAAGAATAGAATTAGTGGGTTAGTTATTTTAAGAGTAGTTGCTTACTTACTCCAACAAATATTTAATTTCTATATGATTGGGCTAATTGAGGTATGACAAAAAGTGAAGAGAAACCTTAGTATGGCTTTATTGTTCCAAGATCTTTGATCGAGGAGGATACATTATAATGTGTAGTAGACTTGGAGTGCCAAGAGCACAAGATATTGTCCAAGGATCAAGCTTCGGAATTGGCAAGCAATTAAAGTGTTTTTTGGAGTATTTTGAAGCCTTGTTCAAGAGAATAAGAGGAGAACTTATACACTCAATTAGCGCCTCAAGTAAAGGGCATTGAAGACATTTTGTACTCTAAAATAACACTCAAGAGTCACCCTAAGTTAGGGCTATTATGGTCCTTTAAGACTTTCTTTTTACACTCCAAAGGAGCACCCTTCATTAAGGGTATTTTAGTCTTTGTATTGTAGTAAGTATAAATAGGTACCTTAGCTCTTATTTTCCTTAGTTTTGAGATAATTAATTGAGTGACTTTTTAGATTGTAATCTTAGTCGTAGATTGTTGTCTTCTCCTTCTCCTTAAGAGATGAAAACCAAAGCTTGGACCTTGAATACATTAGGAATTGTTTTTTCACTTGTATTGGGTTATTTGGCAAGAAAGGTGTGCTTAAGGATGTGTGAGTCCTTTAGGTTACCTAAGAGAGTGTTTTGAGCTTAAATTGGTGATGTTTGTTTGAAGGTTTTGATACACCTTCTAGTGCTATTCATTAGTGGAAGTGAGGGTCTCTATACTATCTTTACTTTATGCATATCTTCTTCGTCTCTTTTCTTCTATGTGTGTTGTTTTTCCTTTGTGTGCTTGCTGATTTTTAGCTATCTAGTGTCAATTTCGTGTTTTACCCTTCCTTTAGGCTATCACCGACCATAGAAAAATCAAGACCCAAATAAATAGTAAATACATGAAGAAACCCATAGCATGATATGGGGTCTTCCAATGTATGAAAGCTTACCACTTCGGTCTGACTCAAAAGATGTCCACAAATCACCTAGTCACTGTGCAGGAGGAGTTGAAGTATGCATGGTTCCTGCATTGCGTGGGGATACAACATCCGAAGACAGCTAGCCGGGTGAACTATAACATGTAACTTAGGGATAAAGATAAAGTAATTCCATAAATCGAAAACCGATTTAAACCAATGCACATAACCATATGCAAATACAAACATATATATACTATTCCGGAATAAGGAACAAGGCTTAGCATGCACTTTAAATCCTTAACCTAGGTTGTGAAGTGTTACCATCATAATCCACCCACAGGCTATATGTGTCTAGTATTACCCCCTGGTCAGGCCCTAGTGTGTGTTAGCCGCATGAATTAAAGATATTATATGTGGTCGGGGATTCCCTTGTATCCTTCGCCCTCTATGATACATATGTACGTATATACTTGGAGGGATTCCCTTGTACCCTAAAAGTACATGGTCATCAAGACCAATTCTCATGTTGACATACAGAAGTTTCTAGTGTCAACCTTTTGAACTCACACCTTTACGGCTAGCTATCACAACCCCTATTATTTGCCAACTAAAATATTTAACACATAACAAAATCACGAATTTCAGGAGTTAATTATTAAGGCATTATTAGGTGGTATCGTCATACCAACTATAGCTTGCAAGCAATATCATTAGCCAACACTTATAGGATTCCCATGTACCACACATACTCCATATTAATGTCACTTGGGGGATTCCCGTGTAACCCGCAAGGTTTTCATAATAAAATCACTTGGGGGATTCCTGTGTACCCCACAAGAATTTCAAAACCATCCTTAACAAATTAAAACATTTATGCCATGCATTAGTTTCAAAAAGCAAATCAAACCAAGTGATAATGCTTAAACCAAAATTATTTATGAAAGTGCGTTGAGGTTATTACCAATTTTCATACCAAATAATTAATTTTGGAATTCTTTTGTATCCCTATTTCCTTAAGTTGCTAGTTTTAAGGATTCCATTTTACTCATGTTTGTCCATCATTCCCATGCATCCCAAATCATTTACCAACCATTAATTTTAGCAAAATAATTTCATAAATATCATAAAAGAAGAATTTAATTAAATTCAAAACCCTAAACCCATAGTTCAAAGCCCAATATCAATATATCATGAATAATACTTTAAATTACATAATCTTACAAAATTGACAATTACGGAAGAGTAACATGCCTTAAACACCAAGAAGTACGGAGTGAAATCACCCTTGAAATCCCTAATTAATTAACTTAATGAAACCCTAGCTTGACTTGCTTGAGGGAATAGAGAGAAATTTTTGGAGTGTTTGAGAAGTTACTCTAATTTGTCTTTGGGTGATAATAAAACCCTAAAGGGGTTATAAGACATGGGTTTTAATTTGGGTAAGAGGGGAAATGTCTAGAATGACCTTAACTTAAAATCTGGAAAAGAGTCGCCTTTGATCATGAGTCAACCATTGACTCCTAACCACTCTTTACAGCTGCCACCTCGATTTGTAACCAAGATAGTGACTAGGGACCCCATACATTATTGACATTACGTCTCGACCAGCCTACTCATAATGAGACCTTAAGACTCGTAGGGTCTAGACGTAGCCAACACAAAACCCAAATGGGTTAAATATTGGACGATTTCATCCCATGACCCGTAACATGTCCTTACGAGTCTTAGTGAGCCAATCATACTCTTAATAGAACTTAGCCACTAACTTTCTAATTTGGTTACAATTTTAGTCCCTAGGATCCGTGACCACACCCTATGACTAGTACTCCCAAGTCATACCCAGGTCAGTAACTCAAAAACCATCCATTGAACACCTTACAACTAGGGTCACCTGACCCATCAAGACACCCTATGACTCATAGGGTGAGTCGTAATCAAGGAAGTGAGCCCAAGGCTCAAGAAATTTTCAAGCGCCAAAAACTTGGGGCATTTCATACTCCCCCCGTAGGATCATTCGTTCTAGAATAATGTGACAAGGTATTTATAAGCATAATTTACCACATATATACAAAAACACTTTCCTTTAACAAAGTAAGAAAATAAAGATGTTAAGAATACACATATACTTTAAACATGACTATCTGAAATGGAGAGCAAGAATTGGTAGTCGGACTCTATGTCCCCTCCAGCTCGCCACATAGCTCCTTCCTCCCCAACCAATGTATTTAATAACCCTTAAATATGACCATACTCTCCACTAAGCTTTCAACTATGAAGACAACACTCCTCCAATTTAACCTCCCAACTCTCCCTGTGAACACATAACTGTGAGGGCCTGAGTATAACCGCATCCCTTCCATATTAAGGGCTAACTTGAAGTTAAAGGTTCTAGTGAAAGCCATGGGACCCTATACTTTATACCACTCAAAAATACTACCCCGTCTATCACTCTAATCAAGAAACCTTAGGTCTTACTCAAGGAGAAATAGTCGCATAACACAATGGTTAGGTGTTTATCAAACACCATACTCCAGCCTATCTTTACAACGCTCATTTTATGAGTCTCCCCACCAAAACTAGCACCCTCAATCACTATCACAAAGGTTTTCACCACTCCTCCGACCCCCTTAACTATTTCATATAACAAAATTCATCCCATTCTCCCATCTAAATCTATAACCCTAGCCTTAGTAGTCACCCTAAAATTTCACAACAAGGACATCTATTCCCTTGTCCCAAAACATCACGATGCTTCTATGGCCACTACCGCATAACATAAGAAGGGCCAATGAGAAACTAGAGTACAAGTATTAAGAATGAGAGGGTGTTACTTCCAAATTAAAACTCTTATTTGTCATACTACTCAAGGTAAGACCCAAAAAATGAGTCACGGTATAATAGGCATGAGGTACTCCATATCAGCCACCTAGGTTATAAATGGAGGATGATTATAACATAAACACACCATAGCACGAGTCCTTAGAAATGGGCATCGGGAGAAGCACGACTGCATATATCATGGGTAATTTAATATAAATTCAAGATTCAAATTAGGAAACATGATGAGGATTGCCGCTTGTAACTATTATTTCTTGAAACTATGCATAATGTGAGACATGAATGTATGGATCAAGAGTGTCATGACATAGATCTTGATCACTTGGAAGCTCAAAATTCTATGAACCATTATTACCTTTGGCTCAGAGCTAGAGTATGGACATACACGGAACATAGAATGCGAACCTTAAGGATCAACACTATTAGAATACGTACAACATTAGTAGAGTGCCCTCTTACGTTC
This sequence comes from Capsicum baccatum var. pendulum, assembly GCA_030864225.1. Classification (NCBI taxonomy): domain Eukaryota; kingdom Viridiplantae; phylum Streptophyta; class Magnoliopsida; order Solanales; family Solanaceae; genus Capsicum; species Capsicum baccatum. The sequence continues at coordinate 48,548,670 of CM061551.1, read as the reverse complement.
AATAGGGGGGAATCACTAGAATATGAGTGAATTTACCACGACTTTACCTTGAAGACCACCGCTAGGGGAAAATTTAAAATTAGCCCTTGATCAACATCTTAATATACCTATAAGCACAATACACTGCTATAAAGGGTATCACTATGGACATATACTAGCGACTCTTGGCTCTGTTATACTTAAAACCTCATCTATCCAGATGTTACCTGGGGTTTAGCATAGTCTTATAAACTCTATGCCTAACCCATTCAATGACTTATCCCCCAACCCATTAGTTCAACCTGGACCACCAGCCTATATATCAAAACTTTCTCCCTTCTATATCCCCGAAGTCATCAGCCTCATCTCTTCCGCATACCCCACCATACCTACCAATCTACCCTCATAAATTCGCATTGCTATCCTTGAGCTAACATACTTCTTTTACCAAAATCATCACCTACGATTCAAACTTAGTGTCTATAAACCATTATACACTACTAAAGAGTACCCTGCATAGAATATCTATATATCTATGGTCCACCCCCCAAGGAGGTCACCCTAAATTCCTTATTCACCCGATGATAACGTATACATACTCGGAGAAAACCATCCCCCTTATGCACGAAAGAACGGAAGCACCCTACGAAGAAATGCTAGGAAAGACAAACCCTTATCAAAAAGATACTTCAACTATTCCTAAACTCCTTCAACTCAACTTGAGTCATTCTAATAAGAAAGATAAAGGTAGAACGAGTGTTTGGAAAGATATAATTCTAAAATTTAATTTCCCTATTGGAAGGGATACTAGAAAGGTCATCAGGGAAGACCTCAAGAAATTCATTAACCATGGGAATGAAAGGTAACGAAGGACTTTCCAAGTTGGAATCTTTAGCCCAAACTAAATGATAAAGAGACCCCTTGCAGATTAATTTCCAAGCCCTAAGATACGATATGAACCTTCCCTTGATGTAACGACTTGAATTTTTGAGTTTCTATCCTGGGTACGACTTGAGGGTATGAGTAATAGGGCGTGGTTACGGGTCTTAGGGACCCAAATCAGAAAGTTAGTGGCTAAGTTCTGCTTTGAGTATGAGTAGATTATTACGAGTCGTAAGAACATGTTACGGGTCATAGGATGAAATCATAGGATGTCCATGTCACGACCCAAACCAGGGCCATGATGCAATGGGCATCCCAAATCCAACCACAACTGGGGACCACCCCCTTAACCCAACCCAACCGCCTATTACAGCCTCAGATGAGCTGAATTTCTAACATATAACAAGATCGTGTTATTGCTCACATCAAGACTCTGGGATAGGATCATGACCGAGACTGACCCAATCGAGTCTAATCGTACCAAACCCAACCATCCATACCATACCAAAATAAAGAAAATATCAAAAATAATATAATAATTAATCCCAAAATAAAATATGATAGAACAGTGAGAAATTATGTCTGGTGATGCTAGCCTCCTAGCTCATTCCAATTCCAAGGCTAACACGAATACTGATCCAACCCATACCAACCCCCAGAAGTATGGCAAAGCCTCTATCTAAGAGAATCAAATATCTGGTTGGGACATGCCCCCAACTATGGCCAAACCCAATACCCAGAATGAAAATAAAATGTCTAAGAATGTCCATATTATGGAATGGATCCTTTTAGAAAGATGGAAGCTTATCACTTCAATCCAATTTTTGTCCCCAATTCAATCACTATTTAGGAGGAGTCAAATGGCAAATTACTGCATAGCATAGGTATACAACCACCAATAGATGGGTTAGCGAGTGACCGCTAGTATGTATCTCCAAATAAGGATAAAATAATTCCATTTAAACAACCAAGTAAAACTATTAATTATGCATACAACCATACATATATATAAATGTCGGGAAAGGGAATCCGTGTTTAACATGCATTTCAAACCTTTTTACCTGGGCTGTGTAACCTTGTTGTTTAACCATACCCATGGGCCATATGGGTTTATCTCCCCCTGCTGAAAGAGTCCTAGTGAGTGTAGCCGCACGACGAGGGATATTAGTCCTAGTGAGTGTAGCTGCACGAACAGGAAATATCCCATAGGATGAATAGTACATCCTTCCAATATAAAATATAACACTCGCATGTGGCCATCAAAGACCCCTCATATCGGCAAATATGAGTTTCCTGTTTCGGTTTCCCCATAACCTCTACCTTCCATAGATTAGTTATAGCCTGTTATTAATACCCAAATTAAACCATATACAAAAAAATCCAGTTACCATTTATTTACCAAGGCCATTTATTAGTGGTATCGTCATACCTACCATACTTGGGAGACTTTCATATACTTCACAAGGAAAAACAATAAACCTTTAACCTTTTTAACCCATTTAAACCATTTATAGTTTCATGCATAAGCTAAAAACAAGCAAGAGTTCCATTTAAATAAGTCAATGCAATGAACATATCTTTATAAGCATTTTCTCAGACACCTTGTGGGTATAATATAACTAAAACCAATTCCAAATACTACTAAAGCATTACCATGCGATCCAATTTCCCAAAACCACCATTAATACATATAAAAGAACAATTAAACCATAGGAAACCATAACTAAGACATTATAAACAAAATCCCTAATTAATAGTTGAAAACCATAAACCATGCAACATTGAAACCATGAAAACATACAACCATAAAATCCATGCCTTTTTAGAAATAGTAAGTAGGGAAGAGACACATTCCTTAAAACTAAAAAGATAATGGAAGAAAATCACCAAATCACCCCGAAAGAAATCCCCATGTTGAAATCATAGCTTTCTTGCCCCATAAGTATTTGAGAGAATTGTTGAATGTTTAGGAATAGTTTTCTACGTGTTAATGAATAGAATAATAGTATAAATAAACTCTAAGTAATTAGAAGTCATGGGTCATAATTAGGGTAAGTAGAGAAATGTCTAGAATACCCCCACTGAAGTCCCTTAAAAACCCATCACAGGGATACAACTAACTCTTTTACAAGTCATACCCTTCCTTACGATTTGTTCCCACCAGTGTTACCAAGGCCTTAACCTTGGATCAAACACTTTCCAATAGATGAATCATCTAACCAAGTCGTAATCTTAGCATACAATCTATACCCATGATCTCTATCACTGGTAGAATGAATTACAAAGAGTGTTAAGCACTGCCCACTATATGTTTCCATAATACGATTTGTATCCAAGCCTTACGACTCATACCTTTAAGTTATGACTATTCCAATGATCAAAACCATCCCACCAACTAACACTAGTCAGCTTACGATAGGCGCATAACGCTCGTACCCTAACATTTGGATCGTAACCATGAGTCGTAATGGGTCTAGAGTAAGGTTTTCAAGGGAAAATCTCTAAGGCCAAAACTGAGGATGTAACATTCTCCCCCACTAGGAACATTCATCCTTGGATGGTGGACATGGTAGAGGTAACCACACGCAGAGTCATTTGCATTATTAAATATCCCTTTAACAAAGTTTGAAAACAAAGAGGCAAAGATATTAATCTTTCCTTTAACAAACTCAGAAAATAAAGATGTGTTCAAGAACATATACCTTCCACACGAATACCAGGAGCAGAAAAAAATGTTGATACTTGGACTTCATGTCCTCTTCAGCTTCCCATGAATCTTTTTTCCCTTATGGTTTTTCCACAGAACCTTAACTAAAGCCACATCCTTAGTCCACAACCGAGAACTTGCCTATCCAATATCTCAGCTGGGACCTCTTCATATAACAGAGAATTCGAGATATCTAAACCTTCCGAAGTAGCAACCGACGAAGGATCACCAATACACTTTCTCAACATGGAAACATGAAAGACCGGATGAACCAAATCCAAACCCGCAACTAACTCTAACTCATTAGTAACATTACCTAATCTTCACAAAATTCCATAACGACCAATAAATCGAGGATTGAGCTTCCCCTTCTTGCCAAACTGCATTACTCCCTTCATGGGAGACACCTTTAGGAAAACCTTATCCCCAACCTGAAACTCTAATTCTGTATGCATGACATCCACATAGGAATTTTGGAAACTCTGAGCAGGCTTAAGCCTATCCTAAATCACCTTCACCTTCTACATAATAAACCAAATCGAAAGCAAACATATTCGTCTCAACAAGCTCAAACCATCCAATAGGAGATCTACAACTCCGACCATACAATGCCTCAAAATTAGCCATACCAATACTATAATGATAGCTATTATTGTAAGAAAAGTCTAGTAAAGGTATATGCTCAACCCAACTGCCACCATAATTTATCACGCATGCCCGAATCATATCCTCCAATGTCTAAATAGTTTTTTCTTCTTGCCCATCCGAATGCAGCTGGAAAGCAGTACTCAAACTTACCTTAGTCCCCAATCCCTTTTGGAAACACCGCCAAAAATGAGATGTAAACTGCGTACCATGACTAAAACTAATCAAAACAGGCACCCCATTCAGCTTCACAATCTTTTAAAGATACTACTTCGTATAATCCTCCATTGAAAAGGTAGTCCTTACCAACAAAAGTGATCAGAGTTGGTCATCCTATCCATGATGACGCAAATTGAATTAAAATGATTTCGAGACCAAGGAAGGCCGGTAACAAAATCCATATTGATCATCTCCCACTTTCATTTAGGCAACTCCATTTCTTGATGCAACCCACTAGGACTTATTTGCTCAACCTTAACCTGTTGATGCACCATGCACTTGGCCATGAAGTCAGCCACATCCCTCTTCATACCATTCCACCAATAGATTTGCTTAAGATCACGATACATCATTGTCGAACTTGGATGAACAACTTAGCGTGACTCATGCGCCTCATCCAAAATCCTTTATCGTAACCCATCGACATTCAAAACATACAACCTCCCTTTGCACCGCAAAGTACCTTCACCACTAATCTCAAACACCACCACCTTATTCCCACCAACATCATTCTTTATTTCATCAAGATCGGATCTAACACTTGTTTCTCCTTAATATTTTCACCATGAGACGATCGAACCACTTCTTTCACTATCACACCACCATTTTTGGAATCCAAGAGACGAACTCCAAGATTGGCTTAATGGTGAATATCCTTCACCAATTCCCACTTGCCTTCCACTTCATGAGCCAAACTCCCTGTAGATACCTGCTAAGAGAATTGCTACCACGTTAGACTTACCTCGGTGGTAGTGAAGACTCATATCATAGTCCTTGAGAAGTTCAAGTCATCTCCTTTACCTAAGATTAAGCTCCTTCTGTGTGAACACTTACTAAAGACTCTTGTGATAAAAAAAAAAGCTATCCATGTGAGCACCATATAGATAATGCCGCTATATTTTCAAAGCAAACACAACCACCAACAGCTTTAAATCATGAATAGGATAATTTCTTTCATGCACCTTCAACTTCTTGGAAGCATAGGGAATAACCTTCCTATCCTACATCAAAACACAACCAAGCCCTACCCAAGTTGCATCATAATAAACCACAAGCCCGTTATAGCCTTCTAGCAAAGTCAAAATTAGAGACGACGTGAACATATCCTTCAATTTCTCAAAACTCCCCTTACAAGCAGTCGACCAAGAAAACTTAATTTTTTTCTGAGTTAAGTTAGTCAAAGGAGCAGCTATCGATGAGAAGCTTTCCATAAAACACCTATAATACTCGAATAAACCCAAGAAGCTTTGAACATCGGATGGAGTCATGGGCCTAGGCCACCCCTTCATCGCAACAACCTTTTGAGGATTAACCATTATTCCCTCACTGGAAATAATATGACCCAAGAAAGTCACAACATTCAACCAAAACTCACATTTGGAGAACTTAGCAAACAACTACTATTTCTTTAAGGTCTGTAACACCACACGGAGGTGATTACCATAATCCACCTCACTACTTGAATACACCAAAATGTCATCAACCAACATAATGAAAAAGAGATCCAAATACTACCTAAATACCCTGTTCATCTATTCCATAAACACCATCGGAGCATTTGTTAATCCAAATGACATCTCCAAGACGTCAAAATGCTTAGATCAATTATGAAAAGTCATGTTAGGTATATCCACCTCCCCAATCTTTAGCTGTGGTACCCAATCCAAAGATCTATCTTGGAAAAGAACTTGGCACATTGTAACTGATCAAACAGATCATCTTTCCTTAGGAGAGGATACTTGTTCTTGACTATTACCTTATTCAACTGCCTGTAGTTAATGCACATCCTAAGGGAACCATCTTCTTGCATATAAACAACACTGGTGCATCCCATGAAGAAACACCAGGATGAATAAACCCCTTATCTAGAAGATCCTTAATTTACTCATTGAGTTTCCTTAACTCATCCGGAGCCATTATATATGGGGAACAGATATTAGAAGAGTGTCAAAAAGCAAATCAATACCAATCTCTATTTCCCTATTTAGAGAAACATCAGGAAGATCATCTAGAAAGACCTCTGGAAAGTCATTAACTACCAAAACTGACTACAATAAAGGACCTTTCGAGTTAGAATCTTTAACCCATACCAAGTGATAAACACACCCTTTAGATATTAAGCTTTGAGCTCTAAGATAAGGAATAAATATTCTCGTAGGAGCTAAGGAACAACCCTCCCATTTTATTTTTGGCTCGTCGAGGAACCTAAAGATGAGCTTACGAGTCTGACGGTCTAAAGATGCATAGTAAGAATGTAACCAATTTGTACCCAAAATCACATCAAAATCCACCATTCCTAACTTAAACAGATCTACCAATGTCTGCCTGTCACTAATAGATACCACACACACCCTATAGATTTGTTCATCATTGACCGAATCTCCTACCTGGGTAAAAATAGACAAAGGAGCCAAAATAATTTTTGAATCAAAATCAAAAGATACAACTATATAAGGAGTCACATAAGAAAGACTGGAGCCCAGATCAACCAAATAATATATGTCACAAGAGAAGAGTTGTAACGTACCAGTAACAAGATCAGGTGATGCCTCAAATTATCACCGGAATGCCAAAGCATACAACATGTTCTAACCAACACTAGACCAAGGAGCAATAACAGAAGAAGATGCTACATCACCTGGTGTAGGAGCAGAAGATGAAGCCAATAAAATCTTATACACCCCTGTAGCAACCTTATTAGCCAAACAATCCTTTAGTCGATAGCTTACCTGGCCATACTTAACGAACTTATCTCTCCCTTACTACAGAATCCCTGATGAGGATGACCACAGAACCGATAAGGAGGGCATAAAGAAATAAACTAATCTCTGTTCACCTGAGATTAGGCAACTTAAGCCTAAGAATTATCACCACCTTGGTGACGCCTGTCGTTAGACTACTATTGGTAAGAAGCATTGGCAGCAGAGAATGAACCATAATTCCCCCACTTCTTTTTCTTCCACTTGCCACCATCTCTATCACCCTGAGATTGCGAGCCTCTCTAATAAGAAAATCTACCTAATTTTTCTGCCTATTCCCAAATTCTGCCTGCTTTCTCTTCTTATCCTCAACTTGCTGTATATGAATAGTCAACCTAAAGATATCCATATCCCTAATAAGAAAAGTAGTCTTGATCTCTAAAATTAGATCTCTATTTAACCCAAAGTAAACTTTCTCATTCTCCACCTCATATCAGCCACCAAATTAGGAGCATACCATGATAACTGATAAAACTCCAAGGCATATTACCTTACATACGTCCCCTCTTGCCTGAGGTTCATAAACTCTCAATCTTAGCTTCCCTTAACTCTTGAGGAAATAAACAATCCATGAAGGCATTAGAAAATGCCTCACATAGCCCTTCATCTTCCATATCACCCTTGTCTCTGTCCCACTCCTCATACCACTGATAAGCAAAATCTTTGAGCTGATAAGCTGTAAATCTAACTCCTTCCATATCAAAAGCCTGTATGACCTAAAATATCTTTTCCAGTTTATCCAAGAAGCCCTGTGGGTCTTTCTTCACCTTAACTTCCATAAAAGTAGAAGGACCCATCTTTATAAACTAGACAACCCTTGTGGCCTCAGAAGATAAAGCACTAGTTTCACCCCGCTTAGCCTGAGCAACGACCATCAAACAATAACATGATTACCCTAATGGACCTAAGAAGTAGTAGGAGGAATAGGAGAAACTCCAGCACAATCAGGAATAGGATCATGAGATCATAAATGTACTCCAGGAGTAGGATGGAACCCTACAATATTATCCCAGATGAGTCGGAAGAAATTTTTTGCGTTCTAAATCTAGGAGGCATAAATAGAAAGACATATGAGCAAGGATTAGAGAGAATTCCAAGAATGAGAATTTCAAGAAAGTGAAAAATTCCTAAATGTCTTGAAACCTCTCTCTTATGACTGTGGCGCGCTACACACCAAAAAGTAACTCTACTCGACATGACTTTGTAGACTTCCCAGTTGACAATGAACCTAAAGCTTTGATACCAACTTTTCACGACCCGAACTAGGGCCTAGATGTAATGGGCATCCCAAGTCCAACCAGGATCGGGTAATCAAACCTAACAGCCTATTACATCCTTAAATAAACTAAATTTTAAACATATAAAAAGATAGTATTATTGTTCATATTAAGACTCTAGGGTAGGATCACGATCGTACTGACCTAACTGAGTCTAGCCATGCCAAACCCAACCATCCATACCATACCAAAACAAAGAAAATATCAAAATATAATATAATAATCAGTCCCAAAATATAATATAATATGATAGAACAGTGAGAAATTATGTTTGATAATGCAAGACTCCCAGCTTATTCTAATACCAAGGCCAACACCAATACCGATCCCGCCCATACTAACCCCTAGAAGTACCACAAAACCTCTATCTAAAAGAATAAAAATATTCAGTTGGCACATGCCCTCAACCATGGCCAAAACCAATATCTAGAATAAAAATAAAATGTCTAAAAATGTCCATATCATGAAATAGAGCCTTCTAGAAAGGTGGAAGCTCACCATTTCAATCCAACTGCTCTCCCTGAGTCAATCACTATGTAGAAGGAGTTGAACGGACGATTCCTGCATAGCATGGGTATACAACCGCTAGTAGATGGGTTAGCAAGTGACCACTAGAATGTATCTCAGGATAAGGATAAAGTAATTCCATTTAAACAATCAAGAAAAACCATCCATTATGAATACAACCATATATATATAAATGTCGGGAAAGGGAATTCGTGTTTAGCATGCATTTAAATTTTTTTTACCTGGGTTGTGTAACATTATCGTTTAACCACACCTATGGGCTATATGGGTTCAGCTCCCCCTGCTGAAATAGTCCCAGTGTGTGTAGCTGCATGACCAAGAAATATCCAATGGCATGACTAGTACATCCCTCCAATAAAAATGTGACACTCGCACGTGGCCATCAAAGACCCCTCATATCGACAAATATGAGTTTCCAATTTCGATCCCCTGGAACCTCTTCGTTACATGGCTAAGTTACACAGCTCGCCATTAATGCCTAAATTAAAACCATATCCAAACAAATCCAATTAGCAATTATTAACCAAGTCCATTTATTAGTAGTATCGTCATACCAACCATACTTATAAGATTTATCCATAGCCAAACCATTTAGGTCAAGGGATCTTAAGTTCCCTTTCCGTTTACCATGTTAACCTCTTAGGAGACTTCCATGTAATCCATAAGCAAAACTAATAAGCCTTTAACCTTTGTAAAGCATTTATAGTTTCATGCATAAGCTGAAAACAATCAAGAGATTCATTTAAAGAAGTCAATGCAACGAACATATACCCCCACTTAAGTCCCTTAAAACCCCATCATAGGGATACAAATGACCCTCTTACGAGTCATACCATTCCTTATATTTGGTTCTCACCAGTTGTACCCAAGTCTTAACCTTGGATCAGATGCTGCCCAGCATATGACTCATCCAATCAAGTCATAACCTTAGCATATCCGTACCCATGATCTATATCCCTGGTAGAATGAATTACAAAGAGAATCAAACACAGCTCACCATACGAGTCCCTGATAGGACTCATATCCAAGCCTTACAACTCATACAATTAATTAGAGACCATTTTAGTAGTCAAAACCATCCCACTAACTAACATTGGTCAACTCATGACATAACCATACCACTCGTACTGTAGCATACGGCTCGTGTCTATGAATTGGATTGGGTCCGAAGAATGATTTTTAAGGAAAAAATTCTAAGGCTAAAACCCAAGATGTAATATTCTCCCCCACTAGGAACATTCATCCTCGAATGATGGACAAGGTAGAGGTAACCACACACAGAGTCATTTGCATTATAAAACATCCCTTTAACAAAGTTTGAAAACAAAGAGGCAAAGAAAATAATCCTTCCTTTAACAACTCAGAAAATAAAGTTATGTTCAAGAACACATACCTTCCAGACGAATACCAGTAGCAGAAAATAAATACAGATACTTGGACTTCGTGTCCTCTTCCTCTTCCCATATATCTTCTTCTACCTTATGTTTCTGCCACAGAACATTAACCAAAGTCACATCCTTAGTCTGTAACCAACGAACTTGCCTATCCAATATCTCAACCAAGACCTCTTCATATGATAGAGAATTTAAGATATCTAAGCCATCCAAAGTAAAAACCAAAGAAGGATCGCTAATACACTTCCCCAATATATAAAACATGAAAGACCGGATAAACCAAACCAAAACTCATAAGCAACTCCAACTCATAAGCAACATTGCCCAATCTTCGCAAAATCCCATAAGAACTAATAAACTAAGGACTGAGCTTCCTCTTCTTGCAAAACTGCACTACTCCCTTCATGGGAGACACCTTTAGGAACTCCCTTTCCCTAACTTCAAAGTCCAAGTCTCTACGCCTGACATCTGTATAGGACTTTTGGTGAATCTAAGCAGCTATAAGCCTATCCCGAATCACCTTCACCTTTTCCATAGATTGATAGACCAAATCGGGACAAAACATATCCGTCTCACCAAGCTCATACCATCCAATAGAAGATCTATACCTTCTACCATACCACGTCTCAAAATGAGCCATACCAATACTAGAATGATAGTTATTATTGTAAGCTAACTCTACTAAAGGTAGATGCTCAACCTAAATGACACTATAATCATCATGTATGCTCGAAGCATATTCTCCAGTGACTAAATAGTTCTCTCTGCTTGCCTATTTGACTACGGATGGAAAGCAGTACTCAGACTAAACTTAGTCCCCAATCCTTTCTGGAAATACTGCCATAAATGAGATGTAAACAACGTACCACGATTAGAAATAATCGATATAGGTACCCCATACAGCTTCAAAATTTCTTGAAGATACAACTTTGCATAATCCTCTACCGAAAAGGTAGTCATTATCGTAAAAAATAAGCAAACTTGGTCATCCTTCCCATGATGAACTAAATCAAACCAAAATGATTACGAGATGAAAAAAGACCAGAAAGAAAATCCATATTGATCTTCCACTTTCGTTCAGGCAACTCCATTGCTTGATGCAACCCACTAGGACTCATGTGCTCAACCTTAACCTATTGATGCACATGCACTTGGCCATGAAGTCAGCCATATCCCTCTTCATACCATTCCACCAATACATTTGCTTAAGATCATGATACATCTTTGTCAAACTAGGATGGACAATATAGAGCGACTTGTGCACCTCATCTAAAATCCTTTGTCGGAACAAATCAACATTCGAAACACACAACTTCCCTTGGTACCGAAAAGTACCATCACCATTCATATCAAATACCGCCACCTTTTGCCCACCAACATCACTCTTGATTTTCATCAAGACTAGATCCAACACTTGCGTCTCCTTAATATTTGCACCAAAAGATGATCGAACCACTTCTTGAACCATTACACCACCCATCTTTGGAATCTAAGAGACTAACTCTAAGATAGGCCAAGGGTAAATATCCTTCACCAATTACCGCTTGCCTTCCTCCACGTGAGCCAAACTCCCTATAGAAAACCTGCTAAAAGCATCAGTAACCATATTAGACTTACTCGGGTGGTAGTGAAGACTCATATCATAGTCCTTGAGAAGCTCAAGTCATCTCCTTTGCCTGAGATTAAGCTCCTTTTGCATGAACACCTACTGAAGACTCTTGTGATCAGAAAATATATCCACGTGAACACTATACAAATAATGTTGACATATTTTCAAAGCAAACACAACCACCAACAACTCTAAATAATGAGTAGCATAATTCCTCTTATGCACCTTCTACTGCCTGGAAGCATAGGAAATAACCTTCCCAGGCTACATCAAAACACAACCAAGCCCTGGTTGAGACGCATCATAATAAATGACAAACTCATTATTGCCTTTCGGCAAAGTCAAAATTAAAGACGACGTCAACCTATTCTCTAATTTCTCAGAACTCCCTTTACAAGCATCTAACCAAGAAAACTTAAGTTTTTTCTTAGTTAACTTAGTCAAAGGAGCAACTATCAAACAGAATCTTTCTATAAACCACCTATAATACCCATCTAAACCCAATAAGCTTTGAACATTGGATGGAGTCGTGGGCCTAGGCCGCTCTTTTACCACAACAACCTTTTGAGGATCACCCTTAATCCCCTCACTAGAAATAATGTGACCCAACAAAAGTAACAACATTCAACCAAAAATAACACTTAGAGAACTTAGCAAACAATCACTATTTATTTAAGGTTTTCAACACTACACAAAGGTGATTAGCATGATCCACCTCACTCCTCGAATACACCCGAATGTTATTAATAAAAACAATGATAAAGAGATCCAAATACTGCTTAAACACCCTATTTATCAAATCCATAAATACCACCGGAGCATCTGTCAATCCAAATTATATTACCAAGAACTCAAAATTCCCATATCAAGTATGAAAAATCATCTTAGGGATATCTACTATTCCACCAACTAACACTGGTTAGCCTACAATAGGACCATACCACTCGTATTCCAGTATACTGCTTATATCCATGAGTCGTATTGGGTTTAGAGAATAGTTTTTAAGAAAGAATCTCTAAGGCCAAAAAATACGATGTAACAATCTAGTATTTAACCTATTTAGGTTCTATGTTAGATATGACAGGATCCTACTAGTCTTAGGTTGTCATTACAAGTGGGTTGGTCGAGTTGTAAGGTCGATAGTGTATGGGGGTCCTAGTTAGTATCTTGATTACGATTCAAGGTAAAGAGTCGTAAGGAGTGGTTACGAGTCAATGGTTAACTCATAAAAAAAATGCGACCCTTTTCCAACTTTTAGGTTAAGGGCATCCTCAACATTTTCTCTCTTACCCAAATTAAAGCCCATGTCTTATAACCCCTTTTGGTTTCATCAGCACTCAAAGACTCATCAGAGTAATTTCTCGAACACTCCAAAAGGTTCTCTCTATTCCCTCAAGAACTTCAAGCTATATTTTTATCAAGTTAATTAATTAGGGCTTTTAAGGGTGATTTCTCTTTGTACTTCTTGGTATTTACGGTATATTACTCTTCCCTCATTGTCAATTTGTAAAAGCATGTAATTTATAGTTTTGATAATAAGATATTAATGTTTGGTTTTGAACTATGGGTTAAGGGTTTTGAATATAAATTGTTTAAATGATTCTTTATGATATTTATGAAATTGTTTTATTTAAAATGATGGTTGGTAAATACTTTGGGGTACATGGGAATGGTGGATGGCTATGGGTACAATGGATTCCCTAAAATTAGTAAATTATAGAAGTAGAGGTGCAAAGGAATCCTCAAATAAACTGGTTTGGTATGCAAATTGGTAACAACCTTAACCCCCTTACATAATTGATTTTTGTATAAGCATTACTACTTAGATTAGATTGCTTCTTGAAACAAATGCATGGCATAAATGGTTAATTGGTTTAGGATGTTTTTGAAAACCTTGTGGGGTACACAGACATCCCTAAAGTGATTTTATTAGTTAAACCTTGCAGGGTACACGGCGATCCCCCAATTGACTTTACTAATGGAGTCTGCAGTGTACATGAGAATCCCCTAAGTGTTGGATAAAGACATTGCTTGCAAGCTATAGTTGGTATGATGATACCACTTAATAATGCCTTAATAATTGACTACTAAAATTGGTGGTTTGGTTATGTGTTAAATCTTTTAATTGGGGAATAATGAGGGTTGTGATAGCTAGCTATAAAGGTGTGAGAATGAATGGTTGACACTGGAAACTTATGTTAGACAAAAAAAGAATTGGTCTTAATGACCATATTCTTATCGGGTAAAAGAAAATTCCCCAATTATATACATATATGTAATGACCCAATTTTCTGGAACTGAAACGTCACACGGTGCTCATGATCTCGAAGGATCACAAGCTAACCCTCTACTGATATCTATACCTGGATACTACATAATATAGATAATAAATATAGAAACTGTCCATAAGGTTTAAAACATCTAAAAATACTCAAAATTTAAAACTAAATACTGATACATCTACCCAAAAAGCCTCTAAATTGCCTAAGCTATGGAGTTGATGGGACATGTCTCCAACTAACTCCGTCTACTAAAAATAAACAAAATATGACACAATAATGTTAAAAGGATCATCCTTAAGAAAAAAAAACTCACTTCTATGTCTACTGCTGCTGATTAGGACTAAGTTGCTAAGGGTACTCTGAATCCCGTGCCTATGAACCTATGGTGTCAAATAAAAGACCATATCACAAATGCATCAGCATGAGAATGTACCAAGTATGCAGATAAGGTAAGGATAAATTCAAGGGCTTATGCATTAAAAATTACTTAAATATATAATCATGAGAGAACTGAATAAGAACAGATGCATGAATGCACAAACCATAACTACAACCATCACGACTCTAAATACTGAAACTCGAATACTGCACTACTGTCATCTGAACTCACTACTAATACTGAGATATTGAACAACTGACTCAGCTTAGACAGATAATAGAGTACTAGAGTTGAGATCAGTTTTATATAGCGAGTGATCTCAGAATCTGAGGGTACTGAAGCTGATTGACTAAATGTATTCACATCATTGATTGAATTTTTAGCTTTCTACTCATGACTGACTGCATCGGAGATCAAGCCTTTCTAATGGATAAATTCTGAAATGCACTGTCAATGATAAGAAAAGATCATGTCCGAATCTGATAACAAGAATACTCAACTGAATCTAAGACTGAGATCAAGCCTATCAGACAGGTGATCTCTAGATCTGATAACAAGAATACTCAAATAAATCTAAAACAAAGATCAAGGCTATATAATGGGTGATCTCTAGATATGATAACAAAAATACTCAACTGAATTTGAGACTGAGATCAAGCCTATCTGACGAGTGATCTCTAGATCTGATAACAAGAATACCTAACTTAATCTGAGAATGAGATGAAGCCTATCTGATGGGTGATCTCTTAATCTGATACGTTATAACTTTATGTAAGACCAACCCTATCTGATGGGTGGTCCTTAAATTAATGGAACTATCTGAGTTCCTCACTGAGATACATGACTGTATTTGACAGTCCTAATTTTTAAAGATTGATACTAAAACTTTAACTATAGGAACTAGTCACTTAACTGACATACCCCGAATATAAACTAGTGGGATTCAACCTATAACCCCAGCTAGAATGGTGTCAATATCGTGTCATGGGTAAAGACTTTTATGATCAAACCTATCTGACAGGTGACCCTCGCAGGAAGTCAAGCCTAAGGCATATAATAGTCAAGCATATCTGACTGGTGACCAGTCTTTCCTGATGGGTAACTCCTTTATCCTACACTGTCTATGCAGTTCTGGAGTTCATGGATTGCTCCTAATGACTCTGCCTATCTGATAGGGAGCCTCCATCCCTCCCCTCACTTGGTGCTAGCTCCTACTCCTAATTGAAATACTCTAAACTAATTCTTAACTAAACATAAACTAAGTTAAATCTGATACTTATCATGTTTCTCGAATGGTCTGACTGAGTTAAATTTGAATTCACTTGGTTCCGTATCTGACGAAACACTACTGAACTTTGTTATCTGATTGCACAACACTAAGCTTTGAATAGAGTACTCAATTATTAAAGAGGTCAGAACTGAACACTTGAATACTAATAGATCTAAGCTGGGTACAGAACTAAGGCTAGATTACTAGCGATACTGAGATTATGACGATTACAGAGATTACTGAGATTTCTTAAGTTCTATATTTATCTGAGAATATAGAGTTCTATAACTCACTGAGTTCTGAGAATCATGGCTCAATTAGAATTATCGTGAAAACTGACACGGGCTCTAGACAATAGCTAAATTATAGGGTATAAATACACTCAACACTCGATAACCTAAAATTAAAACATAACCATTCTTGGATAATCAAGTACATGGACAATCATTCACCATCACAATCACTAAGGGATCACTTCAATCATTTAGGAATCCCAAACATGTAATAACATAGGGGGACATGTTATTGGATCATACTCTATTCAACAAGGTCTTGCATCAAATACTTGGCATGTAGTAAATTCTTATAATGTATCAAAGAACATATAATTGTGGAATTTCATGCTATCATGTCATAATTCATTCACTAAGGCTTCTCAACAAGCACTTGCCATGCATGGGCTTGCACATAATTAGGGATTTCTAGTCAATATGCTATAATGGCTCTAATTCCTTCACATAAGCATTTTTATCAAACATATGGGGGGCATGCTTAGCTTATTCAATAATTTTCTTTACTTAATTAGCATGACCACATCACTTAACAAGCAACTTGAAGAGGGTTTATCATGAACATCACATGAATATCACATACTAGGGTCAAAGATTAAAAACCCTGGAGAGATTCTTAATTTCTCTTGAATTTTTTTAAGAAGGAAGAGTTTTGATTTTGTAGAAACCCTAGATTTTTTTTATGTTGAATATGAGAAATCAAGTTGTGAGACTTGATCGAATATAAATAGGGGCTGAAAAGAGTGTGAAAAGACCAGAAAGCCATTTTAAAAATGAGTTTAAAATGTTGAGTGGGGTCTGTGGCGGTCGAAGTGACGGTCCATCGCTCAGTCTGACGGTACGTCGGATGGTCCATCGCACAGCAGTAAAAAGACACACTTCCTCGATGTGACGGTCTTAGCGAAGGTCCTTCACAAACCTTTGTTGCGATGGGCTGGGCGCTGGTCCATCGCAAGCTCAATGGTTTGTCAGCTCGGCTGTCGCACCTGGGCGGTTTTGACCACTTTCTATAAAATGGCCATAACTTCCTCGTCCGATCTTGGATTTTGACAAAATTGGTAGCGATGGAAATCTTATTCAATGATATACATGAAAAAAAGTCGATATTTGGTAAATTATACACGGTTCAAAATATTTATAACTTGGGAAGATACTTCAACCTTTTTGGACCGAATTTATGCTTCACTTGACACGTTCTACGGCTTAGACTACAAAAGAAATTTGTGGGGTCTTACATTATCTCCCCTTGGAAACATTCATCCTCTAATGTTACTTGATAGGATAAGAATACTGATCAACTGAACTTACTCAAGGAACAAGAACATCTGTAACATTACTATGCAATTGGAACCACTGATACTTTGAGTTCTCATACTGGACTGAATACCTTACACATGGAATACTCGACTGAACCTACTCATAAGATGATGAATTATCATAATGGACATGCATAGCTGATGAATGGATGCATAAGTGCACTGATCTCATGAATTAATGACTGAAAACACTGAAAAGCTGAACTCTTTCAACTGAACGTGCATATTTAATGCATAAATGTCTGACTGAATTGACTCTCGAAATCATGACTGGCTATGCAATTATCACTGATGTTAACTTCATAACGAGAGTCTGAACATATAAATGAATGAGTATAAAATCATGAGAGCATCACAATATCATGGGGTATCTCCCCCTTGGGACTCTATGTTCCTATGTAAACACCTTGTTGAAATATTGGGGCGGTGCATGGGCACCTATGAACTGGATCATGATTGACCGACTAACATTTGAAACTCATGCATGACTCATGTTGACATATACGATCAAAATGGAATCAAAGGATCTAGTAATGCATAGCACAAAGCTAAAGGACTCATAACATACCCGTGTCTATATCAAGGAACCTTTCCTCATCATAGAGAGCCTAAAATTCATAGAGACTATTTTGACGCTGACCACTATTGGCACTGGAAGGGTCACTCTACTAAAAACTCTCTACCCCTCTAAGCTAGCTCTCTACATTCTCGAATCCTGTGTCCTGGCTCACCACACCCAAATCACACATCACTATCGGCTCTACACACACCTAGGTGGCTCTTGCCACATTGTCCACAAAGTGAATTGGTACGAACACCACTAGTACTACTCAGAGCTTTGGAGCCTGGCGCCCTATTATAACTGACATCCCCGAACTTCGATGTGGGTACACTAGCTAAGGATAGAGCTAGGACTGAAAATATTTGACTATGCTGAGAATGACTACCACCCTGGGACCCTACCTGAGAGAAACCATGACTACTTATCCTGGCTCTCATACTCACTCTCTTTTTTTTTCTTTCATCTTATCTGCCTCAATCTACTATGCATGCCTCATCAGCTTAGCAAAGTCCATATCTTTGTGAAGCATAGTAGTTTTACACTCTTTCAACACTAACCCGAACACACCATTCACAAACTTACTCATAATCACTTTAAGGTCAGCTATCAAGTTTGGAGCATACTTATCTAACTGGTTAAACGTAAGAAAATACTCTTTCACTGTCATAGAGCCTTGCCTTAGGTTCATGAACTTCTCTAACTTAGCCTCTCTCATCTTTAATGGGAAATTCTTATCTAAGAAGGCGACCTGAAATTCTTACTAAGTCGCGGAAGCTACATTTTCGTCGCTACCCTTCTTCCACATCACTACCCAATTATAAGCAATATCCTTTATCCTATAGGATGCTATTTCTATACGCTCCTTCTCATAAGTATGCATAATCTAGGTAATCTTCCCCACCTTCTCTAGATAAAGTTTTACGTCCTCACCTGCTACTGACCCAAAGAATTTAGGTGGGCTCATTCTCATGAAATCCCTAATTCTTGCTATGGATGAACCCCTATCTTGCGGAGAAGGGGCCTAGCCTGACGGTTCCCCTAAATATTAGTCATCACAGCTTAGGCTAGTGCCTGAAAAACAATTTGAAACTTAGTGTATGACACACTCTCATTCTCAAGATCTACTGGCTGAGGGGGATGGTCATTAACCCTACAGACATATTCTCTACGAGGAGGCATACTCTGTAAATGGAAGAAAGAGGTGTATTAGAATGAGGATCAACTCAAGCTCATGCTCAGTCGCATGACATGAATACTGAATGAAGGGAAATTGCTCTTAAGAACATCTTATAACCTCTTGTACATAAATTTGGTGCGCAACACACCCATGCACGAGAATCTACTAGATGCGGCTTTTTAGACTCCCTAAGACACTATTGAAGCTTAAGCTCGGATACCAAGTTTGTAACGACCCAATTTTCTAGAACCGAAACGTCACACGGTGCTCATGATCCCGAAGGACACAAAGCTAAGCCTCTATATATATTTGTACCTGGATACTACAAAATATAGATAATAAATATAGAAACTGGTCATAAGGTTCTAAATATCTAAAAATACTCAAAATTTAAAAATAAATACTAATACATCTGTCCGAAAAGCCTTTAAACTGTATGAGCTGTGGAGTTGATGGGATATGTCCCCAACTAACTCCGTCTACTGAAAATAAACAAAATCTGATGCAGTAATGATAAAAGAATAATCCTTGAATAAAGAGGACTGACTGCTATGTATACTGCTGCTGACTGGGACTGAGCTACTAAGGGTACTTTGGATCTCATACCTCTGAACCTATGGTGTCAAATAAAACACCATAGCGCAAATACGTCAGTATGGGAATTTACCTAGTATACAAATGAGGTAAGGAAAAATATAAGGGCTTATGCATGAATAATTACTTAACTATATAATCAGGAGAGTACTGAATGAGAACACATGCATGAATGCATGAATGCACAAACCATAACTACAACCATCACAACTCTAAATACTGATACTCGAATAGTGATTACTATCATCTGAACTTACTAATAATACCAAGATACTGAACAACTGACTCATCTGATACCAATAATTGAGTACTAGAGTTGAGATCATTCTTATCTAGCGAGTGATATCGGAATGTCAGGATACTGAAGCGGATTGACAAAATTTACTCACATCATTGATTAAATTTTGATCTTTTTACTCTCGACTAACTGTATCAGAGATCAAACCTCTCTAACGAATGAATTCCACAATCTACTATCAATGATAAGAAAAGATGATGTCCGAATCTGAAAACAAGAATACTCAACTGAATCTAAGACTAAGATCAAGACTATCTGAAGGGTGATCTCTAGACATGATAAAAAGAATACTAAATTGAATCTGATACTGAAATCAAGCCTATCTGAAGGGTGATCTCTAGATCTGATAACAAGAATACTCAACTAAATCTGAGACTAAGACAAGCCTATTTAATGGGTGATCTCTAGATCTGATAATAAGAATACTCAACTAAATTTGAGACTGAGATCAAGCCTATCTAACGGGTGATCTCTAGATCTGATAGAGAATAACTTTATATGAGACCAAGCCTATCTGATGGGTGGTCCATGAATCAATGAAACTATCTGACTTCCTAATTAAGATAGATGATTATATCTGTCTGTCCTGATTTTTGAAGATTGATATGAAAACTGTAACTGTGGGAAATAGTCACTTAACTGAGATGCCCCAAATCTCAATTGGTGGGGTCCAACCTGTAACCCTATCTGGAAGGGTATCAGTACCATGCCATGGGTAAATACCTCTCTGTTTAAGCCTATCTGATGGGTGACCCTCGCAGGAAGTCAAGCCTAAGGCATATAATAGTCAAGCCTATCTGATGGGTGACAAGCCTTTTATGATGTGTGACTCCTGCATCCTGCATTGGCTATGCAGTTTTGTAGTTCAGGGATTGCTCCTAATGACTCTTACTTTTGGATGGGGAGCTGCCATCCCTTCCCTCACTCGGTGCTAGCTCCTTCTCCTAACTAAAAGACTCTGAACTGATTGTTAACTGAATACAAACTAAGTTGAATTTGATACTGATCATATTTCTCGAATGGTTTGACTGAGTTAAGCTAAATTGTTTTGGTTCCATATCTGAGGGAATACTATTGAACCTTGTTATCTGACTGAATGAGACTAAGTTTTGAATAGAGTACTCAATTACTATAGAGGTCAGAACTGAATACTTGACTACTACGATATTTGAGCTAGGTACAAAACTAAGGCTAGATTACTAGTGATACTGAGATTACAGTGATTACAGAGATTGCTAAGATTTCTTATGTCCTGTATCTGTCTGAGAATACAGAGATCTATAACTTGCTGAGTTCTGAGAATAATGGATCGACTGGAATTATCATGAAAACTGACACAGGCTCTAGAAAACAACTAAATTGTTAGGTATAAATACCCCCAGGACTCGATAACATAAAAGTAAAACATAACCATTCTTGAATAATCAAGACCATGGGCAATCATTCACCATCACAATCACTAAGGCATCACTTTAAGCATTTAGGAATCCTAAACATGTAATAACATAGGGGGACATGCTATTGGATCATACTTCACTCAACAAGGTCTTGCATCAAACACTTAGCAGGTATAGTCTTAGCATGTATCAAAGAGCACATAATTAGGGAATTTCATGCTATCATGTCACAATTCATTCACTAAGGCTTTTAAACAAACATTTGACATGCATGCTCTTGCACAATATTGGGGATTTCCAGTAAAAATACTATAATGGCTCTAATTCCTTCATATAAGCATTTTTATTAAACATATGGGGAACATGTTTTGCTTATTCAACAATTTTCTTCACTTAATTGACATGACCACATCACTTAACAACAAACTTGAAGAGGGTTTATCATGAACATCACATGAATATCACCTACTAGGGTCAAAGCTTAAAAACCTTGCAAACAAACATGAATCAAAACTCAATAATAGCATGAACATCGATTTCAACTCACATGAATCATAAAAACCCCAAACATAAGATCTTTGAATTTTTAAAAAGGATTATTGAACTTATTGGATGAAAGGGACCAAAGAATCAATGTCGACATACCTTAGAGAAACTCTTTCTTGAAAGCTATTGGAGATATTCTCGATTTCTTGATTTCTCTTGATTTGTTTTTGAAAAGGAAGGGTTTTGATTTTGTAGAAACCCTAGTTTTTTTTATGTTGAAGATGAGAAATGAAGTTATGAGCCTTGATTAGATAAAATAGGGGATGAAAAGAGTGGAAAAAAATTCTAAAAATCCATTTTATAAATAAGTTAAAAATGCTGAACGGGGTCTGCGACGATCGAAGTAATGGTCGAAGTGACAGTCCGTCGCTCATTCTGATGGTCCGTTAGATCATTTCTCACAACGCTTCAAAAAAAAACACACACTTCCTCGATGCAATTGTCTCAGTGATGGTCTGTCATAAACCCAACGGCCCATAGGATCATCCATCGCGCGTTGGCCAGGATTATGCCACACTGCCTCAGCGCGATGGTCCCAGTGATGGTCCATCACATCTTTGACATTCCATCAACCTGGCCATCGCACTTGGGAGTCACTGCCTTAGTTTTGATGGGCTGGGTGATATTCCGTCTCAAGCTCGATGGTCCGTCAGCCCAACCATCACACCTGGGTGGTTTCGACTGCTTTTTGTAAAACAACCATAACTTCCTCGTCCTATGCCGGATTTTGATGAAATTGGTATCAATGGAAAGATTATTCAAAGATATATATGACAAAAAGTCAATATTAACAAAATTCTACATTTTTCAAATTATTTATCACTTGGGAAAACACTTCTAAACCTTGTTAGACTGGATTTACACTTCACTTGACACGCTATAAGGCTCAGACTATGAGAGAAATTTGTGCGGTCTTGCATTATCTCCTTCTAGGAAACATTCATCCTCGAATGTCACTTGATAGGCTAAGAATACTAATCAACTAAACTTACTCAAGGAACAAGAACATCTGAAACATGACTATGCAATTGGAACCACTGATACTCTGAGTTCTCATACTGGACATGCATACCTTACGCATGGAATACTCGACTGAAGCTACTCATAAGCTAAATTCTCATAATGGACATACATATATGATGCATGGATGCATAACTGGGCTGATCTCATGAATGCATGAATTAACACACTGAAAAGTTGAACTCTTTCTACTGAACTTGTATATCTAATGCATGAATGTCTGACTGAACTGACTCTCGCAAACATGACTGGTTATGTAATCATCATTGATGTTAACTTCATAAAGAGAGTCTGAACATTCAAATCAATAAGTCAAAGAACATGAGACCATCACAGTATCAATGGGTATCTCCCCCTTGGGACTCTATGTCCCTCTACAAACACTTTGCTGAAATACTGGGACGGTGCACGGGGCATCTACGAACTGGTTCATGATTGATCGACTTAGATCTAAAACTCATGCATAACTCATGCTGACATATAAGCTCAAAATGGAAGAAAAGGATCTAGAAATGCATATCACAAATATGAAGGACTCATAACATGCCCGTTTCTATATCAGGAAACCTTTCCTGATCATAGAAAGCCTGAAACGCATAGACACTGTTCTGACGCTGACCACTATTCGCACCTAAAGGGGAACTCTGCTGAAAAAACTCTCTACCCCTCTGAGCTAGTGCTACATTCTCGTATCCTATGGCCTGTCTTACCACACCCGACGAACACATCACTACCGGCTCTACAGATACCTAGGTGGCTCTTGCCATACTCTTTACAAAGCAGATTGGTACGAACACCACTAGCACTACTCAGGGATTTGGAACCTGGCGCCCATTATAACTAACATCCCAAAACTTTGGTGTGGGTATACTAGATGAGGATGGAGCTGGGACTGAAAATCTCTGACTATGCTAAGAATGATTACCACCTTGGGACCCTACTTGAGAGAAACCATAACTACCTGTCCTGGATCTCTTACTCACTCTCTTTATTTCATCTTATCTATCTCAATCTGCAGTGAATGCATCATTATCCAAGTAAAGTCAATATCTCTATGAAGCATAGCAGTTCTACACTCTTTCAACACTAAGCCGGACACACCAGTCACAAACTTACTCATACTCGCTCTAGGGTTAGCTATCAATTTTGAAGCATACTTAGCTAACTGGTTGAACTTAAGAAAATATTTGTTCACTATCATGGAACCTTGCCTTAGGTTCAAGAACTCCTCTACCTTATCCTCTCTCATCTTTAACAGGAAAAACTTACCTAAGAAGGCACCCTGAAACTCTAGCCAAGCCACGGGAGCTTCATCCTCCCCTCTACCCTTCTTCCATATCACTACCTAATTATGAACAATATCCTTTAGCATATAGGATGCAAACTCTACACTCTCCTCCTCAGAAATATGCATAACCTGGGTATTCTTTCTGACCTCTTCTAGATAAAGTTGTGGGTCCTCACCTGCTACTAACCCAAAGAATTCTGGTGGGTTCATTCTTATGAAATCCCTAATTTTGGTTTTAGCTGAACCCCCATCATGCTGAGTTGGGGCCATAGCCTAATGGTTCTCCTGAACATTAGTCATCACAGCTTGGGCTAGCGCCTTAAAAACTACTTGAAACTTGGCATGTGACATACTCTCATTCTTAGGATCTACTGGCAGAGGGGGTTGGTCATCAACCCTACAGATATAATTTCTGTGAGGAGGCATACTCTATAAATAGAAGAAAGAGGTGTATTAGACTGAGGATCAACTTGAGCTCATGCTCACTTGCATGATATGAATAGTGAAAGAAGGGAAACTACTCCTAAAAACATCTTATAGCCTCTTGTACATAAATGTGGCCGCAACACACCCGTGCAGAAGACTCTACTAGATGCGGCTTTTCAGAATGCCTAGGATACTATTGAATCTTAGGCTCTGATACCATATTTGTAACAACCCAATTTTCTGGAATTGGAATATCACACGGTGGTCATGATCCTAAAGGACTACATGCTAACCCTCTACTAATTTCTATACCTTGATACTGTATAATATAGATAATAAATATGAAAACTGGCCTTAAGGTTCAAAACATCTAAAAATACTCAAAATTTAAAACTAAATACTGATACATTTGTCTGAAAAACCTCTAAACTGTCTGAGTTGTAGAGTTGATGGGAAATGTGCCCAACTGACTCTGTCAACTGAAAATAAATAAAATCTGATGCAATAATGATAAATGGATCATCCTTGAATAAAAAGGACTCACTGCTATGTCTACTACTGCTGATTGGGACTGAGCTACTAAGGGTACTCTGGATCTCAGGCCTCTGAACCTATGCTATCAAATAAGACACCATAGTGCAAATGCATCAGTATGGGAATGTACTGAGTATGCAGATGAGGTAAGGCTAAATGCAAGGGATTATGTATGAACAATTACTTAACTGTATAATCATGAGAGTACTAAATGAGAACACAAGCATGAATGCACAAACCATAACTACCACTATCAAGACATTAAAAACTGAAACTCGAATACTGCATTAGTGTCATCTAAACTCACTACTAATGCTAAGATACTAAATAACTGACTCTTCTAATACTGATAACTGCGTACTAGAGTTGAGATCAGTTTCATCTAGCGAGTGATCTCAGAATCTGAGGATACTAAAGCGATCGACTAAATATACTCATGTCATTGATTAAATTTTGAACATTCTACGCTCAAATAACTGTATCAAAGATCAAACTCTCTAACGTATGAATTCTAGAATCTATTAGCAATGATAAAAAAAGATCATGTCCGAATCTGACAACAAGAATACTAGACCTAATCTGAGACTGATATCAAGCCTATCTGACAGGTGATCTCTAGATCTGATAACAAGGATACTCAACTGAATCTGAGACTGAGATCAAGCCTATCTGATGGGTGATCTCTAGATCTAATAACAACAATACTCAACTGAATCAGAGAATGAGATCAAGTCTATCTGATGATTGATCTCTAAATATGATAATAAGAATACTCAACTAAATCTAAGGCTGAGATCAAGCCTATCTAACGGGTGATCTCTAAATATGATAACATGACTACTCAACTTAATCTGAGAATGAGATCAAGCCAAACTAACGGGTGATCTCTAGATCTAATAATAAGAATACTCAACTAAATCTGAGACTAAGATCAAGCCTATATGATGGGTGATCTCTAGATCTAATACAAAATAACTTTATATAAGACCAAGCCTATCTGACGGGTGGTCCATAAATCAATAGAACTATCTGAGTTTCTTACTGAGATAAATGACTGTATCTGACAGTCCTGATTTCAGAAGATTGATACTGAAACTATAACTGTGGGAAGTAGTCACTTAACCGACATGCCCTAAATCTTAATTGGTGGGGTCCAACCTGTAACCCCAGATGGAAGGGTTTCATATCATACCACAAGTAAAGACATCTCTGGTCAAGCCTATCTGATAGGTGACCCTCGCAGGAAGTCAAGCCTAAGGCATAAAATAGTCAAGCCTATCTGACGGGTGACCAGCCTTTCCTGACGGGTGGCTCCTACATCCTGTGCTGGATATGCAATTTTGAAGTTCAGGAATTACTCCTCACGACTCTGCCTCTCTAACGGGGAGCCACCATCCCTGCCCTCGCTTGGTGCTAGCTCCTTCTCCCAACTGAAAGACTTTGAACTGATTGTTAACTAATACAAACTTAGTTGAATCATATGCTGATCATATTTCTTGAATGGTCTGACTGAGTTAATCTAAATTCACTTGATTTCATACCTAACAGAATAATACTGAACCTTTTTATTTGACTGAATGATACTAAGCTTTGAATAGAGTACTCGATTACTACAGAGGTCAGAACTGAACAGTTGAATACTACTAGATCTGAGCTGGGTACAGAACTGAGGCTAGATTACTAGCAATATTGAGATTACAGTGATTACAGAGATTACTGAGATTTCTTATGTTCTGTATCTCGCTGAGTTCGCAGAACATGGCTCAACTAGAATTATCGTAAAAACTTACACGGGCTCTAGACAACAACTAAATTATCGAGGATAAATACCCCAAGACTTGATAACATAAAATTAAAACATAACCATTCTTGAATAATCAAGACCATGGACAATCATTCACTATCATTATCACTAAAGAATCACTTCAAGCATTTAGGAATCCTAAACATGTAATAACATAGGGGGACATGCTATCGGATCATAATCCATTTAACAAGGTCTTACATCAAACATTTGGCATATATTAAAGTCTTAGCTTGTATGAAAGAGCACAAGATTGGGGAATTTCATGCTATCATGTCACAATTCATTCACTAAGGCTCTTCAACAAACACTTGACATGCATGGGCTTGCACACAATTGGGGATTTCTAGTAAACATGCTATAATGGCTGTAATTCCTTCACATAAGCATTTTAATCAAACATATGGGGAGCATGATTTTCTTATTCAACAATTTTCTTCACTTAATTGACATGACCTCATTACTTAACAAGCAACTTAAAGAGGGTTTATCATGAACATCACATGAATATCACCTACTAGGGTCAAAGCTTAAAATCCTTGCAAACAAACATGAATCAAAACTCAATAATAGCATGAACATCAATTTCAACTCACATGAATCATGAAAACCCACAAACATAAGATCTTTGAATTTTAAAAATGGGTTCTTGAGCTTATTGGATGAAAGGGACCCAAGAATCAATATCTACATACCTTAGAGTAACTCATTCTTGAAAGCTCTTGGAGAGATTCTTGATTTCTCTTGATTTTTTTTTGACAAAGAAGGAAGGATTTTGATTTTTTAGAAATCCTAGCTTTATTTTTGATGTTGAAGATGAGAAATGAAGTTGTGAGCCTTGATCGAATATAAATAAGGGCTGAAAAGAGAGGGTAAAAATATTAAAAATCCCTTTTAAAAAAGAATTAAAAATATTGAATGGGGTCTACGATGGTCGAAGTGATGACTCATCGCTCAGTCTGACGGTCCATTGGATCATCCGTCGCACAACGGTCAAAAAAGAACACACTGCCTCAATACGATGGTCTCAGCAATGGTCCGTCACAAACCTGACATTCCATTGGTTCGTCTGTCACACGTTGGCCAGGATTAGACTACACTATCTCAGTGCGACGGTTCCAGCAATGGTCTATTGCAGCCTTGATATTCCATTATCCTGGCCGTCGCACTTGGGCGTCACTGCCTTCATTGCGATTGGTATCGATGGAAAGATTATTCAATGATCTACATGACAAAAAGTCGATATTAGGGAAATTTTCGATGGTTAAAAATATTTCTCACTTGGGAAGAAACTTCTCAACCTTTTTGGACTGGATTTACGCTTTACTTGACACACTCTAAGGCTTAGACGATGAGAGAAATTTGTTAGGTCTTATAATACATATGTATCATAGAGGGTGAAGGGTACAAATAAATCCCCAACAACCTATGGTAACTCCAATTTGTACGGCTAACACACACTGGGGACTATCCAGGGGGTAGCACTCAACCCATATAGCCCATGAGTGAATTATGGCTGTAACGCTTCACAATCAAGGTTAATGATTTAATGTGAATGCTAAACCTTATTTCTTATCCCGACATGGTGTGTGTGTATATATATATATATGTATGTATATATATATGTATATATATATGTAAATATATGTGTATATATATATGTATATATGTATGTATGTATGTATGTATGTATGTATGTATATGTATTATGTATGTATGTATGTATGTATTTGCATATGGTTATGTGCATTGGTTTAACTGGTTTTTGATTGATGGAATTACTTTATCTTTATTCCTGAGTTACATGATAGTGTTCACCCTGCTAACCAGTTTTAGATGTTTTATTCCTATTTGATGCAGGAACCAGCCATACTTCTACTCCTCCTGCATAGTGACTAGCTGATTCGGGGATAACTTTTAAGTCAGACTGAAGTGATGATCTTTCATACTTCTTAAGACCCCATTTCATGCTATGGATTTCTTCATGTCTCTACTATTTATTTTGGTCATGGTTTTGGCTAGGGTTGGGGATATATCCCTACTGGATACTCTTTGATTTTGATTAAAAGGTTTCTTGGCTGTGGGCATGGGCTCTATTTAGTTGTTTGGTTATTGGTGGTTTATTTTGGTTATAGACTTACTATAATTTCTTTTAGTTGATATTTTATTATCTTTTTATATGTTCATAATCTATCTGACATAGGGTGTAAGGTGGTCAATGGTTTGTATATTAAGGGTGGTCTCCGGTCCTGGTTGGAATTGAGCTACCCGTCATGGCTAGGCCCTAGATCGGGTCGTGATACTTGGAAACCCCCTTCCTACTTAATAACTTTCTTATTTGGGAGTATGAACATGACCTTACGGGTCTGACAGTATAGGGAAGTATATCTCTAGTGCAACCAATCCATCCTTAATATGACATCAAAATCAACAATGTCAATTTCAAAGAAATCGACCAGTGTATCTTTACCACCTATAAATACCACACAACCCCTATAGACTTTTCTAGCCACCACAGAGTCATCCACCGAGGTAAAAATAGAAAAGGGTTCCAAAATACAATCGGGACCAAAACCAAAATACACAGCCACAATTGGGGTCACATAAAAAATTAGGACCTCGGATCAAGTAAATAGTACACACCATGGGAGAATAGTTTTAACATACCAGTAATGACAATAGGGGATCACTTAGACTTCTAAAGGACGGTGAGAGCATAGAAATGGTCCCATCCAGTGCCAAAGCCAAAAGCAGCATCCTTCGGTGTAGGATCTAGAAAAGTGTCAATTATTATCGTATTTACCCCAGTGGAAATCTTTGTGGGATACTCCCGCTACATGTTACCCAACTGGCCATAACTTAAACACTAATTCCTCTATTTATAGTATTAACCATGATGAAACTAACCATAAAACTAGCAGGGAGGATAGGGTGGGGCTAATCGAGCTCCACCAGCCCAAAAACAGTATTCACCAAAATACTGAAGATAAGGGACATTGCCAACCACATAGAAACTCCCCAAATTCCCTTGCTCAGAACACTATCCACCACCTCTTCAACTATTTTTCTGACTTTTCCCTCAGTCTAAATATTGAGATGTCTTGCTCTGCCTATTTCTCACCTTTTCCTTATTCCATCTCACACCAATAGGACCAGATTGGCATGATAGCGAAGCCACTATCTAGGTCAGCAGATGAATAGAACATTAAAACTTTTCATTGATAATATCTCCATAAGGTAACTAAGCATGAAAGTCACCATTCAGAGTAGGGTCAGTGGAGATTGGTGGAACACCACAGGGGAAATTTAAAGCAATAATCCTTGACTAGATTTGTAACCTATAAGTTGGACAAGATCCATCCACATCGTCCTAGAGTGGGACAGATGAGTTTCCATAAGCTTCAGATCATCAGGAAGGTATGATTTGAAAGGTAAACAAAAGGTGATTTAGATGAGAGTTCAAGATCCTAGACTCTATATCCCAAAAATGGAAGAACAAGAAAGGAAAATATTTCTAAATGAGTCGTAGCCTCTCCCTTATAAGTTTGGCATGCTATGCACCCATAAAAGAGACTCTACTCTACATGACTTTGTGGATATGACCCAAACTAAGGTCTAGCCATGTTGGTTATATCAAGTCCAACTAGTTGGAGATGACCCCCAATACCCAAACCATTAACCACCTTACACCCTCTATCAGACGACTTACAAAAATATAACAAGATAAGAGAATATTAAATTAAAGATATTTTGATAAGACTATAGTAAAAAACAACTACCAATGACCAAAAAACCAACCAATACTTCCTATATCTATATTAGTCCATCAAAGCCTCTAATTAAAACTGAAAAATATCTATCAGGACATGCCCCTGACTATAGCTAAAACCAAGACCAAATGAAAGAGTAAAGATATGAAGAAATCCATAGCATGAAATGGGATCTTCTAAAGTATGGAAGCTCACAACTTTAGTCTGACTCAAAAACTTTCTTCAAATCACCTAGTCATTATGTAAGAGGAGTGGAAGTATGGTTGGTTCCTGCATAACGTAGGGATACAACATTTGAAGATGGTTAGTAGGGTGAACACTAGCTTGTAACTCAGGGATAAAGATAAATCAATTCCATCAATCCAAAACCAAGTAAAACCAATGAACATAACCATATCCAAATACATATTTATATATACTATGTCGGGATAGGGAACAAGTCTTATCATGTACTTTAAATCCTTAATAATGGTTGTGAGGCGTTACCATCATAATCTACCTATGGGATATATATGTCCAGTGTTACCCCCTGAATGATCCCCAATGTGTATTAGCCGCTTGAACTGGAGATACCATATGTGGTCGGAGATTTCCTTGTAACCTTTGCCCTCTATGATACATATGTATGTATATACTTGGGGGATTTCCTTGTACCCCACAATTACATGATCACCAAGACGAATACTCATGTTGAAACACATGAGTTTCTAGTGTCAATCTTTCAGACTGACACCATCACGGTTAGCTATCACAACCCCCATTATTTCCCCATTAAAAATGTACACATAACCAAACAACCGATTTCAGGAGTCAATTATTAAGTCATTATTAAGTGCTATCATCTTACCAACTATAGCTTGCAAGAAATTTTATTAGCCAACACTTAGGATATTCCCATGTACCCTGCAAATTCCATTATTAAAGTCACTTGGGGGATTCTGATAGTGCACACGCAAGTGTACATGGTCTACCAAGTAGTAAATTGGCCTTTAAGAAATACGAATATCAATCCCATAGAGACTTGTGTCGATAACTATCCAATTTTTGTTTAACAATTAAGATAAAGTAACCAAAAAAAAGTGTTGAATAATTTTAAACTAAGAATAAAATAAACAGTGCATAAAAAATAAAAGTCTTGGGACAATCAATAGGAGAAAACCTAGGGTTAAAGCACTCTGAATAATCATACTATGTTATTAAACTTCATTTGTTAACTTGCTTATCGTGGTTGTTGATTTGTAGGGATCATAGTTTCCCGACCACTAATCTTTTACCTAATTTGAGTACTACGACTACATCATTGAGCAGGGATGTAATAATCCAATAAAGTTATTCAAGCTATCATCCTACATATGAATCAAGTAAGGCTCCTAAGTACATCCCTGTCCTAGGTGCTAAGTTCAATTCTTTATTTTATATAAGAATAAAAACTCAAACTTTGTTTATTCCCATGTTCTATCTCCCTATTCCCTTTCCCGAGACCACAAGATCGATAATATATATATATTTTATGGGTGATCAATCCATAAAATAATTTTAAAAAAAAAGAATAAACACACAACCAATAATGATAAACAAAATTAAATGAATTTAATCCAAAACTATAGTACTCATGTTCTTGGCTTTAACCCCGGAAAAAGGGTTTTTAGCCACTAATATTCATAATCACGATCTAAATAATTGAATACATGATATTAATTAAAAGATAAAAAAATAATAAAACCTAATTACGTGCAGCAGCCTCTATTTTTCTCCAATTCATGTCCTAAGTGTCCAAGATTTCTCCACCACCAACTTGTTCAATATTATCCAAAAATTGTCCAAGTTTTCCTTTTGCCAACATAAGTATATATAATATATAGATTATAATTCTTATGGGATTAGTAATGGCATGTCATCCCATATATTCCCTCAAGATTCTCGCTAGCTTTTCCTAAGAATTAATGCCAAGTACTCCAATCTGTGTCGACAAAGAATTAAATTATTTTGGTAGTGCATGGATTGAGCCATCAGGATACGTTAATGGTAGAATCAAAAGGAATGAATCTACACAATGATATCACGTTGACTCACTGGAATTAGCTTGCACAATTTTGGTTAAGTGTTGAACGTCCAATCTTTTTCCCATACCTTTTGTAATGTATTTCAAATGAATTTCGAGCCCATTATTGACTCGAATTTTGACACAAGACTTAATATAGAAATATAGGTCTCATTTTAATCCTAATGATATGTATATTACTATTTTGATAGCATGGTGGTATTTCAAGATCATAGAGCTAAAACAAACTATTTATGTGAAATTCAAGGACTTGTAATTTGGATTCGAGGTAGGCTTCTGTCCACTCTTCTTCATGATATGGTATAATACATATGTTACATCTTAGATAGGGATGGTAGGAAGTGATTTTTTATAGAACACCATGATATAGCCTAATTTAAGGGTTTGGGAACTAGAAGTGTAATTGACCCATAAAGTGAATACTTATAATGCTTCAAGGATCTTATTACCCTAGGTTTCTAGCATGTTAAGCATAGTTGAGACTAATTAATTACTAGTATAATGGTTACTATGATAGTTAGTGGATTGTGATGGTTTTCCCAGATTATGATGTTATGGTTATGCCAAATATTTATATTATTAGGCCCAAGGCTGTGGTTATGATATTGGTCGGCTTTTTGAAAGTTTTTTATCCTTGTAAAGGACGTGGCTGTAGTTATAGACATTTTGATGCTTATGATTGTATTTTCTACATACTGGTGATGGCATGCATAGATTTGGTATATTCATGCTAACTAAAATGGTAAATGGTACAATTTCAACTAAAAATATGGCTTTTCTACTATTTGTCCTAAAAAGAGATTTTTTTAGCCACTATTCTAGCTCCTGCATTATATATATAGTACTTTATGGAGTAGATGATGATGATGATGATGGTTATTGGAAATTTTAGATCGGGTCTAGGTCAGTGTATATAGTACTCCTGAACCCTTTAGGGGAACCTTCGTCTGTGAGTTATCGTGCAAGACAAAAGAATTCATCATAGGTCCTGCTTTACAAGCCATCAAGCTAGAGAAAATGTATACACTGGGTTACTTTATGGTACTTGGATCAGTTATGTTATAATGGATTCAATTTGCATTGATCCTTGCACACTGCCTATCAACATGATGTCCCTATATCGATCAGCCTTAAAAGGGGTTACATCAGTATGGGTTATAAGTATTGCTTGTGGTATGTTATGTGTATTTATTGAACCTTCTGCATTATGGGGTTCGATTTAGGTATTATTTGTCCGAGATGGTCTTTTACTTTATATTTTTCTTGTTATTAAGGTAAGTACATAATATGTTGCTTATTGAACTGGCATTGATATTTTATGTATGACTCTCATCCTTTATCTTTTGGTTATTTTATTATGCATGATTATCCCATGGTTAGGCATTATGTATTTAGACCCTGATTATGTTAGTACTTTATCATTCTATGGTTAGGAGGCCTTGAAATTCTTGTATGACTCCTTAAGTTGTATCTTTGACCTAAAATTATTTGGTTATATGTGTATATGTGTGGAGTTATGGTATTACTGTATATACTTTTTTTTTTGTTTATTCATGTTGTATATCTATTCCTTGGCCTTGTATTCCACTATAGTATATCCTTCTCTTGCTCATCATTTGTATATTGGCTACCAATATATGGTATAGTGGTTAGGTCCTGGAGTATGGCTAGAATAGGATAGTTTATCCTTATTGTCTCCTTAGCTTTACTATGTTATTCTTCCTTGATATTTAGGTACAGTTTATGTTCCTTTTTGGATGTTATTTATATTCACATTATCTTTGGAGCTCAACCAATAATTGTCCATTGAGTACCACATGTTTGGTACTCATACTAGACTTCTGCAGCCTGTAGATTATCGTATGGGTTCTTGGAATTATTATGTGCATTGTTTAAAGCAGCTATGGTTTGGAGATGTAGGG
The DNA here is from genome assembly GCA_030864225.1 of Capsicum baccatum var. pendulum. Lineage (NCBI taxonomy): Eukaryota > Viridiplantae > Streptophyta > Magnoliopsida > Solanales > Solanaceae > Capsicum > Capsicum baccatum. Next base: position 48,513,734 of record CM061551.1, on the reverse strand, counting down.
TGAGCTTCTGGCATTTAAAGTATTACTATTCTTCCTTTTATGCAGTAGACTAGTCTCTATGTTGTATTCAAAGATGGGTTGTATTAGTGTATTTTTCTTTAGTACTTTATTTTGTAGTCTTATTTTACTAGAAGCTCTTGTACTAATTCCATAAGGTTTTGGGACTATCTTGGGCTTTTTAACCTTTTTTCTATATTTATTTTTCATTTTTTCTTTATTTCTCTTAGCAGTCCTTTACTAGTAGTTCTGGACTTCTAGTTGGCATACTTACTAGTAGGTTATAGAAGGTGCCATCATGAGCTTAGTTTCTATGAGAGTCATGTGAATTGGGGTAGAGATGTCTTTATCCTATCTTTAGGAGGCTACTGGGCATTCTTAGAAAATTCTGTTCTTAACTCATTGTCATATGTCCATATTTCTATCAGCTTTATGTATGTTTCTTGACTTTACTCTATTCCAGATAGACTATGCAAGGTTTTTGATAGATGCAGAAGGGACTTCGACATATATTTTTAGAGATTTAATGCAATATTACACTAAGGAGTTAGGGATAGATGTTAAAGATCTTTAGGATTATTCAGAGGATTTGGGGCCAACCTAGACTCTGGTGGAGCTTGTGACCGCTTCAGTCTTTTGAGATTTAGCATTGGGGATCCTAAGTCTTTTTATGGATACCTCATAACCAAGTATGGCATAAAATTCATCAAGTAATTCTTAAGCCAGAGTTGGATTTGTTGTTCTTCATAGGGTACCTTATCAGTTTTGGTGTACAAGATTGGGTTCCTTTAGTGGGCCAAGCTTATTCCTATGCTATATCCTTCAAAGCATGAGATAGTGTACAAATTTATTAAAGGATTAGCATTACTCTATTTAGAGTGAAAGGTATTCCTTCCTTCAATTTGCTAATTATACCAGGTCCATAAGAGAAACACATTTAGAATTATGGAGGTGGTAGTAAGAGGCCATATCATTAGTACAGTGCTATTGATATTCACTCTAGGGATGTGGATCCTCCCGAAAAAGGTCAGCTTCACTTGTAGCCTATTAGTCTTACATAAGTAGCATCCTAGACTATTGGTGGCTCTTAGATTAGTTATGGTGGTAACAACAGATATAGTTCTTACTGTACCTTATGGATTTTTTGGTATGACTCTTCAAGCCATGGCGACCATTTTAGATTAGGAGGGGTAGCACCTTAGAGAATTCAAAGAGCTTATTTTAATTATGGAAAGATGGGACATTATTCTAGAGAGTGACTTAAATGTAATTCACTTGTTCAGACAAAGTTAGAATGTGTTCCTTACCATCTTAGAGCTCCTGAGATGTGTTATGATTGTAGGAAAGATGGTCATTTTAGTTGGGAGTGTCCTTGGCGTCAGTTGGTCAGCCAATTGGGGTTAGCCTATATTTCCTTCTAGGTTATGGCTTAAGGGGTTTGCTATGATTGCAGAGAGATCAATCATTGGTCCATAAAGTGTCCCCGATATAGGATTATTTGTAATTCAACTTATTCAGATATGTCTCTTCATTCTATGACACCTTCGATCAAAGGCAATGTACTTAGTGCCATAGTTGGTGATTTAGACAGTCAGTCTAAGTTTGGACTTGTTTGGATTCATTCTCTCTCAGACCCACTAGGCATGCGACTTTAGATTTTGCCGTAATGGGTGCACTTTAATTTTCTTCATTTATATTTTTATTTATGTGTATTAGGGTTTTCATACCTATCGATGATTGTATGTCTTGGTAGTTATATATTGATTGTTGTTTGACTTGATATAGAGTTCATGATTATATGACTACCCCTGTAGATTATTTCTTTTAGTAGTGGATGGAGTGTACCAGTATTGATATTTTCTCTATGGGTGTAGCATTTTGATTTGAGTCCCATTTATCTTGGTATATTAGCTTTTTTATGGCTCGATCGTAGTACAGATAATTGATGTTCATCATTGGTACTTTATATTGATGTTTATATTACTATTGATGTTACTGTTATTATCTGATATTTATCTATCCTCTCTTGGGAGACGACTATACTAGTAGTATCTAGTTAGAATTTCCCTTCCTCACAGTTTTTATTTGTTGGATTAGATGGCTAGCTTGGTTGGATGAATTCTCTCTTATGGCGAGGTGAGTTTGATTGTTTCCCTCTTCTATTGGCAATGCTGATCAGTTGTTGAGTGGGTTATTACAGTGAAGGTAAGTTAACCTTCCATGGGTTTATTATGGTTCTAGAGTTGGCGATTTGGTTGGATAGTCCATTTCTGAGGTTCACCAGTTTGGGGTCCGCTCTTTTGATTTTCTAGTACATTGCTCAATAGTGGTTTTAATGTTTATGTTGATAAATCTTTGATTCATCTTTTACTTTTGATGGGTTGTCTGCTGGTGATAATTTGCTCTTGTTATTGGTGTGGAGTTTGATACTCTATTCTTGTCGTGATAGGGTTCTTGTCATAATGGATTTAAGAGAGTTAGATATAGGTGATATTTCCTATGACCGCTTCTTAAGTTGGTGAATTGGTATTTGTTGCCAAGATGGATTATTGGATTGACTAGTTTTTGGCTAAAGTTGCATTTCTCCAAGTTGCTAGAGTTTTGGTTATCTCTAGTACAGTTTGTATCCTTGGTGAGTTCTTGAGCATGTTTTGGAGGTTCATGCCCTCCAATATATATTGAGTTTATTGCTTGTGCTTTCAACCAGTGATTTATCCTCCGTTATGATTTTGTTTTTCAGCTATATTAAGGTTTTGGCTCCGACATGATCTAGTTCAGATATGTCTGATTTGGATACTAAGACAATTGAGTATTTGGCCTTAAATTAGACTCATTAGCTTATTTTTGAATTTAACGTCTTGGAATGGTGTCTGGAGGTTATGATAGATTTTGAGTGTAGATGTTTGCCCCTCTGCAAGACAGTGTTAGATGGTTGTTATCGGGAGGTTCATCCTTTGTGTAGTGCTAGAGCTTGGATGCAACCTTTATTTGTAGATTTTATCTCAGTTAGAGTTTTATCTATAGGCTGGTTAAGCCTACTCTTTGCCTACCTATTCGATCTTCTTCAAGTCAAATGTATTGTGGTTTATAGGTGTTCAGATGGTAGTCTATGGACATGGTATTGATTCTTTCAGCTTTGACCTTAGCTTTTAGTTTTTTAAAAATTTAGATGATCTACTCAACAAGAATAGTATGCGTGAGTTGGGTTCATTATGGATTCATCTTTGATTGATAAAGAATCCACGAGTGGATCATCTAGTGGTGAGTAGTTGTGATTTGGTCTCCTTCCTTCCAGTTTTGATGGCCTCTGGACCAGTTGTAGCATCGGCATAGATTGCAAACCTAGGTTATAACAATTTGTGTGCCTAGGTAGCACCTTAGTGGCTTATTCTTCTTTTTACATTTATGAATTTCAGTGGATCAACTTTAGTTCTTCGAGGTTAGTGTGTTGGGATTATATAGACAGGATTCAGATGACTTTCTGTTGGTTTTGGAGTGGATAGCAGGTTTGGAAAGGTAAAAGAAGGATATATTTGCGCATTAGAGTTGGTTGCATGAGTCTTGCCATGGTTTTCCTTTATCTTGGATGAGTTTTCATTGATTGTGTTGGTATCGATGTGGTATTAGTGTCTAGTGGTTTAGATTTGTGAATTAGCCTTTCTCGGTTCAGTTGGAGGACAGTCGGTGGTTGGGTTGAGTTTTGGTTACTTGGGAGTGAAGAAAGAAAGTTGGTTGAAAAAGGGATTCTTGTAGCAAAATCCCTTAGAAGTGTTATTTCTTCTTAGAGGTTATTTGGGAAGTCATGCGAGGACTATGCGGGCCTAGTACCTCATTCCTTTAAGCTTTTATGATCTTTTTATCCATTAACTTTTGCGAATGAAAGTTGATGTGTGGTAATTTTACCACTCATTTAGACCAAACATACGTGCACACTACCATTTTTTCTACAAGAAAATGAGGCATCATCATGGTTTAAATGCACTAATATCCACATTTTGCAGGCATATAGTGGAGAAGGTGAAAAGATGTGGATTAGAGCTAAAAAGGGATCAAATGGAAGTAAAAGGAGTGCAGCTAGTCAGCATAATACGATCGTGGAGCACAACCACGATTGCTAGCTGCGGTCATGGTCAAACCTGCACAATCGCGGTTCAGCAGGAATATGACCTAGGGCAGTTTTGTAAAATTACCTAGACGAATCCCAAACCTCATATAGGCAAAAACCCTTTCTTCTTTGGGTATTGCTTACCTCATAGACATTTTTGAATTAAAAGCAAGAAACCCTAATTGGGAAAGTGTGTAACTAATTTTGGGAGGTTTAATTTCTAAGTAATTTTGTGAAGAGTGATTGCTTTGGATAATCCTTATGGTATATCTCTCTTTACTTTCTTCATGAGTAGCTAAGTAATTTAGTCTTGGGATTATGTTGAACTAAAGTGTAATTGTGTATGGGTGTTATTGTGTTTGCATGATTGTTAGTTGTTGAGTAAGGATTCTACCATTTCTTAAATTTATGAGTTGGAATTTGTACGTAAAAACCTCAAATTCCAAATGGGTCAGATAGGTGAAAACCCTAAACTCTAGTAACCCTTCATCATCCTAAAAGAGGGGTGAAGGTGAACATGAAGTAACACATAACATCCTTGAAAAAGGGATATAAGGGGACAAGGCAATGGTGGACAATTAAACCTATGGTTTACAACCTTTTGCACTCTTAAAAATAAGTGTAATTGGAGTGTAAATCATATCAAGAGCATCATCCTAGAAACAGGGATGCTTGATTGAGGTTTTGGGTGATTACAAATTGCACACTTATTACGTGCTTGAAAGAGCCAATGGGTGAAATTGTTATGGTTTTATTGAAAGACTAACCACAATGATCTTCGACCTAGCCTATCCTTTAGCTAACAAATAAGTTTCATGTTAAACCATCATCAAATCTTAATTTTAAATCAAAAGTGTCATATTCGTGTGTTGTTAATAAAACATGTTACAAACCAATCCCAAACTAATTCCCCCAATTTTATTTTACATGTCTTTTTTATTAGCCTTCCGAGTAACCTTTTAGTAATTAGAGCACCCATAGGACTTGAAATTTAGAACTTGCTCCTTGTGGATTCGACCCCAACTCAAGTTGTGTTATTGACAACGACCGCCTCACCCTTCAAACGTGAGACTGAGTTGAGCGTTATCAAAATAGTGCCATTGTCAGGGAGTAGAATTAGATTTCACTTGTGCGGTTTCATTCTTATTTGGGAATACTCGGGTGCTGTAATTTACTTTATTACAGCACCCGAGTATTCCACCAATTAATGGGAACAGAGTCTTCTATATGACTAGTGTCATGCTTCACATGTTGCAAATTAAAGGATTGTACAGGGATTAAGCCTTTGAGGACCCAAATGTCCATTTGAAGAATTTTGTGGAAGTGTATGTGTCATTCAATATAGCACACATTACTCAAGAATCTATTCGGCTTTGCCTTTTCCTATTCTCACTGATGAGCGAGACGGTTTTACGGCTCCGCTTACTTTCACCATATCAATTACATCTTGGGATGAGCTTACTATGGTGTTTATTTATAGATACTTCCCACCATATAAAATGCTTCAAAAGCAGGACGAGATTGTGAATTTTCAGCAAATGAATGGAGAGCCATTGTATGAAGCTTGGGAATGGTTTAATGGAAAATTGGCCCAATGCCCAGATCATGAACTACCGGAGAAGATGTTTCTTGAGATCTTCTACCGTGCCCTTTATCCATTACACAAAAAATGGTGGATAATACGACGGGTGGCTCCATAGTGAAGATGCACCACCATACAACCTTTCTATTAATAGGAGAAGTGTCAAAGCAAAATTGGGGCTGGCATACCTAGGATATCGATGTTCCCATGATCGGTAATGAACAAAGAAAGAGGAATAAAGAGAAGGATGAAACCATGGGAAAAATGATGACCCTACTTGAACTCTTGAAAAAGCATGTTATGGGTTCACCCGTGAAACCGATAAATGTTGTAGCATCAAAATCTTATGAAGATGATGAAGAAGCAAAGAAGTTGGATGAAGAAATTCGGTATTTGTCTAACTACTCGGGTGGTTCCCGCCCCACCTATCAAAGGCAAGGTGGGAATCAAGGTTGTATAGACCAAGAGCAGGATAAAGACTATAGGGATAGGGAGTGTGATTATGACCATTATGTTCCCTTTCATGATCGAGCTAAGACCTAGCAGTCAAGTGACATCAACCCCAAAAAATTCAAGATCGAGGATGTGTTATCAAGAATATTGAATTAAGTGGAAGGCATGGACAAAATGGTCCATAAGTTGAAAGGTTATTTCTCTCAAATATATCAAACTGTGGTGTCTCACTTCACCTATATCAATCAGTTGGAAACCCAAATTGGGTAAATCTCCACGCAGCTAAATACTAGGCCTAGAGGTGGACTCCCTAGTGACACGATTGCTAATCCAAATAATAATGCTCAAGTTCTAGAAATTGTCACAAGGAGTGGAAATACACTTAATGAACCCTTTAAAGGAGACTTGAGTGATAAAATTCTCAAAGCTAAAGCAAGGAGGTGCTACCTCAAAAATCAAGATGACAATGATGAGAAGAAAATCGATGAAAGTGATGAAGAAGTGGTTGAGGTTAAAAATCCACAGAGTGAAGTAAGGCCCACACTCTAAGTTTTTCCCCTATTCCCTTAACGATTGCATAAAAAAGAGGAAGGTTAAAAATTGAGAAAGTTCATGCCAAAACTTAGCATTCTATCGATAAACATCCTGTTACTCGAGGCGATCCAATAGATCCCGATATATGCTAAGCTAATGAAAAATTTGATGTCCAAAAAGTAGCTTGTCCAAGGTGACACTATTGAGGTCACTCATGGGTGTAGTGCTATTATAGATAGTAAGGTTGTGGAAAAGAAAGATGACCCCAGAGTGTTCACCATCCCTTGTACAATCGGGATGCATGAGTTTGAAAAAACTCTGTGTGACTTTGGTGTGAGCATCAACTTAATTCCTTTTATAATCTATTAGAATATTGGATTGGACTCCCCTACACCAACCTCTATGTGACTCTTAATGGTGACCGGTCCATCAAAAGGTCGGTGGAAATTTTGTTTGGTGTCCTTATTAAAAAGGAAAAGTTTATACTACCTGCGTACTTTATGGTATTGAATTGTCAAATGGACCAAGAGGTACCTATCATCCTTGGTCGTCCTTTATTGGCCACCTAAAGAGCCATTGTTGATTTCGAGAGGGGGGAAATGAAGTTTAGGGTAAAAAAAGAATGAGGTCTCTTCCAAAATATGCAAGATAAAGAAGAAAACCACGGAGCTCCAAGCTATTTTCGTGGTAGATGTGGAGAGTGAGAGGTCGAATGAGGATAGTCTTGAGTACCCACCTTGAACATGGATGAAGGAAGACATCGTGTCACAACGTTAACTATGGCACTAAGTGGAAGGCAACCCACAAATGCCATAAAAGTGGATTGTATCCTTTCTTTCATGTTTTTGTAGTATACATGTTAGCTTTTGAATATAAATAACTCATGCATTAATGGTACTATGGAGTGCATTAGATGAGCTTGGAAAGGGGGAAGTGAGCAATTTTGCATTGAAACCTGAACAGGAGGAAAATCTATAAAAGCTGAGCAAAAAGCTGAACATGGGAAATAGGGGAATAGAACTGCTCTCAGTTACCACGATCATGGTCCTCAAGTGCGATCTTTTTCACCTATGTGTTTGCGATCGTGATCACCTGACCACGGTTGCGGTTATTTTAGCTACTTAATCCCTAAATTCCCTCACACTCTCTTTCAAGTTTTACTCTCTAATTGGGCTAAATTCTCACCAAGTTTGTGAGATCTCCAACGGCATCCTTGCATCCCTCTTGCATCACAAAAATTATAGGTATCATGAATCCATGCTCTTATTTTTTAAAATAGTCCCTAGAATGCATTGTTAAGAGAGGTCTATAAAAATTGAACAAAAAGCTGAACATGGGAAACAGGGGAATAAAACTGCTATCAGTTACCACGATCATGGTCCCCAAGTGTGATCTTAGTCACCTATGTGTTCGCGATCGCAATCAACTGACCACGGTCGCGGTCATTTCAGCTACTTAATCCCTAAATTCCCTTACACTCCCTTTCAAGTTTTAATCTCTAATTGAGCTAAATTTTTGCCAAGTTTGTGAGATCTCCAACGGCATCCTTGTATGCCTCTTTCATCACAAAACCTGTAGGTATCATGAATCTATGCTCTTATTTTTTAAAATAGTCCCTAGAATGCATTATTACGAGAGGTTCTAAAGTCTTGATTGTTATTCTTTCCATGCTATCATACTTGGTATTGGTTTGGTGTTGGATGCTTGATTAAGGTGTGCACACATGTGGGGCAATATTGAATGCCCAAAATGTGTGAAAAAGGTAGAAAACTAAGGTGTGCACACCAAGTGTTTGACATATTGCCCAAATGAACTTTCAATAAAGATATTTGCATTTTAAAGGGCACATTCAGACACTTATTAGCTGTAGTACCCCAAACATTATTTAAGTCTAATTTAGTCTCCAGAAGATTAAGGGATAACCTCCTAAGTGAATAATATTTAAATCATATAGAATTTTCCCAATTGTGATAAATTGAATTAGCTTTCCAACGATACCAATTTTGCCAAAATTCATTATCGGGGTAAAGAGTTATGGACATTTTACTGAGAGCTGTCCAAATTGCCCAGGAGCAACGGGAGGGTCGATGAACCATCGCTTCTATGACGGACCATCGCCCAAGCCTCCACAACTGAGGCTGTAAATCCATTCACTGCCCAAATTACGACGGGAGGGTCGAAGCTAATAACATCATATTGATCAATAACATCAAACTAGGGTTTATTTCAAGATTAATCCCCAAGAACTAGATACAAATCCTTCTCCAAGAAAACTCAAGAATCAAGTATCACCATTCAAGAACATTTAAGAAAAACTTCCAAGAACATCCTCAAGGCTTCAAAGGTTATCTTATTCCATTGAATAAAGCCAAATAAGGTATGTGGGGTTTGAACAAGAATAGTCTTTTCACCCTTGTGCCCAAAGACTTACTTTAATTATAGTTTTTCTGAATTATTTCTCCAGCCAATCTTCCATCATTTTTGCACCAAGATGAGAGATCAAAGAGAGAAAAAGGTGGGAAATCATCCATTGAAGCTAAGGTAAGCTATCCTAACACTCCTTGGTCATTTCCCATTAATTTTTCCTTCAACTTCCATCATAATTCATGGTAAATTCTTAGAAATTAGTTCTTGAATACCTAAACTTTAAGGGTTGATTTGAGACATAATTCATACTCCACTTTATTTCAATTTTTGAGCACATATTTTTTGTCCTTCGAGGGACCTCGTGACTAATTTAATTTTGGATTCCATTTGCAGGCCCTATGGGCCTGTTATTGACTCAAATTTTGACCAAACCCTTAATTTAGAAATATAGGCCTCATTTTTCTCCTAAAAAACTTATATATTACTATTTTTATAGTGTGATTAAATTTTCAAATCATGGAGAAAAGACAAATAATTTATGGGAAATTCAAGGACTTGTGATTCGGCTGTATGGTAGGTTTCTATCTACTCTTATTCATTAGGTGGTGCAATATAAATGTTTCATATTAGATAGGTATGCTAGGATGTGATTATAGGTAAAATATCATGACTTATCCTAATTTATGCATTTGGGGATTAGAAAGGTTGTTGACCCTTAAGGTGAAATACCATATTATTGGGCCTAAGGTTGTGAATATGATAATAGTTGGAAGTGTTTTATCCTAGTAAAGTAAGTGGTTGTAGTTATAGATATTTTAATGCTTATGATTATATTATTTGAATACTGGTGATGGAATGCATAGATTCAGTACATTCATGCTCACTAAAATGGTAAATGGTATGATTTCAGCTAAAAATATGGTTGTACTGTTGTTTTCCTAAAAAAGGATTTATTCCTACTTTTCACTTGTAAAATAGATTTCTTCATAATGGGAATCGTACAATATTAAAGGATAGCTTACGAGTCTTTGCAATTAAAAATGATGTTTCAAAGATTCGATCGAGATAGAATTTGGTCCATGGTTTTGCTACTATTATTTACCTCGATCATGAGAGATTCCAACCCTTTCCATGCTGTAATAATGATTTAGTCCCAGAGTTTACCCCTAGCAATGGATTTAAAAACTCACACTCTTTTAGCCATGGTTCTAGCCTGTATATTATATATATATGGTACTGAAAGGAGTAGATGATGATGATAGTTATTAGAAATCTCAGATTAGAACCAAGTCAGTGCACATGGGTACTCTCAAACCCCCTAGGTTCTCTTTTATCTCTGATCCATCGAGTAAGAGAAGTGAGGTCGCCGTAAGTACTGCCTTTGTAAGACATTAAGCTGTGGGAGTATATACACAGGGTTGCTTTATGGTAATTGGATCGGTCATGGTATTATGGATTAACTTTATATTTATCCTTGCATGCGCATTCCTTATCACCTTTATGCACCTATATCTATCAGCCCTATATAGGTGGCATAGATATAGGTAATGAGTATTGCTTGTCATATATTATGTATGCTGGTTGGACCGTCCAAGTTATGGGACCCATTTTAGGTATTGCTTGTCCGAACTAGTCAGTTACTTTATATTATTCTTGTTATTATGATTATTTTGTGACCGGTTGATTATTGGACTAGTATTGATATTTTAGGTATGATTCTGTTTCCTTTATCTTATGGTTATTTTATTATGCATGATTATCCCATGGTTAGGCATTATTTTTTTAGACCCTGATTATGTTAGCACTAATTTCTATTATGGTTAGGAGGCCTTGAGATGTAGTGTGACTACTTAGATTGAACGTTTGAGCTAGCCACATTTAGGTATATATATATATATATATATATATGTAATTATGGTATATTGTATATCCATTCCTTGGACTTGTATACTACAATGGTATGTCCTTATTCTATTCTTTATTTGTATATTGGGCGGCGATATACTATATAGCGAATAGTTTCTGGAGTATGTCTAGAATAGGATAGTTTATCCTTATCGTCTCCTTAGATTTACTATGTTATTTTTCCTAGATATTTAGATATAGTTTATATTACTTCTTGCATATTATTTATATTTACATTATCTTTGGAGCTCAGTCAACAGTTACCTATTGAGTTCCACATGTTTGGTACTCATACTACACTTTTGCAGCCTACAAATTATAGTATGGGTTTTCATTGTTGTTGTGTGCATCATATAGAGTAGCTACTATTCAAAGATGTAGGATGAGCTCTTGGTATTTGAAGTATTACTATTCTCCCTTTTATGGACTAGACTAGTCTCTATGTTGTATTCAAAGATGGGGTGCATCAGTATATTTTTCTTGAGTACTTTATTTTGTAGTCTTATTTTACTTGAAGATCTTGTACTAATTCCTCCAGGTTTTGGTACTATCTTGTATATTTTAGCCGTTCTACTATATTTATTTTGCATTCTTCCATTATTTCTCTTAGTAGTCGATTACTAGTAGTTTCAGACTACGGGTTGGCTTACCTACTGGTGGATTATAGTAGATGTCATTATGACCTAAGAAATCAGTTTGTGACAAATGCGTTGACTTGCTAATGATGCCTTAATAGATAATTGGTTAAACTATGATGGACTTAGTTGTTTATCACAACATTGGTGACATAGAAATAAGGTAATTATATAGTTGATATCAGTAATGTAAAATTGAATAGGTATATAAAATTAGTTGTTTCCTATAATGTCACAAGGGAGATGATAATAATAGCTTTAGTAATTATTGGTAAGTTGAACCTTAATGGGGTGATTGACAATTATACAACTTATTTGGTTAAGTGACTTGTATGATTTTATGAAGGTGAATGCGTTGATGTTCTAAAAGTAGACTATCCAGTTGTACAACACCCATGATAACTATAAATGAATAAAATGGGTTAAGTTTTAAGGATGTGAATAAAGCTATAGTTGAATAATGTTCATAGGCTTAGTGAGAAAGAAGGGCTACTAGTCTAACTTTGTAGTTTTCTTAATTTTGTTTGATATTATGTAAAACCTTACTGTATAGGAATAATTGTTGGTTAATAGTATCCCTTCAATGTAGTGTAGTTGAGTTGATAAGGTTAATTTCGGTTGGTGGTCTGTTGCATAGGATCGATTGAGGGAGTAGAGTTATTATGTGTTTTGGTATAATCATATCCCTCTCATTGTTTCATAATAATACTTGGTTGGTATTGACCCTTGAGTAGTTGAGGAATGTTGTAGGGTCGAATAGACTAAAATGATGTAATACCCCGTATTTCTATCTAGCTTCAATTCGTCTTTACAACATCAAAGATATTGCTTCATAGATGAATACCTTTTATTAACTGTGGTATTTCCAAGATTTTGATTTTTTATCATATGGTAAAATGAATAAGCTTTCCATCGATACCAAATTCGCCCAAATCTGACACTCGGGCAAAGAGTTATTGCCATTTGAGTAAGACAATGTACCACTTGTTACTTTAGTACATCGCGGAGCCAGCCAAAATGGAAATTGTCAAATTCTAGAAGGCCTCCGCATTTCCATCACTTCACGGTGTCTTTCAAATTTGCAACCAAGGTGGCAACATAATTTCCACCGTGTTGCGCCAAGGCCCAGTTTCCCAATTATCTGATTTCCAGTAAGCTAGCGCGATTATGGCGCGTCACATCAGCGTGTAAAATCGAGATTTTTGTAGTTTTAGATTTTAATTCCAAGGGAAAAATGATCTTTTTTCTACCCCTATATATACTCCTTAACATAAGATTCAGCCACATTAAACCCAAATATTATTATTTTCTCTCAATTTTCCCCAAGGACAAGAGCTAGTGTTCCAAAATCAAGACCCCAATCATCAAGGTTTCACTATTAATCTTCCGAGGATCAAGTAGTAAGGTATGCAGATGTTGATTCTTGGGTTCCTTCCACCCAAGAAGTTCAAGAATCCCTTTTTAAATTCAAAGATTGTGATTTTATTAGTTTTTCATGATTCATATGAATTGAAGTTCATGTTTATGTTATTGTTGAGTTATAACCATGCTTTAGAATACAAGTTTCAAGCTTTGATCTTGTTATGATTTGAATTGCATTAAGTCCATGTTAAGTCCCTAAATCTGCAAGTTGGTTGATGTAGCATTTGTTGTATAACCAAAGCATGCTCCCCATAAATTTTGATAAAACGCTTATGTGAAGAAATTAGAGTCATTATAGCATGTTGACAAGAAATGCCCAATTATGTATAAGTTTATGCATGTCAAGTATTTGTTGAAAAGCCTTAGTGAAAAAATTGTGACATGTTAGCATGAAATCCCCCAATTATGTGCTCTTCAATGCATGTTAAGTGTTTGTTGTAAGATCTTGTTGAATGGAGTATGAGCCAATAGTATGTCGCCCTATACTATCACATGTTTATGATTTCCAAGTGCTTGAGGAGATGCTTTATTCATTGTAATGGTGGATGAAAGTCTATGGTCATGATTATTTAAGATGGTTGTTTTTTACTTTTATGTTATCTAGTCCTGGGGGTATTTATACCTGACAAATTAACCACAAGTCTAGAGCCTGCGTCAGTTTCAAGATACTCTAAATCAAGCTACAATTAGTAGAACTCAGTCAGTTATAGAATTCACTACTCTCAAACAGTTACAAAATTTAAGAAATCATAGTAATCTAGTATTAATAGCATTCCAGCTTCAGTTCAGTACTTAACTCAGATCTTAGTAGTAGTCAAGAATTCAGTTCAGATCTTAGTAACACTCCAGTAAACAATTCAGAACTCAGTATCATGCAGTCAGATAACGAGATTCAGTAGTATTCCATCAGTCCTTGAAATCAAGTGAACTTAGCTTAACTCAGTTACTCAGTATTATCAGTAATAGATTCAGCTCAATCTAGTACAATTTAAGAAAAAAATCAGTTCAGAGTCTTTCATTTGGGAGTAGGACTTAGCACCCAGCAAACATAGGGATGGGGACTCACCCTTTAGAGAGGACTGAGATCCCTAGGAGCAATCCCTAAGATCAAGAACTACATGGCCAGCGTAGGTATGATATGTCACCCATTAGATAGGAATGACATACATAGGGATCACCTGTTAGTATATTATATATATATATATATATATATATATATATATATACTGATCCTAAGGGTCACCCGTTAGACAGGACTGACTCCATAGCAGAAGTGTCTTTACCTGTGGCACGGTATTGATACCCTTCCAGCTAGAGTTATAGGTTAGACCCCACAAGTTAAGATTCGGGGTATGTCAGTTAGATGACTACTTCCCACAGTCTCAGTTTCAGAATCAGTCTCAATAAAAGAACTCAGTTCAGAAGTATATAGTAAGGACTGTCAGATAGAGTCAATCATTATAATTATCAACAGACTCAGAGATCACCCGCTAGATAGGACTGGTCTCAGATTTAGTTAATCAGCTTCAGTATCATCAGATTCAGAGATCACACGCTAGATAGGACTGATCTCAAATTATGTCATATCATATTCATTATCAGTATATATAGATATCACCTGCTAGATAGGAATGATCTCAAATTTCAGTTGAGAATTCCTATTATCATTAAGTTTAAGAGGTCACCCACTAGAGAGGACTTATCTCAAATACAATACTCAATTATTAATATCAGAAGATTCACTTATTCAATATCTCAGTATTAGTAGTGAGTTCAGACGTTAGTAAAGCAGTATCCAAGTTACAGTATTCAGTGTCATGATGATTTCAGTTATGGTTTGTGCATTCATGCATATGTCCTCATTTAGTACTGTCATGTTATTCAGTTAAGTAATTGTTCATACATAAGACCTTGCATTTAGCCTTACCTCATCTTGCATAGTCAGTACATTCCCACGTACTGATACATTTGAGCTATGGTGTTTTACTTTACACCGTAGGTTCAAAAGCACAAGATCCATAACAGCCTTAGCAGCTCAGTTCTAATCAGCAGGAGTAGGCCTAGCAGTGAGTCCTCATCATTTGAGGATGGTTCTTATTGCATTTTATTACTAGTTTTAGTATATTAATAGTAAGAGTTAGTTGGGGATATGTCCCATCAACTCCTTATTCATATAGTTTAGAGGTTTTTAGACTATAGAGTTTTTAGACTAGTTATTCAGAAAGATGTTTAGTTTTGATATTGATAGACTTTACTCAGTTGTATTTTTAGAATTTGAACCTTATGGAAAATTTTTGCCAGTTTTCTACATTTATTTCAGCATATTATGTAGTGCTCAAATACAGATATCAAAAAGGGTTAGCTTGTGGTCCCTTGGGGTCATGAGCACCGTGTGGCATTCTGGTTCCAAAAAATTTGGGCATTGCACATGATTTATGGTGAAGAATATATGTGTTAGTGAAAATCCACACTGATATGTTGGGAGAGTTGATTTTAATTAATTTTCCATGGTTTTATGGCATTTTTGATGCTTAAAACAAGGAAATTATACAAGTACTTAGGATTTTTTGTTAGATGTGATGCGTTTTTTTGTGTTGGTTTCACAGGAAAATGGAGTTTAGATAAGAGAATAAGAAAAAAGAGATAAAGTAAAGATGAGAGTGTACCTACAAGACAACCTACACCTTGTAGGTTGTATCTTCTGGCCCATGGGTGGCTTCATAGGTTGAAGTCCTGAAAGTTCTGAAGGTTGATGATGAGTTTTGATTCCTACACACCCTACCTATGAGGTGTTGGTACTACCTATAGCCTATATGACACCCTCATAGGTAGGTATTTTGAAGCCTGAAGATTTCTCTGATTTCCATAAAGCCTACCCCATAGGTATAACCTACAACCTGTAAGTGGGGTCGTAGGTTGGGGCCGACTCAAGTTTCTTCCTTTGTTTAGGATAGGTTTTCTGATGTTTATTAGTTTATATATTAACCAAATGAGAATAAGTATCCCTACATCCATAATTTTAGCTGAAGTTGACCTATTTTTTTGTTTTCACCTTTTCACCTTTCTATTTAATTAAAATGAACATGTTTGGTCTGTAGTCCCTCTGTGAACATTATATACCTCAACTCAGGAAAATCACCTAATTTGAGGTGGATATCATAGGGGTGCATAGTTTAAATAAGTATGATGAAGGGTGTTAACTAAAAGAAAAATACAATAGGTTTGGGTAAGGTAGAAAATGTGAAAAAAGAAAAGAGAAGAAAAGAGGGAAAAAAAGAATGAGAGTGAATAAATGAAAAGAATAAAGAAAATCACATCTAATCCGAATAAGCAATAAAGGAGAATAGGGGAGAAATAAATAAAACATGGTTAATTAGTCGATCCAACAATGTAAGTGTAGTGTAAAGGGGGATGAGTTACTATTTCCCATATGTACCTTACCTGCACCCAAGCGTACATCAAAAGCTTAGAAAATTACTATAGTGATCCTAGTCCAACTTTCCAAAAAACTAAGATATAATAAATAAGAGAAAGTCTATGGTACTTTATGTATATTTTTTTAACTTCTTTGAGAGCGTGAGTGTCTTGATATAGTCCTTGTATTGACATGCATTATGATATTGTGAGAGCTGGGACATTCGTGTTGTGAGGGTACATGGATTGTATCATAAATTTCTTTTGTTTTCAAGTAGTGTCAATTGCATATATGCTTGGTTTCTTGTTGCTAATGTAATTCCATTACTCAATTCCTTTGTATCAAACCATTATGCTACATGGATCCACACAATGGTTTTTAATGTTCTAAATAGGAGGGGTAAGGAATTTGAGTTAAATTGAGTTGACTGCCATAGGTGCCTTAGGTTTTCTATAGTTATGCATTGTGTTTTTTTGTTTTGTGTTAGTTTCCCGAGGACACGAAAATGTTCTAAGTTCAACATGTTGATTTTTCATGGTTTCATTGTACTTTCAATGCTTAAAACAAGAAAATTATGCAAGTAATATATTTTTGTTAGATGTGATGTACATTTTTGGTTCGTTTTGATGGAAAATAGAGTTCGGAGAAAAGAATGAACAAAAAGGGATGAAGTGAATATTAGAGTGTACCTATTAGCCAATATATGGCCTGTAGGTTGCTCCTTAGGTTGAAGTCCTGAAAGTTTTAAAGGTTGATGATGAGTTCTAATTCCCACAAACACTACCTAAGCAGCGTAGGTACTACCTACAGCCCATAGGTTACCCTAATAGGTAGGTGTTCTAAATCCTGAAGATTTCTCTAATTTCCAAGAAGCCTACCTACACCCCGTAGGTACAACCTACAGCTCGTAAGTGAGGTCGTAGGTTGGTGCTGACTCAAGTTTCTTACTTTTTTAAGGATAGGTTTTTTGATGTATCTATAAATACCCATTGAATGTTCTTTCATCATTTTACGCAGTTTACACACTCTATACACTTTTTATATTTTTTTGAGTTTTTAGATATATTATTGATCTTAGAATCATTGTTCTTCGTTTTAGGGTTTGATATTAATTTGAGATTTTGGGTTTACATTATTATTCTTTATAAGCTCATTCCTATGCTTTTAACTATGAATTTTATGTGTGTTCTTACAATCACGAGAAGCTACACTCCATAACTGGGGTTGCATGAATTATGATAGATGAACAAAGCAAGTAAAGTGCAACGTCATTCTAAATTGGTGTTTTTGTATGTATTGGGATTTGTTTCGTATTGATTGTTTTCTTAATAGTTGCAAACATTAGAAACTAGCTTATATTCATACTTACTCGAGAAAGGGGTGGGATTATAAAAAAGAAATCACAATAGTAATTTAAAGCCACCAACCTTCATTTAATTAACTTGAGACCGAGATGAGATAGTTAATTTGAGATCCAGAATAAGGGCTAGTAACGAGACACTCTAAGATTGAGAGGAGATGAGTGAAAATCACCTAAATCAAAGTGGAGAGACAGTTATATGATCATAACTTGTTAGATTTTGCATTCAAGGCACCGAGATAGTGTGACGAGCATGATAATTCTGCAAAGTAATAAAGTCAGGGGGAACACAATCCTAGTGATCATCTCATATTGATAACAAACTTGATTTCCCATAATTGTTACTGCTACTCTTATATTCATAAAACCCCTCATTCACATTCTGAACTTTCCAGTTGAATCAGTAATCTTATGATAGATTTCCAATCTATTCCTCATGGGATTGACCCCAACCTTGTTAGGTTCTATATTTTACTAGCGACCGCTCTATACTTTCTTGGAGGTTTAATTTAGGCGAAATCTAATTTTTGTGTCATTATCAGGGAATACCGTTATGGTTTGATTGAGTAAGGTTGTTGAGGTTGTTAGTTTTCAATTTTCTAATGTTTCTAGGGTATACGTCAGTGTATGTAAGTACTAGTGTCAAGGAAATCCCCTGATTCCCATTATAGATTGAGCTTGAACGAACCTTATGTTAGAATTATAAAATAGAAGAGTATGATCAATGAGCCTAGTATGATGTGGTTCATGCTGACCCAAATTTATTAAACTGGCCACCTCTATATGATGTTAATGAAACTTTTAAGGAAATCACTAACCGATAAATAGCCAAAGATAATGTGAGGTTATCACTTTCCCGATATGCTAAAGAAAGGGATAGAAAGGAGAAAAAAATCTTCGAGTAGCACTCAATAAGGATAGAGTTCAACCACACAATTATCATTATTTGCCAGTTTGTGATGATTCAGAAGAATATTTTGGGTATGTTGAACCAATTAAATAGGAACTATCATTCCTCTAGAGTCTCCCCAAGAAATAAAATGTGACATTACAAATGCAATGATCTAGCTGCTTAATTTATAGAGTGTATTTGCTCATTTTCTTACTAATGATGCAAACATGCATATTATGAACTTCGTTGTGATTTACACTTTTTATAATTTGTCGTAGGTAAGTCAGGAAGATCTACGACTCAGGTTATTTCAATTCTCTCTTACAGGTGAAGTGATGTTATGGTTAGGAGAGCTACCTCGTGGGTCCATTACCACTTGGAAAGAGTTGTTTACCGCCTTTTAAAATGTTGTAGTTGAAGGATGGGATTTATAATTTTAGATAGTTACATTAATAAGAACTATATGAGCCATGGTTAAGGTTCAAGAAAAAGCTAATGAATGTTCCCAATCACGAATTTCAGGTATGAACTTGCTGGAGATGTTCTATATCGCCTTGGATACAAATACAAAGGTTGTGGTTGATACTTACTTGTAACTCTTTCATGAGTCTTCATTGGGAGAAGGTTCCGAAAACCTTAGACAAGATCACTAAAACCAATCGAGGGTGTAATACTCGGGGGGGGGGGGCAGATAGGTCAGGTGCTACTTATGATATTGGTGCTTCCAGTGTGCAGAGAGACCTAGATGAGATAGTCCCTAAGAGGTAGCATAGATGAGGAATGATATTGGGTTGCTTACTAAGCAATTTACAGCTATCAGAGTAGAAAAAATAAATGTAGTAGGAATAAGAGAAAATCTTTTGTGACATAATGAGTCTAATTCTGAGCAGAAAGCAAAGTACTTAGATAGGGAGATGGCAGATTTTTGATCCAAGGTCCAAGGTTCTATCTAAGACACTTAGAACTAAAGGTAAAGGAATCAAGGTTATAACTACCACGAAGATAGTTATAGGGATATGATCAAAGAGTATGATGGTGACTATAGGAGAAAGGATGATTATAAGGAGAATAATAGTATTTATATTCTACCAGGGATCCATGATGCTAACTCTAGATAGGAAGCACTGCTTGCTAATCTTATAAAAGATTTAGAGAGCCAAGAGAGCTTTCTTAAATAAATTTGGGCTACTATTTTGGGTTTGAACCAGAAAGTAGAATCACATGCTACAGTAATAAAAAAGCTTGAGCACCAGTTTAGGCAGGTGTTTGCTACATTGAATTAGTGTCAGCCAAGCACTCTTCCGAGAAATATGATTTGAAATTTGAATAATAACAGTCATTGTTTAGATATTAATACTCGGAGTGATAAACCCACTATTGATCCACCCAAATCTATGGTTGATGATGTGAGGGATGACTTTGTGGACATTGATGACGTAGAAAAAGATGAAATTTTAAATCTAGTGATGAATGATGAGGAATATCAAAAGCCTACAGTTAGAGACAAAGAAGCTTAAAATAAAGAAAAGTGTAAGGAGGTCACACCAACACTGAAGACCCTTCTATGACATCCCCTACCTTTCCCCAAAGATTGAATTAAAAAGTCAAAAAAAGGAAGTATAAAAACTTTATTTCTATGTAGATTTGACTGTGAACATCCTCTTCTTTAAGCACTAGAATAGATGCATGGCAATGCAAAGTTTATGAAGAATTTGATGAAAAATAAAAAAACTATCAGTTATGAGGATTTCATGGTTTGCATCATTGTAGTACAATTACATATTAATTTCTTGTGAAAAAAAGAGTGACCCCGGTGCCTTTAAAATTTACTATATTATTAGGTCATCTAGATTTTTTTAGGGATTTGTGTGACTTAGGTGCAAGCATTAACTTGATACCGCTGGCAGTGTTCAAATAGTTAGGCTTGAGACCTCTCTAACTAACAATGATGTGGTTATTGATGGCAGATCGTACGGTCAAAAACCCCTTAAGCATATCATTTGATATTTTGGTCAAGGTGGACGACTTTATCTTTTTGACTGACTTTGTTGTCTTGGATTATGAGGTTGATTTTGAGAGGATCATAATTTTGAGGAGACCATTTTTAGCCATGGGTAGAGCATTAGATGATATTTAATGAAGTGAGCTTAAGTTCAGGAACAATAATGAGGAAGTCACATTCAATGTTTGCAAAACTATAAAGCAACCATCAAATATAAGGATAACTACCTTGATAAAGCCTGAGCAATCATAGTCCCCACGTCCTGCTACGACATTAAATCAGGCGTTTCTTGGGTGGCAACCCAAGATGTCTTTTTATTCTTGCATTTGTGATTATTTATGTTATTTATCATTTGACATTAGATCTACACACATTAGGTATCACAAGTATATTCATAAATCTCTTAAATTTATGGTGGTTTAATACATTAGGGACAATGCATGCCAATTTTATGGGTGTAGAGCTACTTGTGGTTCTAGATATCCTATTGGGGGTTTTTGATGTCATGACTCTTTTCCCTGGATTGTGTTATCATAGTAGAGCCAACATGTTTAGGTATTGTGTTCTGTCGTGATATGTGTTTTGTGTTGTTTTTGTTTAATTAAGAGAAAAATAAGGAACCTAAGTGCAGTCGACATATCTTGTTTGTGTTTTTAAGTTTTTGAAAAATATGATACCCTTCCTAAAATTTTTTGTGAATTATCTGTTGTGACTATATGTGTGACCATTATAGAATCATGTTATGGCATTAGTATTAGGAAAAAAATAATTATAGTAGCTTAGTATTGCATAAGCCTAATAGGTAATAGTTGATAATATACCCATCTACCATGTGTGTCTGGGGCATGTACCTAGTTCCTTTTGTGAATTTATTCAAGAACTTGCCTGGTTAATCCTGCCTATATTGTAGGATAGTTGGTTGGAACATGATCATAGGTTGTGTTTGAATAAGTTTACTCTTAGCCTAAAAGACTAACCAAATGAGAATAAGTATCCCTTGATACCTAATTTTAGCTGAAGTTGACGTAGTTTCTTGTTTTCACCTTTTCATATTTCTATTTAATTAAAATGAACATGTTTTGGCTGTAGTCCCTCCATGAACATTGTATACCTCAACTCAAGAAAATCTTTTAAGTTGAGGTGGCTATCATAGGGGTGTGTAGTTAAAATGAGTATGAAGAAGGTTGTTAAATGAAAGAAAAAGAAAGTAGGTTTGGGTGTTATAGAAAAATATGAAAAAAGAAAAGAGAAGAAAATAGGGAAAAAACAAAGAGAGTGAATAAATGCAAATAATGAAAAAAACCACATCTAATCCGCGTAAGCAATAGAGGAGAAAAGGGGAGAAATAATTATAGAATGGTTAGGTAGTCGAGCCAACAATATAAGTGTAGTGTAAAGGGGGATGAGTTACTATTTTCCATATGTAATATGCCTGCACCCAATCCTATATTACAAGCCTAGAAAATTCCTAGAGTGATCCTAGTCCAACTTTTTGAAAAACTAAGATATAAGAAATAAGGGAAAGTCTATGGTATTTTATGCACATTGTTTGAACTTCTTTGAGAGCGTGAGTGTATTGATATAGTCCCTGTATTGACATGCATTATGATACCGTGAGAGTTGGGACATTCGTGTTGTGAGGGTACATGGATTGTATCATTATTTTCTTATCTTTTAGAGTAGTCTCAATTGTATATATGCTTGGTTGTTTGTTGCTAATGTAATGCAATCACTTAATTCTTTTGTATCACACTATTATAATACATGGATCCACATAGTAGTTTTAAATATTTTTAATAGGAGGGGTAAGGAATTTGAGCTAAATTCATTTGACTGCCACAGGTTCCTTAGGTTTTTTCTAGTTATGCATTGTGTTTTTCTGTTATGCATTAGTTGCCCGAGGACACGCAAATGTTCTAAGTTCAACATGTTGATGTTTCATGATTACATGGAACTTTCAATACTTAAAACAAGAAATTTATGCAAGTAAGGTATTTTTGTTAGATATGATGTGCTTTTTTTGATAGTTTTGACGAAAATAGAGTTTGGATCAAAGTATGAACTAAAAGGGATGAAGTGAATCTTAGAGTGTACCTATTAGCCAATCTACGACCCGTAGGTTGCTTCTTAGGATGAATCCCTAAATATTTTAAAGGTTGATAATGAGTTTCGATTACTACAAACCCTACCTAAGAGGCGCAGGTACTACCTACAGCCCATAGGTTACCCTCATAGGTAGGTGTTCTAAAGCCTGAATATTTCTCTAATTTCCAAGAAGCCTACCTATGCATCGTAGGTACAACGTACAGCTCGTAAGTGGGGTCGTAGGTTAGTACTGACTCAAGTTTCTTTGTTCAAGATGGTTTTTTTGATGTATCTATAAATACCCATTGGATGTTCTGTTATCATTTTACGCACTTTACACACCTTATACACTTTCTACATTGTTTTGAGTTTTGAGATATATTATTAATCTTAGAATCATTGTTCTTGGTCTTACGGTTTGATATTAATTTGAGATTTTGGTTTTACATTATTATTCATGATAAGTTCATTTGTATGCTTTCATTTATGAATTCTATGTGCGTTCTTAAATTGGTGTATAGAACTTGAGTATAGACACAAATTATGGTGGAAAGTACACTCCTAAAATAGATACTTAATTGATTGGTCTTCAGATATGTTTATATTTGATGATTGGGATTGATAATACTCATTTAAATAAGTGGTGAATAAGAGTTCAGGCATACTTGTGATTTATTATGTTAGTGGATATTTGTTGGTTAGTTGAAATGATGAACTTGTTAACTTTTGACTACAGTACTTGGTTGTCATTAACTATAAGTTCTGTTTGGATTATTGATTCTTGCATCTAATTTGAATTGGTTATTTATAATTCACTTTTGGGTAATACTTGCAATTATTGACTACATCCTATATTGGCATTAACAAAGATATTGATAATGATATTGAGATCATAGTGAAATGATACAATTATGATACAAAGAGAGATAAAAATGATATATATATATATATATATATATTATGGTGAACCTTATTTTAATGCCCCAAGTCTGCACCCCGGATGCCACATGGTGCTTATGACCCTAAAGGACCACAAGTTAACCCATAATTGATATCTGCTATAAGCAATTAGTAACATCACTGTAATAAATGCGGAAAATAGGCTAAAAGGCCATAAGGTTCAAAACTTGAAATACTGAATAAAATACCAACTGAAATAATAAGTTGTATAACTGAATACTGTCTGAAAGTCTAGTCTGAAAAGCTTCTAACTGAACTGTCTGGATATGGAATTGATGGGACAAGCCCCCAAATAACTCCAACTACTGAACTACTGATAATTTGATCACTAAAATAAAAGCATGCACTCGATAGATGAGGACTCACAACTGAAACTGCGGCTGATAGTCTGGGCTACTAAGTATGTTCAGGAGCCCGTGTGTCTCAACCTATGATATAAAATATCATAGCGCAAAAGAAAAAGTATTCATCAGTACTTTAAATGAACTGGTATGCTAAATGAGGTAGGCTGTTATATAAGGGTCCATATGTATGAACAATAACTTACTGAATAGCATGAATACAACTGTCAGATAGTACATGTATAACTAAAACTGATGAAACACTGATTATACAATGCTGTGCACATATCTATGTATATTGTGCCTAAGAACATGGTAACACTGGATACTGAGTTCTAATAATTGAATGAATGATATCAGAGCTTACTGATAACTATATTACTGATAGCTAGGTGACTATTTCTGACAGTCCTGATTCTTTAGAACTGAACTTAGTTCTATACTGAGCTGGGTGGCTATTTTTGACAGTCCTGATTCTGTATACCTGAACTGAGTTCTATAGTAAGACTGAAACTAAAATTTTGGAAGATAATCATCTAATCGACATATACCAAATATGACCTGATAGAGGTCCAACCTGTGACCCCAGTTGGAAGGGTACTAATACCGTGCCACGGGTGCTAACAATGAAAAACTAGGATGTGAAGCCTAACTGGCGGGTTACACCTAGGCAGATTCTATCCTAATCTAATGGGTGACCACTGGGAGGCAGTCAGGCCTAGTTTGATAGGTGAATCCTCATCCTGCACCGTCTATGCAGATCTGGAGTATAGGGATTTCTACTAATGACTTTGCCTCTCGGACGGGGAAGTCGTCATCCCTGTACTCACTCGTTGTTAAATCCTACTCCCAACTGAAAGACACTTAACTGATTTATAAACTGTTCTAGGCTAAACTGAACTGTTACTAATTGTGTTAACTGACTGAACTGGACTGAGTTCACTGAGTACTGTAACTGATTGAGTGTTCTGAGTTTTATTTGTTGACTGAATATACTAAGTTCTGTACTAACCAAATACTACTGTATGTGACATCACTGAGGTTCTTAAGCTACTGTAATTTTAGGTAAACAGCTAGATTGTTAGGTATTAGATACCCCCAGGACTCGATAACATTAAAAGTAAAGCATATCATGATCTTGAAAATATTATAATGTTCATAACTCATTCATAGAGACATTTTATCAAATACTTGTAAGATATAGGCTTGCAGATATGCTAGCAAGTCATGATTTTTCCATTTAATCCATATGAGCTATTTATCAAATACGTGGGGAACATAATCTATGCACATAATACTAATCAAAAAGTAGGCATCATGATTTTCAAATCCCAACTTACAAATTCAAGGGCCTTAATATGACTTCGTATAATACTACACACATGTCAAATAAATTTACATGAATCTTATAATAAATCATGGATTAGAAACTCAATTAACATTATAATCATGAATACATTCAAGCCCAACATAGTATGAAATCAATAATCTTGAAGTATTAAAAGAGGTTCTTGAACTCCAAGGGTGGAAGGAAACCCTTGGATGAACACCTAACATACCTTGGTGCTTTAATTCATGAAGATTGATGGTAAATTTCATAGATCTTGATCCTGACTTTGATGGGTCAGGGTTTGCGTCATGAGAGAATTTGAGAGAAAGTGAGTGTATTTTACTTATTGAGGGCTGATTTCCGTGTTTTAGGGGCTGACTAAGGGTGGAAAAATGATCCAAATACCCCTTTGGACACGGCTTATAATGACTGGAAGTGTGCCCAATGACGCACAGAATGATGTGTCGCATCGATGACATCAACGTGATGACCAAACTGCAGCATCGTGTTCACGTCGGTTCAGTGGAATTGCACTAAAAATTGGGAAAAATTATTTGTTGATACGATGGGCGATGCAACGCATCGAGATCGCATTGACCCACTATTTTGGTCACCTGAACATTCTTAAAGCAAGGTCCAAAAATTTTGAAACTCACCCGGAGTTACCTACTGGCATTCCTGATCATGAATCAACCTAAAAATAGATATTTTAAGGTTAAAAGGGTCATCAAATAGGATCGGCAACTTACAAAGGATAAAATACTTCTAATTATAAACACTTAGCTGAGATTTCTAAGTTTTGGACCTCTTTTCAAGCTTTAACAGACTGAGCTAAGCTTAGAATTTTGGGAGGTTTTACTATATCACCCACTTAGTAACATTCATCCTCGAATGAGACTGATTATGCTGAGAAATACTGATGGACTGAGTTTATACATTGAACATGCATATCTGATGCATGAAATACATGATTGAAAGTGCAAATAAACTGAGTTTTCATACACAATATGCATATCTGATACATGAGTACATGACTGAACTAATTTGTGAATGCATGACTGAATATGCAATGGTAACGGATACCAAGTTTATAACTATAACTGAACATGGAACAAAGCCAATCAAAGTAGGACTGTTACCTTGAGTTGAGTCTAAGTTGTCAGAGAAGATGTGAGGATACTTGGTCCGCATATCTGCTTCTATTTCCCAAGTAGCTCCCTCAACAGACTGATTTCTCCAAAGAACTTTTACTAGCAGAACTTCTTTGTTCCTCAGTGTGTGAACTTGATGATGGAGGATTTATACTGGGATCTCTTCACAAAAAAGATGTTTTGAATATCTATACCCTCTATAGGTACTACAACTACCGGGTCACCTATACACTTCTTAAGCAAGGAAATATGGAACACTAGATGTACTGAAGATAAATCTAGAGGTAACTAAAGCTCGTAAGCTACTTTTTCAAAGTGACTGAGAATTCGGTAAGGACTGAAATATCGAGGATTGAGTTTTCCCTTCTTTAGTAATCTATTAACTCCCTTTATGGGAGGGATTCCTAGGAATACTAAATCACCAATCTCAAACTCGAGATCATTTACTAACCACGCATGAAAGAAAATATGAGAACATAACTGAGCCTGAAACATGATACATGAACTAAATCTCATGAACTGAACTGAGCCCCTAATTCATGGCTTACTGTTGATATTAGAACTTAAGGGTCCACTTATGAATACCCACTACTCCAAACAAGATTCGTCACGTGCAAAGAAATGAAAGGTTTAGATCATGGAAGCTTGGGGGATTATAGTGCATCTCCCCCTTGGCATAATACGTCTCCCTAAAGGATACTGAATTGGCTGAGCTACTGAGAGAAGATTAGGATGACGTACAAGGAACCTACGAACTAAATTGTGACTGAATATCTGGGATCTGAAACTGAGGCATGATACATGAACTGAGGTGAACTCACAACTACCTGGTTGCTCCATCCTAAAATAGTTACATTCATGAGACTTTGGATAGTACGACTAGATGGAAAGATGGGAAACCATACAAATTTGTCCACCTGACTGCTAAACTGAATTGTTGGTTTTACAGACTACTCATACTAAAAACTTATACTAAACTAGAGAATTTCTTGACACTCTTTCTATAAGGTTTTACTGACTTTAGGGAGAAAATAAATCTTGGCATGGACTGAATAAAACATCCGAATCAGAAATCACATCCTGGCTAAAATTATGTAATATGAGGCGAGGCCTACAGAACATCATCTAAGATAAAGTGACTAAGACTTATCCACTGCAACTACAAATTTTCAAGCTTAGACATATTCCTCGAATACCCTCTAAACTATATTCTACACCTTATCAAAGCGCTTTACCCGAGACAACTGAAAACATTCACATGGGCGCTGAGCATGAATGCATAAATATACTAACTTATCTGATTAACTGAATGGCTTATCGCTGAATACAGGTCATATAATATTGAACTGTACTTAGTCTGGACTAAAATTGTAGAGTATTATACATATGAGGTAAGGACTAACTGAGTAACATGAGATAAATAAGCATGAATTTATGAAAGTTGTATTACTTGAGAATCTAAGACCAAGCATATAACATTATTCTGAAATAGTTTATAAACTAAGGTACTAAATTACTGATAACTATACGCTATGGTCAAGTAAACCTGAAACTGAACTGAGTTGCTGATCTAATATTCTACTGAGACAGCGACTGAGACTGTAACTAAGACTGTAACTGAGCCTGTACTAGAACTGAATACTAGGTTCTTATAACTACGTGATGGATATTGACATCAATCGAAGATCTAAATAGACACTCACATTCAACATTTTCTCAATTTCTCCTCTCATGAAAAATTTTGATTTCCCTCGCTTCAACCACTAAATACAACTTCTTGCTAGCCATTTACTTAGCACACTAACCTAACATTCAAGCCTATTTTCATAACTATAGCCTCGTGTAAAACAAGTATGCAAAAATCTTTCCTTATCATGAAATATTTACTCTTTCCCATCTAAGAAATCGCTCATCAGTACATTATTTCATAAGGAGAGTTTACTAATGGATTAAAAAATGGGGACCTGAAGTATGAATGGCACTATACCAAACTTGACACTTAACTGAGGCCTGAGGAATAGGACATCAACATCCTAGATTTTATCAAGAGATCTAAACTGAGGACATACATGACAAAATCTAAATTTTAGTTATTTATTAGGAGTACAGAATAAGTCATAGGGACTGAGCATACTATAAAGCATGACATAAGTACATGAGTCATGAGTTGCATGACTTGAGTTTGGAGTTTTTGTATTCATGGAACGTGATTCGCAACACTGAGTGAACTAGAACTTCTTATTCTAGGAACTGTAAGTGCACATGATTTTGTTTAATGTGCACGAATATGAGCTATTATCATAAAGTTGACAAGTAAAGCATGGGTAGTTATTGTGATAGCTGAAGTAAAAAACTTTACACTGAGGTAAGGATGGGTTAGGCTTTAACCTATCCCACTGCTTATCTACACATACTAATATTACTACTAAAATCTGAAGGTATGACTTTCTAAGATATCATAACCGAATAGTTCCTGTATACCCGTCGGGTTATGGTAGACTGACCCACTGGGGTGGAGTTTGAGAATGGTCCTATTAAGGTTTTTGGTCTGACTTTGAAATCAACTGCTATGTAAAAAGTTATAAAAGATAGAGAAGCTCCTGGGTCTAATAAGAAAAAATATATAAATGGAAGATCTATAATGTACTAGTAACTACATCAGGAGAACTTTCATGATCTTGTCAGGACTAAAGTGCATAAATCCTATGTAGGTTTAGCCCACTGGCGATACTAGAAGTGGCACTCTGCTGGTTCGAGCGACCGGACTGTGTTGTAGGATAGTTAGACTTACCTTATTGGTACAAATCCCTTACCTTTTGAGCCATTACCCTACACTCTTGCATCCTGTGGCATGACTTACCATATCCAAAACATACATCATTGACAGCTCTACATGCATCTAGGTGATTTCTACCACATTCTTCGCAAAGCAGATGGGTACGACCACTACTTACACTACCCTGGGTTTTAGAGCCTGGTGCCCCATCTCGACTGATATTCCTAAATTTTGGTACTGGTGTACTAGCTGAGGATGGAGTTGGAACTGAAAACTTCTAACTGAATTAAGGATGGTTACCACCCTCTAAACCTAGCTAAGTAAAACTAATTCTACCTATTCTTGCTTTTTTATTATCTCCCTCCTTCTTCTTAAGCTTTTTCTCGTCAATTTGTTGAGTATAAACCATATGCCTAGATATGTCCATCTTCTTAATTAACATCACAGTCCTACACTCCTCGACCATACTATCAAATACCTTAGACACAAACTTTCTCATTCTGGACCTATTTTCTGCTACAACATGGGGAGCATAGCTAGGTCACTGAATAAACTTAAGGGAATATTCTTTCACACTCATACTACCTTGCCTGAGATTGATAAACTCTAACACCTTGGCTTCTCTCAGCTCTAAGGGAAAGAATCTATCTAAAAAGGAAGTAGAAAACTCTTCCCACTCTATGGACTTTGCATTGTGCCCCTTTCTACCTTCACTATTTAAACTACATATGAGCTACATCTTGTAGCTGATAAGTAGATAACTCAACACTCTCACTGGAAGTCACCCCAATGATAGTTGTGATTTTCTGAACCTGATCGAGGAACTCCTATGGATTCTCTTTTGATAAGATCCTAAGAATACAGGAGGATTCATTTGGGTGAAGTTCTGAATCCTGAGCTGCAGCAGTATTAGACACTGGGTTAGACTCAACAACAGCTGGCCATTCATTCTGAGCTGCTACAAAAATAGCTAGAGTAGTGAATACAGCTCTGAATTCTGTGTGGGAGACATGCTCATCTAGGGGATCTGTCTTAACAGATGAGGTATTGACAGATTTCCAGTTCTTTTTCCGTTAGTCTTTTTGGGAAGCATTTTTGTAACTAGAAGAAAGAAAAGGATTAGACTGAGAATTTAGCTTAAGCTCATGCTCACTCGCATAATATGAAACTGTAAAAGGGGAAACTTTTCCTAAAACATCTCATAACCTCCTATCTATAAGTGTGGCGCGCTACACACCCATGCAAAAGACTCTACTTGATACAACTTTAAGACTCTCTAGGGCTCTAATGAACCTTAGGATCTGACACCAAGTTTGTAATACCCCAAGTCTGAATCCCAGATTCCACATAGTACTTATGACCTCGAAGGACCACAAGCTAATTCATGACTGATATCTGCTATGAGCACGGAGTAACATCACTATAATAAATGCAAAAAATATGCTAAAAGGCTATAAGGTTCAAAACTTTATATTTTGAATAAAATACCAACTGAAATAAAAGGTAGTACAACTGAATACTATCTGAAAAGCCTCTAACTGAATTGTCTAGATGTGGAGTTGATGGAACAAGCCTTCAACTAACTTCAACTAATGAACTACTGATAAACTGATAACTGAAATAAAATCATTCCCTCGATAGATGAGGACTCACTATTAAAATTGTTGCTGATAGTTTGGGCTGCTAAGTACGATCAAGAGCCCGTGTATCTGAACCTATGATATAAAACACCATAGGTAAAAGAAAATCTAGGCATTAGTACTTTGAATGTATGGGTATGCTAAGTGAGGTAGACTGTTATTCAAGGGTTCATATGCATGAACAATAGCTTACTAAATAGCATGAATACAACTGAACAAGAGTACATGTATAACTAAAATTTATGAAACATTAATTATGCAATGTTATGCACATATCTACGTATACTGTGTCTGAGATCATAGTAACACTGGATAGTGAGTTATGATAACTGAGTGACTGCTGAGTTTACTGATAACTATATTACTGATAGCTAGGTGACTATTTTTGATAGTCTTAATTTGTAGAACTGAACTGGGTTCCATACTGAGACTGAAACTGAAACTATGGGAGATAATTATCTAATCGACATGTCTTAAATTTGAGCTGATAGAGGTCCAACCAGTGACCATATTTAGAAGGGTGTTAATGCCATGCCACTAGTACTAACACTGGAAATCTAGGATTCCAAGCCTAACTGATGGGTGACACATGGGAAGAGTCAATCCTAATCTAATGGGTGACCCTTAGGAGGTAGTAAAGTCTAGTGTGATGGGTGACACCTCATCCTGTAGTTGCTACGTAGTTCTCAATTTCAATGATTTTTACTAATGACTCTACCACTCTGAAAAGGAAGCCATCATCCTAACATGGAATTTCTGAATTCAATAATCTTGAAATTTTAAAAAAGATTCTTGAACTCCAAGGGTGGAAGAAAACCATTGGATGAACACCTAACATACCTTGATGCTTGAATTTGTGAAGATTGATGGTGAATTTCTTAGATCTTGATCCTGACTTTGATGGGTTAGGGTTTGTGTCATGAGAGAATTTGAGAGAAAGTGAGTGTATTTTGCTTATTGAGGGCTGAATTTTGTATTTTAGGGGCTGATTAAGGGTGGGAAGATGACCTCAATACCTCTCTGGACAGGGATTTAAATGACTGAAAGCATGCCTAGTGATGCGTTGACCTATGCATCCCGTCGATGGCATCAACGTGATGACCAACACGCCACGTTGTGCTTGCATTGGTTTACTAAAATTTCACTAAAAATTGGGGAAAATTATCCATCAACATGATGGGCGATGTGACGCATCAAGATTATGTTGACCCATTATTTTGGTCACTTGAACATGTTTCAAACGAGATCCGACAAATCTAAAACTCACCCGGAGTAACCTACTGACATTCCTGGTCATGAATCAACCTAAAAATTGGTATTTTAAGGTCATAAGGGTAGTGAAATAGGATTATCAACTTATGAAGGATAAAATACTTATAAGTATAAACACATAGCTGAAACTTTTAAGTCTGGAACCTCTTTCAAGCATTTACGGACTAAGTTAAGCTTAGAATTTTGAGAGTTCTTACACTTATTGAATAATCTACCTA
The DNA here is from genome assembly GCA_030864225.1 of Capsicum baccatum var. pendulum. Lineage (NCBI taxonomy): Eukaryota > Viridiplantae > Streptophyta > Magnoliopsida > Solanales > Solanaceae > Capsicum > Capsicum baccatum. The sequence goes on along the minus strand of CM061551.1, from coordinate 48,481,292 downwards.
AGTATAATTGGTTTTTTGTGTTGATCAGTTATTTGATAATATATGATGGTTCCTTAAGTGTACCAATTATATGGATGGTTGTAATTGTGCACTACAACAAAGTATGAATAAAAGGTATGTTCAGAATTATATAAATCTTATTAGCATGTGTATACAATTATACACATGATGTATTTTATAGTGTCCCTTCTTGTAAAGTTGTTGATGTTTTTAATATTTTTGGTTGTTTCCATCTCAAATGTTAATAGTAGTATAATAAAGAGTGAGGATTGTCATAAACAGGGATTAATGAGAGGGAGAGAGATACAAGTATATAGAATTGTAGTAATAAGATAAGTGCATAAGAATTGTTTGTTAGATTAATTCATTAAATATAGTTAGTTAGTCGTGCCCTAAGTATAAATTAATATCACTACAAGAAAGTATAGAATTGGCAACAATCTTTTAGCAACAACTATGATATTGTTGGTAAATCTTGACAATTAGCAACAACTTGATATAATTGTCGGCATAGACATAAAACATTTAACCACAAATATTTTTTTGTTGGCAGACATTTAATATCGTTACCATAGTTTGTGGATAATTTTTTAAAATATAAAATTTAAATGAATTTGCAGCCACATAATTTAGTTGTTGCTTAAAGTTATTATGTCGTTATATGTACCAAACTTTTCAACAAATTATTTGATTTTTGGCTATTCAATTCCTTAATTAAAATTTTGCCAAATGCAAGCGCCAAAAGTTTCTATCGCCCTTTTTTTATTTTTACCTTTTCCCAAAACATAAACTTTTATTCTTTTAGTGCTTATTGGGTTTAGGGAAAACCACTTCCCTCTTTACTTGGACTAGTAGTTTTTGGATTGTAAGGTAAGGGTTTCAAAACTTATTCCTCAAGTCGATGCCTTAATTTCTCTTTAATTGTGAAATTTTTTGATTTGCAGATTCTAGGTGCAAGGAGAATTAAGCTCTCTCTGCTTGTTGATTTTTTTTAACTTCAAATACAGATTTAGGAGAGAACTCTGCTTTGTAATATACTTTTTTTTATTTAAGTTTAAGACTTGAGTTCGCGGAGGTTGAGATGGTAAGTCCCTTCTTCATTGTATCTGGTAAAATAGGATTACTTTTTAATATAATAAATTTCAGCATATAAGGTAGTCTTGTTTCTTTCAATTGTTAGTATTATTTATTTATAGCGTAATGGGTCAAAAAGAGGGGAAATCCCTCCTTTCCTGTAAGGACCGACCCTTGTTTAATTTTTGTTGAAGTTTAAATTAGCAGTTAAATAAGAAGGGTTTCTCTGTTGTTCTTGATTTAGAAGGGTTTTGATAACACATAAAACTCCAATATTGATATTACTGTGAGAAATATTGCAATATTTTAGACTTGGGCCATGTTTGAATAATGAGGTTATCAATGTACATCTTGAACTATTAAAAGAGAGAAAAAAGAAAAGGGAGTCCCAAAAGTTCTCAAAACATCATTTCTTTAACAAATTCTTTTACAAGAAGGTCAGTTCTTTTGCATTCAGCTTAAAAGTTGAGTCCAACAATATAAAGGCTTGGTTTATAATAGTTATCTGAAAGTGAAAGTGTGGCCAAGCTGATTTATGTTTGTTCCTACACCATGAATATAGTCAAGAGTCTACTGAAAACAACTTCTCTACCTTGTAGATGTAAGGTCTTTATACATATTATCTTCCCCATACCCTACTTGATAGATTATATGGGATACGTTGTTGGTATTTCAGTAATCATAGATAGAAGGACTTAATGGAGTATTGGAAGAGTGATTGTATACCAACATTGAAAGCGAAGCAGTATTATCCACATAAACATATACGAGGGTCGAGTGGCACTCTAGTAATTTATCAAAATATCCATTTAACTTATTCGCTACACAATATGAGTATAAAGGCATCTATTTAACTCTAGTGTGAGACCGTTGTTTGCCATTTGAAAAGCCACAAATACATAATCTTCATCATATGTATGGATTTATTAGTTATTATTGTTTTCTTCCGCAATGTATGGTATTTCCTTAGATTTTTTATTCTTAAGTTTGTCCATAAGGATGAGAAAAGAATTTTACCTGGGATATGAATTTCTCTACATAACTTTCTGGTCATATTTTCTCCAGCACAAACCGTCCTCGATAATTTCAGAATCAGTAGTACTTTGGTTTGATATATAAGCAAATGTACTTTCCCCTAATGTACCTGCTCCACTGGAAGGACTTTTAATTTTTTTGGAAACTAAAATCCATAATAGTCACTAATCAAAATTTGAAAAAACAAAATACCACAGTCCAATGCATAAAACACTGAAATATTTCCTAGCACCAAGTATTCATCAGTACTTTAAATGTACTGGTATACTAAATGAGGTAGGCTGTTATGCAATGGTCCATATGTATGAACAATAACTTACTGAATAGCATGAATACAACTAAAAGATAGTACATGTATAACTAAAACTGATGAAACACTGATTATGCAATGTTGTGCACATATCTATGTATATTGTATCTGAGATCATGGTAACACTAGATACTGAGTTCTAATAACTTAATGAATAATATCAGAGCTTACTGATAACTATATTACTGATAGCTGGGTGACTATTTTCGACAGTCCTAATTCTGTAGAACTGAACTTAGTTCCATACTGGGCTGGGTGCCTATTTTTGATAGTCCTGATTCTGTAGAACTGAATTGAGTTCTATACTAAGACAGAAACTAAAATTTTGGAAGATAATCATCTAACCGACATGTCCCATGTAGCTCCCTCAACAGACTGATTCCTCCAAAGAACTTTGGTCTTCATATCTGCTTCTGTTTCCCAAGTAGCTCCCTCAACAGACTGATTCCTCCAAAGAACTTTGACTAGCGGAACTTCTTTGTTCTTCAGTGTGTGAACCTGATGGTCGAGGATTTATACTAGGATCTCTTCACAAAAAAGACTGTTTTGAATATCTATACACTCTATAGGTACTACAACTACCGGGTTACCCATACACTTCTTATGCAAGGAAATATGGAACACTAGATGTACTGAAGCTAAATCTGGAGGTAACTAAAGCTCATAAGCTACTTTTACAAAGTGACTAAGAATTCTGTAAGGCCTGACATATCGAGGATTGAGTTTTCCCTTCTTTCCTAATCTATTAACTCCCTTCATGGGAGGGATTCCTAGGAATACTAAATCACCAATCTCAAACTTAAGATCATTTACTAACCATGCATGAACGAAAACATAAGAACATAACTGAGCCTGAAACATGATACATGAACTAAATCTCATGAGCTGAACTGAGCCCCTAATTCATGTCTTATCGTTGATATTAGAACTTAAGGGTCCACTTATGAATACCCACTACTCCAAACAAGATTCGTTACGTGCAAAGAAATGAAAGGTTTAGATCATGAAATAGTGCATCTCCCCCTTGGGATAATACGTCTCCCTAAAGCATACTGAATTGGCTGAGCTACTAAGAGAAGATTAGGATGATGTAAATGAAACCTATGAACTAAATTGTGACTGAATATCTGGGATCTGAAACTGAGGCAGGATACATGAACTGAGGTGAACTCACAACTACCTGGTTGCTCCATCCTAAAATATTTACATTCATGAGACTTTGGATAGTACGACTAGATGGAAAGATGGGAAACCATACAAATTTGTCCACCTGACTGCTAAACAGAATTGTTGGCTTTACAGACTACTCATACTAAAAACTTATACTAAACTAGAGCATTTCTTGACACTCTTTCTATAAGGTTCTACTGACTTTAGGGAGCAAATAAATCTTGGCATGGACAGAATAAAACATCCGAATACCCTCTAAACTATATTCTACACCTTATCAAAGCGCTTCACCCGAGACAATTGAAAATATTCACATGGGCGCTAAGCATGAATGCATAAATATACTAACTTATCGGATAAACTGAATGGCTTATAGATGAATACTGGTCATGTAATATTAAACTGTACTTAGTCTGGACTAAAACGGTAGAGTATTACACATATGAGGTAAGGACTAACTGAGTAACATGAGATAAATGAGCATGAATTTATGAAAGTTGTATTACTTGAGAATGTACGACCAAGCATATAACATTATTCTGAAATAGTTTATAAAATGAGGTACTAAAATACTAATAACCAAATTACTGATAACTATACGTTATGGTCAAGCAAACTTGAAACTGAAATGAGTTGCTGATCTAAGTATTCGACTGAGATAGCGAATGAGACTGTAACTAAGACATTAATGGAGACTATACTGGAAATGAATACTAGGTTCTGATAACTACGTGATGCATATTGACATCAATCTAAGATCAAAATAGACACTCACATTCAATATTTTCTCAACTTCTCCTATTATGGCATCTATTTAACTCTAGTGTGAGACCGTTGGTTTCCATTTGAAAAGCCACAAATGCATAATCTTAAACATATGTATCGATTTGTTAGTTATTATTGTTTTCTTCCGCAATGTATGGTATTTCCTTAGATTTTGTCTTCTTAAGTTTGTTCATAAGGATGAGAAAAGAATTTTACCTGGGATATGAACTTCTCTTCACAGCCTTCTGGTCATATTTTCTCTAGCACAAACCGTCCTCGATAATTTCAGAATTAGTAGTACTTTTATTTGATAAATAAGGAAATGTACTTTCCCTTAATGTACCTACTCCACTGGAAGGACCTTAATTTTCTTGGAAGGTAAAATCCATAGTAGTCACTAATCAGAATTTGACAAAATGAAATACCACAGTCCAATACATAAAACACTGAAATATTTCCTAGCACCAAGTATTCATTAGTACTTTGAATGTACTGGTATACTAAATGAGGTAGGCTATTATGTAACGGTCCATATGTATGAATAATAACTTACTGAATAGCATCAATACAACTGAAGGATAGTACATGTATAACTAAAACTGATGAAACACTGATTATGCAATGTTGTGCACATACCTATGTATATTGTGTCTGAGATCATGGTAACACTGGATATTGTGTTCTAATATCTGAATGAATTATATTAGAGCTTACTGATAACTATATTACTGATGGCTGGGTGAATATTTTCGACAGTCCTGATTCTGTAGAACTGAACTTAGTTCCATACTGAGCTGGGTGGCTATTTTTGACAGTCCTGATTTTGTAGAACTGAACTGAGTTCTATACTAAGACTGAAAGTAAAATTTTGGAAGATAATCATCTAACCGATATGTCCCAAATATGACCTGATAGGGTTCCAACTTGTGACCCCAGTTGGAAGGGTATTAATACCGTGCCACGGGTACTAACAATGAAAAACTACAATGCGAAGCCTAACTGGCGGGTTACACCTAGGCAGACTCTATCCTAATCTAATGGGTGACCCCTAGGAGGCAGTCAGGCCTAGTCTAATAGGTGAATCCTCATCTTGCACCAGCTATGCAGATCTGGAGTATAGGGATTTCTACTAATGACTTTGCCTCTCTGATGAGGAAGTCGTCATCCCTACACTCGCTCGGTGCTAAATCCTACTCCCAACTGAAAGACACTGAACTGATTTCTAAACTATTCTAGGCTAGACTGAACTGTTACTAATCGTGTTAACTGACTAAAATGGACTGAGTTCATTGAGTACTGTAACTAATTGAGTGTTCAGAGTTTTATTTGCTGACTGAATATACTAAGTTCTATACTAACTGAATATTACTGTACGTGACATCACTGAGGTTCTTAAGCTACTGTAATTCTAGGTAAACAACTATATTATTGGGTATTAGATACCCCCAGGACTCGATAACATTAAAAGTAAAGCATGTCATGATCTTGAAAATATTATAATGTTCATAACTCATTCATAGAGACATTTTATCAAATACTTGTAAGATATAGGCTTGCATATATGCTAGCATGTCATGATTTTGGCATTTAATCCATATGATTTATTTATCAAATACGTGGGGAACATAATCTATACACATAATACTAATCAAAAAGTAGGCATCATGATTTTCAAATCCCAACTTACAAATTCAAGGGCCTTAATATGAATTCGTATAATACTAGACACATGTCAAATAAATTTACACGAATCTTATAATAAATCATGGATTAGAAACTAAATTAACATTATAATCATGAATACATTCAAGCCCAACATAGAATTTATGAATTCAATAATCTTGAAATTTTAAAATAGATTCTTGAACTCCAAGGGTGGAAGAAAACCATTGGATGAACAGCTAACATACCTTCGTGCTTGAATTTGTGAAGATTGATGGTGAATTTCATGGATCTTGATCCTGACTTTGATGGGTTAGGGTTTGTGTCATGAAAAAATTTGAGAGAAAGTGAGTGTATTTTACTTATTGAGGGTTGACTTTCGTGTTTTAGGGGCTGATTAAGGGTGGGAAAATGACCCAAATACCCCTTTGGACACGACTTATAATGACTGGAAGTATGCCCAATGACGCGTAAACTGACGTGTCGCATCAATGACAACAACGTGATGACCAACCTGCAGCATCAAGTTCACGTCAGTTAAGTGGAATTGCACTAAAAATTGGGAAAAATTATTTGTTGATGCGATGGGCGATGCAACGCATCGAGATCGCATTGACCCACAATTTTGGTCACCTGAACATGCTTCAAGCAAGGTCCAAAAATTCTAAAACTCACCCGGAGTTACCAACTGGCATTCCTGATCATGAATCAACCTAAAAATTGATATTTTAAGGTTAAAAGGGTCGTCAAATAGGATTGGAAACTTACAAAGGATAAAATACTTCTAAGTATAAACACTTAGCTGGGATTTCTAAGTTTTGTACCTCTTTTCAAGCTTTAACGGACTTAGCTAAGCTTAGAATTTTGCGAGGTTTTATAGTATCACCCACTTGGGAACATTCATCCTCGAATGAATTGATTATGCTGAGAAATACTGATGGACTGAGTTTATACATTGAACATGCATATCTGATGCATGGAATACATGATTGAAAGTACTAATAAGCTAAGTTTTCATACACAATATGCATATCTAATACATGAGTACATAACTGAACTAATTTGTGAATGCATGACTAAATATGCAATAGTAATGGATACCAAGTTTATAACTATAACTGAACATGGAACAAAGCCAATCAAAGTAGGATTGTTACCTTGAGTTGAGTCTATGTTTTCAGAGAAGATGTGAGGATACTTGGTCTGCATATCAGCTTCTGTTTCCCAAGTAGCTCCCTCAATAGACTGATTCCTCCAAAGAACTTTGACTAGCGGAATTTCGTTATTCTTCAGTGTGTGAACTTGATGGTCGAGGATTTATACTGGGATCTCTTCACAAAAAAGATGTTTTGAATATCTAAACCCTCTATAGGTACTACAACTACTGGGTTACCTATACACTTCTTAACCAAGGAAATATGGAACACTAGATGTACTGAAGCTAAATCTGGAGGTAACTAAAGCTCATAAGTTACTTTTACAAAGTGACTAAGAATTCTATAAGACCCGACATATTGAGGATTGAGTTTTCCCTTCTTTCCTAATCTATTAACTCCCTTCATGGGAGGGATTCCTAGGAATACTAAATCACCAATCTCAAACTCGAGATCATTTACTAACCACGCATGAACGAAAACATGAGAACATAACTGAGCTTGAAACATGATACATGAACTAAATCTCATGAGCTGAACTAAGCCCCTAATTCATGGCTTACCGTTGATTTAGAACTTAAGGGTCCACTTATGAATACCCACTACTCCAAACAAGATTCGTTACGTGCAAAGAAATGAAAGGTTTAGATCATGGAAGCTTGGGGGATTATAGTGCATCTCCCCCTTGGGATAATACCTCTCCCTAAAGGATACTGAATTGGCTGAGCTACTGAGAGAAGATTAGGATGATGTAAAAGGAACCTATGAACTAAATTGTGACTGAATATCTGGGATCTGAAACTGAGGCATGATACATGAACTGAGGTGAACTCACAACTACCTGGTTGCTCCATCCTAAAATAGTTACATTCATGAGACTTTGGATAGTACGACTAGATGGAAAGATGGGAAACCATACAAATTTGTCCACCTGACAGCTAAACTGAATTGTTGGCTTTACAGACTACTCATACTAAAAACTTATACTAAACTAGAGCATTTCTTGACACTCTTTCTATAAGGTTCTACTGACTTTAGGGAGAAAATAAATCTTGGCATGGACTGAATAAAACATCCGAATCAAAAATCACATCCTGGATAAAATTATGTAATATAAGGTGAGGCCTGTAGAACATCATCTAAGATAGAGTGACTAAGACTTATCCACTGCAACTACAAATTTTCAAGCTTTGACATATTCCACGAATACCCTCTAAACTATATTATACACCTTATCAAAGCTCTTCACCCGAGACAATTGAAAACATTCACATGGGCGCTGAGCATGAATGCATAAATATACTAACTTATCTGATTAGCTGAATGGCTTATAGATGAATACTGTTCATGTAATATTGAACTGTACTTAGTCTGGACTGAAACTGTAGAGTATTACGCATATGAGGTAAGGACTAACTGAGTAACATGAGATAAATGAGCATGAATTTATGAAAGTTGTATTACTTGATAATGTAAGACCAAGCATATAACATTATTCTGAAATAGTTTATAAACTGAGGTACTAAATTACTGATAACTATACGCTATGGTCAAGCAAACCTGAAACTGAACTGAGTTGCTGATCTAATTATTCGACTGAGATAGCGAATGAGACTGTAACTAAGACTGTAATTGAGACTGTACTGGAAATGAATACTAGGTTCTGATAACTACGTGATGGATATTAACATCAATCAAAGATCTAAATAGACACTCACATTCAACATTTTCTCAACTTCTCCTCTCATGAAAAATTTTGATTTCTTTCCCTTTAACCACTAAATACAAATTCTTTCTAGCCATTTACTTAGCACACTATCCTAACATTCAAGCCTATTTTCATAACTACAGCCTCGTGTAAAACAAGTATGCAAAAATCTTTCCTTATCATGAAATATTTACTCTTTCCCATCTAAGCAAACGCTCATCACTACATCATTTCATAAGGAGAATTTACTAAAGGATTAAAAAATGAGGACCTGAACCATGAATGGGACTATACCGAACTTGACACATAACTGGGGCCTGAGGAATAGGACATCAACATCCTAGATTTTATCAAGAAATCTAAATCGAGGGCATACATGACAACATCTGAATTTTAGTTGTTTATTAGGAGTACAAAATAATTCATAGGGACTGAGCATACTATAAAGCATGACATAAGTACATGAGTCATGAGTTGCATGACTTATGTTTGGAGTCTCTGCATTCATGGAACGTGATTCGCAACACTGAGTGAACTAAAACTTCTCATACTAGGAACTGTAAGTGCACATGATTTTGTTTAATGTGCACGAATATGAGCTATTATCATAAAGTTGACATGTAAGGCATGGGTAGTTATTGTGATAGCTGAAGTAAAAAACTTTACACTGAGGTAAGGACGGGTTAGGCTTTAACCTGACCCACTGCTTATCTACACATACTAATAGTACTACTAAAATCTGAAGATATGACTTTCTAAGATGTCATAACCAGATAGTTCCTGTATACCCTTCTAGTTATGATCGACTGACCCACTGGGGTGGAGTTTAAGAAAGGTCCTATTAAGGTTTTTGGTCTAACTTTGAAATCAACTGCTATGTAAGAAGTTATAAAAGATAGAGAAGCTCCTAGGTCTAATAAGACAAAACATGTAAATGGAAGATCTATAACATACTAGTAACCATTTCAGGAGAACTTTCATGATCTTGTCTAGACTGAAGTGCATAAATCCTATTTAGGTGTTTCCCACTGGTGATACTGGAAGTGTCACTCTGTTGGTTCGAACGACCGAACTGAGTAGTAGGATGGTTAGACTGACCCTGTTGGTACAAATCCCTTCCCTTTTGAGCCATTACCCTACACTCTTGCATCCTGTGGCCTGACTTACCATATCCAAAACATATATCATTGCCGGCTCTACACGCAGCTAGGTGATTTATACCACATTCTTCGCAAAGCAGATGGGTACGACCACTACTCACACTACCCTAGGTTTTGGAGCCTGCTGCCCCATCTCAACTGATATTCCGAAACTTTGGTACTGGTGTACTAACTGAGGATGGAGCTGGAACTAAAAACTTCTGACTGAATTAAGGATGGTTACCACCCTCTAAACCTAGCTGAGTAAAACTAATTCTACCTATTCCAGCTTTCTTATTCTCTCCCTCCTTTTTCTTAAGCTTTTGCTCGTCAATCTGTTGAGCATAGACCGTATGCCTAGATATGTCCATATTCTTAATTAACATCGTAGTCCTACACTCCTCGACCATACTATCAAATACCTTAGACACAAACTTTCTCATTCTGGACCTATTTCCTGCTACAATATGGGGAGCATACCTAGCTAACTAAATAAACTTAAGGGAATATTCTTTCACACTCATACTACCTTTCCTGAGATTGATAAACTTTAACACCTTGGCTTTTCTCAGCTCTAAGGGAAAGAATCTATCTAAAAAAGAAGTAGAAAACTCTTCCCACTCTATGGACTTTGCATTGTGCCCCTTTCTACCTTCCACTATTTAAACTACTTATGAGCTACATCTTGTAGATGATAGGTAGCTAACTCAACACTCTCACTGGAAGTTACCCCAACGATAATTGTGACTTTCTGAACCTAACCGAGGAACTCCTGTGGATCCTCTTTTGACTTAGATCCTAAGAATATGGGAGGATTCATTTGGGTGAAGTTTTTAATCCTGGGCTGCAGCAGTATTAGACATTGGGTTAGCCTGAACAATAGTTGGCCATTCATTCTGAGCTGCTACAAAAATAGCTAGAGTAGTGAATATATCTCTGAATTCTGCATAGGATACATGCTCGTGTAGGGGATCTACCTGAACAGACTAAGGTATTGACAAATTTCTAGTTCTTTTACCGTTAGTCTTTTTGGGAAGCATGTTTGTAACTAGAAGGAAGAAAAGGATTAGACTGAGAATTTATCTTGAGCTCATTCTCACTCGCACAATATGAATACTGTAAAAAGGGAAACTTTTCCTGAAACATCTCATAACCTCCTATCTATAAGTGTGGCGCGCTACACACCCATGCACAAGACTCTACTTGATATAGCTTTCAGACTCTCTAGGGCTCTAATGAACCTTAGGATCTAACACCAAGTTTGTAATACCCCAAGTCTGAACCCCAGATGCCACATAGTGCTTATTACCTCGAAGGACCACCAGCTAATCCATGACTGATATCTGCTGTGAGCTCAAAGTAACATCACTATAATAAATTTGAAAAATATGCTAAAAGTCCATAAGGTTCAAAACTTGAAATTTTCAGTAAAATACCAACTGAAATAAAAAGTTGTACAACTAAGTACTATCTAAAAGACTAGTCTGAAAAGCCTCTAACTGAATTGTCTAGATATGGAGTTGATCGGACAAGCCCTCAACTAACTCCAACTACTGAACTACTGATAAACTGATAACTGAAATAAAAGCATTCCCTCGATAGATGAGGACTTACTACTAAAACTGTTGCTGATAGTCTGGGCTGCTAAGTACGATCAGGAGCCCATACGTCTGAACCTATGATATAAAACACCATAGGTAAAAGAAAATCTATGCATTAGTACTTTGAATGTATGGGTATGCTAAGTGAGGTAGACTATTATTCAAGGGTTCATATGCATGAACAATAGCTGACTAAATAGCATGAATAAAACTGAACAAGAGTACATGTATAACTAAAATTTTGAAACATTAATTATGCAATGTTATGCACATATCTACGTGTACTGTGTTTGAGATTATAGTAACACTGGATAGTGAGTTTTGATAACTGAGAGACTGATATCTGAGTTTACTGATAACTATATTACTGATAGCTAAGTGACTATTTTTGACAGTCCTGATTTGTAGAACTGAACTGAGTTCCATACTAAGACTGAAACTGAAACTATGAGAGATAATCATCTAATCGACATGTCTTAAATCTGAGCTGATAGGGGTCCAACCTGTAACCATATTTAGAAGGGTTTTAATACTGTGCCACTAGTACTAACACTGGAAAACTAGGATGCCAAGCCTAACTGATGGGTGACACCTGGGCAGAGTCAAGCCTAATCTAATGGGTGACCCTTGGGAGGTAGTCAAGCCTAGTATGATGGGTGACTCCTTATCTTGTACTGGCTATGTAGTTCTCGAGTGCAATGATTTTTACTAATGACTCTACCTCTCTGATAGGGAAGCTGTCATACCAACATGGAATTTATGAATTCAATAATCTTGAAATTTTAAAATAGATTCTTGAACTCCAAGGGTGGAAGAAAACCATTGGATGAACACCTAACAGACCTTGGTGCTTGAATTTGTGAAGATTGATGGTGAATTTCTTAGATCTTGATCCTGATTTTGATGGGTTAGGGTTTGTGTCTTAAGAGAATTTGAGAGAAAGTGAGTGTATTTTGCTTATTGAGGGCTGAATTTTGTATCTTAGGGGCTGATTAAGGGTGGGAAAATGACCCAAATACCCCTTTGTACAGGGCTTAAAATGACTGAAAGTGTGCCTAGTGATGCGTTGACCCATGTATCTCGTCGATGGTATCAACACGATGACTAACACGCCACATTGTGTTCGCATTGGTTTACTGAAATTTCACTAAAGACTGGGGAAAATTATCTATCAACGTGATGGGTGATGTGACGCATCAAGATTACGTTGACCCATTATTTTGGACACTTGAACATGTTTTAAACGAGATCCAACAAATATAAAACTCACCCGGAGTGACCTACTGACATTCCTGGTCATGAATCAACCTAAAAATTGGTATTTTAAGGTCATAAGGGTAGTGAAATAGGATTACCAACTTATGAAGGATAAAATACTTCTAAGTATAAACACTTAGCTGAAATTTTTAAGTCTGGAACCTCTTTCAAGCTTTTACGGACTGAGTTAAGCTTAGAATTTTGCGGATTCTTACACTTATTAAATAATCTGCCTAAGTTTAATTGGTTTTTTGTTGTGGATCAGTTACTTGATAAGATATGATGGTTCCTTAAGTGTGCCGGTTATATGAATGGTTGTAATTGTGCACTACAACAAAGTATGAATAAAAGGTATGTTCTGAATTATGTAAATCTTATTAGCATGTGTATATAATTATATACATGATGTATTTTATAGTGTCCCTTCTTGTAAAGTTGTTGATGTTTTTAATATTTTTGGTTGTTTCCATCTCGAATGTTAATAGTAGTATAATAAAGAGTGAGGATTGTCATATAAAGGGATTAATGAGAGAGAGAGATACAAGTATATAGAATTGTAGTAATAAGATAAGTGCATAAGAATTGTGTGTTAGATTAATTCATGAAATATAGTCAGTTAGTCATGCCCTAAGTATAAATTAATATCACTACAAGAAAGTATAGAATTGGCAACAATCTTTTAGCAACAACTATGATATTGTTGGTAAATCTTGACAATTATCAACAACTTGATATAATTGTCGGCATAGACATAAAATATTTAACAAAAATATTTTTTTTGTTGGCAGACATTTAATACCATTGCCATAGTTTGTGAATAATTTTTTAAAATATAAAATTTAAATGAATTTCCAGCAACATAATTTTGTTGTTGCCAAAAGTTATTATGTCATTGTTATATGTACCAAACTTTTCAACAAATTATTTGATTTGTGGCTTTTCGATTCCTTAATCAAAAATTTTTCAAAAGCAATCGCCAAAAGTTTTCCTCGCCCCTTTTTTTATTTTTCCTTTTTACCCAGACTTAAACTTTTATTATTTTAGTGCTTATTGGGTTTAGGGAAAACCACTTCCCTCTTTACTTGGACTAGTAGTTTTGGCTTGTAAGGTAAGGTTTTCAAAACTTATTCCTCAAGTCGATGCCTTAATTTCTCTTCAACTGTGAAATTTTTTGATTTACAGATTCTAGGTGCAGGCAGAATTAAGCTTTCTCTGCTAGTTGATTTTTTTAACTTCAAATACAAATTCAGGAGAGAACTCTGCTTTGTAATATACTTTTGTTGATTTAAGTTTAAGACTTGAGTTCACAGTTGTTGAGATGGTAAGTCCCTTATTCATTGTATCTGGTAAAATAGGATTACTTTTTAATATAATAAATTTCAGCATATAAGGTAGTCTTGTTTGTTTCAATTGTTAGTATAATTTATTTATAGCGTAATGGGTCAAAAAGAGGGGAAATCCCTCTTTTCCCTGTAAAGACCGACCCTTGTTTAATTTTTGTTGAAGTTTAAATTAGCAGTTAAATAAGAAGGGTTTCTCTGTTGTTCTTGATTTAGAAGGGTTTTGATAACACATAAAAGCTCCAATATTGATATTACTGTGAGAAATATTGCAATATTTTAGACTTGGGCCATGTTTGAATAATGAGGTTATCAATGTACATCTTGAACGATTAAAAGAGAGAGAAAAAAGAAAAGGGAGTCCCAAAAGTTCTCAAAACGTCATTTCTTTAACAAATTCTTGTACAAGAAGGTCAGTTCTTTTGCATTCAACTTAAAAGTTGAGTTCAACAATATAAACGCTTGGTTTATAATAGTTATCTGAAAGTGAAAGTGTGGCCAAGCTGATTTATGTTTGTTCTTACACCATGAATATAGTCAAGAGTCTACTGAAAACAACTTCTCTACCTTGTAGGGGTAAGGTCTTTATGCATATTATCTTCCCCATACCCTACTTGATAGATTATATGGGATATGTTGTTGGTATTTCAATAATCATAGATAGAAGGACTTAATGGAGTATTGGAAGAGTGATTGTATACCAACATTGAAAGCGAAGCAGTATTATCCACATAAACATATACGAGGGTCGAGAGTGACTCTAGTAAATTATCAAAATATCCATTTAACTTATTAGCTACACAGTATGAGTATCAAGGCATCTATTTAACTCTAGTGTGAGACCACTGTTTGCCATTTCAAAAGCTGTAAAGCATAATCTTCATCATATGTATGGATTCGTTAGTTATTATTGTTTTCCTCTGCAATGTATGGTATTTCCTTAGATTTTGTCTTCTTAAGTTTGTCCATAAGGATGAGAAAAGAATTTTACCTGGGATATGAACTTCTGTTCACAGCCTTCTGGTCATATTTTCTCCAGCACAAACCGTCCTCGATAATTTTAGAGTCATTAGTACTGTGGTTTGATATATATGGAAATGTTCTTTCCCCTGATGTACCTGCTCCACTGTAAGGACCTTTAATTTTCTTGGAAGGTAAAATCCATAGTAGTCACTAATTAGAATTTGACAAAACTAAATACCATAGTCCAATGCATAAAACACTAAAATATTTCCTAGCACCAAGTCAAATAAATATTAAAATGCAAATTGGAAAAATATCACCTAAGTTTTTTGAAAAAAATATGAACGATGAACTAAGTGAAATATTAGGGGCTAACAAGGCTTCTGCAGATACACTATTTTCAGAGAGCTGATAATAATTGAATATACTTGCTTCTAACCTTCTTTTATTTTTTGGTTCATCATAAGTAGCCTTCAACTTTCTATTTCCTTCAATAGAATCTTCAAAATTTTTGACTGCGGTGTGCATTCTTGCAGCTGCAATGGGATCATAAAAGCATGGTACTTTACTAGAATGTATAGTCAACCTGCCATCATTCTGATTTTCTATCTTACAAAAGTAACCTATACTCATCTGAGGATTTTGGTTACTCCATTCAGGACTATTTGTTTCTTTAGAAGTGTCATTGTATATAGTTGTTCGCCCATGGCTATTTGACAAGATGCTCTTTAGAGGATGAGGCTTCGGGTGGTTGTGCTCACCCCTGTAAACAATTTCAGTAATCTGGCCGTGATATGATCTTTCAACCTCCTTTTTCATAGGACACTTCAGATGTGTACACTTGTAGTAACTTCTCATATATTTACTTACTTTAACTTGATTTTTTCCATGTTTTCTCCAATTATATCAATCATAACTAGGACGATCGAAATTACTTATGTTGATCAAAGATTGTGAAACCACCTTTATGCTCCTTGATACAACTGTTGAATGCACTATTTTTTTTCCTGACCTGATTTTGCTGAGAGACTTTGTTTAGATTTTGTCATAGGGTCATGTAATTGTTTAAATTTGTTAATTGAACATGAGCACCAGCTAGCACTCGTTGTTGATCAGATACAGAGCTTCCCTATACATAATATGTTCTAGATTTTATTATTACTGCAGAGCAAAATAATAGTACATTCCTTTGTCTATTCATGACTCATATTGTGAGAGGACAATTTCCTACACTCTTCAAAAATTTTGTCCCATCATGTTGAATCCTTCAAAAATGCACTACTTATGGAGGATCCGACATGCACCCATTCAGATTTTTTAAAGAGTCTGAGCAACATAGATTGCAATATAAAAAAGGAAACTAACCTTATTTTCAAGTAGAGGAGTTGTTTTCCTTGGTTTAAGTTTAGCTATATGCTTATACGGACCTTGGGTTTCTCTACCCATTGCAAGATGTTATCAGATCAAAAAACAACTGGTGCCTCAGACATGCCAACCTGAAGTTACAAGTTTTCAAAGGATTAAAAATTGCTTCAATAAATAATTGGGAGTGTTTATTTAAGATGCACCATTGAAGTAAAATGAAATAAAGAAGACATTTGGGGCCAGAAATGATGAAAGCTTAGAAAGGGACGTTATCGACCTGTGTAGAAGGCTCTCCAACTAAAGCATGGTTTGTTGAAGTCTTCAACCTAACAGTCTTTGGTCTTATGGTGGTAACAGCCATTTCAGAATGAACATTTACGGATGATATATCTTCTGCACTAGTCAGGAGCTCTGAGAAAGATTTGTAAATAGGACATCTTGGCCTTGAAGCGATTGGTCTAGCTATAGGTATTTTCGCAGCATAATTGATTTACATCTTGATCTATTGTCTTCCATGTGAGCTTGTATTGGATTTTATTCTTTTATGAAACTTCTATAATGCACTTTTCTTTTGCTATAGCCTTTATTTTATATGTTGTTGAATACAAAGTTATTTTTTTTACTTTGTACTTGTCTTTTTGATTTTCTTTTATCAAAATATAATTAGTTTTATTTTGCTGGATGAGAATGCATAAATCAAGTAGCTATTCAAGCTCCACTAGGAGAATAATTTTTTTTTAATTACTAGTAGGATTAGAATACAATGACTTTGCTTATACATATTTGTTACAAGTAAAGACATATGTGGAAGTATTTATTTTTTTGAAAGTAGAAAATATCTAGTGCATCAATCATATTTGTATTGACCTTTATAAATTTATAGAATTTTTAATTTTACTATTTTTGTAAATTTATTAGAAGAAATGTGTATTTTGTATGTAGCAACTATACATAAATTGTTGCTAAAGATATACAAAAAATATTTAGTTTATTGCAATACAAATTGTTGTTGCTAAAGAGCTTTCTAACAGACTACTAACTAACTTGTTGCGACAATTAATATTGTTAGTAAAAAAGTTAATTTATAGCAACATTAAATTTTGTTGCAAAAATTTTTATAAGCCACAATTGTACGAGAATGTAAGGCAACAATATTTTTGGTTGTGTTAAGTCATATTGTTGCAAAAACTTTTCACATCGGCGTTTATTGCAACAACATGCAACAATTATTTTATTGTTGCCAAAAGTACTTTTGGCAACAATATTTGATATATGGCAACAAAAGAATTTGTTGGAAAATGCCATCTTTCTTGTAGTGTATTTCTTAAAAAAAGAAAAGGCATTATGGTTGGAAGTTGAAGTAAGTTAAGTATGTTCAGTTATTAAGCGTGTAGGCTTGCCATGCTCTCTTCTTGTTTGTTGTTGTTATATATTTCTAACCCTTATCAATCAATAATACCTAACAGTACGTATGGTTACACTGATATTACACTTCCTATATCTCTATTAGGATATAATTATGTTGCAGGTCCTTTCGAGTTTATATTGGTACAATGGTGATTATTCTTCAGTAGCTCCTGTCATCCTACTCATACATGGATGTTATGTCTTGAGTTATCCTTCCAATTGTTTAGTTCTCTTGTACTATTTTAATTATGTTTTGGGGAATTATATAATTTATTTTTGCACTGTATTAATGTAGTAACTGTGTTTCTAACAAAATCTTTATTTAGTTATTTATACTTGAGGCTATTTTAAATGTCTTTCGCATTAATTGAATAGTTGGGTAATAAGGGTTCTATTATCTTGGATAGAGTTAGACAATTGCCCACATGATCCATGATTTGGGTCATGATGCATTCAACCTTTAACAAAATCTATTCAAATTAGTCACAAGGACCACAACTCATGGACCCAATGTCGGAGTCATACAATGACTCATGTCACTCAGTTTTCAAGAAAATCAGTTTCATTTTTTAAAGTGCAAATTAGTTTTTTCTATTCTTTAAATCCCTATACTATGTTGTTTTACATTCTAGTAAGGGGGGTTAATCACCAAATAATCTACTTCCTCTCATTAGTATCGATCAAATACTTGAAAGTCTAAAAAGAAAAAGAGAATGCTCTCAAGTCTAAGTCCGGGGTTATCTTTCAAGACTGAAGAAATCTAATTTCTAGTTCAGTTTCCTTAGGTTTCCAAGCATGTGGGAGTTTAGTATGGGTTTTTGAAGAGTTACAATGTTCACCACAACAAGAGAACCTGATAGAATACCAGGTCCTAACAATCTCAAGAACAAATAATAATTTGAACGGAAAATGCAGTAAAGTAAATATCATAGGCATTTTACCTGGAAACATCCTTGATAAAGGAAGTAAAACCATGACCTACTGTAGTAGAATTTCCCTAATATTCACTAAACTTCGAGAAACTATTGATTATGACCTAGGAATTACGTTGCTAATTTCTACCACCTTACAATAACTCAATTGCTATACAAACTCACAATAACTCTACTATGAGAACTTTATTTACTACCTCTAACTAACATCCTAATTTGAACAAAGAAACTTAGAGAAAACACCTACACAAGCCTCAGGGAGAGGAATAGGTTTGTTGGTTTAAGAACAATACAAGAACTCCAATAATCTAGAAGCTAATACGTTTTTACTGTGAGTAAGAGAATTCTAGATTATTAGAGCTTTATTTTCAAGATAATAGCCTTGGGGGTTTTTGCGAAATAACATCAATTTGCCTTTCATTAAGTTGTAAAATATATAATTCTTTGCTAGAGCCAAGGTATATGATAGTAAAAAGAAGATAAATATTCTCATTAGTCAATCAAATAGGGGCCACCATTGCGCACTATACTGCTACACTATTATTAGTACTAGGACATTTGGAACAAACGATAATAGATTTGAATGGAAAAAAACAGTTATCACCAGTTTATTGATCAAGTCCTATCTTTAGGTTTGTCAATAATGAAAACCCCCAGGATAAAATTTACTCCCTTTTTTATGATGAAAAACTCAAAATAAGATGACAATGGACTAGAATAGTTTCCCGCACCTGTTCCCCCTGTCACCTATTCATTTACATTCTTCATCAACAATTTCATGTTCCATCACCTGGCCTTTCCCTTTTGGAATCATTAAAAATATTACAGTAAACGAAGAATAAATATATTGAAATAGATTATCTCATGGGAATTGGGAAAACAACATCATGAATAGAGAATTAATCATCATAAGATCAAGGAGTAAGAGAACACTAGACAAACCAATATTCATTAGAAGATAGTCAAATACTCACTGCATAAAAACTTAGAAATTTAAATAGGCACATGCCATAGGTAGTAACAATGAGAAAATATAGGGAACAAAATAGATAATCAGGTGAATTGGGATCAACAAAACTTAAGAAAAGGACCTGGGAATGGATTAGAGGGGGAGAGTAAGGCATTCATCTAAGTCTATATGCATTTTAATAAGATTTTCTGCCAAATCTGCAACTTTTCTATTTAGTTTAAGCATTCCAAGCCTACAGATCATCCATTATATTAGGTCCCTCAATGTGTTCCAAGGATTCTTGATTTAAAGCATACTTTAGTGGTGCGATTTATGCATCCTTTTAATCAAGTGATATCAGATAATCCACCTCTATATTGACTTGATTAAGCAAAGATGAGATTAGATACAACTAAGTGAGTGTTCAATCCACCCTTTTTTTGATAATTTAGCATTATTTTAGAGTGGTGATGGAAACATGTGTTCTAGATGCATGAAAACTCTCAAATACACCTCAAGATGTGTATGGTTACTAACAATATAATTTTTTTACCCAACTTGGAGTCGGGGTCAATTTCATAGGAAATGAAGGCGATAGGGTCACTTTTGAATGTTATGACTAACTATATGTTTGCTCATAAGTCTAAAAATAATGCAATAAAGTAAAATAGAGTCTTTGTTCCAATGTTGTTATGTTTGATTTTGGAAAATTCATGATTGATTTGTAAAAGTGAGTTCTAGAGTTTGTAATCAAGAGCTAAATGTAATTGGGGTTATGCTTTCATAAGAGTAAATACAATTGTATAGGTAAGTGGATGTTTGCCTAGGTTCTATTAATAACTATGGGTAGGCTAGGTACTGGGTTTTAATGCCAATATTTCAATAAAACATTACATATCACAAGTGGATTCTCTTAAACACCTCACATATGGTATGTTACAACCAACCTACAACCTCGATTTAATATCCTTATATCTAAGATCTAGTATTAAATGATAGATATCAAAGTCATAGTTGACCACTACTTCTCACCTTATCCCCTTTGTCAAGGATGGTAAGCGATATAGGATTAACTAAAGTTTGCAACCTCCAATTATTATAAGTCAAAAACATGGAGTAGAGATCAAACCCATAACAACTAATCAATTAAAGGGACAAATAAAAAAGACCCATACAATATAATTAATCAATCATCATAACTCTAAGATTGAAATCTAGCTACACGTAATAAAATATAAGAGAAATCTACCCATATATTTATCAAAATCTTCCATAAAATCCAAATAATCCAAGAGAATTCCAATTTCAAAGCAAAAGCTCAACAGAAAATAGTTAAAATTTGCTTTAAGGTTTTATTTACAAATACTCAAATCTAAAAATTCACTAGAATGGGGTTTTTAGTTGCCAAAAAGGCTTAAATAGCTTCATTAAAAATGGGCCTCATAATTATCAAAATGCCACAATGTCTAAATCGATAAAAGGATAGCCCATCGTCAAGACACTCAGTGTTGCACCAAAATACTTGTGACTCATCATATTGGTGTTAACCTTGAGCTTCAAGGGTTAGCCTCTAATACCTTTGGCGATGAATCTTGGCTTCGCCGATTCTTTTGGAGATACATCGAGTCGTTCTTCTTCATTATCAAATCATTTGAATTAGACCTAGCTCAAATCGTGAGAATTTGCGATGGTACCCTATATTCGG
Source organism: Capsicum baccatum var. pendulum (assembly GCA_030864225.1). Lineage (NCBI taxonomy): Eukaryota > Viridiplantae > Streptophyta > Magnoliopsida > Solanales > Solanaceae > Capsicum > Capsicum baccatum. The sequence goes on along the minus strand of CM061551.1, from coordinate 48,459,756 downwards.
CAATATGTAGGCTAATTTGGTGATACACTAATCATCCCATGTGATGCTCTTTTCTGCTTTTATATCTAATCTTTCATTGATTTGCTTCTTTTTGCTCTTTTAACCTCATCTTGGTCATAATCTTGAAAACCAAATTAACATTCAAAATCATTTAGATTGGAATTAAGGACTTAATTTCCTACCTTTTTAGGCCAAATGAGTCAAAATTTGCTGACCTATCAACACCCAAACTAAAAAATTTCTTGGCCTTGAGTAAATCCATGCAGATACAACAAAATAAATAATAACTACAAATGGTAATAAATGCGAGCTTAGAAATATGATTTTTTTATGAAAAAACTTTTCCATCATGGTTTTAAAAACAACGGAACAAGTATAACTTATGAAACAGTCAATTGTTAACAATATACCTCAGAAACTAGAGATGACTCTGAACTACTATGAACACATACACCACCCTCTGAACAATCGACTAAGCGAACACATAGTCTGGCAAGCTGATGGATCTCCTGAGCCATCTTTTTCTTACTATCCTCAATGTGAGAAATACTACCCATGGAGAGTCTACTAAGAGCGTCGGCCATAACATTGGCCTTGCCTGGCTGGTAAAGAACACTCATGTCATAATCCTTCAGGAGCTCTAACCACCTTCTCTGGCGAAGATTGAGATTTTTCTGGGAAAAGACATACTGGAGGCTTTTATGGTTTATAAAGACATCTACATAAACTCCATAGAGATAATGCCTCCAAATCTTCAAGCCAAAAACTACCGCTGCTAACTCAAGATCACGAGTAGGATAATTCTTCTTATGTGTCTTTAACTGTCTGGAGGCATAGACCATGACCTTACAATGCTACATGAGAACACAACCTAAACCCACTCTAGATGCATCACAATAGAATACAAAACCGTCTGAACCATCTGGAATAGCTAGAACTGGAGCAGAGGTGAGTCGAGTCTTCAAATCTTGAAAGCTCTTCTCGCATGAATCTGACCACTGAAACTTAATCTTCTTCTGAGTCAATCTGGAGATGGGAGATGCAATAGAAGAATATCCCTCGATAAACCATCTGTAATAGCCATCCAAACCCAAGAAACTCCTAATATCTAATGGAGATACGGTTCTAGGCCAGTTTCTTGCTGCCTTTGTTTTATGAGGGTCTACTCTAATTCCATCACCGGAAACAATATGGCCAAGGAATGCTACTGATCTAAGCCAAAATTCAAACTTACTGAACTTAGCAAATAACTAGCGATCCCTGAGAGTCTGAAGAACAATCCTGAGATGGTCTGCATGATCACGTTCTGTGTGAGAATAGACCAGAATATCATCTACAAAGACTATGACAAACATGTTCAAGTACTGCTTGAACACACGGTTCATCAAATCCATAAAAGATGTAGGGGAATTGGTAAGACCAAATGACATGACTAAAAATTCAAAGTGACCATACCGAGTACGGAAAGCTGTGTTCGGAATGTCATATTCTCTAACTCTGAGTTGATGATAGCCTGATCTGAGGTCTATCTTGGAGAAGTAACTAGCGCCATGACATTGGTCAAATAGATCATCAATCCTGGGAAGAGGATATCTATTCTTGACCGTGACCTTGTTGAGTTAACGGTAATCAATACATATCCTTGAGTTTTTTTGGTGCCATTCTGTATGGCGGAATAGAAATTGGTTGAGTATCCGAAAGAAGTTCTATGCCGAAGTCTATTTCCCTTTTGGGAGGAATGCCTAGAAGATCTTTGGGAAAGACATCTGAGTATTCATTCACAATAGGGACTATTTCAAGGCCAGGATATTTAGAACTAGAATCTTTAACATGTACAAGATGATACACACACCCCTTAGAAATCAATTTCCTTGCTCGAAGGTAGGAATCAAGTTGACCCCTGAACGCTGAAATGCTACCCTGCCACTCTAGGATGGGCTCATTCGTGAATTAAAACTGAACTATCCTATTTCTGTAGTCGAATGTGGCATAGCAGGAATAAAGCCAATCCATGCTGAGAATGACATCAAAATTAGTCATCTCTACATCTACTAAATCTGCTGACATGGATTTCTGAGATATCATAAACGGGAAATTCCTGTATACCCGCCAAGCTATGATGGTTTTACCCAATGGGGTAGAGACTGAGAAGGGCTTTGCTAGGACTTTGGGACTGATTCTGAAATTGCCTGCTATGTATGGAGTAATAAAAGACAAAGATGCACCTGGGTCTAGCAAAGCATTAACATGAACATGGAAAACCTGTAACGTACCAGTAATGACATCATAAGAATTTTCCTGATCCTGTTGGGACTGAAGAGCATAGAGTCTGTTTGGACATTGCCCACTGGTAGCACTGGAAATGACACCCTGTTAGTTAGGGTGACTGGACTGATCCATAGAATGATTTTGCTGACCCTAAAGACTTGACAATAGATACTTCGTAATCCTGTGGCTTGGCTTGCCATAACCAAAATAGACATCACTACCGACTTTACAAATGCCCTTGTGGTTCTTACCACAAGTCTGACAAAGGGGATTCGTTCGAGCACTGCTAACACTGCCCTGAGATTTAGAGCCTAGCGCTTTATTTCTATTGCCATCTCTGAATTCTGGCACTGGAGTGCTGGCAGAGGAAGGAGATGGAACGGCTGACTTAAAGCAAAACTATGAATGGTTTCCTCCATCTGACTTGGGGTGAGCAAAGTTGAAATTACCTGACCTTGCTCTTTTGTTCTGCCTCTCCTTAGTCTTAAACTTCTGCTCTTCTACTTTCTGGGCATGGTTCATGAGTCTTGTTAAGGTCATATCACTGATCATCATCGCAGACCTACACTCATTTACCATGCTATCATTGACCCCTGACATGAACTTGCTCATCTTAGCTCTATTGTCTGCAACCACATGAGGAGAATACCTGGCTAGCTGAGTAAATTTGAGAGAATACTCCCTAACCGTCATATTCTCTTTCCTGAGGTTGATGAACTCAAGAACTTTGGCTTCCCTCAACTCTTGGGGAAACAATCTATTTAAGAAGGCTGTGACAAATTCCTCCTACTCGATAGGGCCTGTATCATCTAACCCCTCAGACTTCCACTGTTTGTACCAACCATGAGCAATATCCTGTAACTGGTAGGCGGCTAACTCAGCACTCTCAATAGAAGTAGCACCCATGATGTCAATGACCTTCTGTACTTGGTCAATGAACTCCTGAGGGTCCTCATCAGACTTAGACCCATGGAACGTTGGAGGGTTTATCCGGTTAATGTCCCAAACCCTAGCTACTTTGGGAGTGGCCACTGGATTTGCCAAAATGACTGGTGGTTGTTCATTCTGTGCAGCCATGGATGAAGCAAGTATGGTAAATACGGTTTTAAACTCCGCATGGGAAACACGTTCACCCAAAGGATCTTTGGGCTGAGAAGCTGGTTGGTTTATTCTCTTTGGGGACATGGTCTGGAATAAGAGAAGAATGGATTAGACTGAGAGTTTAACTTGTGATTATGCTCACTAGCATGACATGAATAATGAAGAAAAGGGACTGTGCCTAAACATCTTATAGCCTCCCACACATAAATGTGGCGTGAAACACACCCATGTACAAGACTCTACTAGATGCGACTTTTAGACTTCCTATGACTCTATTGAACCTGAGGCTCTAATACCAAGTTTGTAACACCCCGATTTGCTAAACCGGAATGCTACACGGTGCTCATGACCCCGAGGGACCACAAGCTAACCCATGACTGATATATGTACCTGTATACTATAAATTATGACATAGTAATGCAGAATACATGGAGTCGTAAGGCCATAAGGTTCAACTGAATACAATCATGTGGGTGAAAATACCCAAAACAACTCAATTTGAACGTAAATCTGAACATAAATCTGAAAGCAAATCTGAATGCTCTAAACTGTCTAAATAAAGAGTTGAAGGAACATGTCTCTAACTAACTCCGTAAAACTGAACTGAAGAAATAAATAAATGAATCAAATCATATTGTCCTCGAATCAATGAGGACTTACTGAGTCTCTACGACTGGAATGCTACCGCTACTGCTGGGCTGGAGCTCGTGTCTCAAAACCTATGGTGTAACATAAAAAGAAAGCACAATAGCGTAAATGCATTAGTACAACTGGAGTACTGATTATACGAGAAAGGTAGGCTGAACATAAAGGGTTTCATGCATGAACAACACTGACTGACTAATATGAACGTAGGAGTGCAACCACATATATATAGAAACTGGGACCGTGAATACATGATAGCATGACCTATAAGCTAATACATGGTTTACTGATAACTGTCATGACTGATACTAAAACTGATAACATAGACGACTGTATCTGACAGTCCTGTATATACTAAAATCTGAAGAACGCCCTGAGTTCTTTTACTAAGACTGATACTAAAACTGTGGGAAGTAGTGTCTAACCAACATGCCCTATGTATGCTGTTATGGCTAAGCTGGGGTCCAATCTTTTTCCCGACTGGAGGGGTGTCAATACCGTGCCACGGCTAAGGACAATATGGGAGTGACCCTTATCTGGTGGGTATCAATAAGAATGGTGGGAACCCTAAACTAACGGGTTAATCCACCTCATTAACCTTAATCTGATGGGTTAAGATGTGTTAACCTACGCTGGCTACGTAGTTCTGGAACACAAGGATTTCTACTAAGAATCACACCCTGAACTAGAGGGTAAGTTCCCATCCTTGGGTTCACTCGGTGCTAACCTCTACTCTTATCTGGAGAGACTAAACATGAATAACTGACTGTGTATTACTTAATCTTACTAAATTCCATTGACTGGTGGAATGTTACTGATATCTGACAACTAACTAAGATCATAAGGTTTTCCTGAGTCACATAACTGACTGAAGTCTATGGAATCATAGCTTGAGTTTGGATATCATGAAACATGACATGGATCTAGGCACACAGCTATAGTTTTCGGGTACAAGTACCCCCAGGACTCGATGGAAGGAAACTGACACACATGACTGACTTGATCATAAGAGTAGAGTCCATAATTTATAATATCATAAGTAGGTATCTCATACTAAGCATGGTTATCAAAAATGTATTGTATGGAAAGGATTTCATATCACATGGAAGTACTTGCACAATCTTAACATCATGTTCTTTGCATAATCATATTGGCAACACATACTAATAGCAGGAAGTTCATGTGGATTGCATGGTTATCATACATCTTGTTCATAAGTATGATTTGCAAGTAAAGATAGAATAATCTCATAAAAATAGTTCATGAGTATTCCAACAATATTTAAAAGGCACATTAACAACATAGAAGTCATTGGAACGTAAGGGCATATCATGAATCCTTCACTTAGTAACAATTTAGCTATATTGCATGATTTCTAGTTCCTTAGACATTTTATCAAACACCTTACATGCACATCTTAAGCATAGGTGAATTCATCAAATTATACATCATGAACAACAAAATTTACATGTTTCCAACTCATATGATATCATGACTACACAAAAACATATAAAGATTCCATCTGGGAATCACCCAATATCAACAACATGATCATCAACACCCAACAATATAGAAATCATACTTTATAATGAAAAAGAGGAAAACAATCAAGCTCAACATGGGTATGATCATATCACCACAATCAACCAAGCTTTTATATTTTAAATATTGATTTTTGAACTCCACGGACGAAAGGAATCTGTGGATGAACACTACGCATACCTTAGAGGGAAGATTCTTGATGATTGACAGACGAATTTCCTTGAAATCGGAACGTCAATCTTAATTTCGCAACCCTAGTTGTTTTTATCCTTTAGTGCTCTTGGATGATGATCTTTGAGATGAAAATAGGGTTGTAATATGTTTAGAAGATATATATTTCATAGGGTTAAGTTTAGGGACGTGTAAGGAATATTTAAAGACTTAATTACCTTTAAAATAACTCAAAACGGAGTGTTTTTGAACCTGGAATTGACTTAGAAGGCGCCCAAGTGATCGCCTATGCTTGGGTTGGGCGGCGCCTAACTAATCGCCTATGCTTGGGTTAGGCGGTGCCTAACCAATCGCCTATGCTTGCTGTCTCTCACGAAAATAGGCATAATTTTTTGCTCGGGTATTGGATTTATGCGAAATTGGTATCTTTGGAAAGCTAATTTGATTCTCTACAATTTGGTGGGTCTAAATAATCCAAAATACCATATTAACATCGAGTTACACTGATTCAAAGATGACCCTTGCAAAATCGAACACTTAAACTTGATGGATTCAAAAACTCTTAACTTGTATTACCTTAAGTGACTTATATGAACATGCTTAATGCATCATAAGTTTTTCTATCACTAGGATATTCATTGTAAGTCATGTACTCAATTATGAATCACAGGATAGGAGATTTCACATGTAGGAATACTTATTCACTTCCTAGCTTAGAAACATGCGGGTATTTAATATCTCCCCCTTGGGACCATTCGTCCTCGAATGAGAATTTACTGAGAAGGGATACAAGACCATAGAACCTGAAATAAACATGAAGAACTAAAACTTGATCTCATTACTGACATGCTAAACATACTGAAATCGTGCATATCTGATGCACGGACAATTGATAGATGAATGCATAACTGAGTACGAAATGGTTAATAGGTACCAAGTTTATACTGGAAACATGAACATGAAACTGAATAAGATTAAGGAGAACTATTATCTTGAGTTTGATTTGAATTGTCGAGGAAGAGGTGAGGATACTTGGTATGCATATCTACTTCTGCTTCCCAAGTAGCTCCCTCATGAGACTGATTTCACTAAAGAATCTTAACTAGATGGACTTTTTTGTTCCTCAATCTACGAGTCTGATAATATAAGATTTTGACTGGAATCTCTTTAGAAGAGAGGCTATTCGAAATGTTGATGCTATGAATAGGGACAACCACTGCTGGGTCACCTATGCACTTCTTTAGAAAAGAGACATGGAAGACTGGATGGACTGAGGCTATATCTAAAGGCAACTCAAGCTTATAAGCAACCTTGCCAAAGTGACAAAGAATTTTGAAGGGACCGACATACCAGGGACTGAGTTTCCCTTTCTTGCTGAACTTCTTCACTCCCTTCATGGGAGAGATCTTAAGATAGACATAGTCATTAACCTCAAACTTGAGATCCTTTCTACAAACATCTGCATAGGACTTCTGTCAGCTCTGAGTATCCCAGAGTCTCTCTCTGATCAATTGAACTTTCTCTAAGGTGTTGAATATTAAGTCAAGACTTATGATTGAGTCCTCACTAACTTCAAACCAACCAATCGGAGATCTACATCTCCTAACATAGAGAGTTTTGAGTAGAGCCATCTGAATACTAGAATGATAGCTAGTGTTTTATGCAAACTTAATCAAAGGAAAGTGGTCGTCCCAACTTCCTTTGAAGTCAATTGCACACGCCCTTAGCATATCTTCAAGAGTCTGAACGGTCTTCCCTACTTGACCATCTGTCTAAGGATGAAACGCTGTGTTGAGATGGACTTGGGTATCGAGATCTTTTTGGAATGCTCTCCAAAAGTGAAAAGTGAACTGGGTACCTCTATCTGAGATGATAGATAGTGGAACATCGTGTAATCTGACTAACTCCCTAATATAGAGTTTGGCATAATCCTCGGTGGAATAAGAAGAATGAATAGGAAGGAAATGAGTTGACTTGGTCATTCTATCTATAATGACCCAGACTGAATCATGTTGATGACGAGTTCTAGGAAAACCCATCATGAAGTCCATGTTAAATTCTTCCCACTTCCAAGTAGGAATGGTGAACTCTTGCATGGAAAAACTAGGTTTCTGATGCTCTATCTTAACCTGCTGATATGTAGAGCATTTAGCCACAAACTGTGCAATATCTCTCTACATCCTACTCCACCAATAGATCTCCCACATGTCAAGGTAAATCTTAGTGGCCCTTGGATGAATAGAGTATCGTGCACCCTGCGCTTCTGCAAGTATTCGCTACCTCAATTCATCTACACCTTGAACACATAGACGACCCTAAAAATGAAGAACACCATCTCCCCCTTGGGAGAAAACCTCGAATTTCTGATTTTGAACTGACTCTTTGAGCTTGACAAGGCTAGGATCCCTGTGTTGTTTCTCTTTAACCTCGGAAACTAGAGATGACTCTGAACTACTATGAACATATACACCACCCTCTGAAGAATCGACTAAGCGAACGCCTAGTCTGACAAGATAATGGATCTCCTAAGCCATCTTTTTCTTACTATTCTCAACGTGAGAAATACTACCCATGGAGAGTCTACTGAGAGCGTCAGCCACAACATTGGCCTTGCCCGGCTGATAAAGAACACTCATGTCATAATCCTTCAAGAGCTCTAACCACCTTCTCTGGCGAAGATTGAGATCTTTCTAGGAAAAGACATACTAGAGGCTTTTATGGTCTATGAAGACATCTACATGAACTCTATAGAGACAATGCCTCCAAATCTTCAAGGCAAAAACTACCGTTGCTAACTCAAGATCACGAGTAGGATAATTCTTCTTATGTGGCTTTTACTGTCTGGAGGCGTAGGCTATGACCTTACTATGTTGCATGAGGACACAACCTAAACCCACTCTGGATGCATCACAATAGACTACAAAACTGTCTGAACCATCTGGAATTGCTAGAACTGGAGCAGAGGTGAGTCAAGTCTTCAACTCTTGAAAGCTCTTCCTGCATGAATCTGACCACTGAAACTTAATCTTTTTTCTGAGTCAATCTGGACATAGGAGATGCAATAGAAGAAAATCCCTCAACAAACCGTCTGTAATAGCCAGCCAAACCCAACAAACTCCTAATATCTGATGGAGATAAGGGTCTGGGCCAGTTTCTTACTGCCTCAGTTTTTCTGAGGATCTACTCTAATACCATCACCGGAAATAATATGGCGAAGTAATGCTACTGATCTTAGCCAAAATTCAAACTTATTGAACTTAACGAATAACTAGTGATCCCTGAGAGTCTGAAGAACAATCCTGAGATTGTCTGCATGAGATAGACCAGAATATCATCTATAAAGACTATGAAAAACATGTCCAAGTACTGCTTGAACACACGATTCATCAAATTCATAAAAGTTGCAGGGGCATTGGTAAGACCAAATGACATGACTAAAAATTCAAAGTGACCATAACGAGTACGAAAAGTTGTCTTCAGAATGTCATATTCTCTAACTCTGAGTTGATGATAGCCTGATATAAGGTCTATCTTGGAGAAGTAACTGGCACCCTGATGTTCGTTGAATAGATCATCAATCCTGGGAAGAGGATATCCGTTCTTGACCGTGACCTTGTTGAGTTGATGGTAATCAATATACATCCTGAGAGAATCATCTTTCTTGTGCACAAATAATACTGGCGCACCCCATGGTGAATCATTGGGTCTGATGAATCCCTTATCTAAGAGATCCTTCAACTGATATTTTAGTTCCTTGAGTTTTTCTAGTGCCATTCTGTATGACTGAATAGAAATAGGTTGAATATCCGAAAGAAGGTCTATGCCGAAGTCTATTTCCCTTTTGGGAGGAATGCCTGGAAGATCTTTGGGAAAGACATCTGAGTATTCATTAACAACAGGGACTATTTTGTGGCTAGGATATTCAGAACTAAAATTTTTAACATGCACAAGATGATACACAGACCCCTTAGAAATCATTTTCCTTGCCCGAAGGTAGGAAACAAGTCGACCCCTGAACGCTGAAATGCTACCCTGCCACTCTAGGACAAGCTCATTCGGGAACTGAAACTGAACTACCCTATTTCTGCAGTCGACTATGGCATAGCAGTAATGAAGCCAATTCATGCCGAGAATGACATCAAAATCATTCATCCCTAACTCTACTAAATCTGCTAATGTGGATTTCTGAGATATCATTACTGGGCAGTTCCTGTATACCCACTGGGCTATGATGGTTTTACCCACTTGGGTAGAGACTGAGAAGGGCTTTGCTAGGACTTCAGGACTGATTCTGAAATTGCTTGATATGTATGGTGTAATAAAAGACAAAGATGAATCTGGGTCTAGCAAAGCATAAACATGAACATGGAAAATTTGTAATGTATCAGTAATGACATCAGAAGAATTTTCCTGATCCTGTTGGGATTGAAGAGCATAGAGTCTGTTTGGGCATTGCCCACTGGTAGTACTGGAAATGGCACCCTGTTAGTTCGGGTGACTGGACTGAGCTGTAGAATGATTTTGCTGACCCTAAAGACTTGACTACAGACACTCCCATCTCTGCAAATGCCCTTGTGGTTCTTACCACAAGTCTAACAAAGGGGATTCGTTCAGGAACTGCTAACATTGCCCTGAGATTTAGAGCCTGACGCTTTGTTTCTAGTGCCATCTCTGAATTTTGGCACTAGAGTACTGGCAGAGGAAGGAGCTAGAACGGCTGACTTGGAGCGAAACTGTGAACGGTTTTCTCCATTTGACTTGGGGTGAGCAAAGTTGAAATTACCTGACCTTGCTCTCTTATTCTGCCTCTCCCTAGTCTTAAACTTCTGCTCTTCTACTTGCTGGGCATGGGTCATGAGTCTTGCTAAGGCCATATCACCGATCAGCATCGCATACCTACACTCATTTACCACACTATCATTGACCCCTGACATGAACTTGCTCATTTTAGCTCTATTGTCTACAACCACATGAGGAGCATACCTGGCTAGCTGAGTAAATTTGAGAGAATACTCCCTAACCATCATATTCTCCTGCCTGAGGTTGATGAACTTAAGTACTTTGGCCTCCCTCAGCTCTTGGGGAAACAATCTATTTAAGAAGGCTGTGACAAATTCCTCCCACTCGATAGGGCCTGTATCATTTAACCCCTTAGACTTCCACTGTTTGTACCAATCATGAGAAGCATCCTATAACTGGTTGGTAGCTAACTCAGTACTCTCAATAGAAGTAGCACCCATGATGTCAATGATCTTCTGTACTTGGTCAATGAACTCCTGAGGGTCCTCATCAGACTTAGACCCATGGAAAGATAGAGGGTTCATCTGGGTAAATTCCCAAACCCTAGCTATTTTGGGAGTGGCCACTGGATTGGCCAAAATAACTGGTGGCTGTTCATTCTATGCAGCCATGGACGAAGCAAGTGTGGTAAATACGGTTTTAAACTCCGGATGGGAAACACGTTCACCCAAAGGATCTTTGGGTTGAGGAGCTGGCTGGTTTCTTCTCTTTGGGGACATGGTCTGGAATAAGAAAAGAATGGATTAGACTGAGAGTTTAACTTGTGATTATGCTCACTAGCATGACATGAATAATGAAGAAAAGGGACTGCTCCTAAACATCTTATAGCCTCCCACACATAAATGTGGCGTGAAACACACCCATGTACAAGACTCTACTAGATGCGACTTTTAGACTTCCTAGGACTGTATTGAACCTGAGGCTCTGATACCAAGTTTGTAACACCCCGATTTGCTAAACCGAAATGCTACACGGTGCTCATGACCTCGAGGGACCACAAGCTAACCTATGATATATGTAACTATATACTATAAATCATGATATAATAATGTAGAATACATGGAGCCGTAAGTCCATAAGGTTCAACTGAATACAATAATGTGGGTGAAAATACAAAAAATAACTCAACCTGAATGTAAATCTGAACATAAATCTGAAAGCAAATCTGAAAGCCTCTAAACTATTTGAATAAAGAGTTAAAGGAACATGTCTCTAACTAACTCCGTAAAACTAAACTGAAGAAATAAATAAATGAATCAAATCATATTGTCCTCGAATCAATGAGGACTTACTGAGACTCTACGACTAGAATGCTACCGCTACTGCTAGGCTGGAGCTCGTTTCTTGGAACGTATGGTGTAATATGTAAAGAAAGCACCATAGCGCAAATGCGTTAGCACAACTGGAGTGCTGATTATACGAGTAAGGTAGGTTGAACATAAAGTGCTTCATGCATGAACAACACTGACTGACTAATATGAATATGGGAGTACAAACATATATATATAGAAACTGGGATCGTGAATACATGATAGAATGACTTGTAAGCTAATATATGATTTACTGATAACTGTCATGACTGATACTAAAACTGATAACATAGACGACTATATATGACAGTCCTGTATATACTAAAATCTGAAAAATGCCCTGAGTTCTTTTACTAAGACTGATACTAAAATTGTGGGAAGTAGTGTCTAACCAACATGCCCCATGTATGTCGTTATATCTAAGATGGGGTCCAATCTCTGCCCCGACTGGAGGGGTATCAATACCATGCCACGGGTAAGGACAATCGATGAGTGACCCTTATCTAGAAGGTAGTCAATGAGGATGGTGGGAACCCAAACCTAATAGGTTAAACCACCTCATCAACCCTAATCTGACGGGTTAAGATGTCTCAACCTACGCTGGCTACGTAGTTCTAGAACATAAGGATTTCGACTAAGAATCTCACCCTAAACTGGCGGGTGAGTTCCCATCCTTAGGTTTACTCGGTGCTAACCTCTACTCTCATCTGGAGGGACTGAACATGAATAACTGAATGTGCATGAATTAATCTTATTGAATTCCATTGACTGGCAGAATGTTACTGATATTTGACAACTGACTAAGATCATAAGGTTTTCCTGAGTCACATGACTGACTGAAGTCTATGGAATCATAGCTTGAGTTTGGATATCGCGAAACATGACATTGATCTAGGCACACAACTATAATTTTTAGGTACAAGTACCCCCAGGACTCGATAGAAGGAAACTGACACACATGACTGACTTGATCATAAGAGTAGAGTCCTTAATTTATAATATCATAAGTAGGGATCTCATACTAAGCATGGTTATCAACAATGTATTGCATGAAAAGGATTTCATATCACATGGAAGTACTTGCACAATCTTAACATCATGTTCATTGCATAATCATATTGGCAACACATACTAATAGCATGGAAGTTCATATGGATAACATGGTTATCATACCTATTGTTCATAAGTACGATTTGCAAGTAAACATAGAATAATCTCATAAAAATAGTTCATGAGTATTCCAACAACATTTACAAGTCACATTAACAACATAGAAGTCATTGGAACGTAAGGGCATATCATGAATCCTTCACTTAGTCACAATTTAGCTATATTGCATGATTTCTAGTTCCTTAGGCATTTTATCAAACACCTTACATGCACATCTTAAGCATAGGTGAATTCATCAAATTATACATCATGAACAACCAAATTTACATGTTTCCAACTCATATGATATCATGAATTCACAAAAACATATAAAGATTCCATCTTGGGAATCACCCAATATCAACAACATGATCATCAACACCCAACAATATAGAAATCATACTTTATAATGAAAAAGAGTAAAACAATCAAGAATCAACATGGGTATGATCATATCACCACAATCAACCAAGCTTTTGTATTTTAAAGATTGATTCTTGAACTCCACGGACGAAAGGAATTCGTGGATGAACACTACGTATACCTTAGAAGGAAGATTCTTGATGATTGACGGACGAATTTCCTTGAAATCGGATCTTCAAGCTTAATTATGCAACCCTAGTTGTTTTTATACTTTAGTTCTCTTGGATGATGAGCTTTGAGATGAAAATAGGGTTGTAATATGTTTAGAAGATATATATTTCGTAGGGATAAGTTTAGGGACGTGTAAGGAGTATTTAAAGACTTAATTATCTTTAAAATAACTCAAAACAGAGTGTTTTTGACACTTGGAATTAACTTAGGTGGTGCCCAAGTAATCACCTATGCTTGGTTTGGACGGAGCCTAACCAATCGCCTATTCTTGGGTTAGGCGGTGCCTAACCAATCGCCTATGCTTACTGTCTCTCACGAAAATGGGCATAACTTTTCATTCGAGTATTGGATTAAGGCAAAATGGGTATTGTTGGAAAGCTAATTCGATTCTCTATAATTTGAAAGGTCTATATCAGCCAAAATACCATATTAACATTGAGTTATACTCATTCAAATATGACCCTTGCAAAATCGAACACTTAAACTTGATGGATTCAAAAACTCTTAGCTTGTATTACCTTAACCGACTCATATGAACATGCTTAATGCATCATAAGCTATCCTATCACTAGGATATTCATTGTAAGTCATGTACTCAAGTATGAATCATAGGATAGGATATTTCACACGTAGGAATACTTATTCACTTTCTAGCTTAGAAACAGGTGAGGCATTACAGAGACTCTCAATCAGCATTCCTTAAAGGCAGATGCATCACTGATAACATAATGTTTGCTCATGAACTATTTAGTGTATATAATAAAAAAGGGATTTTCCCTAAATTTGTACTTACGGTGTACATCAGGATTGCCTATGACACTCTAGATTGGGCATTCTTGAAGAGATTACTTATGGAGTTGGGCTTCCCTAGCAAATTTGTTTGTTGGATAATGGCATGTATCACTACTTTCTTTTACTCACTAACTATAAATAGAGTACTAACTAAACCATTCCTAGGTGAGAGAGGTATCATACAAGGTGATCCAATGTCCTTATACCTATTTTTCTAAAACATCCTGGGTTTCGACCCATAGAAAATTTATTGGAATTCCATTCTCCTGACTCAATATAACTTATGGGTATGATTTGTGTATTGAGGTACAGGTGGTATGGTCCTATTATATACTGACCAGTGATAGTTGGTGGGATATTTTTGGTTACTGTAATGGGTATGAGTTAAGGGTATAAGTCGTAAGGATTGGTACGAGTCATATCAGGGACTCATATGATAGGCAGCGTGATCCTCCTAGTATTTCATTCTGCCAGGGATACAGTTTTAGGATTGTTATGACTTGGTTGGATAAGTTACTGGACAGTGTTTGATCCAAGGGTTGAGGCTTGGATATGAGTGGTGGGTACCGATCGTTCTAGGATTTTACAACTCGTAATGGTTTGTTGTATCCCTATGATAGGTTTTTAAAGGACTTAAGTGGGGGTATTATGGATATTTTCCTACTTACCCTAACTAGGACCCACAACTTCTAATACACTTAGGAGGTTATTTACCCTATTATTCTATTCATTAACATTTAGAAACTATTCTAAAAACACTTCATAATCCTCTCAAGAACTTTTGGGGTAAGAAGGCTAAGGTTTCATTCATCTAGAGGATTGCTTTGGGGCTTGTCTTGGTGATTTCTTTCCATCATTTCTTCAGTAAAGGCATGATTCTCTTCCATCATTACAATTTCAACTAAAGGCGTGATTTATATGATTGATTTCATGGTTTTACTATCCCATTATTATGGTTTTCAACTATTATTTGGGGGGTTTTGATATTAAATGCTTGGTTATAGTTTCCTATAGCATAATTATGCTTTTATATGCGTTAATGGTGGTTTGGGACAATTGGATTTCATGGTAATAATTTAATGGTCTTTGGAATTGGTTTTTGTTATATTATGCCCCCAAGGTTTTTGATAAAATGCTTATAAAGATATATTCATTGCATTGACTTCTTTTAATGGAACTCTTATATGTTTTAAACTTGGTAAAGAAATTATTCATGGTTTAAATAGTTTGAAAAGGGCTAAAGGCTAAATAGTTATGCTTGTGGAAAACATGGAAGTTTCTCAAGTAGTTTAATATGGTATGTGGAAGGACACTTGAATATTCCGTTAACCTAAATGATTTTTCTATGGATATTACTTATACGTAAGGAATCGTGTGATGATACCAATAATATTGGACTTGGTTAATAAATTGATAATGGTTTGTTTATTTAGAAACTAGTTTTAATTGGGCATTAATGGTGGGGTATGTAGCAATGTTGTGGAAGGTAGTGGTCCTGGGGAGACCAAAATTGGAAAGTTGTATTTGTCGATATAAGTATTGGTCTTAGTGGACCATGTGCATAATGTCACACTATTGGAGGATGTATTAGTCATCCCATGGGATAATTCCCTATTTGTGCGGCCATACACACTAGGGCCCTTTCAGTAGGAGGAGATAAACCCATATACCTCGTGGGTGGCTTAGGATGGCTAAGCTACACAACACAATTTAAGGTTTTAAATGCATTCTAAACCCCGTTTTCTTTCCCCGACACATATATGCATGGTTATATGCATTATGGAAACTTTTACTTTGTTTTATAACTAACATTATTTTACCCTTATCCTAAGATTCATGCTACCAGTCACTCGCTAACCCTGTCTATTGGTTGTTGAATACCCACACTATGTAGAAACTGTCCATTCTACTCTTTCTATTTAGCATGTGGATTTGGTATCAACATTTGGACTAAAGTGGTGATATTTCATCCTTTTAAAAGGCATCATTTTATGTTATGGATATTGTTAGACACTTTTATTTTATTTTGGATATAGGTTTTGGCCATGGTTGAGGGCATGTCCCAACCAGATCTATTTAGATCTATTTACTATTTTGGATTAAGGCTTTGTGGTACTTGTAGAGATTGGTATGGGCAATATCGGTATTGGTGTTGGGGATTAAACCTTTGGATGATATTGTTGGTTGTTCTGTCCTATTATATTTTAGGATTGATTATCATATTATTTTTTAGTATTCTCTCTGTTTATGGCCTGGTTTGTGGCCTATGGTTTAGTTTGGTATGGTTGGGCGGTTGGTGTGGTATGGTTGAACTCAATTGGGTCGGTCACAGTTGTGACCCTATCCTAAAGTCTTAATAGGAACATGTATAATACCTTGTTGAATATTTGAAATTTATCCCATTTAAGGCTAGATATAGGTGGTTGGGTTGGGTAACAGGGGGTAATCCTCGATCCTAGTTAGACTTGGAATGCCCATTATGAAAAGGCCTGGGGTTGGATGTGTTATAATGGTATCAGAGCCTAGGTTTATGGTCACCTAGGAGTCCACAAAGCCATATCAAGTAGAGTCTCTTTTAGTGGTGTGAATCACGTCACAGTCATAAGAGAGAGGCTACAAAAATTTAGGAATGCTTCACTTTCTTGGTATTCTATCTTTAAGATTGAGTTCCCAATCCTGGAATCTTCTCTAATCCTTGTTTGTTCGTCTTTCAGATCATGCCTCCTAGCTTTAGAACACTAGGAAATTCTTTCATCCCATTTGGGGATAATGTTGAAGGGGTATGTCCTACTTCTGAAGTACATCTTTGATTTCATGGTCCTATTTCTGATGGTGCTGGAGTTCCTTCTATTTTGGCTAGTTCTCCTCAGGTCACTTAAGGCAACATGACGAATACAAAATTTTATTAGTCTATTCATATTATTGCCCAACTAGCTGTTGCTTAGGCTTAGTGAGGTACAGCTGGTGCTTTATCTGATAAGGCCACTAGGGTTGGTTAAGTTAAAAAGATAGGCCCTCCAAAATTCATTAGAGTAAAGATGAAAGAGGATCCATAAGGCTTTTTGGATAAGATGGAAAAAATCTTTTGAGTGATGCAAGCTACTAACGTAGAGAGGATTAACTTTACCGCTTATCAGCTCAAAGATATTGCTTATCCATGGTATGGGGAGTGGGACAGAAATAGAGGTGATATAGAAAAGAATGGGTTATGGGAGGTCTTTTCTAATGCCTTCTTCGATCGATTCTTTCCTCAAGAGTTGAGGAAAGTTAAGATGGAGGAGCTTGTGAACCTCAGACAGAAGAGGATGTCAATATGGAATTTACATTGAAGTTCCATTATTAATCAAGGTATTCTCCTGACTTGGTGGCTGATATGAGGTCGAGAATGAGGAAGTTTACTTTTGGGTTGAATAGAGATTTGATTCTAGAGATCACAATTTCCTTGCTAATCAAAGATATAGACACCTCGAGGCTGACTATTTATATGCAGCAGGTTTAGGATTAGAAGGTGAGGTAGGCAGTGTTTGGAGATACGCAAGAAAAGAGAAACAAATTTTTTTATCAAAGAGGTGCTCAGTCTTAAGGTGGTAGAGATGGTGGTAAATGGCATAAAAATAAGTACATGAGTTCTATCTCCTTTTATGCTAGTGCTCCTTATCTATTGGGAGACAGGCGTCATCAAGGTAGTGATAATTCTTGAGCACAGGTTTTCCAATCTTAGGCGAGCAGAGGTCAGCCAGTTTCTTTGTGTCCTTTTTTTATTATGTGGTCATCCTCATTGGGGTTATTGTGAGGAAGAAAGGGACAAATGCTTTAAGGGTAGACAGGTAGTCCACTGTCTTAGGGAGTATCCAGTTAATAAACTTGCTATGAGGGAGAATAAGATTCTTGTGGCTTCATCTTCTGCTCCTGCACCAGGTGGCGGGGCATCTGCTTCTATTACTACTTTTGGTTCTAGTGTTGGTCGGAATAGGTTGTTTTCTTTGGCGTCCTAGCAGAAATCCAAGGCATTACCTGATATCATTACTGGTACATTATAGTTTTTCTCTTATGATGTATATTATTTACTTAATCCTGCGTTCACTCTTTCTTATGAGAATCCATATGTGGCTGTATCTTTTAGTTTTGATTCGGAAGTTATTTTAGATCCTATTTCTATTTCTACCTGGGTATCTGACTCGGTTATTGCTTGGAGAGTCTATAGGGGGTTGTGGTATCTGTTAGTAGCAAGCAGACCTTGTTGTATCTATTTGAGTTTGATATAGTAGATTTTAATGTAATTTAGGGTACGGATGGTTGCATTCATTTTATGTATCTTTGGATTGTTGGACCCATAAGGTTATCTTTAAGTTCCCTGGTGAACTGTTATAGAATACAAAGATGGTTCCTTATCTCCTAGGGGGAGGTTTATTTCCTATCTTAGAGATCGGAGGTTAACCTCTAAGGGTTGTCTTTATTACTTGGTCAGGGTTAAAGATTCTAACTCAAAAGGTCTTTCTTTATCTTTGATCCCTATAGTTAATGAGTTTCAGATGATCTTCCTAGTATTTCTCTGGATAGGGAAATAGAGTTTGGTATTAATTTGCTTTTGGATACTCGTCCAATTTTTATTCCCTCATATAGAATTGCTTCGACTGAGTTGAGGGATATCAAGGAGCAACTTAAGGATATTTTGGATGAGGGGTTTATTCATCTTAGTCTTTCTCCTTGTGGTGCACCAATGTTGTTTGTGCACAAGAAGGATGGTTTCCTTTAGATGTGCATTGACTACAGGCAGTTGATTAAGGTGATGGTCAAGAACAAGTATCATCTTCTTTTGATTGATAACTTGTTTGTCTAGTTGCAAGGTGCCAAGTTCTTCTCTAAGATAGATCTTCGGTTTGGGTACCATCATCTTAAGATTAGGGAGGTGGATATCCCTAAGATGGATTTTTGTACTCGGTATGGGCATTTTGAGTTCTTGGTGATGTCATTTGGGATGACTAACGCTTTGACAACATTTATGGACTTGATGGATAGAGTTTTCAGGTAGTATTTAGATCTCTTCATTAATATTTTTATTGATGACATTCTGGTTTATTTCAAGAGCAAGGTGGATCATGCTAATCACCTTCGTGGTGTTGCAAACCTTAAAGGAACAATAATTGTATGCCAAGTTCCCCAAGTTTGAGAGTTTTGCTTGACTATTATGACTTTCTTGGGTTATATAATTTCTAGTGAAGGGATCATGGTTGATCCCCAAAATGTTATTGTGGTGAAGAGGTGACCTAGGCCCATGATTCCATCTAATATTTGAAGCTTCTTGGGTTTAGCCAGTTATTATAAGAGGTTTGTGAAATGTTTTTCTTCGATAGGTGCTCCTTTGACTAAGTTGACTTAGAAAAAGGTTAAATTTTCTTGGTTGGATGCTTGTGAATGCAGTTTCAAGAAGTTGAAGGATAAGCTTACTTTGACTCTAATCCTTACTTTGTCAAAAGACAATGATGGGTTTGTGGTTTTTTGAGATGCATCTCGGGTAAGACTTAGTTATGTTTTGATGCAGCATGGAAAGATGATTGCCTATGCTTCCAAGAAGTTGGAGATGCATGAGAGGAATTATCCTACTCATGATTTAGAGTTATTGGAAGTAGTGTTTGGTTTGAAAATATGGTGGCATTATCTATATGGTGTTATGTGGATATCTTTTTTTATCACAAGAGTCTTCAGTACATGTTCACTCATAAAGAGCTTAATCTCAGGTAGAGGAGATGGCTTGAGCTTCTTAAGGATTATGATATGATTCTTCACTATCACCCAAGTAAGGTTAATATGGTTGTTGATTCTCTTAGCAGGTTGTGTATGGAGAGTTTGGCTCATATGGAGAAAAGAAAGCGAGAATTGGTGAAGGATATTCATCATTTGGCCAATCTTGGAGTTTGTCTCTTGGACTGTAAGGATGGTAGTATGATGGTGCAAAAAGTCATTTGATCGTCTCTTGGTATGGAGATTAAGGAGAAGAAAGTGTTGGATCCTGCCTTGTTTAAAATCAAGAGTGACGTTGGTGGGCAAAAGGTAGTGGTGTTTGAGATCAATAGTGATGGTACTTTACGGCACCGAGGGATGTTATGTGTTCCATATGCTGATAAATTGCAGCAAAGGGTTTTGGATGAGGTGCATGAGTCACGCTATGTGATGTTAGGCGTAGTTACACGCCTAAAGCACCTTAATTTTCCCATATTTTAGCTAAGTTTTGAGGACAAAATATATAATTCCTGCACTTTTAGTCCTTTTTCCTGTAAGTAAGCTAACCAACGTGATTAGCAAGTTTTTAGGTATAAATAATGAAGATTTCAGCATTTGGTGGATTGTTGGACGCCAAAGGAAACTTCAACGTAGAAGGAAGGCAGCTTCTGGAAATGGTGGACTGAAAGTGATGCATGGAGAACTTGTCCCAGGTAAAAACAGCATTTCTGAAGACTTGGGGATCAGCAGTAACTTAGTAGGATTAGGACAAGGATTCAGTAACCGAGTAGGACTAGGACAAGGATAAAAACCCTATTTCAGTAGGACTAGAACAAGGGTGTTATAAAAACCCTTATTTGCTGAATTTTTCAGCATTCCTTTCAATTCATTCCTCCCCATTCTTTCTTATTCCTTACGTTATTGACATTATTCTTCATCTATTCAATTTTTAATTTTCACGACAAGAGAAACGCTACTAGCAAAGAAATCACGCCACAAGTGACGCCAATACATACTTCTCGTGAGATTGCTATTATTTTGGTATGATGATGATGTATATTGTGATTTCCTTTGAACTCATGAGTAGCTAAACTTCTCTGTTAGGGTTATGGAAGCCTTATGAGATACTATCTATTTCTATGAGTTTGTGAATTCTTGACACGTATGCTGCTTATATCATTCTTCTCTTCATTTTAATTGAATTCTTGTGGTTGCAAACATATAGAATACGCCAGTATAGCATTAACTTGTTCTAAAGAAAAGTTACATGTCTGGAAAAGAGAGAGTGACAAGGAAATAGGGCTACCAACCCCTGTTTAAAAGTTAGTGCCGTAACTGGATTAACCTCTTGGAGAATTCGTACCATTAGTTATACGCTTTATGCTCGAAAGAGTTAAAGTGAGATAATCCTTGATGGTCGAAAGATGCTAGGATTTACCATAGAATACGAAACTCTATAAGCTCATGCATGTCTGAATTCCGCATAACTCATAGCCAATAGATACGTAGAACTCATAAGGTGGACATAACCCTAACTTACAATTCTCATTGATTAAATTCTTGCTAAACAAAACATTCCGTTTTTACTTTGTTGTTTTGATACTTTTACTTCAGGCATAAAATCCCCCCTTTTTCCACAGAATTTTCGACCAAAAGTCTAATAATAGTTGCATACTTAGTGACCGAGTATTCCCTGTGGGATTCGACACCCAACCCAGTTGGGTTCTATATTTGACAGTGAACGCTTACACTCTTACGAGAGTTGTAGTTTGAGCATTATCAAATTTTGGCGCCGTTGCCGGGGAATACGGTCTACTAAGCTTGTGATAGTTACTAGACCCTTTGGTCAAAGATTCTTGTATTTTACTTTTAGTTGTTGTTTTTTTTTATTCAGGTTTTGTCAGTGCATGCCTAATACTCGAAGTTTTGGTCAACCATTATTACCCATAAACCCTGAACCGCAACTGATTGGTAGGATGGAGGCGCAATGTGACATTGACAGAAGGGCTGCTCAACAGGAGCAGGCTAGATTAGCTGCGTTGGCTGCTGCTCAAGGGCATCAATAGAATATTGATAACCCAGGACGAGCAGCAAATCCTGTGGATGAGGACTTGGGTGATGATGAGTTACTAAACCCTAGGCGTGATACTGAGGTGGCGACACCGTCGAACAGAAGAGATCGTCAAGCTAGATTGAGGCCGGAACGTCGAGCTGTGTAGTTTCCATTTGATGATAATGATGACGATCTTGATAGAGCTGGTGCCACAGGAGCTATTATTCCTCCACCCTTGGCACCGGGAGCCAAGTTCAATATCACAAGCACCATGATTCAACTATTGCAGCTCAAGGGATTATTTGGTGGACTTGCAGGCGATGATTCGAATATGCATCTGATCAATTTTATCTCTACATGCAAGTCCTTCGACAATCCAGGCGTTGGACAGAATGCAATTCGGCTACGATTGTTTCCATTGTCTCTATATGGAGAGGCAACTCTATGGTTGAACGGGCTAACTCCTGACTCTATCACTAATTGGAGGAAACTGAAAGACGCTTTCCTATAAAGATTCTTTCCGCCATACAAGAAAGCACAATTGAGAGATGAGATCAGCAATTTTCGACAGCTTCCAACTGAAGATCTCCATGAAACATGGGAGAGGTTCAAGAAGAAGCTTATGAGGTGCCCAAATCATCATATGACCAATGTCCACTTGATAGAGATATTATACAGGTCTTTGAATTCGGTGACTAAGCCAGTAGTTGATAACACAGAAGGAGGGTCATTCATGGACCTTACTTTTGTTCAGGCAAGTGATATGCTAGATCATATGACAAAACAAAGTAGAGCTTGGCATACCAGGGATTCTGAGGTAGCAAGCTCTACTATATCCATTGGCATGACTGCAGAGCAGATGCGTAGACAAGAGGAGCGTGACCAAGATATGGCTCACATGAAAACGCAGATGGATCTTCTTACCAAGCATCTATTATCAGGGAAGACCGAAAAGGTTAAGGCCGTTGTAGCACATGGAAGAGATGAATCTGATTCTGAAGAAGAAGCTAACTACTTGAATAATCAGGGGGGTTTCCGAGGCAATGCCCAAGGAAACCAAGGTCGGAACTCTTATGATAAATCTGGAAACAATGACCTTGATAAAGGTAGTTGGAAGAACAAGACTGACAGGAGTGGCTTATATATTTCTCCTGGAAACCGTGAGGCCGTGGCGTCTGGCTCTGGGAAGATATCCATAGAAGATATGTTGGCTAAGCTGGTGAAAGGAGTGGAGGCAACCAACATAGGAGTAACTGAGGCAATAAATGATTTGTCCTCAATGAAGCAATTGGTTGATTCGCATTCTACTGTAATAAAATAGTTGGAGCAGCAATTAAGTCAACTTTCAGTGGCATTCAATCAAAGAAAGGCTAGCACTTTACCTAGTGACACTGTACAAAATCCAAGGAACGATGGATCATGTATGGCTATTACTACCAGGAGTGTTAAGGTGTAGGAAAGTCCGTCCAAAGGCAAGCAGGTGGTTGATGATATAGCAGAGTATGTTAGTGAAGCAGATTGTGATGATGCTGTAGAAATTAAAGAGAGTATTCATGATTTTACACCTAGACGTCACCAGCCTAAAAAGAGTGATAATCGGAAGAAAGATAAAAAAGAAGTGATGGAGAAAATGATTCCTCTTCCACCACCACCTTTTCCTCAGAGATTGAAGAAGAATGCTGATGGCACTCCTGAAAAAGTTGATAATCGGAAGCAAGATAAAAAGGAAGTGGTGGAGAAAACTATTCCCCTTCCACCACCATCTTTTCCTCAGAGACTAAAGAAGAAAGCTGACGACACCAGGTTCAGCAAATTCATGACCATGTTGAAGCAGCTGACTATTAATGTTCCTTTGGTGGAGGCATTGGAACAGATGCCTAGGTATGCTAAATTCATGAAGGACCTTTTGACAAAGAAGCGGGCAGTAAGCTATGAGCTGGCAGATAATGTTCATCATTGCAGTGCAATCGCTACAAGATCGCTAGTACAGAAGAAGGCAGATCTTGGTGCTTTCACTATTCCTTGCACGATTGGATCGTTGGACTTTGCCAAGGTGTTGTATGATTTGGGAGCTAGCATCAATTTGATGCCGCTATCCATGTACAGAAAGTTGGGGTTGGGTGACCCTACACCAACCAATATGCGGCTCGTGATGGTAGATAGGTCGGTAAAATGATCTATAGGTATCTTGAATGATGTGTTGGTGAAGGTTTCCACTTTTATCTTTCCTACAGACTTTGTTATTTTGGATTGCAAGGTGGATTCCGAAGTTCCCATAATCTTGGGACGTCCTTTCCTTGCAACATGAAGTGTGCTTATTGACATGAGAGCTAATGAGCTTTTATTTCGATTGAATGACGAAGTGGTCCGTTTTGATGTATGCAAAGCAATGAAGCAGCCCAGCGATGCGAATGTGTTCTCTGTAGATGATGTTTATTATGAGGATGAGAAAGAATTATCTGTAGAAAAGCAGCTTACTGTTGAGTCACTATCTGATGTGCTGTTGAATTTTGAGCGTGAGGAGGATGAAGAACATGATGAAACCGTTTGTGCTCTAACAGGAATAAGGTCCTATTCTCATACTCCTAAGAAGCTGGACCTTGATCTTAAGAATCAATCTTCACCAACAGCAAAGACTTCCATTGAAGAGCCACCAGTGCAAAAATCGATGGAGCTCCCCAGTCACCTAAGAGATGCGTCCTTGAGAAGTGTAAATACACTTTCGGTGAGTGTTGCAGCTGATTTAGGTGAACAGCACGTAGAGGCTCTCATCTCTGCTCTGATGAGGTACAAGAGAGCTATGGGTTGGACTATTGATGATATAATTGGTATCTCTCCTAGGATATGTATGCACAATAGTCATCTCGAAGAAGATTGCATGCCTACAAGTAAGTATCAGCGTCGTCTAAATCCATTCAGAAAACAATGCCCCATCTATCTCGATGAAGTCTAAGTAATCGAGATAACTATGTCGTGCCGCGACAATAAATCAAGCGCTATATGGGAGGCAACCTATTGTTTTTAATCATTTTGTTAGGAGTTTGTTTTTGTAGACGATCCATGACCAAAACTAAGCCGCTTGATGGGAGGCAACCCATCGTTCTAATCGTTTTTGTTGTTTTTGAGTAAGTGTAGGTGCAAGAGGTATAAAGGAGGAGATTGGTCTCGAATTGTGATTTGGAAGAGTCATGTTGAAGGTGGTAAGTTAGGAATGAAGAAGCAAAGGTTTTCGGTTAGGCATTTCCTATACATATCTAGGCAATGGACAAGGCAAGGTCTATGTAAATCTAGGCAACGGACAAGGAAAGGCCTATGCTATGGCCTTTGTTCTCTGAATCTACAATGCCATAGCATAGACGCCGCCTATGTCCAATAATGCCATAGTATAGGCGCCACCTATACTCAACTAGGCAAAGCATTAGGCGCCGCCTATGCCAAGCATAGGCAAAGCTAAAGGCGCCGCCTATGCCATTGCCTTTGCTCTCTTAATCTACAATGCCATAGCATAGGCGCCGCCTAACCTTCCCAAATATCCCAAAACTTTTCTTTTTGCTCATCTAACCTTGCAAGATCATATTCCAAATCTATCACCAAGTAAGTTCTTCTTTTATATTCTGTAAGTATTACAATACTACGCTTATAATGAGTTGTTAGACCTTGAATTGGTGTTGGTGATTTGAATGTGCTTGGTTTGTTATGATATATCTAATTGAGATAAAGAATACATGTGGGTGTTCTTGACTTTGTTTCGACTTGTATTTGATTTTGATACACTGTCATACTTTTATGGAGTCGACATGGTGAAGTTAATTGCATAATCTTCAAAATTGAATGCTTGAATGTTTGAATGACTCGTTCATCGAGATAACGATCATGATTGAATACAAGCATGAGATGTTGTGATTATTTCTATGAAATAACTTGATACAATCTCTATATAGTAGTCTTGTTCAAAAGGGGCATTAATCCAAACATGAAAGTATAGTCAAGATTACATGAAATAGAGTTGGACAGGATAGTTAAGATGACTTGAAAGTATGACTGTGCTGAACATATTGTTGGAACATATCGCCTACATATATGTCGATGAAGTCTAAGTAATCGAAATCACTCACTTAATTAGTTTGTACCAACAAATTAAGTGTGGGGTGGTGCCACTATTGCTTGTTTATCAATTGAATCTTTCGAGATGAAGCTAACATGACTCTATTAGGATCTCAGGTAGAATGGCCACAAAAAGGACGACAAGGAAAACAAAAAGTGTCCACCTCACAGAAAGGTCAGAAAAGAGGAAGAAAAGAGCAAGCTGGGTCCTCCTCGCTACAAATACCGCGATGCAACTTTGGGATCAATTGGGGTACAATTTGAGGAAACTCTAAGGATGACGACTCTGATGATGATTCCAACGCAGGGGGTATGACCCCAGACATAGAGGAGGAGTCCGACTAATCAGGTTTTCCATATTTATTTTCCACTGAGGACAGTGTGTCCCATCTAAGTGTGGGGTGCTGGTATTTGTATGTTGTATTTCTTTGCCTGCATTTATTTATGTTTTTTTTTGTTTTAATTAGTCGTAGATTTTTTTTTAGATTTTGATGCATAAAATTGTTCTGATAGGCGGTATGGTATTATGACAAGAGTTTGTGCTAAAATCATTACTATTAAGACATTTAGGCTCTAAGTGTGACTCACTGTGTGATAAGTGTGTGGTTTAATTCCTTCATCTGTTGGGTCAAGAGTCTATAATACTCCCAATAAAGTTGATCATGTGCCTTGTGTGTGTGAGGTGATAGTATATTCTGTGTTTGTGGCTGATGCTAGAACTTGCCCGGTGTGTATGTAAAGCGAAATAAAAAGTGTGAGTTTAGGAGATGATTTAGGCATTTCTTTGGCAACCCGTGATTGTTTACCTTCATTTTACCTACCCGTGGATATTATCCTAGTCAACCCCTTTTGAGCCTTTAAGCCATTTTCTTGGACAGCCTCATATGTAAGCCTAATCCATTTTTTTCAAGACCATAATTTGATCCAAATTCCTAAGTGCTTTAAATTGTAAAGTCATGTGACAAAATAAGAGGAAATTGGGTGAGAGTAGTGCCTTAGAGTGTATTGGTACTTGAATTTGTTATGAAAAAGAGTGGCTATCATAGAGGTGTGTTATAAAAAAAATAGAAAGATAAAAGAAAAGAAAAAAAAAGAAATAGAAAAACAAAAAGGTAAATCATGTTTATAAGTAAATAAAAAGATAGTTAGGTTTGAATGGCAAAATAGAGGAAAGGGGGTGATAGATGAAAGAAAGGTAGCAGGGTTGATTAAAAGAGAGTGTTAATGGCATAATGTGATGTATTAAAGCGCTTAGGAACATAGTCACTATTTCTGGCCAAAATAGTCCTACCCGTCCCTTAGCCTACATTACAACCTGTAAAAGACCTATTTGATCCTAAGCTGAGCATTCTGATATTAGTGGAGCATGACACTAAGGGCAAGCCTATGGTAATCAGTTGCAACATACGAATTCTTTGTGAGAGCGAGAGCAAGGAGATACCCATGTTCCAAAAAATACAATATTTGTGAGTGATTATAGGTAATATCTTATGTGAGACACACATGGTTAATGAGTTTTGGGTAGTTTTGTATGATTCTTTGTACCTTAACTTGTCGATACGAATTAACCATCATCACGAGTCTATTTTAGAGGTTGAATTGTTTCTAGTAATGATTAGAAAACTACTCTTTGTTAATAATTGTCGTGCCTATCTTGATGAATATTTTATGCGGTTATTGTGAAACCCTAAGTAGATATTTACATGGACGTAATATTTTGTTCGAGGACGAACAAAGCTTTAAGTGTGGGGTGTTGATGTTAGGCGTAGTTACACGCCTAAAGCACCTTAATTTACCCATATTTTAGCTAAGTTTTGAGGATAAAATATATAATTCCTGCACTTTTAGTCCTTTTTCCTGTAAGTAAGCTAACCAACGTGATTAGCAAGTTTTCAGGTATAAATGATGAAGATTTCAGCTTTTGGTGGACTGTTGGACGCCAAAGGAAACTTCAACGTAGAAGGAAGGCAGCTTCTGGAAACTGGTGGACTGAAAGTGATGCATGGAGAACTTATCCCGGGCAAAAACAGCATTTCTGAAGACTTGGGGATCAGCAGTAACTAGTAGGATTAGGACAAGGATGCAGTAACCGAGTAGGCCTAGGACAAGGATAAAAATCCTATTTCAGTAGGACTAGAACAAGGGTGTTATAAAAACCCTTATTTGCTGAATTTTTCAGCATTCCTTTCAATTCATTCCTCCCCATTCTTTCTTATTCCTTACGTTATTGACATTATTCTTCATCTATTCAATTTTTAATTTTCACGACAAGAGAAACGCTACTAGCAAAGAAATCACGCCACAAGTGACGCCAATACATACTTCTCGTGAGATTGCTATTATTTTGGTATGATGATGATGTCTATTGTGATTTCCTTTGCACTCATGAGTAGCTAAACTTCTCTGTTAGGGTTATTGAAGCCTTATGAGATACTATCTATTGCTATGAGTTTGTGAATGCTTGACACGTATGCTGATTATATCATTCTTCTCTTCATCTTAATTGAATTCTTGTGGTTGCAAACATATAGAATATGCCAGTATAGCATTAACTTGTTCGAAAGAAAAGTTACATGTCTGGAAAAGAGAGAGTGACAAGGAAATAGGGCTACCAACCCCTGTTTAAAAGTTAGTGCCGTAACTGGATTAACCTCTTAGAGAATTCGTACCATTAGTTATGCGCTTTAAGCTCGAAAGAGTTAAAGTGAGATTATCCTTGATGGTCGAAAGACGCTAGGATTTACCATAGAATACGAAACTCTATAAGTGCATGCATATCTGAATTCCGCACAACTCATAGCCAATAGATATGTAGAACTCATAAGGTGGGCATAACCCTAACTTACAATTCTCGTTGATTAAATTCTTGCTAAACAAAACATTCCATTTTTACTTTGCTGTTTTGATACTTTTACTTCACGCATAAAATCCCTCTTTTTTCCACAAAATTTTTAACCAAAAGTCTAATAATAGTTGCATACTTAGTGACCGAGTATTCCCTGTGGGATTCGACACCCAACCCAGTTGGGTTCTATATTTGACAGTGACCGCTTACACTCTTACGAGAGCTGTAGTTTGAGCGTTATCACTATGTAGTTCATCTTGGGTCAACTAAGATGTATCATGATCTCAAGTAGATATATTGGTGGAATAGCATAAAGAAGGAAGTAGTTTATTTTGTGTCCAAGTGCATGGTATGTCAATAGGTTAAGGTTGAGCATATAAGGCTAGGAGGGTTGTATCAAGAAATAAAGTTTCTCGAATCAAGTAGGAGATGATCTATATGGATTTCATTACCGATCTTTCTTGGTCTCAAAATCAGTATGATTCAATTTGGGTCATCGTGGATAGGATGACTAATTCTGCGCACTTCATGCTAGTGCGGACTACCATTTTGGTGAAGGATTATGTGATGTTGTATCTTCAGGAGATTGTGAAGTTGCATGGGGTACCTGTCTCGATTATTTCTTATCTTGGTATGTAATTTATATCTCATTTCTGGCAGTCTTTCCAGAAAGGGTTGGGGACTAAGGTTAGTCAGAGTACTATTTTTCACCATAGACGGATGGGCAAGCAGAGAGGACTATTTAGAAATTGGAGGCTATGGTTTAGGCATGTTTGATTGACTAGGTGGTAATTGGGTTGAGCATCTACCTTTGGTGAAGTTTGCTTACAACAATAGCTATCATTCAAGTATTGGTATGGCTCCTTTTGAGGTGTTGTATAGTAAGAGCTGTAGATGTCCTATTGGTTGGTTTGAGCTTAGGGAGGTGAGCATGTTTGAACCAAATTTGGTTTATCAAGTGATAGAGAAGGTTAAGGTGATTCGAGATAGGCTTAAAGCTTCCAAAATTCACCAAAAGTCCTATATAGATGTTAGGCGTAGAGTATTACTTAAATTGTCTCCTATGAAAGAAGTATTACTTAAATTGTCTCCTATGAAAGAAGTAGTGCGGTTTTGTAAAAAGGGAAAACTCAATCCTCAATTCATTTGTCCTTATGTGATTTTTTGGAGAGTTGGCAATGTTGCTTATTAGTTGGAGTTGCTATCTAGCTTAAGTTTGGTTCATCCGGTCTTTCATGTTTCCATGTTGAGGAAGAGTATTGGTGATTCTTCTTTGGTCGTTCCTTTGGAAGGATTGGGTATTTTGTATTCTCTATCCTATGAAGAGGTCCCAATTGTGATATTAGATAGGTAAGTTCATTGGTAGCGAACCAAGGATGTGGCTTCGTCTAAGGATCTATGGAAGAACCATAAAGTGGAAAAGGCTACTTGGGAAGTAGAAGAGGACATAAATTTCAAGTATCCAAATCTATTTTCTGCTCTTCGGATTCGTGTGGAAGGTATGTGTATTCAAAATATCTTTGTTTTATGAGTTTGTTAAAGGAAATATTAACATATTTTCCTCTTTGTTTTCCAACAGTGTTAAAAAGATGTTTGATAATGCAAATGACTCTATGTGTGGTTTCCCCTACCTTGTCCATCATTCGGGGATGAATGTTCTTAGTAGGGGAGGCTGAAATATCCTGTGTTTTGACCCTTAGAATTCTCCAGACCCAATACCACTCATGAGTATGAGCCGTATGTTGGGGTACAGGTAGTATGGTCCTGTCGTATGCTGACCAGTGTTAGTTAGTGGGTGGTTTTTGTTATTGCAATGGGTACAACTTAGGGGTATGAGTCATAAGGCTTGGTACGAGTCGTATTAGGGACTCATATGGTAGACAGTGTTTGATCTTCCTGGTATTTAATTTTGCCAGGGATATGGGTTATGGATATGGATCATATGTTATGGTTACGACTTGGTTGGTTGAGTCGTATACTGGATAGTGTTTGATCTAAATGTTGAGGCTTGGATACGAGTGGTAGGTACCAGTGTATTACGAGGTTATGTCTTGTAAAAATCTGTTGAATCCCTGTGAAAGGTTTTCAAAGGACTTAAGTGGGGGTATTCTGAACATGTCCCAACTTACCCAAACTAGGACCCATAATTTCTAATACATGAAGGAGGTTATCTACCTTATTATTCTATTCAGTAACACTTAGAAATTATTCCAAAAACGCTCCATAATTTGCTCAAGAGCTTTAGGGTCAAGAAGGCTAGGGTTTCTTCTTAAGGATTGCTTTAGGGCTTGTCTTGGTGATTTCTTTCCATCAATTCTTCCGTGTAAGGCATGATTCTCTTCCGTCATTGCAATTTCAACTAAAGTCATTATTTATATGATTTATTTCATGATTTTACTATCTCATGATTATGGTTTTAAACTATTATTTGGGGGTTTTGATATTAAATGCTTGGTTATGGTTTCCTACGGATTAATTATGCTTTTAGATTCATTAATGTAAGTTTTGGACAATTGGATTGCATGGTAATTATTTAATGGTCTTTGGAATTAGTTTTGGTTATATTATGCCCCAAAAGGTATTTGATAAAATGCTTATAAAGATATTTTCATTGCATTGACTTCTTTTAATGGAACTCTTGCATGTTTTAAACTTGGTAAAGGAATTATGCATGGTTTAAATAGTTTGAAAAGTGCTAAATGATAAATGGTTATGCTTGTGGGAAACATGGAATTCTAAAGTGCTTTAATATGGTAAACAGAGAAGGGCACTTGAAAGTCCCCTTAACCTAAATGGTTTGGATATGGATATTACTTGCAAGTAAGGAGTTGTATGATGATACCACTAATATTGGCCTTGGTTAATAAATGGATAACGGTTTGGTTATTTGGAAATTGGCTTTAATTGAGCATTAATAGTGGGGTGTGTATCAAAGTCGTAGAAGGTGTCGATCTTGGGGGGGACCAAAACTAGAAACTTGTATTTGATGATATGAGAATTGTATTAGTGGACCGTGTGCATGATGTTACACTATTAGGGGATGTACTACACATCCTATTGGATAATTCCCTGGTCGTACGGCTACACGCACTAAGGCCCTTTTGGCAGGGGGTGCTGAACTCAAATAGACTGTGGGTGGTTTAGGACGGCCAAGCTACACAGCCGGGTAAAGGTTTTAAATGTATACTAAATCCGGTTCCCTTTCCCGACACTTTTATATGTATGGTTGTATGCATTATGGATGGTTTTACTTGGTTTTATAACTGACATTATTTTACCCTTATCCTGAGATTTGTGCTAGCGGTCACTCGCTAACCCCATCTACTGAAGGTTGTATACCCATTCTATGCAGGAACAGGATATTTTACAACTCCTGTTTGGCACATGAATTTGGTATCAGCATTTGGACTAAAGCGATGAGTTTTCATCCTTTTGGAACACATCCCTTCATGTTATAGATATTGGTAGACACTTTCATTTTATTTTTGATATTGGTTTTGGCTATGGTTGGGGTCATTTCCCAACTAGATCTGTCTACTATTTTGGATAAAGGCTTTATGGTACTTCTGGGTATTGGTATAGGCGGGATCGGTATTGGTGTTTGCCTTGGCATCGGTATTGGTGTTGGAGCTTACACCCTTGGATAATATTGTTGGTTGTTCCATCCTATTATATTTTGGGATTGATTATCATATTATGTTTTAGTATGCTCTTTGGTTATGGCCTGGTTTATGGCCTATGGTTTAGTTAGGTACGGTCGGGCAGTTGGTATGGTACGGTTAAACTCAATTGGCTAGGTCATGATTGTCACCCTATCCTAGATCTTAATAGGAACATGTACGCTATATTGTTAAATGTTCAAAATTCAGCCCATCTAAGGCTGGATATTGGTGGTTTGGTTGGGTAACAAATGGCAATCCCCAGTCCTGGTTGGACTTGGGATGCCTATTACGAAAGGTCCTGGGGTTGGGTCAGGTCATTGTCATTGCTATGGAATACCTTAATAGAGTGTTTAAATAGTTTTCTATGCATAAAGACTTTTAATGCCACCTTAGATGCAAAATAGTTGGGGAAATACATGTTTGTTTTGTTAATGACCTTTTAATGTTCTGCAAGGCTGAGAAGCAATCCATTATATGACTAACTCAGGCTTTTAGCAAGTTTTCTCATGCTTCTTGGATGTAGGTCAATGTGGACAAAAGTTTTTTATACTTAGTCGGCATACTTGGTCACATAAAGTAGGAGATCTTTGAAGAAACTGGTTATCGTGCTAGAATCTTCCCCTTCAAATACTTGGGAGTCCCTATAGCTGGCAAAAAACTCTCTATTGCATTATGTTGGCCTTTATTGGAGAAGATCACTACTCGGATAGCCTTCTGGTCTTTAAGACTACTGACATATGCAGAAATACTCCAACTGACAAAGGTTGTGGTCTTTGGCATTCAATCCTATTGGGCTCGGGTATTCTTGATTCCTAAAAGGGTGGTAAAATGTTTAAAGGCTATATGTAGGTCATTTCTATGGACTGAACAGGCTGAAATATCTAAGAAGGATCTTGTTTCTTGGGAGAAGGTGTGTCTACTCCAAACTATAGGTGGACTAAATGTAATAAACATGATCCTATGGAATAAGGTTGTTATTACAAAGTACATGTGGACAATTACGCTGAAGAAAGATTTTCTATGGATAAGATGGATGCACTATTTCTATATAAAGCATCAAAATCTAGAACAAATTTGTACACTTAAGAAAGTATCTTGGGTGATTAGGAAAATATTGAACACAAGAAAGTTGATTATAGAGTTGCAACAACTACAAGGAGACTTAAATAGCAGATTGCAACATGTTCAATAGGGGGGAATTTAATAACAAGAGATTATACATGTTATAGATTCCTTAGCATCCTAAAATGACTTGGAAAAAACTGGTATTGCTACCTTACCTCCAACCAAGTCACAAGTTTAATTTTCTGGTTAGTTGTGAAGAGAAGGTTAGCAACAGTAGATAGACTACTCAAGACAGATATACAAGTTCCAAAAACTTGTGTATCTTGTGGAATAGTTGATGAACTGTTTGACCACCTGTTCTTTGATTGAAACTTCACAAAGAATATATGGGGTAGATTGCTCTGTTGGTTGGGGCTTTCAAGAAGCATAGAAAGCTAGAATGGAGAGATTGATTGGTTTATAGCAGCTGTGAAACTAAAATCTGGCTACTGGGAAATACTTGTTGTTACTTTTTTTATGATGATATATGACATTTAGAGAGCAAGGAATACCCTAAGATTTCAGAAAAGGACCAGTTCAAGTAATAAGATTTGCAGAGATATAGCAATTCACATACATATAAAGAGAGCAGATGTGACCAGATGGAAGAAGCACCTATCAAAGATAAATTTTTATCCTTGAATGTATAGAGATAGGAGTATCTTTGTAATTTGTTTTACATTGTATGTATTTGAGTAGTTCATAGGAGGACAGAGTGATTGGTCAGCAATTACACTAGCTTCGTAAAGATAATTTTTGGTGAAATAAAAGTCATGATTACAAAACAAATAGAATATACAAAATAGAATATCCCAAAAGCATGCTATAATATTAGAAATCCATAAATAAATAGATAAATAAATAACCCCCAGAGTATGCATTGTCCTCAATAAAATATGATTAAGATAAAGAAAAGAACATCAGAGTGAGGTTCCTCCTAACATGACTAAGCCTATGTCAATGCTTGGCTCATAGAAGCAGCCTCTATCTGGGAATCAGTGCCTGGGTCAGTCCCAAAAGTTGCCGTGTAGAGGGAGATATGGAACTGTGTCCTCAATCTCTATAGCAACAGCTGAACTGGAGGTCCTAATCTAGGTCATCTCTTTAGTTGAACACTCCAAAATAGCAGCAATAATAGCATCCTCAGTCTCTAACCTGTAATCCTAAATATCAGTCAATATATTCTCCTTAAATTAAGCATTAATATAGACCTCATCAATATCCTTCCTATCTAAAGTATGATCCTCTTCATCCTTATCCTACTAGATCTACCTCATGACCAAGTACCAAGGCAAGTGCCTGAGATGGAGCTTCCCACAAATATGTCAAGTTAGGAAACTGAAGCTCATCCACATGTTTCTAGAGAGAAGAAATCTCGGTATTCATTTTCTACATACATCATCTAGAATCGAAGACTGCATGATTATCAACCCATCCATCTAGGTACCATAAATATGTGTGATCTCATGAATGCCCCATAACTATTATGAATAGGTACCATGGTATTTTTTACCATGTCCGTAATCATATAACGTATTTGAGCTCTAACATGGATGACCTTATAACTCTTAAGTATGACAACTACTAGTTTGAAGGATCTCTTCCTGAATAAGTAGAGCCCTCAAAGTGCATGTACTGGTATATGATCGATAGCCAAAAGTAGTGGGTTAGGGAGGTTTAGTTAATGGACTTATCAAGGAATCTAGAGCAGTAGTAGTAGTAGGTTGGCTAGATTCACTATCTAGTGAATCAATATCAATTGTTGGGGAATCATCCACCCAGGTTTTATTCTTCTTTACTTCTTGCACAATCTCTAATTGTGTAATTTGATATTTGAGGTATGAAAGTACTAAAAATATTTCTACTTATTAAAGGGAACCTTAGCAATATGACACAACTTGGTGATTAAACACAAGAAATCAAAAGAGGTTTTATTTTGTTGGGCCTAGAAAGTAATGTCTGAAGCAATGACCATGGAACTATCAACCCTCTACTTCTCATTATTATTTTACTGACTAGCACTTCCTAAGGGTGCACCAAAATTGTCTCATTCTAAGAAGGTAGAAGATTACTACACACGAAGCTCAACCAATACTGAGCTTCTAAATGTATAACATTTTTTTTAGTAAGAGTACTAGGATCAAGCCATGGAGGGATCCCATAACTCATAAAAAAGGCTAACAAACCTTGAAGATAATCAATATTTCTCTTAATCTGGGAGGAAAGATAGTGATGCATGTCCATGTTGTCACCATAAATCAAGCTTATTAAGTTTCCATCACACAAAGTTCATACTACTAACCACTATTTTATCTCTCATATCTTGAGGATTACCTCTTCTCTTCTTAGCTAGAAATATTTTTTTAGTATACCTCATATAACTCTCTAACCTAGTTCTCCATTAATGGATTCAATGGTTTGGTGAATGATCCAAAACCATAATAATGGATGATATCCAAGACCCTCAAATTCTTTCCTTCTAATCCTTTCTTACTCTATTTTTTCTCTTTAATGATTGTATGCTTCTAGGGCACCTTTAACAAATTAAGGAACCTGTGGCTTCCTTGGGGTGAGGGTTTTCTATAGCATGAGGAGTTTTGAGTGATGTATGAATAAGAGTAGTGTTTCCCTCCTCTAAATAATTGAGATTGTACCTCTCTGAGCTAGAGTTATGCTCCAAACTTTGCTCCTCAACAATTGGAACAATACTTTTAGTTTCTTCAACCCTTTTTCTTTTGTGAACCAAGCTTTCCTATTTTGATTGGTCCATAATCCTTCCCCCTTTTGAAACCTCGGATGTAGGAAGAGGAGAACAAGTTTATTTCTTGCCTAGACATTTGTTTCTAATCATATCTACAAGTAAGATAAGCAATGCACTAGGCATAAGTTAATAAAAACACAGAATAAATTTCTTAGGTATGCATTACAAAACTACATTAGTAGATCGATGAAGGCTTTGGTGATGCACTACCCTTATCGTAAGAAGGAATAACTAAGAAAGGAAGGATTGGTGAAGAAAAGTTGGTATTAGGTGATACATCAAAAAATTCAGCATTACTCCCTGAGCATTGCTGAACCACTAAGGCATCACCGAATTGCACCTTAAATAGGCAGTCCCACTATTTTATTGGTGATGTAGGGAGTGCTTCAGTGATCCTTCATGAGTTCAGTACATCTCCAAAGCTCTCAACCCCATTGTAGAAGGTCATCTTCTCTAACTATAAGGCCCTCAAAATCTCAGGCATTTTATTTTTACTTTTCTATGTTTGAATCATTGATTTTTGGCTTACATTATGTATATGGGTGTTAATAGGGGGTCTCGAGAAAGTTTTAAAATTTTTGGAAGGGTATCGAGGTTATTTTGGAATTCTAAGGTAGTAAGCCTCTGCATTTTTGGCGTGCCATGGAGGATATCCTCTGTGAATTCAATATGTCATGGAGGCAGTGTGCCCCTACAATAGAGTCATGTCATGGAGGATAATCTTCGTGATAAGCAGTGTTGCATAGAGGATAGCCTCTATAATATGGTTGTACCACACTGATGTTTAAAATTTGAGCAGTCTTTGTTTGTTTCACTTGGGATGAGGGACTTTTGGGTCCTTTGACCCAAGTACAACCCCTAAATATAAAATAAGTTTATTTTCATCAATTTTCAAAGGTCAATCACTCTCTCACTCTTAAACTCAAAACCCAAGAAAAACTTAAGGGTTTAACTGTGCATTCATATTTGGGTTTCCAAGCTCCAAATTTCTTTCAAATTCTTGTGTATCTAAGGCATGTATATTTTCCTTAAAACTTATTTTGCTAAAAGCATATGGTTAAACATGTTATCCATGTGATTAATTCTTGGTTTTGAATTAGGGTTGAGTACTTTTGGATGTTATTGGTTGAATTTCTTTTACCATGGTTTCTATTGGTCATTCATGCTTTTAATTGATAGTTTTTAAACTAATTAGGTGCATGGGTAAGGAAATTTGAATGAGGGTCATGGATTTCCCCATATTTATGGATTCTAGTAATTGAATTGGTAATGACCTCAACCCAACCTTATGAAATTGGCTTTAAAATATGGAGATATGCATATTGAAATCAAGTTTGAACTATTGAATTGCACAAAAGGCTAATAGAGTACAAATGTCTTTAAAATTCCTTTATGTCCATGATTCAATTTTAATTGGACTATGGGGGTTGTGAATTCCCCCAAGTTGATGGTCAATGGAAATGGCATGATGACATTAGCTTGCAAGTGAAATAGGTATGACGATACTAATAATATGTGCCTTAATAGATGGTCCTTGTTTTAATGAACGAGAATGTGTAAATATTTTAATTGGGCTTAAAGGGGTTGTATTGCTAATCGTGAAAAGTGGAGGTCCAAGGGGGATAGATACTGGAAACCACGTTTGTTGGCATGGTATTATTTATGACCATGTGCATAGTTCACACTCTATATATATTTTGGAATGGCTGGGTATGTGGATTCCCTGGCCTTTCCTCTAATTTTCCTGGTTTGTGTGGCTAACACACACTAGGGCCCAACCAATCGGGAGGGCGTTGGACCCAACTAGTAGGGGGAGCTAGAACCATATAGCCTTTGGGTGTTTTTATAATGGTTAAGCTACATAGTACAGTTTAATTTTTTAAACGTTATGCTACACCTTGTTCCTTATCCCAATATGTTACATATTAATATATATATATATATGTGTATGTATATGATTCTGTGCATATAGATTTGGACTAAATTTGATCATTGCATTATTTTATCTCTTCCTTGAGTTATATTCTAGTGCTCACCTCGCTAACCATCCCTAGATGTTGTATCCCCATATGATGCAGGGTTTGAAAATACTTCTAATTTCTTACACACTGATAGGTGATTTTTGGATCATATGTGTGTCATCTTAAAGTGGTGAGCCTCCTTATTCTTGAAGGCCTATTACTTCATGGTTTTATTTATGTCTAGACTATTGTTGGATTTCTTTTTCTTGGTATCATCAGAGGCATGGCCCAAATTAGGTTGTTCTTTAGATATTAGAGGCTCTGTGTATTAGTGTGGATTGGGATTGTTGCCGAAAATCTTAGTTTCCTTTGATCTATTTTTTTATCTTACTCATGTATATTTGGATTTCTTCCTTTATTCCATATGTATTATATTCTGATTTGCTAGGCAAAAGGTGTGTTCTCCATTCCTCGGTGGACTTGAGATACCCATCATAACTAGGCCCTAGTTTAGGTCATGACAAGCTTGGTATCAAAGCCTAGGTTCACATTCATTGGATGTCTACAAAGATTTGTTAAGTAAAGTTTATTTTACAAGTATGTATCGCACCACACTTATAAGGGAGAGTGTATGAGGCATTTATGAATGTTTTCTCTAATTTCATTTGTTCGCATTTTAGATCATGCCTCCTCAAAGATCTGATGTTTGTTGAAACTCCTCTATCCCATCTGGGGATAATATGGATGGAACTCATTCTACTTATAAGGTGTAGACCCGGTCTAGGGTCCCTGCTCTAGATTGCCCTGGTGGATTTCCACTGGTCCTTTCTAGTCCTCCTCAGGCTTATCGAGCTTATGATGTTTATGCCCCACCTCCCTAAAAAGATATTTCTAATATTGAAATCTATTGATCTACTCATCTATTAACTCCGTAGGCGACATCTCAGTCTCATTAGCCTGACCATGTTTGTTCTGTTGCTCCATCTTCTGAGGTCACTAGCGTTGGCCGATTCATGAGCATGAATCATCCAACCTTTACTATATCTAAGGTGGAGAAGAATCCTCGAGGTTTTGCTGATGATATGGTAAAGATATTTTGGGTTATGCATGATACTAATTCTAAGGGCGAAGGATTTATCATATACCAGCTAAAAGATATGGCATATTAGTTGTATGAAGAGTGGGAGCAGTCGATGGGTGATGGGAGTTTTTTGGTGTTTTTATCGTTCACATATTTCCTAAGGAATTGAGAAAGGCTAAGGTTGAGGAGTTTGTTAATATGAAGCAAGATAGAATGAGTATGAAGGATTATGCTTTGAAATTCTATCAATTGTTTTGCCATGCTCCAAAGTTGGTACGTAGCATAAGGTCTAAATGAGAAAGTTTGCTTCGAGCTTGTTGTGGGACCTTGTTTTGATTACAAGGCTGAATGTTCAATAATGATATGGATATATCTAGGCTTGTGGTGTATATGCAGAAGGTTGAAGATGAAAAGAAGAAGCAAGCAGAAATGAGAGAGAGAGGGGGACTAAGAAGTTCAGATACTCAGAGCAGGGTAAAAGTCAGCAGTATGGTGGTAGAGATAGTAGGAAGTTGGGAAAAAATAAGACTTGGGGAAACTCGTGTTCATATTCTACGACTAGTGCTCCATATCCTAAGTCATTTGGTGATCTTTACTTTCAGACTGATAGTGGGTTTAGGGAACAAGGTGCCCAGTCTCATGCTAGTTGATCTTAGTCATCCCCATCTTATCCTCCTTGCAGAGCTTGTGATTGGTTGCATAGTGGTCAGTGTTATGGGGGGAGGAATAGTTTCTAGAATTATGGTCATTTGAGGTATCTGCAGTGATACTATACAACTAAGGTTAATTCTGGAGCTAATAAAGTCCTTGTTGCTGCTGCTTCAGCTCTGACACTAAAAGGTGCTACTTCTGGTACCGGTACTGGCTAAAATCATCTTTATGATCTTAACACCCATCAAGAATCTAATGCATCTCTTAATTTTGTTACTGGTTTGTTGCAACTCTTCTCTGATGGTTTGTATTGTCTGCTTGATCTAGGGTCCACCCTTTCTTACGTGACCCCTTATATGGCTGTTTGTTTCAATTTCAATCTTGAGAGCATTTCCAAGCCCTTCTCTGTGTCTACCCTGATGGGTGATTCTATTTTGCCTAGAAAGGTCTATAGAAGTTGTATGGTGTCTATCTATGGTTAGGATTTATGTGGTGTCTATCTGTGGTAGGGATACCTAGGTGAATCTGATTGAGTTGGATATGGAAAACTTTGATGTGATCTTAGGGATAGATTGGCTTCACTCGTGCTATGTGTCTCTTGATTGTAGGACCCAAAAGGTCAGTTTCCAATTCTTTAATGAACTGATAATATAATAGGAGAAAAGTTCCTTAGTTCCTAAAGGAAGGTTCATTTCTCATCTTACAGCACTAAAGTTGATTTCTAAGGGGTGTGCCTATATCATTTAATTCGCGTTAAGGATTCGAGTTCTAAAATTCTACCTTGCAATCTGTCCTGAGGGTCAACGAATTTCCTATGGTGTTTCTCGATGACCTTCCAGGTATTCCTCTTGGTTGGGAAATAGACTTTGGGATTGATATTCTACTGGATACCCATACTATTTCTATTCCTCCTAATAGAATAGCTCCAGCTGAGTTAAAGGAACTTAAGGAGCAATTAAAGAACCTTCTTGATAAGGGTTTTATTTGTCAGGGTATGTCTCCATAGGGTTCTCCTGTTCTTTTTATGCCTAAGAAAAATGGTTATCTTCGGATGTGTATAGACTACCATCAGTTACATAAGGTGACTGTGAAGAATAAGTACCCTCTTCCTAGGATTGATGACATATTTGACCAATTTCAGGGTGCTAGATGTTGTTCTAAGATTGATCTTTGATCGGGTTATCATCAGTTTAATATTAGAGAGGTGGATATCCCTAAGACTGCTTTTCATACCCGATATGGTCACCATGAGTTTTTGGTCATGTCCTTCGGGTCGACTAATGCCCTGGTTGCATTTATGGATCTTATGAACTAGGTGCTTAGGTAATTTTTAAACTTTTTCATTATCGTGTTTATTGATGATTTCTTGGTATATTCTAAGTCTGAGGAGGATCATTCCAGTCACCTCCGAGTAGTGTTGTAGACTCTTAAGGATCAATGATTGTATGTAATAATGCTCAACATACACGTCGATTTAAGTGCAAGGAGATCATTGTCAATATAAACCCAACAAGAGTCGAGGTTGAATCCATGAGGAATAATGTGAATAGTGATTGCGCAAGTTCAAAATAGAAGTTACTTGGTAAATTAAACCTCGAGTACAAATATTTATGGGGTTTGAACATTTTAGAAAAGTATACCAATTTTAAGGCATCAAAAAGACTAACTTGAGGCTAAGAATAATTAGATTATAATCAATTAGTCACAGATCTTGAGGATATACTTTACTTGAGGCAACTAGTGTATGGGTACAAGAAAATCAACTTCAAATCTTAGTTAAAGCATGTGTGGGTAGGCTCGGAAAGGGATTTAGATACTAGCCTTTCAACAAAGTGTCAAACTACCACCCATGGATTCTTTCAAATACCTCGTGGGTGTGGTCAACCAATCATCATAAAGCCTCAATTGGGCATGCCTATTTATAGGATGATGCCCAAGATATACCAATTCCACAATTTATCCTTATCTCTACATCCCTTTTTCAAGGATGATGTAGGATCTAGACTACCCTCGTCTCTCTTTCAATAATGATATGGGGTTTAGGGAAATTGAGGCTTTCACCAACAAATTCCATTTTATAAGCCAACATTTGTGAAACCCAACAATATTAACTAAGAGTTTAAGCTAACAATCACAACCCACACACAATTTTACCCTAGTCAAACATGAAACCAAGAGGAAGAGCTAGAAACTGATAATGATAATAAACAAAAATATACCAAAATCTCCATCAATTTGATTCATGAAAAACAAAGAGAACGCAAACCACACTTTAAATTCTAATTAATCCTCAATGGGATTTGCCAATTCTTCTCTTAGGAGTCACTCTAATGTCTTCTTATTTGAAGATTAGCAAAATTTTGCTCCAATCTCCAAGTGATAAAACCCTAGAAACTAAGATGAAGATGAAGGATAATATGTATGATGATGAAAAGTAAGCTAAAAACCTTTATTTGAGCCCTAATTCCACATTTGCCAAATATTACAAAAATGCCCTCGAAACTTTTCTGCTATACCATGATCGCCATCTTTTGACCGTGTTCGCGACTACAGTGATCACGGTAGTCATATCATGATCTCCCTCTATTTGACTTATTGACCGGTCACGATCGCGACCCTCAGGCCGCGATCGCATTAACTGAGGGTCAACTCTTGGGCCTGTATTTTAGGTTTTGTTCTTTTTGATCACATTTCTTCTTTTTCACCTTTCCTCAACTCATTTTTATCATGTTTCCTTGTTCATCTTCTCATTTCAAATCTTACCTATGCAAATGAGCATTAAGTAAGAAATTAACAACAAATCAACGGAAAAGCATGATAATTTATGCTTAAAATGTGCTAGTAAGTTGTCAAATTGATGACTTATCAACACCCCCAAGCTTAAACTATTGCTTGTCCACAAGAAAATGAAGATAATTCAATAGGATGTGGTTTTTTCTTACTCAATCTCTCACCCAAATAAAAGCTATACTAAGAAAATAAGCTAACAAAGCTCTACATAGACTTTCCAAACATGTCATGGCAACAAGTAAACCAAAATTTTCTAATAAGAACATATTATGAAGCAAGGATGCAAGTTTGTATCAAATGAATCTTCAAAATCAACAAAGCACCTTAAGGGGAAACACAACAAAAAAATTTTGCAATCTTCACAATGAAACTTACTTTACCAATTTACCCAAACCAAGAGTAAGACTTTACCCTTTACCCCAAAGTATCGATACCTCTCACAAGCAAGAGCTAGCTTCACACACAGAGATGACATTGAAATTTCTAAAGGACATCAAATAATGAAACAATTCG
Organism: Capsicum baccatum var. pendulum; assembly: GCA_030864225.1. Classification (NCBI taxonomy): domain Eukaryota; kingdom Viridiplantae; phylum Streptophyta; class Magnoliopsida; order Solanales; family Solanaceae; genus Capsicum; species Capsicum baccatum. The sequence goes on along the minus strand of CM061551.1, from coordinate 48,416,138 downwards.
CACTCACTATCATAAAGAAATTAAAGTACAATGAGTAGAACCATAGGCTTTCGCTTTGTATTTTTCGCCACTAATGTAGACTTACCTAATTTGGAATCACCAAGGTTTTGCGGGTCAAGATGAAGGTTTAAGGTATTTGAAGGAATATATATGGATACAGTGAATAAAATACCTCCTTCAAAGCATTTTGTCAACCCCTTATACCCCAAAATTATCAAACTATCCACCTTAAACTCCTTCAAATTATATCCCATATTTCCCTACCTTTTTTATTAGCATTTACAAAACAATTCAAAGTCACCATTTTATTTCTTCATTTCTTTGGATTTTTTAAGAGAATTTCTTCTTTTAAGAGTTTCTTAGCCCTCTCATTTGCCTCATTTCTCTTCACACTCTATGGTCTAGGCTATAAAACTTTACCATCAAGTATTTCTCTTGTGTCTTAAGCATGTGATTTGACCACCTTACAAACACTTTTCTTGGCTCATCTTAGAATATCACATTAATCCCCCTCAAACTTGGAGTGAACCACCCTTACATTATTCTCACAACTACACAAACCCTCCAAACTTAGGCTTTCGCCTATATTTCATTACTTTGTATCATTCAATGCATCACCAAACGTAGGATTTCGCCTACATTTCATTACTTTGAATTATTCAATGCATCAAAGGAGTTTAAGTTATAAAAGAAAGATTTTAAAGGGCTTAGGTGTTTTAGCAAGGTTATCATTACAAAATGAAAGAAAAATGGTCAAAAAGGATCAAAGGGTTTAACTAGGGAATGAGTTAAGGCGGGAATTTAGCTATGTGACGGGTTAAAAATGGCCTCGGGTAATCCTCCGAACCAAGATTGTCTAGGATTCCGACCAAGATTGTCTAGGATTCAAAATATCTCACTACACATGGCATCATACTCATAAATCAAAAAGTTAATTTCCCAACCAATTTGAGCAATTTGAACTTAAGTTACTCCAAATTGATGACTCATCCTTGCCAAGAGAGAGACGAAAATTGAATTTAATGGTCTCACTCAAAAGAGAGCTCAAAACATTTTTCATCATTTTAAAAAAGAAAACTATATTTTTTTGGATTTTCTCAAAATCATTTTATGTCTTGCTAATGACATTTTGAAAGTATTTTTAAACTTTTGCCTCTTCCTAAACAATTAACGAACAACTTGGGTGATTGCAAGGACGCATTATCATTACATTTCATGGTATTATTTTCTCACCAACTTTACATATTTCCCATTTAGATAATAAGACACTCATGGAAGCACTAGAAAAAAAATGACCCTATGCCCTTAAGAATGGCGTCACCCAATCTCATAGGGCAAGGCAAGCATTCATGTCTCTCTTACCAAGGGCGCAACATTCCTCAACAATTTCAACCAAACACCACTAGTTATCCCATATTCAAGGACAATTGGTCTCAAAGATATTCTCCAAAAATGATAACATAATACCCCCAAGAAAGTTCACACGAACCTTTACATGCATATAAGGCATTTCTCTCTAATCGATATTGTAACAAACATGTGGTGTGTATGAAAGGTAAGATCTTGAAAAATAGAATAAAAACACATGTGAAAAATATTAATGCACCAATTGATCACCAAACACACCATTTGTAATTATAGTAACCCAATTAAATCACCCACCACTTAATTAAGCAAATATATCTCAAGTGGGTGTTTGGTCAAACACATAGTGTGCATTAGAGTATGGAAACAAGAATTTTGCAATTGAGCATTTGAACAAGGTACACATTCAAAAAAACTTATCCCAACAACCACACTCAACCAAATTCATCTCAAAAAAAATAAATTTAAACCCCAAAAAAATTATTAAATGTGATCACTATTCATTCTTCAAAGAAAATTTAACTAAGGAGCCTACCTTGTGAGCTTGTTAAAGAGAGGAAAATAATGAAAAGAAAGTCCAATATACTTATCTAGGGTTTCATTCTTGAGGTACCCATTCCAACTTATGCTATCACCTACAAACACCCAAAAACAAGCTAAAAATTGAATCAAAACATTAGAAAACATCAACAAAAACTCCTTGGGTTGCCTTCCAAGAAACGCCTTAGTTAAAGTCGCGGCATGACATCTTTTGACCATCTTTTATGTCTCCATTTATAAGATTTGAATATTTTACCCAACTTTTGATCAACACATATTTGAGGTACTTTGGGTAAAGGTAAGGGGACAACGATACATATTCTATCTCACACTTTGAGGACTTGAACCTCTCATCGAACTTCACATCAAACTTTTGAGTAGTCTCCTTGGGTATTGGTGAGAACATCAAAAAATCACTTGTCATACATTGAATTTTTCACTTTTTGGCCTTCAAGTGAGGGACGTCATCTCGCCCTTTTGGAATGACAAACTCCAAAATATAAGGATTTTGTACCCTATCTCCCAAGTTCATCATTTTCTTAGGTAGTTCGACTTTCATCACATCCACCAAGCATAATGTCAAATAATGGTTGGAATGAGGTCATCTTCCTAACTTTGAAGTTACATTCCTCTAGAAATTCTCACTCGAAAATGAACTAGAGTCTTCATAAAGGATTTGCTTGGCTTTTTCTTTTGACTCTAGTACTGTTTCCTCAATTTTGGCATCCTTCATTATTTTTGGTTTGATTGATTGGAAAATCACTAAGAATTCTTCCACATCAAGACAACCATCAACCACATGGCTTGATAGATTGACTTCCTCACCCACATCTTCTTTTTTATTGCTCTCCTTTAAAAATTTTCATCGTAGATTGATGCAAGTGATGCACTTACTCCTCCATTATAGTTATCCAATCCAAGAGAGTTAGAAGCATTGCTTCAACACCGTTGTATCCAGCATGTGATTCTTCCTTTTGTAATCATAATACCTATCAATCTAATAAAATGAACTAGTATTTTGTTAGCATAACTAGGGGAGGGAGTATTTGGACAATTACTATAATGTCCATCTTGACCACCACATAAAGAAAAAGCATACTCCCAATAGGATCGAGATAGTTCACGCACTTTTTTAGGAGCATATTTATAATTTTGCCAAAAGTAGGGTCCACCACAATATGGACATGGATTATCAAGATAAGATTTGCAACCACACATATTCATTACAATATGCCATAGTGACAAGTAAATAAAAACAAAAATTATCTAACACAAAAAACAAAAGAAAAACACAAAAAATATTTACAAGTTTGAATCCAAGCAAGCAAGCTAAAATTCCAAACTAACTCAATACATCAAATTGTTCCCCGACAATGACACTAGTTTTTGATAACTTTCAACTTACACGTCGATTTAAGTATAAGGTAATCATTGTCAATATAAACCCAACAAGAGTTGGGGTCGAATCCACAATAAACAATGTGAATTGTGATTGAGCAAGTTTGAAATGAAAGTTAGTACAAATATTTGGGGTATTTGAACATTTTTTAAAAGTATACCAATTTGCTTGTAAAATGCTAACTTGAAGCTAAGAATAATTAGAGTATAATCAATTAGGAATGGATCTTGGGGCTATGCTTTACTAGAGGCAATTAGTGTGTGGGTGCATAAAAAACTACTTCCAATCATAGCTATACCATATCTGGGTAGGCTCCGTTAGGGATTTTGATACTATTCTTTCAACAAAGTACCAAACTATCACCCATGGATTCTTTAAAATACATCATTGGTGTGTTCAACTAATCATTACAAAGCATTAATTGGGCATCCCTATTTATTAGATGATGACTAAGATGTAGCAATTTGACAATTTATCCTCATTTATAACACAATAAAAAAGGAATAACTATTATTTTTCTTGTTGTTCACAAATTCTCATATCACTTACATCCTTCTTTCAAGGATGATGTAGGATCTAGACTACCCACATCTCTTTTTCAAGGATGATGTGGGATTTAGGGAAATTGAGGCTTTCACCAACAAATTCCATTTTATAATCAAATATTTGTGTAACCCAACAATATTAACTAAGTGTTAAAGCTAACAATCATAACCCACATGCAATTTTACCCCAATCAAACATAACCCTAAGAGGAAGAACTAGAAACTCATAAAGATAATAAATAAAAAAATACCAAAATCTCCATTAATTTGATTCATGAAAAATAAAAAAAATGCAAATGAAACACCCTGGGTTTTGGAACCTTAGAAATTTTTTTGGATTTTTGGTTTCTGGATATCATACAACAAGGGGGTACTAGTAGTATGATGGTGTATGGTTGGTATGGTCTAGGTCGCATGCTAACCAGTATTGGTTGATGGGTTGGATTGGTTTTTGGTATGGGTACGACTTAGGGAGGTACGATTCATATAGTGGGTAATGGTTTGTACGGTTTGGTTTTTCCATCACTTAACCTGAAACTTGGTAACTTAGACTGAGTACGAATGGCTCACCATAAGTCGTAAGATAGGGTACGAGTCATACCATTCATACATATGGTGGATAGTGTCCAAATCCTCTTTGATTTCTATTTTGTAGTGGTTATGGGTCAAGGTTACAGGTCATATGATTGGATACAACTTGTCTTGGATAGCCGTATGTTGGACAGTGTTGGGGTCCAAGGGGAGGCATAGAACGGTTGTACCCTCCTATGAGATTTTTTATACAGTTTAAGAGGGGGATAATCTAGACATTTTCCTACTTAACCTCTTAAGGCCCCATGACTTATAACTCTTTTGGGACATCATTTACCCAAATATTCTAATCTTAAATACTTAGTAACTCTCTCTAATTCTCTCTAAGGCTCTTGGGTAAAGAACGACTAGGGTTTCATCTAGAGGATAAATTTAAGGCTTGTACAAGAGATTTCTCTCAATCATCTTCATAATTTAAGGCAAGATACTTCTCCCTCATTGCTAGTTCCAACTAAGGGCATATTTTATGAATTGTTTTCATGGCATTATTATTGTATGGTTTTAGGTTTTCAATCATATGTTGGGAGTTATGGTTATAAATGCTTTGTTATGTTGATTTTGGGCGTATTTATACCCCTAAGAACCATAATTTACCCATATTTTAGGCTAAGTTTGGAGGATAAAATATATAATTCCTGCAATTTTAGTCTATTTTCCTGTAAGTGAGCTAACCTATGAGATTAGCATGTTTTCAGGTATTAATGATGAAGATTTCAGCACTTTGTGGACCTTTGGGCAGCAAAGGAAAACTTCACATAAGAGGGAAGGCAGCTTTTGGAAGCTTGTGGATTGAATGTGACGCATGGAGAATTTGTCCCGGGCAAAATCAGTATTTCTAAATACTTAGGGGTGCAGCAGTAACTTAGTAGACAAGGATATTATAAAAACCCTATTGCTGAATTTTTCAGCAAGTTTTATCTTACATTATTCAGTTTACAGATTCTGTAAGTTTTACAGAGAAAAACACGCTACACTTAAGAACGGCTAGAGGGAAGAAAAACGTCAACCCTTTGTTTGATGCCAAACTCATCCCTATCGTGAGATTATTCTTACTTGGGTATGATGATGTCTTCTTTGGTTTCCGTTGTACTCATGAGTAGCTAAACTTCTCTGTTAGGGTTATGAAAGCCTCATAATATACTATCTATTGCTATGAGTTTGTGAATTCTTGATGTGTATGCTACTTATATCATTACTCTCTTCGTTTTAATTAAATTCTTATGGTTGCAAACATAAGGAACACACCATTATACAATTAACTTGTTCGAGAGAAAAGTTACATGTTTGGAAAAGAGAGTGTGACAAGAAAATAGGGCTTCCAACCCCTGTTTACACGTTAATGCCTTAACCGGATTAACCTTCTTGGAGAGTTCGTACCATTAGTTATACACTTTAGGCTCGGGAGAGTTAAAGTGAAATAATCCTTGATGGTTGGGAAACACTAGGATTTACAATTAGAATACGAATCTCTATAAGTGCATGCATGTCTAAATTCTGCATTACTCATAGTTAATAGATACGTAGAACTTACAAGGTGGACATAACCCTAACTTACAAATCTCTGTGATTAAATCTTACTAAACAACGCGCCTCATTCGTTACTTTGATACTAGTAATTCACACATAATCAAACTCCCCCTTTTCCGTAGAATTTTTGACCAACAGTCTACTAATAATTGCAACACTTAGTGACCAAGTATTCCCTGTGGGATTCGACACCCAACCCAGTTGGGTTCTATATTTGACATCGACCGCTCACACTTTCTAACGAGAGCTGTAGTTTAGGCGTTATCAAATTTTGGCATCGTTGCCGGGGAATATGGTTGTCAACTAAGTTTGTGATAGTTACTAGACCCTTTGGTCAAAGATTCTCGAATTTTACTTTTAGTTGTTGTTTTTATTTTATTCAAGTTCTGTTCAGTGCATGCCAAATACTCGAAGTTCTGGTCAGCCATTATTACCTATCAATCCTGAACCTCAACTTATTGGCATAATGGATGCACAACGAGACATTGAAAGAAGGGCTGCTCAACAGGAGCAGGCTAGATTAGCTGCATTGGCCGCTGCTCAAGTGCACCAACAGAACGTTGATAACCCAGGTCGAGCAATAAATCCTGATGATAAGGACCTGGGTGATGATGAGTTACTAAATCCAAGGCGTGCAGATGAGGTGGCAGCGCTTGTGAACAGGAGAGATCATCAAGCTAGAATGAGACCTGATCGCCGAGCTGTGAAGGTTCCTTTTGATGATGATGATGACGATCTGGATGGAGCCGGTGCCACAGGGGCTATTATTCCTCCGCCCTTGGCACCCGGAGCCAAGTTCAATATCACTAGCACCATGATTCAGCTATTGCAGCTCAAGGGATTATTTGGTGGACTCACAAGCGATGATCCGAATATGCATCGGATCAATTTTATCTCAATATGCAAGTCGTTTGACAATCCAGGAGTTGGACAGAATGCAATTCGGCTACTCTTATTTCCATTGTCTCTATCTTGGGAGGCAACTCTATGGTTGAATGGGCTAACTTGATTCTATTACTAATTGGAGGCAGCTGAAAGACGCTTTCCTAGAAAGATTCTTTCCGCCCTCCAAGAGAGCACAATTGAGAGATGAGATCAGCAATTTTCGACAGCTTCCAACTGAAGCTCTCCACGAAACATGGGAAAGGTTCAAGAAAAAGCTTATGCGGTGCCCAAATCATCATATGACCAATGTCCACTTGATAGAGATATTATGCAGGTCTTTGAATTCGGTGACTAAGCCAGTGGTTGATAATGCTGCAGGTAGGTCATTCATGGACCTTACTTTTATTGAGGTAAGTGATATGCTAGATCACATGACAAAGCAGAGTAGAGCTTGGCATACCAGGGATTCTGAGGTAGCAAGCTCTACTGTATCTATTGGCATGACTGTAGAACAAAGGCGAAGACAAGAGGAACGTGACCAAGATATGGCGCACATGAAAACAAAGATAGATCTTCTTACCAAGCATTTATTATCAAGGAAAACCGAAAAAGTCAAGGCTATCATATCACATGGAAGAGATGATTCCGATTCTGAAGAAGAATCAAACTACTTGAATAATCAGGGGGGTTTCCGAGGCAATGCCCAAGGAAACCAAGGTTAGAACTATTATGATAAATCTGGACACAAGGACCGCGTCAAGGTAGTTGGAAGAATAAGACTGACAGGAGTGGTTTGTACGTTCCTCCTGGAAATCTTGAGGTTGTGGCATCTGGCTCTAGGAAGATGTCTATGGAAGATATGATGGCCAAGCTGTTGAAAGGAGTGGAGGAAACCAACACAAGAGTAACTAAGGTAAAGAATTATTTATCATCAATAAATCAATTGGTTGACTCGCATTCTACTACAATAAAACAGCTGGAACAACAATTGAGTCAACTATCAGCGATACTCAATCAAAGAAAAGCAGGCACCCTACCTAGCGACACTGTACAAAATCCAAGAAACGATGGATCATGTATGGCTAATACTACTCGGAGTGGTAAAGTGTTGGAAAATCCATCCAAAGGCAAGCAGGTAGTTGATAATACAGAAGAGAATGTTATTGAAGCAGATTGTGATGATTCTATAGAAGCTGAAAATCAGAATGAGAACGTTCATGACACTACACCTAGACATCACCAGCCTAAAAAGATTGATAATCGAAAGCAAGATAAAAAGAAAGTGGTGGAGAAAACTATTCCCCTTCCACCACCACCTTTTTCGCAGAGATTGAAGAAGAAAGCTGATGACACCAGATTCAGTAAATTTATGACTATGTTGAAGCAGCTGACTATTAATGTTCCTTTGGTGGAGGCACTATAACAGATGCCTGGGTACGCGAAATACATGAAGGACCTTTTAACATAGAAGCGAGCAGCAAGCTACGAGATGACAGATAATGTTCATCATTGTAGTGCAATCGCTATAAGATCGCTAGTTCAGAAGAAGGCAGATCCTGGTGCTTTCACTATTTCTTGCACTGTTAGATCTTTGGATTTTGCTAAGGCACTGTGCGATTTGGGAGCTATCATCAATTTTATACCGCTATCTATTTACAGAAAGTTGGGGTTGGGCGATCCTACGCCAACCAATATGCAGCTCGTAATGGCAGATAGTTCGGTAAAACGACCTATTGGTATCTTATATGATGTATTGGAGAAGGTTTCTACTTTCATTTTTCCTGCAGACTTTGTTATTTTGGATTGCGAGGTGGATTCTGAAGTTCCCATAATCTTAGGACGCCCTTTCCTCGCAACTGGAAGTGTGCTTATTGATTTAAGAGCTAATGAGCTTTTATTTTGGCTGAATGACGAAGTGGACCGTTTTGATGTATGCAAATCAATGAAGCAGCCCAAAGATATAAATGTGTTCTCTGTAGCTAATGTTTATTATGAGGATCAGAAAGAATTATCTGTAGAGAAGTAGCTTATTGTTGAGCCATTGGCTGCTGTGCTGATGAATTTTGAGCATGAGGAGGTTGAAGATTATGAAGAAACTATTTGTGCTCTAACAGGAATAGGGTCGTATTCTCATGCTCCTAAGAAGCTGGACCTTAATCTCAAGAATTGACCTACACCACTAGCGAAACCATCCATTGAAGAGCCACCAATGCTAGAATTAAAGGAGCTGCCCAATCATCTAAAGTATGTGTTCTTGGGAAGTGGAAATACACTTCTGGTTATTGTTGCGGCTGATTTGGGTGAGCAGCAAGTGGCGGCTCTCATATCTGTTCTGAAGAGGTACAAGAGAGCCATCGGTTGGACTATTGCTAATATAATTGTTATCCCTCCTGGGATATGTATGCACAAGATTCAGCTCAAAGAAAACTGCGTGCCCACTATTGAGCATCAACGACGTTTGAATCCACCTATACAAGAGGTGGTGAAGAAAGAAATTATTAAGTGGTTAGATGCAGGGGTGGTATATCCAATCTCCAATAGTAAATGGGTGAGTCCAGTACAGTGTGTGCCCAAGAAAAGGAGCATGACGGAAGTTGCAAAAGAAAAGAATGAGCTAATTTCACTCAGACCTGTTACAGGGTGGAGAGTGTGCATAGACTACCGGAAGTTGAATTCGTGGACGCTGAAGGATCACTTCCCAATGCCATTCATGGACCAAATGCTTGATCGATTGGTAGGGAAAGGATGGTTTTGTTTCTTAGATGGTTATTCCAGCTATAATCAGATTTCCATTGCTCCCGAAGATCAAGAGAAAACAAATTTTGCATGCCCATATGGTACGTTTGCCTTCAAACATACGCCATTTGGGCTATGTAATGCACCTGCCACGTTTCAGCATTGTATGATGTCCATTTTTTTATATGATTGAAGACACCTTGGAGGTGTTCATGGACGATTTTTCAATTTTAGGTGAGTCGTTTGAATCATGCTTGGGGAATCTGAGTATGGTGTTGCAGAGATGTGTTGAATTCAACTTGGTGGTAAACTAGGAGAAGTGCCATTTTATGGTTAAGGAAGGTATTTTTCTTGGGCGTAAAGTCTCTGAAAGAGGAATTGAGGTCTATCGAGCCAAGATTGAAGTTATTGAGAAATTACCACCTCCAATTTCTATAAAGGGAGTTCGTAGTTTCCTCGGTCATGCAGGTTTTTATCGGAGGTTTATTAAAGACTTCTCCAAGATTGCTAGTCCATTATGCAAACTCTTGGAGAAGGATGCAAAGTTCGACTTCAGTGAAGATTGCTTGAAGGCATTTGAATGCCTAGTTGAAGCGCCTATTATTATAGCACCCGATTGGTCTCTACCGTTTGAAGTTATGTGTGATGCAAGTGGGGTAGCTTTGGGTGTTGTACTTCGTCAGAAAAGAGAAAGGTTATTTCATCCAATCTATTATGCGAGCAAGGCCTTGAATGGAGCCCAGAAGAACTATACAGTCACGGAACAAGAGCTTCTAGCAGTTGTTTATGCTTTCGAAAAGTTTTGTGCTTACTTGTTGGGAACCAAAGTAGTGGTTCATACAGATCATGCAGCTCTGAGATATTTAATGGCATAGAAGGATGCTAAGCCAAGGCTAATTCGATGGGTGCTACTGCTCTAAGAATTTGATTTCGAGGTAAAGTATAGAAAAGGTTGCGAAAATGAAGTAGTTGATCATCTATCTAGACTTGAGAGTGAGCCCATAGAGCAACACGACTTTGATATCGATGATTCATTTCCCGACGAAGAGATCCTAGCCACTATGGTGGAAGACTTACCATGGTATGCAGACTTTGCAAACTACGTGGTAAGTAAAGTGATTCTTGAGAATCTCACCTTTCATCAAAAGAGAAAGTTCATGCACGATGTGAAGCACTACTTCTGGGATGAGCCATATCTTTTTCGACGATGTGCTGATGGTGTTATTAGGTGATGCGTCTCAGATGTTGAAGTGTCTAGCATATTGGAAGCAAGTCATGCTTCCTAAGTTGGGGGACACTATGTAGGTGAACGAACGGCCAGGAAGGTATTGCAGAGCGGCTATTATTGTTCTTCATTATTCAAAGATGCCTACGATTTTGTGAGAAGATGTGACCAATGTCAGAGGTAAAACTCTATTTCAAAGCCCCATGAGATGCCCATGTCCAAATTTCTGGAGGTAGAGCTATTTGATGTGTGAGGTATTGATTTCATGGGCCCATTTGTGAGTTCATTTGGGATAAAATATATCCTAGTTACTGTGGATTATGTATCCAAATGGGTTGAAGCAGTAGCACTGGCTAATAATGAAGGTAAGCGTGTTGTGGCATTCTTAAAGAGAAATATCTTCTCTCGTTTTGGGGTACCACGTACCATCGTAAGCAATGGAGGATCACACTTTTGCAACAAGCTGTTCAGAGCCGTGTTGGTGAAATATGGGGTCAAGCAACATAAGGTAGCTACACCTTACCACCCACAAACTAGTGGGAAAGTGGAGGTTTCTAATCGGGAGATCAAGCTGATCCTTGCTAAGACTATAAATGCTAGTATGAAAGATTGGTCTCGAAAGCTAGACGATGCCTTATGGGCTTATAGGACTGCGTTCAAGACACCAATTGGCATGTCACCTTACTAACTAGTTTATGGCAAGGCTTGTCACTTGCCAATTGAGCTAGAGCATAAAGCACTGTAGGCATTGAAGCGGATTAACCTGAATTGGGATGATTCTATTAATCTGAGATTGGAGCAGCTGAATGAGATGGATGAATTCCGTCTACATGTGTATGAAATATCAGACCTCTATAAGGAAAGGATGAAAAAGTACCATGATCGAAGGATTATCCAACGAAACTTTCAGAAGGGTGATTTGGTACTTCTTTTCAACTCCAGACTGAAACTATTTTCAGGTAAGTTGAAGTCTAAATGGTCTGGTCCATTCAAAATTAGCCAAGTCTACTCGTCTAGAGTATTAGAGTTAGAAAACAATGATGGTGGTATCTTTAAGGTGAATGGCCAACGAGTGAAGCCATATATCGGTCCACCCGATTCGATAAAGGGCATGGCCACCATCTATCTCGATGAAGTCTAAGTAATCGAGGTAACTATGTCGTGCCGCGACAATAAATCAAGCGCTAAGTGGGAGGCAACCCATCATTTTAATCATTTTGTTTTACTAGGAGTTTGTTTTTGTTAAATAAAAATCCAAAAAGAAGAGTCGAGCCACAACCAAAACTAAGGCGCTTGGTGGGAGGCAACCCATCTTTCAAATCGTTTTTGTTGTTTTTGATTAAATGTAGGTGCAAGACGTACAAAGAAGGGGATTAATCCCAAAATTTTGATTTGAAAGAGAGCCATGTTAAAGGTGGTAAGTTAAGAATGAAGGAGTAAAGGCTATCGGTTAGGCATTGCCTATGCTAATCTAGGCAATGGAAAAGGCAATGCCTATGCGAATCTAGGCAACGAACAAGGCAAGGCCTATGTCATTGCCTATGCTCACTGCCTCAACTAGGCAATGGACAAGGCAAGGCCTATAGAAATCTAGGCAATGGACAAGGCAAGGCCTATACCATTGCCTATGCTCACTGCCTAAACTAGGCAACGGACAAGGCATTGCCTATGAAAATCTAGGCAACAACATAGGCGCCGCCTATGCAAATCTAGGCAATACCATAGGCGCCGCCTATTCCATTGCCTATGCTCACTGTCTCAAAAATATGATAGGCAAGGCGCCGCCTATGCCCAACTAGGCGATAGGAAAGGCGCCGCCTATGTCTATGTAGGCGAAGCAAAAGGCGCCGCCTATGCTAAGCATAGGCAAAGCATTAGGCACCGCCTACTTATCACTTTTTGTCTCCTAACCCGATTTTACATGGATCAAACCCGACCCATGGCTTAGTCTATAAATAGATCCCCAATCTTAGAACACAATCCTATTATTTGCTCAAGATAGGCGCTGCCCAACCTTCCAATTTCTCTCAAAATTTTTCTTTTTGCTCATCTAATCTTGCAAACTCATCTTCCAGATCTATCACCAAGTAAGTTATTCTTTTATATTCCGTAGTTGTTGAAATGCTATGTTTATAATGATTTGTTAGATTTTGAAGTGGTGTTTGGTGATGAGAATATGATTGGTTTTTTATGATACATCTAGTTAAGTGAAAGAATACGTGTGGGTGTTCTTGACTTTGTTCTGACTTGTACTTGCTTGTTATACACTGTCATATTTTTATGACGTCGAAATTGTGAAGTTAATGCTTAATCTTCAAAGTTGAAAGCTTGAATGTTTGAATGACGCATTCATCAAGATAAAAATCATGATTGACCACAAGCATAAGATGTTGTGATTCGTTCTATGCAATAACTTGATATGATCTCTATGAAGTAGTCTTATTCAAGAAGTGCATTAATCCAAACATGAAAGTATGACTGTGCTAAACATGTTGTTTAAACATATTGTCTAAATGTATATCGATGAAGTCTGAGTAATCGGCATCACTCACTTAATTAGTCTGTGCCAACAAGTTAAGTGTGGAGTGGTGCCACTACTGTTTGTTTGTCGGTTAAATCTTCCGAGATAAAGCTAACATGACTCTATTTTAATCTCAGGTAGAATAGCCCCAAAAGGACGACAAGGAAAAGAAAAAGCGTCCACCTCACAGAAAGGATAGAAAAGGTCAAGAAAGGAGCAAGTTGAGTCCTCATCTTTACAAGTACCTCGACGCACTTTCGGGATAAAGTGGGTCCTAAAGGAGGAAAGAAAGGAGTGTTACAAGAACAACAAAGTAAAGAAATATGTTCACGAGGATTTGATGCAAAAGAAGAGTCTCGCAAAGAGAGAACCCTTCATTTTGGCTAAAATCATGGCACTAAACCTTGATTTCATTTTCTGAGATATGGGCGAATGCAATCTTGATCTAACACACGAGTTTTATGCCAATTGGTCCCCAAAGTCTACCGGAAGTGAAGTGAAGATTCGGGGCCAAGTCTTGCAATTGAATGCAGAGTTCTTTAACTCTTTTCTGAGTCTTCCATCTGTGGATCCATCACCGCTCAAGGAGCTTTATCAGAGACCTCTCGACAGGGCAATCAAGCACACACTGTGCGGAACAAGGTCAATGGCACGGTGGATTCGTCACAAGGATAACGGTCGGCACAATACCTTCCCGTATGCTTCCTTGAACAGAGAAGCTTGTATATGGTTGAGGATAGTCAACTCTTGCTTGATTCCTGGGACTCAGTACACAAAGATCACACGTCATCGACTATGTTTGGTGTACGCTTTGATGATGAATATTCCCATCAACATTGGTGCGGTTATCCGATCGTCAATGTGGTAAGCAAGGCTACACAAGAGGTCCCATTTCAGCTTTGGCAATTTGTTGACTGCAATATTAAGGAAGGAACACATTGAAGAGGAACCTGCAGATCATAAGCTTCCGCACAACCCGAAGAAGGTTGATCTCACAAAGGTTAAAGATCCTAAAACTGGGCATGGCATCAACTTTACCACTATAGAAAGACATGCTCGGGATGAAAGTTTCTTTCGCCATTTATATGGCATAACTCAGTTTACCATGATGAGTGGAGGTCATATTTCGACTGATACAGAGCTCCAGCAGTTGGATTATGACTACCCGATAAATGAGCATGCGCGGGCTATGTGTGGAGTGGGGGTACATTTTGAGGAGCCTCTCGATGATGACGTACCAACTGACGATGATCGCCGACTACCAGATTCAGACGTGGAGGATAACTCTGAGGATGACGACTCTGATGATGATTCTGATACAGGGGGTATGACCCCAGACATAGAAGAAGAGTCCGACTAATCAGGTTTTCCTTGTTTATTTTCCACAGAGGGCAGTGTGTCCCACCTAAGTATGGGGTGCTGGTATTTGTATGCTGTACTTATTTGCCTACATTTATTCTTGTTTTTGCTACTTAGTCGTAGTTAGTAGTTAGTATTTAAATTTTCGAAATTTTTTTTTTAGATTTTGCATGAAATTGTTCTGACAGACGGCATGGTAGTATAACAAGAGTTTGTGCTAAATCATTACTATTGAGACATTTAGGCTCTAAGTGTGACTCATTGTGCGATAATTGTATGGTTTAATTCATTCATCTGTTGGGTCAAGAGTCTATAATGCTCCCAATTAAGTTGACCATGTGCCTTGTGTATGTAAGATTATAGTATATTCTGTGTTGTGACTGATGCTAGAACTTGCATGGTGTGTGTGTAAAGCGAAATAAAGAGTGTGAGTTTAGGAGATGATTTAGGCATTTCTTTGGCAGCCTTGAATTTGTTTACCTTTTTTTTACCTACCTCTATACATTATCCTAGTTAACCCCCTTTGAGCCTTTAGCTATTTTCTTTGACAGCCTCATATGTAGCCTAATTCATTTTTTTCAAGACCTTAATTTGATCCAAATTCCTAAGTGCTATAAATTGTAGAGTCATGTGACAAAATAAGAGTAAAATGGGTGAGAGTGATGCCTCAGAGTGTATTGGTACTTGAAATTGTTGTGAAAAAGAATGGCTATCATAGAGGTGTTTTATAAAAAAAATCAAATAAAAAAATAGAAATAGAAAAATAAAAAGATAGTTGTGTTTATAATTGAATAACAAAATAGGTTAAAAGGGGTGGTAGATGAAAGGAAAGTAGAGGGGTTGTTAAAAGATATTGTAAATGGCATAATGTGGTGTATTAAAGCGCTTAGGGAACATAGTCACTATTTCTGGCCAAAATAGTCCTACCTGTCCCTTAGCCTACATTACAACCTGTAAAGACCTATTTGATCCTAAGCTTAGCATTATGAGATTAGTAGAGCATTACACTAAGGGCAAGCCTATGGTCATCAGTTGCAAAATATGAATTCTTTGTGAGAGAGAGAGCAAGGAGAGTCTTATACCCATTTTTCAAAAAATGCAAAACTTGTGAGTGATTATGGGTGATATATTGCGTGAGACACACATGTTTGATGATTGTTGGGTAGTTTTGTATGATTCTTTGTTCCTTAACTTGTGGATACGAATTAACCATCATCACGAGTCTATTATTGGAGGTTGAATTATTTCTAGTAGTGATCAAGAAAACTACTCTTTGTTAGTAATTGTTGTGCATGTCTTTTTGAACATTTTGTGTTGCTACTGTGAAATTCTAGTTAGATTTTTGCATGGACATAATATTTTGTTCGAGGACGAACAAAGATTTAAGTGTGGGGTGGTGATGTTGGGCGTATTTATACCCCTAAAAACCATAATTTACCCATATTTTAGGCTAAGTTTGGAGGATAAAATATATAATTCCTGCATTTTTAATCCATTTTCCTGTAAGTGAGCTAACCTATGTGATTAGTATGTTTTCAGGTATTAATGATGAAGATTTCATCACTTTGTGGACCTTTGGGCAGCAAAGGAAAACTTCACATAAGAGGGAAGGCAGCTTTTGGAAGCTTGTGGACTGAATATGATGCATGGAGAATTTGTCCCAGGCAAAATTAGTATTTCTAAATACTTAGGGGTGCAGCAGTAACTTAGTAGACAAGGATATTATAAAAACCCTATTGCTGAATTTTTCAGCAAGTTTTATCTTACATTATTCAGTTTACAGATTCTGTAAGTTTTACAAAGAAAAACACGCTACACTTAAGAACGGCTAGAGGGAAGAAAAACGTCAACCCTTTGTTTGACGCCAAACTCATCCCTATCATGAGATTATTCTAACTTGGGTATGATGATGATGTCTTCTTTGGTTTCCGTTGTACTCATGAGTAGCTAAACTTCTCTGTTAGGGTTATGAAAGCCTCATAATATACTATCTATTGCTATGAGTTTGTGAATTCTTGATGTGTATGCTACTTATATCATTACTCTCTTCGTTTTAATTAAATTCTTATGGTTGCAAACATAAGGAACACGCCATTATACAATTAACTCGTTCGAGAGAAAAGTTACATGTTTGGAAAAGAGAGTGTGACAAGAAAATAGGGCTTCCAACCCCTGTTTACACGTTAATGCCTTAACCGGATTAACCTTCTTGGAGAGTTCGTACCATTAGTTGTACACTTTAGGCTCGGGAGAGTTAAAGTGAAATAATCCTTGATGGTTGGGAAACACTAGGATTTACCATTAGAATACGAATCTCTATAAGTGCATGCATTTTTAAATTCCGCATTACTCATAGTTAATAGATACGTAGAACTTACAAGGTGGACATAACCCTAACTTACAAATCTTTGTGATTAAATCTTACTAAACAACTCGCCTCATTCGTTACTTTGATACTAGTAATTCACGCATAATCAAACTCCTCCTTTTCTGTAGAATTTTTGACCAACAGTCTACTAATAATTGCACCACTTAGTGACCAAGTATTCCCTGTGGGATTCGACACCCAACCTAGTTGGGTTCTATATTTGACATCGACCGCTTACACTTTCTAAGGAGAGCTGTAGTTTAGGCGTTATCATATATTTTCCCCATGTTTTAATTATGGATTTACATACTTTAATGGTGATTTTGGATAATTGGTTTCATGGGAGTGGTTAATTGGTAATTGGTTTTATTTTTGGTAACACTAAGCCCCCAATATATTTGATAAAATGCCTATAAGAATTTTTACTATATTATTAGACTTTTAATGGAACTATTGCATGGTAAAACACGGTAATAGAAATCTAAATTATTCATAATGTTTAAATGGTAAGATTTGGTAGTCATGGTTATTGTTAATTAAATATTCCTTATGGGGTATAATGGAATCCCTCAAGTAAAACAAATAATGACGTACTTGCGGGGTACATGGGAATCCCCCAAGTAAACTTAATAATAATGGAATCTATGGGTACATGGAATCCCTTTTCTTCTTAAAAGGTTGGCTAAGGACTTGCTTGCAAGCTATAGTGGGATTGATGATACCACTAATGATAGCCTTGGTTAATAATAAATGGAATAGAGGCATTGGCTATATGGTAATGGTTTTAATTAGGCAATAATGACAGGGTGTGATAGCTAATCTTGAAGGTGTGAGTCCGAATGGATGGACACTAGAAACTCATGTTTCTTGGCATTAGAATTTGGTTATGATGATCATAAGTCATACATGGGAATCCCCAACTCCTATGGTATCTTTGGTTAGTGTGGCTACGCGTATTGGGGCCTGTCCAGTGGGTGACACTGGACCCCTACAGCCCATGGGTGGATTATGATAGTTAAGCTACACATACCTAGGTTAATGGTTTTAAATGCATGCTAAATCTGGTTCCCTCTTCTTAGTATAGTTATATATATGTATGGATGGATGGTTGTGAATACATATGGTTAGTTTACTTGGTTTTAAAGGTTGACATTATTTTATCCTTATCCTAATTACTTGCTAGCATTCACCTGCTAACCCATCTTCGGGCGACTGTATCCTCACACGATGTAGAAACTAGCCATTCTAATCCTCCATCTTAGTAATCAGATTTGGGATCAACTATTGGATTGAAGTAGTGAGCTTCTATACTATAGAAGGCTCCATTTCATATCACTAACATCTTTATATACTTTAGTTATTTTATGGATATTGGTTTTGGCTATGATTGAGGGCATGTCCCAACTGGATATTGTTTTATATTTGGTTAGAGAATTTGTGGAACTACTATAGGTTGGAATAGGTGGTGTCAGTAGTAATGTCATCCTTAGTAACTGCATTAGTATTGGGGCTGATACCATTTGATAGAATTTATAATTGTTCCATCCTTTATGTTATGTTATAGACATGAACTTAGTTCTAATATTGTTTTAGTTATGGTTGTTGGTTAGTATTGGATGGTCGTACTTGCTTGGGTTGGTCATGATTATTGACCTATCCCAGAGTCTAGAATTATAATTAATGCTTTCTTGTTATACGTTCAAAATTCATACGACTTAGGGTATACATATTTAGAGGTTGGGTTAGGTAATAGGGGTGGTCTTCATTCCTATTTAGACTTGGATTCCCATTATGACAAGGCCCTAGTTTGGGTCATGTCAAGTTTTTATCAAAGTTTAGATTCATGGTCAATCAGAGTCCACAAAGTCTTGTCGAGTAAACTCTTTTAAAGAGAGTGTAGCACACCACACTCCTAAGGGAAAGGCTACATGGTATTTAGGAAATGTGTCTCTTCTGTGTGTTCTATTTTCAAGCTCTGGGTTTGAGCCCTGGTATCATCTCTAATCCCATTTGTTCATTTTTTAGATCATGCCTCGATGATCAGAAGTTCACAAAATCTCCTCTGTCCCAACTAGGGACGATGTTGATGGGACATGGTCTACTCAAGGATTCCATACTTAGTCTAAGGGTCCAACCCCTGATATTTTTTTAGATCCACTAGTTCCTTCTAGTCCCCCTCAGGCTAATATGATGAATGTGAGTTTTGTCAATCAATCCATATGATTGATTAGTTGGTATCTTCTCAAGATAAGCATTATACATCTGGTTTTTCATTGTCTGAGGCTATAAGTGTTAACCAGTTCATAAAGATGAGTCCTTAAACCTTTACTAGTGTTAAGGTAGAGGAGTATCATCAGGGTTTTCTGGATAAGGTGGAAAAGATTTTCAGGATTATACATGCCATGAATGTAGAAGGGGTGAGTTTATGGCTTATCATCTCACAGATGTCGCATACCATGGTACGAGGAATAGGGTTAGGAAAGGGGTGAAGAGGAGGAATTGTCCTTATAGGAGAATTTTTTAAATGCATTTATGTACTGCTTCTTTCCCTAGGAGTTGAAGGAAGTAAAAGCGGAGGAGTTTGTTAATCTTAAATAGAGAAAGATGTCGGTCAAAGAGTATGTCTTGAAATTTCATTAGTTGTCTAGTTATGCTCTAGAATTGGTGTCTAATATATGGGCCAGGATGAGAAATTTTGCTTTAGGACTATCTTAGGATTTGATATTTGAAAGAAAAACTCTATTTCTGATCAAGGACATAGATATATCTATGTTGGTTGTTCATATGCAATATATGAAGGAGGAAAAGAAGAAGTAAGCTGAGATAGGTGAACAATAGGGTAAGAGGTTCAGGTTCTTTGATCAAGGTGGTGGTCAACAGCAAATTAGTAGAGATGATGGTAAGTAGCTAAAGAAGAAGTGGGAGAGTTCTGGTTCTTTCTCCAGAGCTAGTGCTTCTTAACAGAAGAACTCGAGCAATAGATATCAGAGGGTTGGTGAAAACTTTAAGGCACAGGGTACCTAATCTCAGGGAAGTGGGCCACAACCGGCTTCATCATGTCCTTCCCATAGGTTTTATGGTCAATTACGCTAGGGATCTATGATAAGGAAAGGGACGGGTGTTTCAAGTATGGTCAGCTAGGACACATGCTTAGAAACTGTCTGGTTGGTAAGATAGCTATAGAAGAAAATATATTCTCGATCTCCTCTTCTTTTGCTCCTGCACCAAAGGGTGATTCTTGTGCATCTATTTCTTCTTTTGGTACTGGCACAGGCCAGAATAGGTTGTATTCTCTTGCTACTCAAAAGGAATTTAAGGCATCGCCCAATGTCGTGATTGGTATGTTATAACTCTTTTCTTATGACATGTTTTGCTTTCTTGATCTGGGGTCCACTCTCTCTTATGTGACCATATTTATGTCTTTCTATTTTAGTTTAGAACCCAAGGTTATTTTGGATCCTTTTTCTGCTTCAACCCCAATAGGTGACTTTATGATTTCTAAAAGAGTGTATAGAGGGTGTATGGTATCTATTGGTAGTAAGGAGACTTTGGTGGATTTGTTCAAATTAGATATGGTAGATTTTGATGTTATTCTAGGATGGATTAGTTACATTCATGCTACGTATTCTTAGATTGTCGTACCCATGGGGTTGTTTTTAAGTTCCCCAGTGAACCAGTTATTGAGTGGGAGGGTTTGTCCCAAGATTCTAATGGTTGGTTTATTTTATATCTTAGAACTCAAAGGTTAATCTCTAAAAGGTGTCTCTATCATTTGGTCCAGGTTAAATATTTTAACTCAGAAGTTCCTTCTTTGCATTTGGTTCTGGTGGTGAATGAGTTTCTTGAGGTCTTTCCAGATGATCTTCTTGGTGTTCCTCCAGATAGGGAGATTGAGATTGGGATTATTTGGTTCTGGATACTCGTCCAATATTTATTTCTCCTTATAAGATAGCTTCAGCTGAGTTGAGGGAACTCAAGGAGAAATTTAAAGATCTTTTGAATAAGGGTTTTATCTGTCCTAGTACATCTCCGTAGGGTGCAATGATGTTATTCGTGTTTAAGAATGATGTTCCCTTTAGATGTGCATTGATTATTAGCAATTGAATAATGTGATGGTTAAGAACAAGTATTCTCTTCTAAGGATAGATGACTTGTTTGATTAATTACAGGGTGTCAAATTCCTTTCTAAGATAGATATTCAATCTAGGTATCATCAGCTTAATATTAGAGAGGTGGATATCCCTGAGACAACTTTTCGTACTCTATATGGGCACTTTGAGTTCTTGGTTATGTCATTCGTTTTGACTAATGCCCAAGCGACATTCATTGATTTAATGAATAAGGTATTATGTCAGTTTCTGGATCTTTTTTCATTGAATTCATTGTGATATCCCAATATATTCTAAGAGTGAGGTGGATCATGTTAATCACCTCTGTATGGTGTTATAGCCTTTGAGAGAGCAGCAGTTGTATGCCAAATTCTCTAAATATGAGTTCTGGTTTAACATTGTCACTTTTTTGGGTCATATTATTTCTAGTGAGGGGATCATGGTAGATCTACAAAAGGTTGTGGTGGTTTAGAAGTGGACTAGACCCATGACTCCAACTAATATTCGGAGCTTCTTGGGTTTGGTTGGGTATTATAGGAGGTTAGTGAAGAGATTTTCTTTTATAGCTACCCTTTTGTCTAGGTTGACTCAGAAGAAAGTGAAATTTCTGTGATTTGATAAGAGTGAGGGAAGTTTTGAGAAGCTTAAAGATAAGCTAACTTCTGCTCCAGTTTTTACTTTGACTGAGGGCAATGAGGGGTTTGTGGCTTACTGTGATACATCCCAGATGGGACTTAGCTGTGTTTTGATGTAGCATGATAAGGTGATTGACTATGCCTCTAGGCAGTTAAAGGTGAATGAGAGGAATTATCCTACTCATGACTTGGAATTGTTAGTCATGGTGTTTGCATTAAAAATATGGTAGCACTATTTGTGAGGAGTTCACCTGGACATCTTTTCTGATCATAAGAGCCTTCAGTATGTGTTTACGCAGAAGGAGTTAAATCTTAGGTATAAAAGATGGCTTCAACTTCTCAAGGACTATGACATGAGTCTTCACTACCATCCAGGTAAGCCTAATGTTGTTGCTGATGCTCTTAGCAAGTTGTCTGTGGGTATTTTAGCTCATATAGATAAGGAGAGGTGGGGGTTGGTGAAGGATATTCACTATTTGGCTAATCTTAGAGTTTGTCCCCAAGACTCCAGGAATGGTAGTGTGATGGTACAAAAAGTGGTGCAGTCATCTCTTAGTGTGGAGATCAAGGAGAAGCAAATTCTAGATCCTATCTTGATGAAAATCAAGAGTGATGTAGGTACACATAAGGTAATTATATTTGAGATCAGTGGAGATGGTACCTTACCCAATGGAGGTTATGTGTTCCTGACGTCGATAGTTTGTGAGAAAGGGTATTATCTGAGCATATGAATTGTGTTTTGTTGTTCATCCTGGTTTGACAAAAATGTATCATGATCTTAAGGAGATGTATTGGTGGAATGGTATAAGAAGGATGTGGCTGATTTTGTGGCCAAGTGTTTAGTGTTTCAACAACTGAAAGTTGAGCACGTGAGGCCTATAGGGTTGTATCAAGAAATTAAATTTCTGGAATACAAATGGAAGGTGATCAATAAGGATTTCATTATCGGTCTTCCCTGGTCTCAGAATCAATTTGATTTAGGTCATCGTGGATAGAATGACAAAATCGGCTAACTTCTTCCAGTGAGGATGAACTTTCTAGTGGAGGATTATACGAGGTTGTATCTTTATGAGATTTTGAAGCTTCGTGGGGTACCTGTATTGATTATTTTTTATCATGGTACGCATTTGTATCTTATTTATGGCATTCATTTCAGAAGGGGTTAGGGACTAAGGTTAGTCTGAGTACTAGTTTTCACTCCCAGTTGGATAGGCAAGCAGAAAAGACTATTCAGACATATGAAGATATGCTTCATGCATGTGTGATTGATTATCATGGTAGTTGGGTTGATCATCTACCTCTTGTAGGGTTTGCTTACAACAATAGTTATCATTATAGCATTGGAATAGCCCCTTTTGAGGCATTGTATGGTAGGAGGTGTAGATCTCCTATTGGCTAGTTTGAGCTTAGTGGGGTGGATATATTCTGTCCAAACTTGGTTTATCAGGCTGAGGAAAAGGTGAAGATGATTTAGGATAGGCTTAAGGCAGCCCAAAGTCACAAAAAGTTTGATGTGAATGAAAGGCATAGAGATTTAGAGTTTGAGGTTAAGGATAGAGTGTTCCTGAAGGTATCTCCCATGAAGGGAATGATGTGGTTTAGTCATAAAGGGAGTTTCAATCCCCGGTATGTTGGTCCTTATGTGGTTTTGAGAAGGGTTGGTAATGTTGCTTATGAATTAGAGTTTCCTTCTATTTTGAGCTCCATCTATCCGGTATTTCATGTCTCTATGTTGAGAAAGTGTGTAGGTGACCCTTCATCGGTTGTTCCTTTGGAAGGATTGGGTATCTCGTATTCTTTATCTTATGAAGAGATCCTAATTAATATCTTGTATCGATAGGTTCGTCGGTTGCGGACCAAGGATGCAGCTTTGGTTATGGTTCTATAGCGAAACCAAAATGTGGAAGAGGCTACTTAGGAAGTGAAAGAGGACATGAAGTCCAAGTATCCATATTTTTTTTGGCTCTGGATATTTGTGAGGAAGGTATGTGTTCTTGATCACATCTTTGTTTTTTGATTTTGTTAAAGAAAAGGTTAATTTCCTTGCATCTTTATTTTTTAGCTTAGTTAAAGGTTGGAATAGATATGTTGGGGGTAACTCATTCTTGTACTACCTTGTGCATCATTTAGGGATGAATTGTCTTAGTGGGGGAGACTGAAATACCCTGGGTTTTGGAACCTTAGAAAATTTCTGAAATTTTTAGTTTCTGGACATCATACGACCAGAGGGTACTAGTCATATGATGGAGTATGGTTGGTATGGTATTGTTCATAAGCTAACTAGTGTGGATTGATGGGTTGGATTGGTTTCTGGTGTGGATACAACATGAATGGGTATGAGTCGTATAGTGGGTGACGGTTTGTATAGTTTGGTTTTTCTATCACATAATCAGAAACTTTGTAACATAACTTAGATCTGTGTATGAGTGGCTCACCATGAGCTGTAAGATAGGGTACGAGTCATACCATTCACTCGTAAGATGGATAATGTCCAAATCCTTTTTGATTTCCAATCTATTATGGGTACGTGTCAAGGGTATAGGTCGTATGATTAGATACGACTTAGCTTGGATAGACGTATGTTGGACACTATTGAGGTTCAAGGGGAAGCCTAGGGTACGAGTGGTAGGTAACACTCATATGGTGGGATACGACTGGATTGGGGCGGTCATACCCTCCTACGGGATCTTTTATACAGTTTTAGTGGGGGATAATCTGGACATTTCCCCACTTAACCTCTTAGGTCCCTATGACTTATAACTCTTTTGGGATATCATTTATCCTATTATTCTAATCTTAAATACTTAGAAACTCTCTCCAATTCTCTCTAAGGCTCCTTGGTAAAGGAAGGCTAGGGTTTCATCTAGAGGATTAATTTGGGGCTTGTATGGATGATTTCTCTACATCATCTTTATACTCTAAGGCAAGATACTTCTCCCTCATTGTTAGATCCAAATAAAGGCATTTTTATGAATTGTTTTTATGTCATAATTGTTGTATGGTTTTGGGTTTTCAATCATGTATTGGGGGGTTTTTGTTATAAATATTTGGTTATGGTTTCCCCATGTTTTAATTATAGATTTACATACTTTAATGGTGGTTTGGACAATAGGTTGCATGGGAATAGTCTATTGGTAATTGATTTTTGTTTTGGTAACATTATGCCCCAATATGTTTGATAAAATGCCTTTGAGAATAATTTTACTATATTATTGGACTTTTAATGGAAATATTGCATGGTAGAATATGGTAATAGATCCCTAAATTGCATAAATGTTCAAATAATTTGGAATAGTTAAATGGTAAGGTCTTGTGGTCATGGTTATGTTTAATTAAATATTCCTTATGAGGTATAAGAGGGTCCCCAAAGTTAGCCTAATGATGATGTACTTGCAGGGAACATGGGAATCCCCCAAGTTTACTTAATAATAATGGAATCTATGGGTACATGGGAATCCATTTTTTTCTTAAAATGTTGACGAAGGACATTGATTGCAAGCTATAATCGTTATGACGATACCACTAAAGATAGCCTAGGTTAATAATAAATGGAATAATGATCTTGGTTATGTGGTAATGGTTTTAATTGGGCAATAATGGAGGGGTATGATAGCTAATCGTGTATGTGTGAGTCCAATGGACAGACACTAGAAAATCATGCTTGTCGGCATGAGGATTTGTTCATGATGACCATATGGGGTATATGGGAATCCCCTAAGTTACAATTATATATATGTATCTTGAAGAGCGAAGGGTACATGGGAATCCTCAACTCCTATGGTATCTTCAATTCGTGTGGCTACATGTATCAGGGCCTATCCATGGGGTGACACTGGATCCATATAGCCCATAGGTGGATTATGACGGTTAAGCTATACATACTCAGTTTAATGGTTTTAAATGCATGCTAAACCCGATTCCCTCTTCCCAGCCTGATTAGATATATGTATGTATGGTTGTGAATGCATATGCTGGTTTTACTTGGTGTTAAAGATTGGCATTATTTTATCCTTATCATGAGTACTTTCTAGAGTTTACTTGCTATCCCATCTTTTGGAGGTTGCATCCCCACGTAATGCAGGAACCGGCCATTCTACTCTTCTTGTTTAGTGATTGTATTCGGGATCAACTATTGGATTAAAGTGGTAAGCTTTCATACACCGGAAGCCTCCATTTCATATCACAAACATCTTTACATACTTCGGTTATTTTAAGGATATTGGTTTTGGCTATGGTTGGGGGCATGTCTTAACCGGATATTGTTTTTCATTTGGTTAAAGGCTTTGTGGAACTACTATGGGTTAGAATGCGCAGTGTCAGTAGTGGTGTTAGCCTTAATATTGGCATTGGTATTAGGGATGATACCATTTGACTAAATTTATGATTGTTCCACCATTTACGTTATGGACAGGAACTTGGTTCTTATATTAGTTTGGTTATGGTAGTTGGTTGGTATTGGATGGTTGGACTTGCTTGGGTTGGTTACAGTTATAGACCTATCCCACAGTTTGAATTATATTACACTCTATCTTGTTATAAGTTCGGAATTCATCCAACTCAGGGTATGCATATTAGAAGGTTCGGTTGGGTAATGGAGGTGGTCCCCAATCCTAGTTGGACTTGGGATGCCCATTACGACAAGGCCCTAGTTTTGGTCTGACAGTGCGCAAGATCACACGCAAGTATACATGTTCTTATCAAGTAGTAAAGTGGACGTCAAAAAGCCAAGTATCGATCCCACAGAGACTTGATTCAACAATGATTTAGTACTAGTTCACAGTTTAGATTAATTTAGTGCGAGAGTAACCAAAAAGAGTTTAAATATTGTAAACAAGTAAAATTAAACAATGCGTAAACTAAAGGTCTTGAGACAATCAATAAGAGAAAACCCAGGGTTGAAGAACTTTGAACAATCATATTATGTATTGAACTTCGTTCGTTAACTTGCTTATCTTGGTTGTTGATTTGTAGGGTTAATTCCATGATTATGATTTCCCAACCTCTAATCCTTTACCTAAGTTGAACCTTACAACTACATCGTTGAGAGAGGATGTAATATTTCACTTAAGTTCTTTACAAATATCATCCTACATATGAATCAAGTAAGGCATCTAAGTACATCCATGTCCTAGATACTAATCTGAATTCCTTATTTTATAAAAGAATATAAACCAAACTTTGTTTATTCCCATGATCTATCTTCCTATTCCATCTCCCGAGTTCACAAGGTTGACA
The DNA here is from genome assembly GCA_030864225.1 of Capsicum baccatum var. pendulum. Lineage (NCBI taxonomy): Eukaryota > Viridiplantae > Streptophyta > Magnoliopsida > Solanales > Solanaceae > Capsicum > Capsicum baccatum. Next base: position 48,389,098 of record CM061551.1, on the reverse strand, counting down.
ATATATGTATTATAAGGTTTTTGAATCCTTAAAATAGTTATTACAAGAATAAACAAACAACCAATAATGATAAGCAAATCAAACGAACTTAATTCAAAATAATAATACTCATGTTCTTCGCTTCAACCCTGGAAAGAGAGCATTTGTCCACGCATAGTCATAATCATAATTACAATATTGTAATTAACAACTAAAAACATGTATGAACTAAATCAAATTAATAAAAACCTAATTATGAAGTTGTAGCAGCCCCTTGATCTCCAAAATATGTCCAAAGATATGTAAAAATGTGATACAACATGTATTTATAACATAAGGCCAAGCCAAGTCCGTGTTGGAGTCAAATTAGCTTGAACATGCATCGTAACCCTATTAATATTGAATGGATCATGCAAAACACCCTTTATTCCATAGTAATAGAGCATGCGACCCACGCTTATCACATGCTTTCACTGGAATTTGCTTCCCCAATTTTTGTTAAGTGTTAGTCCTTCCTCCTTCCATCCCTTGTCTTGTGGTGTCATTCCAATGATTTCAAAGACTATATATCATTATAATAATCTAAAAAATTATCCAACAAGAAACTACCATACGAATTTGAGGTACAAACATACAATATCCATCACGATTAATCAAAAATAAGAGCTTAGACTAGGTTGATTTCTATGATCTTTCACTTCAAGTTTCAACTCTTCACTTGACTTACTTGAAGATTGTACACTCCTGAAAACTTGTTCCACATATAATAACACATTTAAAACCATTTGTAACACAATAGAATCCAACAATATAGACTAGACAAGCAACTAGCTCAAGCTAGAACGACTAGTTTTCTCTATTGAACTCTAATTGACTCTTTGAAGTACCAACTTACTTGAAATTCACTTTGAACCTTATAAACACATGTTTTAACACTTTGATACATATTTATTTCTTTTTAAATCCATATAGCATAGAATCATCCTCAAAACAAGGCTAAAACACTCAAATAGTGACGCTAGAATGCATAAATACACCCAGCATCACCACCATACACTTAAAGCCTTATTTTTCCTCGAAAAACTCTTAAATATAATCATTGTCAACTAAGGAGACTCTACACTTCTACTAAATGCATGTTACTCAAGCTAGCACTACAATGACTACATAGAATGTATGTTACTATACTAAGCATGTTATTTGCACAATTGAAAGCTCATGAACACTACTCCAAAACATCCTAGCCTAAAGAATTGACTCACTTAGTGGAAAACTCATTCATATTTCTCAATAAAGGACATCATACAAATCACCCGCATTCATCAAATATGTGCCCTTTACAACAAGAGAGTTACCCATAATCACTCATAATTAAGCAATTCATAATATAGAATCGAAGTACGCTCACTCTCTCAAAGAATTCACAAACTACATATAATGAACCATAGGCTTACCCTTAGTGTAATGCTCTACTAATATCAGAATGTAAAGCTTAGAATCAATTAGGACTTTTTCAGGCTGTAATGTAGGCTAAGGGATGGGTAGGAACTACTTTGGCCAAAAATAGTGACTAACCTCTCTAAGCACTTTACTACACTACATTATACACTTAGAACCAATCTCCAACAACTAAATTACACTTTTTCATCTACCCATATCTTTTGTTTTTGCCCCATCTCTTTTAAGCATTTTCACAAACACTTGGTGGACGCATAGTTTACTATCATAAGAATTAATTTTTCTCTTTTTCACAATCATGAAAATATTTATAGCATAATTTATATCACATATATCAACCACACATCAATTATAAACACTAATAAATATTACCTTGGGGCATTAATTTCACCTTTTACCTCTTATTTCTCAAACTCCTTAATTAATTTTACATTAGAGCACTTAAGAGATTTTTGGATCCAATTATGGTCTATCAAAGAAGGTATTAGGCTACATATGAGGCTACCAAAGAAAAAGCTAATGGTTTAATGGGGGTTAACTAGGAATGCACAATGGTAGGAAAAATAGAAGGTATAAAACAAGGCTATCAAAAAATGCCTAAATCATCTCTTAAACTCACATTTTTTATTTTGCTTCACACACACACCAAGCAAGTTCTAGACATCACATGCAACAAGGAATATACAAAAACCTCACACGCACATGGTGCAAGTGTTTTGTCTGGTAAAAGCATGTTGAATGAGTGAATTGCTATTTTTGAGACTTCTTGGCTCAAGTTGAGACTCTTGTATTTTTTGTATGTGAGTTGAGCATGTTCCATGTGTGATGTGAGATTTTTGTCTATCCTTTGTTATATATGATGTCAAGAACTTTCCAGGTGTGTGTGCATAGCAAAATAAAGAATGTGAGTTTAGGAGATGATTTAGGCATTTCTTTGATAGCCTTGTTTTATACCTTCTATTTGTCATACCCTTTGTGCATTGTCCTAGTTAAATCCTATTGAGCCTTTAGCATTTAATTTTTTAGCCACATAAGTAGCCAAAACCCTTCTTTGATAGACCATAATTTGATCTAAAAAGATCCTAATTACTTTTATGAAAAATTAATTAAAGAGTTTGAGAAATAAGAGTGAAAAGGTAAAATTGATGCCCCAAGGTAATAGTTATTGGTGTTAATAATTAATGTGTGGTGGATGAGTGTGATAAACATTAAGCTATAAAATTACCATGGTTGTGAAAAAAAATTGATTCGTATATTACTAAATAATACTTCCACCATGTGTTTGTGAAAATTCTTAAAAGAGATAGGGCAAAATAAAAAGATATTGGTGGACAAAATGGTTTCTACCCGTCCCTTAGACTATATTACACCCTGAAAAAGACCTATTTGATCCTATTCTTGACATTCTGATATTAGTAGAGCATAACACTAAGCATAACACTAAGGGAAATCCTATGGTTCATTATGTGTAACTTGTGAATTCCTTGTAAGAGTGCGCGTAATTTGATTCTTGTACCCATTATGTTATAAATTGCACTATTGTGAGTGATTATGGGAAACTCTCTTGTTGTGAGGGGCACATGTTTGATGAATGTGGATGATTTGTATGATATCCTTGATCGAATGATAATCATGAGTTTGTCACTTAGGTGAGTCAATTCTTGAGTCTAGGATGTTTTGGAGTAGTGTTCATGAACTATCAATTGTGTAAATAACATACTTTGTGTAGAAACTTGCAGTCCGTGTAGTCATTTTAGTATTAGCTTAAGTGTATTTCATCTAGTAGAAGTGTAGCGTTACCTCAGACTTTTTATGCATAGAGTAAAGAGTTGTTCTAGGACGAACAAGAGCTTTAAGTATGGGGTGAGGAACTGAGGTGGTTATATACAATTTGGTATCATTATTCTAGCTTATTTAGCCTTATTTTGAGAGCAATTTGTGTGCTGAATGTGTTAATATTGATATAAATAAGCATTTAAGTGTCCAAATATGTGATTACAATGTTTAAAGTGTTTTTCAAAGAAGTTTGTACTTAATTGAGTCATTTAGAGTTCAACCCGGAAAACTAGTTTTACTAGCTTGATCTAGGTATGTGCCTAGTTGGTCTCGTTGGATTCTAATGCATTTAATTTTTTCCAAATATTTAAAATGTGTAATTATATGTGGAACAACTTGTTTGTAATGTCCAAATCCCAATTTGATTAAGTCTAGAGTCCGAATAATAAGTGGAAGATCATTGCGAATTTGTCTTATCTTAGCTCGTGTTTTGATTCGTCATTGAGAATATTGTGTTGTTTTGATGTCTAATATGTGGTGTGTGATATTTTAGGAGGCTTTGTGAGCTAAATATGGTGATATATTGATGATTTGAAGGAAAACAATTTATTGGAAATACACTACAAAAGGCATAGGTAAAGGATAGGACGTTCAACACTTAACTAAAATTTTGGAAGCAAATTCCAGTGAGTCAACGTGAACTCAACGCATTGCGTTGACATTACAAGTTCTACCATTTCATCGATGCACTAATTAATGCATCGCATCGCTAGTTCAATAACGACCAAAAAGTCAAGCCTTTGCCGACACGAATTTGAGTCTTTCTAACTATAATAGAATATATTACCATGCATATTTGGGAATCTTTTGGAGGGAATATTTGCCTTGAATTCCATTTAGCCGAATAATCTCACTAGGATTATTAATAGTTTATATATCTATACACAGTAACAGCAAAGAACACCTGGAAAATATTAGACAATTTGTGACGGCGGAATTGGTGGTGTTGTTACGTGTTAAGTTTATTTTTTTAATTCTTTAATTAGATTTTGAATTTTTCATATCATGTATTCAATTATTTAGATCGTGATTATGAATATTATTTGTTAAAAACCCTCTTTCCGGGGTTAAAGCCAAGAATATGAGTACTATTGTTTTAGATTAATTTCGGTTAATTTTGCTTAGCATATTTGGTTGTTTGTTTATTCTTATTTTAATTATTTTTTAGATTGATCACTTGTAAATACATATATTGTCGACCTTTTGATCTCGGGAGAAGGAATAGGGAGATAGAACATGGGAATAAACAAAGTTTGGGTTTTTATTCTTTTACAAAATAAAGAATTGAACTTAGCATCTAGGACAGGGGTGTATTTAGATGCCTTACTTGATTCAAACGTAGGATGATAGCTTTAATTATCTGAATTGGATTATTACATCCTTGCTCAATGATGTAGTTGTAATGTCCATATTAGGTAAAATATTAGAGGTTAGGAAACCATAATCATGCAATTAACCCTACGAATCAACAACCAAGATAAGCAAGTTTATGAATGAAATTCAATAATATAGTATGATTGTTTGGAGTGCTTTAACCCTGGGTTTTACTCCATTGATTATCTCAATAACTTTATTTTACACATTATTTACTTTATTTTTAATTTACAAAATTGCTTTATTACGAATCTGTTTACTTTTCTCTGTTTTCTATTACTTGTGGGTGTCGCATTTATGTTATGCCATCTTGTTCCATGATTTAATATGAATTTGTGTAGTATTCCGTGTCTTGATCTAGGGTTCTATGGAAAACAGTCTTTCTACTTCTTTAGAGGTAGAGGTATGGACTGCATACATCTTACCCTCCCCAGACCTCACTATGTAGGAATACACTGGGTTTGTTGTTATTGTTGTTGTTGTTTTAATTTACAAAATTACAAACTTTTTTTGTAGTTACTCTTTCACCAATTAAATCTAAACTGTGAAATAGAATTAAATCATTTCCAAATCAAGTCTCTATGGGATCAATACTTGGCTTTAATTAGGCCACTTTACTATTTAATAAGACCACGTACACTTGCACGTACGCTTGAACGCTATCAAAACACGAAGGGGTGGCGTATACCATGTGCACACTTTCTATTCCAATGGAATGGATAATGAGATACATCCTCTATTCCATAGGAATAGAGCATGCGATGCACGTTTATCGCACGCCTTCACTGGAATTTGTTTCCCAAATTTTGGTTAAGTGTTGGTCCTTCCTCCTTTTATCCCTTGTTTGGTGGTGTCTTTCCAATGATTTTACAGCCTCTACATCATTTACATATCAACATATTAAGATAAAAAAGGATCCTACAAGAATTCACCACATGAATTAGAGGTACAAACACATAATATCCATCACGATGAATCAAAAATAAGAGCTTAGACTAGGTTGATTTCTATGATCTTTCACTTCAAGTTTCAAATCTTCCCTTGACTCACTTAACGTTGTACACTCCTAAAAAATTATTACACACATAATAACACATTTAAAACCATTTAGAACACAATAGAATCCAACAAGATGGACTAGATAAGCAACTAGCTCACGATAGAAAGACTAGTTTTCTCTATTGAAATCTAATTGTCTCTTTGAAGTACCAACTTACCTAGAATTCACTTTGAAACTTATAAATACATGCTTTAGAACTTTGATGCACATTTATCTCATTATCAACCCATATATCATGGAATCATTCTTAAAACAAGGCTAAAAAGACTCGAATAGCGACGCTAGAATGCATAAATACACCCAACATTAGTGTCGTGTCAGCAAACCACACTTTAAATTCCAATGAATCCTCAATGTTATTTTCCAATTCTTCACTTAGGAGTCACTCTAATGCCTTCTTATCTCAAGATTAGTACAAATTTTGCTCCAAGATCCAACTCATAAAACCCTAGAAACTAAGATGAAGATGTAGGTTAATAAGTAAGATGATGAAAAATAAGCTAAAACCCTTATTTGATCCCTAATTCCTCATTTTCTAAATATTACAAAAATTCCCTTGAAACTTTTTCTCTCTACTGTGATTGACATCTTTTCTCCGTGTTTGCAACTCCCATTATCATAGTAGTCATATCGCGATCGACCTCCGGTTGACTTATCCACTGGTCATGATCGTGACCTTGTGGTAACTAACGGGCGACTCCTGGGCCTGCATTTTAGATTTTGTTCTTTTTGCTCATATTTCATCTCTTTCACCTTTTTCTTTGCTCATTTTTATAAAGTTTCCTTGCTTATCTTCTTATTTCAACTCTTATCTATAAAAATAAGCATTAACTAAAAATTGACAACAAATCAATGAAAAAGAATGATACTTTAGGCTTAAAATGTTCTAGGAAGTTGCCAAATTAATAACTTATCAGTATGCCAAGTTTTTAAAGTGAGAGTTTTGGTTGAATGTTGTGACCTTTCTTGGTCATGTTATTTTAAGTGAGGGGATCAAAGTGGATCCATAAAAGGTTATGGCGGTTAAGAAGTGTCCCATACCAACAACTCCAATCCATATTCAGAGCTTCTTAGGTTTAGTCGAGTATTATAGGAGGTTTGTTGAGAGAATTTCTTCTATCACAGTTGAAACACCCTGATTTTTGGACCTTAGAAAATTTCCTTGATTTTTGGTTTTTGGCATAATACGACTTAGGGAATGAGTCATACACTTGGGTATGGGTGGTATGGTCTAGTCATATGTTGACTAGTGTTGGTTGGTGGCGTGGATTTAGTTGTGAAAATAAGTACGTCTTGGGTGGTATGACTCATATCGGTGGATACGGATTGTTTGGTTGCTTTATTTAATCTTGGGCTTGGTAACTTAAGTTGGATCTGAGTACAACTGGCTTACTATAAGCCATAAGCCAGGGTATGAGTCATACCCAGGACTCGTATGGTAGTCAGTGTTCAAACCTCATGTAATTCTGTTATGCTTAGGGTACGATTTATGGGTACTAGTCATACACTTGGATACCACTTGGATTTGGTTGTGTCATACCTTGGACAGTGTTGGGTCCAAAATGGAAGGCCTAGAGTATGAGAGGTGGGTACCACTCATACAGGATGGGTACAACTCATAAAGGTCAGTCGTACCCTATGATGGGAATTAAATGTAGTTTAAGTGAGGGCAATCTAGATATTTTCCCACTTATCTTTGTAAGGCCCCAAAACTTATATTCCTATTGGGAGGTTATTTTTCCTAGTATTATATTCTTAAGTACTTAGAAAACACTCTTAAATTCTCTCTAGAGTTTTCGGGCAAAGGAAGCTAGGGTTTTACCTTAAGGAGTAAATTAGGGCTTGTCTTGGTGATTTCTTTCCATCATCTTCTTTGTTTAAGGCATGTTCTCTTTCCTCATTGTTAGTTCCAACTAAAGTCATGGATTTTATATAATGTTTTCATGATTTGAATGTTGTATGATTTTGGGTTTTCCAATATAATTTGGGGGTTTTGGTTATGAATGCTTGGTTATGGTTTTCTTATGCTTTAATTATGTTTTAATGGTTGTTTTGGATAATTGGGTTGCATGGAATGGTTATTGATAATGGATTTTGTTTTTTGAAATACTATGCCCCCAATATGTTTGATACAATGCCTATGATAATGATTTCACTATGTCATTAGATTTCTAAAGGAACTATTGCATGTTTTGAATTTGGTAATGGAACCCTAAATAGTTTAAATGGTTTTGGAATGGTTTGGATTTATAAACATACTTATGGGGTACAAGGAAATCCCTTATGTTAATATGGTAATGAATGTTTGTGGGGTATGGGAATCCCCCAAGCTAATTGGACAATGTGATCTAAGGGTACATGGGAATCCCTTGATAACTAAAGGTTTGGCTAAGGACAATACTTACAAGTTATAGTCGGTATGACGATACTACTACTAATAGCCTTTGTTAATAATAATGGTTTGGTTGGTTGAAAATGGTTTTAATTGGGCAATAATGGAGGGGTGTGAAAGCTAATCGTAAAGGTGGGAGTTCAATGAACAAACACTGAAAACTCATGTTTGCTGACATAAGGGGTTGGTCATGGCGACCCTTTTATGATACGCATGAGATACATAGGAATCCTTTAAGTATACTGTACATATGTACTATAAAGAGTGAAGGATACATGGGAATCCTCAACTCTTATGGTATCTTTGGTTCGTGCGGGTACACGTATCGAGGCCAATTTAGGGGGTTACACTAGACACATATAGCCCGTGGGTGGTTAAGGATGATTAAGCTCGACATACTCAGGTTAAAGGTTTGAAATGCATGCTAAACCCGATTCTCTTTCTCAGCATTATTATATATATATGTATGGTTTGTGTGCATATGGATGGTTTTACTTAGTTTTATTAAATGGATTATTTTATATTTATCCTGAGTTCATGCTAGCACCCACTAAACTATCTTTGGGAGGTTTTAACCTTACTCAATGCAGGAATCGATCATTCTAATCCTCCTACTTAGCATTTAGACATTCGGGGGTCAACTCTTGGATTAAAGTGGTTAGATTTCATCTTTCTGAAAGGCTTCATTTCATGGATGTTATTTCATACTTTGATTTATTTATGGATATTGGTTTTGGCTATGGTTGGGGGCATGTCCTAACTAGATTTTTATATTCTTTTGGGTATAGGCTTTCGTGGAACTACTAAGGGTCGGCATGGGCGAGATTGATATGGGTGTCAGCCTTAGCATTAGTATTAGTATTAGGGCCGACACAGTCTGACTGTATTTTTGGTTATTCCATCGTATTTCATTTTATGTTTATTTAATTATTAATAGAACTTATTTGGTTATGGTTGGATCTATGGATTGGTTAGTCTTAGTATAGTTAGACGGTTGGTATGGAATGGTTAGACTCGGTTAGGTCGGTCTTGGTAATATACCTATCCCAGAGTCTATAATCTGAAATATTATGATATCTTATTATATGTTCAAAATTCAACCAACATAGGGTAGACGACTGGAGTTTGGGTTGGGTGATGGGAGTAGTCTCCGATCCCGATCAGACTTAGGATGCCCATTACAATAAGGCCTCAGGTCGGGTTGGGTCAAGTTGGTATCAGAGCCGTAGGTTAATGGTTAATTGGGATTCCACAAACCCATGTCCAGTAGAGTCTCTTTTAGGGGTGTGTAGTAAGCCACACTCATAAGAGAGAGGCTACATGATATTTAGGAATATTTCACTTTTTTGGTATTTTATTTTCAAGCTTGGTGTCTAAACCTTGGAATATTCTCTAATTCTTGTTTGTTCGCTTTTCAGATCATGCCTCAATGATCTAGAACACAAGGAAATTCTTTTGTCCCATCTGGGGATGATGTTGATGGGGTATGTCCTACACCTGGAGTTCACACTCATTCTCAAGTTCTTATCCCTGATTATTATGGATTTTTCCCAATTGCTACTAGTCCTTCTCGGGGTGAGGTGACTAATGCAGAATTTTCCCAATCTATTTATGCAATTACTCAGTTTGTTACTGCTCAGGCTGAGTGGGATATGATGGTGGATTATTTGCTGAGGCCATAAAGGTTGGCCAGTTTATAAAGTTGAACCCTCCTACTTTTACTAGTGTGGAGGTATAAGAGGATTCTTAGGATTTATTTGATGAAATGGAGAAGATATTCAGGGTAATATAGGCCATAAATATGGAAGGTATAAATTTTACAGTTTATCATCTCAAAGATGTTGTATACCAATGGTATAAAGAGTGGGATAGGGATAGAGGTGATACATAGGAGTTGTCCATATAGGATACTTTCTCTAATGTTTTTCTAAATCATTTCTTTCCACAAGAGCTGAAGGAAGTGCAGATGGAGAAGTTTGTGAATCTCAAGCAAGGTAAAATATCTATTAAGGAATATTTCTTGAAGTTTTATTAGATGTCAAGGTATGCTCCTGATTTGGTGGCTGACATGAGAGAAGGAATAAGAAAATTCACTTATGGGCTATCTCGATACCTGATCCTTGAAATCAAGACTTCTTTGTTGATCAAGGATATGGATATTTCAAGGTTAGTTGTCCACATACAGTAGGTGGAGGATAAGAAGAGAAAACAAGAAAAGTTTGGAGAAAGGCAGGGTAAGAGGAGTAGGTTCTCTAAGCAGGGTGGTAATCAGCATTAGGGTGGTTGTGATAGAGTTAAATGGCCAATGAAAAAGTGGCGAAGTTCTGGTTCCTTCTCTACTACTGCACTCTTTACCTGAGGCAGTCGGGTGATAGGAGTCTGCAGGGTGGTGTTAATTTTTAGGCATAGGGTGCCCAATCTCAGGTGAGTGAGGATTAGTTGATTTCTTCATTCCCTCCTTGCCAATTTTGTAGTCTTCTTCATTAGGGATATTGTAATGAATACAGGGACAAGTGTTTTAAATATTGCCATCCAGGCCATATGCTCACAAATTTTGTGGTTGTAAGGGAGCTTCGAGAGCAGTCAAAGCTCTGGATGCTTCATGTTCTGCTTCTGCACCTAGTGGTGTGACTTTGGAGTCTGCTCTTACTTCTTGTACCAGTATAAGCCGAAATACGATGTATTTCAGCAGGAATTTGAGGAGGCATCACCTAATGTTATTACTGGTATGTTACAACCTTTTTCTCATAACATATATTGTCTGCTTGATTTGGGGTTCACTCTTTCTTATGTTACCCTATTTGTGGTTGTATGTATTGATTTTTATTTTGAGGTTGTTTCAGATCCTTTTTCTATTTCTACGCCAGAACATGACATGATTATTACTAAAAGAGTCTATAAAGGGTATGTGGTATCTGTTGGTAGCAAGCAGAACTTGGTAGATCTGTTGACCTGGACATGGTGGAGTTTGATATCATTCTGGGCATAGATTAGTCACACTCTTGTTATGCATCCTTGGATTGTAGGACCCATAAGGTTGTCTTTAGGTTCCTTGGTGAACCAGTTATAGAGTGGGAGGGTGATTCTCTATCTTCTAGGGGCAGGTTTATTTCTTAACTTAGAGATTATAGGTTAATCTCTAAAGGGTGTCTTTATCACTTGATCCAGGTTAAAGATTCTAACTCAAAAAGTCCTTCTTTTCACTCGGTTCAGATAGTAAATTTGTTTTCTAAGGTCTTTCTAGATGATTTTCCTAGTGTTTCTCTGGATAGGGAAATAGAGTTATTATTAGTATAATTCCAGACATTCGTCCAATATCTATTTTTTCTTATAGAATGGCTCTAGCTGAGTTGAGAGAACTCAAGGAGAAACTTAAGAATCTTTAGGATACGGGGTTTATTTGTCCTACTGCATCCCTGTGTGGTGCACCAGTGTTATTCGTGCGCATGAAAGATGGTTCCCTTTGGATATGCATTGACTATCAGCAGTTGAATAAGGTAATGGTCAAGATCAAGTATCCTCTTCCAAGGATAGATAATTTATTTGATCAATTGCAAGGTACCAAGTTGTTATCTAAAATAGATCTTTGGTCTGGGTATCATCAGCTTAATATTAGGGAGGAGGATAACCCTAAGACGACTTTTCATACTCGGTATGGGCACTTTAAATTCTTGGTGATGTCATTTTGTTTGACTAATGCCCTTGCTGTATTTATGGACTTGATGAATAAGGTTTTCAGGAAGTTCTTGGATCTTTCTATCATTGTGTTCATTGTTGACATTTTGTTTTATTACAAGAGTAAGGTGGATTATGCTAATCACCTCTGTGTGGTATTACAGACCTTGAAGGAACAGCAGTTGTATGTCAAGTTCTCTAAATGTGAGTTTTGGTTAACGCTATATCTTTTCTTGGTCATATTATTTCTAGTAAAGGGATCATGGTGGATCGTCAAAAGGTGGTTGTGGTTAAGAGGTGGCCTAGACCCAGGACTCCAATCGATATTTGGAGTTTCTTGGGTTTGTCTGGGTATCATCGATGGTTAATAGAAAGCTTTTCGATGATAGTTGCTCCTTTGACCAAATTGACTCATAAAAAGGTCAAGTTTTCTTGATTGAATTCTTGTTAGGGGAGTTTTGAGAAGCTTAAGAATAAGCTAACTTCGGCTCTAGTTTTGACATTACCTAAAGGTAATGAGGGGTTTGTGGTTTATTGTGATACATACAGGGTGGGGCTTGGTTATGTCTTGATGCAGCATGGGAAGGTGATTGCCTATGTTTCAGGAAGTTGAAGGTGCATGAGAAAAACTATCCTACTCACGATTTGGAGTTATTGGCGGTGGTTTTTTCTTTTAAAATTTAGCAACACTAGTATGAAGTACACATGGACATCTTTTCTGATCATAAAAGTCTTCAGTATGTGTTCACTCAAATGAAGCTAAATCTCAAGCAGAGGAGGTAGTTGGAGCTTCTCAAGGACTATAATATGAGTTTTCACTATCACCTAGGTAAGGCTAACGTTATTGTTGATGCTCTTAGCAAGTTATCTATGGGGAGTTTGGCTCATGTGGAAAAAGAAAAGCGGAAATTAGTGAAGGATATTCACCACTTGTCAAATCTTGAAGTTTTTCTCTTGGACTCCAAGGATGGTGGTATGATGGTTCAAGAAGTGGTTAGGTCATCTCTTGGTGCAGAGGTTAAGAAGAAGCAAGTTCTAGATCCTGTCTTTATGAAAATTAATAGTGATATTGGTGGACAAAAGGTGATGGAATTTGAGATCAGTGGCAATGGTACTATATGGTACCAATGAAGGTTGTGTGTTCCTGATGTCGATGGGTTACGATAAAGGATTTTGGCTGAGACACATAAATCGTGCTATGTTGTTCTTCCCAATTTGACAAAAATGTATCATGATCGTAAGGAGATATATTGGTGGAATGGTATGAAAAAGAATATGGCTGATTTCGTAGCCAAGTGCATGGTGCGTCAACAAGTTAAAGTTGAGCACATAAGGCCTGCTGAGTTGTATCAAGAAATTGATTTTCCCGAATGGAAATGGGAGGTAATCAATATGTATTTTGGTACCGGTCTTCCTTGGCCTAGGAACCAATTTGAGTTAGTTTAGGTTATTATGGATAGGATAACAAAGTTTTCTCTCTTCTTACCAGTGAGAACTACCTTTTCGGTGGGGGATTATGTGAAATTTTATCTTTAGGAGATTGTGAAGCTGCATGGCGTACCTATTTTGATTATCTATGATTGTGGCACGCAGTTTTTATCTCATTTTTGGTGATCTTTTCAGAAAGGGTTGGGTACCAAAGTTAGTCTGAGTACTGCTTTTCATCTGCAGTCACATGAATAAGCAAAAAGGATAAGTCAGATATTGGAGGATATGCTTCGGGCATGTGTGATTGATTATGGTGGAAATTGGGTTGGGCATCTGCCTTTGGTGAGTTTTCCTATAAAAATAGCTATCATTCTAGTCTTGGTATGGCCCCTTTTGAGGCATTATATAGTAGGAGGTGTAGATCTCCTATTAATTGGTTTGAGCATAGTGAGGCAGATATGTTTTGTTTGAACTTGGTTTACCAGGCCATGGAAAAAATAAAAGTGATTTGGGATAGGATTAAGGCTACCCCAAGTCGCCAAAAGTCTTATGAAGATGTAAGACATAGAGACTTGAAGTTTGAGGTTGGGGATAGGGTATTATTAAAGGTATCTCCCATGAAGGGAGTAACGCAATTTTGTAAGAAGGGAAAGTTCAGTCCCAGTATATTATTTCTTATGTAGTTTCGCGAAGGTTTGTTAATATAGCTTGTGAACTGGAGTTTCCTTCTAGTTTGAGCTCCGTTCATCTGGTATTTTAATGTTTCCATGTTAAGTAACTACATTGGTGATCCTTCTTCAATTGTTCCTTTAGAGGGGTTGGGTATCTCAGACTCTATTTTATGAAGATATCCCAATTGAGATCTTTGATAGGTAGGTTCGTTAGTTGAGAACCAAGGATGTGGCTTTGGTTAAGGTTCTATAGCAGAACCATAAGGTGGAAGAAGCTACATGGGAGGTGGAGGAGGACATAAAGTCCAAGTATCTGTATTTGTTTTCTGATCCCAGAATTTATGTGGAAGGTATGTGTTCTTCAATATATCTTTATTTTTTGAGTTTGTTAAAGAAATGATTAATATCTTTGCATCCTTGTTTGCAAACTTTATTAAAGACTGGATATATATTTGATAATGCAAATGAATCGTATATTTGTTTACCCTACCTTGTCCATCATTCGGGGATGAATGTTCCTAGCAGGGAAGACTGAAACACCTAGGTTTCTGAACCTTAGAAAATCTCTATGATTTTTGGTTTCTGGGCATGATATGACTTAGGGAATGAGTCGTACACTTGGGTACGGGTGGTATAGTCTAGTCGTATGTTGACTAGTGTTGGTTAGTGGGGTGGATTTAGGTACTAGCATGAGTATAGCTTGGGTGGTTCAAGTTGTATTGGTGGATATGGGTTATTTGGTTAGTTCATTTTATTTTGGGCTTGGTAACTTACATTGTATCTGAATACGAGTGGCTCATCATGAGCTATAAGCCAAGGTACGAGTCATACCCAAGACTCGTATAGTGGTCAGTGTTCAAACCTCCTGGGATTCTATTCTGCCAAGGGTACGGTTTATAGGTACTAGTCGTACACTTGATATAACTCGGATTTGGGTGTGTCGTACCTTGGACAATGTTGGGTCCAGAGGAAGTCCTAAGGTATGAGAGGTGGGTACCACTTGTACAGGATGGGTATAACTCATAAGGGTCAGTCGTGCCCTATGAGGGGAATTAAATGCAGTTTAAGTAAGGGCAATCTGGACATTTCCCCACTTATCCTAATAAGGCCCCACGACTTATATTCCTATTGGGAGGTTATTTCTAATAACCCTTCAGGTCATTTTCTGTGTTCTTATTTATTTTTGCCGATGAGCTTCTCCATAGCTGCCCCAAGTCATTAGTGACTTGTTGGAACCGATAGTTCGATTACCTGGCAGTTTGTTTGGTTTTTAAATCTATTTTCCTAATTTGAAGTCTTTGTTGTTTCTAATTAACCACCAAGAAAAAACTTCAGTAAAATAGCCTTAAATGTGAAATCCGACTTTGGCAACAAGTCAAAAATGTCAAAATCTATGCGGTTACATATTTTATTTGCTCAAAATAGATTTTGGATGCATCTCAAGGCATTGGCCAAAGCCCGAAACCAAGTTCCAAGCTTTAGCTATAGCCTGGCATAGAGGAAGATACCCCAACTATAGTGGGAGAGGTTCGAATGCGGTGCCATGACCGCGACCAAGCGGGGTCCGCGACAGCGCTACCTGAGGCCTTGGCAAAGCCTATTTGAAGGTTGTCTTGCCTGAAATTTAAGCCATTTTGTGCCGCCCTCTTGAGCTCTAAGCCCTAATAGAGTGAAAATTCTTCAAAGTAAGTCTTGTGGGTTGATTAGGAGCTTGAATAACCTAGTTAATCCTTTTTGCTACAAATCTAAGGTAAGATTTCTGTTAGTTTGGTATTAATTTCTTAATTTCTAGACCCAAATCCCCTTTCTTTGAGTCTTAATTGTATCCATAATTGTGATTGTTTACTCAAATTTGTTAAGGTTTATTACTCTCTAATAATAGTTGAGCAATAGGTTAGTCTCGAAAACTCATTTTTTAAAGGTGAGACCCACTTAGTGGTTTGGTATCATTTTGGACCCATGGCATAATGGTGCCATAATAGGTATTATTAATTTTGTAATGATTCTTCGATTGTGTTGTGATAGCGTGGCTCATGAAAGAAGAAGCTTCAAGAAAAGAAAAGGCAAACCTTGTTGGTTCGTGAGCTATTTGGACTTGAGGTAGTTTAATCTTACTGATAGTTAGATTTTATCTTAATTGTAGTATCATTATTGATATCTTGTGATATTGGGTGGGGTCTTAGATGATAAATGGATGATTGGTGACACTTGGTATTAGTTAATTCTCATAAGCTATTAAAAATGTAAGGTGTGATGCTTGACTATAGTCTAGAACCTTGGATAGTTCTACTTGTAGTCTCATGAATAGTATGAGAATACTTTAGTTGCTCTAGTAGAGTAGAATGATGTTGTTGACTAACCTTAAGAGTGTGTTGACCTAGACATGACTAGTTATGAATTGGCCTTAGTGTTTGGGGTGACTTAGAAAGGATACTTAAAGGAGATTTTACCTTATAGGCTTAGTAAGGATTGATAAGCCCGTATGTTATGATTAAATAACTTAGCCTAATTTTGGGTAGAAATTAGTCTGTAGAAGTGAACTTTGACATTATTTGGATCTAGTAGTGGGACTTGACCCACCCTAAGCTTGAACTATGTAATTCTTTAGTGACCTAGATACTTGCTAGACATCTAAGTTATGTTATTAAGGTTATAATGGTTAAACCCAGTTATCGGTTATGCATATGGTCGATGGTTGGATAATGTGTATGCTTAATTGATAATCTTGTTATCATGATATGGATATCCTTGGAAATTCTTTTAAATTGAATCTATGGTTATTTTATCGCTTGTCTTATTGATGAGTTTACCAAGTGAACCTCTAATTATGTTACCACTCTTGCTATGACTCAAGGTAATGACTAAGCTAATGTTTATGTGAAGGATTTTCCTTTGGGTTAGTATTGTGAAAAGTGGAAGTAAAAGGGGTATCTAGAGAGCACGCACTTGACTTATAATTGATTTGCTTATAAACATGTTAACTTGGAAAAGTGTTAATTATGTATATCATTTAGATAATCATACCCATGCATCTTCTTATATTATGTAGTGATGATTAATAGTAAAGTATGAGGTTATGTGTTACCTTATATCACTTATACTCTAGCATTATGGGTTGTAATGCCTATTGATTTGACTACATATGTATGTGTATATCATTGTCTTGAAAGATGTGTTAATGTGATGATACCCGATGAATTTGGAGGATATATTGATGTTATGATGATGCTCAGTAAATTAGGGGGATATATTGATGTTATGATGATGCCCGGTGAATTTGGAGGATATATTGATATTATGATTATGTCCGGTGAATCCGGAGGATATATTGATGTTATGATGATGCTCGGTGAATTCGGAGGATATATTGATGTTATGATTATGCCCGGTGAATTCGGAGGATATATTGATGTTATGATGATGCCCGATGAATTCGGAGGATATATTGATGTTATGATGATGCCCAGTGAATCCGAAAGAGGTAATGATGATATGATAATGTTATGTGTGGTAAGTAAATATGTGAATGCATTATTGTATGTGAGGTTATCCTGTGTGTGGCTAAACCCATTTGTGTACTTGGGACATGATGTATTCCTAGGTATATTGTTATCCATTCCTTGTCATTAATTACTAGATAAGAGGTGTGACCCTTGTTAACTCTAATTAGTAACTAGAAGTAGATTATGCCAAGTATTGGGTTAAGGCTAATTGATATGTGTAATCTTTTGTAGAACCAATGTCTCACCTAGTAAATCTACTTGACTTGGATAAATAGTTATGTTATGGAATTTCTCCTAGTAAAGTGGCTTATGTGATAACTAGTTGTCTCTAATAAATGACTATGACTTGTAGGCTAGAAGCCTAGTGAACTAATTGGTGGACCATACTTAGCTAAAATATGAAAACTAGTCCTTAAGGTTGTGACATGCTCAATGATAATAGACCTAGTATTTATGATGAGTGGTTAAGTTAACATCTTGTATGTGATGTCGTGGTGGCTTAATTGATGACTTATATAATTAGGAGGCTAACTAGAAGATGCCTTTGAGATGGGTGAATAAATAATAGTATTGGTAACTTGTAGCTTTTCTTATTTGATGATTAGTAAACTATTAAACTTGAAAACTAGTGGCTCATAGAAATGGAGGCTAGCTAATATAGGCTATACATAAAGTTTGTTAATAAGTTAGAGATTAAATAACTATATAACTATGTTATGGTATATCATCTTTGTTCTGTTAACTTGCGGTATTTATGATAATTGTAGATCTCGGTAAGAGGCCATGGAGGGAATGTACAACCCGTGGTTTTGGTGAGTTATTTGTGTAGTTGTGCCTTGATATCTTAATAGATTGATCTATTGGCGTACTCTCTAATGGTACGGGACGTTGTGACGAGTTCTTTGTTTGTTTTCCCTGAGTGTACTTGCCGGCGATATAGGACGTCATGGGAAGTTCTTTTACTTTATACTCTAATGATGGTAGTTGTGTAGATGATGGTAATTACATGATTTTTATTGTATATATGTGGCTTACTCTTCCAAAATGATTACTCATGTTGTATGAATGTTATGGTAAATGTGGATATGGAATATCGTACTATTGTTCTAGTTGATTAGTTTATCGTAGACAATGATATCAGAGAAGATCCAGGCTCTATTTGTACCTTGACTTTAAGTTATTGTCTTACTCTATATCATTCTTATATTATACTTTAGCTCAGTCAGTCGATGATGCTTACTGAATACTCATGTTTTGGTACTAATACTACACTTCTATACCTTTTTGGTACAAACCTGAGTTTTAGTTTCTTCCCTCTAATCGAGATCATGTTGTGTTAACCATCAGGAGACAGGATGAGCTTATAGAGTTCGAGTTGCCCTTTTCCCTTCTATCCTTATTCTGTCTTTTGTATTCGAGATGAATGTATAAGACTATTTAAGATGATTAGACGTTGAGTTGTAATTTCTACTGTTGAATTTAGAGATGCTCTTATACTAATACTATCAGGTCATGGGATTGATATTCAAATGCTAGTTGTTTCTTTGTAGAATGTATTTGTTGTAGTGTGTTCCCATATAGGGTCCATGTTAGACATTTCTACCAAGGTAACCCATTGTATTAGCTCTGGGTTATAGTGTTAGGTTACCTACTAGTGGGTTATGGTAGGTGCCATCATGACTATTCTATTCTTAAACACTTAGAAATCACTTTCAAATCCTCTTTAGAGTTCTTAGGCAAAGAAAGCTAGGGTTTTACCTTAAGGAGTAAATTGGGGCTTGTCTGGGTGATTTCTCTCCATCATCTTCATTGTTTAAGGGATGTTCTCATCCCTCATTGTTAGTTCCAGCTAAAGGCATGAATTTTATACAATGTTTTCATGATTTGAATGTTGTATGATTTTTGGATTTCCACTATGATTTGGGGGTTTTGGTTATAAATGCTTTGTTATGGTTTTCTTATGCTTTAATTATATTTTAATGGTGGTTTTGTATAATTGGATTGCATGGAATGGTTATTGGTAATGGATTTTTGTTTTGAAAATACTATGCCCCCAATATGTTTGATAAATGCCTGTGATAATGATTTCACTATGCATTCGGATTTCTAAAGAAACTTTTACATGGTTTGAACTTGGTAATAGAACCCTAAATGGTTTAAATGATTTTTGGAATTGTTTGGCTTAATAAGCATACTTTTAGGGAACAAGGGAATCCCGCAAGTCAATATGGTAATGAATGCTTGTGGGGTACATGGGAATTCCCCAATCTAATTAGACAATGTGATCTAAGGGTATATGGGAATCCCTTGCTCTCTAAAAGTTTTAGCTAAGGACAATACTTGCAATTTATAGTCAGTATGAAGTTACCACTACTAATAGCCTTGGTTAATAATAATGGTTTGGTTGGTTGGAAATGGTTTTAATTAGGCAATAATGGCGGGGTATGAAGCTAACCATGAAGGTGGGAGTTTAACGCATAAACATTGGAAACTCATATTTGTTGACATAAGGGGTAGGGTATGGCAACCCTTTTATGATACTCATAAGGTACATGGGAATTCTTTAAGTACACTGTACATATGTATCATGGAGAATAAAGGATATATTTGAATCTCCGACAGTTATGGTATCTCTGATTTGTGCGACTACATACATCGGGGCCCATTCAGTGGGTTACACTGGACACATATAGCCTGTGGGAAGTTAAGGACGATTAAGCTTCACATACCCAGGTTACAGGTTTTAAATACAAAATAAACCCAGTTTCTTTTCCCGATATGGCTATATATGTATATGTGAGTATGTGTGGTTTCTGTGAATATCAATGGTTTTACTAGGTTTTATTAAATGGAATTATTTTATCCTCATCCTGAGTTCATGCTAGCATTCACCCACTAACTTATCTTAAGGAAGTTGCATCCCCAGGCGATGTCGAAACCGGTTGTTCTACGCCTCATGCTTAGCATTCTGATATTTGGGAGTCATCTTTTAGATTATAGTGGTGAGCTTTCATCTTTCCGAAAGGCTCTATTTCATGGATGTTAGTTCATACTTTGATTTATTTATAGATTTTGGTTTTTGCTATGGTTGGGGGCATATCCCAACTGGATTTTGGTATTCTTTTGGTTAGAGGCTTTTATGGAACTACTATTGGTTGGCATGGAAGGGATCAGTATGGGTGTCAGCCTTAGCATTGGTATTAGTATTAGTATTGGGGCTAACACAGGCTGACTGTATTGTTGGTTGTTCTATCGTATTTCATTTTAGGATTATTTAACTATCAATGGAACTTATTTGGTTATGGTTGGATCTATGGTTTGGTTTAGCTTGGTACGGTTGGATAATTTGTATTGGACGATTGTACTTGGTTGGGTTGGTCACGATAATAGACCTGTCCCAGAGTCTGTAATCAGGAATGTTATGCTATTTTTTATGTTTGAAAGCCCATTATGACAAGGGCCTGGGATGGGTCGAGTCAGCAGCTCTGTTGACGAAGTTGATGTAGAAGAAGGGTAAGTTCTTATGGTTTGATGCTTGTGAGGGTAGTTTTGAGAAGTTAAAGTTTATGTTGACTTTGACTCCAGTTTTGACCCTGCCCGAGGGTACTAATAGTTTTGTTGTTTATTATGATGAATCCCATATGGGTATGGGTTGTGTGGTTAAAAAGCTTGGTAAGGTTGTGTCCTATGCTTTAGGCAGCTAAAAGTTTATGACAGAAATTACCTGACTCATGATTTAGAGTTGGTGGTTGTGGTGTTTGCCTTGAAGATTTGGTGCCATTACTTGTATGAGGTACATGTTGAAATATATTCCGATCATAAGAGGTTGCAGTATGTGCTTACTCAAAAGGAGATGAATATCAGGTAGAGGAGATGGATTGAGTTGCTTAAGGACTATGATATGAGTCTTCATTATCATCTAAGTAAAGCTAGTATGGTTATTGATGCTCTTAGCAGGTTGTCCATAGAGAGCTTATGTTATGTGGATGAGGAAAAGTGGGGATTGGTAAAGGATATTTACCGATTGGATAATCTTGGAATTTGTCTTTTGGATTTTAAGGATGTAGGTGTGATTGTACAAGGGGTAGTAAAGTTATCTCTTGGTGCAGAGGTGTAGAAGAAATAGTTTTTGGATTCTATCTTGATGCAGATTAAGGTTGATGTGGGTCAGCAAAATGTTATGGATTTTGAGATTGGTGGTAATGGTATCTTGAGGTACCAAGGTAGATTGGTTGTTCTGGATGTTGATGGTCTGCGAGAAATGATTTCGGTTGAGGTTCATAAGTCGAGATACACAGTTCATCCTGGTTCAACGAAGATGTATCATGACTTGAAGAAGATCTATTAGTGGAACAGCATGAAGAGAGATGTGGCCAACTTTGTGGTTAAGTGTATGGTTTGTCAGCAGGTGAAGGTCGAACACTTGAGACCTGGTGGGTTGTCTCAAGAGATTGAGTTGCTCACGTGGAAATGGGAAGTGATCAATATGGAATTTGTGGTAGGTCTTCTACGGTCTTGGAATCAGTATATTCAATTTTGGTCAATGTGGAAAAGATGACTAAATTTCCTTACTTCATGCCTATGAGAACTAACTATTCTGGAGAGGATTACACTAAGCTTCATTCAGAAGATCATCAAGTCACATGGTGTTCCAGTTTCCATCATGTCAGACAGAGGTATGCAGTTTTCATCTTACTTTTGTCCTTTATTTCAAAAAGGTTTTACGGCTAAGTTAAACCTTAGAACTGATTTCCACCCTCATACGGATTGACAAGCGGAGAGGACTATTCTGACCTTAGAGGATATGCTAAGATCCTACGTGATTGATTTTGGTGGTAGTTTGGTGGACCATTTTCCTTTCATTGAGTTTGCATATAATAATAGTTATCAGTCTAGTATTGGGATGGCTTCTTTTAAAGATCTTAATGGTAGGAGGTGTAGATCTCCTATTGGGTAGTTTGAGGCTGATGAGACTAGGTTTTTTGGTCCTAATTTGGTTCACCAAGCTATGGAGAAGGTGAAGGTAATTAGGGATAGGCTTAAGACTACTCAGAGTCGGTAAAATCCCTATCAGATGTGATGCAAAGAGAGTTTGAGTTTGATGTGGGTGATTAGGTATTCTTGAAGTTGTCTCCCATAAAGGGAGTAACGATATTTTGGAAGAAGGGGAAACTCAGTTCCCGTTATTTTGGCCCGTACTTGATCTTAAGAATGTCACTTTTGAATTGCATTTGCCTTCAAGTTTGGGTTCTATTCATTCGGTGTTGTTTGTTTCGATGTTGAAGAAGTGTGTGGGCTATCCTTCTTTAATAGTGCCTATTGAGAGCATTGGTATTTTGAGTTCCTTGTCATATGAGGAAGTCCGGTGGAGATTTTGGATAGGCAAGTCCGTCATTTGAGGACTAAGGATGTGGCTTCGGTGAAAATCCTTTGGAGGAACCAAAAGATAGAAGAAGCTACTTGGGAAGCTGAAGAGAATACGAAGGCTAAGTACCCATTGTTGTTCCATGTGTCGGGCGAAGAAGCTTAAGGTATGACTTTCGTTCTCCTATTTTTACCTTCTGAGTTCGTCATTTGATTCTGGTGTATTCTTGCAATCCTCGTGCTAAAAGTGTCCTAACTCATCATTCAAGGACGAATGATCCCAAGGGGGGATAATGTAAGGCCCTCAAATTTTGGACATTTTATTTCTGGCCTTCCAATGTTTGAAACATTGATATTGACTTAAATTGTGCATAGGGGTTTTAATAAGGAATCTTGAGAGAGTTTCAGAACTTTCGGGAGGGTATCAGTGTCATTTTGGAATTCCGAGGCAATAAGCCTCACAATTTTTGGTGTACCACAAAGAATAGCCTTTGGGATTTCAACGTAGCATGGAGGTAGTGTGCCTTCGCGATAGCGCCATGTCACGAAAAATAATACCTGCGATAAGAAGCGTGGCACGGAGGATAGCCTCCGCAATAAGGTCATGCCACACTGATATTTAAAATTCGTGCAGTCTTTGTTTTATTTACTTAGGATGAGAGGCTTTTGGGTCCTTTCACCCTAGTACGGCCCATAAACATAAAATAAGTTTATTTTAATCAGTTTTCAAATATCAATCGCTCTCTTGCACTCTCAAACTCAAAACCCAAGAAAAACTTAAAGGTTTCACTATGCATTCATCTTCTCAGTTCCAAGCTTCAAATTGCTTTCAAATTCTTGTGTATCTAAGGCATGTATCTCTTTCCTAAAACTTGTTTTGCTAAAAGCATGTGTTTAAACTTGTTATCCATGTGATTAATTGTTGGTTTTGAATTTGGCTTGAGGACTTTTGGATGTTATTGGTTGAATTGCTTTTCCTTAGTTTCTATTGATCATTCATGCTTTGAATTGATAGTTTTTTAACTAATTGGGTGCATGGGTATGTGAATTGGAATGAGGGTCATGGATTCTCCCAACTTTATGGATTTTGGTAATTGAATTGGTAATTACCTCAACCTAACCTTTTGAAATTGGCTTTGAAACATGAATATATGCATATTGAAACTAAATTTAAACTATAGCATTGTATAAAAGGCTAATGGAGTACAAATGGATTTGAAAGGCCTTTATGGACATGACTCAATTTTAATTTGACCATGGGGGTCGTGGATTCCCAAGTTGATGGTCAATGGAAATGGCATTATGATATTAGCTTGCAAGCAAAATTGGTATGGCGATACTAATGGTATGTGACTTAATGGATGGTCCTTGGTTTAATAAACGGGAATTTATAAATGTTTTAATTGGTATAAAGGGTTTTTTGTAGCTTGTCGTGGAAGTTGGAGGTCCTTCTGGGACCGATACTGGAAACTAAATTTGCCAACGTGGAGGACTTTATGACCGTGTGTATAGTTTACACCCTATATATATTTTGGAATAGTGGGGGTCATGGATTTCTTAGACCTTTCTCAGATTTTCATGATTCGTGCAGCTAACACGTACTAGGCCCAACCAGCAAGGAGGGGTCTTGCCCTAACTATCAAGGGGAGCTAGACCCATATAGCCCGTGGGGTTTTTTATAACAGTTAAGCAATACAGTCCAAGTTAATGTTTTAAACTTCATGCTAAAACATGTTCCTTATCCCGGCATGTTATATATATGTGTGTGTGTGTGTGTCATATTATATGCATATGATTTTGGACTAAATTTGATCATGGCATTATTTTATCCCTTCCCTTAGTTACATGCTAGCTCTCACCTTGCTAACTGTCCCCGAACGTTGTATCCCCGTGCGATGCAGATTCTGAAGACACTTCTGCTTTCTTACACAGTGATAGGTTATTTCTGGAACGTTCATAAGCTATCTGGAAATGGTGATCCTCCTTCTTTCAGAAGGCCTGTTACTTCATAGTTTTATTTATGTCTAGACTATTGTTGGATTCCTCTTTTGGCTATCATCAGAGGTATGTCCCAACTTAGGTTTTTCTTTGGCTATTAGAGGCTTCGTGGATTTTTATGGATTGTGATTATTGTTGGAAATCTTAATTTTCTTTAAGCCATTTGTTTTTCTTACTCTGTCTATTTCGATTGGTTCCACTGTCATATATATATATATATATATATATATATTATGTTCAGATTAGCTAGGCAAAGAAGGTGGTATCCAGTCCTTGGCGGACTCAAATATTCACTACAACTAGGCCCTAGTTAGGGTCGTGACACCAAACTTCAACTCATTTGTATTTCTTCAAATTGTTCAAGCCATTTTCATGGGAATTTCAATTCTCAACGACCATGGACAGTGAAACTTCTCTAGGTTTCAACAGCAAAACAATAAACCAATGATTTTGTCCTGAAGAACAACGTGACTAATATATTATTGGGCAAAATCATTTAATTCTTATAACCAATTCAATGCTACAAACATTTGACGCAATATACTTAGATGTTTAACATAATTGACAAGCATGAACAAATTAAGCACCAAACATCCAATTTCCACAGTTTAAACTTTAATTTCATAAACCCTAAATACCCAAATCTAAAATTCTTTATACTCATTTAAACCCATTAAATCCAATGACAAAAACAAATTACACACAAGAAACACAAAGACTACCAACAAAGCAACAAATTAATATTCAAAGAGAAAATCAAACCTTAACATTCAAATCTAGCGAGAAATCAATAAGGAAGCGAAGGGAAGGGAACAGTGGTTTGCAATTCCAGTGAGTACGAAGGTAACAGTGGTAGTGCTCGTGCTGTAATATGAATTGGAAGATAAATTGAGCATGGGTATATATGTTTGTTGAGTGAACAAAGTGAATAAAAAGAGGAAAATAGAGAATGAAAAGAGTTTTGAATAACACCAAGGGTCAAAAGAAATTGAAAAGTTAAGGGTCAATGAAAGTCAAACCATCAACTTTTAATATGTGGCCCATTTTATTGATATGCTTACCATCACTGAAGATGTTGGCGATATGCAAAATTTTCAATCTATCATCGATTCTAACAGTATGCATTCCTTGGAATTCCTTTATGGAAAACCAATTTGGAGATGGGGTAACCCATCACCAAAATCATTGGTGATACTCCAAAACTTGAATTGAATTACCAAAATGCACAGTTGATTGACCTTGGAAAGTCAATTTTTATAATGGATTTTGGAAATACAATTTTCCTTATCTTTCTACCTTTGTTATTAGATCACATAACACATGGAGAGAGACTTTATGTCCACCTTGATACCTCGTGTGTGCCACGATGTACCTTGTTTCATGATTTGATCTAACAACCCTGAGAAAAATCCAAAAGTTTGATTTATCAATAACCTACCATGCCAATTTGTCCTCAACCGTCTTATTAAATTGATCCAAAGCCCTATAGAATATTTGGAGTAATAATTTATCCAACAACTCATGGTTTGGACAATGAAACAATTTTTTTTGTGAATCTTAACCATGCTTTAGCAATGGTTCACCACTTGCTCCCTGGAAGTTTGTGATTCCATCTCTCAATTGTTGTATGCGGGGTGGAGGGAAAAATAAATCAAGAAACGTTTCTGTCAATTCCACCGAAGATATCATAGATCCCTTGGAAAATTCATACAACCATAACATAACTTCACCCATCAAAGAAAATAGGAACATCAAACAGATGTTATCTTGTGGAATCTTAGCAATATCAAATTGGTTTCAAACATCTATAAAAAATTTCAAATGAACTTTGCATCCTCATGAGAATGTCGTTTAGGTCGTCCCTTTATTTAGAGTAAGTAAAGCATAACAATTGCGACATGGAAGACCAAATTGCCCATTGTGCATGGTGTGTGAATTGCACTTGCCCTTCCAGCATCTCCTAGCGAATATGGTTGCTAACAATATAACCCAACTTGGATTTACGGTCAATTCCATATAGAATAAAGGTGATAGATTCACCTTTGAGTGACACCATTGACTAGGTGTTTGCTAGTAATGCTTAAAGTAATGCAATAAAGTAAAATAAGTCATTTGTTCAAATGTTGGTATATTTCATTTTGTTAACTGCATGATTGGTTTATAAAAGTGAGTTTTTAGAGTTTGTAATCAAGATTCAAAAGTACTCGAGGTTATGTTTTCATGAGAGTGAATACATGTATGGGTAATTGGATATTTGCCAAAGTTTGAATAATAATTATGGGTAGGTTACGTCCTAGGTTTTAATGTCAATATTTCAATAAAATATTAAACATCACAACTGGCTTATTTCAAATATCTCACAAGAGGTATGTTGCAACCAATATACAACTAGGATTTAGTAGTCTTATGTCTAAGATCGACTATTGATTGATTGATATCAAGTCATAGTTGACCACTAATCCTTACCCTTGTCCCCTTTGTCAGGGATGGTAAGAGATTTAGGGTTAACTAGAGTTTGCAACCTCTAATGATAAGTTAATAACACAAACTAAAATTTAAGCCTATACCAAATAATCAATTCAAATAAAAAATACCATACAATAATCAGTATTCATTCATACATAACCCCAAGATGGAAATTTAGCTACTCATAACAAGATAAGAGAAATATTCTCATATCTTCATTAAGATCCTACATAGAAACCCAAGAATTCTAAATTCAAAGAAAAAAGTCAATACAAAATAACTAAAATTCACTCTAGGATTTCAATTACAAAATCTTAAATCTCAAAATTGACAAGAATATGGTTTCTAGATGTCTAAAAGGTTGAAATAGCTTCAGTAAAAATGGGCTTCATAATTACAAGGAATCCCACCACATCCAAATCGCTGAAAGGATAGCCCGTCACTTAACCATTCTATGATGCATTAAAATGCTTGTGACCCACCAACTTGGCATTAACTATGAGCTTCAGGGGTTGGCCTTTGAATATTTTGGTGATGGATCTTGGGTTCATCAATCTGTTCAGAAATACGTTGAATTTTTCTTCTTCATCGTTGATGCAATCCCATATTCGGTGATATGTTATTTTTTGGCAATAGACCAATCATCCTCTGCGATGCTATTTTGTGCATTTAGCTCCATTCTTCTAGTATTTTTGTTCTTTTTACTCTTTCAACCTTCTCTTGGACTTAACCCTAAAAATGAACCAAATTAACATTAAAAATAACTCAAATTGGCATTAAGGACTTGATTCCTACCAATTTGGTCCAAATGAGTCAAAATTTATCAACTAATCAATACAGCAACCCCCTACCAGGTGGTACTTGGAAAAATTCAAATTCTTTGTTAAGAAAGAACCTATAGGGTAGCCCATATTTTCCTTTTTTCCATTTATAACCTTGTTTGTATGTTATATCATGAGTGCAGGAAGATTAATACATTGAAATGATGACACTATCTCTATGAAAAACATGTCCACTTTAGTACACCATTTCTTGTTTGATCAGGTGAGAAAGACCTTGTTGACAAACTCAAACACGAGTTGATACTCATATTTCATTTGCTTTTTATGAAGATGATCAGACTTATCTTTTTCTAACTTGCTCGCAATTACTAGGAATTTTTTTGAGTTAGTCCTTTTTACAGTGGAATATATCCCATCAGTAGGCACCTTTAAATTTTCACTAAGTACTTTTTTATCCTTATAAATTTTCGTTCCTTGAAGATGAGAGATCACACTATTGTTTACATATAGTACTTCATGACAACATATAATTCCATAACATACCCAACATGAAGATCAGGGAAAGGTTGATCAAACAAATAAAGCCATTTCTAAAATTTTACCATTGACACCAGGTCCTTAATTCCAGGTATCTCAAAAATATATAGATTAAACACCCCTCCAAAAAAAACAATTTGTTGCCTTATAACTTCTTTGATTTTTTAATGGGTTGGTTACTTGACCTGTTTCTTTAATTTCTAAACTATTACTTTAGTACTAGGTCCCTCTTTGTTTGAGTTATCGTTCTTCTTTATCCTTTCCAACTAGGGGGCTACTTTGGATTGGCCTGTTCATCAACACCCCTTCCTCTCAGAGTACCTACTCTATTTTTCTTCCAAGTTGGTTTGGACATTGTCCTAACATGTATTTTGGCTACACTAGTAGTCACATCATCATCCACGTCTTCAATTTACTTTTTCTCATTAATATTTACCACATTTTGTGGTAGAACATCATCGACCACAAATGTTCCTTTTTTTTCTCCTCTTTTGAACTATCTAAGTCTTGTTTACTTTTAAGGCATCATCCGTGAATTTTTTTGTTACCTTTAGTGGTGTAAATTCCACTAGGAGCTGGTCCCTTGAATTCCTACAACTCATTCATCCTAACTTTTAAAGTTGGTTTGATCACTTTCCAAATTAGAGTCATCTCTAAGGGAAGCAACATGGGATATTTTAGTTCCATCATACTTAGAAGAACTATCAAAAGTCCCAAGAATTTGGGAAATACTATAGGATTCACCCACTAACTCGGACACATCATCGGCAACATCATTTTTTCCATTATAGCAATAAGTTGAGCACTTGCATCTAATATGTTCAAAAAAATTCCTTTCTCCCTAGGTAGTCCTCTTGTACATGGTGTTTCAATGGTTTCCTCAAACATCATGGCATACTTTAAATGAATATTCAACTCTGAACTTTGACTATGAGTGATTGCAACACTAGATACCTAATTTAGGTCCTTTAATATAGAAGGAGTTTCCTTCTTAGAAGACACATCTAT
This sequence comes from Capsicum baccatum var. pendulum, assembly GCA_030864225.1. NCBI lineage: Eukaryota > Viridiplantae > Streptophyta > Magnoliopsida > Solanales > Solanaceae > Capsicum > Capsicum baccatum. Next base: position 48,359,567 of record CM061551.1, on the reverse strand, counting down.
ACTTTCTTGCATTTATACAGGAATTTTTTTCATAGAGGAATTTTCTATAAAACTCCACAAAAGTTTCTAGATTGGAGCCTCAATAGCCTTATATGAGATATTTATAGAATCTTTCTAAGGAGAAAATTGAGAAGGAAATTAGCTCCAGAGTTACCATAAAAGGGTTTCATAACTCTTCAATTAATGGGGTTATTTTTATTTGAATGGTGGATGCATGAGTCTGAATTTCCAATGAGGACTTTGAAGGACTTGAATAAAAATTTAGTTGAGATGTTTTTTATGAAAGAGAATTTAAACTTAGATATATAAGGGTAATTTAGGAAGAGAGTGGGAATAAAGGATGTTTGAAGGTGTCTGGAAGGGTTTTTGGGTTTTAAATAAAAGAGAATAAATGATTAGGATTTAATAAAAAGAGGGAGTTAAATAACATGTCGCATGAAAAATAGAGATGAAGTTTGATATTCTTCTGATATGCTAATGTTACTAATAGGCAAGAATAGAGATAGTTGACATGGTTATGCTAGTTTTAATTTGAAAGTTTCCATAGTAATGAAGACTATACATTTAGAGAAACCAGATCCCTTAATAAAGTCTCTATGTCTGCCATGTATTTCTCTTATCCTTCTTTCACTTCATGCTAATCCTTCTCAACCGTGAGTGCATACCAACAGGGGTATGAAACAAGTTATAACTAATCAAGTATACTATTGTTTAGCTACCTTCAATCAATGTTTTAGCGAAAATAGGATATATCCAAGTAATTGAGGGGTTATTTGAGCTTTATTAAATCAAACTTAAGATAATTCTTTTGGAATAAGTATCTGCTTAGTGACGTAGTGAAAATGCCAACAATTTGATCTTCTGTGTTTTAACCCTTTATATAAATAACGCTTTTCTCCATATTAACTCTTAGAAAGTGGATTGTACTCAATTTTAAGCCATACTAAGTTCCTGTGAGGGACCTTGATTTAAGGTTGGTTCCTAGATGCCAACTATTGGTTCTACTTCAATGCTCATATTAGTTGGATCAATAGGACTTCCATCATTAGTATATTCTTCTTGAGTGTGTAGTAGTTCTTTTTAAATCAGCATGATCATGTAGAGAACTTTATTTACTTTGTCACACATCTAGGAAACATTGAGCATTTGTACGTCAACCATTTACATAGTATAATTCTTTAATTTCATGAGAGAATGTTTTGCCATTTTTGTATTTCCAAGGGAGACATTTTCCCCTTAATATGCCTTGAGTGAGAGAAAATATGTTATTCTACATTTATATACTTCATGCAACTGTTCTGTATAAATATGTATTGACTACTTTATATCAATGTACCCTCCTTAATATGTTATTTGTTGAGTTTTGAAACCTATTTCACCTTCCCAAAAAGGAGATAGAGGAAGAATCAGACTCTTCTTTGTCCAGGTTAACAACCTGATCCTTTTGGGAATGGGATTGGTACCCATGAGTTCTCTGCAACTTCACTATCCCTTCTATGTTCCTCTTCAGTAGATAATTTTATTGTGTATGTATCTTTGAAAATCCCATTCTTACCATAATGAGTACATAACTAGTTGTCTGAATCTGAACCATACTTGCTACGGAAGTAGTAGGAGACATTTTCCTTTTGAAAACCAGGACCATCACCATTGATAGATCTCAGATTAAACTAACTAAGACTTATGAAAATTTAGACCATTTGAGGGATTTTTCAAAATATTCTTTTATTTTGACCATGTCCCTCTCTAGTTCCATTTTCTCTCAATAGAGATTATGAGGTCTAGTTAGACTTATTCAATTATTATTTCATTTAAAGAAATAGGTTACAACCTTCATTTTTTCCATTGACATTAGGTTGAGATAGAACTATTAGATTTTCAAGAAGCTGATCATTTTTTAATGATACAAGAGCACACTTTTCTTTTAATTTAGCTTGTTGAATTAGAATAGTCGTTTTCTCATTTTTCATATTTAGCCAGAATTTTTTCTAAAATTCCAATTCATTAGTAAGATCACAAAAAACATTAATTAACACATTAGCTAGGGATGTTAGTTTCTTCACAGAATAGTCCTTAAGATTTTTCTTGATATCTGAGAGGGCTACTTCTTATTATCTTCACGATCTAATTTAGTGACAATCACATGCTCTTCATCTGGAGCTACTTTTATCGAGTAGATTCTTGCACTTTCTTCTTTTAAATCACTAAAAGAATCTCCCTATATCACCTCTTTCATCTTTGCGGCTTTATTGATTCTCTTCTTTATGTTCTTATCGGGGACTTGGTTTATTCTTCCTTTCTTTTCATAATTTCACCTTAGATTTTTAGATTCTTGAGTAGCTTTTAATTTTCATGATATTTTATGAATAATATCCAAGAGTTTACCAGATTTCCTTGGCAGTCTCACAATAAGAGTCTCAAGTGTATTTATCGGGCGTATGTTGCATATAAAAGTCTTTTTGCTTTGAAGTTATTTTCAGCTGCCTTTTTATTCATGTCATTGTTTTCTCTCCTTGACTTCTTCCATCTGTTATAGTCTTTATAGGAAGGTGAGGACCATCACAAATGATATGTCATAGGTCACAGTCCTCTAATATACCAAAATCATGCACTATCATCTTCCATAACAATTAATGTTGTCCATTGAATGTGGGGGTCTGTTAATTGAATTTCTATCCTCAAGGTATGGTAAAGCATCCATCAATGTATGATCCTTCCTAGTTGTTAGCCTCTTACGGATAATACTACTCAAATATTAGATATTTATGATACTTCACCATAAGACAGGGACCTGAGCAAGTACCAAGTCCTAGCAATCTCAAGAAAAAATAATAATGTGAATGGAAATATCGTGTAGTAAACTAAAATACGAAGGGATTTAACATGAAAAGGCCTTGATCAAGGGATTAAAAACCATGAACTACTCTAGTATAATTTCATCAATGCTTCAATAAACTCCAAGTAACCTTTGATTACAACCTGTGAACTAAATTTCTATTTTACCAACCTTGGAATAACTCTATTGCAATACAAACTCACAATCACTCTACTGTGAGGACTAATAATTTGCAATTTTTCACTTATTTATATCTTTTTTGTTATGATTTTGTATCAATACTACAATTATCCTTTAAATGATGCTTATTTTAAATTTTGAGGTTTAAAAGAAATGTAATACCCTATATGTTTCTAAGCTAGGAAGTGAATAAGTATTCCTACGTATGAAATCTCCTATCCTGTGACTCATACTTGAGTACATGACTTAAAATTAATATCCTAGTGATAGGATAGCTTATGATGCATTAAGCATGTTCATATGAGTCACTTAAGGTAATACAAGCTAAGAATTTTTGAATCCATCAAGTTTTAGTGTTTGATTTTGCAAGGGTCATATTTGAATGAGTATAACTCGATGTTAATGTGGTATTTTGGATTATTTAGACCCACCAAATTGTAGACAATCGAATTAGCTTTCCAATGATACAAATTTTTCCTTTATCCAATACCCAAGCAAAAAGTTATGCCCATTTTCGTGAGAGACAGTAAGGATAGGCAATTGGTTAGGCGCCGCCAACCCAAACATAGGCGATTGGTTAGGCGCCGCCCAACCTATCTTAGGCAATCACTTGGGCGCCGCCTAAGTCAGTTTTAGGTGCCAAAAACACTCTGTTTTTAGTTATTTTAAGGGTAATTAAGTCTTTTAACACTCCTTACACGTCCCTAAACTTAACCCTACGAAATATATAGGTTTTAAACATATTACAACCCTCTTATCATCTCAAAGCTCATCATCCAAGCGCACTAAAAGAGAAAAAAAAAACTAGGGTTGCGTAACTAAGCTTGAAGATCCAATTTCAAGGAAATTCCTCCGTCAATCATCAAGAATCTTCCTTCTAAGGTATGTGTTGTATTAATTTATGGATCTCTTTCATCCATAAAGCTCAAAAACCCTCTTTTTCATTATAAATTATGATTTCTATATTGTTGGCTATTGATAATCATGTTGTTGATATTGGGTGATTCTCAAGATGGAATCTTTACATGTTTTTATGAATTCATGATATCATATGAGTTGGAAATATGTAAATTTGGTTGTTCATGATGTATAATTTGATGATTTCACCTATGCTTAAGATGTGCATGTAAGGTGTTTGATAAAATTCCTAAGAAACTAGAAATTATGTAATATAGATAAGTTGTGACTAAGTGAAGGATTCATGACATGCCCTTACGTTCCAATGACTTCTATGTTGATAATGTACCTTGTAAATGTTGTTGGAATACTCATGAACTATTATTATGAGATTATTCTATGTTTACTTGCAAATCCTACTTATAAACAAGATGTAGGATAACCATGCAATCCACATGAACTTCCATGCTATTGGTATGTGTTTCCAATATGATTATGCAATGAACATGATATTAAGATTGTGCAAGTACTTCCATGTGATATGAAATCCTTTCCATGAAATACATTGTTCATAACCATGCTTAGTATGAGATCCCTACTTATGATATTATAAATTATGGACTCTACTCTTATGAACAAGTCAGTCATGTGTGTCAGTTTCCTTCCATCGAGTCCTGGGGGTACTTGTACCCAAAAAGTATAGCTGTGTGCCTAGATCCATGTCATGTTTCACGATATCTAAACTCAAGCTATGATTCCATAGACTTCAGTCAGTCATGTGACTAAGGAAAACCTCATGATCTTAGTCAGTTGTTAGATATCAGTAACATTCCGCCAGTCAACGGAATTCAGTAAGATTAAGTCATGCACAGTCAGTTATTCATGTCCAAACCCTCCAGATGAGAGTAGAGTTTAGCACCAAGTGAACCCAAGGATGGGAACTCACCCGCCAGTTCAGGGTGTAATTCTTAGTAGTCCTTCTTGTGTTCCAGAACTACGTAGCCAGCGTAGGTTGAGACATCCTAACCTATCAGATTAGTGTTGATGAGGTGGATTAACCCGTCTATTTAGGGGTCCCACCTTTCTCATTGAGTACCTGCCAGATAAGGGTCACTCACAGGTTGTCCTTACTCGTGGCACGGTATTGACACGCCTTCAGTCGAGGCAGAGATTGGACCCCAGCCTAGCCATAATAGCATACATAAGGCATGTTGGTTAAACACTACTTCCCACAGTTTCAGTATCAGTCTCAATAAAAGAACTCAGGGCATTCTTCAGATTTCAGTATGTACAAGACTGTCGGATACAGTCGTCTATGTTATCAGTTTTAGTATCAGTCGTGACAGTTATCAGTAAACCATGTATTAGCTTACAGGTCATGTTATCACGTATTTATGGTCCCAGTTTTTATATATGTGTGTTTACACTCCCACATTCATATTAGTCAGTCAGTGTTGTTCATGCATAAAACCCAAGCCTACCATTCTTGTATACTCAGTACTCTAATTGTACTGACGCATTTGCACTATGGTGCTCTCTTTTCATGTTACACCATAGGTTCCGAGACATGAGCTCCAGCCCAGCAGTAACGGTAGCATTCCAGTCGCAGAGACACAGTGAGTCCTCATTGATTTGAGGATAATATGATCTGATACATTTATTTATTTCTTTAGTTCAATTTTACGGAGTTAGTTGGAGAAATGTTCCTTCAACTCCTTATTCAGATAGTTTAGAGGCTTTCAGATTTATGTTCAGATTTACGTTCAGATTGAGTTGTTTTGGGTATTTTCACCCACATGTTGTATTCAGTTAAACCTTATGGCCTTACAATTCTATGTATTCCATATTATTATATCATAATTTGTAGTATACAGGTACAGATATCAGTCATGGGTTAGCTTGTAGTCCCTTGGGGTCATGAGCACCGTGTAGCATTCCGGTTCAGTAAATCGGGGTGTTACAAACTTGGTATCAGAGCCTAAGATTCAATAGAGTCCTAGGAAGTTTGAAAGCCGCATCTAGTATAGTCTTGTACATGTGTGTGTTGCGCACCACATTTATGTGCAGGAGGCTATAAGACGTTTTAGGAACAGTCCTGTTTCGTCATTATTCATTTCATGCTAGTGAGCATAATCACAAGTTAAATTCTCAGTCTAATTTATTCTTCTCTTAGTCCAGACTATGGCCCCAAAGAAAAGAAACCATCCAGCTCCTCAGCCCGAAGATCCTTTGGGGCGAACATGTTTCCCATGCGGAGTTTAGAGCCACATTTACCATACTTTCTTAGTCCATGGCTGCACAGAATGAATGGCCACCAGTCATTTCGTCTAATCCAGTGGTCAATCCCAAAGGAGCTAGGGTTCAGGACTTCACCCGGATGAACCCTCTATCTTTCCGTAGGTCTATGTCTGATGAGGACCCTCAAGAGTTCATTGACCAAGTCTAGAAGGTCATTGACATCATGGGTGTTACTTCTATTGAGAGTGCTGATTTAGCCGCCTACCAGTTACAGGACGTTGCTCATGATTTGTACAAACAGTGGAAGTCTGAGAGGTTAGATGACATAGGCCCTATCGAGTGGAAGGAATTTGTCACGACCTTCTTAGACAGATTCTTTCCCCAAGATTTGAGGAAAGCCAAAGTTCTTGAGTTCATCAACCTCAAGCAGGGGAATATGACGGTTAGGGAGTATTCTCTCAGATTTACTCAGTTATCCAGGTATGCTCCTCATGTGGTTGCAGACAATAGAGCTAAGATGAGCAAGTTCATTCATGGGTCAACTTATTTCCTACCTTCGGGCAAGGAAAATGATTTCTAAGGGGTGTGTGTATCATCTTATGCATGTTAAAGATTCCAATTCTGAATCTCCCATCCTCAAAATAGTCCCAGTTGTTAATGAATACTCAGATGTCTTTCTCGAAAATCTTCCAGGCATTTCTCCTGAAAGGGAAGTAGACTTCGGCATAGACCTTCTTCCAAATACTCAACCTATTTCTATTCTGCCATACAGAATGGCACCAGCAGAACTCAAGAAACTAAAAGATCAATTGAAGGATCTCTTAGATAAGGGATTTATCAGACCCAGCATTTCCCCATGGGGTGCTCCAGTATTATTCGTGCGCAAGAAAGTCGGTTCTTTACCATCAACTCAACAAGGTCACGATCAAGAACAGATATCCTCTTCCCAGGATTGATAATCTATTCGACCAACTTCAGGGTGCCAGTTACTTCTCCAAGATAGACCTCAGATCAGGTTATCATCATCAACTCAGAGTTAGAGAATGTGACATTTCGAAGACAACTTTCCGTACTCGGTATGGTCACTTTGAATTTTTAGTCATGTCATTTGGTCTTACCAATTCCCCTGCATATTTTATCGATTTGATGAACCATGTGTTCAAGTAGTACTTGGACATGTTTGTCATAGTCTTCATAGATGATACTAGTTTATTCTCGCACAGAGTGTGATCATGCAGACCATCTCAAGATTGTTCTTCAGACTCTCAGGGATCACCAATTATTCACTAAGTTCAGCAAGTGTGAATTTTGGCTAAGATCAGTAGCAATCCTTGGCCATACTGTTTTCGATGATGGCATTAGAGTAGATCCTCAGAAAACTGAGGCAGTAAGAAACTGGCCCAGACCCGTATCTCCATCAAATATTAGGAGTTTCTTATATTTGGCTGGCTATTACAGATGGTTTGTCGACGAATTTTCTTGTATTGTATCTCCCATGTCTAGATTGAATCAGAAGATGATTAAGTTTCAGTGGTCAGATTCATGCGAGAAGAGATTTCAAGAGTTGAAGACTCGACTCATCTCTGCTCTAGTTCTCGTTATTCCAGATGGTTCAGATGGTTTTGTAGTCTATTATGATGCATCCAGAGTGGGTTTAGGTTTTGTCCTCATATAGCATGGTAAGGTCATAACCTACGCCTCCAGACAGTTAAAGCCACATAAGAAGAATTATCCTACTCATGATCTTGAGTTAGCAGCGGTAGTTTTTGACTTGAAGATTTGGAGGCATTATCTGTATGGAGTTCATGTAGATGTCTTCATAGACCATAAAAGCCTCCAGTATGTCTTTTCCCAGAAAGATCTCAATCTTTGCCAGAGAAGGTCGTTAGAGCTCTTGAAGGATTATGACATGAGTGTTCTTTATCATCCAGTCAAGGCCAATATTGTGGACAACGCTCTCAATCGACTCTCCATGAGTAGTATTTCTCACGTTGAAGATAGTAAGAAAAAGATGGCTCAAGAGATCCATCAGCTTGCCAAACTAGGCGTTCGCTTAGTCGATTCTTTAGAGGGTGGTGTATGTGCTCATAGTAGTTTAGAGGCATCTCTAGTTTCCGAGGTGAAAGAGAAACAAGACAGGGATCCTAGCCTTGTCAAGCTCAAAGAGTCAGTTCAAAATCAGAAAGTCGAGGTTTTCTCCCAAGGGGGAGATGGTGTTCTTCGTTGTCAGGGTCGTCTATGTGTTCCAGGTGTAGATGAATTAAGGCAGCAAATTCTTGCAGAAGCGCATGGTGCGCGATACTCTATTCATCCAGGGGCCACTAAGATGTACCACGGCATGCGGGAGATCTATTGGTAGAGTGGGATGAAGAGAGATGTTGCAGAGTTTGTGGCTAAGTGCTCTACATGATAGCAGGTTAAGATAGAGCATCAAAAACCTAGTGATTCCATGCAAGAGTTCACCATCCCTACTTGGAAGTGGGAAAAGTTAACATGGACTTCGTGATGGGTTTGCCTAGAACTCGTCATCAGCATGATTCAGTCTGGGTCAATAGATAGAATGACTAAGTCAGCTCATTTCTTTCCTGTTCGTACTTCTTATTCCACTGAGGATTATGCCAAACTCTATATCAGGGAGTTAGTCAGGTTACACAGTGTTCCACTATCTATCATCTCAGACAGAGGTACCCAGTTCACTTCTCACTTTTGGAAAGCATTCCAAAAGGGTCTCAGTACCCAAGTCCATCTCAGCACAGCATTTCATCCTCAGAAAAATGGTCAAGAAGAGAGGACCATTCAGACTCTTTAATATATGAGAAGGGCGTGTGTAATTGACTTCAAGGGAAGTTGAGACGACCACTTACCTTTGATTGAGTTTGCATACAATAATAGCTATCATTCTAGTATTCAGATGGCTCCATTTGAAGCTCTCTATGGTAGGAAATGTAGATCTCTGATTGATTGGTTCGAAGTTAGTGAGGCCTCAATCATAGGTCCTGACTTAATATTCAACGCCTTAGAGAAAGTTCAGTTGAGCAGAGAGAGACTCCGGGTTGCTCAGAGCTGATAGAAGTCCTATGCAGATGTTCGTAAAAAGGATCTCGAGTTCGAGGCCAATAACTATGTCTATCTTAAGATCTCTCCCATGAAGGGAGTGAAGAGGGTCGACAAGAAAGGGAAACTCAGTCCCCGGTATGTCGGTCCCTTCAGAATTCTTTGTCACTTCGGCAAGGTAGCTTATGAGCTTGAGTTGCCTTCAGATCTAGCCTCAGTCCATCCAGTCTTCCATGTCTCTATGCTAAAGAAGTGCATAGGTGACCCAGTAGTTGTTGTCCCTATTCAGAGCATCGACATTCAGAATATCCTTTCCTATGAAGAGATTCTAGTCGAAATCTTAGATTATCAGACTCGTAGATTGAGGAACAAAAAAGTCCCTCTAGTCAAGGTTCTTTGGCGAAATCAGTCTCATGGGGGAGCTACTTGGGAAGCCGAAGCAGATATGCGTACCAAGTATCCTCACCTCTTCCCTGCCAATTCAGATCAAGCTCAAGGTAATAGCTCTCCTTAATCTTATTCAGTTTCACGTTCATGTTTCCAGTATAAACTTGGTACCTATTAACCATTTCATACTCAGTCATGCATTCATGTGTCAGTTGTCTATGCATCAGATATTCATGAGTTCAGTATGTTTAGCATGTCAGTCATGAGATCAAGTTATAGTTCTTCATCTTCAGTTCAGGTTCTATTGTCTTGTATCCCTTCTCAGTAAATTCTCATTCGAGGAAGAATGTTCCCAAAAGGGAGATATTGTAATACCCCGCATGTTTCTAAGCTAGGAAGTGAATAAGTATTCCTACGTATGAAATCTCCTATCCTGTGACTCATACTTGAGTACATGACTTACAATGAATATCCTATTGATAGGATAGCTTATGATGCATTAAGCAAGTTTATATAAGTCACTTAAGGTAATACAAGCTAAGAATTTTAGAATCCATCAAGTTTTAGTGTTCGATTTTGCAAGGTTCATCTTTGAACAAGTATAACTCGATGTTAATGTGGTATTTTGTCTGATTTAGACCCACCAAATTGTATAGAATCGAATTAGCTTTCCAACAATACCAATTTCGCCTTAATCCAATACCGGAGCAAAAAATTTTGCCCATTTTCGTGACAGACAGTAAGGATAGGCGATTGGTTAGGCGCCGCCCAACCCAAACATAGGCGATTGGTTAGGCGCCGCCAAAACTAGCTTAGGCAATCACTTGGGCACCACCTAAGTCAGTTCCAGGTGCCAAAAACACTCCATTTTGAGTTATTTTAAGGGTAATTAAGTCTTTTAATACTCCTTACACGTCCCTAAACTTAAACATACGAAATATATAGCTTCTAAACATATCACAACCCTATTATCACCTCAAAGATCATCATCCAAGAGCACTAAAAGAGAAATACAACTAGGGTTGCATAACTAAGCTTGAAGATCTGATTTCAAGGAAATTCCTCCGCCAATCATCAAGAATCTTCCTTCTAAGGTATGTGTTGTGTTGATTTATGGATCCCTTTCATCCATAAAGCTCAAAAACCCTCTTTTTCATTATAAAGTATGATTTCTATATTATTGGGTGTTGATGATTATATTGTTGATATTGGGTGATTCTCAAGATGGAATCTTTCTATGTTTTTATGAATTCATGATATCATATGAGTTGGAAACATGTAAATTTGGTTGTTCATAATGTATGATTTGATGATTTCACCTATAATTAAGATGTTCATGTAAGGTGTTTGATAAAATGCCTAAGAAACTAGAAATCATGCAATATAGCTAAGTTGTGACTAAATGAAGTATTCATGATATGCCCTTACGTTCCAATGACTGCTATGTTGATAATGTGCCTTGTAAATGTTGTTGGAATACTCATGAACTATTCTTATGTGATTATTCTATGTTTACTTGCAAATCCTACTTATAAACAAGATGTAGGATAACCATGCGATCCACATGAACTTCCATGCTATTGGTATGTGTTGCCAATATGATTATGCAATGAAAATGATATTAAGATTGTGCAAGTACTTCCATGTGATATGAAATCCTTTCCATGCAATACATTGTTGATAACCATGCTTACTATGAGATCCCTACTTATGATATTATAAATTCTGGACTCTACTCTTATGATCAAATCAGTCATGTGTGTCAGTTTCCTTCCATCGAGTCCTGGGGGGTACTTGTACCCAAAAACTATAGTTGTGTGCATAGATTCATGTCATATTTCACGATATCTGAACTCAAGCTATGATTCCATAGACTTCAGTCAGTCATGTGACTCAGGAAAACCTTATGATCTTAGTCAGTTGTCAGATATCAGTAACATTCCCCCAGTCAACGGAATTCAATAAGATTAAGTCATTCATAGTCAGTTATTCATGTCCAGAACCCCCAGATAGGAGTAGAGGTTAGCACCGAGTGAACCAAGGATGGGAACTCACCTGCCAGTTTAGGGTATGATTCTTAGTATTCATCCTTGTGTTCCAGAACTACATAGACAACGTAGGTTGAGATATCTTAACCCGTCAGATTAAGGTTGATGAGGCAGCTTAACCCGTCAATTTAGGGTTCCCACTTGAGTGCCTGCCAGATAAGGGTCACTTACAGGCTGTCCTTACCCATGGTACGGTATTGACACCCCTCCAGTCAGGGCAGAGATTGGACCCCATCTTAGCCATAACGGCATACATGGGGCGTGTCGGTTAAACACTACTTCCCACAGTTTTAGTATCAGTCTCAATAAAAGAACTCAGGGTGTTCTTTAGATTTCAGTATGTACAGGACAGTCAAATACAGTCGTCCATGTTATCAATTTTAGTATCAGTCATGACAGTTATCAAGTAAACCATGTATTAGCTTACAGGTCATGCTATCACGTATTCAGGATCCCAGTTTCTATATATGTGTGTTTGCACTCCCACGTTCATATTAGTCAGTCAGTGTTGTTCATGCATGAAACCCTTTATGTTTAGCCTACCTTCCTCGTATACGCAGTACTCTAGTTGTACTGATGCATTTACGCTATGGTGCTTTCTTTTTATGTTACACCATAGGTTCCGAGACACGAGCTCCAGCCCAACAGTAGCGGTAGCATTCCAGTCGCAGAGACACAGTGAGTCCTCATTGATTTGAGGATAATATGATCTGATACATTTATTTATTTTTTCAGTTCAGTTTTACGGAGTTAGTTGGTGACATGTTCCTTCAACTCCTTATTCAGATAGTTTAGAGGCTTTCAAATTTATGTTCAGATTTACATTCAGATTGAGTTGTTTTGGGTATTTTCACCTACATGATTGTATTCAGTTGAACCTTATGTCCTTACAGTTCTATGTATTCCGTATTATTATATCATGATTTGCAGTATACAGGTACAGATATTAGTCATGGGTTATGTTGTGGTCCCTTGGGGTTATGAGCACCGTGTTGTATTCTGGTTCAGCGAATTAGGGTGTTACGAGAAGTTACGATGGAAAAAAAGTAAAAGTAAGAGAAAAAAGAGCTGAAAAGAATGAGTTGGAAGAAGATCACAAAAACTGCCCTCGGGTTTAAGTAACAAGTAAAGGATTAGTCAATGCCAACTTAGCGGCCATTTTGACCACTTTAGCAATCCAATCAAATCCAGCAAATGCCGATTTAACAACAATTTTTACCGCTTTAACGGTCTGGTCAAAGTCAATGATGCCACTTTAGTGTCTGATCGATCCATTAAGCGATCATCGGGGTATAGTTTAAGGGTAAGACTAGAATTTTACAATTGTTTGATCCTAAAATGAATAAAACTAAATTCAAGATTCTTTGGAACACATCTTTCGCATATTTCTCATGCTTAGAGGCTATAGTTCTTCAACCATCACCCTTGAACAAGAAGATTGGAGCACGTTAACGAGAAATTCCCTTACCCATTATTTAGTTCTTTGTTTGCTGTGATTATATTTGGGTGTAGTTGCTAATTTCATACGTGAATATTGTAGATAGAGATAATTCATTATTTAGGTTTTACTAATTTTAATCTTATGCTTTTGTATTGATTGAATACTCTTGATTTATAAATGGTTTTGCATATTAAAATTAATCTCAAGCTATATCAATTCCAATTTTAGTTGAGCTTGACAGATGAGATCAATGCAAGAATTGCGCATCTACTTTGATTATTTCTTGAAAGATCAAATTGAGGTTGGAAAAAATTAATTTAGTGTGGTTTGGGATGTATAACCTATCTAATGGATTTGGTACTAGACATAGTCAAATTCCTATTGTATCCATTATTACGATCCATTTTTGAGAAGTCAAAAATATTTCATAAATTCGTGGTGAGAAAAAGAGTCTATTTGATTTTATTTGAAAATAAATTAGAGTCGCCACTTAATTTTAGGAAAATTAAGAAACCATTTTGAAAGGTGATTTTGAAAGAAAAAACTTTTAAAAATAACCAGAGTCTAGATAAGGAATAAAGAAAATTCAAAAGAATATGTTAGGCTCTTTCAAAAATTCAAAAAATGTGTTTTCCAGCGGATTAAACTTATTTGGCTAATCTTGAAAAATTCTTTAAATTGTAAACTCTCAAAGTCATTTTAGAATAATCTTGAATTTATTTGGAAATCGTATTTGAAATGAATAGAATTTATTTGATATTAATTCATTCAATTTATTCTAAGTAATAAAATAAACTAAACAGCAAAGTTTCAAAATAATTCTAACTTTAACAATTTTATCAAAATTAAGACTTTAGGCTAAATAGCTAACCCAACTTCTTAAATGTGGATTTAAGCTACTTAATAACTATGAAAGTATATAGAAAATTCCACGAGTTATTCTTCGAACTTAAGTTTGCTAAAATAGAGAAATTTAAAAAATATTAAATAATCAAAATAAAATGAATAATTTTAACACAAATTTGCTTCTCGAGGGTTCTTCTAGATTAATTAAATCATATTAAGTAGAAGCAAATAAAGAAAATGAATAAATAAGTAAATACATAAAAGAAAGTTGAGAAATATGAATTTTGAACTCGTTTGGACCTGTCCGACTTTAATCCTTAAATTTTCATACTCTTTTAGCCTATTTCTATTTTTTCGGCCTTCGTCTTCAAACATGTATATCAGCCTCCTTTTCTAAACTGATTTGTACCCAGCATGACTCAATGGTATTGGACCTCGTTGGCCTGAATAAAAATGCGGAAGAAGAGAGTTTCGTTTACTCATGTCAATGTCACATGTACCATACAAAAAAAATAGTATTTAATGACTACCCCCATAATATGCAAGATAAAAGAAAAACTCTAAATTGTATTTAAATAAGCCAACATAATTTTATGAAAATAAAGGAGAACACAAAGCTATTTTAGTGCAAATCATGCCCAGAGGTGCCATAGATCAAAGAAAGTCAAAGGAATTTATATAATTCAAATAACTCCTAACGAACTGAGCCCAAAAACAAATCATTAAAACACATGGGAAGTTAGGCATACAAAGTTACTAATTTTATTCCACAGAGATCTCATGTCATGGACAAGATTTCTAAAATACTAATGTTACAGGAACAAGGCAATTACATTCTTTTCTTGACACAATTGATTCTGGGCAAAGACGAATTAAATTGGATCAAGCATGCATTTGTCCAAAACACCAAATCAGAAATAAAGCAACACTACACAACTTAAAGCTTAAAGGTTAAAAAATAAAAGCTATTTTAGTAGGGGATCAAAATAGACATACTAGCAATTCGACATACTTCTAACAAAGAATCAACTTTACACAAATTCAATCAAACAAGAGGATGAAAGCCTTGGCATCCTGGCAAATGATGCAATTTATCCAAACCCCAGGAAAACAGTGAGAAGGAAAAGAAACTAAGAATTTGACATTTTCAGAATAGGTCAGAACATACACTTATCTCAACCATCACTCATGCAAATTACGCTAACAACTAAAGCATAAGAAAATTGTAATAGCAGTGAAAAGCTTATGTTTTTAACACTCAAACAAAGAAATTATGCAAGAGAGGTTAAGTGTTTAACCAAAGTTCCAATCTTTACTTTCACATTTCATCCAAATAGAGAGAAAAAGAGAGAGAAAATTGAAATATTCACCTTTAACTTTACTCAAATGATGATATAGTTTAAGACACAAATGCTTGTCCTAGATCAATTTCAGTTCAAATTATGTTCAGCAAAAGCTAAAGAGGAAATAAAAAGAGGAAAAAAAAGATCACGTTACTACACATAATAAGCAAAATGAAAGCATATTCTCCAGAGGCTAATTGTTAAGATAAAATAATTAAAAAAAATATTACTATCTCAACAAATGCTATAGTAACAAGATGAAGAATTTCATATGCAACACCAAATTATTCCAAAGACAAAAAAAGAAAATCGTCAGACATATAACCTGGTTATTTCTAAGAGGAGAACAATAAGGACAAATAGCGACAAAGATGGAGCAAATCAACTCGATTAGCATAATCGGATTCTGAATAATACTCTCAAAAAAGGGGAAACTTTGAGAGCTTTTAACATTCGAAATTAATTCATAAAATGGATCAAGTTGAACATTTAAGAGAGGTTAAAAGCAACATAGTATCCAGAGAAAGTTCAAATCAATCGACATCAAAGTCAAACAAAACCAAACACATTTTTATGGAAATATACCATAACAAATCCCAAATGTTACAACAATACCACACCTAAAGAAAGAATCATGAAACCTAGAATTTCAAAGAAAGAGCTAAGACAACAAAATACAATTATAACATAACATTGCCATAATACAATAATTTTTATTTCAACATAGACAAACCTATAGTCTTTACGGCCTATACAGTACATAATTCCACTGTAACTAAGATTATGAAAAATCACTCCTATACTAATGTAACGACCCGAGAATCTATCCTAAGGAGTCACATAGAGATTAAGGCCACACGTGGCCTCAAGCTAACCCTCTAAGCCTGTCATCACTTTAAGAACTCACTACGACGAAAATCAAGCTAAAGTAAGAAAGAATAATCATGCCATGAACATACTAGATTATGATGAGATATTGTCCTATACAATTAAAATACTAAAGTTCTACACATACTGATACTCTAGTCTGACAAAGCCTATACTACATAAGACTGAGAAGCCATTGGGATAGATCCCCCAACTGACTCGTACTAATCTGAAAAGGGAACAACCATCTATTAACAAGACAAAATCAGGGACATAGGTCCTCGAACCATGTGGACTCACCAACTGCAAAAATGTAGATGAAGGTACTCGAAGATCACTGTCGCTGCTGAGACTAAGCACTTGAACCTACATCACGAGGAAATATAGAATACAGAAAAGTATGGGAATCAGTACTTGGGAATGTACTGAGTATGTAGGGGTGTATGCAATATTTTAAAATAATAACATAAATGTAAAAAAAAATCATGCATGTTGACAATAATGACTCTCTTCGCTTGAATTTCCTAAAACATAATTTCCATCAATCATCAATAATAACATATACTTCATAAATCTTATAAATCATTAGAATCGACACAAACTCTTTGACTCATGACTTAGAGTGACTCGGTAACTCAAGAAACTTACACTATTATGGACTTGGAAGTTTCTTATAACTGACATAAACCATGTGAGCCGCATGGAGTCCAACATTTTATCCTCTTAAGGAGAGAACCCCACATTGGCGGGAGCGTCGTACTCTTGCTAGGGAGTACAACCTAAACTTCATAATCACAATCTCATACTCGGCCTCCGGCCCACAATTATCAATATCAATCCTACGATGTCACGTAGTTTCAGAAAAATACCACATTTCCCGCTCGGTGCTAAATACTCCTCCCAGACTCAGCTCTGAACGCGTTAGGAAATACATCTCAATCAACTCAAGGGTCTATTATGAAGACCAAAATATAAATATATATCTCATTTATGAATCATAATCAACTTGTGGATTCCTAACTCGACTCAAAATCAAAACAATCCTTCTCAACATCAAGTGTACTTCCTCATCAAATCATGTCGAATGTCAAAACTTTAGGAAGACATCAAAAAGACTCATTCTTGACTTTCAATCTCAAATATCAATATATATTCAATAATCAAACTTCTCATAGAAAAGCTTAAATCATGACACTTATCTCAAATCATTCAAAAATCATCAATTCATAATAACAATATTCAACTCATGACATAAATTCTCAATTTAAGAGATAAAATTATGAAATAATCTTGTATATCAAACTTGAACAACTCAAATCTCACGAATCATTAATAGAGTAATTTGGTTACATTCCCACTTTGTAAATTCATGTAAATCAATAATAGAAATGAAATCTTTCGGACAAAAAGAAAAGAAGTGTTCTTGTTCAAACCCCACATACCTTGGATTATGATTTTTAAGATGAACAAGCTTGATTGGAAACTCTTATTTACACTTTTGAGCTAAGTTTCTTGAGGCCTTTGACTTGGAGAACTTAATTCTTGAACAACTTGATGAAATCTTTGGAAAATTCTTAAATTTCTTGGAGAAGATTTGATTTAGGATTTTAGAAGAAACCTTAGTTTCTAGAGGGTTATGAAAGAGAAAGGAGAAAAAATGAAATTCTCTTCTCTACTTGGATATATATATACAAGACCAAAATGGGTGGAAATGACCAAAATGCCCCTAAAAATGAGTTAAAAAAATTGTCGATTGGGTCTGTGACGGTTGAACTAATGGTCCGTCAGAGGAACTGCCAGTCCACCAGATCATCCATTACTCTAGTGCTAAAACTAGGACATTTTGCCTTGACATAACGGTCGAAGTGACGATCCGTCAGGAAACTAACGATCTACCAGATCGTCCGTCACTCGGGGGCTAGAAACGGGACATTCTGCCTCGACTTGACAGTCCATCAAATTTTTGGCGACCCACCATTTTAGCCGTCGCACGATGGACAGAAAAAGGGGTTACTGCCTTAGCTTGATGGGATAATTGATGGTCCACCAAGTACTTGGCGGTCCTTCAGGTCTACCGTCAGGCCTGGGCGATCCCAACATCACTTAGTAAAATGGTCATAATTTTCTCGTCCAATGTCGGATTTTGATGAAATTGGTATCGATGGAAAGATTATTCAATGCTCTACATAACAAAATCTAGAAATTAAAAAAATACAACACAATATAAACATCAATCACTTTGAAAGCCAACCCTATCCACTCAAAAGACAGGTTTAGGTTTAAGAAATGATCGGGGTATTATAATATCTCCCCTTTGGAAACATTCGTCCTCGAATGTTGCCAGATAGGTCAAGAATAAGAGAAAATAAGGACGCACAGATGGAACGACCCACTCGAAGGGCTTACTTTTCTCTAAACTTTTGAGTACTGCACAGAATGTATGAATCATAGAGAGAGTAACCATATAGCTGAATGCACAACTGAATTGATGAAGAATAGTACCTTCAGCTTGATTTGAACTCGTGGAGAAGAGATGAGGGTAACTAGCTCGCATATCTGCTTCTGTTTCCCAAGTAACACCCTTGAATGATTGATTTTGCCTCAAAACTTTAACCAAGGGAACTTCTTTGTTCCTTAATCTACAGTCTTGATGATCTAGAATCTCGATCGGAACTTCATCATAAGAAAGACTATCCCAAACATCAAAGCTTTTTTATGGTTCAATCAGAACAGAATCACCAATGTGCTTTTTGAGCATAGAAACGTGAAAGACAGGGTGGACAGCTGACAACTCTGCAGGCAACTCAATCTCATAAGCTATTTTCCCAACATGATTCAAAACTCTATAAGGGACAACATATCGAGTACTAAGCTTCCCTTTTTTCCAAACCTTTTCACCCCTTTCATGGGTAAAATCTTAAAGTACACCAAATCATCAACCTCAAACTCAAGAGCTCTTCTTCTCACATCTGCATATGACTTCTGACGACTTTGGGCTACCTTTAACCTATCTTGAAACAACTTAACTTTCTCCATAGCCTCAAACACAGCATCAGGTCCAATCACAGCATCCTCAACCACTTCAATCCAACCTACGGGTGATCTACACCTCCTTCTATACAAAGCCTCAAATGGAGCTATTCCAATGCTAGCATGAAAACTATTGTTATAAGAGAATTCAATTAATGGAAAATGTTCATCCCAACTTCCTTTGAAGTCAAGAACATATTCCCTTAACATATCCTCCAAGGCCTGGATGGCCCTCTCAGCCTGACCGTCCATCTGCGGATAAAAAGTGGAGCTAAGACAAACTTGGGTGCCAAGACCCTTCTGAAAAGCTCTCCAAAATTGAGAAGTAAATTTAGTACCTCTATCGGAGATGATAGCAAATAGAACTCCATGCAACTTGACTAACTCTCAGATGTACATCTTAGGATAGTCCTCAGTGGTAAAAGATGTATGTACTGGTAGGAAATATGCTGACTTAGTCAACCTATTGACAACGACCCAAATAGAATTATGATAATAATGGGAGAGAGGTAAATCGGTCACAAAATCTATGTTCACCACTTTCCACTTCCAAGTAGAAATGCTAAATTCTTGCATCATACCACCGAGTTTCTGGTGCTCTATCTTCACATGTTGCCAAGTTGCACACTTCTCTACAAACTTTGCTATATCCCTCTTAATACCATTCAACCAATAAATTTCCCGTAAATCATGGTACATCTTGGTAGCACCAGGATGAATAAAATATCACGCGCCATGCGCCTCAGCTATAATCCTCTGCCTCAAATCATCAACATCGGGAACACACAATCTATTTTGAAATCTCAATACACCATCTCCTCCTTGGGAGAAAACCTCCACTTTTTGGTCTTTAACTTACTCTTTCAGTTTGATCAAACAGGAATCCATGTCCTGTTTCTCCTTAACTTCCGAAACTAGGGAAGATTTAGAACTACTCTAAACCCAAACATTACCTTCAGCTAAGTCAAGTAATCTAACACCCAACCTAGCCAGATGATGCATTTCGCGGGCTAACTCCTTTTTAACTTCCTCTACATAAGCTACACTGCCAATGGACGACCTACTAAGAGCATCTGTTACTACATTGGCCTTGCCTGGGTGATACAACACACTCATATAGTAGTCCTTTAGCAATTCTAACCATCATCGTTGTCGAAGATTTAACTCCCTTTAAGTAAACACATACTGCAAACTCTTGTGATCCATAAAGACATCAACATAAATGTTGTACAAGTAGTGTCTCAAGATTTTTAAGGCAAAAACCATGGCAGCTAATTCGAGATCATGGGTCAGGTAATTCTTCTCATGCAATTTCAACTGCCTGGAGGCATGGCTATAACCTTACCCTTCTGCATTAATACGCAACCCAAACCAACTATAGAATTGTCACAGTACACCACAAAGTCATCGACACCATTTGGAAGGGTCATCACAGGGTCTGAAGTGAGTCGAGTCTTCAACTCCTGAAAACTCTTCTCGTAAGAATCTGACCACATGAATTTAACTTTCTTTTGGGTTAACCGAGTCAAAGGAGCAGCAATGGAAGAGAAACCTTCCATAAAATGATGGTAGTAGCTAGCTAGACCCAAGAAACTCCTAATATCTGACGGGGAAATAGGTCTAGGCCAATTCTTTATAGCTTCTATCTTTTAAGGATCAACTTGAATACCTTCAGAAGAAATAATATGACCCAGAAAGGCAACTGACCTTAGCCAAAATTCACACTTGCTAAATTTGGCAAACAACTGATGATCTCTAAGGGTTTCCAAGACAATTCAGAGATGATCTACATAATCGGTCTCGCTTTAGGAGTGTACAAGAATATCATCTATGAACACTGTAACAAACATATCCAGGTACTGTCTAAACACATGATTCATGAGGTCCATAAAAGTTGCTAGGGTATTAGTTAGCCCGAATGACATGACCAGGAATTCAAAATGACCATAACAGGTACGAAAAACCGTCTTTGGAATATTACACTCTCTGACTTTAAGTTGGTGATAACCGAATCTCAATCTATTTTTGAGAAATAACTGGCACCTTACAACTGATCAAACAGGTGATCAAAACTAGGAAGAGAGTACTTATTCTTGAATGTGACCTTGTTGAGCTGACGATAGTCAATGCACATACGCAATGAACCATCTTTCTTTTGTACGAATAGAACGGGTGAGCCCCACGGAGACACACTAGGCCTTATGAAACCCTTATCAAGAAGATCTTTGAGTTTCTCTTTCAAATCCTTAAGTTTCGCGGGAGGCATGCAATATGAAGGAATAGAAATACGCTATATACCGGGAAAAAGATCAATCCTGAATTCTATCTCTCTATTGGGAGGTACCCCTGGGAGATCTTTCGGGAAAATATTAAGAAACTCATTGACAATACAAATGGACTGCATAGTCGAATTCTCAACGTAGTGTATTTAACTCGAACCAAATAATATTTACAACCCTTGGATATCAATTTCTTGGCCTTAAGGTAGGATATAAAATGACTCTTAGGAACTACAGAATTTCCAGACCACTTAAAACTTGCTCATTAGGTAACTGAAACTTGACTACATAGGTACGACATTCTATAAATGCATAGCAAGAGTGAAGCCAATCCATACCTAGAATAATGTCAAAATCAACTATATCTAGCTTAATCAAATCTGCAAACATGATTCTGTTAAGGACAGTGATAGGACACTTCTTATATACTTGCTAAGAAACAACATATTCACCCACTGGTGTAGAAATTAAAAGAGGATTAGGAATCTTTTCAGCACTAATTTCAAAATTTACAGCCTCCAACGGGTTCACATAAGAAAGACTTGACCTAGGGTCAATCAATACATACACATAGAAATAAAATACATGAAGCATACCAGTAATAACATCTGGTGAATCCTCTTACTTCTGGCGGGGTGGTATAGCATGAAATCAATTCTGGTGTTGACCACTTACAGTACTAGACGAGGCACCCTGAGGAGGAGTAGGATGAGGTAAAGAGGCTGAAGCACTAATAGCCTAACTCTGGAAACGAACATCACGACTCTCCTATCTGGCATATGGGCAATCCTAGAATCTGTGGCCCAACTTACCGCAACCAAAATAACCCCTCCGATCGACTAAGCACTCACCAGGATGGTCCCTACCGTACTTAGGACATAGGGGAGGATGAGGTCTATTACTCACACTATCTTGGGACCTGGACATAGTAGGCCTATTACCCTACTCCTGCCTAATTTGGAATGCGGGAGTACTGGATTATGAAGGCGTTGGCACAAGTGAACGGTTCTGGGACTAAGGGAGATTCCCTCCAGAAAATCTAGTATGACCATACCCCTGCTGCTCTGATCTAACTCTCTTATTTGCCCTTACTCTATCTTTCTCCTTCACCTTGTCCACTTCAATCTGTTGAGCATGAATCATTAGTCTTGAAAGGTCCATGTCCCAATTAAGCATAGCGGATCTACACTCTTTCACAATGTAACCAAATACACCAGCCAAAAACTTACTCATACTAGTTCTAGAATCAGCCATCATACTGGGAACATACTTAGATAGTTTGTTAAACTTATGAAAATACTCTTTAACTGTCATGGGGCCCTGTCTCAAGTTCATAAACTCTTCTAGTTTCACTTCCCTCAGCTCCGGGGGAAAGAATCTATCTAAGAATGTGTCCTGGAACAACTGCCAAGTCATAGGAGCGGCATTTTCCCCTCTACTCTTCCTCCACATCTCCACCCAATCTTATGCAACATATTTCATTTGATAGCAGCCAATTCAACACTCTTCTCCTTAGTCCTATGCATAATCTGAGTGATCTTTCTCACTTGATCCAAATATATCTGCGGGTCCTCACTTGTCTTTTACCCATAAAACTCTGGCAGATTCATTCGCATAAAGTCATGAACCTGAGCTACCGCTGAATTACCTTCTTGCGAAGGTGGAACTATAACCCGTGCACAGGTCTGAGCATTGGCGGTAACCGCCTAGGCTAGCACCTGAAAATATACCTAGAATTCTGCATGGGACACCATCTCACCTAAACAATTAATAGGTTGAGGTCATTCATTGTTTTTACGAGCTCTACGAGGAGGCATTTTCTGTCATAATAGAGCATGAATTAATAGCAGAGAGAAACAGTCATTGGCACGATAGACATTTGAAATAAAGAAGCAACTTTTCATAAAATGCTCTGTAGCCTCTTGCTCATAGATGTGGCGCACTACACATCGATGATCAAGACTCTACGAACGTGTCTTGTTAGACTACCTAGGAGTCTTTGAACCTTAGGCTCTGATACAAAGCTTGTAACGACCTGAGAACCTATCTCGAGATGTCATATGGTGCTTAAGGCCACACATGGCCTCAAGCTAACCCTCTAAGCCAGTCATCACTTTTAAAACTCACTACGACAAAAATCAACCTAGAGTAAAAAAACAATAATCATTCCATGAACATACTAGAATATGAAGAGATACTATACTATACAATCAATATACTAAAGTTCTACATATACTGGTACTCTAGTCTGACAAAGCCTCTACAACATAAGGCTAAGGAGCCATTGGGATAGATCCCCCAACTAATTCGTATTGATCTAAAAAGGGAAAAACTATCTATTAACAAGACAAAATTAGGGACATAGGTCCTCGAACCATGTGGACTCACCAACTGCAGAAATGTAGATGAAGGTACTTGAAGATCACTGTCACTGCTGAGACTAAGCACTTGAACCTACATCACGAAGAAATATAGAATATAGAAGAGTATGGGGGAATGTACTGAGTATGTAGGAGTGTATGCAACATTTTTAAATAATATCATAAATGTAAAATAAAATCATATATGTTGATAATAATGACTCTCTTCGCTTGAATTTTCTGAAACATAATTTCCATAAATCATCAATAATAACACATGCTTCTTAAATCTCATAAATCATTAGACTCAACTCAAACTCTTTGACTCATAACTTAGAGTGATTCTGTAACTCAAGAAACTTAGACTATTATGGACTTGGGAGTTTCTTGTAACCAATATAAACTTGTGAGCTGCATAGAGTCTAACGTTTTGCCCTCCTAAGGAGAGCACACCACATTGGCGGGAGCATCGTACTCTTACCAGGAAGTACAACCTACACTTCATGATCATAATCTCATACTCGGCCTTTGGCCCACAATTATCAATATCAATCCTATGGTGTCACATAGTTTTGGGGAAATATAATATTTCCCGCTCGGTGCTAAATAGTCCTCCCAGACTCATCTCGAAACGCGTTAGGAAATCCACCTCAATCAACTCAAGGGTCTATCATGAAGACCTAAATATAAATATATATCTTATTTATGAATCATAATCAACTTTTGGATTCGGAACTCAACTCAAAATCAAAACAATCCTTCTCAACATCAAGTGTACTTCCTCATCAAATCATGTTGAATGTCAAAACTTTAGGAAGACATCAAAAAGACTCATTCTTGACTTTCAATCTCAAATATCAATATATATTCAATAATCAAACTTCTCATAGAAAAGCTTAAATCATGACACTTATCTCAAATCATTCAAAAATCATCAATTCATAATAACAATATTCAACTCATGGCATAAATTCTTAATTTAAGAGATAAAATTTTGAAATAATCTTGTATATCAAACTTGAACAACTCAAATTTCATGAATCATTAATAGAGTAATTTGGGTACAATCACACTTTGCAAATTCATGTAAATCAATAATAGAAATTAAATCTTTGGGTACAAGAACGAAAGAAATGTTATTGTTCAAACCCCACATACCTTGGATTATGAACAAGCTTGATTGGATACTCTTATTTACACTTTTGAGATAATTTTTTTGAAGCCTTTGACTTGGAGAACTTAATTCATGAACAATTTGGTGAAATATTTGAAAAATTCTTGAATTTTTTGGAGAAGATTTGATTTGAGATTTTAGAAGAAACCCTAGTTTCTAGAGGGTTATGAAAGTGAAAGGAAAAAAAATGAGCTTCTCTTCTATACTTGGATATATATATATATAAGACCAAAATGGGCGGAAATGACCAAAATGCCCCTAAAAAATAAGTTAAAAAAATTGTCAATTGAGCCTGTGATGGTCGAACTGACGGTCCATCAGAGGAACTGATGGTCCATCAGAGGAACTGACGGACGGTCCATCAGAGGAACTGATGTTCCATCAGAGGAACTGACAATCCTTCAAAGGAACTAACGGTCTGTTAGATCGTCCATCACTCGAGTGCTAAAACTAGGATATTTTTCCTTGACATGATAGTTGAAGTGAAGGTCCATCAGGAAACTAACGGTCCACAAGATTGTTCATCACTCGACGTCCAAAAACAGGACATTCTGCCTCGAATTGATGGTCCACTTGATGTTCGGTCAAATTTTTGGTGGCCTACCATTTTGGTCGTCACACAATGGCCAAAAAGAGGGGTTAATACCTTGGTTTGACTAGAAAATTGATGGTCCACCAAGGACTTGGCTGTCTTTCAGGTCTACCATCAAGCCTGGGCGATTTCGACATCGCTTAGTAAAATGGCCATAACTTCCTCATCCAATGTCGGATTTTAATGAAATTGGTATCGATGGAAATCGTATTCAATGATCTACATAACAAAAAATAGAAATTAGAGAAATACTATACAACATAAATATCAATTACTTTGGAAACCACCTCTATCCACTCAAAAGATAGATTTAGGCTTAACGATCAGGGTATTACAACTAAGTAAAAAATGAGGAGTACTAATTAACTAAAATATTTAAAGAGAATGAAGTGTTCAGATTTTCTGGAGCAGCGAACTGGAGACATAAACTTTTCTTGGATCACCTTCCACCACACCAAGAGACGAAATTGGTTTCTTAGCCAAAATCTGAGATGCTAAGGGTCTTAAAGGATTTTAGCCCTAAAAACTTTTCTCTAGAAAAATCCCTTACTTATTGGGGTTCTTGTATGAGAATCACCATCCTCTTTTACTAAAAAATAGTTGAGGTATTTATAGGAATAAAATTGGTATTTAAGAATGGATATCTAATATAGGATTATTTAAAAAATTGGATAAGGTTTGTTGAGTGAGCTGTAAATGTACTACTCTGTACGGATTGGAAATTCAAATTGAAAAGAGAATAAGGTGTCATTTTAGCAGCTGGGTTCGCGGGTCGATTTGTAGGTCGAAACTGTTGGTCGAGTTCGCAAGTTCATTACTTATATTATTATTGTCAGGTCTAGGTATTTCTGTCAAAATTATTATCGGTATGGCTGCTGATTGTCATTATTTTGGTTATTATTGTTGATATTGTGGGTTGCTGATGTCATTATTATTTTTTCTATGCTTTGTTGTACTATTGGGTATTATTGTGTTAATTGTCGGTTGTTCGACTAAAGTTGTTGTTGTTTGATATTTGTCGTGATCCAAGCTAGGGTCTAGTCATGATGGGTATCTCAAGCGCACCGTCGGTTAGAGACCACCCCCATAGACTAATCCCAAGATTATAAACAAATAAACAGCAAAAGCCAACCAAGATATATAATAAAGATAGATGTCTAATCAAGTTCTAAAAGTCAACACAATGACCAAAATATCCCAACATTGTCCATGAAAGCCTCTAAACCAGAAGTACCAAACTAGGTCAGTATATGCACCCGACCATGATAAAAAAAAGTAATAATTCCAAAAATCTGAAAAGAAACCAAACTAAATGATAGGGTTTTTATAAAGATGGAGGCTCACCACATCTGTAACACCCCAACTTAGGAAGGAGTCCCACATCGACAAAACACAGAAGGGATGTTGGGTATATAAGTGAGAAAGCCTTACTCCTTAGTGACACATTTTAAAGTCGTGTGGGCCTAGGCCCAGAGCGGACAATATCACTAGTGGGTTGGGCAGAGATAGGGGTATCTCAGGCCTGTGTGGTTTGAGGTCGCAGCTAGGACCTCGGGTCGGGTCGTGATAGAATGGTATCAGAGCAGCTCCTATATCATCCTTATTAATATGGGCCAAAGTTCAAACTGAGTGTAGGCAAATCCCGGTAAGGCGGGGCAAACCTCAGTCCTGAGTCTAGGAAAATCCCATTCAGTGGGGCAAACCTCAGTGAGGACTCTGAGTCTGTAAGAGGGGTGTATGTAACACCCCAACTTAGGAAAGAGTCCCACATCGATAAAACACAGAAGGGATACTGGGTATATAAGTGAGAAAGCCTTACTCCCTAGTGATGCATTTTAAAGCCATGCGGGCCTAGGCCCACAGTGGACAATATCACTAGTGGGTTGGGCAGAGACAAGGGTATCTCGGGCCTGTGTGGTTTAGGATGCCCGTCGTGGCCAGGGCCTCGGGCCGGGTCGTGACAACTTTACAGCAACTCAACCGAAATACCACACTACCTAATATTGCATATGAGTAAGAAAAAATCCCTTATATCCTACATCATGAAATAATACAGCATCTAAGGATGGTCAGTAGGGCAAGCATTGGTATGTAACTCGGGGAAAGAGGATAAAATAGTGTCATTACCAAAAACCAGCCAAAACCATAAGCACAACATTCATATATACATATATAGAATGCCAGGATATAGACAGGGTCCTGAACGTGAGAGTTACAATATTAACCTGAATTGTGTATCTCACTCCATCCTAAAGGCACCCATAGGCTATATGGTCCGACTCTCCATGTCAGAAGGGCCAGTACATGCTAGTCACATGTACCGAGGAAACTAAGAAAAGGATAAAGACACCAAGGCAATAGCCATCCAAAATAGAAAGTCTTCACCAAGCACATAGTCACATAGACCCCACGTCAATAAATGTGGTTTCCAGTACTAGTCCCCTAGTACTACACCTTCATGGTGGGATAAAAGCCCAAATTAAAATAGTTTACAGATAACCCAACCATTAACCAAGGAGTCTTTAGTAAGTCATTTTCCAACTTGTTATCGTCATAACAATATGCTTTCAAGCATACAAAATTATGCCAAACCAATCCATGTAACCATTTGACCCTCAAGTTCCAGTGAAAATCCAAAACCATGGTCACCAAGGGCATTCCGAACCATTGTTATTTATTTATCCTTTAATGTATGTAATGGATTCAAAAAATAAGTTAAATTGCAGGAACAACCATATTTAAAACCAAGACTTGTAAAGTGGGTTGAGGCTAATACTATTATCAAGTAAAATTTATCCAATTTGAGGAAACCTATGTCCCCTATTTCAACCCTTAATACAATGCACCAATTCAGCCCTGAAACCATCAATTAAAAGCATAGAATACACTTTTAAACATGGGTAAACAATTCATGCAATAATCAATCAAAAGACCTCAACTCCATTTCAAACCTATCAATTAAATCACATACATAATGATTAAATAAATGGCATAATGTAAAATTCATTCTAAGGATAAGATACATGCCTAAAATACTAAAGAATTTGAAAAGAAATTGAGTCTTGGAGCTTGAATGATGAATTATCTATCAAACCCCAATATCCCTTGCCTTGGGAGTTAAAGAGGAAAAGAGTGAGTTTAATCTTTATAACTAAAGGAAAAAAAGGGTCGTCTAAGTGTATTAAGTCATGGAAAAGAGTGTGAAGGGAGAAAAAAAAAACAAAAAGATCCTAATTGAAATGTACAAAGAAAAATCAGGAACAGTCATCATTGCTTGGGTAATGACTCGTGAGGTCTGACCACAAGTCGTGACCTAGAGTCGTTACCTGAGGACCCAAAATTTAGCCCCTCAGTGTTATGGCAATGAGTCCCTCATAATGACTTACTGTGTCTCACAATGAGTCGTACCTTGGACTCATTGTCAAGGGACCCAAGTCTGGCATTCCTCACTGTTATGGCAACGAGTCCTTTTAATAACTAGTGATATCTCATAACGAGTCATACCATGGACCATTATCACTGGCAGTTTGACAGGACTTTAGTTCTTGGCTAATTCAATTATTCATTTCTTGGAGGGTCTAAAGCTCAAGAAACTGAGGTGTTACTACATTGGAGTTGATATGGATTATTGTTATGGGTAAGGCTGGAGAGAATGTGTGTTGGGTCTAGTCCAAACTTGTTAGGCTAATGGGTTAGTAGTTGTATTGGGCCTGGAGCAGAAAAACTAAAAATGGGTGGGGTGTTGGGCCCATTTATTAGGGTGGTGGAGGAGTAGAAATTAGGTAACAGGTAGAATTATTTTAAGAAAAAAGGTCCAAGGTTGTAATTTTTTTGGTCAATTTATTTAAATTTTAATAAAATTGAAAATCAATTGGCCAATTGCTTTGCAATTGTGGCCAAATTGATATCAATTATGATCAAATTTAATAAATTGACTGAAATTGAAATAAACTCTAGAAAAAAATTATTAATTAATTTAATTCGGAGTTTCTTGATTTCATAAAATCAAACATATATGTTCCAAATAAATTATTTTTGAGAACAAATTGTATTTAAATCAAGCTATTAGCCATTTGATCAATTTTCAAGATAGACCTTGATTAAAATTTAATTTTTCATAAAATAATTATTTAAGTAACAAAATCATATAATCTCGTAAATACGAAAATATATAATTCCTACTTAAAATGACAAAAATAACTGTACAAATATTTTTAAAAAGTTTTGTTATCCATATAAAATAAATGTTGTGATTTTATTTAAAACTGAAGAAATTCAAAATTAAATTTAGTTTTGAAGGGCAAATATTAGGTGTTAACAACCATGGAGTGGAACTATTTGTGTTGACACTTGGCTACTATTTGATAAAATTTAGCCAAGAAATATTCATAAATAGGTTGAAATACGTGGAGGATGCTTGAGGTTCCAAGGCTAATTTGCTAAATACGTGAGTAATCATGAGTACTTGATTTAAATTCTTTGGATTATTGGTAGAATTGAGTCCCTATTATCATTTTCCTTATTCTTCCTCACTTGTGAAAGTCATTGATAGATTTTGTGAAAGTCATTGATAAACTTGTTCATATTATGATTGTTTCTATCCTTGTTACATTTTTATATAAAAAAACAAAGAATACTTATATCTTTTAGTTGGATTAAAGTAAACTGCTTTTGTTCCTTACTTTTTTTATCTCTAGTTACATTGTTCCTCGTGGCATCAATCCCAACTCTAAGTTGGGTAAATATACTATTAATAGTCGTGTACATTCATTTCTAGAGTGTTGATAGCGCCCAAGAACACACGCAAGTGTACGTAGTCGTATCAAGTAGTAAAGTGGCCTAATGAAATCAAGTATCAATCCCACAGTGACTTGATTCAGCAATGATTCGATTTCAGTTCACAAATTAGATTCAATTGATGAAAGAGTAACCAAAAAGTGTTTGGAATTTGTAATTGCAAAGAAATTAAATAAAGCGTAAAGTAAAGGTCTTGAGACAGTCAATAGAAAAAACCCAGCATTGAAGCACTTCGAACAATCATACTACGTTCTTGAAATTCATTCGTTAAATCGCTTATCTTGGTTGTTGATTCGAAGGGTTAATTACATGATTATGGTTTCCCAACCTCTAATACTTTACCTAAGTTGAACCTTACAACTACTTCGTTGAGCGGGGATGAAATGGTCCAATTAGGTTATTTAATCTACCATCCTATGTTAGAATCAAGTTTGGCTCCTAAGTATATCCCTGTCCTTGGCACTAGGTTCAATTCTTTATTTCATAAAATAATTAAAACCCAAACTTTCTTCATCTCCTTATTCTATCCCCTATTTCTTCTCTGGAGATCTAAAGGTAGACAATTGGTATATTATAAGGGTCACCAATCCTTAAAATAGTTAAAACAAAGATTAACACACAACTAATAATGATAATCAAAGTTAAACGAACTTCATACAAAACAAAGTAATCATGTTCTTGGCTTCAACCCCGGAAAAGGGCGTTTAGCCACATATAGTCATAATCATAATCACAAGGTTGTAATTGACGACTAAAAACATGAATAAACTAAATAAAATTAATAAAAACCTAATTATGAATTTGTATCAGCCCCTTGATCTCCAAAGATATGTAAAAACATAATGCAACATGTATTTATAGTATAGGAGGTAAGCCAAGTCCGTGTTGGAGTTGAATTAGCATGAAACGCCCAGGGGTGGAGTGGACCATGCATAGCACCCTCTATTCCTATGGAATGGAGCATGTGATCCACCCTATATTCCATAGTAATAGAGCATGCGAAGCACGTTTATCGCATGCCTTCACTGGACTTTGCTTCCCGAATTTTGGTAAAGTGTTGGTCCTTCCTCCTTTCATACCTTGTCTTGTGGTGTCTTTCCAATGATTTTCCAGCCTCTATGTCATCCATATATCATCATATTAATCTCAAAAAGTATCCTACAAGAACACACCAACCGAATTAGAGGTACAAACACACAATATCCATCACGATGAATAAAAAATAAGAGCTTAGACTAGGCTGGTTTCCATGATCTTTAACTTCAAGTTTCAAATCTTTCCTTGACTCAATTGAACTTTGTACACTACTAACAAGTTTTTCCAAATATAATAACACATTCAAACCATAAGTAACACATAAGACACAATAGAGTCCATCAAGATAGACTAGACAAGCAACTAGCTCAAGCTAGGAAGACTAGTTTTCTCTCTTGGACTCTAATTAACTCTTTTGAAGTACATACTTGTTAGAAAACACTTGTAGCCATTGAAAACACATACTTTAACACTTTTATACATATTTATCTCATTATCAACCCATATAGAATAGAATCATCCCCAAAACAAAACTAAAACAACTAGAATAGTGACACTAGAATGCATAAATACACCTAACATCACCACCCCACACATAAAGTCTTGTTCATCCTCGAACAACTCTAACTATAATCATCATCAAATAAGGAGACTCAACACTTCTACTAAATTCAAGACACTCAAGCTAGTACTACAATGACTACACAGAATATAAGTTACTATGCTAAGCATGTTATTTGCACAATCGAAAGCTCACGAACACTACTATAAAATATCCTAGCCTCAAGAATTGACTCAACTAGTGGCAAACTCATGCATATTGCTCAATCAAATACATCATACAAACCATCCACATTCATCAAACATGTGCCCCTCACAACTAGAGAGTTACCCATAATCACTCACAATTAAGCAATTTATAACATAATGGGTACAAGAATCAAATTACGCTCACCCTCACAAGATATTCATAAGATACACACAATGAACCATAGGCTTGCCCTTAGTGTAATGCTCCACTATTGTCAGAATGTAAAGCTTTGGATCAATTAGGACTTTTTGGTGTTGTAATGTAGGCTAAGAAACGGGTAGAAACTATTTAAGAATAGTGAATAACCTCTCTAAGATTTTTAATACACTATATGATACATTTAAAACTAATCTTCAGCAACCAATCTACACCATTTTTGACTACCCATATCTTTTATTTTTGTCCCATCTCTTTTAAGCATTTTCACAAACACTTAGTGGACGCATAGTTTACAACCAAATGAATCAATTTTTTCTCTTTTTTTTTACAACCATGGCAATATTTCTAGCATGAATTATATCACATCCATCCACCACACACAAAAATTATCAACACCAATAACTATTACCTTGGGGAAACAAATTCACCTTTTCCCTCTTATTGAATTTCTCGAACTCCTTACTAAATTACTTTTTTATTAAAATGCTTAGGAGCTTTTTGGATCAAATAATGGTCTATCAAAGAAGGGATTAGGCTACATATGAACCTACCAAAGAAAAGTCTAAAGTCTCAATGGGGTTTAACTAGGATAATGCACAAAGCTAGGCAAAAGAAGGTATAAAATAAGGCTATCAAAGAAACGCCTAAATCATCTCCTAAACTCGCACTCTTTATTTCACTTCACATACATACCGGGCAAGTTCTAGACATCACATGAAACAAGGAATATACAAAAATCTCACATGCACAGGGAACATGATCAACTCAATAGGATCATCATATACTCCAAACCAAACAACAATAAGAATTCAATTTTTAAGCCAACAAGTACAAGAGTCACAAACATGAGCCTAGGAGTCTAAAAATTAGCCATTCTCATAATTCACATGCTTTTACAATTAAAACACTTGCATCATGTAGTCAAAAATAGCACCAAAAAGAATATCTCACTTATTCCTCACTTAAAAAAATTCAAATTGAGCCCAAAAAGTAGGAATTTTCCTACTCCATACTTAAGATCTACTTTGTCTCTAAAGTGAATTTTAAAAATAAGAGACAGAAATACTTCATAAGGCCTTTAGGCCTAGCTAGTAGTATCTTTTTGAACCATGAACATCCGGGAACCCCACATTTAGTCTTTGTCATGCTCCTTAGCTTGGATTTTTGGTACTCAGACTTCCCATCAACCTGCGACTTAATCAAAAACAAAAACTATGTGAAGTAAAATTAAAAATAAAACATACCTTATCTTGGGTTTCCTTCCAAGAATCGCCTAATTAGTGTCACGACACGACCCAACTACGACTTAGTCATTCTCTTTCCTTCTCTTTCTTATGCTTGGTCTTTATCTTTTTATTCTCTTCACTTCTCTTGGGTATGAATTTTTATGGTAACCAATTTTTCAACTTTAGCCTTTCTAGGCTCATCAAATAGCATCAAATCAAGCTTAGGCGGTAGACGCTTAGGTCGCTCAATTAGGTAGTCCAAAGAGGTGTTTGATGGACTAACCACACCACACTCATCCCCTTCAATAACATTTATCATACATGATTCTTTATATTGGAACGATAGTGTGGGTACTTTGCATACATCAAACACCACCTCTTTATCCTCCACCCTCATTTTGAACGTTCCTTCTCTAACATCAATCAACAATCCTTCAGTTTCTAAGAATGGATGCCCCAAGATGATTGGTACTTGTTCATCTGCATCAAAATTAAGAATAATAAAGTCAACAGGAATAACAAATTTACCAACCTTTATGAGGACATCCTCAATAATTCCTTTCGAATATGCCATGGATTCGTCTGCTAACTGCAAAACTACCTTGGTCGATTTAGGATTTCCCAAGCCCAATATGTCAAACAGAGATAGGGGCATCAGATTTATGCTCTCCTCTAAGTCACTCAATGCATGGACCACTTTACTCCTAATTTGGATAGGGAGAGTAAATTTCCTCAAATATCTCAATTTCTTAGGGATTTTCTATGTCATCACCGCGCTACACTCTTCAGTGAGTGTTATTGCCCCCACATCCCAAAATTTTACCTTATTGGCAATTGTATCCCTCAAGTAATTCACATACTTAGGCATACCCTGCAAAATATCTAATAAATGTAAATTAATGTGAATCTCTCTGAATATATCAAAGAACTTCTTAAACATTGCGTACTCCTTCGCTTTAATTTGCCTCTGAGGGAAAGGTTGTTGTATCCTCTTCTTCTTTTCTTTTGCAACAACTTTTCATATGAAAGCCCTAAAAATTTTTCAATGCTGATAAAAAGTTGCACCATATTGTGTTTTAACTCGAAATTCCCCCTAGCAGCCGATCTTTGAATTGGGAATGTCAAGTTCGTCGGGAGTGGGACAGCCACTTCCCTAAATATCCTATGGGCTATTTGTTCTTCAGCCATAACAGCAGGAACCACTTCGTCTTCTTATATTAGTAGAATTCTAGGGAGAATGATTGTTTCTCTCCTGTAATGGTGAAATTCTTGCTTAGGTTCAGGGCTTGATTCTACCAACTCCCTATCTCTTGCTAGCTTGTTAACCTAAAAACCTATTTTCTACAATAATAAAACCAAGACCAAGCATAAAAATATCAAATAAATATAATTGTAAAACTAAAATAAACAATAGCCAAATAATAAGTCCCTGGCAATGGCGACAAAAACTAAACAGCGCCCAAGCACACACGCAAGTGTACATGATCTTATCAAGTAGTAAAGTGGCCTAATAAAAGCCAAGTATAAATCCCACAGAGACTTGATTTAGCAATGATTCGATTTCAGTTCATAATTTAGATTCAATTAATGCAAGAGTAACCAAAAAGAGTTTGGAATTTGTAATTGCAACGAATTTAAACAAACCATAAAGTAAAGGTCTTGAGATAGTCAATAGGAGAAAACCCAGGGTTGAAGTACTTCAAACAATCATATTACGTTATTGAACTTCATTCGTTAACTCGCTTATCTTGGTTGTTTATTTATAGGGTTAATTGTATGATTATGATTTTCCAACCTCTAATTCTTTACCTAAGTTGAACCTTACAACTAATTCATTGAGCGGGGATGTAATGTAACACCCCGAACGTTCTTAAAGTCAAATCTAGTCTCTAAAAGAGTTAGTGATGACTTCCTAAATGATTAATGTTTAAATCAGATAGAATTTCCCCAATTTTGACTCTTTATCATATGGAAAATTGAATTAACTTTTCAACGATACCAATTTCATTCAAATCCAATATCGGAGTAAAAAGTTATAGACATTTTACGGAAAAATGTCAGAACTGAACAGAAGCGACGGTCTGGCCAACGGACCATTGAGCTAGCGATGAACCGTCGCCTAAGCCGTCGTGACTAATGCAGTGAACCTAAATTTTGGTCAAGTACAACAGCCAGGACCAATGGACCGATGCCCAAACCGTCGTAGATGAGGTAGAAAGTTTAGGTTCTGGCAAAGTGTGATGGTCAGGACTGACGGACCATCGAGCTAGAGATGAACCATCGCACAAACTGTTATCATTTTTGATCAACAATTTTAAGCCATTTTTAAAAATGTATTTGGGATTTTGCCACCCGTTTTAACTCCTAATTATACCCGACCAGAGCTGTAATACCTTATATATTTCTAAGCTAGAAAATGAACTGTTGTTCCTACACATGAAAACTTCTATCCTGTGAATCATATTGGATTACATGAATTAGGATGAGTATCCTAGTGATAATAGAGTGTATGATATGTTAAGTATGTTTATAAGAGTCACTTAGTGTAAGCCAAGCTAAGAACTTTTGAATCCACCAAGTTTTCGTGTGTAATTTCAAATAGGTCATCTTTGAATGAGCATAACTTGGTTTATAGGTGGTATTTTAGCATATTTATACCCTCCAAATTGTATATAATTTAATAATATTTCTATCGATACCAAATTCGCCTAAAACGGACACCCGGTGAAGAAGTTATGGCAATTTAAAGTTTTGGTAGTGTCATTTCAGTCAGTAGCGCATCGCGCTGTAAGTCAAAATGACATTTGTCAATTTCCAATGTCTCTTTACGATTCCACCGCACTGTGGTGAGTTTCTAGTTTACAAATGGGGGGCAACGTAATATCTCCGCGTCACATCGGGGGCCCAAATTGGGTAATTTTCACAAAAATTAAATGACGCATCTAGAGAGGTATTTGGGTCATCTTTCCACCCCTATATATATTCCATAAACACGGAATTAAGCCCTTATTTCACAAAAACATACTCTTTCTCTCAAAATCCTCTCATAAACACATTAGGGTTTTCAATTGGGGATTTAAGTTCAAGCAAATTTCTCTATCAATCATCAAGAATCTTCCATCTAAAGTATGTGCAGTTTTCATCTATGGATCCATTTCATTCATAGAACTCAAGAACCATGTTTTAAATATTATATTGTGATTGTCTTATTGTGATATGACCATGTACATATTGATGATTGTTGTTTAAGTTTCAAGATGATATGTAAAGGTGTTTTCATGAAGTATATGTGTTCATTAGTTGAAATCCATAAATTTTATGTGGTTTAAAATGGGAAAATTCATGAAAACACACCTAAGCTAAAATAATGCAAGCAAAGTGTTTGATAAAAGGCCTAGGATGATAGAATTCATATCCCATGATTTAATAGTGCTTAAATGACAAGTCCATGCTCTATGCATTATAATTTCAGATGAATTCCACGTGATCGATATACGTCGTTGTTGTGATATTGATTGAGCATGATATTGAGGCTATGCAAGTATACACATGTTGTATGAATTTTCTTTCCATACGTAAGATGTTGAGACTATGCTTAATATGAAATCCCCTACTTATGATATGGTAAATTGTGGACTCCATTTTATGATCAAGTCAGTTATGTGTGTTAGTTTCCTTCCATCGAGTCCTGGGGGTAATAGTACCCAAAATATATCGTTGTGTGCCCAGAGCCATGTCACATTATCAAGATAATCTTAGTCAATCCATGATCTATAGAACTCAGTCAGTCATGTGACTCAAAAAATCTCAGAAATCTCATGATCTCAATAAATTCTCAGATAGTAGTACTATTCTGTCAGTCAATGAAAGTCAGTTACTCAGTCCATGTACAGCCATTTAAATCATGTTCAGTATCTTTAGATAGGAATAGAATTTATCACCAAGTGAACCCAAGGATGGGAACTCACCTGCCAATTTAGGGTATGATTCTTGGTAGTCATCCTTGTGTTCCAGAACTACGTATCCAGCTTAGGTTGAGACATCTTAACCTGCCAGCGTAGGTTGAGACATATTAACCTGCCAGCTTAGGGTTGATGAGGTGGCTTAACCTGTTAGTTTAGGGTTTCCACCATTCTCATTCGAGTACCTACTAGCTAAGGGTCACTCACAGCTGTCCTTACCAGTGGTGCGGTATAGACACCCTTCTAGTTGGGGCAGAGATTGGACCCCAACCTATATGCGTCATTGGAGCATGTCGTAAGCAACTACCTCCTATAATTTTAGTCCCAGTCTCGGTAAAAGAACTCAGATAGTTCTTTAGATTTCAGTATATCAGGACTGTCAGTTACATTCAATTCAGTTACAGTATGAAACTCAGGTAGTTCCATCAGATTCAAGACTGTCAGACAAGTCATCCATGTTATTAAAATTTTAGTATCAGTCATGTTAGATAATAGTAAACCATGTATTAGCGTACAGATCCAGGTATCATCTATTCACGATTTTAGTTACTATGTATGCATATTTATACTCTTATGTTCATATCAATCAGTCAGTTAGCATTGTTCATGCATGTAAACCCTTTTGCATTTATCCTACCTCACTCGAATACTCAATACTCCCAGTCGTACTGACGCATTTGCGCTATGGTGCTTTCTTTTATGTTATACCATAGGTTCAGAGACATGAGTTCCAGATCAGCAGTAGTATTCCAGTCACAGAGTTGCAGTGAGACCTTATCCATTCGAGGAAGATATTATTTTATTTCATTCATTATTTCAGTTCAGTTTTGCTAGACGGAGTTAGTTGGAGACATGTTTCTTTAAATCCTTATTTCAGATAGTATTTAGAGGCTTTCAGATTTAGTTCAGATTTTAGATTCAGCTTTCAGTTATTTTGGGTATTTGTTACCCTATATGGATGTTATTATTTATC
This sequence comes from Capsicum baccatum var. pendulum, assembly GCA_030864225.1. Classification (NCBI taxonomy): domain Eukaryota; kingdom Viridiplantae; phylum Streptophyta; class Magnoliopsida; order Solanales; family Solanaceae; genus Capsicum; species Capsicum baccatum. The sequence goes on along the minus strand of CM061551.1, from coordinate 48,321,032 downwards.
AGATATTCTATTCAGTTGAACCTTATGGCCTATTGTTCATGTTTTCTGCATTCTACAAGTATATTATGCAGTGTACGGGTATAGATATCAGTGATGGGTTATCTTGTGGTCCCTCGGGGTCATAAGCATTGTGTAGCATTCTGGTTCAGCAAATCAGGGCGTTACAAACTTAGTATCAGAGCCTAAGGTTCAATAGAGTTCTAGGAAGTCTGAAAGCCACCTCTAGTAGTCTTGTACATGGATGTGTTTCGCGTCATATTTATGTCCAAGAGGCTATGAGATACTTTAGGAACATTTTTCCCTCTTTCAGTATTCATGTCGTGATAGTGAGCATATTCTCAAGTTAAACTCTCCATCTAATCCATTCTTTTCATACTTCAGAATATGTTTCCAAAGAGAAGAAATCAGCCCACTCCTCAATCCAAATATCCTTTGGGTGAACATGTTTCTCATGCAGAGTTTAGGACCACATTCACCATACTTGTTTAGTCTGTGGCTACCCAAAATAAATGTCCCCTAGTTGTTCTGGCTAATCCAGTGGCCAACTCAGACGCAGCTAGGATTCAGGACTTCACCCAAATGAACCCTCCATTTTTCTTCGGGTCTATGTCTGATGAAAACCCTTAAGAATTCATTGACCAAGTCTAAGAGGTCATAGACATCATGGGAGTTGCTTCTTGTCAGAGTGTCGAGTTAGCTGCATACCAATTATAGGATGTTGATCACACTTGGTACAAACAGTGGAAGTCCAAGAGGGTAGATGGTGCAGGTCCTATAGTGTGGGAGGAATTTGTCACGGCTTTCTTAGACAGATTCTTTCCCCAAGAGATGAGGGAGGCAAAAGTTCTTGAGTTCATCAAGCCTAGGCAGGGAAATATGACAGTTAAAGAGTAATCTCTATTTACTTAGATAGCAAGATATGCCCCTCATATGGTTACAGATAACAGGGCTAAGATGAGCAAGTTCGTGTCAGAAGTGAATGATAGCGTGGTAAATGTGTGTAGGTCTACGATGCTAGATATAAATTTAACTAGGCTCATGACCCATGCTCAGTAATTAGAGGAGCAGAATATTAGGACTAGGGAGAGGCAGAACAAGAGAGCAAGATCAGGCAGTATTAATTTTGCTCCACCCAAATCAGAAGGAGGAAACCGTTTGCAGTTCCATCCTAATATAGTAGTCCCAGATCCTTCTTCCGCCAGTGCCCCATGCCAAAATTCAGAGACGGCAACAGAGATTGAGCACCAGGCTCTAAGTCTCAGGACAGTTTCAGCAATACCCGAACTAATCTCCTATGTCAGACTTATGGTAAGAACCACAAGGGTACCTGTAGAGCTGGTAGCAATGTTTGTTTCCATTGTGGCAAGCCAGGCTAGAGGATTAGAGAGTGTCCACAGTCAGGTCTATAGGGTCAGCAGAATCGTTCCACAGCCCAGTCCGGTTCCCCAAATCTATAGGGTGCCACTTCCAATGCTGCTATTGGGCAATGCCCAAACAGAATCTGTGCTCTTCGGACCCGACAGGATCAAGAAAATTCTCCTGATGTTGTTACTGGTATGTTATAGATTTTCAATGTTCATGTTTACGCTTTGCTAGATCCAGGTTCATCCTTGCCTTTTGTTACTCCTTATATAGCAGGTGATTTTACAATCAGTCCCGAAATTTTAGTAGAGCCCTTTTTAGTCTCTACCTTAGTGGGTAAAACCATCATAGCTCAGCGAGTATACAGGAACTTCCCGGTTATGATAATTTCAAAAAGCCACATCAGCAAATTTAGTTAAGTTAGAGATGACTAATTTTGATGTCATTCTCGACATGAATTGGCTTTATTCCTGCTATACCACAGTCGACTGGAAAATCAGGATAGTTCAATTTTAGTTCTCGAATGAGCCCGTCCTAGAGTGGAAGGGTAGTACTTTATCTTTCAGGAATCAGCTTATTTCCTACCCTCGGGCAAGGAAAATGATTTCTAAGGGATGTGTTTATCATCTCGTTCATGTTAAAGACTCTGGTTTTGAATCTCCTAGATGTGAATCAATCCCAGTGGTTAACGAATATTCAGATGTCTTTTTCGAAGATCTTCCAAGCATTTCTCCCAAAAGGGAAGTAGACTTCAGCATTGACCTTATTCCAGATACTCAGCCTATTTCTATTCCGCCTTATAGAATGGCACCAGCAGAACACAAAGAACTGAAGGATCAGTTGAAGGATATTTTAGATAAAGGATTTATTAGACCCAGTGTTTCCCCGTGGGGCGCACCAGTCTTATTCATACGTAAGAAAGATGGTTCTTTCAGGATGTGTATTGATTACAGTCAGCTCAAAAAAGTTACGGTCAAGAACAAGTATCCTCTTCCCAGAATAGATGACTTGTTTGACCAACTTCAGGGTGCCAGTTATTTCTCCAAGATAGACCTCAGATCAGGCTATTATCAGCTCAGAGTTAGAGAATGTGATATCCCAAAGATAGCTTTCCGTACTCGGTATGGTCACTTTGAATTTCTAGTTATGTCCTTTGGTCTTACCAATGCCCTAGCCGCTTTCATGGACTTGATGAACCATGTGTTCAAGTAGTACTTGGATATGTTTGTCAGAGTCATCATAGATGATATCTTGGTCTATTCCCGCACAAAGCATGATCATTCAGACCATCTCAGAATTGTTCTTCAGACTCTCAGAGATCACCAGCTATTCGCCAAATTCAGTAAGTGTGAGTTTTGGCTAAGGTCAGTAGAATTCCTTGGCCATATTATTTTTGGTAATGGAGGTAGAGTAGATCCTCAGAATACCAAAGTGGTAAGAAACTGGCCTCGCCCTATCTCCCCACCAGATATTAGGAGTTTTTTGGGTTTGGCTAGCTATTACAGGCGGTTTGTTGAGGGATTTTCTTCTATTACATCCCCATGTCCAGATTAACTTAGAAGAAGGTCAAGTTTTAGTGGTCAAATCCTTGCGAAAAGAGTTTTCAGGACTTGAAGACTCGACTCACCTCAGTTCCAGTCTTAGCTCTTTCATATGGTTTAGATGGGTTCGTAGTATACTATGATGCATCCAAAGTAGGTTTGGGTTGTGTCCTCATGCAGTGTGGTAAGGTCATATCCTATGCCTCCAGGCAGTTAAAGCCCCATGAGAAGAACTATCCTACTCATGATCTTGAGTTAGATGCCGTAGTATTTGCTTTGAAGATTTGGAGGCATTATCTATACGAAGTTCACATAGATGTCTTCACAGATCATAAGAGTCTCCAATATGTCATTTCTCAGAAAGATCTCAATCTTCATTAGAGAAGGTGGTTATAGCTCTTGAAACATTATGACATGAGTATCCTTTATCATCTAGGCAAGGCCAACGTTATAGTTGACGCTCTTAGTAGACTCTTTATGGGTAGTGTTTCTCACATTGAGGATAGCAAAAAGAAGATAGCTGACGAAATCCATTAGCTTGCCAGACTAGGTGTTCGCTTAGTTGATTCTTTAGAGGGTGGTATATGTGTTCAGGATAGTTCAGAATCATCTCTAGTTTCCAAGGTGAAAGAAAAGCAATACAGGGATCCTAGCCTTGTCAAGCTAAAAAAGTCAATTCAGAATCAAAAAGTAGAGGTTTTCTCCCAAGGGGGAGATGGCGTTATTTGTTGTCAGGGTTACTCTATTTTCCAGGTGTAGATGATTTAAATAAGCTAATTCTTACAGAAATGCATGGCGTGCAATACTCTATTCATCCAAGGGACACTAAGATGTACCGTGACCTATGGGAGATCTATTGGTGGAGTGGGATGAAGAGAGATATTATAGAATTTGTAGCTAAGTGCCCTATATATCAGCAGGTTAAGATAAAGCATCAGAAACCTAGTGGTTCCATGCAAAAGTCCACCATTCCTTCTTGGAAGTGGGAAAAAGTGAACATGGACTTCGTGACGGGTTTGCCTCGAACTCGTCATCATCATGATTCATTTTGGGTCATTATAGATAGAATGACCAAGTCAGCCCATTTCCTTCTAGTCCATACCTGTTATTCAGTCTAAGATTACGCCAAACTCTATATCATGGAGTTGTCCAGATTACACGATGTTTCATTAGCTATCATCTTAGATAGAGGTACCCAGTTAACCTCTCACTTCAGGAAAGCATTATAAGAGGGTCTTGGTACCCAAGTTCATCTCAGTACAGCTTTTCATCCTCAGAAAGATGGTCAAGCAGAAAAGACCATTCAGACTCTTGAAGATATGCTAAGAGCGTGTGCAATTGATTTTATGGGAAGTTGGGATGACTAGTTTCCTTTGATTAAGTTTGCATAAAACAATAGTTATCATTCCAGTATTAAAATGGCTCTGTTCAAAGCTCTCTATGGTAGGAGATGTAGATCTCCAATCGGGTGGTTCGAAGTTAGTAAGGCCTGAGTCATAGGTCCTAACTTACTATTCGATGCCTTATAGAAAGTCCAGTTAATCAGAGAAAGACTCTGGGATGCTCAAAGCTGATAGAAGTCATATGCTGACGTTCATAGAAAGGATCTTGAGTTTAAGGTCGATGATTGTGTCTATCTAAAGATCTCTCCCATGAAGAAAGTGAATCGGTTTTGCAAGAAGGGAAAGCTCAGTCCCCGATATGTCAGTCCCTTCAAGATTCTCAGTCGCTTAGGCTAGGTAGCTTATGAGCTTGAATTGCCTTCAGATCTAACCTAAGTTCATCCAGTTTTTCATGTCTCTTTGCTCAAGAAGTATATAGGTGATCCATCAGTCGTAGTCCTTATTCAGAGCATTGACAGTCAAAATAGTCTCTTCTATGAGGAAATTTCTATCAAAATTCTAGACTATCAAACTCGTAGATGAGAAACAAAGAAGTCCCCCTAGTCAAAGTTCTTTGGCGAAATCAGTCCATTGAGGAGCTACTTGGGAAGAAGAAGCAGACATACGTACCAAGTATCCTCACCTCTTCTCTGCCAATCCAGATCAAGCTCAAGGTAACAGTTCTCCTTAATCTTATTCAGTTTCCCATTCAGTATTCTATATAGCTTGGTATTCAGTTCATGCTCACGTTTTATCACAAATTTGGTATCAAGTACCATTGCATATTTAGTCATGCATTCATGTATCAGTCTAGTGTATAATCATGCATCAAATATCCAATCTCATTGGGAGAACTTAGTTATAAGAAATCTCAGTTATGCATTCATGAATCAGTTACTCATACATCAGATATGCATGTCCATCATAATATGTTTAGCTTATCAGTTATGTACGTTATGAGATCATGTCCCATTAGTGTATGTCTTGCACGTACTCCAGTTTATCATCCATCCCATTTTTAGTCAGTCTCATTCGAAGACGAACGTTTCCAAGGGGGAGATATTGTAACACCCCAAATATTTCTAAGCTAGAAAATGAACCGTTGTTCCTACACATTAAAACTCCTATCTTGTGATTCATATTGGAGTACATAAATTATCATGAGTATCCTAGTGATAATAGATCTTATGATGTGTTAAGCATGTTCATAAGAGACACTTAGAGTAAGCCAAGCTAAGAAATTTTGAATCCACCAAGTTTTCATGTGTGATTTCACATAGGTCATATTTGAACAAGCATAACTTGGTTTATAAGTGTTATTTTGGCATATTTATACCCTTCAAATTGTAGAGAATTGAATAAGTTTTCCTTCGATATCAAATTCGCCTAAAACGAACACTCGGTGATGAAGTTATGGCGATTTAAAATTTCGGCAGCATCATTTCAGTCAGTAGCGTGTCGCGCCATAAGTCAAAATGATGTTTGTCAATTTCCAATGTCTCTCCGCGATTTCACCGCATCGTGGTGAGTTTCCAGGTCATAAACAGAGGGCAACGCGATATCTCCGCGTCGCACCGGCGGCCCAAATTGGGTAATTTTTACGAAAATTAAATGACGCATCTAGAGAGGTATTTAGGTCATCTTTACACCCCTATATATATATATTCCATAAACATGGAATTAAGCCCTTATTTCACAAAATCATACTCTTTCTCTAAAAATCCTCTCAAGAACACAGTAGGGTTTTCAATTGGGGATTCAAGTTCAAGAAAACTTCTCCATCAATCATCAAGAATCTTCCATCTAAGGTATGCGTAGTGTTCATCGATGGATCTATTTCGTTCATATAACTCAAGAACCATGTTTTAAATATTATATTGTGATTGTCTTGTTGTGATATGACCATGTACATGTTTATGATTGTTGATTAAGTTTCAAGATGATATCTATAGGTGTTTTCATCAAGTATATGTGTTTGTTAGTTGAAATCTATAAACTTTATATGGTTTAAAATGGGAAAATTCATGAAAACACACCTAATCTAAAAGAATGCATGCAAATTGTTTGATAAAAGGCCTAGGATGATAGAATTCATATCCCATGATTTACTAGTGCTTAAATGATAATTCCATGCTCTATGCTTTATAATTTCAGATGAATTCCACGTGATCGATATACGTCGTTGTTGTGATATGGATTGAGCATGATATTGAGGCTATGCAAGTATACACATGTTGTATGAATTTTCTTTCCATACGTAAGATATTGAGACTATGCTTAATGTGAAATCCCCTACTTATGATATGGTAAATTGTGGACTCCATTTTATGATCAAGTTAGCTATGTGTGTCAGTTTCCTTTCATCGAGTCCTGGGGGTAATAGTACCCAAAATATATTGTTGTGTGCCCAGAGCCATGTCACATTATCATGATAATCTCAGTCAATCCATGATCTATAGAACTCAGTCAGTCATGTGACTCAAAAAATCTCAGAAATCTCATGATCTCAATAAATTCTCATATAGTAGTACTATTCTGTCAGTCAATGGAAGTCAGTTACTCAGTCCATGTACAGCCATTTAAATCATGTTCAGTATCTTTAGATAGGAATAGAATTTATCACCGAGTGAACCCAAGGATGGGAACTTACCTGCCAGTTTAGGGTGTGATTCTTGGTAGTCATCCTTGTTTCCAGAACTACGTAGCCAGCTTAGGTTGAGACATCTTAACCTGCCAGCGTAGGTTGAGACATATTAATCTGCCAGCTTAGGGTTGATGAGGTGGCTTAACCTGTTAGTTTAGGGTTTCCACCATTCTCATTCGAGTACCTACTAGCTAAGGGTCACTCACAGCTGTCCTTACCAGTGGTGCGGTATTGACATCCTTCTAGTTGGGGCAGAGATTGGACCCCAACCTATATGCGTCATTGGAGCATGTCGGTTAAGCAACTACCTCCCACAATTTTAGTCCCAGTCTCAGTAAAATAACTCAGATAGTTCTTTAGATTTCAGTATATCAGGACTGTCAGTTACATTCAATTCAGTTACAGTACGAAACTCAAGTAGTTCCATCAGATTCAGGACTGTCAGACACAGTGATCCATGTTATTAAAATTTTAGTATCAGTCATGTTAGATAATAGTAAACCATGTATTAGCGTACAGATCCAGGTATCATCTATTCACGATTTTAGTTACTATGTATGCATATTTATACTCTTATGTTCATATCAGTCAGTCAGTTAGCATTGTTCATGCATGTAAACCCTTTTGCATTTAGCCTACCTCACTCGAATACTCAATACTCCCAGTCGTACTGACGCATTTGCGCTATGGTGCTTTCTTTCATGTTACACCATAGGTTCAGAGACATGAGTTCCAAATCAGCAGTAGTATTCCAGTCACAGAGTTGCAGTGAGACCTTATCCATTCGAGGAAGATATTATTTTATTTCATTCATTATTTCAGTTCAGTTTTGCTAGACGGAGTTAGTTGGAGACATGTTTCTTTAAATCCTTATTTCAGATAGTATTTAGAGGCTTTCAGATTAAGTTCAGATTTTAGATTCAGCTTTCAGTTATTTTGGGTATTTGTTACCCTATATGGATGTTATTATTTATTAGATATTCTATTCAGTTGAACCTTATGGCCTATTGTTCATGTTTTCTGCATTCTACAAGTATATTATGCAGTGTACGGGTATAGATATCAGTGATGGGTTATCTTGTGGTCCCTCGGGGTCATAAGCATTATGTAGCATTCTGGTTTAGCAAATCAGGGCGTTACAAACTTAGTATCAGAGCCTAAGGTTCAATAGAGTTCTAGGAAGTCGGAAAGCCACCTCTAGTAGTCTTGTACATGGATGTGTTTCGCGCCATATTTATGTGCAAGAGGCTATGAGATGTTTTAGGAACAGTTTTCCCTCTTTCAGTATTCATGTCGTGATAGTGAGCATAATCTCAAGTTACACTCTCCATCTAATCCATTCTTTTCTTATTTCAGAATATGCTTCCTAAGAGAAGAAATCAGCCTACTCCTCAATCCAAAGATCCTTTGGGTGAACATGTTTCTCATGCAGAGTTTAGGACCACATTCACCATACTTGTTTAGTCTGTGGCTACCCAAAATAAATGTCCCCCAGTTGTTCTGGCTAATCCAGTGGCCAACTCAGCCGCAGCTAGGATTCAGGACTTCACCCAAATGAACCCTCCATTTTTCTTCGGGTCTAAGTCTGATGAAAACCCTTAAGAATTCATTAACCAAGTCTAAGAGGTCATAGACATCATGGGAGTTGCTTCTTGTCAGAGTGTCGAGTTAGCTGCATACCAATTATAGGATGTTGATCACACTTGGTACAAATAGTGGAAGTCTAAGAGGGTAGATGGTGCAGGTCCTATAGTGTGGGAGGAATTTGTCACGGCTTTCTTAGACAGGTTCTTTCCCCAAGAGCTGAGGGAGGCAAAAGTTCTTGAGTTCATCAACCCTAGGCAGGGAAATATGACCGTTAAAGAGTAATCTCTATTTACTTAGATAGCCAGATATGCCCCTCATATGGTTGCAGATAACAGGGCTAAGATGAGCAAGTTCGTGTCAGAAGTGAATGATAGCGTGGTAAATGTGTGTAGGTCTACGATGCTAAACAGTGATATAAATCTAATTAGGCTCATGACCCATGCTCAGTAATTAGAGGAGCAGAATATTAGGACTAGGGAGAGGCAGAACAAGAGAGCAAGATCAGGCAGTTTCAATTTTGCTCAACCCAAATCAGAAGGAGGAAACCATTTGCAGTTCCATCTTAATATAGTAGTCCCAGATCCTTCCTCCGCCAGTGCCCCATGCCAAAATTCAGAGACGGCAACAGAGATTGAGCACCAGGCTCTAATTCTCAGGACAGTTTCAGCAATACCCAAACTAATCCCCTATGTCAGACTTATGGTAAGAACCACAAGGGTACCTGTAGAGCTGGTAGCAATGTTTGTTTCAATTGTGGCAAGCCAGGATAGAGGATTAGAGAGTGTCCACAGTCAGGTCTATAGGGTCAGCAGAATCGTTCCACAGCCTAGTCCGGTTCCCCAAATCTATAGGGTGCCACTTCCAATGCTGCTATTGGGCAATGCCCAAACAGACTCTGTGCTCTTCAGACCCGACAGGATCAAGAAAATTCTCCTGATGTTGTTACTGGTATGTTATAGATTTTTCATGTTCATGTTTACGCTTTGCTAGATCCAGGTGCATCCTTGCCTTTTGTTACTCCTTATATAGCAGGTGATATTAGAATCAGTCCCGAAATTTTAGTAGAGTCCTTTTTAGTCTCTAACTTAGTGGGTAAAACCATCATAGCTCAGCGAGTATACAGGAACTTCCCGGTTATGATAATTTCAAAAAGCCACATCAGCAAATTTAGTCGAGTTAGAGATGACTAATTTTGATGTCATTCTCGACATGGATTGGCTTTATTCCTGCTATACCACAGTCAACTGGAAAATCAGGATAGTTCAATTTTAGTTCCCGAATGACCCCGTCCTAGAGTGAAAGGGTAGTACTTTATCTTTCAGGAGTCAACTTGTTTACTACCTTCGGGAAAGGAAAATGATTTCTAAGGGATGTGTTTATCATCTCGTTCATGTTAAAGACTCTGGTTCTGAATCTCCTAGATGTGAATCAATCCCAGTGGTTAACGAATATTCAGATGTCTTTTTCAATTATCTTCCAGGCATTTCTCCCAAAAGGGAAGTAGACTTCAGCATTGACCTTATTCCAGATACTCAGCCTATTTCTATTCCGCCTTATAGAATGGCACCAGTAGAACACAAAGAACTGAAGAATCAGTTGAAGGATATTTTAGATAAGGGATTCATTAGACCCAGTGTTTCCCCATGGGGCGCACCAGTCTTATTCATACGTAAGAAAGATGGTTCTCTCAGTATGTGTATTAATTACAGTCAGCTTAAAAAAGTTACGGTCAAGAACAAGTATCATCTTCCCAGAATAGATGACTTGTTTGACGAACTTCAGGGTGCCAGTTATTTCTCCAAGATAGACCTCAGATCAGGATATTATCAGCTCAGAGTTAGAGAATGTGATATCCCAAAGATAGTTTTTCGTACTCGGTATGGTCACTTTGAATTTCTAGTTATGTCCTTTGGTCTTACCAATGCCCTAGCCGCTTTCATGGACTTGATGAACCATGTGTTCAAGTAGTACTTGGATATGTTTGTCAGAGTCTTCATAGATGATATCTTGGTCTATTCCTGCACAAAGCATGATCATTCAGACCATCTCAGAATTGTTCTTCAGACTCTCAGAAATCACCAGCTATTCGCCAAATTCAGTAAGTGCGAGTTTTGGCTAAGGTCAGTAGAATTCCTTGGCCATATTATTTCTGGTAATTGAGGTAGAGTAGATACTCAGAATACCAAAGTGGTAAGAAACTGGCCTCGCCCTATCTCCCCACCATATATTAGGAGTTTTTTGGGTTTGGCTAGCTATTACAGGCGGTTTGTTGAGGGATTTTATTCTATTACATCCCCATGTCCAGATTAACTTAGAAGAAGATCAAGTTTCAGTGGTCAAATCCTTTCGAGAAGAGTTTTCAGGAATTGAAGACTCGACTCACCTCAGCTCCAGTCTTAGCTCTTTCATATGGTTTAGATGGGTTCGTAGTATACTATGATGCATCCAAAGTAGGTTTGGGTTGTGTCCTCATGCAGTGTGGTAAGGTCATATCCTACGCCTCCAGGCAGTTAAAGCCCCATGAGAAGAACTATCCTACTCATGATCTTGAGTTAGATGCCGTAGTATTTGCTTTGAAGATTTGGACGCATTATCTATACGAAGTTCACGTAGATGTCTTCATAGATCATAAGAGTCTCCAATATGTCATTTCTCAGAAAGATCTCAATCTTCATTAGAGAAGGTGGTTATATCTCTTGAAACATTATGACATGAGTATCCTTTATCATTTAGGCAAGGCCAACGTTGTAGTCGACGCTCTTAGTAGACTCTTCATGGGTAGTGTTTCTCACATTGAGGATAGCAAAAAGAAGATAGTTGAGGAAATCCATTAGCTTGCCAGACTAGGTTTCGCTTAGTTGATTCTTTAGAGGGTGGTATATGTGTTCAGGATAGTTTATAATCATCTCTAGTTTCCAAAGTGAACGAAAAGCAATACAGGGATCCTAGCCTTGTCAAGCTAAAAGAGTCAGTTCAGAATTAAAAAGTAGAGGTTTTCTCCCAAAGGGGAGATGGCGTTATTTGTTGTCAGGGTTACTCTATTTTCTAGGTGTAGATGATTTAAATAAGCCAATTCTTACAGAAATGCATGGCGTGCGATACTCTATTCATCCAAGGGACACTAAGATGTACCGTGACCTATGGGAGATCTATTGGTGGAGTGGGATGAAGAGAGATATTATAGAATTTGTAGCTAAGTGCCCTACATATCAGCAGGTTAAGATAAAGCATCAGAAACCTAGTGGTTCCATGCAGAAGTCCACCATTCCTTCTTGGAAGTGGGCAAAAGTGAACATGGACTTCGTGACGGGTTTGCCTCGAACTCATCATCATCATGATTCATTTTGGGTCATTATAGATAGAATGACCAAGTCAGCCCATTTCCTTCTAGTCCATACCTGTTATTCAGTCTAAGATTACACCAAACTCTATATCATGGAGTTGTCCAGATTACACGATGTTTCATTAGCTATCATCTTAGATATAGGTACCCAGTTAACCTCTCACTTCAGGAAAGCATTATAAGAGGGTCTTGGTACCCAAGTTTATCTCAGTACAGCTTTTCATCCTCAGAAAGATGGTCAAGCAGAAAAGACCATTCAGACTCTTGAAGATATGCTAAGAGCGTGTGCAATTGATTTCATGGGAAGTTGGGATGACCACTTTCCTTTGATTGAGTTTGCATAAAACAATAGTTATCATTCTAGTATTAAAATGGCTCTGTTCAAAGCTCTCTGTGGTAGGAGATGTAGATCTCCAATTGGGTGGTTCGAAGTTAGTAAGGCCTCAGTCATAGGTCCCAACTTACTATTCAACGCCTTATAGAAAGTCCAGTTAATCAGAGAAAGACTCTGGGATGCTCAGAGCAGATAGAAGTCATATGCTGACGTTCATAGAAAGGATCTTGAGTTTAAGGTCATTGATTGTGTCTATCTAAAGATCTCTCCCATGAATAAAGTGAAGCGGTTTTTCAAGAAGGGAAAGCTCAGTCCCCGATATGTTAGTCCCTTCAAGATTCTCAGTCGCTTAGGCAAGGTAGCTTATGAGCTTGAATTGTCTTCAGATCCAGCCTAAGTTCATCCAGTTTTTCATGTCTCTTTGCTCAAGAAGTGTATAGGTGATCCATCAGTCGTAGTCCCTATTCAGAGCATTGACAGTCAAAATAGTCTCTTCTATGAGGAAATTTCTATCAAAATTCTAGACTATCAAACTCGTAGATGAGGAACAAAGAAGTCCCCCTAGTCAAAGTTCTTTGGCGAAATCAGTCCATTGAGGGAGCTACTTGGGAAGAAGAAGCAGACATACGTACCAAGTATCCTCACCTCTTCTTTGTCAATCCAGATCAAGATCAAGGTAACAGTTCTCCTTAATCTTATTCAGTTTCCCATTCAGTATTCTATATAACTTGGTATTCAGTTCATGCTCACGTTTCATCACAAATTTGGTATCAAGTACCATTGCATATTTAGTCATTCATTCATGTATCAGTCTAGTGTATAATCATGCATCAAATATCCAATCTCATTGGGAGAACTTAGTTATAAGAAATCTCAGTTATGCATTCATGAATCAGTTACTCATACATCAGATATGCATGTCCAGCATAATATGTTTAGCTTATCAGTTATGTACGTTATGAGATCATGTCCCATTAGTGTATGTCTTGCACGTACTCCAGTTTATCATCCATCCCATTTTTAGTCAGTCTCATTCGAGGACGAATGTTTCCAAGGGGGAGATATTGTAACACCCCATATATTTCTAAGCTAGAAAATGAACCGTTGTTCCTACACATTAAAACTCCTATCTTGTGATTCATATTGGAGTACACAAATTATCATGAGTATCCTAGTGATAATAGATCTTATGATGTGTTAAGCATGTTCATAAGAGTCACTTACAGTAAGCCAAGCTAAGAAATTTTGAATCCACCAAGTTTTCATGTGTGATTTCACATAGGTCATATTTGAACAAGCATAACTTGGTTTGTAAGTGTTATTTTTGGCATATTTATACCCTTCAAATTGTAGAGAATTGAATAAGATTTCCGTCGATATCAAATTCGCCTAAAACGGACACTCGGTGAAGAAGTTATGGCGATTTAAAATTTCAGCAGCGTCATTTCAGTCAGTAGCGTGTCGCGCCATAAGTCAAAATGATGTTTGTCAATTTCCAATGTCTCTATGCGATTTCACCGCATCGTGGTGAGTTTCCAGGTCCTAAACAGAGGGCAACGCGATATCTCCGCGTCGCACCGGCGGCCCAAATTGGGTAATTTCACGGAAATTAAATGACGCATCTAGAGAGCTATTTAGGTCACATTACACCCCTATATATATATATATATATTCCATAAACATGGAATTAAGCCCTTATTTCACAAAATCATATTCTTTCTCTCAAAATCCTCTCAAGACCACATTAGGGTTTTCAATTGGGGATTCAAGTTCAAGCAAACTTCTCCATCAATCATCAAGAATCTTCCATCTAAGGTATGCGTAGTGTTCATCTATGGATCTATTTCGTTCATATAACTCAAGAACCATGTTTTAAATATTATATTGTGATTGTCTTGTTGTGATATGACCATGTACATGTTGATGATTGTTGATTAAGTTTTAAGATGATATCTAAAGGTGTTTTCATGAAGTATATGTGTTTGTTAGTTGAAATCTATAAATTTTATATGGTTTAAAATGGGAAAATTCATGAAAACACACCTAATCTAAAAGAATGCATGCAAATTATTTAATAAAAGGCCTAGGATGATAGAATTCATGTCCCATGATTTAATAGTGCTTAAATGACAAGTCCATGCTCTATGCTTTATGATTTCACATGAATTCCACGTGATTGATATGCGTCGTTGTTGTGATATGGATTGAACATAATATTGAGGCTATGCAAGTATACACATGTGGTATGAACTTCCCTTTCATACATAAGATGTTGAGAACTATGCTTAGTGTGAAATCCCCTACTTATGATATGGTGAATTATTGACTCCATTTTATGATCAAGTTAGCTATGTGTGTCAGTTTCCTTCCATCGAGTCCTGGGGGTACTAGTACCCAAACAATATAGTTGTGTGCCCAGAGCCATGTCATATTATCACGATAATCTCAGTCAAGCCATGATCTATAGAACTCAGTCAGTCATGTGACTCAGGAAATCTCAGAAATCTCATGATCTCAATAAATTCTCAGATAGTAGTACTATTCTGATAGTCAACAGAAGGCAGTTACTCAGTCCATGTACAGCCAATTAAATCATGTTCAGTCTCTTTAGATTGGAGTAGGAGTTAGCACCAAGTGAACCCAAGGATGGGAACTCACCTACCAATTTAGGGTGTGATTCTTAGTAGTCATCCTTGTGTTCCAGAACTACGTAGCCAGCGTAGGTTCAGACATCTTAACCTGCCAGCTTAGGGTTGATGAGGTGGCTTAACCTATTAGTTTAGGGTTCCCACCATTCTCATTCGAGTACCTGCCAGCTAACGTTCACTCACAGCTGTCCTTACGAGTGGTACGGTATTAACACCCTTCCAATCGGGGCAGAGATTGGACCCCAACCTAGCTATATGCATTATTGGGGCATGTCGATTAAACAACTACCTCCCATAGTTTCAGTCCCAGTCTCAATATACTGGACTGTTAGTTACAGTTAATTTAGTTACAGTACGGAACTCAGATAGTTCCATCAGATTCAGGACTATCAGACACAGTCATCCATGTTATTAAAATTTCAGTATCATTCATGTTAGATAATAGTAAACCATGTATTAGCGTATAGATTCAGATATCGTGTATTCACGATTTTAGTTACTATGTATGCATATTTGTACTCTTACGTTCATATTAGTCAGTCAGTCAGCATTGTTCATGCATGTAAACCCTTTAGCATTTAGCCTACCTCACTCGTATACTCAATACTTCTATTCGTACTAACACATTTACGCTATGGTTCTTTCTTTCATGTTACACCATAGGTTCAAAGACATGAGTTCCAGATTAACAGTAGCATTCCAGTCGCAGAGTTACAGTGAGTCCTCATCAATTCGAGGACGATATTATTTTATTTCATTCATTATTTCAGTTCAGTTTTGCTAGATAGAGTTAGTTGGAGACATGTTTCTTCAACTTCTTATTTCAGACAGTATTTAGAGGCTTTCAGATTTTAGATTCAGCTTTCAGTTATTTTGGGTATTTGTTACCCTATATGGATGTTATTATTTATCAGATATTCTATTTATTTGAATCTTATGGCCTATTGTTCATGTTTTCCTCATTCTACAAATAGATTATGCAGTGTATAGGTACAGATATCAGTGATGGGTTAGCTTGTGGTCCCTCGGGGTCATAAGCACCGTATAGCATTTCGGTTCAGTAAATCAGGGCCATTACAAGAGCTCATAACTTCATTATTCATCCACAATAACAAATTAGGGTTTCTCCCAAAGATCAATCCCTAATAAACAAGAAACCCTAGGTGTTTAATTCCAAGTTAAGAATTCAAGATTTCCTCCACCAATCTGCAAAAAATCATCCACCCAGGTATGTCAAGTGTTGATTCATGGGTTCCTTTTACCCATGAAGCTCAAGAAACCCTATTTGAAATATAAACTTTGGATTCCATGGTATGAATTGAATTATAGCTATGATTATGTTATTGTTTGATTTCCAAGTTGAAGTCTTTAATAACTATCATAAAAATATATTAGCATGTGGTTGAAGTTCTTGCATTGGAAGTGTAAAATGTTGCCATGATGTATTATTTCAATATTAATACCTAAGCCTAAAGATATGCATGCAAGGTGTTTGATAAAATCCCTAAGAGAATAGGAATTATGCCTTATGACTCTTTTGTGACCAAAATTAATGAATTTATGTTTCTCCCTTATGTTTGATATGACTCCCACATTATTGTTATGCTTTGTAATGGATTGACGTAATGCTCATGAGATTAGGCTTATGAAATTATGATATGTTTACATGCATTCCTATTTATTTGTAAGCTTATAGCATGCGAATAATTAAAGAAAATCTCCAATGATTGTACTAGGAATTGTTGACTATGGTCATGTGTTAAGAAATGTCATGTCTTGTCAATTTTATGCTATCGAGTCCTGGGGGTACTTGTACCCGATGATTTAGCTATCTGCCTAGAGCCAGTATCAGTTTTATGATAATCTCTATCATGCAATGATTAGTAGTATTCTCAGTCAGTTTTAAGACTCAATAAAATTCAGTCAGTCACATAACTTAGGAAAATGCAATAATCTTAGTAATCTCAGTCAGTTATCAGATCTCAGTAATATTTCATCAGTCAATGGATCTCAATGAATGCAGTCCAGTTTATTTTAGTTAATCATGTTCAGTGTCTATTCAGATGGGAGTAGGATTCAGCATCGAGTGAGCCTAAGGATGGGAACTTACCTGTTATTAGAGGGTTTAATTCTTAGAAGCAATCCTTGTGCTCCAAAACTACGTAGCCAGCATAGGTTGAGACATCAAACCTACTAGTTGAGGGTAGATGAGGTGGCTTAACCTGTTATATAAGGGTCCCACCATTCTCCTTAAAGTACCTGTTATATGAGGGATTACTCATAGCTTATCCTTACCAGTGGTGCGGTATTGACACCCTTCCAATTAGGGTTACAGATTAGACCCCAACTCAATTATATTATCTTATTTGGGGTATGTCGATTAGATGACTACTTCCCACAGTTACAGTCTCAGTCTCACTCTCAGTAATAAAACTTAGATAGTTCTACAGAATTCAGGACTATCAGATACAGTCACACATCTTAATACAGAAGTCAACTAGTTCCATCAGAAATAGGACTTTCAGATACAGTCATTCAGATAATAGTGTATCAATTATACGAAAACTTATGTTATCAGTATTCAGATTCAGTGATGTCATGATCTCAGTTATAGTTCACGTATTCATGCATGTATTCTCACGTTCATGTTACTCAGTTAGTCAGTATTATTCATGCATATAAACCCTTGCATTCAGCCTACCTTACTTGCATACCAGTAAATTCAATCATACTGACGCATTTGTGCTATGGTGTTTTATACCATAGGTTTAAAAGCACGAGCTCTAAAGCATCAGTAGTATTCCAGTTTTAGATGCCTGACTAGTAGTGAGTCCTCATCATTCAAGGATGTTATTATTTGATTATTTCATTCTTTCATTACTTTGTTTATTTCAGTAGTTGAAGTTAGTTGGGGATATGTCCCATCAACTCCTTATTCAGTCAGTTTTAGAGGCTTCAAAACTACAGCATGTTCAGATAATTATTTCAGTAATTTTGGTATTGATATATGGTATCTCCAGATGTTATGTTTTATCAGATTTTTTTAACCTTATAGCCTTTCGGCCTTTTATTATGTATTTATACAGTATGTTATGCAGTGCTCAGTTACAGATATCAGTCATGGGTTAGCTTGTGGTCCTTCGAGGTCATGAGTACCGTGTAGCATTCTGGGTATCAGATTTGGGACATTACATGTAATGATACAATTAGGTTATTTAAGCTATCATCCTATGTTTGAATCAAGTTTGGCTCCTAAGTATATCCCTTTCCTAGGCGCTAAGTTTAGTACTTTATTTCATAAAAGAATAAAAACCCAAACTTTGTTCATCTTCTTATTCTATCCCCTATTCTCTCTCCCGAGATCCAAAGGTAGATAATTGGTATATTCTAAGGACCTTGAATCCTTAAAATAGTTAAATCAAAGATTAACACAAAACTAATAATGATAACCAAATTTAAACAAACTTAATACAAAACAAAAGTAATCATGTTCTTAGCTTTAACCTCGGAAAAGGGCGTTTAGCCACGCATTGTCATAATCGTAATTACAAAGTTGTAATTAATGACTAAAAACATGAATGAACTTAATAAAAATAATAAAAACCTAATTATGAAGATGTATCAGCCTCGTGATCTCCAAAATATGTCAAAAGATATGTAAAAACGTGATACAGCATGTATTTATAGTATGGGGGTAAGCCAAGTCCGTGTTGGAGTTGAATTAGCATGAAACGCCCAGGGGTGGAGTGGACCATGTGTAGCACCCTATATTCCTATGGAATGGAGCATGCAACTTACCCTCTATTCCATAGGAATAGATTATGCGGTGCACGTTTATCGCTCGCCTTCACTGGAATTTGCTTCCCAAATTTTGGTTAAGTGTTGGTCCTTCCTCCTTCCATCCCTTGTATTTTGGTGTCTTTCCAATGACTTTCCAGCCTCTATATCATCATATATCATCATATTACGCTCAAAAATGATCCTACAAGAATACATCGCATGAATTATAGGTACAAACAAACAATATCCATCACGATGAATAAAAAACAAGAGCTTAGACTAGGTTGGTTTCCATGATCTTTAACTTCAAGTTTCAACTCTTTCCTTGACTCAATTGAACTTTATACACTGCTAAAAAGTTTTTCCACATATAATAACACATTCAAACCATAATTAATACATAAAACACAATAGAGTCCATCAAGATAGACTAGATAAGCAACTGGCTCAAGCTAGGAAGACTAGTTTTCTCTCTTGGACTCTAATTGACTCTTTGAAATACATACTTGTTAGAAATCACTTGTAACCATTGTAAACACATGATTTAACACTTTTATTCATACTTATCTCATTATCAACCCATATAGCATAGAATCATCCTCAAAACAAGGCTAAAACGACTAGAATAGTGACACCAAAATGCATAAATACACCTAAAATCAAGTATTTTTAAGCATTTTCAAAAAATGGTATCGTTGTCAGGGAACAATTTTACATATTGAGTTAGTTTATAATTTTAGCTTACTTGCATTGATTTGAACTTGTTTATATCTTTTTTGCTTTTTTTATTTTTTGTGTTAGTTAGATTTTTTTGGTTTTTTATACTTATTATTATGACATCATGGAATGAAAATGAGTTTGGTGGTTGCAAATATTATCTTGATGACCCACTTTTGTATTATGGAGGACCCCATTTTTGGTAATATTATAGAAATTCTCCTGAGAGAGCGGTGTGTGCACCTTCTCAATCCTATAGGGAGTATTATGTTACTTGTGTGGTGGTAGAGATGATCATTGGAATGATTGTCCTAAATAATTTTCCCCTATCCCTAGTTATACTAACAAAAGGGCTAGTTGTTCTTTTGAGTTTGATAGGAA
Organism: Capsicum baccatum var. pendulum; assembly: GCA_030864225.1. Taxonomy (NCBI): domain Eukaryota; kingdom Viridiplantae; phylum Streptophyta; class Magnoliopsida; order Solanales; family Solanaceae; genus Capsicum; species Capsicum baccatum. Next base: position 48,301,313 of record CM061551.1, on the reverse strand, counting down.
TCATGATGTGGCAAAGGAAGAGCAATGTGTCAAACACAAAGGTATTGAGCCAATTCTTAAACTATCTTAGACCGGGTGAATAATGTGGGTGAAGATATACATCTCTTGCAACAATCAATGGTGGTATATGGAAAAGAATATGAAAAAAGACCCTTGTAAATATGTCAATCTCTCAAGTTCCATGGACTTGCCTACCATTAAAATAAATTTATCAAAAGAAGAGATTTCAATCCATGTATATGGTTGAGCCAAAACATGTGATGCCCATAATGAAGAGTCCCAAAATGAAGAAAAACTGGACAATGCCAAAATTGTAAGCTAAAAATGGTTGTTGAATCCATCTCAACAACTTGAAGACAACAAGGAATATCTTGATTGAACTTTATTAATTATGGATGAATCCTCAAAGTGCATGTTGAGCAATGTCAAGTAGTGATCTAAATTGAAATGTCTACCCAAAAATTAAAAATTAATTGAATGCAAAAATTAAGTCATGTAGTGTTTAATGCCAAATGGCCATGGAAAATTATGATGAGATATTTTCCAATGAAGATGTGTTGAAACTGGATGTTGAAGAATTCATAATGATTTGTCAACCAAACACAAGTTGTTAAAATTGATTAAATAATATTAGAGTTGCAAGAAAAAGCCAATCAAATCCTTTGTGAAGACTCTACTTTATTTTGGGGTGAGAATATCAAGTATGCAAATTTGGAAATAAAGAGTCTTAAACCTCATTCCAACTATTTTTTATGTTGTACTTGGTGGATGTGACAGAAATGAAAATAACTAGATAAATTAAGGATTTTGGAGATGAGGGACAAAGCTCTTACATTTCGGAGTTCATCATTCTAAGAGGATAAAAAATGTTCCTCACTTGAAGGACAAGAAGTGCAAAATGTGATGTTTAAGAAGTAGCCTATTGATTTTCTTATCAATGCCCAATGAGCCTGAATTTTGATGTGATGTTGGGTAAAAGATTCAAGTCTTCCAAATGAAGAGATAGAGTTAGTCTTATGTTTCCTACATTTGTCCCACAAGCTTCATCAAAATCTTGAGGTGAAGTTGGATCGAAGGTTAAAATCCTCTAAGTGGAAAGATAAATAGTAAAGTTTCTCGCGTCGTGTTGTGATGTTAAATCAAGAACTTGGCGGGAGGCAACCTATCGTTATCAAATTTTGCATTTACTTTTGTTATTTTAATTTTTATAAAAGCTTAGGATTTTATTTTTGACTAATCCACAAAATTTTGGAGTTATTAGAGGTGATTTGAATAGGTTTAGATGCAAAAATTTGATTGGAAGGATGTTCGTGGTGGTAATACCTTGAAAATGGGAGTTTGAACATATTTTGGAATTGTTCAAATCACCAAAATCAGTGTCGTATAGCAAAAGTGGAAGGTCCTATTACCAAAAATGACAAAAATTGCCTAGGTCTAAACAGCCTCAGATACTGCTAAAGCAGTAAAACATCTGCTAAAGCATACAGTCGATGTTTGGTCAAGATCGCTAAAATGATCCATTACCTACTAAAGTGATAGTCAACAACTTGGTAAAGGGCCCATTTAGCTGCCCATTAGCTACCTAAGCATATGGTCAAAGAGTAGCCAAGATTGCTAAAACGGTCACATATGCTCTTAAGCAGCGCTTGATGATCAAAAAGCCCTCTGGAAGAGGGTAAAGTTTCAAAATATTGTGTATAACTCTAAAGCCTCGTGCTTATTTTTCTTTATTGCTTTAAAAATTTTCTTTACTTCATTTCTCATCGCACAAATCAAGGTATGTTTTGTGAACTCTTTTACTCTTAGGTTTGTATTTCGTTGTATTTTGTTTCTCTCTTCTTATTTCATTGTTGTAGAGAGAAACTGTGTGCAATTTATGATTTAAAATGCTAGAATTTTGTGTAGTTCTTGGAAAAACATGGAATTGGAAGGTAAATTTTGGCGATCAAACCATAGAAAAGTCTTAACTTCTTAGGGGTTGTTCAAAAGGTTTGAAAAATAATATGTTCACCAAATGTTTAACGTTTGGTTTGAAAGAATAGTATGATTTGTTCCTAGGTTTTCCATGAACTAATAATAGGTTTGAATTATATATCATGTCTTGTGGGTTTACAAACTGTGTGATGGGTATTATTGTGCTAAATCCCATTGTGAAATTTATTTTGGATTTGATGAATTTAAAGGGTTAGCTTAAGAGACCCTTTCATCACTAAAGCTCAGACCGCTAAAATAGCCACGTAAGGGTCAACTGAAGCGACCCTTTCATCACTAAAGCTCGGACTGCTAAAATAGCCACTCACTGCTAAAGCGAGGTCCGCTAAAGTGGTACATGAGGCTCATTTTTGTAGGGTCTAAATATTGAATTATGGTATATATGTCCCTAACGGAGTTTTAACTCATTTATTTAGTTTTTATCAATTACATTTTATTGTTTACACACTAAACTTACGCATTTATGCTTATTTGACATTTTTAGGTTTCCAAAATCAAAGATAAAGAAAAATTTTAGGTTGGTTGATGAAGTAGAGGTTGGAGAAGAGTATGATTGAACTTTCTTCCTATCTCTTAAGTGTCAAACCACTTATTATTCCAACTTAACTATAAATAAGTTGTTCCTCAAGAAAGAAATTTCACTTGATCGGCTCCTTGAGACTCTCCCTAACTTTTAGCTAAGGTTGGTGACCACAGGTCAGATTTATTTTATAGTTGAACCTTGCAAATCCAATGAGAAATGCATGAGAGAATTATATGCTAATATCAAGGTCGTCAAGCTAACCAATTTGGTGATAAGAGTAAGAGGAAAAATTATCAATTCTGAGACTAAAGTGATCAATGGAGTCTATGGGTTGCAAAAATCCAACCGTTCAGAATTCACAGCAAAAAGATTGTGACCCATGTAGTTGGTTGACTTTGAAAAAAATTTCGAGCAAGAAAGTACCTTGAATATCAAAAGCATAGATCATGACCAAACTGCTTATGGTTGAGGGAATAAACTAGACAATACTAGTCTATACAACTACTCAGTGAGGATCAATTACATCGAGTAATAATATCAAATAATATCAATAACCTCAAGCGGTGATAGAAATAGCAACAACAATATCAATATCAATATAATAAATAAGCGGTACCAAAATGAACATCAATATCATGTACCACTCAAGAGCCATAATAAGGTCAGTATGCCAAGATAAATGAGACTCAAACCCAAATACTACATTCATAATGAGAAATATCAGCACAGATCTACTCCATCCACTACTAAAAGAAGTAAACCACGGATAGTAACATAATCATGAATTCGATAATAAGGCACATAATAACCAATACCAATTCATCAAGGCATAAAATCATCAGTGGATATGAAGATACCAATACACATCGTAAAAGATAAATGGGAGGAATAAAAGCACACCTATCATGGTGAAATACGCAATTACATGCCTGATGGGCATATGAAGAATAAATTTGAATGGGTCCAAACTCGAACTGGCCGACTAAATAATCAACTGAGGTTCCAAGCGCACTATCTCTATCTGAATATACCACAATATCATGAGGCTGATCTGAATGACTAAAAATCCCATGCCGGGGATATTATTTAGTCCAGTAGACGATCTCTCTGTAGTCATAGAAACTCCTAAAGCATCAACATAGTGAGAACACAAATTAAGCCCAAGTGGTTGTCTAACTGACACTGAGAGCAAAATATAGTAGAATATCCATTATTTCCACAATCATAGCCTGTCTCAAAAACTTTAGGCTAGCAAGGAAAATATGTTAATTCCGCCCGACCAATAGCCCATATCTAGGGCACTCTCTAAACCAAGGTCTTATCACACCACAATCAAAACAAGCTCTTAGATGGAATACCAATAACACTATACTGATGGCACGACCTCTTGCCGTTATATCCATAAGCCTCAATACATCCTTTCGCTGTGGCCCTCGCATAATCCACAACTTGAGAGAAGAAGGACCCAACTGCTATCATATGCTCTAATGCCAAGCGGAGTGGTAATGCTAGTCCTTTAGTAATTCCATGCATCAATATCCTGCTCAAAAAGATATAACATAGGAATAAGTTTGTCCCACTCGAGATACCCAATCTCATATTCAAAAACTAGTAAAGAACCCTGATGAACACCAATAGACCTAACTCTAGTCTGAGATCTACTCGATGAATCAAATGTCACCCATGACTATGAGAAATTTACAATCATGACTCAGATTCCTAATGTTGAACCTCAAAAGGGTTGAAGTAATCACGAGCTCATTCGGAGCCTAAGCTGGCCCTAAATCCTTTTGGCTGATGCTAAAGATTTCTGATATCTATATCTAACTCTTTAATATAACATTGTGCTGAAAGTCTAAAAACGCATGCTGAAGTCTCGTCCGCATCTATCGATAACATCGCCCATCTTACATCATTCATTAAGGACAAAATAGAGTCAAAGAATGTGTTTGAGGTTCATAGCAATGCTACACACGATAGGGAGTCGATAAGTGAATTTTCTAAAATATCCTTGTAGCCTCCCGAAGATAGGTTGCGGACGTCTCTGCATCGATCTGCACGACTCTACTAACACTTTGCTCTTGTACTAATACACCGGTGAAACCTAGGCTCTGATACCAATTTGTCATGACTCAATTTCTTAGGTCATGATGGCGCCTACTATAACCCACGAGCAGGCAAGGCAAATCCTTAGTCCAAAATGGCTAGTAACGGACTGCCAAATATATCAAGAAAAGAATTGTGAAACAGATGAAATAAAAGAACAATTACATAACAAAATTTCAAAAACCTGGTGGTATTAATACAAGAGCCTCTAATATAACAAGAGTACAAAAGTGGAATAGACGAAGTAAATTACATTGATACGACTTATCTCTGAATATAATATAGAGACAAATCCAGTAGATAAGAAAGAAATAAGTAATACTCTAAACGTCAGGAGCTCACTCTAAGTCTTTGAACCATGGCTGATCCATACAACGCATACATCAACGGTGATAACCCGTACTATAATCTGCAGACTGCAGAATATAGTATGAGTATCAAACGAATGATACTTAGTAGGCAACTGCCAACTGAGCTCCAAATATAAAGCAGATATATACAACACATAAACAGAATGGAAACTACACCCAAGAGTCTATATATCATATAAAAAGCCAGTGAGGTAATAAGAAACAACCATATTGTTCATGTCTAATAGACCAACAATAAGGCTAAGTGAGAAATAAGGGTGAACTATCTTATTCCAGCCATATTTAGGAATCTTAATACTATATCGTATATCCCTCGCTAATATATGAATAAAGAGCGGAAGAAAAATATATAATGATATACAATGACAATGAATGAATATACAATCAAAATAAATGAAGGAAGGGATATAGATAGATAAATATGAAGTCAACTCCTAGCATAACCTAAACCATAATATCCTTACCTTTAAGGCCTCATTATAATCCTATTAGGATCTAGTACTATCATACACAAGGTTTCTAATTTATATTTCTAAGCATGAGATAAACATGCATAATAATGCAATCATAAGATAAAAGAGGCTGAAAACATACCTCAAATCTCGATACCAAATCAATGACCAATCTGCCATAACTAGCCATAATAATAATTATAACAATGATAATAACAATATCAACAAACAACGTGAGTAACTACCTATTCTAGGCAATCAAATACCTAGCCGAGCCCATGCGTACCCCTACCGCCCCAGGCTCGAAAGGTTCAATCAGCATACAACAACAAAGGCATAGTCATCACCCATATTTATACAATCGTGTCATATCGGCTGATAGACATAGGTGCATATCATTGATAAGAGATGCACATGCAAGAATGAATGAAACAGAATCTACAATACCATAATAATTATCATTATCATCATAATCAACCTCCGACCCTGTCGGGTATATAATTATCACAACATCCTCCAACCTAGTCAGGTATCAATAGCATCATCACAATATTCTCCGGCCTTATCGGGTATCATTGTAATATCCTATGGCCTTGACTGGTATCAATATCTTCATCATAATATTCAAACCAATGTCACATAAAAGAGAGCAAACCTCACAAGGACTAATGTAAAGTGCAACCCCACGAGGGCTAAAGTAAATTACAAGCCCCACAAAGGCTAAAGTAAATAGATATGAAAAGAAAAGTAAGCTAGAGTATATTTCCATAATTCATTATTCATTATCAATATCACATCCTTAATAAGTGTACATATAATAGGTGTATGGATTCAAGTCGTGGCTAAAAATTGTAATCTGTAAGTTTGTTATCCGAAGTGAACTTCACGACAAAATTTCTATGAAAGTATAGAAAAGGTCGGAATATCTCACGACCAAAGTACATAGTGGTGTCAAATCATGGAACGGAATACATTTAAGTCAAACTTTTAAAAACATCATTATTAACCTCTTTTACATATTTAACTCATTCATTAAGTTAGGCAGTTATTATTGTGAGGAAATCTTTTTAAGGTGGAAAGTGGGTTTTAGCCCTTAGTTAGTGACAACAACTATAAGATTATAATCTAATTAGAATCGTATCAATCATCGAGGCAACAATCATGAATGTACCAAATCTATGCATGCCACACCAATATCCAATCATTGGAATAATAAACATAATACCGTATCTTCTTTCGTCCTATACCGGAAAGATGTAAATATAAACATATATAAATATATATTTATAAACTACAACCTTATCCTTTACAATGATAATTACTTCCCAGCTATTCAGTTCATATCATAGCACGACCTTTGGCCCAATAATGTGTCCAAAATAATCATAATATCGTAATCATGATCTTAGGCCCACATACGTATCCGAAAATTATATCAATAATCATATTTATAAGCCATCTTATATCTATAAGGCATAACCTAACTATGAGGCATAATACATCTATAAGCCATAAAGCATATTCATAATCGCCTCACATTTAAGAGGCACAACATAAGTAAGACATCTCACATCTAGGAGATATAACATATTACTAGGCCATAAATCATAACTAGGAGACACATCATAGAAATATCCCTCTCTAGGCCAATTATCAAATCTAAGAGAATTATCTCTTCTATAGGCCATATAATATATCTAAAAGGAAAAACAATTCTAAAGACCCAATATCACATCAAGGAGGAAATAGCATCTCTAAAGGACCAATATTATTTTTGTAAAGAACATCATGGCCATAAGTCATTATTCATAATTCGAGGAAAGTCATCACAATTTACTAAGTCATGAAGTAAGATTATTCTAAAGGCTCACTAATCTCAACTAGGCCCAACATTCTTAATTAACTCCATAATGGATAACACAAGTCTTGACCTAAGTGGGTCGGACGATCCCACTTCTAATCCTGAATTTCTACCTTTGGCAAACTAAGCCTCAAACTAGGTAAAGGTATCTAGCTCAACCTCTAGATGTCAAGTAATCCATAATCAATCCTATGATAGGAACTTCGTCTAGAAATATGGACATTTAAGTCGATTCTATCCAAATCTTGGTTTCAAGATCACTAAGCTAGCCCAACTAAGTTAAGCATACTAACCATGGTTCTAACACTTAAATCACATCCCAAATCTAGCATCATAATATTTCCACACTATGAACTAGTTTAATCTTGGGAGAAGGCAATAGGATTCTAAAAGGTAATAAGCATTTCACCTTACGGGTCCAAAACCCTCATCTAATTCCTAAATTTTAATAATCAAGACTAAGTTATTCTACTCATAATCAATCTTAATATTCAGGTTCATACATAATATATATCACACATCGTCTACAAAGAAGAGTAGACAGAAGTCTACTTCAAAACCAAACCGTAAAACATTACATCAATCACTATAAGCTCGTCTTCACTTCACAATTTTCAAAATGATATCACACTATCAAAATCATAATTAACTCATCAGAATGCATCTAAAGATACCCATATTGCACCATTGTGCTTCGAGTCTAAAAATGACACAAAAAACACAAAGTGGGTGCCACATATGAAAAAATGCATTTTCGAGGTCAATCTAATGTTCATACATGAACAAAGAATCATAACCCTCAAGAAATGTGTGAAAATAAAGCTAATTTGAGGCTAGAATCAAGCTCGAAGCTAAATAGGGATTTTAGGTCCAAACTAAGAAATCCAAGCATGAATTCAAAGGATTCTTACCTCAAATTTAAAGATATTCATGATAATAGATGATAATCAAGCCTCCAAGACACCCCCAATACTCAATTTGAGTTATCATACCTATTTAGGATTTTTGGTTCTCAAGGGTGAAGGATAAATAACCCAAATCATGGCCATGAGGTATATTTATAGACCCTCTAGGCAAGGATATGTGACGATCTCCCTCAATTGTCCGTGATCACGTAAAAGGCTATTGTCATAGGGAGCGCACCACGATCGTGCTATCCTTTGCCATCACAGATGACAGCTGAAACTTGAAATATTTTTAAGTTTTGTCCAATGCCTCGGGACTCATTCAAAATTTAATTTTTGTAAATGATTTATGTAACCATATTACATTTGATGATTCGGACGCTTTGAAAAAGTCGGATTTCCAATTCGAGGTTGTTTCGATCAAATATGGGTCCCACACCCATACTTCTAAATTTCCAACTTTCTGGCCAATAGGTCAAAATGAGTTGGGTGCTTTGGGACCCAAAGCAAAGGTCTACCTAGTTTAAAATTGATATTTCGAATCTAATAGTGCAGTCAAAGTTCGCATCTGAGATCGTTTTACTGAAGTTTTCGCTCGGTCGCCATTTGAAACCAGCGAGGACTTCTGAATAGGGAATTGGTTCTAAAAACTAAACGAACTGCCCGGTAACGAACCGTCAGTCCTAACAAGTCAATAAATGACTTGGGACAGTTATGGAGAAGCTCTAACAGTGAAGATAAGTGAAAATATGAAAATCGACCTGAAGGGTCATTACAATAACCTACATTCTAAGAAAGATGTAGCAAGAGTAATATCAGTATACCACACATACCGATAGACATCATCAGTTGATCAGGGCTATAATTATGTAACAATATATTGAAATTAAGGAATTAAATATAACGACTTACACTCGGTTAACAATCAATATTCAACAATCAACCCTTTGTTTTAGACTACTTTCGAATTTTCCTCATTGCCTAATTTATCCGACTTCCCTGATTAATTACTTTTAACCATCATTATGATCATTAGAGTGTATCCCATCACTATTATACCCGCAGTTTCCATTCTTCGATTAAGTTTGTTTTTTTGTTCTTTTTTTATACTTTGAAGTTTATTGTTTTACAATTTCTTTGTTTGGCGTTTCTCTAGAAAATGTTTTTCAATTAGACTTACTGATTTTATTAATCTATCTGGAAGATTTCAAATGTATGATTATATTTTATTGTCATGACATGTTCTAGATTCACTCTAATGGGTTTATTAAACTGCACAACAGATTAATGGATTCAATTATGCGGAGTGAAAAGATTCTAATCATGAAGTTGAGTAAAGTTATACATTACCAACTATCAACATTGAAGCGGCAATAGTATTTCTTATTTAACAAAGATTTTGATTTCTCATTGTATTTTTTTCTAATAATTATTTAAAGAGATGAAATGATGAGTCAAGAAGAAGATAGAGAAGCAATTGACAAAAAAAAAACACAGTGATGACTATTGTTCAAATATTGCATACACAATATATTTTATGATTTGTGTGTTATAATAGAAGAAGAGGATAATTACTTTGATTCTATTATAACGTGTGAGTTGGTACGCATACATTAGAACTATTATTTATTTATTAATTTGTATATCAATACTTTAAGATTTAATGTCTTCGTTGAAATCCGTTGGTAAAGATATGTTGCCATCATAATAGTATAGATGTACTCCCCTTTATTTTCTAAAATGTTTTCGCCATTAATTAAAGCAAATTGAATAGTAACTCAAAATATATTTGCTCTATATTTTTTGTCAGGATTAAATTGCAGTAAAAATAAATAATAGTCGAATAGCATGTGAGAATAGAAAAATATTAAATATCATTAAATTTAATATCTAATATATGTGAATTAGTATATTAAAATAAATTATATAAATGGTTTAACATTTACATAGTTAAAATCATTTCATATTTAGAATGAAGTTTTTAAGAATAGGGTTCACTTAGTTGAATTCATAATGCAAGATTAAGAAAAGGATAAAGAAAATAGAATGAAATCACAAAAGCAATTATGACATGAATTTTTTTTTTCCCGATTAGAATTATGACATGAATTATTAAGACATGAGAGTAGAAATAAATAAAAAAGTTATCATCAACAATAGTTATATGACTTTCGTTTTATGTTAGTTCATTCTTTCATTTTTACTTATCACTTTATAATGTTACATATCCGTTACGAGAATAAGAATTGATATATTAATTTTTACCATATTATTTTTATTAATTAATATTTATTATAAATATTAAAAAAATAATTTAGAAAATAAATAATTACCGCTAAGAATAAAATACATTTATTAAAAATGATAAATAAAAATAAAATTTTAAAAATTAAAATTAAAAATTAACTTAAAAGATAGTGACAAATAAATACAACGGAAAAGGCTCAAAAATACCTCTGAACTATCTGAAATAGCTCAAAAATGCCCCTCGTTAGATTTTTGGCTCAAAAAATACCCCACCATTAAATATTTGGCTCAAAAATACCCCTCTCTCTAACGGAATTCGAAAAAGGATAAAAAATACCCCTGAACTATCTGAAATGGGTTAAAAATACCCATCTGTTAAATATTTGGCTCAAAAATACCCTTTCCCTTAAAGAGATTAAATTATTTTGATTGAATTAAACCCTAACTTTAACTTTTTAACCCTAATACTTTAATATTTTTTACATAAAAATATTTTTTAATTTTAAAAATAAAATAATGAAAAACAGTATTTGAATTATAATATAAATTGGTTGAATTTGATTTGAAAAATAAACATACATTTATTCTAAAAAGGTATTTTCACTTTACATCTTTTTAATCTTTAAATAAATTAACGAAATTAATGAAATATAAATTTTCACTTAAAGAAATTAACGAAATAAAAATTAAATGATGAACTTTATATAAATTAACGAAATAATCAAAATAATTTAATTTTGTTAAAAACTCCTCCGTTAAATATTTGACTCAAAAATACCCCTCCCCTTAACAAAATTAAATTATTTCGATTGAATTAAATCCTAACTTTAACTTTTTAATCCTAATACTTCAATTTTTTTACATAAAAGTATTTTTTTAATTTTAAAATAAGATAATGAAAAAAAGTATTTGAATTATAATATAAATTGGTTGAATTTGATTTGAAAAATAAATATACATTTATTCTAAAAAGGTATTTTCACTTTACATCTTTTTAATCTTTAAAGAAATTAACGAAATTAACGAAATATAAATTTTCACTTAAAGAAATTACCGAAATATAAATTAAATGATGAACTTTATATAACGAAATAATCAAAATAATTTAATTTCGTTAAGGAAGGTGTATTTTTGAGCTAAATATTTAACAGAGGGGTATTTTTGACTCATTTCAGATAGTTCAGGGGTATTTTTGATCATTTTTCGAATTCCGTTAGAGGGAGGGATATTTTTGAGCCAAATATTTAACGAAGGGTATTTTTGAGCCAAAAAATCTAACGAAGGGCATTTTTGAGCTATTTTGAATAGTTCAGGAATATTTTTGAGTCTTTTCGTAAATAAAATAACGGGTATTGAACACAAGATTATAGTTATATGTCGGATATAGTCAATTCTCGTACATTCCTTTGTAATTCCTCCGTTTCATAATAAATAAATTGTTGAATTTTGATATACAGATTAAGAAAAAAATATTAAAAACATAAGTTTAATACAACTCTCTATTTTTACCCTAAACAAGAAAATAATAAACCTTATAATATCTTTTCAAAAATTAAATAATTGTTAAATTATAAAGATAAATTTAAAAAAAAATTAATAATTTACTTATTTTAAAATATTAATAAATATCCAATAATTCACTTTTTTCCTTCGAAATATATGAAGAGTCTAATATAAAAAGGCTGCGGGTGGGGGCTGAGAAATTTCGAAAAAAGTGATGCAGCACTCTTTGTAACTAATGCTTTAACGCGTAGACTTTTCCAGCTTTTTCGGGAATAAAACGTGGCGGTGCATTGGAGCAAGAATCAAGATCATAGCTATTTCAGAATCTTGAAATCGTCCATCCTCTTGAGATCAGACTGAAACAAGAGCATGGATCTGCCACCGGAAGAGCTTCAATTCTTGACCATACCTGGTATTTTCCATGAATCAATCTCCATACCCAAAAGATTTCCAAAAGCTTTCTACCTTATTACCCTTACATTAATATTTCCTCTTTCTTTTGCAATCTTGGCTCATTCGTTGTTCTCTCACCCTATCATTACTCAGCTTCAAGAAAACCCAAATTCATCTCATGCCTCTCGATGGACCAAGCTCATTGTTTTCCAGTTTTGTTACCTACTTTTCTTGTTTGCTTTCTCGTTGCTTTCAACTGCTGCTGTTGTTTTCACTCTTGCATCAATTTACACCTCAAAGCCTGTCTCTTTTTCCTCTACCTTAGCTGCGATTCCCAGTGTTTTCAAGAGGCTTTTTATTACCTTTATATGTGTTTCTCTATCTATGTTGGTGTATAACACTGTTTTCTTGATCTTTCTTGTGATTTTGATAGTTGCAGTTGATATTCAGAATGTGGTTTTGTTCCTTTTGGCCTTTTTGGTTGTCTTTATACTCTTCTTTGTGGTGCATGTTTACATCAGTGCATTGTGGCTTTTGTCTAGTGTGGTGTCTGTTCTTGAGCCTGTTTATGGGATAGGAGCTATGAAGAAGAGCTATGAATTGTTGAAAGGAAGGACAGGAATGGCATTTTTCCTTGTTTTTGGATATTTGTCTATTTGTGGGGTAATTAATGGCTTTTTTGGGTCAGTTGTGGTCCATGGAGGTAAAAATTATGATGTGATTTCAAGGATTATGATTGGTGGGTTCTTGGTTGGAGTATTGGTGATTGTAAATCTTGTGGGGCTTTTGATGCAAAGTGTGTTTTACTATGTTTGCAAGAGTTACCATCATCAGGGGATCGACAAGACTGCTCTGTATGATCAGCTTGGTGGATACCTTGGAGAGTATGTGCCTTTGAAAAGCAGCGTTCAGATGGAGAACTTAGAAGGCGGTGCCTTAACGCCATGATGGTGAGAAAGGCTAAATTCCTATGGTTTCATTCGACTTTGTTGCATTATATGTTAGAAGTTGTAAAGACATTTAAGTTTGAAGTAGGTGGTTGTGTGTTGACACTTGAATTTGTTTGTTTACTTAATAAATCATGGTATTCTTTGTTCTTTATGCTTCCTTGATAAATTCCATTATTATGCACCAATGGTGTTTATAACACAGGTCTTTATTCTTAGTACCTGTTAGAATATATCTATCTGTAAGTGTTATGCTATGTGATTGTTCGCTACCATAGGTGGATAGTTGTCATATACTGCATATGACTGCACCACTACTGTTTATAAAAGAAAGCTATACCATTGTTCGTTGTATCAATTGATGTAAAGTCCTCTTAACTTTGTCTCTTATGTCATACTCGACGTGTCGAGTTTTCTCTTTGTTTTTTCTGTGTTTGTATCTCCTTAGAATTTCGTTGGAGATTGAAATTTAATTTATTAACTAAGCTGAGTGATTTAAATAGATATAGGAATAACAAAGGATTGTGTAGCGAAACACAGAGTGGAAATGCCATTAATATTGAAAGCAAAGAACTAAGAACAAGAAAGAAAAGGGAATAAAGGATGAAACTCTGATTTTCATTCAAGAAAGCTCTACAATGCTATGTTACAAAATATATGAGCAGGGATACTAATGAAAATAGATTATAAAATGAGGCTAAAATTGTAGCAATACATACTAAGAACGGTCAAACTATAAATAATAAAACTTAGCCTATCTCCGTTCATTACAGATTGGACTACCTGTAATAATTGAGTTGGTACTTTAGTTATTTCAGACTCACCAAGCCTCTGCAGTGCCGTGCAGTGCCGTAGAACTGATTTCTTTTTTCTCGCAAGGATTGGAATGGTATTGTTCTATGATAGTGTAACTTGCTCCACTCCTTTCTTGGAGACAGTTTACTTGAAAAGCAAATGAAAGAAAAGGTAAGGGATCGCCTCATTGGACAGAAAAGCTCACATCTCATTGTGTGTTTCTCTATGTTATCATGAGTGAAAAGCGCAAAAAAGCACTAAGATCTGTTGGGGCTTAAAGAAAGCACAAATAAAAGTGTGGGCTTCAATTAAAAAAGGCTCAAAGGGAGAACAAATACAGATATTTATGTTTTGTTCAAGACTAATAATTATAAACATGAATGACAAACATATGAACAAAGAAGTGGAAAAACAATTATAATAAAGTGAAATATCATTTTTTTGGTGTCACCTCTTTAAAAGAGACTCATTGGCAAGGAAAAGTATTCCTTAGAAACCTGATGACGACAGTGAAGCACACATAAAGCGAGGCGAAACGCTCTACATGTTTTGAGCCTTGCTTCAGGGCTTAAGTGCGCTTTTGATAACTGTCACGACCTGAACCAGGCCTGGTTAGACCAGAGATCACCCCCTTCACCTAACCTACTCAGCACAACAACCTCAAGTGTCAGATGAATTCCGAACATATATCAAGACGGAGCAAAATAAGACTAATGATAACTCATGAAATGTCTAAACCAATCTACCAAAACAACATACTAAACCAACACACCCAAGTCCACAGTAATCCATAAAGCCTCTATAAATTCGAAGTAAAGAAAATGTCGGGACATGACCCCGACAATATCCAAAACAGAGTGTAAATAAAGTCTAGGACATGGAATATATATACCATGAAATGAAGCCATCCGAAGTATGGAAGCTCACCACTTTAATGTTAACTCACAAACCACTCGAACACCTTATCACTACGCCGGAAAAGAATAAGAAGTTTTGGTGCTTGCATTGCGTGTGGGGATACAGAGACGGTTAGCGATTGGAGTCACATAAAAGAGAGCGGACCTCGGATCAAGTAAACAGTACACATCACGGGAAAAGAGTTTCAACATTTCGGACTTCTAATGAGTAGTGAGAGCATAAAGACGGTTCCGACCAGTGCCGGAGTCAAAAGTGGGACCCTTTGGTGCAGGAGATGATGAAGAGGCAACAGGAACCTTGTTTTCCTGGAAGCAACTCTAGAGGGACATCCCGCTGTATATGTCCAACCTGACCATACATAAAACACCACTTCCTTCCCTTCTCACACTGACCCTGATGATACTGACCACAGAATCTGCAAGGAGGGTAGGATGGTGCTGATTGGGCCTCACTGGCCTGAGATTAGGCACTCTGTGCCTTAGAAGGGTGGCATCACCCTGGAAACGCCGGTCACCAGACGGTTTTAGGTAGGGGGCACTAGCCGTCGAATTGGAGTTAGGACTCCCCCAACTCTTCTTCTTAGACCACCTCCCACTCTGTTATTAGCCCCAGTCTGTTACTCTGCCTCTCACCAATCTCAGCCTACTTCTTTTTCTCCTCTTCGACCTGCTGCATATACACAACCAATCTCAAGAATTAACTCACGAGACAACCCCAAAGCAAACTTTCTCATACGGGTCCTCATATTAGATACCAATTCAGGAGCATTTTGGGACAACTGGTGGAATTTCAAAGCATACTCCTTGACTGTCACCCTTCCTTGTTTCAAGTTAACAAATTCTTCCGCTTTCGCTTCCCTCAACTTCTGAGGAAAAAAACGATCCATAAACGCACTAGAGAAATCATCCTACAAGGCAGAACCAACATCCTCACCTCTCGACTATTCTCACTCTCTGTACCATTGGTACACCATATCTTTCAATTGATAGGCAACAAACTTTAAACCCTGAACCTCCGAAGTATGCATAACCCAGAAGATCTTCTCCATCTCATTAATGAAGCTTTGAGGATCCTCTTCAACCTTTGTATAGTAAACATTGGAGGATCAACAACAACAACAACAAACCCAGTGTATTCCCACAAAGTGGGGTCCTGGGGAGGGTAAAATGTACGCAGTCCATACCGCTACATCCGAAGAAGTAGAGAGGCTGTTTCCGATAGATCCCCGACTCAGGACAAAGAATTGTAAACAAGGTCGTAATAAAACATGGAACATGATGGATGACATAACATAAATAATGAACGAGGAATAATACAAATAGAGCTTAGAGAAATACGAAATAAGAAGAAATACGAGCAATACGAAATACGAAATAGGAAGTAAGAAATAAGAAATAGGACACCCAAAGAAATAAGAAATAGGACACCCACCTAGTAGTAACATACACTCACAAGCCCAAAGACACCCACCCCACCCAAACTCTCCTGGCTAGTCTCCTACCTATAGACACAATCCTAGGATTACTAACCCGGCTACGCAAGAGCTCTCCTAACTACGAGCTACAACTCACACATCCACACTACCCTTCTACCCTTATCCGCGACCTCCACACCTTCCTATTTAGGGTCATGTCCTTAATAAGCTGAAGCTGCTCCATGTGATGTCTAATCACCTCCCTCTAGTATTTCTTCGGCCTACCTCTACTTCTGAATCCGTCTAAGGTTAGCCTCTCACACCCACGAACTGGGGCATCCGTGCTCCTCTTCATCACATGCCCAAACCATCTCAGTCTTCCTTCCCGCATCTTCTCCTCCACCGAAGCCACTCCCACCTTCTTCCGGATAATCTCATTTCTAATTCTGTCCCCTCTAGTAAGCCCACACATCCAATGCAACATTCTCATTTCTGCCAACTTTAATTTTTGAATGTGGGAGTTCTTGATTGGCCAACACTTCGCTCCATACAACAGAGTCGGACGGACTGCCACTCTGTAGAATTTTTTCTTAAGCTTAAGGGGTACCTTGTTATCACACAACACTTCCGAGGCGAGCCTCCACTTCATCCAACCCGCTCCAATACGTTTTGAGACATCCTCACAATCTCGTCGTTTCTCTGGATCATAGGCCCAAGATACTTAAAACTATCCCTCTTACAAACCTCCTGGGAATCCAACCTCACCACCACTTCATCCTCTTGCCTCAAGTCACTAAACATGCATTCCATATACTCTATCTTGGACTTGCTCAACCTCTGAACCCCTTAAATTCAAGGGTTTGCCTCCAAACCTCCAATTTCTCATTCACCCCCTCCCCACGCGTCTCATCAATCAACACTACATCATCCGCAAATAACATACACCAAGGCACCCCCTGAATACTCCGTGTCAACACGTCCATCACCAACGCAAACAGGAGCGGACTAAGAGTCGTCTCATCAATCTACACTACATCATCCACAAATAACATACACCAAGGCACCGCACCCCCTGAATACTCCGCGTCAACACGTCCATCACCAACGCAAACAGGAGCGGACTAAGAGTCGATTCCTGATGCAACCCTGTCTCAACCGGAAAATGCTCAGTCTCCTCCCGCCATCCTCACCCGAGTCTTCCCTCCATTGTACATGTCCTTAATAGCTTTGATGTACGCCACCGGAACCCTGATATGCAACCTCATAAATTGGCCAACTCTAGTGGCCTCAGACGAACCCATAGCAGCAGCAGGACTCGACTGTTGGGACTGAGATGTCACCAACTGAGTCAATAGGATAATGGAGCCACAGCACTCAGCATTAGTAACCTTCTCGGGAGGCGACTGAGTATGAGTGTCACCTTCAGGAGCAGGATTAGTGGGGATAGGTGGGACCTTACAAGGATAGTCAGATGCAACGACCCTCGACTGGGTCTGGACCTAGAAGTTGGACGGACTGTGCCCACATTGTCCCAGGATGGGACAAAAGAGTTTGCATGAACATCAAATCTTCTTGGAGACATGATGTGAAAGACGAACAAATGGAGATCAGATTAATCTAGGACCTTAGACTCTATAGCTCGAAATTAAGACAACAAGAAAGGAAAACATTCCTAAATGTCTCATAGCCTCTCTCTTAAGTATGGCGCGTTACACACCCAAAAGACACTACTTGACAAGGGTTTGTGGACACTTAATTGACCATGAACGTAGGCTCTGATATCAACTTTGTAACGACCCGAACTAGGGCCTGGCCGTGACGGGTATCTCAAGTCCCACGTGGACCGGAGATCATCCCCTTCACCTAACCTAGTCAACACAACAACCTTAAGTGTCGGATGAATAACAAACATATAACAAAAGAGCATCCCGGTGCACGAAAGCTACTGCTATGCATGGTGTCCAAGGAAGGGCCCCACCACAAGGGTATATCATACGCAGCCTTACCCTGCATTTCTGCAAGAGGCTATTTCCAAGGCTTGGAACCCATGACCTCTTGGTCACATGGTAGCAACTTTACCAGTTACTTCAAGGCTCCCCTTTTATAACAAGATGGAGCAAAATAAGACTAATGACAACTCATGAAATGTCTAAACCAATCCACCTAAACAACACACTAAACTAACACACTCAAGTCCATAGTAATCCACAAAGCCTCTACAAATCCGAAGTAAATAAAATGTCGGGACATGCCCCTGACAATAGCCAAAACAGAGTCTAAACAAAGTCTACGACATGGAATAAATAGACCATGAAATAAAGCCTTTCGAAGTATAAAAGCTCATCACTTCAATGTCAACTCACGAACCACTCGAGCACCTGATCACTGTACAGGAAAAGAAGAAGAAGTTTCGGTGCCTGCATTGCGTGGGGATACAACGTCCGGAGACAGTTAGTTGTTGGAGCGCTGGCATGTAACTCGGGGATAAGGATAAAATAATATCATTATTCAAAACCAAATCTAATCATCATATGCAATCACATGTATATATATATAGTGCCGGAATAGGGAACCAGGCTTAGCATGAACCTTGAAAACCTTAACCTGGGCTGTGTAGCATAACCGTCATAAAACAAGGCACCCACGGGCTATATGGGCCCAGCTCTCCCCTAGTTTGAAGGGCCCCAGTGTGTAGCCGCTCGAACCAGAGAATATCCATATCCGTATATGCCTTTATGAGGGACTCGAACCTCCCGACATAGTCAAGGTGACTTAAGAACCAATGTATACAATATGGGGGACTTGAACCTCCCATTCATATATGCATTTGGGGAACTCGAACCTCTCGGTTATTTAGACACCCGCACCGGCTAGCGCGGTTTCCAGTGTTAGTCTTTTGAACTCCACTTTCACGGCCTGGCTCCACATCCCGCTGTAAAGCCTAATTTAAAAACATTCATTACATATATACACAACCAATAATTCAATTATTTACCAAAGGCATCCCGTTGGTATGATCATACCAACCCCACTTGCAAGCGTACAATATGTCATAACCATTATCATTCAACTTTGGGACTCGAACCCATTGTTTAAACAAACTCATCAATTCAATTCAACATTTAGGGACTCGAACCCATTTAGCTAATTAAACCACCAAGGTTACGATTCAAATCAATTTATGGCCAACAAGGCCTTCATAAAACCATTTACCAGTCATCAACGGTTATGGGACAATGCCTTAGTTCAAACACAATTCATATGTGACAAGATTCTTCTCATTGACATTTTCACAAACAGGTTGAGGGCATACCATTAGCAAACCATTATTCAACGCCAAAAACTATCAAGTCTAGGGTTAAACATGACCCATTTATTAAACCACAATTCCCATGCACCCATTTATTCTTTTCTCCTTTTTCTCTGGTTATCAATCTTTCGTGCAGAGTCTCTAATCCTAGTTGAATTCTTAGAACCAGTAACTGTGGTCTCATTTGGATTTTTTGTTCATCTAATTCCTGATGTGATTTTCAATTGAAAGTTGCAGCTACTGTAAAATAATTCCTGATGTGATTTTCAATTGGAAGTTGCAGCTACTGTAAAATGTTGAACATTTATATTGGGTACAGTTGTATTGCGGGAGTAAGTGGGTGGGGGTTGAGAATCTGAGCTACTTCGATGGAGTGATGCTCTCGGGTTACCTCCAGATAGCCTCCATGTGGCCAATGTTTGGATGGTCCTCTCTGACTGGCCATAGGTTTGAGGATAAAAGGTTGTGCTATGATTTACTCTGCCACCAAAAGCCTTTTGTAGGTTCTGCCACAAGGCTTAAGTGAACCGTGGATCCCCATTGCAAGAGTGGAGGTCTACCAACTGAGTTATATATCCTGAGCCAAGTGCAGCATGCATTAAGATTGTTTCCTCTTCTTTTCCTTGGTGAAGCGGGGGCCATCCAGGTCCAGAAAAGGAAATGTCAGTAACCTAGAACGAAGCACTCCCTGTGGATGGAATATGCAATTTTTGGGTCAGAATATCTACAGTAATTTCTATGTTAGATCCTCCGCTCGTAATAAATGAAAGGTCAATTCAATTCTCAATGAATATGGTGAATTCTCCCCCGAACTGGAAAATCATTTTATTTAGCTATCTATAGGAGAGAATGCAATTTTTTTGATCAGATACCGGTAGATTGAGGAATGATCAACAGGAAAGATATGAAAATATTGTCATTTCGAACTTTGAAGCATTATGATGAAAGACAGAGAATCTGCTTTTCGGTTTCTGATTATGTCTTCTGAGCTGTCATAGTGCTGTGCCTGAATACTTTCTAGTTTGAAAAGACAGTGATTCTATGTTGGCTAGCTAATATGTTTTCCACTTGTGTGTCCTCATTAACATGCTAGTTGAAGGAGAAGAAGATTTGGGGAGAAGTAAGAGAGATGCTACAGCAGCTCGTTCCAACAAGTGGCTGTGGAATATAATTTGGAAAGTAAAGCTCCATGTGGTTGCCTGCTTTTGTTGGGCCGTTGGTTATTAGTCGGGTGGTTGTTGTGAAGCTGTTAAACAACTTAACTTGTAGAGCTGGGGGTTGCATATTTCAATGCCACATGTTAAGGGAGATAGAAGATGTTATCACTTATTCCTGCATTGGAAACTCAATGTGATGGTGAAGCAAGCTGAAAAATTGGGTTGGATAAAAGGCATGAGCTTTGGAAGAAATTGTGTTGATAAGGTTATGATGTCGCACATTCTTTATGCCAATGACACACTTCTTTTCTTTGAAGCAGAAAAGGAACAAGTACTTTATTTTTGAGGGATTTTGCTGATTTTTGAAGCAGTTACAGGTTTGAAAGTTAATCTGGCAAAGAGTGGTATTTTCAGCATTAATGCAGATGGTTGCATAGAAGAACTAGCCGACATTCTGGGATGTAAGGTGGAAAAGTTTCCCACGGTTTATTTGGGACTTCCACTAGGGGCAAAAAGGAATAATCAAAGTATTTGGCGAGGTGTCTTAGATAGAAGCGTTAGTAAACGTACTCCGTGGAAGAAACAATAATTATCTTTTGGGGGCAGATTTACTATTGTTAACAGTGTATTGGATGGTATGCCTACTCATCTAATGTCCCTATTCTCGATGCCAGTCAATGTGGAGAAAAGAATGAACTCTTTGAGAAGTCAATTTTTATGGGAAGGTAATGTAGACAAGAAAAAATTTCATTTGGTGAAGGTAAGTGGTTCTTAAAGACAAGAAGTGGGCTGCCTTAGGAGTGAGAAATCTGAAGCTGCATAATAAAAGTTTGCTTCTCAAATGGTTGTGGAGGTACAACTTGGAAGGTGAGGAAATTTGGAAAAAGCTTATAAATGTTGTTTATGGGAAGAAGGATAGATGGAGTACTATCAATGGGGGAGTATGAAAGAACATAACCAGACTTTGAGAAGACTTTTTTTTCTTCTTTTTGATAAGGTAAAGGTTTATTGGCCAAGTACCAAGAAGGTACCAAAATTAGAAGTTACAAAAGACTGCTGGGTATATCCATACAATCAACTACAAAAACTCCCTAGCAACTCCCAAAAGTCCATATATTGATCTATACTATCAATGAAACTACTTTTACTCCAACAAAACAAATTATGTAAACACTTGCTTTTAACTCGAGAAATATGAACCTTTTGCCCTTCAAAACAAGTGTTGTTTCTTTCTAACCAAATAGTCCAGAATATGCCCAAAGGTATGCCCAAAGGTATGGTTCTCCATATTTGCTTCAAAGCTTTATGCATTCTCTGGTGTTGCCAACTCTCCAATAATTCCTTCACATTCTGAGGCATGATCCAAGAAATCCCACATATACTAAAGAAAAATGCCCAACACTGCAGTGCATAAGAAGGTGATTCAGTCTCCACCTCTTCTTCACATAAGTAACATCTGTTACTTAGTGTAAAACCCCTTTTCTGTAAATTATCCTGTGTTAGGCAAGCTCCCCATGCTGCAATCCAACCAAAAGAAGCTACCTTTGAAGGAGCTTTAGTTCTCCAGATCCCTTTCCGCGGCCAACTAGTATCCCAGAATCCTGATTGCTTCATAAGAAGACTGTAACACTTTTTTACCGAAAATGATCCATCTTTACTATCTATCCATACTAAAGAACCCCCCTTACTCTAATCAATGTGAGAATTTTCCAGCTGGAGTAATTGACAAAAATCTTTAATTTCCCGATCATTTAGATTTCTTCTAAAATTCATTTGCCATCTAGTGTCGGAATAAAAATCAGCTACAACTCCATCTTTGTTATTGTAACAACCGAAAAAAAGAGGAAATTTTTATTTCAAGCATTCATCGCCAATCCATAAATCAGTCCAAAATCTAATATTTGCTCCATGCCCCACCTCCAATCTGGTGAATTACTGAAATTCGGCCCATAATTTTTAAATCCCTTTCCAAACTCCCCATCTAGTCTAGTATATAAAATATTTAAGGGGGATACCAGCCTCACCTACTACCTCAAATTGCTTCAATTATTTTAATCCAAACTACTCCTTCATCCCTACTAAATTTCCAAAGTCACTTAAACAACGTGCTTTTATTATGCAATCTCAAGTTTCTAATTTCCAATCCACCCCCTTTCTTTCCTTTAGTGACCACTTGCGATCTAACTAAGAGAAAATTTTTGTTGTAACTATTTCCTTCCCATAAAAACTTATTCCCCATAGAGTTCATCTTCTTTTCAACTGCATAGGACATAACAAATAGTGACATTAGATAGGAAGGCAAGCTATCTAAAACACTGACTCAATGTGAGTTCTTCCTCCAAGTGACAAATGTTGCTTCTTCCCCGGGAGCCAATTTGTTGGCACATCTGTCCAAAACACTTTGCCAAATATTTTGGTCATTCTCTCTCACTACACCTGGCACCCCAAAATGTCTGCTAATTCTTCTATACAATCATCAACATTTATACTAAATATACTGCTCTTTGCCAAATTTACTTTCAATCCAGAAACTGCTTCAAAACTCGATAGGATTCCTCTAAGATGA
Organism: Capsicum baccatum var. pendulum; assembly: GCA_030864225.1. Taxonomy (NCBI): domain Eukaryota; kingdom Viridiplantae; phylum Streptophyta; class Magnoliopsida; order Solanales; family Solanaceae; genus Capsicum; species Capsicum baccatum. The sequence continues at coordinate 48,277,853 of CM061551.1, read as the reverse complement.
AGAAACTGTTCTTTCTCTGCTTCACAAAATAAAAGTGTGTTGTCCGCATATAAAATATGAGACAACATCACATTGTTACCATTATTTCTGCTGATACACAACCCCTTAATCCAACCCAATTGTTCAGCCCTTCTTAATATGTTACTCAACATTTCCATTACTAAAACAAACAAATAAGGTGATAGAGGGTTACCTTGTCTCAATCCTCTTTAAGATTTGAAATAACCGTGTGGACTTCCATTTATTAAGACTGAAAATCTGTTCGTAGAAATGCAAAATCTAATCCAGTCAAGCCATTTGTTCCCGAAATTCATCAACTTCATAATGTTGATCAAGCAAGCCCAATTTACATGATTATAAGCTTGATCAAGTTTGCAAACTACACCTCTCTTCTTTAATTTCGACAAATGGTCCACACTTTCATTAGCCACCTAAGCTGCATGTGCTATTTGTCTACCTTTAATAAAGGCATTCTGATGATGAGAGATCAACTTGTCAACAACTAGTTTCAATCGTTCTGCCAACAACTTTGCCAATATCTTGTATACACTTCCCAAGAGACTGATAAGCCTGAAATCTTTTATTTCCACAGCTCCCTTCTTTTTTGGTATCAAGGCTATGAAGGTAGAATTAATGCTTCTAACAAAAGTGCCTTGTTGTTGAAAAGAATCCACAACATTCCACGCATCCTCTTTTACAGTTTTCCAGCACTTTTGAAAGAAGTGAAGATTAAAACCATCCGGGCCCAGTTCTTTATCACCACCAAAAGAGCTGATTACTGTTTCCATTTCTTCAAAAGTATAAATGGCATCTCCAACCACTCTTTTTTATCATCTGACAGTTTTTTCAAATTATCATCTTCCCAACTTGGTCTCCAAACTTCGGTTTCAGGAAAAATATCTTCATAAAATCCCTGAATATGGTCTTTAATCAGCTCATCATCTTTAACAAGCTCCCCTTCCATCATTAATTTATCAATGCTTTTGAATTTTTTTTGTGTTTTTATCTCCATGTTCTAACCACAAACACCTAGATTTCTGTCTCCCGCTTATTTCTTCAGAATTTGCTATTTCCTCTAACTCCCTGATTACTTTGTTCCTTTCCACCTCTAATTGCTCATCATTCTGGTTACTCCTTAGCATGTGATCAATCTTTTTCAATTTTTCCAATGCTCTATTTTACCTCAATTCTAAATTGCCAAATACTTCCTTGTTCCACTTTTTCAAGTCCGCCTTTAACAATCTCAGTTTCTTAGCAAGGACAACATCTGGTTCTCTTTGACTATTATATGACTTCCACTAGTTATCTATTAAATCGACAAATCCTTGGTGTTCGAACCACATATTTTCAAACTTGAAGTATCCTTTGCCCCTAATCCATTTACCACATTCCAGTAAGATGGGACAATGATCAGATATTGTTCTGGGAAGTACTCTTTGTTTGATAGCCTTGAAGTGCTCATCCCACCTTTCTGAAATCAGGAATCCATCTAATCTGGAAGCTGTCTGAATATTACTGCCTCTGAACTATGTAAATGATCCCCCCATGTAGAGGGAGATCCATCAAAGTAAGATCATGTATTGCTCTTGAAAATTCTCTCATTGCTCTAGTATTTATGGCACTTCTTGTTCTCTTTTCTTCAAATCTAATTACATTAAAATTACCCGCGATTGCCCACGACTGGGCTATAGTTTCGTGAACATCTGTCAGCTCTTTCCATAAATTTTGTCTTTCTAATTACATTAAAATCACCCACGATTGCCCATGGTTGGGTTATAGCTCCGTGAACATCTGTCAGCTCTTTTCATAAATTTTTTCTTTCTAATTACATTAAAATCACCCGCGATTGCCCACAATTGGGTTATAGTTTCGTGAACATCTGTCAGCTCTTTCCATAAATTTTTTTTTTCTTTTCTATAACATGGCCCATATACCTGTGTGAAGTATTCACATACTGTAGCCCCAAACTCACTCCCTCAAGGATTATAGTTACAGAATGATGTCCCACTTCCTTATACGTATATTGCCATCTTCTTTTATCCCAATATACCAATATTCCCCCACTACTTCCCCGAGCTTCCAATTCAACCCAATCTGTCTAGAGCCACCAACCTGTTTGATACAAGGTAAGTTGATCTTATTCATTTTTGTCTCTGTTAAGCACATGATGTCAGTATTCCATTTTCGAATTAAAAGATCTATTATCCTCCTTTTTTCTTTGTCATTCATACCCCGCACATTCCAACAAATAATCTTCAACATCATTATGCAATTGACGAAGCCTCCTTTCCCCTGCTCCTACCTCTCTTGCTTAGCTCACTTCCGAAGCCTATCCCAAATCCCAGCTTCTTTTTCACCCTTTCACATTTTTTTCTTGTTCAAGTAATCCGTAATGGAGAGGATATAGATTCTTTGTGCTTAGCACTATCAATACGTAACAACAATTTGAGTAGTTTATCTTCTGTCTCCCCTGACTTAATCCCCAATTGCTTTCTAATTCTGATCATGTTCATCTTCACCCATCTGGATGCTTCAATTTTAATTAATTTCTCTTGCATGTTCGCCATGGAAGCATAAGTATATTATAGGCTACATCAATGCTAGCTTGTTCTTGTCTCATCATCACTTGAGCCCCATCAGTCCAATTCACTATCAGATAAGCTTCCAGAAATCTCTCCGTTGCGTTCTCTATAAGAAGAAGTATTATCTTCTGGTTGGAGTTTTCCCAAATTGTCATAACGATCCTCCTCTGTGAAATAAATGACACCCAATTCCCATGATCTATCTTCAGTTTCACCATGATTTTCCTCACCATCAATCGCTATCCGAGAAAACTTTTGAATTTGATTCGCCTCTATTTCAACCACAAGAGGGTCGAATTGATTTTGCAGCAAGTGGGGTTGTATAGATTTTTTAATACATGGATCTATCTAGATGGGCCTGTAAATAGATTTGGTCGTTTTATTATTTCTTGGGCCTGCAAAATTTTGTTCTCTGTTTTGTTTGGAACAATTATAATCAAGCCCAAATCTTATGTTATGTCTTGATGGCCCAATTTCCCAATCCCCTAATTTATTTTTACCTTTATCCACCAGGTGTCCCTTCTTAGAATTAATTTTTAAGCTTTTCTCCCCATTTGGCTTATTAATCATGCATGTTTCTTTGTTAACCAATCCCGAAACTTTTTCTCCATTGGGACTTGGCGGCGTCAGTTCTTCACCATTAATTCAGCTTCTCGAGTTCTGTTGTGTTCTCCGGCTACTTGCCACTAGATTCCCGCCGGAATCATCCACCCATGCTACAGACTCCACTCTAGGGGTGTGCAAAAACCTAACTGACCGATAAATCAAACCAATAAAAATGTTATTGGGTTATTGGGTTAATGATTTTTTATTGGTTTTATAAAAAGATTTATTGGGTAAATGGTTCGGTTTCGGTTTTAGCTTATTGGGTTATCGGTTAAACCGATAACCCAATAAAGATACACTAAATTATTATTTTATCCCTATTTATGTTATATTTATAAATTTCTCTTTCTCTCTCTCTTTATATATAGATAGATAGGTAGATAGATATGTGTATGCATATATATATATATATATATTATATGCACTACTTATTCATAATTCAGTGAGTCACAAAGTATTAACCTATTCAGGGCACAAAGGCACAATATAAAGCTCGACTATTATCGTATTGAAAAACTTAAAGCATTTATAGCTTCCAACAATTAGGATTTAATTTTTTTTCCTAACTAACATTCAGTTCAAGTTTGAAGATTCTTGTAAACTAAAATGTATTGCGTAGGATTTTGGCGTTAACTAAGATTTCGTTTTTTTATGTTAGTTGTTACTATTTCTGTTTTATAAGTATTTTTTTATTGGTTAAATCGAAAATCGAGCCGTTAAGGATCAAAAATTGATAAACCAAAACTGATAAAGAAAATATTTTATTGATTGGTTATTGGTTTTACATATTTAAAAATCGAAAATCGAACCAATAGCACATAAAAACGAACCGAACCGACCGATGCACGCCCCTACTCCACCTACAACAGTACTGAAAAGTTAAGATCATTAACACTTAAATCCACTGTTGTTGGGAAATGAAAATCAGAATTCTTCACGCAAATTCTTGCCCATCTTAGTTGATGCCTGTATCTAGTGTCATCATCTATGTCAACAAAACCTCTATAGCGATCACCAATTGCTTTGAATAGATTTTTTGACCAGAGATAAAGATGGGAAACCCAACTATTTAATCTAAATATGCGTTGGTTTACAGGTTTTCCTATAACATGTGTAGACGTATGGACCGCCATTCCAAAACCAAATCCTTGTTACTGAAAGCCCATATTCCCATTTTTACTCTTTCCATTTCAGTTCTCAAGGAAATTCAAATAGAAAGTATTCATTGTTCAATTCCTTGACCTTCACTCCTGCGGGTAGCTTCCATGATTTATTGGCCTAATTTTGGATGTCTTTCTGGGAAGGTGGTTTCAGTGTATCATCTCTAAAGGAACCCAATGGACACCTTCGGTGGAAGTCCACCCTACTCCGTGAAGAATTTGCATCAATACGAAATTTGTTTGGCTCTATCGTTTTATCCTTCTCCATTCTGATTTCATCATTAGGCCATCCTTCAATTTGGGCTACCTGAGCGTAGCTCCCACCTCTGATATTCACTTTTGTTTCCTTCATTTGACTTTTGCTTTCTGATATAAACTTTGTAATCTTTCCTGTAAAATCTCGCCAGCCCAGATTGTTCAGTAATGAAAATCATCACCCTATTACTCCCTTTGACTGCAACTATTTTAATGAACCTTCCCATCATATTAAAATTTTGGAAAATATTGGAAGAATATAGCTGACTTTGATACCTTCAGTTTCTACAAATTTTCCTTTGTCCCTTCAATGCCAATTCCATGCATTTGCAAATACCTAAAAGATTGGTTCTGTCAACTGCTGACATAGTATCTCCTCCTCTCCCCGAACTCGAACCAATTATCACTTATCATTTGCAAATACCCAAAAGATTGGTTCTGTCAACTGCTGACATAGTATCTCTTCCTCTCCACGAACTCGAACCAATTATCACTTATCTCCTGAACCTCTGGCCAACTGTTGAAGTATTGAGTTATTTGCTGTTATTTTCTTTTTTAGTTTAGTAATTTTATTTATGAAATTCAGTTATTTAGTTGAGATAGAATAGGATTTTATTAGTATCCTAGTTGAAGATAGAATAGGGTTTTATTATTTTCCTAGTTAGAAATAGAATAATAGTCTTTTGTCTATTTATATTCTCAGATGTGAATGAATAAATAAGCAGAATATTTTTTACCCTCAAACTACTGTTTTCTTCTGTGTATTCTGTAGAACAACAATTGGTATCTAAGAGCCAATTTCTTGAGGGATCTGTGAGAGAGAGCACAAAAAATAACCCTGCGTAAAAGTTAATATTGTTATGGCTTCGAACAATTTCTCAATTCACCCCTAATTTTTTCTGGTGAGAATTATTCAATTTGGGCTCTCAAGATGAGAACATACTTGCGAGCATATGATCTTTAGGAGGTGGTAGAGGTTGGAGGAGAGGTAAATCCTTTGCCAAATAATCCAACTATGGCGCAAATTAAGAATCACGGAGAAGAGGTTTCAAAAAACTGTAAAGCTCTCTCTTGCATACAATCAACACTTTCGGAAGTAATTTTTGCTAGAGTTGTGGCCAGTGAGACTGCAAAGGAGGCTTGGGACAAATTGAAAGAAGAATTTCATGGAAGTGACAAGATCCGGCAAATAAAAGTGATAAATCTGAGAAGAGAGTTTGAAATTCTCAGAATGAAGGATTCAGAAACTATTGAAGAATTCTCTGGTTGTAGACCAAATCAGACTTATGGGAGAAGACCTTACAGATTCAAGAATCATGGAAAAGGTTCTTGTGAGTTTGCCGGAAAGATTTGAAGCAAAAATCTCCTCACTCGAAGATTCGAAGGATCTTACAAAACTGTCACCTTCAGAACTTGTACATGCTCTTCAAGCTCAAGAGCAAAGAAGATCCTTGAGGCTAGAAGAAGCTACTGAAATTGCTCTTCAAGCCAAGTTCAAAGGGAAAATGCAAATGCAAGAGGAAGGTAAAATCCCAAAAACTTCTACTAATTCCAGTAGAAATAATCAAGGCGATTCTCGCAATGGAGTCAAGAAGAGGAAGAAAAACCAATCATAATAAGGATGATTGTTGGTTCAAGGGGAAGAAACCACCTCTCCAGTGTAGATATTGGAATAAGCTTGGTTATATTGAAAGGTTTTGCAGAGTGAAGAAGGAGAACAACCAACAAACTTAAAAAGGCAACGTTTCGGAAGTTGAAGAATAGGAGAAGTTTGTGTTTACGGCGATGGCAGTAACAAGATTGAATGATGAAAACACATGGTTTCTGGACAGTGGTTGCACTCAACACATGACCAGCAAATGAGAATATTTTACGAAGTTGGAATCTGCCAAAGGTAGTGTCAAGTTGGCCGATAAAACCAAGTTGGAGATTGTTGGTAAAGGAACTGTGGCAATTAAAGCTCCCAAAGGTACTAAATTTATTCAAGATGTTTTGTTGGTACCTGATCTTGACCAAAATCTATTGAGTGTTGGTCAAATGCTAGAACAAGATTATATGTTACTGTTCAAAGACAAAAAATGTGTTGTTTCTGAATCTAGCGGCCAAGAAGTGATTACAGTTGAAATGATAAAAAGAAGTTTTCCTTTGAGTTGGAACTCAAATACTGAGCAAGTTTGTCAAAGTAGTCAATGTGATCTGGTTATTTTGACCACCAAGCACAACGATGACGAACAGTATATCTGGAAATCACAAGCAGGTGGTTCATTCACTGTTACGAGGGATATAAATGTTGAGCAATTGGGCAGAGGAACAAAGATAACTCTCTTCCTCAAGGAAGACCAGCTGGAGTACTTGGAAGAACAGAGAATCAAGGATCTCGTAAAGGAGCACTCTGAATTCACTAGCTATCCAATTTACCTCTGGGCTGAGAAGACTACTGAGAAAGAAATCAGCAATGATGAAGACGAGACCAAGAAAGACAATGAGGGTTCAAGTAAGCAGGCTCTACTTAAGCTTACACAAGATCAGGGTGGAAATTATCGTTTCGAGTTTGATAGCTTCCCTGACCGTGACCAGTGTCGGGACTTTGTTGCCTCAATAATTGCAGCTTGTGGGGAAGTGGGGAAAGCTACTTCCGAAAAACCTGATGTTCCGCATGATGAGCAACTCAATGTAACAGAAATGGGGTGTCGGATTAAGTTACTGCAGGAGAACAGTGAGTTGCAGAAACTCCACAGTCAATTGGTCATTGGAGGTATTCTATCAAAGGTTGAATTTTGGGCCGCTAGGAAGAGGTTGCTTGAGCAGACTGAAAACAAGAAGCCAAAACAGCGGGTAGCTTTAAAAAATGACATGAGTGTAAAACCATTATTCAATGGTCAGACTAACAAAGTTACATTTAACTTGACTCCAGAGGTTATTCATCAGATTTTTGCTGAGAAACCAGCGGTTTGCCAAGCATATTTAAACTTTGTTTCTGGAAAGATGTCAGGAAAAGAATTCTGGACTAAAAATTCAAGGGCTGAATACCTCCACAGTACAAAAAATATTGTTGCAACTTTTGCCGAGGCTTCTGAAGATGAGGAGCATGCAGTTTTCTTGAAGCAAGATGCTATGTTAGAATCTGAAGTTTGGAAAAAAATGAACAACATCAAGTTATATGTCTGGAGGGTGTTCATTATGGATAATTGTGGATAATTGTGAGGAGCTTATGCCCGAGTACCTTGGATTTGTGAAGAGTGTTGTGGACTCTGATGATTTGCCTCTCGACATCTACATCTCTCGTGAGATAATCTCACAACAGAACAACATTCTCAAGGTGATTAGGAAGAACCTTGTGAAGAAATGTATTGATATGTTCAATGAAATTGCCGAGACCAAGGAGGGATTGAAACTCGCTGATATATTTACCAAAGCTCTTCCCAATTTCAGATTTGAAACTCTTCGTGAACAACTTGGAGTTACCAGCAAGCAAATATTTCAAGGAGGAGTGTTGAAGTATTGAGTTATTTGCTGTTATTTTTTTTTTTTAGTTTAGTAATTTATTTCTGAAATTCAGTTATTTAGTTGAGATAGAATAGGATTTTATTAGTATCCTAGTCGAGATAGAATAGGATTTTATTAATTTCCAGTTAGAAATAGAAATGAGTCTTTTGTCTATTTATATTCTCAGATGTGAATGAATAAATAAGAAGAAGATGTGGCCGGAGATTGAAATCAAGAGATGGAAATGAAAGGCTGCACAAACCCCAAGAGAGACAAAACTAGTACCATGTTTCAATTTGTTTTTAAAACTTTGGAACAGACTAGTCAATTTACTAGACTGGAGGTGGGAAATGGAGAAAAAATTAAATTTTGGACAGATTTGTGGATTGGTGATGCATGTTTAAAGGATAAGTTCCCTACTTTGTTCAACTGCTCCTCTAAAAAGGATGGGAGTATTGCTGAATTTCATTCTGACACTGGTTGGCAGCCATGTTTCCGGAGAAATTTGAATGACGGGAGATAGAAGATTTTTGCAGTTGCTTCAACAATTGGGATCGATTCATATTGATCAGAATAAGGTGGATACCCTAATTTGGTGGGCAAGTAAAGACAAGAAATTTACAGTTAAAAATTGTTAATAGAGTGTTGATAAAACAGTCAGGTCAATGGGATAATTCTTGGCCTTGGAAGATGATATGGAAGACAAAAGCTCCTGTTAAAGTAGCATGTTTTGGATGGGTTACAACTTGGGAAGCATGCTTAACTCAAAATAACTTGCAGAAAAGAGGTTTTAACCTATGTAACTTGTGTCAAGAAGACCAAGAAACCCTTGGAGCACCTTTTTCTCCATTGTATAATTTCTAGAGAATGTTGGGAGTTATTCCTAAATCTTCGTGGTATTAATTGGGTGATGCCTCAGAAAGTGAGAGATTTATTGGAAGGATGGCAAGAACAGGCGATACCAAAAGAGATAAACAGATATGGAGAACTATTCCGTTGTGCATCTTATGGACCATTTGGCTAGAGAGGAACAACAGTGAACACACATTGCTAGAATTAAGGATGGATATTTACATAATTTGTATTTCTGGAGTAATGAGCTTAATAGAGAGTTTGAACCATTATATGGATTTAGTGGATATGCTAGAAAAAAGAGAATAGGAGGCTGTTTTTTTGTTTTTTGATGTTTCTGTTCCTTTCCCTGTACCATCTTGATACCTTTCAATAAAATATCTACCTTATCAAAAAAAAAAGCAACTCAATTCGATGTTCCTTCTAAATATATCTTTTGATCCAGGAAGGCACTTGGTAAAGATGAGATTATAGAACAGTATCTCAGTATGTATATGCAGGGTGTAGGTATAAGAAATTCAGAGATGGCACAAGCCCAAATTGAAAAAAATATGATCTATTTGTGATGTCCTTTTGGCAAACGTGGTAGTTGTAGATGAAGTTGAAGCTTTCTTGATTTCTTAACTGCCCTACAGGAGTAGCAAGGGTAGGGGTGGGTGTTTGGGCTGGTCTCATTGGATATGAAAATTTCGGTTTGGATTTTTCAGTTTTCGGATTGAAGAAATTAAAATCAAAATCCAATCTAAACAAGCTTGAATCCGATTGGATTTTTAGTTTTTGATTAATAGTTTAGACGTTTTTGGATTTTCAGAATCGACTTTTGATCCTTTAAGGAAGGTCATAACAATTAACAATCTCTATTCACCTAATAGTTTGCTTCTTAGGATGTATAACTTTCTACTGTTAACTAGGATTGAGGCCAACCAGCCGTCTATGGCATGTAATTTATATTGGACTTAATACTATAATGGGTAGGGCCGCAGGTGCTAATATACTGAACCTTTGGACATTGGACTTATTAGTATTGGGGATATTTGATATAGGTAGGGCTAAATATAGGATATAAAAATTTAGGATTTTCGGATATCCAAAATCCGTGGTACAAAATCCGATAACCAATTCAAAATTCATATATTTTAAAAATAAAATCCAAAGTGCAATCCATAATCCAAAAACTCAAACTAAATATCCATTTTGGGCTGGCCTAAACTATGCCCACCCCTAAGCAAGCGGCAGACATTTGTAATAAGTGTTCTGCATATACAATAATTCTTAGTTCTATTTTGTGTTGATAAAATTTGTTTTGTTTAGATGCAAAGACAAGTGGCTTTCGACATAGAGAAAGAGCATCCAGTGGCAATCGGGATCAGTCTAAAGTTCAAATTTTACTTTGAGAGATTAAAGTGCACTGGAATGACATGATTGTAGTACAATTGGAGATTTTCTTCAGTAGCTACTAGTCCAATATTGACAATTGGAATTGCATGATCATATTACAATTGGATTTCCTTCAAAAGGTAACTGGATATCCATTTTGTGAAGTAGCTTGAAACAGTTTAGTATACTTGGTTCCACAGTTCTAATTGGCTGTGAGCATGTAATGGTTCTCTAGTTACATCAGGTAATAATCAAAATATAATTTTGGAAGATAAACTGCGATGGAAGTTCTTTCGGCAAGTTCAACATACACAGTATGCTACTATATAGTGTGGTTGGTCATGGAGGCATTGAAGATCATGCAGTATGCAATAACAAGTCTAATATGTCCATGGAGCACTTAGTTTCTCTCTTGATAACTTGTTTTTGGTTGGAGAGTGAAAAACATGCATTTTTGCTTTTCTATGATCTGATTTGCACGTGGTTACCTTCCACTTTGTTATTTCTCCTTGAGGAGCTTGCATGTAATTAGCCCGACGCATTTAATTCAGCTGGATTGTGGTAACATGCATGAGAAAGGAGATATATGCTGAGGTAAGTTTGTAACGGCAAATATAACAAAATTTCAAGTCTGTGGCCACCTTATGTCCTTTGTTTTGTACACCTTAGTAGCAACTTGCTGCCGAAGACTCTCTTACATGAGAACGAAATGATGTGAGGAATGTTTCACTGCTACTTCCCTCTGTGAGTGGAGTGAAGAATTAAATTTTTTTTTTTTTGGTAAGAAAGGTAGTAGCTTTACTAAGGAAAAAGATACTAGGGTGTTGCTGTGAAAAAGGAATCTTGGCATATAAGAGTAAGCTAGTTATAATAGATTCAGAAGAGTCCTGTGATATCTACACAAATAAAATGCTTAAACGACCGGATTTTGAACCATCCATTTGATGGATGATTTGGTATATAATCAAAGTTGGGACAATGTTGTTGAACATTATCCGTTCTGCAGCCAAGGGAGGTTTGTGCAATTTCAAGTTTCATGAACACACGTCTTTCTCTCCTATATGGCTAATTCATGTATTACCCTCTTGCATGATTGATTCTGAAGGCTTTTATTTGAGGCCATGAGTGGAAGCTCTCTGCAATTTGTTAAGGGTTTCTGTCTAATTTTATTTTGCCTTGGATCTTCTGTGGGATTGTTGCAGTAGAGTTCAGCGGCAAATGCATTTGAATTTCCAGAAATCGTGCAAAATCTTCTTCTTCTTATATATTGTCATAACAGGTCGAGCTATCCAACAAACCGTGCTATATTTCTCTCATTTGCTCAATCTGGAGAGATGAAGATAGACTATGGACACACTCTTTCCTAGATGTGGAAATTGGTTTTCTTGTTCCTTTTTGTGCTAAAAGTTACAGAAATTTGTATGCTTATTTGATTGGATTAGTCAAGATCAGTTTAGTTTAATTTGAATACTCAACTCTGGCCGGTTACATTACTAATTCAGTCTTACTTTATGTGACACAACATAGGCATCCAGAATAGTATATGGATATTCAGAAGGAAAAAGAAACGAGAGCTTCATACTGTGATTTACAAGTCTATTCAGAAGTGGTTATAAGCTGATTTATACCCAAATGGAGTGAGATTATTTCTAATTTCTATTAGCAAGAAAATCCATTATTGTATTGCCTACTCTCTACATTGTAATCATCAAGGGAAGTAATGGATATATACTGTTTGGTTAACTAGTTTATCAACAAGGCCGCCGTATGTACATATATACATTATCAGTGTGTATGTTGTGTATATGTATCATATATGTTTATTCATATAAAATATACACTTAGGTATACACTTAAAAGTATATTTTGTAAGCGAGATGGCAAAATAGTTTAGAACTAAAACAATTTCACCATGGATATTCAAAGAGAAGAGACAAAGTCACAACTGCTATCATTGAACTGGTTTGAGATTTGCAAAAAGACACTTTAATTTTGCAGTTGACTTATTACCTCATAAAAGTTTGTAAAAACTATTATAAATGAATCATTTTGATTGAATTTCAGCCTAGGTTTGTTTCCACACAAATAAGGCGCGTGAATGAGAAATTAATTGTTAGAACAAATGAAAAATTGTCGTGTCAATAATTTTTTAAATTCTTTTTAAAATTCATTTTCTCTTTCATCTTTCCCAAATCTCCATTGAAATGCAACTGAAGCTTTGAAAAAAAAAATTAGTGACCACCTTAGTTTCTCTCATGCTCTGATTCATGTGCTACTTTAAAAACCCCTTGTCCCTTTTTTTTCTTTTGTTTTTCTCAATTTTTTTTCTGAAAAAAAGAAAAGAAAATAGGGATAACCTATTTTGTAGTTTATAAAGGATGAAAAAAAAAAGTTTTAAATTTTACACTGCAAAAGGAATAAAAGCCATACACTTTTGCTAATTTATCAAGTAGAGATTTTGGGTAAATATACTGCTTTGCTAATTTATCAAGAAGGAATTCTAGACTAATATGATAGAAATTTAAGGAAGATGATGAATTGAAGAGAGAGAAAAAGTATTAAGGACAAATAAAAATATTATTTTAAATTAAAAAAATATGTGTCAATTAGTAATTGATGTATGGTCAAAATATATTTTTAAAATTGAGTTTGATCCAAAAAATGACATAATAATATCAAGGCAAAATGACCTTCTGGACCCTTGTACTATGTCGGTTTTGTAAGTTGGATACTTTTACTTATATGTTTGTCATCTGGACCCCTGAACCTACTAAAAAATAATATTTTAAACCCTTTTTTGGTAACACATTTTTCCTACGCTAGCTGCCACGTCTGCGTCATCTCATTAAAAAATAAAAAAATAAAATTTTTTAAAAAGTATTACATTAAATTTCAAGTCACTTTTAAAATGTTAAATAACAAATTTTAAAATTAATTTAATTAAATAAGAAAATTTATAATTCCAGAAAAATTTGAATAATCATGTTTTTATTTTTCTCACAAATTAAATATCAAATTCATTCCAAATAACTAAAATTCTTCTCCAACTAATTTAAATTTTTAACTATAAATTTATATATACAGACATAATAAATTTTTGATTTTTAAATTTGAATATCTTTGAAAAAATCACAAAAAGTTTAATTTTTTTTCAAGCGAAATTCACTATTTTTTTTTCAATATTCACTATCACTCACTTTCAAGTCAAATTTAAATTTTAATCCCCCCAAAAAAAGATTTCAAATTTAAACTTTTATTTAAAAAAATGAAAAGAATTGAAATGAGGGAAAATTAAAATAAAAAATAAAAAGTGAAGGTGGTGGTGGGGGGGGGAGGGGTTGGAAGAGTGTTGGGGTGGGGTGTGGGGGCTGGGGGTGGGGTGGGATAGGGCTGGGTGGGGTGTGGGGATGGGCTGGGGTGGGGAAGAGCTGGACGGGTGTTGGGGTGGGGTGAGGGGGTTGGGGTTAGGGTGGGATGAGGCTGGGTGGGGTGTGGGGGTAGGAACGGGCTGGGGTGGGGTGGGGAGGGAAAAAATATTTTTATTTTTTTTAATTTTTAAAAATATTTTAAACTTATTTTTAAATTTTTAAAAATATTTTTAAATTAAAAAAGATTGAGGAAAAAAAAGGACCCTTTTTAATTTTTTTTTATTTTAATATTATTTTGTTTGATTATTTTAATGTAAAATTGGTCAAAAATTGACCCCCACTCGCATCTCCAGGCGAGTGGCTACACTCTTTTTGTTCTAGTCACCATTTCAATGTCATATAGGCAAGATCAACGTTCAAAGGGTGCAAAATATTATTTTTTTAATAGGTTTAAAGATGAAGACGACAAATATGTAAGTAGAAGTGTCCAACTTACAAAACCAACATAGTATAGGGGTCCAACTTACAAAACCGCAAAATAAAGTATCGTTTTGCAAATCTTGAACAAATTCAATAATGACTTTATGTCTTTTCTCACATTTAAGAAAGAAATCATAAGTTTAGGTTCCATCATTCGGACGTGGAATAATGCAATGTTTGAGTTGTCCTTGTCTAATTTATTTTCATGCCAAGTTCTCGATTGAAGTAACTTTGTAAGTAACTTTGATTTGTAAAAGGTCGGCACTCTACTATTAAGCTCCTATGAAGAATTAGAATTTTAATTTTATGACTTTTAAATTTTAGTATGAAAACTCAAAATGATAATTGAGGTCTACATTTAAGGTGTACCTAATAAATTTGAGTTTACCGAGCTAGACTGTCTTTCTAGAAACAAAAAGTCTTAACATAACACATATTTCATCTTCTTCTTTTATAAGAAAAATAAGTCATGTATACGCTGTGATGTTTCCATTTTAAGAAAGAAAAACGGTTTTTCATTATGTATTAAAAGCAAAGACCAAATCGAAAGTTTGCTACTTATATCTTCTAACACATCCTGTCACATCAATAGCGATAACAAATTTAAATTAAAAGCATATCCTTTTGGATATTTCCCTTTTTGTATTAAACGTTCTTATTGAAAAAAAATCACATAAGAACTAATCATCATCCAAATGGATTCGTTCTTGAAAGTGGCTTTTCAACTTGCTTTCTTGAGTAAGATATTTATTAAAAAATGAGAACTCCCTTTCTTCTATTTCACAGCTCTAGAAGGTAAGTTTTTAATAATTAAATTGCAGAAATTTCATGTTGTGCTCGGGTGCAGGATAACGCATGGCCTGAGAACAAGACATAATGTGCTATATTAAAAGTAGAAGAGGGGGGTGGGGTGAATTAGTGAACTACTATTTTTCTTTTTATTAGTTGACTGTTAAAGAATTAGTTGACTGATACACAATGAATTGTAAAAACAAATGTCGGAAAGTAAAGAGCAGTAATATAAATGACACCAAACGCTTTTATACTAGTTGGGATTTAATGTTGATCTTATGTCTGTCCCCTTAGATTGTAAGAATATTCTTTTCTAAGTCTTTTTAAAACTTTTGGATTTGGTACAACTTGAGAATATAGTTCCTACTACTACTCTCAAAATCTTTTCTTTTCTTTTTTTTTCTCTCTTTAATACAATGCCTCTCCAATAATTTTTTCTCTTCGCTCTTTTTTTGTTACACAGCAAAACACTAGGTAATACAATGCCTGTTGAAAAGTAGAGCAAAGACTATATATGACTAAGACTCTTTGTATATTTTTCTTATTCTCCATGGCTTCTATATATACTAGTAGAAGTTGGACATTAGAGGACTTGAAGAAGAGATGTCAATGCAAGAAATTTTGATCCTTGAAAAAGATAATAGGAATTGCTTTTCCAAGAATAAGGAAAAGTCACCTGACTTTTGTGGCAGATTCGCTCTTCAAAGTTCTCTTCCTTGAATGCTTGAATTTGAGTCTTGAAATTGATTTTACTCATTAATGAAAGCTCCTTATTTATTGGAACATTTATGCCTCATTCTTCATTCGATGTTCCAAGCTGTAAGCAACTTCTTTGGAAGTTGTGTCTTCATACTTAGAACTTGCTTTCTTAGTTGAATAAAACACCTTGCTCCTTGGTACTTGACATCTTTTAATGCTACTGTGGTTGTCTCGTTCTTCAATGAGTTTTTCTTTTTGATATTTTTTGCTATCCTATATAAAATCCAAATCATCATTAAAATTACAATTTAAAACCTAAATCATCATAAAATCATAATTTAACAATCTCCCTCTTTCTGATGATGACAAATATAAATATATCTCATGGTTGTTTAAAAGATGTAGCTCACCCTTGAGTCAGAATGTGGTCCGTTCTAAAGCTAAGGTCTCGATGCAATTACTGAAAATACTTTATACTCAAAAGAAAGAATAGCACAAGTAGTCAGTACGCTAAAGACGACGATGCACTGGTAGTCATCCATCTCAGGATAATGAATGTGAACAAATAACCATAACTTAGTAAACAAGCACAACCATAAATACCTATCAAATAATTTTACCTCAAGTATATGACACTTAGTATTTTTCAAAAAAAACCACAAAATCTAGTCAAGTGCAAGTCCATATAGACAAAAAATCAAGTCATTCTAACAACATTAATCAAGGCAATAAAGTCATGACTCTACAACAGTAAATACACCTTGCCTCAAATACACAAGGAAGTAGACAACAAGGGGATATGCCAATCACTTATAATTTTAGTGTGGAGCACTCAAGGATTCAACTCAACAATAGCAATAACAATATTCATAAACTCTAGTTCACTCAAGGAACCGTCACACTCACCATTATCTTTTACACATAAGCTAAGGGTCTTATGACCGCTTACTAGCCATGACCTGCAGGGGATGAGCTCTTGTTAATGTACCAAAATTTTATACATCTAGTATCTGTCAAACTTATATCAACCAATTCCGTGAATATATTCAAATACAAGTACATCCCACAATAATGAATATAAATCCTGAGAAGATATCCATTAGCGTACATCCCACAATATGCAATATATATCACAATAATCGCAACCACAACTACATGTGTATAATCAACGACCCTATAATATAACCTCATTATATGTGATCAACACTCAGAATATCATTCAATGAATTACTTTTTTGAAACATGAGTATACGAAGAACCAATTAACATACACACATAAATCAAGTTGAGTTTTCAACTACATTTAACCATTGCCTACCTCAATTCAAGTTTGCACCATTCTAATAAGCTTGAGTCTTGCCTTTCCGTGAAATCTCCACTTGGTTGTGGTCTAAGGACAACAACATAAACGTATTTCAGGCAATAACCTAACCGGTTCAAGGATTACAACCCAATTCCTTAGCCGAAGGTCATATTCATGCTCATTCCTCCTATTCTAGGATTTTCTCTCATTATTACACCTTAACTCTACCAATTTAATGAATATAATGCTGAATCAAAACATATAATTATAAATTAACAACCTTTTATAAAAACCTAAGGGGGTTCCACCTAATTTACCTAATTATGCGAGAAAAAATTACCTATGTAAAGTCAAATTCTCCTATATTCCCAAAAATTAGTATTTTTAAGAATTAATAATCAAAAAAGTAGTTAATGGGATGAATTAACTAACATCAACAAAGAAAATAATGAAGAATAAGTTAAAATCAGCTAAAATTGCCTCTTTAGGATCTTGGTTTGTAATATTCTGCGATTTTCCTAGCTTAAACTTGTACCGAAAAATATCAAAGATTAGCTCTTAGAATGAATGCTGTTTATTTTGTTTGGAATTCTTTAGATTTGAACTTTCCATGGCGTAGGAAATTGAATAAGATTTCCAATGATATAAGATTCGCTTAAATTCGATAACCAGGTAAGAAGTTATGGCCATTTTAAGTTCAGTCGCAAAACACCGTCATTTGAACCCTTAGCACGTCGCAGAGAACTGTTAATTCCTAATTGTCAATTTCCAGTTGCCCTCCACAATATTGGCAAATCGTAGAGAAAGCCAAATTTCCAATTGTCTAATTCCAGTGAAGGTCCGCGATGATGACGCGTCACGCCGAGTTTTTAGGTCCTATCCAAGGTGGCAATGCGATACCTCCGAATCGTGCCACCAAGCATTTTTCTAGTTAGCATTTTCCAGTGGCTTGACGCGATAGTGGCGCATCGCGCTAAGGCCAAAAATTGATACCCCAGTTTATTTTTCCAATTTTATTCAGGAGTTAGGGGTATTTTGGACTTTTTCCCAAGTAGCCTCTTTTATAGGAGGATGCTTCTAATAAACCTTCATAGAATGAATCTCCTTTGTCCTTAATTTTTAAATATTTTGTTTAAGAGTTACAACTATCTCCTCTTCATAGGAGAACACTATGTCCCACTTGATGATATAATCACTACCCCTATGATATTTTTCAATTATTGACACATGGAACACTGTGTGAACCCCTGACATTCTTAATATTAGGGACAATTTCTAAGCTACTGCGCCTACATCATCAAAAACATTAAGGCTTCCGCACATTGGTCAATTCGAAGTACACCACTAAGAACTCGTAATGCTCATACTGAATCATGAAAGATGTCTTGGGTATATCCTCAAGACGAATCTTTAGTTGGTGATAACATGACCTCAAATCTATATTGCAGAAAATTAAAGCACTTTACAACTTGTCAAAAAGATAATCTATCTAGGACAAAGGGTACTTATTCTTGATGATAATCTTATTCAACTATCTATAGTCAATTCACATTCTTATGATACTATCCTTTTTTTGAACTAATAACACAAGAGAAACCCAAGGTGAAATATTAGGACAAATGGGTCCCTTATTAAGTAATTCCTTTAACTAAGTCTTAAGGTCTCTTAACTCAGCTGGATCCATTCCATAGGAAGGAATAGAAATTATGTGAGTGCATAAATCTTTGTCATTGCTAAAGTCAATATTCGAGTTAGAAGGCATACCAAACAAGTCTGTAGGAAATACCTCCTGAAAATCTGACACCAAGAGAACCGTCTTAATAGAAAGGGACTCTGCACTAACATCCTAAAGATGTGCCAAAAAGGTCAAATACTCCCCCCAACTAACTTTTTTATCCCAAATAAAAGATATAATTTTCACAGGTCCTAGCTTATACATACCTTTCCATTCTAGCTTTTCCATCCTAAGCATTTGTATGGTCATAATAGGACAACATGATTTGGAGATATCTAAGTCTATTCAGGATGATGTCAAAGTCAAGCATATCCAAGATTATAAAATCAACCTAATTGTAGAAACTCATAAACATAACAAAACAAGTATGATTACCTTATGTTATTACCATAAAGCCTACAATCAGAGTAGACACAAATGCATGAGAGTTAAGAATATCAAAACCGAAGTCCAATCCCAAGGAAAATTTAACAGATGAATATGAATAGGTGGAACCTGAATCAAAACAAAATAGTTGCCATTCACTCACAGATGAGAATAATACCCATAATGACTGAATCAGAAGCCTCAAACTTGGACTTGCATGGGAAGGCAAAATAATAAGCTTTATCATCAATTTGGGAAACCTCCTTAGTAGTTTACGTATCATATCTCCCTGCATTACTACTATCTCAATTTCTACTATAGCTTTCTTATGATTACCTCACGCACCCGATGGATGACCTTTACCATTACCTTTACCTCCTCTACCAGTCAAAACCAAAGCTCTAGCTTGCTACTATCCCTGGAAACTAGTCTCACTCTCTCTTAACGTGCCTCATAGAACCACAAACATAGCAATCCCAGTCTAGGAAAGACCTATTAGCTGATGAATATGAAACTCTTAGATTCTCACAATTGATGGCTATTGAGTGGCCCCTAACAAAAACACTGTAGAAGCTAGCAGACCTAGCTAAATAACATAAGTTGGATAAGGCTAATGGTTAAGACCCTTTACCCGTATTTTTAGATTTCCTTGCTAAAACCTTAGTTTGACTAACCTGTTTGACTCTTTTTACCTTCTTAACATAATCAACAATATTATTGATGGTCTTTCTAGTAGAAGTCATAAGCATGAACAAAACTTGAAATTCAATTTTCAAAACTTTCACAAACAATCAATTCTCTCCTCTTCTATAATAAGTAACTGAATAGCATAATGGGACAAAGCCTGAAACTTAGCCTTATATATTGTAACAAACATATTTTCCTATTCAAAGGCCATAAAATCATCCTTCTTTCAATCACAAAGAGTATAGGGTACATACTTCTCAAAAAATAAGGTATGGAATTGGGCCAATGTCAGTGGAGGTCAAGATAGAGACCGACATTCATATAAGCCCTCCACCATTAATTTGTATAAACTTGCAGTTAGAAGGTCATAAAACTCAACATCATGCTACTCCAGAATACCTATTTTGTTTTATTTTTCAAAAACTTAGTCAGTATGTCATGTTCAGTCCAAATCATGATAGGACCTAACACTAAGACAATGAAAATCTTAGTCCCCAAGGCCTCACCCATCCTAAGAGAAATAATAGAAGCCAACTGAGCATATAGAAACTTAAGTTGACATACTAGGAGTGGCTCAAGGATTTGCAAACCCATTCAAATAGCAAACACCTACTGAATAACGTTTGAATACATTAGAGGAAGAGATGAACTCCCAGTTAGTGCTGTCTTCTCTTGTTCCATAACATCCTCATTCACAAAGTCCTCATACTGATTTGGGGTGGGGGTTTCTTAAATCTCTAACGGGTTAGATCAGATACCACCTGAGATCCACCCTTGGCGGGTGTTGCTCTACTTCTCTTATTTCCCCTACCCCTCCATCAACCTCAAATAGTTAGTTCCATAACTGGAGCTACTAGTACGGGGCCTATTACTCTAGCTCTATTATCTCTGGTGTTCACCATCTTTGGACAAAAGAATGAAGGGTTCAGATATAATTTGGATCAAAGATACTAAATAGAATCAGGTAATAGCATGAAAGAAAAAAGAAAGAGATAATTTCCTAAAGTCATATAGACTCTTGAGGAAAAGTGTAGACATATCCATACTATTCCACAAGACTCTACTGGACCTATTTTAGTACAATGAGATCAATGAACCTAGGGCTTTGATACCAAATTTTTCACATTCAAACCAATTGCAAGAGGAACCCACACTAACACTCCAATGGGAGAACCATCTAACCTGAACTACTCAAGAGAACACTTAGCCAAGCAAATTAATTTATTAAAAAATCCAATAATTCAAAATGTTCTAACAATATCACCAAATATATAAACATACAAAAGTCTAAAACAACCTTAAAAATCCAAAATTCATTATATCAAAACACTACAAATGTTAACAAATGGGTTCACTCTCCTCCCCAAATTAAACTATCCATATCTGAAACAATTGGACAAGAACTAAATGGAAGAATCATGGCATCCCAACTAATGCAGCTTACCATTGAGTTGGTATGCGGTCTACTCTAATGATGAGGTCTTAATGCAGTCCCTAAAAAATTCTCTTTACTCAACAAAAGAAGAGCACAAGTAGTATTGGTATACCAAAACCCTCAATGTACTGATAGGGTCATTGATGTTAGGCATATTTACACGCCTAAAGCACCTTAATTTACCCATATTTTAGCTAAGTTTTGAGGACAAAATATATAATTCCTGCACTTTTAGTCCTTTTTCCTGTAAGTAAGCTAACCAACGTGATTAGCAAGTTTTCAGGCATAAATGATGAAGATTTCAGCATTTTGTGGACTGTTGAACGCCAAAGGAAACTTCCACGTAGAAGGAAGGCAGCTTCTGGAAACTGGTGGACTGAAAGTGATGCATGGAGAACTTGTCCCAGGCAAAAACAACATTTCTGAAGACTTGGGGATCAGCAGTAACTTAGTAGGATGAGGACAAGGATGCAGTAACCGAGTAGAACTAGGACAAGGATAAAAACCCTATTTCAGTAGGACTAGAACAAGGGTGTTATAAAAACCCTTATTTGCTGAATTTTTCAGCATTCAATTCAATTCCCTTCGATTCATTCTCTTTCAATTCATTCTTATTCTCTTCTATTCTTAAATTCATTGTTGACATTATTCTTCATCTATTCGACTTTTAAATTTTCACGACAAGAGAAACGCTACTAGCAAGGAATTCACGCCACAAGTGACGCCAATACTTACTTATCATGATATTGTTATTACTTTGGTATGATGATGATATCCTCGTGGTTTTCCTTCACAATTATGAGTAGCCAAACTTCTCTGTTAGGGTTATGGAAGCCTTATGAGATACTATCTATTGCTATGAGTTTGTGAATTCTTGACACGTATGCTGCTTATATCATTCTTCTCTTCATCTTAATTGAATTCTTGTGGTTGCAAACATATAAAATATGCCAGTATAGCATTAACTTGTTCGAAAGAAAAGTTACATGTCTGGAAAAGAGAGAGTGACAAGGAAATAGGGCTACCAACCCCTGTTTAAAAGTTAGTGCCGTAACTGGATTAACCTCTTGGAGAATTCATACCATTAGTCATACGCTTTAAGCTCGAAAGAGTTAAAGTGAGATAATCCTTGATGGTCGAAAGACACTAGGATTTACCATAGAATACGAAACTTTATAAGCGCATGCATGTCTGAATTCCGCATAACTCATAGCCAATAGATACGTAGAACTCATAAGGTGGACATAACCCTAACTTACAATTCTCATTGATTAAATTCTCGCTAAAAAACATTCCATTTTTACTTTCCTATTTTGATACTTTTATTGCACGTATAAAATCCCCCCTTTTCATAGAATTTTCGACGAAAAGTCTACTAATAGTTACATACTTAGTGACCGAGTATTCCCTGTGGGATTTGACATCCAACCCAGTTGGGTTCTATATTTGAAAGCGACCACTTACACTCTTACGAGAGCTGTAGTTTGAGCATTATCAAATTTTGGCACCGTTGCCAGGGAATACGGTTGTCTACTAAGTTTGTGATAATTACTAGACCCTTTGGTCAAAGATTCTTGTATTTTACTTTTAGTTGTTGTTTTTGTTTTATTCAGGTTTTGTTCAGTGCATGCCCAATACTCGAAGTTCTGGTCAACCATTATTACCCATAAACCCTGAACCGCAACTTCTTGGTAGGATGGAGGCGCAACGTGACATTGACAGAAGGGCTGCTCAACAGGGGCAGGCTAGATTAGCTGCGTTGGCTGCTGCTCAAGTGCATCAACAGAATATTGATAACCCAGGATGAGCAGCAAATCCTGATGATGAGGACTTGGGTAATGATGAGTTACTGAATCCTTGGCGTACTGATGAGGTGGCGACACCTGCGAACAGAAGAGATCGTCAAGCCAGGTTTAGACCTGAACGCCGAGCTATGCAAATGCCTTTCGATGATGATGATGATGATCTGGACGGAGCTGGTGCCACAAGAGCTATTATTCCTTCACCCTTGGCACCTGGAGCCAAGTTCAATATCACTAGCACCATGATTCAACTATTGCAGCTCAAGGGATTATTTGGTGGACTTGCAGGAGACGATCCGAATATGCATCTGATTAATTTTATTTCTATATGCAAGTCATTCAACAATCCTGGCGTTGGACAGAATGCAATTCGACTGCGCTTATTTCCATCGTCTCTATCTGGGGAGGCAACTCTATGGTTAAATGGGCTGACTCCTGATTCTATTACTAATTAGAGGCAATTGAAAGACGCTTTCCTAGAAAGATTCTTTTCGCCATCAAAGAGAGCACAGTTGAGAGATAAAATTAGCAATTTTAGACAGCTTCCAACTGAAGCTCTCCACGAAACATGGGAGAGGTTCAAGAAGAAGCTTATGAGGTGCCCAAATCATCATATGACCAATATCCACTTGATGGAGATATTATACAGGTCTTTGAATTCGGTGACTAAGACAGTGGTTGATAATACTGCAGGAGGGTCATTCATGGACCTTACTTTTGTTCAGGCAAGTGATATGCTAGATCGTATGACTAAGCAAAGTACAGCTTGGCATACCAGGGATTCTGAGGTAGCAAGCCCTACTGTATCTATTGGCATAACTGCAGAACAAAGACGAAGAGAGGAGAAACGTGACCAAGATATGGCACACATAAAAACACAAATGGATCTTCTTACCAAGCATTTATTATCAGGGAAGACCGAAAAAGTCAAAGCAGTCGCATCAAAAGGAAGAGATGAATCCGATTCCGAGGAAGAAGCCAACTACTTGAACAATCAGAGGGGTTTCCGAGGCAATGCCCAAGGAAACCAAGGTCAGAACTATTATGATAAATCTAGAAACAAGGACCGTGATCAAGGAAGTTTGAAGGATAAGACTGACAGGAGTGGTTTGTATGTTCCTCCTGGAAGATGTGATGCCGCTGCATCTGGTTCTGGAAATATGTCCATGGAAGATATGATGGCCAAGCTGTTGAAAGGACTGGAGGCAACCAGCACGGGAGTAACTGAGGTGATAAATGATTTGTCCTCAATGAAGCAATTGATTGACTCACATTCCACTTCAATAAAACAGCTGGAGCAACAATTGAGTCAACTTTCAGCAGCATTAAATCAAAGAAAGGCTGGCACTTTACCTAGTGATACTGTGCAAAATCCAAGGAACGATGGATCATGTATGGCTATTACTACCAGGAGTGGTAAGGTGTTGGAAAATCCATCAAAAGGTATGCAAGTGGCTGATGACATATTAGACAATGCCGAACCAGAAGACGTCGAAGAAGCTGAGGAAGGCATTAATGACGTCACCCCAAAACATCTACAACTAGAAAAGATCGCCAATCTGAAGCAAGATGAAAAGAAAGTCGTGGAGAAAACTATTCCCCTTCCACCACCACCTTTCCCTCAGAGACTAAAGAAGAAAACTGATGATACAAGGTTCAATAAATTTATGACAATGTTGAAACAACTGACTATTAATGTTTCTTTGGTTGAGGCGCTGGAGCAGATGCCTGGATACGCTAAATTCATGAAGGATCTATTGACAAAGAAGCGGGCTGCAAGTTATGAGTTGACAAATACTGTTCATTATTGCAGTGCAATTGCTACCAGATCAATAGTTCAGAAAAAGGCAGACCCTAGTGCTTTCACTATTCCTTGCACGATTGGATCTTTAAATTTTGCCAAGGCATTATGCGATTTGGGAGCTAGCATCAATTTGATGCCACTATCTATTTACAGAAAGTTGGGGTTGGGCGATCCTACACCAACCAATATGCGGCTCGTGATGGAAGATAGGTCGGTAAAGCGACCTGTTGGTATCCTATATGATGTGTTGGTGAAGGTTTCTTCATTCATCTTTCTGGAAGACTTTGTTATTCTCGATTGCGAGGTGGACTCTAAAGTTCCCATAATCTTGGGGTGCCCTTTCCTTGCAACGGGAAGTGTGCTCATTGATTTAAAAGCTAATGAGATTTCATTCCAGATGAACGATGAAGTGGTTCGTTTTGATGTATGCAAATCAATGAAGCAGCCCAAAGATATGACTGTGTTCTCTGTATCTGATATTTATTTTGATGATGAGAAAGAAGTATCTATAGAGACGCAGCTTATTGTTGATCCATTGGCGGCTATACTTATGAATGTTGAGCGTGAGGATGCTGAAAATTATGAAGAAACTATTTGTGCTTTAATAGGAATAGGGTCGTATACTTATCCGCCCAAGAAGATGGACCTTGATCTCAAAAATCGACCTACACCACCAGCTAAACCATCTATTGAAGAACCACCAATGCTAGAATTGAAGGAGCTGCCCGGTCATCTAAAGTATGCGTTCTTGGGAAGTGGAAACACACTTCTTATTATTGTGGCTGCCGATTTAGGTGAGCAGCAAGTTGCAGCTCTCATCTCTGTTCTGAGGACATACAAAAGAGCCATCGGGTGGACTATCGCCGATGTTATTGGTATTCCACCCGGGATATGTATGCACAAGATTCAGCTTGAAGAAAATTGCAAACCCACTATTGAGCATCAAAGGCGTCTGAATCCACCTATGCAAGAGGTGGTGAAGAAAGAAATTATTAAGTGGTTAGATGCAGGGGTAGTGTACCCAATCTCCGACAGTGAATGGGTGAGTCCGGTACAGTGTGTGCCCAAGAAAGGAGGCATGATGGTAGTTGTAAATGAAAAGAATGAGCTGATTCCACTCAGACCTATCACGGGGTGGCGGGTGTGTATGGACTACCAAAAGCTGAATGGGAGGACGCTCAAGGATCACTTTCCAATGCTATTTATGGACCAAATGCTTGATCGATTGGCAGGGAAAGGATGGTTTTGTTTCTTAGATGGGTATTCCGGATATAATCAGATTTGTATTGGTCATAAAGATCAAGAGAAGAGAACGTTTACGTGCCCATATGGTACGTTTGCTTTCGAACGTATGCCATTCGGGCTATGTAACGCACCCGCCACTTTTCAACGTTGTATGATGTCCATTTTTTCTGATATGGTTGAAGACACCTTGGAGGTGTTGATGGACGATTTTTCAGTTGTGGGTGAGTCTTTTGAAGTATGCTTGTCGAATCTAAGTATGGCGTTGTAGAGATGTGTTGAATTCAACTTGGTACTAAACTGGGAGAAGTGCCACTTTATGGTTAAAGAAGGTATTGTTCTTAGGCATAAAATTTCTGAAAGAGGAATTGAGGTTGATCGAGCTAAAATTGAAGTTATCGAGAAGCTACCACCTCTAATTTCTGTAAAGGGAGTTCGTAGTTTCCTTGGTCATGTAGGCTTTTATCGAAGGTTTATAAAAGATTTCTCCAAGATTGCTAGTCCGCTATGCAAACTTTTGGAGAAGGATGCTAAGTTTGACTTTAATGAAGATTGCTTGAAGGGATTTGAATGCCTCAAAGGGAAGCTAGTGGAAGCTCCTATCGTTGTAGCGCCTGATTGGTCTCTACCGTTTGAAGTTATGTGTGATGCTAGAGGGGTAGCTTTGGGTGTTGTACTTGGTCAGAAAAGAGACAAATTATTTCATCCAATTTACTACGCAAGCAAGGCCTTGAATGGAGCCTATAAGAACTATACTGTTACTGAACAAGAGCTTCTAGCAGTTGTTTATGCTTTGGAAAAGTTCCGTGCTTACTTGTTGGGGACCAAAGGGGTAGTTCATACTGATCACGTAGCCCTGAGATATCTAATGTCGAAGAAGGATGCAATGCCGAGGCTAATTTGATGGGTGTTATTGCTATAAGAATTTGATTTCGAGGTAAAAGATAGAAGAGGTTGCAAAAACCAAGTGGCCGATCATCTATCTAGACTTGTGAATGAGCATATAGCGCAGCCCGATCTTGAGATCAATGATGCATTCCCTGATGAAGAGATCCTGGCCACAATGGAGGAAGAATTACCATGGTACGCAGATTTTGCGAACTATGTGGTGAGTAATGTGATACCTACACATATGTCCTTTCATCAAAAGAGGAAATTCATGCATGATGTAAAACACTACTTCTGGGATGAGCCATATTTGTTTTGACGATGTGCGGATGGTGTTATCAGGCGATGCATATCTCACGTGGAGGTGCCAAGTACATTGGAAGCAAGTCATGCTTCCCAAGTTCGGGGACACCATGCAGGTGGCCGGACAGCAAGAAAGGTATTGCAAAGCGGCTATTATTGGCCTTCAATATTTAAAGGCGCCTACGAATTTGTGAGAAGATGTGACCAATATCAGAGACAAAGCACGATTTCGAAGCACCATGAGATGCCCATGTCAAAAATCCTTGAAGTAGAGCTATTTGATGTATGGGGTATTGATTTCATGGGCCCATTCGTGAATTCGTTTGGGATAAAGTATATCCTAGTTGCAGTAGATTATGTATCTAAATGGGTCGAAGTGGTTACATTGGCTGATAATGAAGGTAAGCGTGTTGTAGCATTCTTAAAGAGAAACATCTTCTCTCATTTTGGGGTACCTCGTACCATCATAAGCGATGGAGGATCACACTTTTGCAACAAGGGATCACACTTTTGCAACAAGCTGTTTAGAGTTGTGTTGGTGAAATATGGGGTCAAGCAGCATAAGGTAGCAACACCTTATCACCCACAAACTAGTGGACAGGTAGAGGTTTCTAATCGAGAGATCAAGTTGATCCTGGCTAAGACTGTAAATGTGAATAGGAAAGATTGGTCTCGGAAGTTGGACGATGCACTATGGGCTTATAGGACTGCATTCAAAATGCCAATTGGCATGTCCCCGTACCAACTAGTTTATGGGAAGTCCTATCACTTACCCATTGAGCTCGAACATAAAGCATTGTGAGCATTGAAGCAACTGAATTTGAATTGGGATGATGCTATGAATATGAGATTGAAGCAGCTGAACGAGATGGACGAATTCCATCTACATGCGTATGAAAGATCAGACCTCTACAAGGAGCGGATGAAAAAGTATCATGATCGACGAATTATTCAACTAAACTTTCAAAAGGGTGACATGGTACTTCTTTTCAATTCCATACTGAAGGTATTCCCAGGTAAGTTAAGGTCCAAATGGTCTGGTCCGTACAAAATTAGCCACGTCTACTCATCTGGAGTAGTTGAGTTAGAAGACAATAATGGTTTTGTTTTTAAGGTGAATGGCCAATGAGTGAAGCCATATATCGGTCCTCTTGACTCGATAAACTGCATGGCCATCACCTATCTCGATGAAGTCTACGTAATCGAGGTAACTATGTCGTACCGCGACAATAAATCAAGCGCTAGATGGGAGGCAACCCATCGTCTTTAATTGTTTTGTTTCACTAGGAGTTTGTTTTTGTAGTCGAGCCACGACCAAAACTAAGGCGCTTGATGGGAGGCAACCCATCGTTCTAATCGTTTTTGTTGTTTTTGAGTAAGTATAGGTGCAAGATGTATAAGGAAGGAGGTTGGTCTCAACTTTTGATTTGAAAGTGTTGCATGTTGAAGGTGGTAAGTTAGGAATGAAGAAGCAAAGGCTATGGGTTAGGCATTGCCTATGAAAATCTAGGCAACGAACAAGGCAAGGCCTATGTAAATCTAGGCAACGAACAAGGCAAGGCCTATGCTATGGCCTAAGCTCTCAGAATCTAAAATGCCATAGCATAGGCGCCGCCTATGCCCAACAATGCTATAGCATAGGCACCGCCTATGCCAAAGCCTTTGGTCTCAGATTCTACAATTCTATAGCATAGGTGTCGCCTATTCCCAACAATGCCATAGCATAGGCGCCGCCTATGCTCAACTAGGCTTTGCAAAAGACGCCGCCTATGCCAAGCATAGGCAAAGCATTAGGCGCCGCCTATGCTCACTTTTTGGTCTCCTAATCCGATTCCAAATGGGTCAAAACCAGACCCAAGCTTGTCCTATAAATAAAAACTTAGTCTTAGACCAAAAATTCAATGCAAATCCAACCTGGGCGCCGCCTACCTCTCCAAATTCTCTCAAAAACTTTCCTTTTGCTCTTTTAACTTTGCAAGAATATCCTCCGAGGCCATCAACCAAGTAAGTACTTCTTTGCTCTTCTTTTATATTCCGTAAGTACTACAATACTACACCTATAATAAATTGTTAAATCTTGAAGTAGTGTTGGTAATTTGAATATGGTTGATTTGTTGTGATACAACTAAGTGAGTGAAAGAATACGTAAGGATGCTGTTGACTTGTTTCCAACTTATATTTGATTTTGATACACTGTCATACTTTTGCGGAATTGACATAGTCAAGAAAATTGTATAATCTTGTAACTCGAAAGCTTACATCTTGGAATGATTTGTTCATCGAGATGAAAATCATGATTGACTACAAACATGTGATGTTGTGATTATTTCTATGCCATAAATTGATACGATATCTATGTAGTAGTTTTGTTCAAAGAGATGCATTAGTCCAAACATGATAGCATTGTCAAGATTACATGAAATAGAATTGCAAAAGGATAGTTAAGATAACAAGAAAAGTATGACTGCACTGATTATATTGTTGGAACATAGCACCCAAACGTATCTTGATGAAGTCTGATTAATCGATATCATTCACTTAATTAGTTTGTACCAACAAATTAAGTGTGGGGTGGTGCCACTATTGTTGTTTGTCGACTGAATCTACCAAAAATAAGCTAACATGAATTTATCTCAGGTACAATGACACCAAAAGCCCGACAAGGAAAAGATAAAGCGACCACCTCACAAAAAGGCCAAAAAAGGGGACGAAAAGAGTAAGGTGAATCCTCCTCGCTGCAAATACCTCGCCACATGTTCGGAATAAAATAGGTCCTAGAGGAGGAAGGAAATGAGTGGTATAGGAACAATAAAGTGAAAAAGTATGTTCATGTGGAGCTGATACAAAAGGAAAGCCTAACGAAGAAAGAACCTCGCATTTTGGTAAAAATAATGGTGTTACATCTCGATTTCATTTTCCAGGACATGGGAGAATGCAATCTTGATCTAACGCGAGAATTCTATGTAAATTGGTCCCCAAAAACTACCGGAAGCGAAGTAAAGATTAGGGGCCAAGTCTTGCAGCTGAATGCAAATTTCTTCAACACTTTTCTAGGACTTCCATCTGTCGATCCATAACCACTCAAGGAGCTTCAACAAAGACCTCCGTATAGGGCAATCAGACACACACTATGTGGAACAAGATCAATGGCATGTTGGAGTCGACACAAGGATACCGGGCGGCAAAACACCTTCCCATATGCTTCCTTGAATAGAGAAACACAGATATGGTTGCGGATAGTCAACTCTTGCCTAATTCCAGGGACACAGTACACAAAGATTACACGAGATAGAGTGTGCTTGGTGTACGCATTGATGACGAACGTCCCTATCAATATTGGGGCGATTATTCGATCTTCAATGCGTAAGGCCAGGCTACACAAGAGGTCCCACTTCAGCTTTGGCAATCTGTTGACTGCAATATTAAGGAAGGAGGACATCGAAGAGGAACCTGCAGATCATAAGCTTCCACACAACCCAAAGAAGGTTGACCTCACAAAGGTTAAAGATGCTGAATCTACGCATGGCGTCAACCTGACCACCGCAGAAAGACATGCTCGTGACGAAAGCTTCTTCCACCATTTATATTGCATGACGAGGTTTACCATGATGAGCGAGGGTCGTGTTCCAACTGCTGCAGAGCTCCAACAGTTGGATTATGATTACCCAATGAATGAGCATGTGAGGGCTATGTGTGGAGTAGGTGTTTATTTTGAAGAACCTCTTGACGATGACGTGCCAATCGATGATGATCGTCGAATGCCAGACTCAGACGTGGAGGAGAATTCTGATGACGACGACTCCGATGATGATTCCAATGAAGGGGGTATGACCCCAGACATAGAGGAGGAGACCGACTAATCCAGGTTCTTCTTATATTTTTTCCACTGAGGATAGTGTGTTCCGTCTAAGTGTGGGGTGCTGGTATTTGTATGCTGTATTTCTTTGTATTTATGTTTGTTTGTTTGTTTGGTTTAGTCATATCTAGTCATAATTTTTTTTAAGATTAGATTCTTAAATCTTGCATGAAATTGTTCTGAAAGGCGGCATGGTATTATGACTAGAGTTTGTGATAAAATCATTACTATTGAGATGTTTAGGCTCTAAGTGTGACTCACTATGTGATAAGTGTGTGGTTTAATTCCTTCATTTGTTAGGTCAAGGGTCTATAATACTCCCAAGAAAGTTGACCATGTGCCTTGTGTGTGTGAGATGATAGTATATTCTGTGTTGGTGACTGCTGCTAGAACTTGCCTGGTGTGTATATAAAGCGAAATAAAGAGTGTAAGTTTAGGAGATGATTTAGGCATTTCTTTGGAAGCCTGTGATTGTTTACCTTCTTTTCACCTACCCGAGTACATTATCCTAGTTAACCCCTTTTGAGCCTGTAGCTATTTTCTTTGACAGCCTCATATGTAAGCCTAATCCATTTTTTTCAAGACCATAATTTGATCCAAATTCCTAAGTGCTTTAAATTGTAAAGTCATGTGACAAAATAAGAGGAAATTGGGTGAGAGTAGTGCCTTAGAGTGTATTGGTACTTGAATTTGTTATGAAAAAGAGTGGCTATCATAGAGGTGTGTTATAAAAAAAAGAAAGAGAGAAGAAAAGAAAAAGAAATAGAAAAACAAAAAGATAAATTGTGTTTATGATCAAATAAAAAGATAGTTATGTTTGAATGGCAAAATAGGTGAAAAGGGGTGATAGATGAAAGAAAGGTAGCAGGGTTGATTAAAAGAGAGTGTTAATGGCATAATGTGATGTATTAAAGCGCTTAGGGAACTTAGTCACTATTTCTGGCCAAAATAGTCCTACCCATCCCTTAGCCTATACTACAACCTGTAAAGACCTATTTGATCCTAAGCTTAGCATTCTGATATTAGTAGAGCATTACACTAAGGGCAAGCCTATGGTCATCAGTTGCAACATACGAATTCTTTGTGAGAGCGAGAGCAAGGAAAATCTTGTACCCATGTATTGAAAAATACTTGTGAGTAATTATGGGTAATATCTTATGTGAGACATACATGGTTGATGAGTTTTGGGTAGTTTTGTATGATTCTTTGTGCCTTAAATTGTTGATACAAATTAACCATCATCACGAGACTATGTTAGAGGTTAAATTGTTTCTAGTAGTGATCAGAAAACTACTCTTTGTTAATGATTGTCGTGCCTGTCTTGATGAATATTTTGTGCTGTTACTGTGAAACCCTAAGTAGAAGTTTATATGGACATGATATTTTATTCGGGGACGAACAAAGCTGTAAGTGTGGAGTGTTGATGTTAGGCGTATTTACACGCCTAAAGCACCTTAATTTACTCATATTTTAGCTACGTTTTGAGGACAAAATATATAATTCCTGCACTTTTAGTCCTTTTTCCTGTAAGTAAGCTAACCAACGTGATTAGAAAGTTTTCAGGTATAAATGATGAAGATTTCAGCATTTTGTGGACTGTTGAACGCCAAAGGAAACTTCCACGTAGAAGGAAGGCAGCTTCTGGAAACTGGTGGACTGAAAGTGATGCATGGAGAACTTGTCCCGGGCAAAAACAGAATTTCTGAAGACTTGGGGATCAGCAGTAACTTAGTAGGATGAGGACAAGGATGTAGTAACCGAGTAGAACTAGGACAGGGGTAAAAACCCTATTTTAGTAGGACTAGAACAAGGGTGTTATAAAAACCCTTATTTGCTGAATTTTTCAGCATTCAATTCAATTCCCTTCGATTCATTCTCTTTCAATTCATTCTTATTCTCTTCTATTCTTAAATTCATTGTTGACATTATTCTTCATCTATTCGACTTTTAAATTTTCACGATAAGAGAAACGCTACTAGCAAGGAATTCACGCCACAAGTGACGCCAATACTTACTTATCATGATATTGTTATTACTTTGGTATGATGATGATATCCTCGTGGTTTTCCTTCACAATTATGAGTAGCTAAACTTCTCTGTTAGGGTTATGGAAGCCTTATGAGATACTATCTATTGCTATGAGTTTGTGAATTCTTGACACGTATGCTGCTTATATCATTCTTCTCTTCATCTTAATTGAATTCTTGTGGTTGCAAACATATAGAATATGCCAGTATAGCATTAACTTGTTCGAAAGAAAAGTTACATGTCTGGAAAAGAGAGAGTGACAAGGAAATAGGGCTACCAACCCCTGTTTAAAAGTTAGTGCCGTAACTGGAGTAACCTCTTGGAGAATTCGTACCATTAGTCATACGCTTTAAGCTCGAAAGAGTTAAAGTGAGATAATCCTTGATGGTCGAAAGACAGTAGGATTTACCATAGAAGACGAAACTCTATAAGCGCATGCATGTCTGAATTCCGCATAACTCATATCCAATAGATACTTACAACTCATAAGGTGGACATAACCCTAACTTACAATTCTCATTGATTAAATTCTCGCTAAACAAAACATTCCGTTTTTACTTTGCTGTTTTGATACTTTTATTGCACGCATAAAACCCCCCCTTTTCTTAGATTTTTGACCAAAAGTCTACTAATAGTTACATACTTAGTGACCGAGTATTCCCTGTGGGATTCGACACCCAACCCAGTTGGGTTCTATATTTGACAGCGACCGCTTACACTCTTACGAGAGCTGTAGTTTGAGCGTTATCAGTCATCGACCAATCCATGATCAACAAATTTGAACAAGTAACCATAACTTTATAAACAAGTACAACCATGAAAGCTACCAAGTAACTTTACCTCAAGTATGTAGAACTTAGCCTTTTTCAAACACCACCATAAAATTCAGTCATGTGCAAGTTTATATAGACCAGAAACCAAGTCAATACCATGACTACCAATATTAACCAAGTCAATAAAGCTATGACTCAACAACAATAAGTTACACTTTGCCTTAAATACATAACTTAGTAGACAACAAGGGGATATGCCAATCAATTATAGTTTTAGCCCAAACCACTCAGGGATCTAATTAAACAATAGCAATAATAATAATCATAAACTCTAATTCAATTAAAAATATTTTACACTAACCAATATCTTGTACACACATGTAAAGGGTCTTATGGTCGTCCAACCTGTAGGTGACGAGCTTTTGTCCATGTACTAAAATCTCATACGTCTAGTTCCTATCAATCTTATATCAACCAATCCTGTAAAAATATTGAAATACTGGTACATCCCATAATAAGCAATAGGTATTATAACATCACAACGACAGTGAGAAAATAGCAACTACACTAGTATAATCAATAAGTCCTTAGTATAACCTTATTCTATGTGATCAACATTTAGGATATCATTCAACAAATTACTTTCTTTGAACATGTATTGTAACAAATAGAAAAGAAATAATTAACATGCATGCATAAACCAAGTTAGATTTTCAACTATATTTAACCATCACCTACCTCAATCCAAGCTTGAACCACTTTAACGAGCTTAAGTTGTGTCTTTTCATGCAATTTCTACTTGGTTGTGGTCTAAGGAAAAAAACATAAATGTATTTCAGACAATGACCTAACACATTTAAGGTTTATAATGCAATCCCATAATCCAATGTCATATTCATGACCATTCCTCTAATTCTAGGATTTTTCTCTCACCATTCCACCTAATTCTACTAATTTCATGAATATATTGTTGAATACTAAGCATAAAATTATAAATTAATAATTGTTAAACATAAACCAAGGGTTATCCACCCAATGCACCTAATTACACAAGATAATTCACCTAGGCCAAGTTGAATCCTTTTCAAAACTTGAAAACTAGTGATTTCAAGGATTAATAATAAAAAAAAACTAGTTAATGGGATTGATTAACTTACCTCAACGAAGGAAATTGATGAAAAATATGTCAAAATCATCAAACATTTTCTCTCCTGACCCTTGGCTTAAAATGGAACAAAACATAATATATTTAGGAATTTTCTACATTAATCAAAGATTATCCCGCTATAGCAACCCTATGACGCTATAGTGGCATTGCTATAGTTGTAATTGCATGCTATGGTGGAATTGACCAAAGAGTCTTCCGCTATAGTTAGAATAATCCTACTATAGTATTGTTGTGGTAGCGGCCTCCCTCTCTCCATAGGAGGGTAGGTGATCTAGAAACTTAGGATTTTTCTCAAGTTTGTCATTTTTACAACACATGTTCAGATTTCAACATCTCATACTAACCCTTTATGTATAATTTAATGTTGGGAGTTCTACTAACCCGAATTCACTTTCAAAAGTTTATATGAACTAGTTATTGTCTTAGGTATCATAAAATTATCCTAAGTTACTTAAAATTTAACTAATTAATTCCAGGGTTACCGTACACCATACCATGCTTGAATTTTATCCAAGACTATCCTAGCCTAAATTTTTTAACTTCTAGTCCAAAAATAATCTTAATTCAAATTTTGGCATGCTAGACTTAACAATAATGACGAAAATTTTATTACAATTTTCATCTAGAATGATACACATAATTTTTTGAAAGACATATAACACTAGAATTATCACAGTAAATAGGAATAAGTTTAAATTTAATTCATAGTCAATTAATTGATGAATCAACCATAGAAGTCAAGCACAATATTACCCAATGGCTATGTACTCAGCTTCAGTGATGGATAAGGATACACATCCCTATATTTTCTATTCTAGGAGATTAAAGATTTTCTCAAGATTTGATAGGATCTACTAGTGCTTTTTCTATCATCTTTGTTTCCTGCATAATTTGCATATGAGAATCCTTCATGTTTAATATCACTATC
Source organism: Capsicum baccatum var. pendulum (assembly GCA_030864225.1). Classification (NCBI taxonomy): domain Eukaryota; kingdom Viridiplantae; phylum Streptophyta; class Magnoliopsida; order Solanales; family Solanaceae; genus Capsicum; species Capsicum baccatum. Next base: position 48,241,878 of record CM061551.1, on the reverse strand, counting down.
TCTTGGATATCGTAACCCCAAAGAGGTAGTACCAACAAGATATCAAATTATTCTTTTAACAACTATAGGATGAGACTCTTTTGGGGCTGACTAATATCTAGCACACCTGCACAAACTAAACATGATATTTGGTCGACTAGATGTCAGATATATAAAAGGAACAATCGTACCTTTATGCTTTGATTTTTTCAAAAGCTTTTCTTCATTATCCCTTTCAAGAAAACAAGTATAGCTTATTAACACCCAATTTTGACCTCCCGATATTCCTGTCAGGCTGTTATTTTATCAAGAGTATTAGTTTTGAATATTAATATTTCTTTATATATGGTATCAAATAAATACTGACATTAATTCATGATTTTTTGACAATTTATTTTATCATTTAATTTTGTACTTTTATGTAGTATGTATAAATTATTAATTTAAATATAATATTTTTTACATTATTTTGTTAATATTTATTAAATTATTTTTGTAAATGTGCACACTCACAATTTTAAAAACACCTAGTATATTATTATTATTATTATTATTACTATTATTATTATTGTAGCATTACTTAAATTTGTACATAATTTATTTCAAATTATTAATTTCAAATTATTACCGTCAATTTATATAATATTTTATATAACATTAATTTTATATACAAAATATAGTTTCAAGAATAACGATTTTTTGAAGCTTCATTATTTTTTCATCGTTATTATTGAGCAATTATTATATTTATTAAATGAAGCCCAATTTAACTCAATTTTCACAATTTATTTAATCTCTAGCCATTTTTTGTATCTAATTTTGTGTCAGTTTTAGCTTAAATTGATTTTAATCTGAACCCTAAACAAAGATTCAATTCAATTTTTATTTAAATAAATTCTATGACCCAATTTTAATCATTATCCAATCCATTCAAATTTTTGGTCGCAGTCGTTGATCTCATGTGATCAATGGCTGAGGTCAAAGCCCCTTTTCATTCCTTTTAATTATATCAAACCCCCTTCAAACCAACTGCACCTCTCTCACTATCATGCCTCCACCAGCCGACGAACTCCTTGTGTTTATCTCACCCTCTTTCCACCTTCTCTATTGCCTTATTTTCTATCACTATTGCCTCATTAGAGGTGATGATCGGTGTGACCAACGCTTGACTCAAATTGGAATTTAAAGATCCAAAAGGAACTCGTCATTTACATTGGGGTTAAGGATTTAATTTCAAATTTCTTCTTTTAATTTTTTTATGACAAATTCATCTCTGGTATGACTTTACATAACCTATTACATGTTTAATTAATTTGAGTTTAGTTGACTTAGACGAATCTCAGATTCAAAATTCATGCATCATAGTTGTTAATTTTTTCTCAATCTTCAAAACTTATGTTTTTTTACATCTTTGGATTGAAATATATGAAAAGCTACAAATTCGATGGACTTTAATCAACCCTAATTTCTTGAGTTTGGGCTAATTTTTAAAGTATTTGAGGCTAGGATTACTTTGTTGAAATATAGTGTTTTGAGTTAGGATTATAATCATGTTGATCCTCTCCACTCAATTTTATTCAGATTGGCCTCTTTCGTATGTGACCATATACGGTAACATGTTCATCTTGTTGACTGACTTTTTTTCTTCCCTTTGGTTTAAATAGATTATTACTTAATAGAATATGACAATTGTTGATTTGCTTTATTTTTTTTTCAAAAAATAAATATATTGGTACTGTTGTAGTATTTTAGTTATTCAAAAAATAAATATATTGGTACTGTTGTAGTTGTTAGTTATTATGATAAATTCTTGACCAATTAATTCTATATTGATTGTTTGTCCTAAATATTTTTCTTATACTTTTTATATTTCCTTGATTGGTTTCCTTGCCTTTTCCTTAATCCAGACAACTTTGTCACCAGTTTATTGCCCAATGTTTAGATATAGTTTTTTAGTGACATGTAGAGATGTCTATGCCATTTGTGGTAGACCCCAAAATTTTTATGAATTTATTTTGATACTTCCTTTGTGTTTAATGGCAATTTCTAGTTAAATTATGATAAGGATTGATAATTGAACCATTTGAAGCGTTTCAAAAATTTTAGAATGTATTTTGGGATATTTTTAGACGTAAAATAGTAAGGGTTCATATTAAGGGTGTGTCACCGAGGGAGGCATACAAAAAATAGTTGAAACACCTAGGATTTGAACAATGAGGAAAATTTCCTCATTTGATGTCACTAGGCTAGGTACGACTAGGGGCATAAGTGTTACCCTTTGGATATGAGTCGTATCCTTCTTTCCCACCCCTTTCATACCCTAGGTAGTATGGTAAGGGTTACTCACTGTCCTAGCTATGAGTGAGACACCCTACAATCGTACCTAAGTGTACGAGTCGTACACAATCCAACTGTATAGAATGTGTCTTGATAAGAAAGTGGACTCTTTTTTGTACGAGTGAAGTGCACGAGTTAATGAATGAGTTATAACCTTTGGATACAACTCAATGTTGGGTAGTCATACCCTAACTAGTATGGATGACCTAGGACTAGCCTAGGGTATGAGTTAGGGTACCACTCGTAGCCTAGGGTACGGTTCCCTTAAGTGAGTTATACCCAAGGATGAGCTCATTTTATAGATTTTAGTTTAGGATATTATGGTCATTTACCACACCTAAAACTCTAAGTACCCTCACTATATAAGTGTTTGTATCCTCCTAAACATCCATTTTTGATGGATCAAACACCCAAAATACTCTCTCTAACTTATTTGTGAAGAGCTGGAGGTTAAGGTTTCAAGGGTGTGTATCTAGAAGCAAGGTGAAGTCAAGATTCTTGGTGAATAAAGTTGTCTAAGGCATGTAACTCTCTCCTTTCTAAATAGCTCAGAAACTATGTACTTTATATTTGGATTAGTAAGTGTACAAGGAGATTTTGAAATCAAATGATAAGGGTTTCGATGCCCTGTGATGGATAATATTTACCCTTGTTTAGAATTGTGTTGATACTTGATATTGGTGATGTTTTACACATGTATATGCTTTTTGTTTGTGGTTTAACATATTGGTCTTAAGTAACTCTAATGATAATGATTGCAACTTTGAAATTGGCCTTGATAAAGGCATGCACACAAGATGTTTGTAAAAATATCTAAGTGAATTGTCTAGTCACATATTGATGATGTTTTAAACTAGGGAAATGGCCAAATAAGTATGAATAGTTGATAAATGATATTTTAAAGGTATTATGAGACATGTATTATAAAGGTGATTATCTTGTTAGTTTACGGCTAATGATGGGTTAGCATCCCTAGATATGAAAATGAACTTAAATTGTGTGTGGAACTAAAGTATGGTGAGAATATGGTATAAGATTGCTAGTGAAATATGAATAGTTTGTGAGGGTCTTGATGACCATAAATTGAATTGTGTGATGAATTGAATTAAGGCATTGACCTATTGAAATGGTTGAGATAAAAAAGCTTCCATGAGGATCATGTGGTTATGTATAGTGTTGAATTGTATATATGGGTTAAATTACTTATATGTGAATTGAATAGGTGATAATATATGGACAAAGGGTTAGATTTCTAATGTCAACTTATGATAGTTGTAATGGCTTGATCTTAAAGTCCCTTGCGTAATAAAATTGCTTGAGGTTAAAGTCCCTTTCCAAATGAAATCACTTGCAGTTAAAGTCCCTTGTGCAATGAGATCTCTTAAAGATAAAGTGCCTCACCAAATGAAATGTCTTGGGTTAGAGTCCCCTATATAATATGACATGAGGTTAGAGTTCCTTGCCTAATGCGTAGGCATATAGTTAGAGTACTTTGCTTAAATAGATGTGTATGTGGTTAGAGTCCCTTGCATAATGAGTGTGTACATGGTTGAAGTCCTTTGTCTAATAATATGTGAATGTGGTTAAAGTACTATGCCTAATAAGAATTGTTTGAATCTAAGTGTGGAAGGTCAGAGTCCTCCACTTTATGTCTCATGATTGAATGCTTTGAGAATGTTGTTAAGCCTTGATCTCATGCTTGGCATGTGATATACCTATATGTATGGATAAGTGTATGATTGTGGTTGAATGTGATATATTGACTTATTGTTGAATGATGATGCCATTTTATCCTTATCCTTGAGTTATATGCTAGTACTCCACCCGCTAACTATATTTAGACGCTATGTTCCTGTGTGACATAAGGTTCAGAGCATTATCTTCTATTACTACACAGTGATTAGGTTATCAAAGTGGTTCATGCATTGACTTTGGAGTGGTGAGATTTCTTACTTAGGAGGACATTCATTCTTGGTCTCTTATCTTTAGACATAGTTTTATTTATTATATTGTCGAGGGCTTTTCCCAATATGTACATTTCTAAACGTTGGTTTGTATAGAGGTATTTTGGATGATGTGGATTTAGGTGTAATTTCTAGTTTGATGAATCTAATGAAGTGTTAAACATGTTTTACTTATGACTTATACTATTTTACACTATCTTATCTTATGGTTAGGATTTATCCAACCCTTGTGATTTATATTGATGATTAGGTTACCTTATTGGGGTGACCTCCGATTATGTGGTCTTGAGTTGACCATAGGACATGGCCTAGTTTTTGGGTCATGTCAAGTTTGTATCAAATCTTAGGTTCATGGTCAGTTGGGTGCCACAATACCGTGTCAAGTAGAGTCTCTTTTATGAGTGTGAAGAACACCACACTTATAAAAGAGGGGTTACTAGACATTTTAAGAAGTTTTTCCTTTCTTGTGTTTTAATCTCAAGCTATAGAGTATAAGGTCTTGGATTTCTCTGATTTCTATTTACTATCTTTCAGATCATATTTCTAAGGAGATATGAGGTTTAGGCAAACACTTTTTCCCTGATTGAGGGCCCTATAGACGAAACTCATATAACTTCTGGAGTCCAGACTCAATCTAGGGATACGACATCTAACCATCTTTAAGGGGTTCTACCTGTCCCCACTAACTCAGACTATAAGAGTGACTATCCTATCCCACATGTCCTCATGTGATCTATCAACCTCTTAACTTAATTGGTAGCTTCTCAATCAGAGTGTGGTGCTCCTGCTACTATTTCTTCTGAGGCCACAAGATAGTCCAATTTATGAAGTTGAACCCTCCTATATTTATGGAGAACAAGGGTTGAGGAATACCCTTAAGTCTTCATTAATGAAATGGAGAAGATCTTTCAAATCATGCATGCTTCAAAGGTTGAGGAAATTGATTTTGCTTCCTACCAATTGAAAAATATAGCGTACTAATGGTACAAAGGGTGGGAGTTGTCTAAAGGTGTTGATAATAGTCCTGCTATGTGGAAGGATTTCTTCGAGGCTTTCTTAGACTACTTATTTACTTAAGAGTTGAGGGAAGAAAAAGTGAAAGAGTTTATGAACTTGAAGAAAGAAAGGATGTTTGTTCAAGAGTATGCCTTGAAATTCTATCAAGGTGTAGGATGCGTAAGTTTGTCTTAGGATTGTCTCATGAGTTATTCCTTGAGAGTAAAGAAACTTTGTTGATTAAAAATATGGATATTTCTAGGTTGATTGTGTATATTCAACAAGTAGAAGAAGAGAAAAAGAAGCAAGTTAAGTTTAATGAAAGGCAAGGAAAGAAATTTAGGCCTTCTGAGCAATGTGGTAGAGATAGTGGCAAGTGGCCACAGAAGAAGTGGGGGAGTTTGAGTTCTTTCTCCTTGGCTTGTGTTTGCTCTCCTCACCCGAAGTTGTTGGGTGATCGTCAATCATAGTTTAGTGGTAGGTTCAGGCCACAGTGTGCCTAATTCCAAGTTAGTGGTGCCCAATCAGCTCCACCTCGCCCTCCTTGCAGATCCTGTGGTCAGACTAATTATGTTCAGTGTGAGAAGGAGAGAAATAGATTTTTTAGTTATGGTCATATCGGGCACATATAGTGTAAGTGCCTCTCTCTAGCATCTTCTTGGGTCAACAGGGCCCCTATTGCTACTTCACTTACTCCCGCACCAAATGGTGCTATGCTTGCTTTTGGCCAAAACCGTTTGTATGCACTTGCTATTCTCCAGGATTCTGAGGCATCTCCCATGTTTTCATGGGTATGTTGAGACTTTTAACCCATGATGTATATTATTTTCTTGATCCAAGGTCTACACTTTCTTATATGACCCTGTATGTGGATGTGCATCTTGATTGTGGTCACGAGAGTTTGTCAATTCCTTTTTCTATTTCTACCTCAATAGTAAACTCTGTGATTATTTGAAGGCTCTATAAGGGGTATGTGGTATCTGTTGGTGGTAGAGATACTCTTGTAGACTTGATAGAGTTAGACATGGTCGATTTTGATATCATTTTAGGGATGGTTTGGTTATATTCGTGTCATGTTTTCTTATATTGTTGAACCCATAGGGTCATGTTCAGAATCACTAATGAGCCTGTCATTGTATGGATAGGTGGTTCCTTAGTGCCTAAGAAAAGGTTAATTTCTTAGCTTAAAGCCCAAAAGTTGATTCAAAGGAGTGTTTGTATCATTTGGTTCGAGATAAAGATTCTAACTCGAAATAGCTTTCTCCAAAATCCATTCCCATGGTTAATAAATTTCCTGAGGTATTTATAGATGATATTCTCAGTGTTCCTCCCGATAGATAAATTGATTTCGGGATTGATCTTATTTCGGACACTCATCCAATTTCTATCCCTCCTTATAGAATGGCTTCGGCAGAGCTACAAGAGCTTAAGGAGCATTTAAAAAACCTCTTAGATAAAGGTTTTATCCATCCTAGTATGTCTATTTTGGGTGATCTTGTGTTGTTCATGCGCAAGAAGGATGGTTTCCTTCATATATGCATTAATTATCAATAGTTAAACAAAGTGACCATAAAGAGTAAGTCTCATCTTCCTAGGATAGATGATTTTTTTGATCCACTTCAGGTTGCGAAGTGCTTCTCTAAGATTGATCTTAGATCGGGTTATCATAAACTTAATACTAGGGATGCAGATATCCCTAAGACTACTTTTAAAAACCGGTATGGTCATTATGAGTTCCTAGTGATGTCTTTTGGGTTGACCAATACCCCATAGGTATTCATGGATTTGATGAATAGGGTTTTTTATCCTTCGTTGGACAAGTTTGTCATTGTCTTCATTGATGACATCTTAGTCTTTCTAAGAGTGAAACGGATCATGTCCATCACCTCAGTCCGTGTTGCAAACTTTGAAGGATCATTATTTGTATCCCAAGTTTTCCAAGTGTGAGTTTTGGTTGAATGCTCTGACCTTCCCTGTTCATGTTATCTCTAGTGAAAGGATTATGGTAGATCCCCAAAAGGTTACGGCGGTTAAAAAATGGCCTAGACCTATGACTCTAACTGGTATTCAGAGCTTCTTGGGTCTAGAAAGTTACTATAAGAGGTTTGTGGAGATATTTTTGACCATAGCCACCCCATTGACCAAATTGACCTATAAAAAGGTCAAGTTCTTATGGTTGGATACATGTGAGGGTAGTTTTGAGAATTTGAAAGATAAATTAACTGCGGATCTAATTTTGACCTTGCCCGAAGGTAATAATGGTTTTGTGGTATATTATGATGCTTCTCGTATTGGTTTCGGTTGTGTTTGATGCAACATGGTAGAGTGGTCGCCTATGCTTTAAGGCAATTGAAAGTTCATAAAAAGAACTACCCTACTCACGGCTTAGGGTTGTTAGTCGTGTTTTTTGCATCAAAGATTTGGCAACATTATCTCTATAAGGTTCATGTCGATATATTTTCTAATAATAAGAATCTTAAATATGTGTTTACTGAAAATGAGCTGACCCTCAGGCAAAAGAGGTATCTTGAATTGTTGAAAGACTATGGTATGAGTCTTCATCACCATACCGGTAAGGATAATGTAGTCACCGATGCTCTTAGTAAATTATCCATGGAAAGTTTGGCCCATGTGGATTAGGATAAGAGGGAATTGGTGAAGACATTCACCATTTAGCTAATCTTAGAGTTTGACTAGCAGACTCCGAGGATGGTGTTGTATTTGTGCACCCAGTATCTCAATCATCTATTATTGTTGAGATAAAGAAAAAGCATGTATTGGACCCCGACTTGATGAAGATCAAGCATAATAAGAGTCAACACAAAGTTGCAGACTTTGTGATTGGTGGTGATTGTATCTTGAGATACTAATCTAGACTATATGTTCCCAATGTTGGTGGATTAAGGAATAGGGTCATGGCCGAGGCTCATGATCCCATTATTCTATTCACCCCGATTCCACCAATATGTATCATAATCTTAACGAGTTATATTGGTGGGGTAATATGAAATGAGATGTGGCTAGTTATATGGCCAAGTGTATGGTGTGCCAACAAGTAAAAGTTGAGCATATGAGGCCTGGGTGCTCGTATCAAGAGATTCCATTACCCGAATGGAAGTGGGAGACAATTAATATGGATTTCATTACTAATCTTCCTTAATCTTGGAATTAATGTGATTTTATTTGGGTCATTGTTGATAAAATGATCAATTCCGCTCACTTTTTGCCCGTGAGGACTAATTATTCGATGGAAGATTATGCTAAGTTGTATCTTCTGGAGATCGTGAAGTTGCACGGTGCTCCAGTATTGATCATCTCTGAACATGGTCCTCCATTTTCATCTCCCTTTTGGAAGTCATTCTAAAAGGGTTTGGGTACTAGAGTGTGCCTTAGTACTACTTTCCACCCACAAATGGATGGGCAAGTGGAGAGGACCATTTAAACATTGGAAAATATGTTGTGGGCTTGTGTGACTGATTATGGTGGTAGTTGGTATGACCACTTGCCTTTGATTGAGTTCGCCTATAATAATAGTTACCACTCTAGTATTGGCAAAGCCCCATTTGAGGCATTATATGGTAGGAGATTTTGATCTCATATTGGGTGGTATGACGTTGGTGGGGTTAAGTTACTTGGCCCCGATTTAGTTCACCAAGCCTTAGAGAAGGTGAAGATAGTTTGTGATAGATTCAAAACCGCTCAAAGTTGCCAAAAGTCCTATGCATATGTAAGGTGTGGGGACTTGGAGTTTAGTGTTGGTGTTTGGGTATTCATGAAATTATCTCCCATGAAGAGAGTGATGAGGTTTGGTAAAAAGGGGAAGCTTAGTCCTTGGTATGTTGGTCCCTACTTAATTACGAAGAGGGTTGGAAATATTGCCTATAAGTTAGAGTTACCTTCTAGCATAAACGCTATTCACCCAATTTTTTATATCTCTATGTTACAAAAATATGTGGGTGATCCTTCATTAGTTGTTTACTTGGGGTATGTTGGCATCTCGGACTCTTTGTCCTATGAGGAAATCCTAGTGAGGATTTTGGATCGACAAGTTCTCGAATTGTGAATGAAAGAAGTAGCTTCAGTGAAGGTTATATGGAGGAACTGAAAGTCCGAGGAAGCTACTTGGGAGACAGAAGAGGACATGAAGTTCAAGTATCCACATTTGTTTCTCGTTTTGAAAACTTATGATGGAGGTAAGTGTTAATCTCATTACCTTGATTTATGTCTTTGATAGACAATGGGTTAAAGCCCCCGATGTCTTGAATTGAGTTATGCCTTGTTTAGATGATGGGTTAAAGTCCCCAATCTTTGAATTGATTTAGATCTCGTTAGACCATGGTTTCAAGTCCCTAATGCCTTAAAATTATGAGTCCTTGTTGTAATGGGTTTAAGTCCTTAGTACCTTGAGTTGATTCATGTCTTTGATAGATGAGGGGTTTTAGTCCCTAGTCCTTGAATTGATCAAGTATCCTTGATAAGTCGATAGGGTAAAGTCCCAAAGTTATGAAATGAGTAAGTGTTTTGATAGGTAGTGGGTTTGAGTCCCAAAGCCAATGAAATGAATAGTCGATCGATGATGATCATGACGTGTGTTGTATACTTATTGTATGCTTTTTTCTAACTTGTTTAAAGGTTGGTTTGATGTCTGATAATGTGTTAACTTGTGTTTAAGCTTTCCTTACCCATCATTCGTAGATAAATGATCCAAGTGGGGGAGAATTGAAACACCTAGGCTTTGAACAATGAGAAAAATTTCCTCATTTGATGTCACTAGGCTAGGTACGAATAGGTGCATAAGTGTTACCCTTTGGATATGAGTCGTATCCTCTTTCCCCACCCCTTTCATACCCTAGGCAGTATGGTAAGGGTTACTCACTGTCCTAGCTATGAGTGAGACACCCTCCAATCATACCTAAGTGTACGAGTCTTACACTTTCTAATCGTATATAGTGTGTCTTGATCAAAAAATGGACTATTTTTGGTACGAGTGAAGTACACGAGTTAATGCATGAGTCGTAACCTTTGGATATGACTCAATGGTGGGTATTCATACCCTAACTATTATTGATGACCTAGGAGAAGCCTAGGGTACAGTTTCCTTAAGTGATTCATACCCAAGGACGGGCTCATTTTCCAGCTTTTAGTTGAGGACCTTATGGCTATTTACCCCACCAAAACTCTAATTTCCCTTACTATATAAGTGATTGTCGGATCCTAAACATCCAAACTACTCTCTCTAACTCATTTGTGAAGAATTGGAGGCTAGGGTTTCAAGGGTGTACATCTAGGTGCAAGGTGAAGTCAAGATTCATGGTGAATTATGTTGTCTAAGGCAATTAACTCTCTCCCTTGATAAATAACTCAAAAACCATGTATTTTACACGTGGATTAGTAAGTGTACATGGATATTTTAAAATCAAATGATAAGGGTTTTGATGCCTTGTGATAGATAATGTTTACCCTTGTTTAGACTTGTGTTGATGCTTTATATTGGTGATGTTTGCACATGTAGATGCTTGTTGTTTGTGGTTTAACATGTGGGTCTTGAGTAACTCTAATGATAATGATTGCTACTTTTAAATTAGCCTTGATAAAGGCATGCACACAAGGTGTTTGTGAAAATGGATAAGTGAATTGTGTAGTCACATGTTGATGATGTTTTGAACAAGGGCAATGGACCAATAAGCATGAATATTCGATAAATAATTTTTTAAAGGGATTATGAGACATGTATTGTAAAGGTGATTATGTTATTAGTTTATGGCTAATGAGGGGTTACCTAGATATGAAAAGAACTTGAATTGTGTGTTGAACTAAAGTATGGTGAGAATGTGGGATAAGATTGCTAGTGAAATTGAATAGTTTGTGAGGGTCTTGATGACCATAAATTGAATTGTGTGATGAATTGAATTAAGGCATTGGCCTATTGAAATGGTTGAGAAACAAAGTCTCCAATGAGGACCATGTGGTCATGTATAATGTTGAATTAGCTAAATGGGTTAAAGTCCTTAAGTGTCAATTGAATAGATGATGATGTATGGAAAAAGGGTTAGAGTCTCAATGTCGATTAATGATAGTCGTAATGTCTTGAGGTTAAAGTCCCTTGCATAATGAAATATCTTGTGGTTAAAGTCCCTTGCCTAATAAAATCGCTTACGATTAAAGTCCCTTGTGCAATGAGATCTCTTGAAGATAAAGTACTCCGCCGAATGAAATGGCTTGGGTTAGGGTACCCTATATTATACAGAATGAGGTAAGAGTCCCTTTCCTAATGTGTGAGCATGTGGTTAGAGTCCCTTTCTTAAATGGATGTGTATGTGGTTAGAGTCCCTTACTTAAGAAGTGTGTACATAGTTGAAGTCCTTTGTCTAATTTATGTGAATGTGGTTAAAGTCCAATGCCTAATAAGAATTGTTCGAATCTAAGTATGGAAGGCCGGATTCCTTTACTTTTTGTCTCATGATTGAATGCCTTGAGAATGTTGTTAAGCCTTGATCTATTGCTTGGGATGTGATATACCTATATGTATGGATAAGTTTATGAATGTGGTTGAATATGATATATTCACTGATTATTCAATAATGATGCCATTTTATCCTTATCCTTAAGTTACATGCTAGCGCTCCAACCGCTAACCATCTCCGGACGCTATGTCCCCACATGACATAGGGGACAAAGCATCATCTTCTATTCCTATGCAATGATTAGGTGATCGAAGTGGTTCGTGCATTGACTTTGGAGTGGTGAGCTTTCTTACTTTGGAGGACATTCATTCTTAGTCTCTTATCTTTAGACATAGTTTTATTTAGGCTATTCTCGGGGCTTGTCTTGACATATACATTTCTAAACGTTAATTTGTATAGAGGTATTATGGATGACTGTGGACTTGGGTGTAATGGATAGTTTGATGAATCTAATGAAGTTTTTGACACGTTTAAGTTATTACTTATAGTATGTTTTCGCTATCATATCTTATGGTTGGGATCCATCCGAACCTTGTGATTTGTATTGATGATTAGGTTAGGTTATCGAGGCAACCTCCGGTTCATGTGGTCTTGAAGTTCCCATATGACATGGCCCAATTTATAGTCGTGTCACCTGTGAAGGTCCGTGATAAGAGTGTGCCATGCTTTTGTCGTACCGGAATAAGAGAGTGCCACACCATCGGATTGGTCGATAAGGGCATGCCATACTCAAGGGCATTAAACACTAATTTTTTTTCTAGTTTTCTTTGAGGGATTTTTCATATTATACCTATTAAATGACTTCCAACCATATTTAACAAAAAATTACCCCATAACTCATAATTAAATGACCTCTCTTCTCCCAAAACCCAAGAAAACAAAAGAGTTTTTCATTAAAGTTCAAGCTTGCAAGGTTCTAATTCGAGTTCTCCTCAATAAATTTGCTAAGTACAGGTATGTGGTATTTGAACAAGGATAACCATTCATCCCTGTGCCTAAAATCTTTGATTTTACAATTGAATTTGTGATATTTCAGTTAGGGTCCATACCTATTTTTTATATTTTTGATATTATGGTATTATCATGTGATTTAAAGTTCAATTTGCTCAAGAATTTACCTTTACTCATGTTTTTACTTACATGATTGCTATTATGAGATGAATTTCATTATTTTGACATGAAGTCTCATGAGTTGATATAAGATTTCAATTGGAGCATTGAGCATTCAGTTTACAAAATGTTTAAGTTTACTAGATTGAGTTTTAAAAAACATTGTAGTATAATCACAGTTTTGGTTTTATATGATTTTCAAAGAAGCTATGAAGTTCACAAAAAAAAAACCAATAATTTAAGATAGAAACAGTGGCATATTATGTTTTCAAACTTATCAGCTTATACGTCTATTTTGAGATAAACTTTATTGAGACAACACGAGCAATAGTATGATTTTGGGAGTAGCATCTAGCACCAATAGGGGAATGTGGGTTTAGCACATCCTATTTCTCAGAAACCTTTTTCCACTATAGGTTATTTCATCTATATGATTAATCATGTCCATTCAAATATGTTTAGGTGATCACCATAATTTTTCTCTATACCCTGGCAAAGTATATTGGGTTGTTGCAATAAAAGTATGTATCATCGGGTCATTTCAATAAGGGATTGAGTCACCGAACTCCACATTGTTGACATGGTCTCTGTCGATTATGAGAATTTCCTGCTGAAGTAAAAATTTTAGAAACTAAATCTAATAACTCACAAGAATTATTCAGATGTTGTTTTAGATTTTTGCTTATGTTATTTAAGCTTTCAGTTTTATTCATGATCAAGGTGAGTCTTTTTACACTTCGCATGCATGATTTTAAATTATGTTCAACTCTAGTTTTACCCATTGCATTCTACCCCATATGCTCAGTACATTCCAGAAGTACTGACCACATATATGTCTGTGTGGCTACAATATTTCATAATATTGGTATCGATGTTTGTACCTACCAACACAATTGACCGTGGGCACCTCTTCCTATATCCATTCAATTGGTGAGTCCTCATAGTTAGAGGTCCACATTTATAATGGTTTTAGATATTTATTGCAGTTATTCAGATTTTAGTTCGGGTCAACAGGGGTCTATCCCAGTGGCTCTTCAGTTTAGTTAGAGGCTTGTCAAGACTAGTCAGACTATGTGTTTCTTTTAGTTTTTTCATAGATTTTAAAGTGATTGAGTTACATTGTTCTAGTTGAGATTTTTCATCTATTTGAACTCAGTTTTATATTTCTCAAGTTTTTACTAAGGTTTTAAGTTTACATTTATGAGAATTTAGTGCTGAGTAAATATCATGGGTTAGCTTGGGGCTATTCATTCCTTAAGCACTATGTAAGATCCAGGGGGTATCTTCGTGGTTCTACAAACTTGGTATCAAAGCCTAAGGTTTTAAATAATCCTAGGGAGTCTGACAAATCACGTTATGCAAAGTCTTGATCATGGGTATGAAATGCACCACACTAATGAGTAAGAGGCTATAAAATGTATTAGGAGCCATCCCTTGTTTCATAATCTCTATTGTGCTTTGAAATTATCTATATCTTTTCTAATTTTTTATTTCACGTGATAGAGAATGCCTTGTCATGAAGCTTAAACCATAAGAATGAGGATCAGCCAGCCTCACAACCCCCTACAAACCATCTAAATTAAAGTGTCTCTTATACTGAGTTTTGAGTTTCTTTCTGAGTGTTAACTCAGTATGTGAATGTAAGTGCTCAGGGTAATTAGACAACAACAGTCCCACCTTAATAGAATGGTAACTTAGTTATATCCAAAGTTTGGGATTTTGTGAGAATGAACCCTCCTGAATTATTTGGATCGAAGGTGGATCATCCTCGATTTTTTATTGATGAGGTGAAGATGATTACCCAGATTATGTATGTTACTAAAGAGGAAATCATGGAGTTGGCTTCTTATCAATTAAAGGATGTTTCTTACGACTAGGTTACTATGTGGAAGGAAGGTAAAGGTAAGGATACAACTCCTATAAGTTGCGATGTATTTCAGACTACTTTTCTGGATAGGTTCTTTATTTGGGAGATGAGAGAGGATAAGGTAGAATAGTTTATGAACTTGAGGTAGGACTCTATGTCAATGAAGTAATATTGTCTTAAGTTCACTTAGCTAGATAAGTTTGCACCAGCACTGTTGCCAGATTCTAGAGCTCATACACGTAAATTTGTCACTGATTTATTTGATTTGGTAGTCAAAGAGAGTAGTATAGTCATGTTTATTGGTGATATGGATATTGCCCATTTAATTACCCATGCTCAATTGATTAAGGCTGAAAATTTAAAGGAAAGGGAGAATAAGAGGGCTAGGACCGGTCAACTTGAGTATAGTCAACAGAGATCAAGAGGGGGAAATCATTCATAGTTTAAGGTCCATTGGTCATCACCTACTCCATCCTTAGATATTGTCGCTGCACCTAGAACTAAGTAAGAGCAGTGGGCAGAGCACCGACTTTTAAATACTAGTGTAGCATTACTGGGAATCTTATCCATATAGCAAGAAATGTGGTAGAAATCATCGGGGTGAGTATTTGGATAAAAGAACGGGTGGGATGGATGTGGAAAAAAGCCCACAGATTGAGGGACTTCCCTTTCGCAAAGATGGAAAATAGGGATGTTAGCCCTCAGGCTCAACCCACTACTTCGGCAGCTCAGTCAGGATGCCCAGCTCCATAGTATGGCATATCATCTAGTACCAGTGGTAGTTAGCATCAAAACTAATTTTATGCTATACTATCCCACTAGGATCAAGAGAGCTCCCCAAATATAGTTATTGGTATTCTTTGGGTCTTTTATATTGATGTTTATATATTATTAGATCCAAGTGAAACCTCTCATTTGTGACCCCACTTGTTGCTGTGAATTTTTGTGTAAGTTTCAAGAGTCTTTGTTAACCATTCTAATTTTCTACTCCAGTGGGTGAGTCAGTTATCGCTAGACAAGTATACAGAAAGTGCCCTATTATAATCCTCCATTGGGTTACTTTAGAAGATTTAATAAATCTAGAGATATTAGATTTTTCTGTTATTCTGGACATGGATTGGCTCTATTCATGCTATGTATTAGTCAATTGTCACACCCGAGTAGTGACTTTTGTATTTCCTGATGAGCCAGTCCTCGAGTGAGAGGGTAGTTCACTATCTTCCAAAGGTCGTTTCATCTTTTACCTTAAATCCAGGAAGTTAATATCAAAAGGGTGTATCTACCACTTAGTTTGAGTTAAAGATACTAAGTCTGAAGCCCGAACCATTTAGTCTGTCTGTGTAGTTATTGAGTTTTCATAGGTCTTTCCAAAGGATCTTCCTAGGGTAACTCCTGATAAATAAAAAGTTCAAGATTGATCCCCTTCTCGATATCCATTTTATATCCATTACTCTTTATTGTATGGACCCAGTTGAGCTTAAAGAGTTGAAAGACCAACTCAAGGACTTTTAGATAAGGAGTTCATCAGTCCTAGTATTTATTCGTGAGGTGCTCCAATTCTATTCATGCGCAAGAAGGATGGTACTCTTAGAATGCATATAGATTACAGACAGTTGAATAAGGTTATCATAAAAAATAAGTAATCCATCCCTATAATTACTGACTTATTTGATCAGCTTTAGGGAACCCATTGGTTTTCAAAGATCTATCTCACGTTGGGATATCACTATTTAAAGGTCAGGGAGTGTGACATCCCAAAGACTACTTTTAGAACCTGGTATGATCACTTTGATTTTGTGATTATATCCTTTGGACTAAAAAATGCTCCTGCATCCTTTATGTATTAATGAACAGGGTCTTCAAGCAGTACTTGAACATGTTTGTCATTGTATTCATAGATGACATACTTGTATTTATTTGGAGTGAGAAGGAGACTGCAGACCATTTGAAACAATATTGCAGACCTTAAGGATCATCATCTTTATACAAGGTTTAGTAAATGTGAATTTTGGTTGAAGTCTGTTGCCTTTTTAGGGAAAGTGATTTTGGGTGTCAGTATTCATATAGACCCTCCAAAAACTGATGCAGTGAATCACTGGCCTATGCTCATTACTCCATCTGATATTCAATGCTTTATGGGTTTAGTCGGTTACTATAGGAGGTTTGTTGAGGGTATTTCCTCAATATCTGAACCATTGACAAAGTTGACACAAAAGAAGGTGAAGTTTATATGGTTAGATAAATGTGAGAAGAGCCTTCAAGATATGAAGGATAGATTAACTTAGCCCTATATTGTCCTTACCAGAGGGGTTAGATGAATTTGTGGTGTATTGTGATGCCTCCAGAGTTGGGTTAGGTTGCCTTTTGATGCAGAGTTGGGTTAGAAACACTACTTATATGGTGTGCAGTTGATATTTTCAATGATTATAAGAGTCTACATAATGTATTTACATAAAAGGAGCTGATTCTTAGTAAGAGAAGATGGTTATAGCTATTAAAAGATTATGACATGAATGTATTTTACAATCCGAGTAAATTGAATGTGATAGCAGACACATTAAGTAGACTGCCTATAAGTAGTGTGTCTCATGTGAAAAAAAGAGAGCAGGAACTAGCCAAGTACATAGACAAACCCATTTAGGTGTATGTCTGCTTGATATGGATGATGGGGGATTACAGGTTCAAAATCAACCTTAGTGGTGGAAGTAAAATAAAGGCAACATAGTAATCCAATACTTAGCCAGATAATGGATGCAGTTCAGTAGTAGCGGGTTGAGGTTTTCTCCCAAGGAGGAGATGGTGTCCTTTGCTTTCCCAATATTGATGGGTTGAGAAAAAAAAT
Organism: Capsicum baccatum var. pendulum; assembly: GCA_030864225.1. Classification (NCBI taxonomy): domain Eukaryota; kingdom Viridiplantae; phylum Streptophyta; class Magnoliopsida; order Solanales; family Solanaceae; genus Capsicum; species Capsicum baccatum. The sequence goes on along the minus strand of CM061551.1, from coordinate 48,224,319 downwards.
ATTAGCAGAAGCCCATAGTTGTAAGTATTCGATTCATCGTGGTTCTACCAAGAGGTACCTCGACCTGCGGAAAATTTATTGGTGGAATGGTATAAAGAGGGACATAGTATAGTTTGTGGAAAGTGTCCCAATTGCTAGCAAGTAGCGATTGAGAATCAAAGGACAGGAGGTACACTATAGGATATTGACATTCCTACCTGGAAATGGGAGGTCATTAATATGAATTTCATTAATAGAATTTCTTGCACCAAACATCATCATGATTTGATTGGGTCATAGTGGTTGGAATGACTAAATCAGACTATTTATTACCTGTTAAAACTTCAGATATAGTGGAAGATTATGCTAAGGTGTATATTTGCGAGTTAGTAAGGCTCTATGGCATTTCCTTGTCTATTTTTTCAAGCTGAGGTACACAATTCACTTCTCAGTTTTGGCAATTATTTTAGAATGGCCTTGGCACAAAGGTGATTCTTAGTTTAGATTTTCATCCACAGATAGATGAACAGGTTATGGGTACGATTCAAACAATGGAGCATATGTTGAGAGCTTATGTGATGGACTGTAAAGGAAATTGGGATGATCATTTACCCTTGATTGAGTTTTCCTATGACAACAGGTATCATGCTAGTATTCATATGGCTCCATTTGAAGCACTTTACGAGCATAGATGTAGGTTACCTATAGGTTGATTAGAAGTTGGTAAAGTAGCTTTGGTTGGGATAGATTCCGCTCTTAAAGTAATGGAGAAAGTTCAGTTGATTTGTGAGAGGTTAAAAATTGCATAAAGTTGGCAGAAATCATATGTAGATATGAAGATGAGAGAACTAAAGTTTAAAGTGGGTGATTGGGTTTAAAGCATCACCCATGAAAGGGTTAATGAGATTTGGAAGAAAAAGGAAAACTTAGTCCTCGATATAATGGTACTTATGAAATTGTGAGGTTCATTGGAAAAGTTGCTTATGAGTTAGACCTTTCTTTAGAGTTAGCCGATGTCCATCTATTTTTTCATGTATCGATGTTGAAGAAGTGCATTGGAGATCCGTCATTAGTAGTGCCCGTAAAGAGTATTCGGGTGAAGATAGCTTATCCTAAAAGAAATTATAGTTCAAACCCTTGAACGACAAGTTCGATGGTTAAGGAATAAAAAAGTTGCTTTAGTGAAAGTTCTTTGGAGAAATCAAAAAGTTGAGGGAGAGACTTGGGAAACTGAGGCAGACATGATGTATCCTCACTTATTCACTTGTAACACAGAGTTCGTACAAGGTACGGAATTCTTCCAAGTCTATTCCATTCACAAGTGTCCTTACACTTAACTTAGGCAATTCTTGTTTAAGGAGTTATTTCAGTTATAAGTAAATGCTTGAGATGAAAGATTTCAATCTTAGGGTAAAACAAGATTCAAATCTTAGCTTAGATAGCCCATATGATAGTTGTTATTTATTCTTGACCTTCAATCAAGGACGAATGATCCAAAGAGGGGAATAATGTAGACCTCAATATTTCAATGAATTCATTTTGGTACTTCCTTCATGTTTAATGGTGATTGCTGGGTTGAATTATGATAAGGAATAAGAACGGGACCATTAGGAGGCACACCTTTACACGAAAACCAGAGAAGGTTCAGGTAAAGAGAATGCCATGCTCTTGTTGTACCACGATAAAGGCATGTCACGCCCTTGGTGTGGCACGATAAGGGCGTGCCATGCTCAAGGGCGCAAAAATGCCAAATTTATTTTTTTTCAATTTTCTTCGAGGGATTTTTGGTCTTTTACCTATCTTCCAAACCATATTAGGCACAAAATCTATACTCATAACTCAGAATTAAATGATCTCTCTTCTCCCAAAACCCTCAAGAAAATAAAATATGAGCTTTTCACCAAAATTCAAGCTTCCAAGGTTCCAATTCGAGTTTACCTCAAGAAATTTGCTAAGTCTAGGTGTGTGGTGTTTGAACAAGGATAACTTACATGACCCAAATTGGGGTCTAATCGTGTCGGTGCCTCAAAGTCCAATAGGGATCGGATACCACCCCCAATACCTAACCATAACTGCCATGCAACTTATGTCGGATGAATTCCAAACATATAACAAGACAGAACAATAAATACTCAAAGACAATAGCAGAATCCAAAACCATAACAAACCAACAACCTAACCAAATACCAATTGGTGTCAGCCCCAATACAAATACTAATGCCAAGGCTGACACTAATACCGACATCGCCCATGCCCAAAGTAGTCACATACAAAGACTCTAACCGAAAATAATGAACATCCAATCGGGACATGCTCTCGACCATAGCCAAAACCAAAGTTCCAAAAATAAACAAAAGTATGAAAAGATATCCATAGAATGAAATGGAGCCTTCCGAAGTATGGAAGCTCACCACCTCAGTCAGGCACAAAACTATCCCCAAATCTAATCACTAAGCAGGAAGAGTAGTATCACTGGTTCCTGTATCACGTGGGGATACAACTCCCGAAGATGGGTTAGCGGGTGAATGCTAGTATGTACTCAAGAATAAGGATAAAATAATGCCAACATTTAAAACCAAGTAAATAACCAAGTCAATCACATTCATACATATATATATATTCTATACCGGGAAAGGGAACCGAGTTTATCATGTATTTAAAATCTTAACCAGGGCTGTGTATCTTAACCATTCTAAAACCACCCACAGGCTATATGGGTCAGTGTTACCCACTGAATGAGCCCCATTGTGTGTAGCCGCACAAATTGGAGATATCATAGGTGCTGGGGATTCCTGTGTACCCTTCACCGTCCATGATACATATATACAAGTATAATATAGGTGATTCCTATGTACCCCATAAGTATAAGGTCACCATGATGAACCCCCATATCGGCAAACATTAGTTTCCAGTGTCCGTCCATCGGACTCACACCTTTACGGTCAACTATCACACCACGCCATTATTGACCAATAAAATCCTTTAGCACATGACCAAACTACCAATTCCAAGAGTTAATTATCTAGGAATTATAAAGTGGTATTGTCATACCGACTATAGCTTGCAGGTAATGTCATTAGATAACACTTAGGGGATTCCCATGTACTCTGTAGACTCCATTATAAAAATCACTTGGTGGATTCCCTGTACCCCATAAGGTTTTCAAAACCAAATCCATGGCCACCAAGGACTTTCTAATCCATTTAAAATCATTTAAACCAATTTGGGTTCCATTACCATATTATGCATGCAAGGTTTTCAATAAAAGTCAAACTATGTGACAAAACCATTCTCATAGGCATTTTATCAAACAATTTGAGGGCATATAGTTTCAAAAACTAAAACTTAGAACCAATTAACCATTCCTATGCAACCACATGTTCAAACCATCATTATAACATGAAAACATTAAGAAAAATATGGGAAAACATTATCCAACAAAGAACAACCAAAACCCCCAACACATTTCAAAACCCAAAATAATATCACAATTATTCCATAAAAACCATTAAGTAAAACATTCTTTTAGTTTGAGCTAGCAATGAGGGAGGATTAACATGCCTTAGACAACAAGGAAGACGTAGAGAAACCACCCTTGAAAGCTTTAATTGACCACCTTGAGAAAACCCTAGCCGTTTTTTGAACCAATAGCTTGAGAGAGATTTGAGAGTGTTTGATTTGGGAATAGTAGGTTAATGAAGTCCCAAGAGTGCTTTAAGTCGTGCGGTCAAAAAAAGTTAAGAGGGAAAATATCCAAAATACCCCCACCTTAAACTATAAAAATCCCCTCAGGTGGGTATGGTTAGATCTCTCCACTCATAACCATAACATACGAGTGGTACCATCCAGTCGTACCTAGAATAAAGGGTTGGACATTCACACACTGTCCACCATACGACTCCCCTTGCCCCACTCATACCCATAACATATGATTAGTACCCATAAGTCATATCCAAGATAGAATCAAAGGGGTTAGACACTGGACAACGTACGATTCCACTATACCACTCATACCCTATCCTCATGGCTTATAGTGAGACACTCGTAATCAGGGCCAAGTTAAGTTACTAAGTTCTAGATTAAGTGAAGGATCAACCCAATGACCCATTACCAACCATACGACCCTTACCACCAAATCGTAACTGTAACAAAAACTTGACCACCAAACACTGGACATCCTACAAGTTGGTTCACCTGACCTTTACCCTTACCATACAACTTGTATGGTGATTTGTATGATCAACAGAAAGTTAAAAACTCAAGAAATTTCAAAGGGATAAAACCTAGGGTGTTTCAATTCTCCCTTACTTGGATCATTAACCCCTGAATGATGGAAAAAGGTAGTACAGTCACGATTTACACCCCAACACCTCGACTCTGACCTTTAACTAAGTTAGTAAACAAAAATGCAAGAAAGTCATTCTTTCCTTTAACAAAGTTTGAAAACAAAAATGCTATGAAAAACACATACCTTCCACACGAATTTCTAGAGCATAAAATAAGAACAAATACTTTGACTTCACGTATTTTTCCACTTCCTATGTTGCCTCTTCGACCTTGTGGTTCCTCCATAGAACCTTTACCGAGACCATATCCTTGGTTCACACCAACAAACCTTCCGATCTAAGATTTCAATCAGGACCTCTTCATAAGACAAAGAATAAAAAATACCAATATCCTTGATATGCACAATTTGAGATGGATCACCCATACACTACCTCAACATAGAGATATGGAATACCGGGTGAATGGATCTCATGTTTGAAGGCAATTCCAACTCATAAGAAACATTGCCAACCCTCCTAAAATACAAGTACAGACCAATATACCGGGGACTGAGCTTTCCTTTCTTCCCAAACTGCATCACTCCCTTCATGGGAGACACCTTTAAGAACACCTTATCCCCAACCTCAAACTCTAGCTCCCTTTGCCTCACATCCGTATAGGAATTTTGGCAACTTTAGGAAGCCTTAAGTCTATCCCAAATTACCTTCACCTTCTCTATAGCTTGGTGAACCAAATTTGTGCCAAACATATCCACCTCACCAAGCTTGAACCACCCAGTAGGAGACCTACATCTCCTATCATACAACGCTTCAAACGGAGCCATCCCAATGCTAGAGTGGTAGCGGTTATTGTAAGAAAACTCTATAAGAGGCAAACTCTCAACTAAACTACCACCGTAATCAATCACGTAAGTTATAAGCATATCCTCCAATATATGAATGGTCCTTTAAGCTTGCCCATTTGACTGTTGGTGAAAAGTAGTACTAAGACTCACCTTCGTCCCTAAAACTTTCCAAAACGACCACCAAAAGTAAGATGAAAATTCCGTAACATGATCTAAGATGATAGAAACTGGTACCATATACAACTTAACAATCTCATAGAGATATAACCTTGAATAATCCTCAGTCGAGAAGTTAGTCCTCACTGGCAAAAAGTGAGCCGACTTTGTCATCCTATAAACGATGAAAAAAATTAAATCAAATTGATTTTGAGACTGAGGAAGATCCCAAAATCCATATGATCACTTCCTACTTCCACTATGGAAACTCAATTTCTTAATACAATCCTTCGAGCCTCACGTACTCAACTTTCACTCATTGACACACCATGCACTTGGCCACAAAATTAGCCACACCCCTCTTCATATTGTTCCACCAATATATTTCCTTGAGTTCATGATATATTTTTCTCAAACCAGGATGAACAATACCATGCTTCTCAGCCAAGATTATTTCTCGCAAACTATTTACATCGAGACACATAACCTTTCTTGGTACCAGAAAGTTCCATCACCACTAATCTCAAAGGCCATCACCTTATTCCCACCAACATCATCCTTGATCCTCATAAATATAGGATCTACCACTTGCTTTTCCTTACTTTCAACACAAGAGATGACTGTGCCACTTTCTGAATAAACACATTACCATTCTAAGAGTCCAAGAGATGAATTCTAAGGTTTGGTAGTAAAGACTCATGTCATAATCCTTGAGCAACTCAAACAATCTCCTTTTCTTGAGGTTAAGATCTTTCTGGGTAAACACATACTGCAGGCACTTATGTTTGAAAAAGATATCAACAGGCACTCCATAAAAATAGTGATGCTAAATTTTTAATGCGAACACCGCAATTAATCATTCCAAATCATGGGTTGGATAGTTTCTCTCATGCACCTTCAATTTTCTAGAAGCATAAGCTATCACCTTACCATTCTGTATCAAAATTCACCCAAGCCCTCTATGGAACACATCATAATAGACCACAAACCAATCAGTGCCTTCAGGGAAAGTCAAAATCAGAGCCGAAGTTAGCTTATCCTTTAGCTTCTCAAAACTACCCTCACAAGCATCAGACCATAAGAACCTCACCTTCTTCTGAGTCAACTTAGACAACGGGACAACTATAGAAGAAAAAATCTCCACAAGCCTTATGTAGTAACCAACTATACCTAAGAAGCTCTGAATGTTAGTTGGAGTCGTGGGTCTAGACAACTTCTTAACCACTGCAACCTTCTGCGGATCTACCATGGTCCCTTCACTAGAAATAATATGGCCCAGAAAAGTGACAACATTCAACCAGAATTTACATTTCAAAAATTTGGCATACAACTGCTGCTCTATTATGGTCGGCAACACCACACGATGGTGATCAACATGATCTACCTCACCGTAAGAGTACACTAAAATATCATTTATGAATGTAATGAAAAATAGATACAGAAACTGATAAAAGACTCTATTCATCAAATTCATGAATGCCATCAGGGCATTGGTCAACACAAAACACATAACCAAAAACTCAAAGTGCCCATACTAGGTACGAAAAGCAGTCTTAGGGATATCCTCCTCCCTAATCTTTAACTGATGGTACTCGGATCAAAGATCAATCTTGGAGAAAAACTTAACACCCTGCAACTGATCAAACAAATTATCTATCCTTAGAAGAGGATACTTATTCTTTACCATCACCTTATTCAACTGCCGGTAATCAATACACATCCAAAGGGAACCATCATTTTTATTCATGAATAACACTGGTGCACCTACTCGGTGACACACTAGGGCAGATTACACCCTTAACTAAAAGATCCTTTAATTGTTCCTTAAGATTCTTCAACTACGCTGGAGCTATTCTATATGGATAAATAAGAATTGGACGAGTGTCTAGAATAAGATCAATCCTAAGCTTAATCTATCTATCGGGAGGAACACTAAGAATGTCATCTGGGAAGACCTCAGGATATTTATTTACCACCGAGATAAAATGCAACGAAGGACCCTCCAAGGTAGAATCTTTAACCCAGACTAGATGATAGAGACTACCTTAGAGATCAATCTTCAAGCTCTAATATACGATATAAGCTTCCCCTTAGAAGCCAGGGAACCACCCTTCCACTCAATAACTGACTCATTAGGGAATTTAATGTCAACCTTATGGATTTGAAAGTCCAGAGAAACATAGCATGATTGCAACTAATCTAACCTCTATATGACATCAAAATCCACCATATCTAATTCAAATAGATCCACCAAAGCTTCTTTACTACCAATAGATACCACACACCCCTATAGACTCTTCTAGCAATCACAGAGTCACCAACCAAGGTAAAAATAGAAAAAGGGTCTGAAATATACTCTGGACCAAAACCAAAATACAAAACCATAAATAGGGTCATATAAGAGAGAGTAGACCTCGAATCAAGTAAATAGTACACATCTCGACAAAAGAGTTTAAATAAACCAGTTACGACATCAGGCGATGCCTCAGACTCTTGTCAAGTCATGAGAGCATAGAGATAGTTTCATCTAGTGCTGGAGCTAGATGGCACACGCTTTGGTGCTGGAGATGAAGAATAGGCAATAGGAACTTAGTTTTCCCCAGAGGCAACCTTACCAATAGGAATGTTTCTAAGCATATGCCCTAGATAATCGTGGTTTAAGCACTTGTCCCTTCCCTCATCATAGAAACCCTGATGCAATTTACCATAAAACCTCTATGGAGGATATGATAGAGCTGAATGAGTCCCACTAGCCTAAGATTGGGCACCCTGTGACCTGAAGTTGTCTCCACCATAGAAACGCCTATCACTCGATGTCTTTGGGTAGGGATCACTAGCCATCGAGTAAGATCCAAAATTTCTCAACTTCTTCTTGGGCCACTTTCCACCATCCTGCTTAGAGAATCTAAACTTCTTTCACTGCCCCTCCTCTATCTCAACCTATTTCTTCTTCTCTTCCTCTACCTATTGTATGTACACAACCAGCCTGGAGATATCCATGCCTTTGATCCATAAGGCAGCTTTACTTTCTAAAATTAAATCTTGGGACAAACTAAAAGAAAATTTCCTCATCCTTTCCCTCATACTAGAAACCAACCCCAGAGCATATTATAAGAACTAGTGAAACTTCAAGGCATACTCCTTGACTGATATCTTTCCCTACTTTAGATTAACAAACTCTTACACTTTCGCTTCTTTCAACTCCTGAGGAAAGAAACGGTCTATAAAAACATTAGAAAAATCTTCCTATAGAGATCACGCAATATAGTCACCCCTTTCCTGATCCCATTCCTCATACCATTGGTATGTCACATCTTTCAGCTGATAGACGACAAACTTCTCACCCTCTATATTAGTGGCATGCATAACATGAAAGATCTTTTACATCTCATCTTGAAAACCTTGAGAATCCTCCTCAACCTTATCACCCATAAAGGTCAGATGGTTAAACCTCATGAACTGGCTAACCCTTATGGCCTCATAAGATGGATAATAGGAATGCCATACTCAGATTGAGTAGATACAAACTATGCAAACATATAAATAGACTGACAAAACTCAGCATTCATCACTTCAGCCTGAGAAGTTTGAGAAGGACTAGAGGGAACCGGTGGAACTCTAAGAGGACAATAAGGAACTCGACCCCTAGACCGGGTATGGATCCCCTAAGAAGATCTTAGCTCATCAACATTATCCCCAGTTAGGACGAAGGAGCTTCTATGAACTGTAAATCATTGAGGCATGGTCTGAAAACCGAACAAATGGGAATTAGACAAAAATCCAAGACTCCAACTCCACAACACAAGAATAGAATACAAGAAAGAGAAATATTCCTAAGTGCCTTGTAGCTTTTTTCTTATGAGTTTGGTGTGTTACATACCCTTAAAAGAGACTCTACTCGATATAAATTTGTGGACGCCTAAGTGACCATGAACCTTAGGCTATGATACTAATCTGACATAACTCAAACTGGGGCCTAGTCATGTCGGGTGCCTCAATTCCAACTGAGACTGGAGACCACCCCCAATACCCAATCATAATCGCCATGCAACCTATGCTGGATGAATTTTGAACATATAATAAGATAGAATAATAAATACTCAAAGACAATAACAGAATTCATAACCATAACCAACCAATAATCTGACCAAATATTCAATCACTATTGGCCCAATAACAATACCAATGCCAAGGCTAACACCAATACCGACATCACCCATGCCTAAAGTAGTCACAACAAAGCCTCTAATAAAAAATAAAGAATATTTGGTCAGGAGATTTCCTCGACCATAGACAAAACCAAAGTCCAAGAAAGAAATAGAAGTATGAAAAGATATCCATAGCATGAAATAGATTCTTTTGGAGTATGGAAGCTCACCACTTCAGTCTGGCATAAAACTTTCCTTGAATCTAATTACTGAATAGGAGAAGTAGTATGGCTGGTTCCTGTATTGCGTAGGAATACAACACCCAAAGATAGGTTAGTGGGTAAACGCTACCATGTACTAAAAAATAAAGACAAAATAATGCCAATATTTAAAACCAAGTAAATAGCCAAGTGCAATCATATTCATACATATAGATATTCCATGCCGGATAAGGGAATCAGGTTTAGCATGTATTTAAAATCTTAACTTGGGATGTGTAGCTTGACTGTTCTAAATCCACCCAAGTCTATATAGGTCCAGTGTTACCCCCTGAACGTGCCCCGATGCATGTAACTGAATGAGCTGGAGATATTATAGGGTCCAGGGATTCTTGTGTACCCTTATCCTTCTATGATACATATATACAAGTATAAATTAGAGGATTCCCATGTACCCCACAAGTATAAGTAACCATGGCCAACCCTTATGTCGGCAAACATAAGTTTCCAGTGTCTGTCCATCGAACTCACACCTTCACGATCAGCTATCACCAATTCTAAGATTTAATTACCAAGGCATTATAAAGTTGTATCATTATACCAACTATAGCTTACAAGCAATGTCATTACCCAATACTTAGGGGATTCCTATTTACCCCATGGACTCCATTATAAAAATTACTTGGGGGATTTTCGTGTACCCCATAAGGTTTTAAAACCAAATCCATGGCTACCAAGGCCTTTCTAATCCATTTAAAATTATTTAAACCAATTTGGGTTCCATTACCATATTATGCAATGCAAGGTTTTCAATAAAAGTCAAACTATGAGACAAAACCATTCTCATAGATATTTTATCAAATAATTTAAGGGCATATAGTTTTAAAAACCAAAACCCATAACCAATTAACCTTTCCCATGCAACCACATTTTCAAACTAACATTATAACATGAAAACTATAAGAAAAATATGGGAAAATATTATCCAACAAAGAATAACCAAAATCCCCAACACATATTTCAAAACCCAAAATAATATCACAATTATACAATGAAAAACATTAAGCAAAACATTCTTTTAGTTTGAAATAAGAATTGGAGAGGAGTAACATGCCTTAGATAACCAGGTAGAGGGAGAGAAACTACCCTTGAAAGCTTTAATTGACCACCTTGAGAAAATCCTAGTCTCTTTTTGAACCAAGATCTTGAGAGAGATTTGTGAATATTTAATTTAGGAATAGTAGATTAATGAATTCCCAAATGTGTTTTAAGTCGGGGGGGGGGGGGGGTTAAAAAAAGTTAAGTGGAGAAATATACAGAATACCCCTAACTTAAACTGTAAAAATTCTCATAGGTGGGTATGATTGGACCCCTTCACTCATACCCACAACACATGAATGGTACCATTTAGTCGTACCCAGAATAAAAGGTTGGATATTCACACACTTTCCACCATACGACTCCTCTTTCCCCACTCATACCCATAACATACGACTAATACCCATAAGTTATATCCAAGATAAAATAAAAGAGGGTTTAACACTGGATAATGTATGATTATACTATACCATTTGTACCCTATCCTCATGGCTCATCATGAACCACTCATACTCAAAGCCAAGTCAAGTTACTAAGTTACAAATTAAGTGAAGGATCAACCCAATGACTGGTCTCCAACCATATGACCCATACCACTAAATCATAACCACAATAGAAACATACTACTAAACACTGGATATATTACGATTTGGGTCACCTGACCTATACCCTCACCATACAACTCGTATGATGAGTCGTATATCAACAAAAATATAAAAATGCAGGAAATTTACAAGGGCCAAAACCCAGGGATTTTTAATAACCTTTTATACTTATGACCAAAAACTTTGATTTTATAATTTAATTTATGAGGTTTCAGTTAGGGGTCATACCCATTTTTCATGTTTTTGGTATATGGCATTATCATGTATTTAAAGTTCAATTTGCATAAGAATTTATCTTTACTCATATTTTTTACTTACATGATTGCTATTATGAGATAATTTACTTGATAAAAGATTTCAATTTGAGCATTGAGTATTCAGCTTTCAAGAAGTTCAAGTTTACTAGTTTGAGTTTTAAAAAGCATTGCGGTATAATCATAGTTCTAGTTTTATATGAGATTTAATACAATCTATGAAGTTAAAATAAGAAACTAAGAATTTGACATAAAAATGATAGCATGTTATGTTTTCAGACTTATTAGCTTATATGCCAATTTTGAGGTAAACTTCAAAGAGATAGTACGAGCAATAGTATAATTTTAGGAGTAGTATCTAGAACTAAGAGGGGAATATAGGTTTAGCACATCATATTTCCTAGAACTTACGTGCCATCATAGGTTATTTCAGTTATATTATTCAGCTTGTCCAATCGGACTTGTTAAGGTGATCAATACAGTTTTCCTCTAGACCCTGTCAAGGTATATTGGTCCATTGCAGTGAGGGTATGAGTCACTATGCCATTTTAATGAGGGCTTGACTTATCGAACTCTATTTCCTCGCATGATTTTTATCGATTACAAGAATCTTCCACAGAAGTAAAGATTTTAGAAACTATGTGTAATGACTCACAATCTTTATTCAGATGTTGTTTTAGATTTATGCTTATGTTATTTTAGCTTTCAATTTTATTCACGATCAAAGTGAATCCTTTTACACTTGCATGTATGATTTGAGAATATGTTTAACTCCATATTTACTCATTGCATTTACCCCCGCATACTCAGTACATTCTAGAAGTACTGATAATATATATATCTGTGTGTATACATTATTTCATAATGTAGGTTCTGATGTTTATTCCTAGTAGCACAATTGACCGCTAGCACCACTTCCTATATTCAAAAAGTTAGTGAGTCCCCATAGTTTGATGGCCAAGTGTATGATGGTTCCAGATATTTATTGCACGTTATTTCAGTTATTCAATTTTTAGTTTGAGTCAGATGGGGTCTGTCCCAGTGGCTCTTTAGTTTAGTTAGAGGCTTGTTAAGACTAGTCAGACCATGTGTTTCTTTTAGTTTTTTCATAGATCTAAAAGTTTTTGAATTACAGTGTATTGGTTGAGATTATTCATCTATTTTCTTAGTTTTTGCTCATGTTTTAAGTTTATATTTATAGCAGTTTAGTGCTGAGTAAATATCATGGGTTAGCTCTGGGCTATTCGTAGCCTTAAGCACCATGTGACGTTCATGGAGTATCTTTGGGGTATTACAACTTGCCTATGTTAGTATGACATAAAAGTAATATATTTTTTCTTCATCTCTATTTGTATTTGAATGTCTCCCTACTAGAGTGTTATTATATGAGAATCTAAACTAGCCTTTGCACATCTCATAACCTATTTGGTATGAGACCACCTGGGATCCTTGAGATCCTTATGATCTCGACAACACTAACGATTTGTTATGGGCTTTCAAAGGTACATTTTGAATTTTGGGGTTGGCTTTGGTGCCTTTGTCTTTTGTCTAACAGGTTGGACCAAAATGTAGGTGTTTTGAGGGACTTGAAGAGTTGTTAGGGGATTTATTTAAGGATTGTCCCCCCTTAGCCCTTTTCTTGATTTTTATTTCATTCATCTTTGGACTGTAATAATATATTGTACAAACTTTGTTATTATGTATCATAAAATATTATGGGGCTTCTTATGGGGGGCGGGGATTTTGTAACTTGATATATTATCACTTAGATACCACACCTATAGGATTATTTAATAAATTTTAAAATGTTAATTAAATTCGTTTATCACTTAGGCAATACATTCTAGGATAATTAACTAAATTTTATCACATTGAAATCATGTTTATAATTGTTAATTAGTTTTCAATAGACTAAACTAAATTCGAACATATCCGCTTAATTTACAACATGTTTAAGAAAAATTTTCGGCATGTTATAGCTAATTGTCAGCATTTATTTTAATTTTAGCATGTTAATGTTTTAACATTTTTTCATCATATTAAAATATTTTCCAGCATATCTAAATTGATTTTCAGCATTTAAATATATTTTTCAACACTATAACTAATATTTAGCATAATAAGTTTTTTCCCAGCATTTCTAAATCAAGTTCCATATTTTAAATAATTTTCTATATTTTAAAATAATTTTATGCACATTTAAAATAATTTTATGCATTTTAAAAATAATTTTTTGCATTTTAAAATAATTTTTTTGCATTTTAAAAATAATTCTTTGCACTTTTAAAATAATTTTTTACATTTTAAAGATAATTTTTTGCATTTTAAAAATAATTTTTTGCACTTTTAAAATAATTTTATGCACTTTTAGAATTATTTTTTATACTTTTAAAATAATTTTATACACGCTTTAATCAATTTCCTGCACACTATAATCAATTTTCTACAGCAAGTTTGAAATAAACTATCAGTCTGTTTAATCATCTTTAGTTATAATCAATTATTTGTTACCTAGATATCATGATTATAATTTTAAAATCATATAAAAATGAATAAGCATTTTCAGCATGCCTATCACCTAATTAACTTTAATTAATCAAGATACTTTTCAGGAAACCATAATGTATTATTTGTCAAGTCTTGGTTGTTTTTTACGACGCTAATCCCGAGTGTATGACAACCTAAGTTTTCTTTATGTCTAGACTCTTATCTAAAATAGATCACCCAATCACTTTTGAATGTTAAGTTGGGTCAGGTAGGCATCTTAAGAAACGTTAGCCTTTATCATTTTTTTAGTGCATTTCTAGGCTTAATAACCTAATAACCAAATTAGGTGGGTAGATAGTTGGAAATGATGAATGTTGACGCGAGCAAAATACGAATATACGACATACGACATTGTAATCCGTTAATCAGTCGGGCGCCGATCCAAATAGGATAAAACTAACCTTTGTCCAAATCTTTTAAGTCAGCTTTTTTTTTTTTGAGTGTTTTAATTATTAGGGTTAGTTTAAATTTATTATTTAAGTCAATCTTTTCGCTATATAAATTGTGTCCTTTCTATCTTCTAGCTTATCTAATATTTTATTTATATTTTTCTTTTCATATATGTTCTTTTCCCTAATCCTTTATCACTTAGTCAATATTTATCAGATAAATAATTATTTAAATACTTAATTAATATTAAGTTAATAAAAATAATTAACTTTTATTTATCACATAGAATTTCCCACATAACATATCAATTCAGTTGGGATCGACATTTGTGGACTCCAAGAGGGGCTTCTTAACACCTTCCTTTTGAAGTAATCTGAATCCTTATCCAAATTTCTAGTGATGTAGGTGAGTTAGTTAAATAATTTCTAATTAGTTTAGAATGATACCCTAGCATACCTTAATTCGTTAGGTGGCGACTCTTCTCTTTAAACTATCTAAAAGGGGTTATCATATTGAATCTCACTTTTTGCGAGAAAATAGAGCACGATAGCATGGTGACTCTACTGGGGATACTTAAATTCTAACTATTACGAATTTATGTGTAATCTGAGATTTTATTCTTTTTTTTTCATTTATGTGCACCTTATTTTTCATGTTTTGTTGACTGCCCTATTCGTTTTTCCTTTGTTTGTTTCTTTAAATAACTGTTTTGACATTTTAATTTGTCATTATTTCATGATAATCCCTCTTCCTTTCCCTTTATTTGTTTTTGTAAATAGTTGTTTTGGCATTTTGAGTTTTCATTATTTCATGCCAATTCCTTTTTTTTTTCTTTATTTGTTTCCCTAAATAGTGTCCCTGTTTCTATGTCTATCCATTTCCGTTTTCATTTTTGCTAACCTATGTGTTCTTTATTACTTTTGGATATCTTATTTATCTATTTTCTTATTTTTATCATACTTTTTAATTTGTTACTGCTTTCCCTTACGTGCTACGTTTTACTAATTTATATAATTGTCATTTCGCTATATGTTCCTTCACTTGAAACCTCTTATTTATTTTAAGAATGTTTGTGTGGTTGCACGGACGTTCATTTCCTAAAACACCCTATGAGAAATGTCTTATGAATTGGTCGATCATTGATGCGTCGACAGTCATCTGCTTTATCACTCTCAAGTTGTCAGCTTGAGAAAACCATGTCAAGGAACCACTCTTATTCCTAGATCATAATCGTTTATTCCTTTAGTACGGAATACACATCCTAAAGCCTGGATGTCATATTAAGAAAACCTTTCCCTAAGTTATAAAGGTATTGCAAAATTTTGAAAAGAACGTCTTTATGGTTTATGTGTATTTTAAGAGATAAATATGACAAAATATTATCATTTTCTCTTCAGGGATAAGGTAGGAAAACTATTTAATCTCCAAGTTCAGTGGCATCATCTACATCATATCCAAGGTTCAATGTGGTTTGGTAAATACCGAGAAGATGATGTCTTGGTGGCTAGATTAGGCTTAGAAGGACAAATTGCAGTAAGGAAGGTTTTGCGGAGCTTGCCATCTCTTATGCAAATCACCCTATGCAGGGAGCTTATTTAGGTTGCTACAATATTTTGGGATGAAAAAATATCAGAATTCAGGTTTGGTGATGTTGAAATGACCCCACTTCCTGAGAAAATCAGAGGATATGTTAAAGATATGAATTTCCTGTAGAAGAAGAGTTGGCAGAAAGTTGAGGTCATCATCCCAAAAAGTATCTCCTTAAAAGAGGTTCGAGACAAATTAGGGATTCAAGGTAGTATAGTGATATCATATGTAATAAAATCTAGAATTCTAAAAAGTTATTTGTTTTACATATTTGGAAATGATCATAGTTTGCAAACATACAAAGTAGAGAGTCCTGATCCCAAGTATAGCAAAAAATAAGAGGATTTTTGCATTTATTGTCTATTTTTTGGGAATGGTGGTTTCTCCAAATATAGCAGAAGAAGTCGTACATACTCATATAACTATGGTGATCGATATTTTTTATAATAGGGTTGATATAGGTCCTTGCACTATTGTACCTATGGTCTTAGCCGTAATTTATCAGGCTCTTGGGTGTTTTATGAATGGGGCCAAACAATTTGAAGGATGTAATATGATTTTGCAATTTTGGTTGATCGATAACCTCCAAAAGGTTTATCATTAACAAAGGACATGCAAACTAACTAGGCTGACAATATTACTGCACACTAATTTTGAGTTACCATGGGGATCAAGAGAATCAAGCGACCAAATAAAGTATAAGACAATACTGAGTGCCTTAAATGAAGATTTCATCCAATGGATGTGTGATTGGTTTCCTAGTATGGACTTTGTAATATAAAATCATCACTGAGTCTACTTGATTTTTATGGGACTTCATGTCCTGCAATCATATGCTCCTACAAGGTTGATAAGACAAGAAAAAAGAAAATAAGTAATACCAAAGGTAACCAACATGGATGAACATCAGGTGAATTATCAAGATAACAGAATTTTGCATGCTACTGATATTGCCAAGACTTAGGGTAAGAATAATTTTCTAGACAAAAGAGCATCAAACCTGACAAGGTATCAAGAAGGCTATATAGTAGGTTGTACTGAATGGTTGTAGGCTGACTTAAAAAAATATGACTTTGAGTGTTTAAACGGGAAACATATTAGTGGAACAGAAGTTGAGGCGCAAGTACTGTACCATGAGTTTAAAAAAAGCGCTTTGGAATATGAGATGCGACATCGTCAATTATATAATGATAATGCAAAAGAGATAGAAGAAATAGAAAAAGAGTTAGAATTTTTAACTCAATATTCTTTGTGTAAAAGAAAAGGTGCAAGAGCTTCATGAAGATTTTGACCAATAAGGTTGAGAATGTCTTGGCACGGAAATTTTGGAGGAACATATGCATTATCGTATCTCCTGAACAGCTGCCATTGCTTTGACAAAGCTTTAGAGGCCTATAAGAATGAAGACAAAGAAGAAGACAATTTTAGAATCTAGTTTATTTTAATGTTTCTATGTATTGTCAATTTTTTAGACAATTTAGTTTAATGAATCTTTAATCTTTTAGGGTCTATTTTATGAGAAAATGACATTATTTAAAGAATATATATCTCTCAAACAACCATAGGCCCACCTCTGGCTCAAAAGAGGCTCCCAGAATAGGAAATATCAACAATGTGTTTATTGTGTGCTGTATTTTTTGAAACACCCTGGATTTTGGTCTTTGAAAATTTCTTGGCCTATGAGCTTACTACCCAAACCATGACTCTTCCTGTGAGTCATAAGGTGTCATTACGGGTTGTAGGACCCTAATCGTATCCTGACCAGTATGGATTGATCAAGTTTCTACTATGATTATGATTGGCTCCTAATGAGTCACAAAGACACTATATGAGTAGTATAGTTTCATCTGTAGACAAACTAGTGCGATGCCTAAATTTTTATCATGCCTACAATTTGAACAAACTAGGCATAATGTTTGAGTACGAGTCATAGACAACCCAATTTGGGTGCCCATGGATATTGTCCAGACTAAGACTGAAGGTCACGAGTCATAAGGTGACCCTATGAGTCGTAAGGTCGCCCATAACGACTGGGCAATAATTTTTAGTATTTCATTAAAGGAATGTTTGACATTTCCCCTTTTCCCCAAATATGACCCACGACTTTAAAACCTTATTGGGACCACATTCCCATTTATAATACACCAAAATAACTTCTCTTTTCTCACAATGCTCAAAATCAAAAGCATTAGGGTTTTCTCAAGGTTAATTTTCTAGAGCTTCCAAGGGTGAATTCCCTCCAAAAATATGATCCTTTCAGGCATGTTAATCTTTCCTAAATCTTATTTTGTAAAAAATATGTCTCTCAAATGGTTTAATTATATGGATTTTGATATGGGTTGAGGGTTTTGGAATGGTTGGTCCTTGAATGGTTTTCCATAGTTTTTATGAGTTGTTCATGCTTAATTTGAATGTTTTTGAAATAATAGGGTGCATGGGTGTGGGAATTGGAATACGGGTCCAGGTAATCCCCCAAATTGATGTTTTAAACTTTGAAATTGGTTTTGACTAATTGTATTCCCTCAACCCACTTGTGTAAATAGCTTTGAATTATGGAATTATCTCTTGGTTCGACTTACACACCTATACTAATGCACTACATAAAGGGGTAAGCAATGAACATGAATTTTGAAGGCCTTGTTAGCTATGTTTGGATTTAATAAACAAAGGGGGTCGAGGCATTCCCCCAAGTTAATGGAATTGTAATGGCATAATTATGAGCTTGCAAGCTAATGAATATACCGTGGTATGCCTTAATTTATAATTCCTTGTATATTGACTGGGTTATGTGAAATTTGTTTTTAATTGGGCTTAATGGGGGTTATGTAGCTAAGCTGTAAAGGAGTGGTCTTGAATGACTTATACTGGAAACTTACATGTGCCGACGTGAGGGTTGGTCTAGATGACTGTGTACATAGTTCACACTATTGATATATTTTATATCTAGGATTGACGTGGGGTTGACTCATTCCCTGGTTTTTCTTGATACCTTTGGTTTGTGCAGCTAATGCACACAAGGGCCTTTTCAGTAGGGGGAGCTGAACCCATTTAACCCGTGGGTGCCTGTTTATGATGGTTGAGATATATAGTCCAGGATAATATTTTACATTCATGCTAAACCTTATTCCTAACCCCAGTATCTACTATATATATGTATGCATGAATGTGAACATGTACAATAAATTTTAAATTAAACTTATGAAAGACATTATTTTATCCGTATCTTGAGTTACAGGCTAGTGCTCACTCTACTATCTATGGATACTGTATCCCCATGCGATGAGGGTCTGGAGTCACTTTTACTTTTCCTACATAGTGATAGGTGATCTCAGATTCGGTTATCTATGGTGACATGGTGGCATTCTATTCTCTAAAAGACTTGATCATTCCATCGGGTTTCCTTCCATAAATTAGAATTGAAGACTTCACATTTACATTATCATTGTCATTGTCAGGGTCAGGGTCGAGGGTATGTCCCGATATAGGTTATTTTCTAGCATAAATGCTTTCTGGATTACTGTGGACCGGGTATTAGTTGTTGACATTCTCAGACTTTGAGTTACTATTTACTCTTTATTATTATATATTCAGAATTCATCCACTGAGTTGTGTATCATGTTCTATTTGACTAGAAATTAGGGTATCTCTGGTCCTTAGTGGACATGAGATACCAATCATATCTAAGCCCTGGTTTGGGTTTTGACAAAGTTGGTATTAGAGCCTAGGTTCATGGTCAATTAGGTGTCCATAAATCCATGTCAAGTAGAGTCTCTTTCATGGGTATGTAGCATGCTACATTTATGAGGGAGAGCTATGAGACATTTAGAAATGTTTCCCTTTCTTGTTGTTTTAGTTTTGGGCTGTATATTCGAGGGTCTTGAAATCTCTTCTAATTCTCATTTGTTCACATTTTAGATCATGCATCCTCCAAGATTTAATGTTTGTGGAACCTCTTCTACCCCACTTGAGAACAATGTGGATGGAACTTGTCCTGCTTATGAAGTTCAGACCCAATCTAGGGATCCAAATCTTGATTGTACTACTCCACGTAGAATTCCACCTGTCCTTACCAGTCCTTCTCGAGGTCCTCAAACTGATGGTGATCAATCCCTATAGCCCCAAGGAGATATTTCTAATATAGAGTTTCATCGATCTATTTATCTATTGACCTAGTTGGTGATATCTCAGTCACTTCATTCAGGTCCTGCTAGTACTGCTATAACTTCTTCCAAGGTTACTCGAGTCAGACAGTTTATGAGGGTTAATCCTTTGACCTTTACTGGCTCTAAGGTTGAGAAAGATCCTCAAGGGTTTACAGATAAGATAAAGAATATGTTTAGGGTTATGCATGCTTCTGACTCTGAGGGCGTGGAATTTACAATAAATTAATTGAAGGATATGACATATCAGTGGTAAGAGGAGTGGGATCAACCTAGGGATGATGATGCATAGTAGGCACTATGGGATGAGGTTTCGTGGGTCTTCTTGGATCATTTCTTTCCTTGGGATTTGAGGGAAGCTAAAGCTGAGGAGTTTGTGAATTTGAAATAGGGTAGGATTTTTGTGAAAGAGTTTGCCCTAAGATTTCATCAGTTGTCCTGTTATGCTCCTGAGCTAGTGTCAAGCATGAGGGCTAATATTAGGAAGTTTGGTTAGTGCTTTTCTCGGGTCTTGATGCTAGAGTACAAGTTCACCTTGTTGAATATTGATATGGATATATCTTCGATTATAGTGTATATGCAAGGTAAGAGGTCCAAGTATTCGAAGTAGGGTGGAGGTGATATTGGGTGTATTTATGCACTCTAGTGTTTTTATTCTAGCTTATTTAGCCTATTTGAGGATAGTTTGGGTTCTTTATGTGTTAATATGATATAAACAAGCATATAAGTGTTCAAGGACATGAATCAATAGTTCAAAGTGTTTTCAAACAAGTTTGTACTGAGTAATTTAGAGTTTGATCAAGGAAACTAGTTTTACTAGCTTGAGCTAGTTGTGTGTCGAGTTGGTTTTGTTTGATTCTAATGTGTTTAATGAGTTCAAATAGTTTAAATGTGTAATTATATATGGAATAACTTGTTGGCTATGGGAAAAGTACTATTTGATTAAGTTAAGAGTAGGAGCGATAAGTTGAAGATTTATGGAACTAGCCTTATCTTAGCTCGTGTTTTGATTCATCATTATGGATCTTGTGTTGTTATTGTCTCTAATATATGGCGTATGATTATGTAGGAAGCTTTTTGAGATGAATATGGTGATATATTGATGATATAAAGGCTGAAAATTCATTGGAAATACACTACAAAAGGCATGGGAAAAAAATAGGATGTTCAACACTTTAAATTTAATTTGGAGGCTAATTCCAGTGAGATAACGTGATATGGATGTAATGCACCACTCCATAAACACTATGAGAAACACCCTGCGTCTGCTACTTCAATGAGATTACCGACGCATCGGATTGGGTAGATCATACACGGTAAAACAATTTCACTTAACATCCTTGTCCTACAGGGATTAGGTATTGTTCAATTATAATGTTATAAATTGTACACATTTTAAGGAGCTGAGAATATCTTGGATCATGTGACATTTTTTAATCCTAGAAGGTGTAGGTTTAGTTTATTATATATACACACAAAGTACATAATCTTGGATAATTCTTTGACATCTTGGACGTAGTGGAGAAAAAAGGAGGCTGCTGGATGGTATTTTAGATTTTATCATTCTTTTTATTTATCTTTTAATTATTCATATCATGTATTCAATAATTTGGATCATGATTATCAATATTAGTGGCTAAAAACTTCCTTTTCAAGGTTAAAGCCAATAACATAAGTATTATTATTTTGAATTGATTTCATTTAATTTGCTTATCATTATTGGTTGTTGGTTTATTCTTGACTTAATTATTTGATTGATTGATCACCCAAAAAATACATCTATTGTCACCCTTGTGATCTTGGGAGAGGAAATAGGGAGATAGAACATGGGAATGAACAAAGTATGGTTGTATTCTTTTATAAAATATGGAATTCAAATTAGCATCTAGGATAGGGATGTACTTAGAAGCCTCACTTGATTCACACATAGTATTATAGATTAAACTTAATTGGATTATTACATCCCCGATCAGGGATGTAGTTGTAATGTCCAACTTAGCTAAACGGTTAGAGGTTGGGAGACCATGATCATGCAATTAATCCTATGAATCAACAACCAAGATAAGCGAATTGATGAATGAAGTTCAATAACATAGCATAATATTTCAAAGTACTTTAACCCTGGGATTTACTCCATTGATTATCTCAAGTACTTTATTTTACGCATTGTTTACTTTATTTATAATTTACAATTTACAATATTCAAAACTTTATTTTGGTTACTCTTGCATCAATTGAATCTAAATTGTGATCTAGAATTGAATAGTTGTTAGATCAAGTCCCCGTTGGATCGATACTTATCTTCTTGAATGCCACTTTACTACTTGGTAGACCACGTACTCTTGCGTGTGCACTTGGGCGCTATCAGGAGGGCAGTAAAATAGTGATACAATGGCTAGCAATGGTCTAAGAAGAAGTGGGGAAATTATTGTTCTTATTATACGGCTAGTGCTCTATATCCTAATCTATATGATGATTGCTTCTTTAAGAGCAACAATGGGTTTCAGGCACAAAGTGCACAATCTCAGGCTAGTGGGGTCCAGTTAGTTCTGCTGTATCCTATTTGTAGGTTTTGTGGTTAGTTGCACTATGATTTTTGTGATGAGAGGCAAAAAAAGTATTTTAGATTGGCCAACCTATCTATATTAAGAGAAACTGTCCCTCCGACAATGTTGCTACTGGGGCTAATAAGGTCCCGATTGCTGCTTCTTAAGCTCTTGCACCAAAGGGTGCTACTTCTGGCTTTGGTGGTGGTCAGAATCATTTGTATGATCTTGCTACCTATCAAGACTTGGAGGTATCTTTTGATGTTGTTACTAGTATGCTAAAACTTTTCTCTCGTGATGTGTATTATCTGCTAGATCTAGGGTTTACTCTTTCTTACCTAACCCCTTATGTGGCTATTCATATGGTTTTTGTCGTGAGTGTATTCTTGATTCTTTTTCAGTGTCTACCCCATTGGGTGCCTCTATTGTGGCTAGAAGAGTCGATAAAGATTATGTGGTATCTATTTATGGTAGGGAGAAGTTGGTGGATTTGATAGAGTTGGAGATATTAGATTTTGAGGTTATCTTGGGGATGGATTGTCTCCATTTGTTCTATGCATCTCTTGATTGTAGTACCCAAAGGTTCAGTTTCCAATTCCTGGATGAAGTAGTGGTTGAGTGGGAAAGGATTCCCCTAGTGCCTAAGGAAAGGTTTATTTCTTATCTAAGAGACTGGAAACTGATTTCCAAAGGGTGTCTGTGTCATGTGGTTTGTGTTAAAGATTCTAATTCTTAGGGTCCTTCCTCGTCATCTGTCCCTTTAGATAATGGATTTCCCAAAGTGTTTCCTAATGATCATTCTGGTGTCCCTTTTGCTAGGGAAATTAATTTTAGGATTAATATTTTTCGGAAACTCATCGTATATTTATCCCTCCCTATAGAATGGCTTTGGCTGAGTTGAAAAAAATTAAGGAGCAGTTGAAAAATTCTTGATAAGGGTTTTATCCGCCCTATATTTCCCTGTGGAGTGCACGGGTACACTTTGTGCATAAGAAGGATGGATCCCTTCGAATGTGTATAGATTACCGCCAGTTGAATAAGGTGATAGTGAAGAAAAAGTATCCTCTTCCAAGGATTGATGACCTATTTGACCAGTTGCAGAGTGCAAAGTACTTTTCCAAGATTGTCCTTTGGTTAGTTTATTATCTGTTGAAGATTAGGGAGGCGGATATCCCTAAGATTGCTTTCTGAACCTGGTATGGTCATTTTGAGTTTTTGGTGAAGTACTTTGTTTTGACAATGCACCGGCAAAATTCATGGATCTTATGAACCAGGTATTCTGTCAGTTTTAGGAATTATTCATCATTGTGTTTATTGATGAAATCCTGGTATATTCTGAGAGAAAGATCATGTTGATCACCTATGTATAGTGTTGTAGACCCTTAAGGATCAATATTTTTATGCTAAGTTTTTGAATTATGAGTTCTGGTTGAATGTTGTTACTTTTTTTGGATCATATTATTTCTAGTAAAGGGATTATATGGATCCATAAAAAGTTGCAGTGGTTAGAAAGTAACCTAGAGCCATGTCTCCAATCAACATTCAATGATTTTTGGGCTTGGCCATATATTATAGGAGGTTTGTGGAGAGCTTTTTTTCCTATTACTGCCCTATTGACTAGGTTGACTTAAAAAAAGGTGAAGTTCCTGTGGTCTAACGCTTATGAGGGTAATTTTGAGAAGTTGAAGGATTAGTTGACTTATGCTCCTATTTTAACCCTACCCAAGGGTACTGATGGCTTTGTTGTTTATTGTGATGCATCCCATACGGGAATGGTTGTGTATTGATCTAGCGGAGCAAGTTTATGGCATATACTTCTAGGCAGCTGAAGTTGCATGAGAAGAACTATCCGACTCATGACTTGGAGTTATTGGAGGTAGTCGTTGCTTTGATGATTTGGTGCCATTAATTGCATAAGGTTTACATTGACATCTTCTTTAGACCACAAGATGTTGTAGTACGTATTCACCCAAAAAGAGTTGAATCCTAGGCAAAAGAGATGGCTTAAGTTGCTCAAGGACTATGATGTGAGGCTCCCTTATCATACAGGTAAAGCTAACATGGTTGCTAATTCTTTTAGTAGGTTATCTATGGGGAGCTTGTCTCATGTTGATGAGGAGAAGTAAGGGTTGGTGAAAGCTATTCACCATTTGCCTAATCTTGGGGTTCGTCTTTAAGACTCTAAGGATGGTGGTGTAATTTTTCAAAAGGTGGCAAAGTCCTCTTTGGGTGCCAAGGTGAAGAAGAAGTAGGTTCTGAATCCTATTCTGATGAGAATCAAGGATGATGTGGGTCACCAGAGGGTGGTGGATTTTGAGATTGGTGGTGATAGTATCTTGAGGTACCAAGAGAGATTTTATGTTCCTGATATTGATGAGAAGCGAGAGAGGATTTTGGTTGAGGTTCATGAGTCATGGCACACTGTTCATCCATGTTTGAAAAAGATGTACAACAATTTTAAAGAGATCTATTAGTCGAATAACATGAAGCGGGATATGGCAAATTTTGTGGCTAAGTGCATGGTGTGTCAGCAAGTGAAGGTGGAGCACTTGAGGCCTGGTGGGTTATTTCAAAAAATTGAGTTTCCTACGTGGAAGTGTGTCACAACCCAAGGCTATACCCTAGTCGCGACAATGGTTCTTATGGTCATAAGTGACCACAAGCTAACCATGAGCTGGTACCTGCTGTGAGCACTGATTACAATAGCAACAAAAACATATGCGGAAGATATACTAAGAAACATAGTTATGCCAATCTGAATACTGAAAGTATAACTATCAAATTTAAAACAACTGATTATACTGAAAGGTCTGGTAACTGAATAACCATCTAACTGACTGTCTGATTATTTGAAAAGCCTATAACTAACTGACTGTGGAGTTGATAGGACTATACCCTAGCTAACTCCAACTGTCTAAAATAGAGGAATACTGAATAACTGAATGAAAGATAAACTTGCCCTCCAAAGATGAGGATTCACAACTTTGTCGCTGCTATAATGCTGAACTATCAAAGTGCGATTAGGAAATTATACATCTGAACCTATGATATAAGACATCATAGCGCGAAGAAAGTATGCGGCCAGTACTTTGAGTATACTGGTATATGAGATGAGGTTAGGTTATAATGCATGGGTTAACTGTACGTACAATAATGACTTACTGAAAAATATAAGATAACTGAGTTGGCATACATGAAAATTAAAAAACTGAGAATGCAAGACCAAGCATATATATATGTACATTTCTAAAATAATCTATAAACTAAAGTACTGAAATCTGATAACTGAATATCTAAGAATCTGTATACTTTGGTTAAGAAAACGTGAACTAAAACTATACTGAATACTGTACTGAGATTGTAGGAGCTATCTATAACTGACATTCCCCAAATCTATTATTGAGGTCCAACCTATAACCCCAGTTAGAAGGGTGTCAGTACTGTTCCACAGATACTAATGTTGGCTGTGTGGATTCACTAATCTGATATCTCGAAGGACTTGGGTGTTATGCTTAACTAATGGGGGGCCTTTCAAAGTCTACGATGGTGCTGTAGGTCGGAACTTAGGGACTTTTACTAACGTATCATACCTGACTGATGAAGGAGACAAGTGCCTCATACCTAGCTGACGGTGGAGATAAGTGCCCCATGCCTAACTGACAGGGGAAACGCCATCCCTACGTACACTCGGTGCTAAGTTTTACTCCCAACTGAAAGACACTAATTCTGAATTAAACTAGGATTAACTTAACAAACAGCTGATCACAATAACTAATGAATAATAATGCACATGGTTTATCTGAAATAGTTCTGAAGATACTGAAATTATGTAAATAGCTAAGTATCGGGTGTTCATAAGCCTCCAACACTGAATGGAAATAACAATAAGGACGTATAAAAGCTTTGAAACTATAATAGGGGATCATTGTTCAAAACCCAATCATTTAGACATTTCATCAAACACATGAAATTCATAATCTTAAGCATGATAATGGTAAAGCATGCAAAGAATAACATAGTTACAATACCAAAACCATGAATTAGGGATTCAACATGAAAAATTCATCATTCAAACATATAAGGTCTCATTCCATCGAAAAACACTTGTAAACATAATTTATAACTAACTTACGTAAGAGCTTAATGGAGATAATTCATCATAAACATGTATAATTCATAGTTTAAAACATAAAAATGGATTCTTGGACTCCATGGGTGGAAAGGGCCCATGGACGAACATCAAACATACCTTGAACCCTTAAGCTTTAAAGAAGAATACTGATCTTGAAGCTTTCTTGAAAGTTCTTGTATTGGAAAACTTAAATTCATGGTTTTCTTGGAGAGGAAGGAATGAAATTGATGAATTTGGGGGATAATTAGGGTTTATTTTTAAGAGGAAATTGGAGAATATGGGAAAATAATGCCCTAATAGACAATTTAATTCATGTTTTCATGAATTGGGTCGATGGAAAAAGACGTAACTGCCTCTCAAGAAATTAAATCCACAATTTGCATACGGTTTGGAAGGACACTGCGATGCGATAAAGGGATCGTTGCTATACCCACCGCGATGCGCCACTATCGCGGTGAAGTTTTGGAATCAAAATCCAAACATGACCCAATCCTCATCCAAATAATCCAAAACATCCCCGAGACATGCTCCTTACACCCCTGAACATGAATTAACTCAAAAATCAATATCTCAGGGTCGGGAATACCGATTTAAAAATCCTCAAATTTAAGAGGTTTAAAATAAGACTAAGTCCCCAACACTTGGTGAAATTTTTAGGCTTTAGGCCTCTTATGCATGCAACTAGGAGTTGAACTAAGATAAGTGTAATACGGGGTATTACAAAGTAGGAGGTGATTAATCTGGATTTCATTACTAGTCTTCTGTTATCTCTGAATCAGTTTGATTTGATTTCGGTCATCATCGATAGTATGACTAAGTCTGCTCTCTCCTTGACAGTGAATACTACTTATTCGGCAGAGGATTAGGTAAGCTTTTGTTTCAGAAAATCGTCAAGTTTTATGGTGCTCTAATTTTCCTTATATCTGATCAAGGTACTTAGTTCTCATTTTATTTTTGGCATTCTTTTAGAGATATTTAGGAACTACGATGAGCCTTAGCATTGCTTTCCACCCTAAATAGGATGAAAAAGAGATGAAGACTATTCAAACATTGGAGGATATGCTAAGGTTATGTGTGATCGACTTTGGTGGTAGTTGGGTTGATCATTTTCCTCTCATAGAGTTTACGTATAATAAAAGTTTTCAATCTAGTATTGGTATGACTCATTTTGAATCCCTTTATGGTAGAAGGTGTAGGACTCCTATTGGGTGGTTTGAGGTTGGTGAGAATAGGTTATTCAGCCCCGTCTTGGTTCACCAAGCCATGGAAAATGTAAAGGTGATTTAGGATAGACTTAAGGCCGCCCAAAGTCATCAAAAGTCATATACGGATGTGAGGCATAGAGATTTAGAGTTTAATATGAATGATTTGGTGTTCTTGAAGGTATTTACCATGAAGGGAGTGATGCGGTTTGGAAAAAATAGGAAGCTCAGTCCTCGTTCTGTTGGTCTTTTTTATGTTTTAAGGTGAGTGAGCCATGTGGCTTATGAGTTGGAGTTGCCTTCTAGGTTGGGTTTTGTTCATCCGGTCTTTTATGTTTTGATGTTGAGGAAGTGTATGGGTGATCCTTACTTGATTATTCATTTGGAGAGTGTTGGTATTTTGGATTCCTTGTCCTATGAGGAAGTCCCGATGGAAAGTTTTGATAGGCAAGTCCATCATTTGAGGACTAAGGATGTGGCTTTGATAAAAGTTCAATGGAGGAGCCGTAAGGTCGACTAAGCTACTTGGGAAGCCGAAGAAGACATGAAGTCCAAAAATCCATTCTTGTTTCCCACTTTGTATAATCGTGCTTTAGGTATGTGTATTTCCCTAAAACTTTTCTTTTTTGTCTTTGTTAAAGGTAAGTATGGTTGTACTTTGTGTTAAAATCCTTCTAATGGAGGCCATGACCCATCATTTCAGGACGAATAATCCTATGGTGGGAGAATGAAATACCTCAGATTTTGGTCCTTAAATATTTCTTACCCTATGATCTTACAACCCAGACAACGATTCTCCTTACGAGTCGTAGGGTGTTATTACGGGTCGTAAGACCCTAATCATATCCTGACTATAGTGGATTGGCCAATGTTTTTTATGATTATGATTATCTCCTAGCGATTTGTAAAGACTCTATACGAGTTGTATAGTCCCATCCGTAGACAAACCAGTGTGATGCCCAAATATTTAGTCTTGCCTACGATTTGACCAAACATGTCATAATGTTCGAGTATGAGTTATAGAGTATGACTCGTAGCCAGCCAAGTGTAGGAGCCTATGGATGTTTTCAAGTCTATGACTTGAGGTTACGAGTCGTAAGGCCGCCCGTAACGACTGGTCAAATTTTTTTTAATATTTCATTAATGGCACTATGGACATTTCCTTTTCGCCAAATGTGAACCATGACTTTAAACCCTTATGGGAACCCATTCCCATTCATAACACAACAAAATTACTTCTCTCCTCTAATAAATTCTCTCAAGCAAAAGTGTTTGGGTTTTCTCAACGTTGATTGTATAGATCTTTCAAGGGCAACTTCCTTCCAAAATTATGATCCTTTCAGGCATGTTAGTCTTCTCCAAATCTTATTTTTTGAAAATCATATGTTTTATATGGTTTAATTGTATAGATTTGAATGGGGTTTGACATGGGTTGAGTGTTTTGGAATGGTTTATCCTTGAATGGTTTTCCATGGTTTTCATGAGTTGCTCATACTTGAATTGAATATTTTTGAACTAATGAGGTGCATGAGTATGAGAATTTGAGTGGGGTTCAAGGTAATCCCCCAAATCGATGTTTTGAACTTTGAAATTGGTTTTGAACAATTATATTCCCTCAACCCACTGGTGTAAATGGCTTTGAATTATGGAATTATCTCTTGGTTTGACTTACACACCTATACTAATGCACTGCATAAATGGGTAAACAACTAACATGGATTTTTAAGGTCTTATTAGCTATGTTTAGATTTAATGAACAAAAGGGTTCAAGGCATTCCCCTAAGTTAATGGAATTGTATTGGCATAATTATGAGATTGCAAGCTAAATGGTATTATGATACCGTGGTGTGCCTTAATGTATGATTCCTTGTCTAATGAATGGGTTATGTGAAAATTATTTTTAATTTTTATTAATGGGGATATGTAGCTAAGCCGTGAAAGTGTGAGTCTTAAATACTTTATACTGGAAGCTCACATTTGCCGATGTGAGTATTGGTTTAGATGACTGTGTGCATGGTTCACACTATTGATATATTTTGCATCTAGGATAGATGTGGGTTTGGGGTATTCCCTGGTCATCCTTGATACCGCTGGTTTATGCAGCCAACACGCACTGGGGCCCTTTCAGCTAGATGAGATTAACCCATATATCGCGTGGGTGCCTTTTTATAATGGTTGAGTTACATAGTCTGGGATAATGTTTTACTTTCATGCTAAACCTTGTTCCTTACCCCAACATCTACTATATATATGTATGCATGGATGTGAACATGTACAGTAAATTTAAAATTAAACTTGTGACTGACATTATTTTATACTTATCCTGAGTTACAATTAGTGCCCACCCCACTAATCATTTCCGAATACTGTATCCCCACACGATACAAGGTTTGAAGGAACTTTTATTTTTCGTGCACAGTGATAGGTGATCTCAGAGTCGGTCGTTTGCGATGAAGTGGTGAGCTTCCATTCTCTAGAAGACTTGATCATTCCATTGGTTTTTCTTCAGTAAATTAGAATTAAAGACTTCATATTTACATTGTCATTGTTAGGGTTGGGGGCATGTCCCAATGTATGTTATTTTCTGGCATAGAGGCTTTGTGGATTACTGTGGACTGGGTATTGGTTGTTGACATTCTCAGACTTTGAGTTACTATTTACTCTATCTTGTTATATGTTTGGAATTCATCCGCTGAGTAGTGTATCATATTCTGCTTGACTAGGAAAATGGGTGGTATCTGGTCCTTGCTGGACTTGAGATACCCACCACGATCAGGCCTGGTTCGGTCGTGACACTTTTATTATTCCCCTTATGCCACTAACATACTAATTATTAATTTTGTAATTTTTTGTTGTTTTCACTTTTCTCAAAGGTTACTTTGTACATTTTGGCCTATCACATACGGTCAAAAGGGGCTCCTACTCCTACAAGCTAAGTCACAAAGGTAAAGAGAAAAAGGGACACCATCACAACACGATAAGCAAAAATGGTGCTAGTACAGAAGGAGAAAGTGTCATTGGATAGAATGAAATTATTTTAAGAATGGAATAAGGGATCTTTGAGCTACAAGGGGAGTTGACGCAGATGCAACTTAGCCAATCTTTCTCTTATCCTTAACACCCCTCTCATACCACAGGTTAATGGTCATAGTGTCACTAAATCCTAATCCCCCACCCCAAGTTATAAATTACCAACTTATCAACCCCAAAATCTTCTAAATCCCCTTCACAATATCCAAAATCCTACAAACCCTACATATATTCCCACCTAACACATTAAAAATCCTAAATACTCAACTCACCTACCTCCACAAAACCCTTCAAACCCTATGCATACCTCTCAAAATGTCCAAAATATGCTATTGACTAACTTGTCCTGCAACTAAGAATATGGCAGCCACTCTTTGAACCCTATCTATGTCGGAATAATCCTATTCACCTATCTCTAATTTGCATCTAATCTCTTGAAAAAAATCCCATGATGTAATTTATTATTGAGAGGCTGAAGAAACTTAAGGGAAGTAAGGGATTAAGGGGGCTAAGTTATGAGGATCTATGTTACACTCTAATGTGGAGTTACCGTAGGGATACAAACATCCAAAATTTGAATTGTATAATGGGACGGTAGATCCCAAGGTACATTTGCATATGTATTGTGATAAGATGCAACAAGTCAGAAAAAATGAGAAACTAAAGATAAAGATGTTCATGATAAGTCTTACTGGGAAGGCTTTAACTTAGTGTATTGAATCAAATGCAAAGAAGTGAACAGGTTGGATCAATATGGCATTTGATTTCATGTAGAAGTTTGGGTTTAACATTGATGCCCCCCAACTAGTTCAATATGCAAACTTCAAAGAATAAGTTGAATAAGTCATTCAAAGACTATGCTATAGATGGAGGTTTGAGGCAGTAAGAGCTCGACCCACAATGGAAGAATCTCAAATGAAGGAACATTTTATTCACACACAAAAATAATGATGTAAGGCCAAAGATACATATATTTAATTATTATTTACCTCACATTTTAGTACTTTTTAGTTATCCCTTGAGTATATATTATATTATTTGTTCCTAAGTATATATTTTGATGAATAAATATAAAATGGTGTGAAGATGAAAGTTTTAGAGAAAAATTGAATAAAAATTGAAAGTTGAAAAAACTAAATTAAGAGTGAAGTTGCGCACGTGGATTAAAATTGCAAAAAGAGAATGGAAAGGAGATATTAATAATTAGCCAATAATTGGCACATGATGGCATGATAATTAAAAAATAACTCTAATTTGTTAACAAAGTGAAGATATTTGCAACAAAGTAGTACATGGAAGAAGATGACAACATATGCCAAAGAATATTGAGGCTTCTAATTGCGAGATCTACTTAGTGGAGCAGCAGGTTGTGCAAATATTCTTTGTATGAAGAATTTCATCATCCGCTCTTTTGTGCCACTCCCTTGCTTTGGGATAGTTTCACAAATTTGTGATACTAGCAGGAATTTCAGTTGTTTCTTGTCCCACAACTCTATTTTTGGTGTGTGGAGCAAGTCATCCTTTCTTCTAACTCGACTAGGATTGGTTTGACATTCTAAGGATTCTTAAACTCTATATAATGCCCCCTCCCACTTTTTTCATTATGAAGAGCTAACTTGGGCCTTTGAGGAAGGCAAAAGCTAGGAAAAAGCTAAAAAACATGATTTAATTTATTTATTTTATTTTATTTTTAATTTCTACCTTGTAAACTCATGAATCTATTCTTCCAAAGAGATTCATGAGCAACTAAGTTGCTTAATTTTTAGGGTTGTGTATGAACATGAAAGTTATGGCTTGAATATCATATTATCTATTTTGATTTCCACATATTGAGTTGTTTATTCTTCTTGATTTTAATTATTTGTTTGATTGATAACCTTGCAAATATTATCCAGGGCTTATTTATTGGACTTTAAAAAGGAACAATACATGCAAAAATAGGGAATAGAGCTAGTTTATGAACGTTATAGGTAAATGGAATCAATTCATCACTGAGGATAGAAATATAATCGTTGACCTAGCTTAGTAGACACAAATGATATATTTATGTACTTCATTATCAACTGATGATTATAGAAATATAGGCTTTAGGTATAGTCGAGTAGGCTTGGATTTGTTGGAAAAAAATGCCTAATATACCTACCATTAACCTTGAACTAGTAACTCAGTAAAGTAAATTAGATGAATGATTGGTTAGCTCAACTAGATCATCAAAATATCCCAATCCCAGATCTTTTCTCAAATCTAAACTACAAAACAACCAATCTATGGATTGTTTATAGTTGTTTTTGTTTACATTCAAAACACACATTCACTCTTTATTATTTGTCACCTACTGAATAGCTTGCATAAGAATTCAAAGTAGAATTTCAATTCGTCAAATCCTTGTAGGTATGATATTTGGACTTACGTTTCTTATTACTTTTATGACCACGTACACTTGCATGTGTGAAAGTACACAACAAGTGTTTGACACCAGCTGGGGATTTGTTAGAATTGATACTATTTTGAGTTTTTATTGAATAATTCAAATTTCACTTTCATTTGTTGTTTTTGTTTTTTCCAAGGTTCAGATTAGTTTATGCTAAACACTCGGAGTCAAGACAATCCCTTGATTCCAATTGACCATGAGCTTGAACATACTCTTAGAGGGTTGAGAGTGATGGGTGATAACTTGAACAATCCAATTCTTTAAGACCCACCGAATGATGTGATAGATAGGAATCAAGTCCACCTATATACTACCTCAAGATCTATTGTAAAGTAGAATATCACTAGAAATTTGTTGATTAAAGAGGGAACGGTGCGACTAGTCCAAAACGCTTGTCAATATGAAGATAAACCATATGAATACCCACACAAGCACCTATTAGAGTTTACTGAGTTGAGAGATAACTTCCATTATCAAAAGTTTTAGATGAATACATAAATTTTACATTATTCCCCTTCTCTCCAGTTAGGGAAGTAAATCAATGGTTCTAGAATGAATCAGAAGGATTTATCACATCTTGGGATGCTTTGTCTAAAAAGTTTCTCAATAGGTTCTTCTCATCTATAAGAACAAAATATCCTAGAGGTAGGATCTTCGAATTTATTCAAAAAGATATCGAATCCCTTCCATAATCTAGGGAGAGATACAAGGGATACTTGAGAGATTGACTACACCACCATCAACCTATGAAAATTATTGGACATAATTTTATTGAAGGATTTAGCCTAGACTCTATGTCTTTATTAGATGCTATAGCTCAAGCGCAAATTTTTTCCAAGAGATATGATGAATAATGAGGCATTGCTCAATTTTATGTCTGCATGTCACCAAGACTATTTAGATCATAGTAGAGTGATCACCTCTACCGAAAAAATATTAGGTAAGTTAAAGTTGGATGATGTGTTAACAATTAAGATTGATATTGGACACTTGTGTGCCTTAATGAAGTAGGTTTTATTAGTTTCGTGTATAAGTCAAGTTTAATAAGTCCACAGGTTCAGACGACTACACTATTTTGTGAGAAGTGTGGTGAAAATCATGCTTACTTTAGATGTCCTTTGATTCAAGAATCTATATATTATGTCGGGTAGAAAATTACAAAAGCAGCCCAAATTTCTCTTAGGGTGGAAATCAGCGAGTCCAAAGACAGCAGTATACACCGCAAGCTCCATAAGTGAGAAAGTCTTTGGAGGAGCCAATGAAATAGTTTATGGGACAACAAATCCAAATTATGAATGAAATGCAGAATTTCATTTATGAACTTGAGCATCAAATGGGCCAACTAGCTTCATCATATAATGCAATACCTATATGTGCACTATTGAACGATGTAGATAATAATACTTAATAGTTAATAACAGTCTTATGTAGGATTAGAAGAGAGTTGGTTGAAGACCCTCCTAAGCAGAGAAGTCAAGATATAAGTGTAGAGTTATCGAATTTATAGCCTCTAAAAAAGAGAGTAATTAATTGGGATAACTACAAATATTCACCTCCTTTCTCACAAATATTGATTCCAACACCCACCCTAGAGATATGACCTATGCAAGAGGAAATAGGAGAAAAGGAGGTTGTTGAGAAGACTAAGATTGAGGTTAAGAGACCTCTACTACCATTCCCAAAAGATTTTAGAAAATCAATAAGGATGCAGATTTTAAGTTGTTTAGTATTTTCAAGAAACTTTACATTAATATTCCTTTGATTTATGCATTGAGGGACACGGATAAATATAGCAAATACTTAAGAGAGGTGATGGCTAAAAAAAGAAGACATGTAGAGTTTGAGATAATTATTCTCACCAAAGAGTGTATTTCGAGAGTAATGAGCATGCTCCCTAAAAATAATAAAGAAGAGTGATTGATGTTGAGGTTAGGCATGTATTGTGTGATCTTTGAGAAAGTATAAAATGAATGCCCTTATCTGTGTTTCAGACGCTTGGCATGGGAGGCCACTTCCAGTTACTATCACACTATAATTGATAGGATGCTTTTGTGTGCAACCAAAAGGAGTGATTAAAGATGTGCTCATCAAGAAATGTAAGTTGGTGATTTTTGCTGACTTCATTATTTTATGTTTTAAAGCAGATGAGCAGGTACTGGTTATTTTGGGACACCCATTCTTAGCCATTGATAGAGCTTTGATTGATGCACATAAAGGAAAGATAAAGATGATGATCCATGATGAGGGGACAACATTTAAATTTCATAAGTCCCTCTCGACCAATTCATACTATAGAGACTTTTGTATGATGATAGTGATGGTAAACGATAAGTATGCGATAGAGTGTATGGGCCTAAAAGGTTAAAGATATGAAGGAAAAAAGAGTGAATGATGATTGTGATAATCTTAGAGTAGATAAGAGGATGAAGTTACATTATATAGGGAGGAAAAAACACAGAGAATTCTATTGATCTGTGACTTG
The DNA here is from genome assembly GCA_030864225.1 of Capsicum baccatum var. pendulum. Lineage (NCBI taxonomy): Eukaryota > Viridiplantae > Streptophyta > Magnoliopsida > Solanales > Solanaceae > Capsicum > Capsicum baccatum. Next base: position 48,188,223 of record CM061551.1, on the reverse strand, counting down.
CGTCCATCCGCAATGTAAAATCAACCATTGCTTGAAAGGCAATCAAAGCTGTAATAGTATAGTTTTATATTTATAGTGTCACTTTTGATTTTTGTTTCTGATTTGTGCAGATTTGGGAAAGTCTGGGTACCTAAATTTGGAAGCTAAGAGGCATGAATAAAGCATAAGTGTGTTATCATTCACCCCTTTAATGGAAAAATTGAGGAAGCCATGTTACTAGCTAGGCCCTTGAGGGCTTCAAGGTGTATTTATGACTACTATTTATATTTTTATTAATATTTTGGGGACAAAGCATGACTTTAAGTGTGAGGGGAGATTCTCCCTATATTATTTAATGGTGAAGTATGCTATAGGAGTTGGTTTGTTTTTAGTTAGTTATTTTTGTTAAGTAATTGTGCAAACAAAAACTATAAAAATTCAGAAACATAAAAAGATATTTTAAAAAAAAATTCTGAATTAGAATATCTTGTATTGGTTGTTATCTTATTAGTTCTTTAGCAAAGCATATGTGGACCTCCATTTTTTTTCCGGTTCTTTTCTAAGGAATAACCCTTTAAACTGACTATATTTTTTTTAGAATATTTTTATTTATTATTAGGTAGAATAATTTTTTTTGATTATGGATGGTTGATGACCGTCTTGAGGGAAGAGTTAGTCGGTTAGTTGTTAGAGAGTCTTTAGGACCAATTAAATGTGAGGTGCTCTTGATAGGTACTACACATGACTGAATGATATTAGGTTGTTCTGAGCTTGAAAGTATGTTGTGAATTGAACGACTTCTCTTGAGATACTTAGGTTCTTTTATTTGACTCGTATGTTTTTTTAATCTTAAACTATCTCTTGTTGGTTGCTTTACTTAGAGTTTATATGGACCCATCTTGAGTGGATCTTGTCCCAGGTATGTTAGCTGTTTGACTAGCTTATTTATATCCTTTTCTTTACCTATCTACAATGGATGATCCTAGTTAGCCTTATTAATCCTTTAGCCTATTTATTAGTAACCACATATGAAGCTTAATCCTTTACTTTAAATAGACTTTTGATTTGATTCAAAACTCCTAAACGCTAAAATTGAAAAATAAGAGTTAAGAAAAGTGAGAATTGTGGAAAGAGAGATAATTGAGATGGGAAGACTATAGAAAAGTATACCAGTGTCAGTGATTTAAAAAAATTCATATATTATTGGTAGGGAGTACAAAAATAATAAAAGAAAAAAATTGATAATTGAGTACTCCTTACTAGTGGTATGTGAACTTGTTTTGAAAGATCGAAAAACAAAAAAATCTTGGATGAGAAGAGTAGAAGAAAGAGTTTGTTGATTGAAGAGTGATAAAACAACAAAAAATTTGTGATGTATTAAAGTGCTTATGGAAGATAGACAGTAGTTTAGCCAAAATAATTCTTATCCGTCCCTTAACTTACACTATAACTTGAAAAGTCCTACTTGATCTTAAATTTTGATATTCCTATATCAGTGGAGTAGTAAACTAATGGCAAGCTTATAGTTCATTCTGTGTTGCATGTGATTTTTTTATGTGAGAGTGAGCATAATTCTATTCTTATAGTCATTCTTATGTTAATATGTATACTTATGAGTGAATGTGGATAAATCTCTTGTTGTAAAGGCACATGATATACAAAAGACATGTGAAGTATATGATCTCTTGATTGAGTGACTTGTATGAGTGTACTAATATTCTAGAGTCGGTTCTCGAGGTTAGGAGGTCTTGGAATAATTGCTTAAATTATGGTATGAATGAAGCATGTTTAATAAGAACTTATCGTCTATGGTAGTCGTAGTAGTCTTAGCTTAAGTAATATTGTTTCAATTGGTGTAGTTCATAGTAGAGTCTAAGTCATGAGTGTATAGCTTACTCGAGACGAGTAAGTGTCTAAATGTGGGGTGTTTATGTAAGGCCAAAAATACACATATTTAACTATTATTTGCCTCACATTTTAATAATTTTTTATTGTCCTTTGAGTATATATTATATTACTTGTGTATAGATATATATTTTTAAAATAAAATAGTGTGAAGATGAAGAGATTTAGGAAAAAATTAAATAAAAAGTGAAAGTTGCAAGAATAGAATTAAGAGAGAAGCTACTCACGTGGATTAAAATTCCAAAAAGAGAATGGAAAGGAGATATTAATCATGAGCCAATAATTGGCACATGATGGCATGATGACTAAAAAATCATTGCAATTTGTTAACAAAGGGAAGGAAGTTGCAACAAAGTAGTACAGTGTAAATGATGACAATAAGTACCAAAAAATATTGAGGCTACTAATTGTGAGATTTGCTTAGTGACGCAGCAGGTGGTGAAATATTCCCTACATGAGAATCTCATCATCTGCTCTTATGCGCCACTCCTTTCTTTGAGGTAGTGGCACAAATTTATGATGCCAGTGGGAATTTCAGTTGTTCCTTGCGCCACAACTCTATTTTTGAGTGGTGGAGTAGCCAGCCATTCTCCTAACACAATTAGGATTGGTTTTTGGTATTTTAAGGGTTCCTAACTCTATATAAAGACATCTCCCATGTTTTTATCATGAAGAACTGATTTGGAGAAGACAAAAACTTGGAAAGATCTCAATAATAAGGTTTAATTTATTTCTATTATTTATATCTGATTTCTACCATGTAAACTCATGAAATCTCTTCTTCCAAAGAGATTCATGAGTAGCTAAACCTCTTAATTTCTAGGGTTTGTGATTGAACATAAAGTTTGTGGCGTGAATGTCATATTAGCTATTTTGAGTTTCATATATTGAGTTATTTATTTCTTGTTGATTTTAATTATTCATTTGATAGATCACCTTACAAATATTATTTAAGGCTTGTTTGTTGGACTTGAAAAAGGAAACAAGAAGTGTAAAAAAATAAAATACAGGTAGTTTGTGAACCTTTTTGGGAAAGGGAATCGATTCATCAGGTAGAATAGAAATAAATCTTTGAACTAACTTAGTTGATACAAATGATATCTTTATGCACTTCATTATTAGCACAATTAGTAACTCAGGAAAGCAAATTAGATGATTGATTGGATAGCACAATTGGATTGTTAAATACTGCAATATTAGATCTTTTCTCAAATCTGAATTACAACATAATCAATCTATGACTTGTTTACAATTGTTTTTATTTACATTCAAACATACAAATCACTTTTTATTATTCGTCACCTACTAAATAGCTCGCATAGAAATTCAAAGTAGAATTTTAAATTATCAAATCCTAATGGTATGATATCTGGAATTACATCCTTTATTACTTGTATGAAGACATAGACTTATGTGTGTGAAAGGATGAAACAAACCGCAATACCTTGAAAAAATGATAACCATCATGGATAAAGTTTTACTAAAATCATCAAGGTAGGAGAAATTCTAGAGGAGGGTCTCATGATTAGAAGCATTATCAATCTAAAAGCTTTGCAGGCTGCCAATACAACCTTGTAGTCTAGAATAATATTTGAGAATGAGAACAAAAAAGGGGTGGGTACAGTGATGGTATCCCAGGATTCAAAGTGTGTTTCTAATTATGAAGTCCCTATTACACCTTCACCACTCTATCCACGGTCTCTAATACCATTTTGGATGTCTTCCTACTAAGTGCAACCCCTAGTGCTATATCCAACCCTATTATACCAAAATCTATATCAAATATATCCACAATTCCAGAGCCCTTCTTATCCAGTATATAATGACCAAACCATTCATGTTCAAACATCCCAGTCTTCTCCTCAGTGAAATCACAAACCTAAAACCAACTATCAGAAAAAAACAATATACCTGATTAGCTAAACCTATAACCCAGTTATATGAAAAACTCAAAGAAATGGTTATATCATAACCATCGATGCATACCTATCAATACTCAGTATGAGTAATATAATCCTAAGTAGGTTTGTGCCTACCACTCTCGGATAAAAGGGAATCCTATAGAAGTGTGTTTTACCTTAAAGAACAAAATTCAAAAGTAGACTAACACAAAGGACATTCAACTAAAAGATATGACACTAAATATCACAGTAAATCTACTTTCAGATCATCAAGTAAACATGCTTGATGTTGATAAAGATATAGCCATAGAGAATTCCATCTGGTTCATCGAGACGAAGAAGGGTGCGCCCTTTAGTACACAAATATGGGAACTACTTAAAGTTGAGGTAGTAATGACTAAGCCTTCTTTTGCAGTCTCTAGAGCCTCCCTAGTTGTTTAAAATCCATATATAATCCCTCGAAATATGAGAAGAACACACTAGGAAAATCAAAGGTTGCTGAGGTAGATATTGCACAAGGGGTCAGCCGATCAGGAATAGCGTATACACTAAAAAATTTAACCTAAGAGAGTTTTGGAAAAGGCAGGACACCTTTTGTATAGATGGAAGAAAATTGAATTTAGATGAAGGTGCAGACAAAAGAGTACTCAATGGTAGATCAGCTGAACTAAACCCCAACTCAAATATCTATCTTGACATTATTGTAGTCTTCTGAGCACCGTAAAAATGCTTTAATGAGGGTAGTAAGTGAAGCCTACGTACTAGATACTATGTTATGTAAAGAAATAGTCCATATGGTTGGGCAAATGTTTGAGGCATAGAAGATATCCTTTTGCGAGGATGAGCTTCCACTTGAAGGAAGGTTGCACAAAAAAGCTTTGGATGTCATAATGCAGTATGAAAAAAGAGTGATATCTTGAGTGTTGATTGATCTAGGTTTGAGATTTAACATTTGTCCTTTAGGTACATTGACAAGGTTAGAAGTCAATTCGGCTAAGATCCAAACTTGGAGGATAAATGTGAAGGTGTTTGATGGTTCTTAGAGAGTTACTATTGGATAAATAACGTTGAACATGGTGATGGGTCCTATCAATTTTACTATAATATTTTAGGTGATGGATATTCCCACTTTAGACACCTTTTTTCTTGGACAACTATGGATTTACATTATTAGTGCAGTCCTCTCCATGTCGCATCAATGTCTCAAGTTTGAGTATGATTATCAATAGATGGTAATACTTTGTCAAAGAGGTTATACTATACATGCCATTGAGAAAAAAATATCTCAATAGGGAAATGTTCCATACATTGTATTTGGTTGGAAACATAGATGGAGAGTTCTAGTAGAAGAATAAGGTGAGAGAATATTGCACCAAGAAATGCCTTGGAGAAAGATTGCAAGTAATAACCGAGTCTATACAACCACAGTCCCAAAATACCATGTTTAGTTTGGATTATGCATACATTGCACAATTGTAACTCGGCTGAAGGCCACCTAGGGATGGTTACTATTACTCTTTGACAAATTCTTTGCCCCTACTATATCGAAATTTTTGCTCTGCTTGATTTCTTGGCAACTATGAAGATAAGGCGTTGGAAATCTTGAGGTTTTTATTTTTAACCGAGGTAGAATATTGGAATATAATTATCACTGAGGAAAGAGGATCCCCTGATAGAAGTAGTGAACAAAAGACTACACTCAGTAATTGGACCGCCACTCAATCCAGGCTTCGTCGGGCACTTGGGTAGATTTGGAAAATTTTAAATTTTCTAATTATTTGAAATAAATATACTTGATTTTGAGATTAGGAATTTTTCATTTTTCTTTTAAAAGATGTCATGTTTTGAGACATTCAAGATCTTTGAATTAATAAAATCTTTCTTTTGTTTTTTTGACCTTTATTTTTGTTTCTTTTAGCAAAATCACTTTTAATAATGTTGAATCTTAGACTGTGACACATAACGAGATAATGAAACATATTATAAGTGAATTAAAAGAAGTGGAATAAGATGGGGTACCCGAGGAATTAGTTAGTAAGGTAAAAAAATTTGAAGATAAGCCCAAGGCAAACCTAATAGAATTAGAAGTAGTAAACATAAGGGCTTTTGAGATAGTAAAATAAACTCGTGTTAGCAACCATTTACTTGCGGATGAGAAAGAGGAATATGTTTGGTTCTTAAAAAATACTCAGATGTCCTTGCTTGGTCTTATGCTACATGACAACACTAAGCACTTCAATAGCAACCCACTAGTTGACCACTAATCCATCTTGTACCCCTATCAACAAAAAACTTCAAAATACAAGCCGAATCTAAGTTTGAAAATCAAAGAGGAGATCTTAAAGCAAATTAAGGCAGGTCTCCTTCAAGTAATGAAGTATCTAACTTGGTTAGCCAACATTGTGCCTGTTTACAAAATAGATAGAAAAGCCTGAGTTTTTATGGATTAAAGAGATATCAACAAAAACAACCGTAAGGATGATTTTCCACTCCTAAATAGACAAACTTCAATCGATAATTATGCCAAGCATGAAACACAATCATTTGTGGATTGATTTGCAGGTTATCAGTAGACTGAGATGCATGAAGCTAATGCTGAGAAAAACATTTTCATCACCCTGTAGAGGATTTACTGCTACAAGTTTATTCTATTCGAGTTGAAAAATGCTAGATCTATATACATGATGGCTATAACAAACTATTCCATGACATGACCCATAGGGAAATCAAGGTTTACATGGATGATGTCATCATCAATTCCAAAAAAGGTATTAATCTATTGATAGATATTGAAAAGATCTTTAAGATATTGAGAAATTACAATCTAAAGTTAAATTTGGCAAAATGTATATTTAGGGTCCCCATGGAAAACTTGTTAGGCTTCATTGTTAGATGTAGCGGTATAAAACTTTATCCAGCCAAGATTAGAGCCACTTAGGACCTTCCACTGCCTAAGAAAAGAAATAGGTGATGAGCTTCTTGGGATGCCTTAACTATATCAGCCGTTCATAGCTTAGTCCACTGTTATTTGTGAGCCAACATTCAAGATATTGAAGAAAGATGCTGCTATAGACTGGACAACAATGTTCAATAGGCATTTGATAAAACTAAGGATTATTTGTTGAATCCTCCCATTCTGGTTCCTTTTGAACGTGGTAATCCATTTCCATTGTATTTATCTGTAATGGATAACTTTTTGGCTAAATTCTTTGGCAACATGTCAAAACAAAAAGGAAGGATCATGAAATCTACTACATGAGCAAAAATTTTACAATGTATGAGGTTCAATATTATTATTAGGGTGCACAGACTTTTCTTTCACCTAGGTAGCTCAGAAACTGAGGCATTTTCTCTCTACATACACTACTTACTTGATATTTGGAATGGATCTAGTAAATACATATTTCAGAACTCCATGCCTGCTAGGAAACTAGATAAATGGAAAATACTATTGAGCGAGTTTGACATAGCCTATGTCATACAATAAGATGTAAAAGAAAGCACTAGCAGATCATTTGGATGATAATCCCACGGATGAAGAGTATAAGCCATTAGAAACTTACTTTCCTGATGAAAAAGTGGCATTTATAGGGGAAGATATTTTTGAAGAAAATGATGGTTGGAGATTTTCTTTGATGGAACTGCAAATTTCAAAAGAGTAGGTATTGGCACCATTTTGGTCTCAGAGATGGTTAACATTATTCTGTGTCACCCAAGCTTATATTCCCTTGTACCAACAATATATTTGAATATGAAGCTTGCATTTTAGGACTTGATTTGGTAATTGGTATGAATGTCTAAGAAATATTGGTGATTGGAGATCTAAATTTTTTGAGTCATCAAGTACAAGCTGAGTGGTCCATTAAAAGTACAAAGATCCTACCGTACTCAAATTATGTACGAGAACTGTGCAAGAGTTTTTGCAAGATAGAGTTCAAGCATGTCCCAAGAATCCAAAATGAGTTTGTCGACACCTTTTCCACTTTGTGCTCTAGGATTCGGCATCTAGATAAGAATTATATTAATCCTATTCCCATCCACATATAGGATCATCCCACATATTATTTCCATGTTGAGGAGGAAATGGATGGAAAACCATGGTATATTGATATATATGGATATTTGAAAAATGAAGATTATCCAGAGAATGAGACATGTGTCAAAAATGCACCATTCATAGGTTAGCCAACCAATTATTTTTAAGTGGAAAAATCTTATATAGGACTCCTGATTTAGGGTTGTTGAGGTGCGTTGAAGCTAGAGAAACATCTAGGCTAATTGAAGAGTTATACGCCAGAATGTGTAGTTAGAACATGAATAGATTTCAGTTGGCAAAAATTATACTAAGACCGGGTTACTTTTTGCTAACTATAGAAATCGACTACATTCATTATGTATAAAATTGCCATCACAATCAAACTCATGATGATATAATTTGAGTTCCTCCTAACGTGATCCATGTTATTAGCTCACCTTGGCCCTTTTCCAGTTTGGGCATAAATGCCAGTGGTCCTATTGAACCGACCGTGTCTAATGGGCACAAATTTATTCTTGTTGAAATTGATTACTTCACTAAATAAGTTGAATCCATTTCTCATAATTTAGTCAGAAAGAAGGTCATGGATGATTCTGTTTGAAATCATATTATTTGATTATTTAAAGTCCTCATATCATTCATTGCTGATAATGGTTCCAACTTCAACAGTGATTTGATGAGAATATGTGAGAATGACCCTACCCCACCAGAGGCCTTGTCATAATGAGAATCCTAAGTCCGACTAGGATCGGAGACCACCCCCGTTGCCCAAACCAACCTCCAACTGTCTACCTTGAGTTGGCTAAATTTTGAGCACGTAACAAGATAGTGTAACAGCTCACATAAAGACTCTAGGATAGGATCACAACCATGACCAACCCAACGAGTCCAACCACCCCACACCAATAATGTAACCACACCAAACTAGTACTAAAACAAGGGCCATAAACTAGGTCATAAACAAAGATATTCCAAAACATAATATAGTTAATCCCAAAAAAAAATATGATGGAACAATGAGAAATTATATCTGATGATGTCAGTCCACAACCTTATTCCAATTCCAAGGCCGACACCAATAATGATCCTACCTATTCCAACCCATAGTAGTACCACAAAGCCTCTAACCAAAAGAGTAATAAAATTCAGTTGGGATAAGCCCCCAACCATGGCCCAAGATCCAAAATAAAATCAAGTGTCTAGAAATATCCATAACATGAACTGGAACCTTCCGAGAGGATGGAAGCTCACCACTTTAGTCCAAATGCTGATCCCCAAGTCAATCACTTTTTTAGGAGGAGTAGAACAGCTGGTTCCTTCATATCATGGGTATACAACCACTAGTAGACGGGTTAGCGGGTGAAAGCAAGCATAATCTCAAGATATGGATAAAATAATGCCATTTATAAAACCAAGTGAAACTATCCATATTCACACAACCATACATATATATATATATATATATATATATATATATATGTATAACTAAGCTTGGAAAGGGGACCGAGTTTAGTATGCCTTTAAAACCTTTACCTGGGTTGTGTAGCTTTGCTATCCTAACCCATGGGCTATATGGGTTCATCTCCCCCTACTGAAAGGTCCCCATTGCATGAAGCACACAACTAGGGAAAAACCTGGGATGAATAGTAAATCCCCCAAATATAAAGTGTGACATCATGCATACGACCACCAAGACCAATCTCACATCAGCAAATATGAGTTTCCAGTTTTGGTCCCCCTGGGAACTCCACCTTATATGGCTTTTCAACACAGCTCGACATTATTGCCCAATTAAAACCATTACTAAGAAACCTATAAATCTATTTACCATTCATTAATTAGGTCCATTTAGTGGTGGTATCGTCATACCGACCATACTTACAAGTACTATCCATAGCCAACATATATAGGTTTAAGTGGACTTCCAAGTGCCCTTCCATTTACCATATTAACCCACTTGGGGGATTCCATGTACCCCACAAGCATAACTATTTATACATTTTCCTCTCCAAGTCATTTAAACCATGAATAATTCCTTTACCAAGCTTTAAAACAAGCAAGAGCTCCATTAAAAGTACTCAATGCAATAAAAACATGATTATAGGCATTTTGTCAAACACATTAGGGGCATAGTATAACCAAAATAAATTCCAATTACCATTAAACCATTACCATGCAATCCAACTATCCAAAACCACTATTAATGCACATAAAGCATAGTTAAAACTATAAAAAACCATAACCAACCATTTTATATCAAAACACCAAAAATCATATTTGAAAACCAAAATCACACAATCATGAAGTCATGAAAAAATTCACAAAAACCATACTTCTAGTTATAATTAACAATAAGAGAAGAGAACATGTCTTAAACCATGATGATGACGGAAGGAAATCACCAAGACAATCCCCAAATCAATCCTCTAGTTGACACCCTAACTTTCCTTGCCCATAAGCTTTTGAGAGAATTATAAAGTGTTTTAGAAGAGTTTCTAAGTGTTAATGAATGGAATAATAGGGTATACAACCTTCCACGTAGGTTAAAAGTCATGGGAAATTATTAGTATAAGTGGGAAAATGTCCAAAATACCCTCACTTAAGTTGTACAAAACCCCATCATAGGGGTATAAATGACCCTCACGAGTCGTACCCACCAAATGAGTGGTACCCTTCACTCGTATCCTAAGACTCAACCCTTGGACCCAACACTATCCAGTATAAGATTCATCCAACCAAGTCGTATCCAAAACATATGATCCATACCCTTCATCTGTACCCCTGATAGATTAAACCTAAGAAAGATTTAGACACTGTCTACCATACGAGTCCTGGGTACGACTCGTAACCTGGCTTACGGATCATGGTGAGCCACTCATGCTCAAATCTAACCTAAGTAACCAAGTCTAAGATTAAGTTAAGGAACCAAAATATCTGTACCCACCAATACGACTCGTATCCCTAAGTCGTATCCATTTCAGTAACCAAAATCCATCCTACCAACCCACACTGGTTTACATATGACTGGACTATACCTTTCGTACCCTAACATATGACTAATACCCATGAGTCGTATTGGTCTAGATATCAAAATTCCAAGAAATTTTCTATGGTCTAGAAAGCATGGTGTTTCAAGAAATTCAAATCAAGCATCAAAATTCCACGATATATAGGCCACAAATGATGAAGTGGTAGAGGATTCAAGTAAGAACATCAAGAAGATACCCTAAAATATGATTGATAATCACAAACATTGGAATAAAAAGCTACTTTTTGACTACTAGGATATCACACTACAATTAGAACTTTTACATATGTAACATTCTATCTTTTTGTTTACAATAGTGAAGTAGTGATACCCATTGAGGTAGAAATACCATCTTTAAGAATCATCTAGGAAGAAGAATTGAGTGACATCAAATGTGTGCAAAGTTGATTCGACCAATTGTCCCTCATCTATGAAAGAAGAATAAATACAGTTTGTCACGGTCAACTCTACTAGAATAGAATAGAAAAGGCTTTCAAAAAGAAGGTTAAACAAAATCACTTTAAGTTTGGGCAGTTTCTGAAGTAGATTTTTCCATATTAACATGAAGCAAAGGGAAAAATCTCACTCAATTGGCAAGGTCCTTATGTGATTCATCGAGTCTTGATAGTAGGAGTGCTCATACTAGCATAAATAGATGGTGAAGTTTGGTCCAAGACTGTAAATTTAGATGTTGTTAAAAGATTATGTTTAAGCTTATTTCCATACCCTCTTACCTTGTAATTGTAACTATGTTTGACCAGATTCCCATTTAAGATGGATATGTAGGTGCTCTTATGGTGTTCGATCCTATCATAATAAAATTCTCTTATTTCCCTTATAAGTATAGAACTGAGGTAGAATGTTTAAGAGCATCTAAAATTTTTTATGAGAAATAACATTTGTGAGATAATCTAAAAAATTCTCAGCAAGTAACCTTTTGCAACCTTCCAAAGCAATCAAAATCTACACTGGGGAAAAAAATTTTGAGTGGTCCTAAAAAATTTCTAGAAAGAAGGATAAGTTCTTATAATGATGATGTACTATCAAGAAATATGTCACAGTCAATGATTCAACAATATCTCATTTTTTTTACAATAATATTTTTTCAGAATGAAAATATTTTCAAAGTATTATTTTAGAATTATTTTTATTTTCTACCCAAGTGAAAGTCCAAACAAAGCTTATTATCCATCTACAACATCAAACTAGAAGAAAAAATGCTAGTCGAGGTAGGGGCACAAATCAACCTCCCGTTTTTATAAAGTCATAATTTTTCTTTAAATGCAAAATTAATAGGAATAGATAAAGGGAAATAACTCTACAACAACATGAATGATTATTATCACAAATGGCCCCATTATGGCTTTGAAATGGGGAATAAGCTAAGCTACTCTATCTCTTTAATTTTGATAAATGGCAAATACGACACTGCATTAAATCGATAGGCCTGACAACTAAACCAACACTATATTGCATAGATAGAAGCAATAACTAATCTAAAAAGTACATTGCATTGACAGTCTTAATATCCAATCTGATAAGTACATTGAATCGACAAGCTTGGTAGCCAATTTAATAAGTACATTGTATTGACAGGTCCGATAGCAAATCAGATAAGTACATTGCATTGACACACCTGAAGGCCAATTTGATAATACATTGTATTGATAAGACCAATAGCCAATCTAATAGTATATTTCATTGATAGTCCCAATTGTTAATACGATAATCTATTACATTAATAGGCGTGACATCCAACTTGATAATATATTGCATTGATAGATCTGAAAGCCAGTCCGATAGTATATTAATTGATAAGATCGACAATAACCCAATAATATACTGTATTGATAGGCCCAATAGCCAACCAAATAATACATTATATTGACATTCTCTATATTAAACATTGCATCAGAATACTACTAACCAAGTTTAATGTCATATTATGTTACCCAATAAATATACACTTTCTTTAATCCTCATATAATTATCCTAAGGTGTCATAGCCCAAAGACGTTTATTTAATAGAATGCGAACACTATCTAGCCTCATATTTACTCTCTACTTATCATTCTATAAAGGCATCATCATTAGAAGGCATCATTTTCATGGCTGACAAACATCATTATATGGTCTTAGAATTTACTTTCTGCCTTTCATGACCCTCAGACGTCATAGCTTAAAGACAATATCCTCATCATTTTAAAGTAAATGCTCATGGTCTAAATAGGAAATTACAACATTTTTAGATACTTATAATAATTACTTTTCATTTATCTAATCTGCATGCTCTAACTATTTTATCTAGTCATGCTGAAAGTATGCATGTAGAGAAAGGAGCATATGTTACACATGGAACCAACTTCTGCTCCTATTTTTAATATTCAATTCTTATCTTTTTATCACTCCAATTCATCTTGAAATGCTTCACCTTTCATTTTCACACTATCATTATTCTGTTTCTTCAAATCCTACCCATCTCAATCTAATATTATTATTATTATTGTTAGTGTCATTGCTGTTATTATTCTTATTATTATTGTTGTTGTTGTTGTTGTTGCTGCGTTATTGTTGTTGTTGCTTTTGTTATTATTGCTAAAGTTGTTGTTGCTTTTATTGTTCTTCTTATTATTATTCTTTTTGTTATTTTTTTGTTGTTGTTATTGTTATTATTATTGTTGTTATTATTGTTATTGTTGTTGTTGATATTGTTGTCGTATTGCTGTTGTTGTCATTGTTGTTGTTGTTGTTGTTGCTTTTGTTATTGTTATTATTATTTTTGTTGTTGGTGTTGTTGTTGTGGGTGTTATTGATGTTATTGGTGTATAAAGTACAAAAGAAAGGTAGATAATAATATACAAAGCCAAGGAATAAATATGCAATATGAACAAATGAAAGAGGGATATACGGTAGTAACATCGGTTTGTATAGCTAGATATATAAGGTCAACTCAAAGCATAACCTAAATCATTATGTCTTCATTTTATGTCCTCATTTTATGTGCTTATTATAATTTTATCAGGATTTAATACTCTCATAATCATAGTTTCTAACCCACAAGGATAGACATGAAATAATCATGTATAATAATGCGATATATGATAAAAGAGAATAGAAACATACCTCAAATCTCAACACCGAATCAATGACCAATCTACCATAAGCTAGCCATAATAATGATCATAACAATGGTAATAAAAATATCAATAACATCGTGAGTAATTGGTTATTCTAGACAACCAAACACATAGCCGAGCCTATGCATACCCCCACCGCCCCAGACTCGAAAGATTCAATCAACATACAATAACATAAGGCATATTCATTACCCATATCCATCTAACTGTCCCATACTGGCTGATAGACATAGGCGTATACAGGTGATAGGTGATGTGCATGCAAGAATGAATGCAAGGTACACAATTGACATCACAATCTCATCATCGTGACCATCATCATCTTAATCAACCTCGTCCTTGCCAGGTATCAACATAACATCACAATATCCTCCAGACTTAAACCATGTATATATATATATCATCACAATAGTATCCTCCAGACTCGAACCGAATATATATATATATATATATCATAACAATAGTATCCTCTACGCTCGAATCGGGTATATATATTATCACAACAGTATCCTCCAGACTTGAACTAGGTATATATATCATTGTAATCATCAATATATATATATAGATATATAATAATGAATGGACTCAAGTCATGACTAAAAAGGTGTAAATTCGTAAGTTTGTTGCCTGGAATAATCTACTAGACTAAATCATTATAAAAGTGTAGAAATGATAGGAATATGTCACGACCGAAGTAAATAATAGTGTTAAGTCATGTACCAGAATCTGTCTCAGTCAAATCTTTAAAACAATATTTTTTATATCTTTTATACGTATAAATATTCCATTTAGTTAGATAATTATTATAGTAAAGAAATCCATTATTAAGGTAAAAATTGGGTTTTAACGCTTATTTTGTAAAATAATGATAAAGTCATATTTCATCTAGGATCACATCAATACCAATATAATAATCGTGAGTGTACTAAATCTATGCGTGGCACACCAGTATTCAGTCAATGAAATCATAGGCAACATAAACATATATGTATCCATATTCTACAACTGTATTCTTTACAAGGAAAAATACTTCTCGGATAGCCAACCAATATCATAACATGACCCTTGTCCAAATAATATATCTGCAATAATTGCGACATCATAATCAAGGCCTTAGGCCTATATACATATCCGAAACTCATATCGACAATTATATTTTTAAGCCGTTGCATATCTATAATCATCTCACATATAAGAGACAGTTCAAATATAAGAGTCATAGTATTAATAAGTATATCACCTCTATTAGACATCTCATATCTATTTGTCATACATCATAACCAAGAGGAAAATTATCTCTATAAGCCCAATAATCATAATTAAGAGGAAAATCATCTCTATAGACAAAAAATCATAACTAAGAGAAAAATGCATCTCTATGGGTCAAATATCATAATTAAGAGGAAAATGTATCTCTACGGGTCAAATATCATAACTAAGAGAAAAATGCCTCTCTATGGACCAAATATCATTACTAAGAGGAAAATGCATATCTATTGGTCAAATATCATAACTAAGAGGAAAATCCATATTTATGGGACAAATATCATAAGAAAAAAGTACAAGAAGTGACAAACTTAGACCATAATTAAGAAAAATAGCAACACTTTTACAAAATTATATTTTATAACATAAATAGCATTATTTTCGTGGAACACTGCACACAAGTTTGTTTCTTGGTAACTCCTCCTATTTTCACTCCAAAACTTTATCTCTTTCCTATCATTCTTTACCTTTTATTTATTTATTTATTTTTCAAATGGTGCATATTTAGTAGATTTTCATTTCAATTTTTTATCTTTTTATCATATTTTTCAAATATTATAGATAGAGATTGTGCTTCATAAAATAAGGTAGGTATAAATATACAGTTATTGCATATCATCTCTTCCACATATTCTATATATTTTATATTTTTTATTCTCATCATTTTTTTGTTATTTTCTGTTGTATGATTATGAAGGTCTGATGTAATGTGCAAGGTCGGAGCATCGTAATGATTCGAAATAGATGGCCAAAATTATGAAATAAAAAGAATTGGAAAAAACTCCATCTCAAAAATTTCCAAAAATACAAAGATCTGAGGAAAAAAAGAAATCAGAGAATTAAGCAAAATTTCAAGTCCTGATGTTGAATACGAACCTTTCCATACAAAAATATAAATACATACACATGCCCATATATGTATATATATATATATATATATATATATATATATATATATATATATATATATATATATATATATATATATATATATATATATATATATATGGGCATGTGCATGTATTTATATTTTTGTATGGCAAGGTTTATATTTTTTGTATTTTTAAGATATGTATTATGTATTTTGTTGATTACTATATGTATATGTATATAATTATTATTTTTATTGTTTAAGATATGCATTTTGTATTTTTTGTTAAATATGGGATAAATATGTATTTTGTAAATATATATGCAGATATATATGTATTTTTGTATGGTAATACAAATATTGGTCAGATATATATTCTGCAAATATATATGCAACAATATATATGTGTTTTTGTATTGTAATATACATATAGGTCAGATAATAATATATTTCTTAGTGTATTTGCAGGGATTGTGGATTGTATATGTTAACATATGTTCAGTGCCTTACTTATGGTGAAGTCATTCTTTCGGTTGACTTCAAGCCCGACTTGCTTCACACACGACATGTTTCAATTATGTGGGATTATGATTTGAAAAAATAAGAAGCTGATGCACAAAGTGATGACGAAACACCAATGAGGCCTTTTAGGAAAATCAGGAAGATAGACGTCACAGAAATTCTTGAAGTTTGATGATTATTTGTATTTTGTATTTGATAAAATTTAACTGTAGGTTGCCAGTGACGTAGTTGAATAGATATTAAGTTTCGTATCTTACGTTTAGATTGCATGTGAAAATTTATTTAGAATGTGCCTGTTATATTTTGAAGTTTGATACTAAATTAAAATGAAATTGAAGGTTTTCAATTTTAGTTTTATGTTTAACATTTCCTTTCTAATAGTTGTTTTTTTAATTACATATGTATTAATAGGTTATTAGACATTTGTATGTTCAAACCTTACATATAATTAACTTGGTTGAACAACTATATATTTGTAATTATAAGTATTTCAAAAAGAAATAGCAAATACATCTATGTAATTGTACATGTATTTGTACTTATTATGTAATTAATTAGTTATATATTAATAATTTTGGATAGATTTATATAGTTTTTATGTTTGTAATTATATGTATTTTGTGATTGTAAATCTACCCCCATATATGTATTTGTATTTTTATATGTATTTTTGTGATTGTATATGTAGCCAGATATGTTTTGATATTTATATGTATTTTTGTGATTCTAAATGCACTAGGATATGTATTTAAATGTGAATATGTGTCATTTGAAACTAAATGTATAACTGAAAAATGCTACTGTTTTACAGTATTTTTTCACATTCATTGAATACTTATAGAATCAATCACATTTATTTATTTATTTTTTTTAAAAAAGTTGTATTTATGAAAAATGTAATTGTAATGTATTGTAATACATGAAACGTAATTGTCAATGAAGAATTATTCAAATATTTTGCAAATGAGTTCAACTTTATGAAATGCGAGAATTTTTTGTGATTGAATATAACAACTTTATCATTTACGATATTTACTACATGAACGCCTATTGTGACCCTTAAACCCACAAGCACTACAAGAATTGCTGATTTTTTATGAACATATCCCTTCCAAATTTTTCACAATTTTTCTTTGGAGGTCTGCTAAGAGGCCTCTACCTCTTCTCCACAAACTCAGACTCAGCTCAAGGTAATAATTTTCCTTACTCTTATTCAGTTTCATTTTCATATTTTCATTATACTCTTGGTACCAAGTACCATTACATATTCAATCATGCATTAATGTGTCAGCTTAGTCATGTATTCATGCATCAGATATGCATGTTCAATATGATAAAACCAGCTTATCAGTCATGCCAGTCAAGAAATCGTTCTTGAGTTGTGCCTGTCCAGTATGTACTTTCTGTTATTATTTCTCTCAGTCTAATCAATCTCATTCGAGGACGAATGTTCCTAGGGGGGAGATGTTATAATACCCCAAAAAATGAAAATCAATATTAGCGACATATTTTAAGCTTATGCATAGTAAATCATAGTTCTTTGATGTCAATTAAGGCCTCAAATACGTCCTAGCTATTAGGCGAATCAAAACATTCCTTACCGATTGAATTCTTGTGAAGGATATTCACATAGTCAAATTCAAAAAGAGCATATCTCTCGTTATACTATTAATTTTTTATCTCATGACCAACCAACAGATAGATAATTGAATTAACTTTCTAATGATACAGATTTTGCCCAAATCCGATATCGGAGAAAAATGTTATACCCATTTTACTCCGGCATGTTAGCCTAGCAACTAATTAATGACATGAGCTGATGGCTTATCACATATCAGACGACTTATTAGCTAATTTCGTGAGCCTTAGGCAGAAAGTCATAGATTCCAGGATCAAGTAAAAATATGAGCTGATGGCTTATCACATATGTGACGACATCAACCCAATGTCGTCAATCGTAGAATTCAGCATTTTCCAAATACTTTTGGAGGGGAATTTTGGTATTTTTTTCTTCACCCCAAAGCTCCATAAACACTGAATTAAGCCTCCATTTCACCAAAATACATTATTTTCTCTCAAATTCTCTCAAGAACAAGAAGAGGGGTTTCCAATTCAAGATCCAAATCTCAAGGATTCTTCCATCAATCTTTCCAAATCAAGTATCAAGGTATTTCATGTATTGATTCATGGGTGTCTTTCACCCATGAAGCTCAAGAATATCTTTTGGAAATCTAAGATTTATGTAATAATGAATGTTCATGATTTAAATTAAATTGAAGTTCATGTTCATGTTGTTGTAGGGTTTTGATTCATGTTTTAAATTACATATTCCAATGATTGACCCTAGTATATGAAGATTTGCATAATAATCATGATATACCCCCGTCAATTTACAAGTTGATTGATGTATCCATGATTATTAGATGTGTTGATGATGGTATAACCAAAGCATGCTTCCCATGTGTTTGAATAAATGCCTATGTGAAGGAAAAGAACCATACTAGTATAATAATATGAAATCTCAATTCATGTACAAGTTTATGCACGTCAAGTATTTAATGAAATGTCTTAGTCAATGAAGTATGGATAAATGTGTAGCAATTGTTGTTCTTTAGACTTTATACTTCATGAAATCTTCAACTATTTTTTATTATGGATTATGATATTGGTCGTGTATTTAAGAAGGTCATGCTTTGTCAGTTTCTTCCCATCGAGTCTAGGGGGTACTTGTACCCAAAAAATATAGTTTTGTTCCTAGAGTTAGTGAAATGTTTTCACGGTATCCTTATTCAAGCCATGATCCATAGAACTCAGTCAGTCATGTTACTCAGGAAAGCTCCGTAATACAGTAATCTCAGTACTATTCCGTCAATCAATGGAAACTCAGTTAATTCAGTCTAGTTCAGTTTAGTAATCCATGTTCAGTGTCTATTTAGATGGGAGTAGGAATTAGCACCGAGTGAACCCAAGAATGGAAAGATACATTGTTAGATGAAGGTCTAATTCTTAGAAGTCATCCTTGCATTTCAGAACAATGTAGCCAGCATAGGTTGAGACATCAACACTGTCAGATGAGGGTTGTTGAGGTAGATAAATACTGTCAGATGAGAGTCCCACCATTCTCTTTTGGGGACACTGTCAGATGAGGGTCACCCACAACTTGTCCTTACCAGTGGCGCGGTATTGACACCTTTCTAGTGGGGGTTACAGATTGGACCCCAACACAGCTATATTGTGTTATATGGGGATTGTCAGTTAGATGACTACTTCCCATAGTTTCAGTTACAGATCAGGAGTGTCAGATACAGTCATTCAATCTCAGTACTAGAACTCACATAGTTCTACAAAATTTAGGACTTTCAAATGCATTCACCTCAGAGTAGAACAAAACTTAGCTAGTTCTATCAGAAACTAGACTGTTAGATACAATCGTTCAGTATTAGCTATTTCAGTTATACGGTTATAAGTATCTCCTGTTATCAGTACTAAGATTTAGTAATCATGCTATGATGAACACAGTTACAGTTATTATGTATTCACGTATGTATTCTCACGTTTATGTTATTCAGTTAATTAGTATAGTTCATACATGTGAACCCTTTGTATTTAGCCTACCTCACATGCATACCAGTACATTCAATCGTACTGATGCATTTACGCTTTGTTGTTTTATACCATAAGTTTAGAAGAACGAGCTCCAGAGCATCAGTAGCATTCCATTACTTAGTAGTCAGAGTCAGTAGTGAGTCCTCATCCTTCGAGAACATGAGCATTATCTTATCATTTTAGTACTTAGTTTATTTCAGTAGTTAGAGTTAGTTGGGGATATGTCCCATCAACTTCTTATTCAAGCTGTTAGAGGCTTTTCAGACTATCATGTTTAGTCAGTTTATTAGTTTGTTTTGGGTATTTCATACCCCACTCAGATGTTGTATTTTATTAGATGTTGTGTCTCAGTTTTGAACTTTACGACATTATAGACTTTATTTTAGAATTTACATAGTATATTATATAGTATTCAGGTACAGATATCAGTCATGGGTTATCTTGTGGTCCTTTAGGGTCATGAGCACCGTGTAGCATTCTGGGTACCAGATTTGAGGTGTTACATGGTTATGGAGGATTTGTTGACTTGAACACTTGAAGATGCATAGTAGGGAGTAGGAGTAGAAGGTCGAGAATTCCTTCTACTTTCAACTGAATCAAGTCTCCCACTAATAGTGGTCACCTCACCCTTCAAGGAACCAAGCTCACCCTTCTAAGAACTAATCACACCTTGCACATTGTCCAAACCATCCTTCAATTCACGAGATACAGAATCAAACCGAGCCATCAAGGCTTAGAAAACATCATTACCCAAGGGTTGTGATGTGGTACCCTCGGATTCCATCTCAATTGTACCTAACAAAAACAAAAAAAAATAGCAAAGAGGAAAACGTACCAAACAAACAAATATGTTAGTTCAAAATCCTCACCACACTCACACTCGGATCTCACCTTACACTTAATCTCACAAGTGTTGAAAACTTTGAAATACTTGGGAAGTGATGTGAGTGGTGAATATGCCTTGGGCTGGAATCGATTTTTGTTTGATAAGACTTAAATAAAATGATGCATGGATTTGAACCAACAAACTACTACGAATTAAAACTGAGAAAAGGCACACAAAAATCGAAGACACGAAATTAATGAACTCTAGACTAATTACCAACCTAGTAGGTACTATCTAGTTTGTTAATTAGTGATAGAATTTAACATACAAGAAACTATAATAAAAAATTAGAAACTAAGAAATCTACTTAGGAACTCAATTTGGGCGGAATTACACTTGATGACATGGCAATCTTTGATTGGACGTGGTTTTCAAAATTTTCAATCCCAAATTTTCTTCAAGTGTCGGGCTACACCTAAGGAAAGAAGAGAAAAATGCTTTGGGAGTGAAAAAAACAAGTTTGGAGCTTTTTTGAAGCTCCAATTTGAATTCAAAAGATTGGTCCCCCCTTTGAACTTGGATTGTACTTGATTTATGCTTGGTTGTCTCCTTTGTTTTCTTCCTTCTTTTGAATGACAATGAATATGCTAAGGAATATTATTCCACAAACAACAAGTACACTCTCTTTCCTCTCCTTTTTTGGATCTAACACCTTCCTTGAACATTCTTCTTCAACAAGATTGGATGAACATAGAAGAACTAGATGAATATTCAAGGGTTAACCAACATTTGACCTTCACTCAAATGAACCCTAACCTTTAATTTTTTTTATAGATCTAGGTTACTTGAGCCAAGATGAACTCAAATATCACAAAATAAGAAATAACCAATGTCCAACACTACAACACCACACGGATCTATCACCTTTAAAGCTTCAAGATGCCATATCCATGGTGCATCTAGCTCAAAATTGCCCAAATCTTGTTCCAAGAGTAGATCTAGACTCCTTAGGTGCTAGAGAAAAAGGATATAGCACTTGAAACCAATAAAACACTATAAAATTCAGTAGATCTAACTTTTAAAACACGGATCTTCTATAAACAACAAGACGACGCCCTTTTTTTAAGAGTTTCAAATTTTTTGACTCTTTTTTGTGAGATTTTCTTAATACGGACACTAAAATCAAGGATTAGAGTTATGAAAAAACCATAAGAAAGGCTCTTGATACAAAATGATAGCCTAAAGACTATAAAAATCGAAAATGGACACTAAGATAACAAAAAATCAGCAACCAAACAAAAGGGAAAACAACACACTTAGAAGAAAAGAGATGAAGAGATTCATAAGGTAAATTTAGTAGAGAGACCCTCACTTTCACCAATGATTAGCACTAGAAGGTGTATCAAACCTTCAAACAAACCTCACCAATGTAAGAGCAAACCTCACTCTAAGTTTAACCAAAGGAATTCACACTCCCTCATTTCCACCTTTCTTGCCAAATGTTCAATACAAGTGAAATACCTTCCAATTGCATTTAACACTCCAAATTTTGGATTCTATGCTTAAACTAGAAGACTAAGTTACAAGCTAAAGATTATTCTTTCAATATTCCACCAAGCTAATGAGGATAGAAGCTAAAATGTCTGTTTATATTATTACATAACAAAAGACTAGAATGCCCTTAATGAGATCTTAAAGGAGGCACCTCTTGAGTGTTAAATTGGAGTGTGCAAACTCCATCTTTCCCTTCAATAGAAGAACCTCTTGATTTCATAATTTATCGTCTTTTTCTTCTCTTAAACAAGGCTTTAAAATGCTCCAGCCACGAGCCAATTCCAAAACATTGTCCTTCGAGAAGTCCTTGCAATCCATAAGCACTTTAGGCTTGTATCAACGTATACCCAACAAGTGTTCCATTATTAAGTTTTCTTTCGGGAATTCCATGTACCACATAAGTGTTCATTATCATGGATACATGGGGGATTCCATTGTACCCCACAAGTAAGTTTAATCAACCATAACCATGACCGCCAAACCATTCCAAACCATTTATACCTTTTAGGGTTCTATTACCAAACCATATCATGCAATAGTTCTATTTAAAGTCCCATAATATAGTAAAAGCATTATCATAGGAACTTTATCAAACATGTTGGGGGCATACTAATTCCAAAACAAAATCCAATTACCAATAAAGCATTCCCATTAAACCAATTATCCAAACCACCACTAAGCATGTAAAAATATAATTAAAACAAGGGAAAACCATAACCAAGAATTTAATACCAAAACCCTAACATATATTTGAAAACCCCAAATCTATACAATGATCATGCCATGAAATCATTGTATAAAACATGACTTTAGTTGGAACTAAGAATTAGGGAGGAGAAAATTCCTTAGATTACGAAGATGATCAAGAGAAATCACCCATATAATCTCCAAATTTATCCTCTAGATGAAGCCCTATCGTTTCTTTACCCAAGAGCCTTAGAAAGCATTCGAGAGAGTTTCTAGGTGTTTATAATTAGAATAACAGGGTAAATAATGTCTTAATAGAGTTATGAGTTGTGCGGTCTTAAGTCGTTAAGTTGGGAAATTTCCGAATTACCCCCACTTAAACTGCATAAAAATCCCCACAGTACGACCATCCCATACAAGTCAAATCCACCAATATGAGTGGTACCCACTACTCATACCTTAGGCCTTTCCCTTAGACCCAACACCATCCATAATATCACTTACCCAATGTAATTTGTACACAACCATATTATCAGTGCCCTTAAACCATATTCCTAGAAAAAACCCAAACAATATTACTCGTATCCAACTATTCAACTCGTATCCTCTAAGTTATACACATTTCAGAAATCAATCCAACCCTCTAACAAATATTGGTTACCATACGACAAGGAGCATACCAACCATACCTCATAATACGACTAGTACCTATAAGTCGTATGTTTTCCTGAAATAAGAAATCCCAGAAATTTTCAAAGGGTCCAATCCCAGGGTGTTTCAATCCCGTGCTATTTGCCTCTAAGAAATTAAAATAAAAGCCAAACTACCTATGTTTACTACCTTCTAGCTCAAGGCACCTACTACCATAATCTCCTTTCCCGAATGGCATAGATTAGAGATGTCATAATCCTTAATAAAATCCATCCATATAGGCTACCTAGAATAAAGCTCTTTTTAGGTTATAAGATACTGAAGACTACAATGATTAATGTAAATATCATAATTCACGCCATAAAGATAATGCCTCTAAATTATTAGGCATGAAAACTACCACCGACAATGATAAGTGGGGTAGTGTCAATCATTTACCTTCAGCTGCCTCAAAATGTAAGTAAAAACTTAGCCCTACTTCATCACAATACAACCCATACCAATACCATAAGCATCATAATATATGATGAATCCCTCGCCCATAATACGAAGAGCTAAAATATAAGTTGAAGAAATCCTTGAACCTAAGAAAGATTGTATCACACACCTAGAACCATTAGAAAGAAACCTCCTTTTTTAGTTAATCTTGTCATTGACGCTGCAATAGTAGCGAAACCCTCAATGAAATGCCTATAGTAAAAAATCCAACTATTGAATCTAAAAACCTTAGATATAGATGTAACCCTAGCCCAATCATGAATAGCCTCAATATTTGATAGGTCCACCACAATCTCATTCGTAGACACCACATGTCCAAGCAATGCCACCGACTTATGCCAGATCCAAACATTGAGAATTTAGCTAAAGGTCTATGATCACTCAACGTCTATAGTAAAATCCTTAAATGTTGTATATGGTCCTCTCTACTTCTCGATTATACAAGAATATCATTGATTAAGACAAACACAAAGGAATAAAAATATGGCACGAATAAGTGGTTCAACAAATCCATGAATGCAGTTAGGGTTGGTACACCCAAAAGACATCATCAGTAACTTATAATGGCCATAACAAGTCCTAAAGGTTGTCATTATGATATCCCCATCCTAAATCCTCAACTGATGGTAACTAGACGTTAAGTTAATCTTTGAGGATACTATTTCTCCCTAAAGATGGTTAGATAAATTATCAATATGAGGCACATGATATTATTCACCATTACCTTATAGTTGCATGTAATAAATAAAAATACAAATAACTATTCTTTTTCTCTACAATAAAGAGAAGAGCACCCTAAGGTGAGATATTCAACCTAATAAAATCCTTACCTAGAAGGTTATGTAGTTGAGAATTCAATTCCATAAGCTTGGTAGGAACCATATGGTAAGGTTTCAGAGAAATAGGGTCGGTGTGCATGAAGATCAATAATAAACTTAGTATCAACCTTTGGAGGAAGACTATATTGAATACCAAGGAAAATATCAGGAAACTGATGACCTATAAAAATAGTGTCAAGTGACAAACTCTTTATACTAATATCATGAATATAAGCAAGGTAAGTCTCACAAGCCCTCGATATAAGTCTCCTAGCCTAAATATAACAAATAATCCCCATCGTCTTGTAGCTAAAAGATCCCTTCTATACCAATGGTGTATATCAAGCATGACTAAAGTATTAATCTTGGAAAAATAATCCAAGACTGCATAATATGGGATAACTAGTCCTTGAATAGAATCACATTAAAATCCATAATATATAATCTAATAAGATCAGAATATTTATCAAAATCTCAAAAAATCATCATATATGATCTATAAAGTTGATCCACTATTAAAGAATCACTCACGAGTAAAGAAACACAAAATAGTATTGATAAAGAATCTAAAAATAGCTCTAGCTGTGGGGCATAATAAAAAGAGGTAAAACCCCAAATCTGGTACCCAGAATGTTACACGGTGCTCATGATCCCAAAGGACCACAAGCTAACCCATGAATGATATCTGTAAGTGAGTACTAAATAATATACTATAAATATACAAAATATAAACTGTAAGGCTATAAGGTTCAAAACTGAACTAATACTGAATATAGAACAATATCTAAAATGGGGTATAAAAATACCCACAAAATAGAAATACACTATCTGAAAATATTTTGTAGTCTGAAAGCCTCTAAACTATCTGAAAACTGTGGAGTTAATGGGACATGTTCCTAACTAACTCTGACTACTAAAATAACAAAGTGCTGAAACAATAAAATAACAAAAATATCATCCTCAAAGGATGAGGACTCACTGTTGACTGACTGCTGATATCTGGAATCTACTGATGCTCTGGAACTTGTGTCTCTGAACCTATGGTATAAGACACCATAGCGCAATGCATCAGTACTTTGAATGTACTGGTATGCATGTGAGGTAGGTTATATAAAAAAGGGTTCATATGCATGGAAAACACTAACTGACTGAATAACATAAACGTGAGAATACATGCATAAATAAGAGACTATAACTGAATTCGTGATAACACTGAATCATAAATTCTGATAGCATGGATTTACTAATATCTGAATACTGATACTAGGATATTGAATACCTGAGTCTATAGAGTACTGAGGAACTGATGTTATATTATTACTAAAGCAAAGACTATTTCTGACAGTTCTGATTATGAAGAACTGGTCTGATTGTCTGTATCTGAAAGTCCAAAAACTAAATACTAATAACATAGGATACTGATAGTTGTATAACTGAAATAATTTATACTAAGTGACTATATCTGATAGTCTAGGTTTTGATCGAACTAGCTGAGTTTTGTATTGTTCTAAGTTTACCGCATTTGACAATCCTGAATTCTGAAGAACTATCTGAGTTCTATTACAGAGATTGAATTACACTATCTGACAATCCTAATTCTATAACTAAAAATATGGGACGTAGTTATCTAACCGATATTCCCCTAATATGCCATTATAGCTGAGTTGGGGTTCAATCTGTAAACCCAATTGGAAGGGTGTCAATACCGCACCACTAGTAAGAACAAGATGTGGGTGATCCTCATCTAATAGTGTCCTCTAAAAGAGAATTTTGGGACCCTCATCTTATAGTATTTATCCACCTCATCAACCCTTATGTGACATTATTGATGTCTCAAGCTATACTGGCTATATAGTTCTAGAATGCAAGGATGACTTCTAAGTATGACACCCTAATCTGATAGTGTGTGTTCCCATCCTTGGGTTCACTTGGTTCTAATTTCTACTCCCATCTAAATAGATACTAATCATAGATTATTGAACCAAACTGCACTGAATTGACTGAGTATCATTGACTGAAGGAATAGTATCGAGACATAATGACTGATTAAGATCACTAAGATTTCTGATAATTACTAAGATAACTGAATGAGACTGGACTAATACTGAGTTTACTGAGTTTTTCAGAGTCATATGACTGAGTGAATTCTACTGATCATGGCATGACTGAGAGTATCGTGAAAACATAACACTTGCTCTAGGCACATAGCTAAATTATCAGGTACAAGTACACACAGGACTTAGTAGCATGAAACTGACAAGACTTGACACTTTTTGAACTATGACCCATATCAATAATTCATAATACAATAAGTTAGGGATTTCATGAAGCACATGGTTATCATAATGTTGAACGTGGATGGAATTGCATAGAGACATATCATACTTTTATCAACCTAATATCATGGATATTCCCTCAACCATTCATAATGCACACAATATCATTGAAATCATTCTTAGTCATATGGTCAAGCATGCATTTATCACTTGGGTCACAATTAAGCTATAGTGCATAGTTTCTACTCTCTTAAGTATTTCATCAAATACCTAGGATGCATGACATAGGGAATAGGAATGACCATCAAATTAACACAACAAAACTCCATATAGCAACTCAATTTCACATATTTCAGGCCACATACTAGCATAGGTTCATGAACAACACATAAGGATTTCAACTTGGCAACCTACAACCATAATCACATGAACATAATCAACCCACAATAAAATATTCACAATACAAGATTTAAAACTTGATTCTTGGGCTTCATGGATGAAAGCAACCCATGAATTAACACTATGCATACCTTAGTTCTAGATTCTATGAAGATTGACGGAGAGATTCTTGAATATGAATCCTCAATTAAAAACCCTAGCCTGTTGTGAGAGAAACCCTATATTTTGGACAATTTTTAACCCATAGATGCGTAATTCATTTCTGAGAAAATTTACTAATTTTGGTAGGCTACCACGACGCGGCGCTATTGCGACGTGTCACTGGAAATTGCCAACTGGGAACTAGGCTGATGGAGCAACATGGTGAAATTTCGTTGCAATACTGGATGGGACCAAGAATTTCACCACAACACGGTGGTATCGCGCTGAGACACTAGAAAAAGGATGATTTTAAATTTGAGCCCTGGCGCGATGTCCCTTAATTGTGGAGGCTTAATGGATTTTGACGATTGCCATTTTGATCTGCTTCGTGATACGCTGATGGCTCAGGTGGCACAGTGTCTTACTAAAGTAGCTCTAAATATTCTCTCGGGTGTTAGATTTGGACAAATTTGGTATCGATGGAAAGCTTATTCAATTTCCCACATGATAAAAAGTGAAAATCTTGAAAATACCACATTTATAAAAGTCGACTCATCTTTAAAACAAGTCATTTGGGATGATTTTAAGCTAGGTAGAAGTACGGGGTATTACAATATCTCCCCCTTGAGAACATTCGTCCACAAATAAACCTGATTTAGATGGGAGAAATGATAAGTTGAAGTATATACTGAACATGAACGGCTGAAACATGACTACCTGACTAACATTACTGAGATTTATACTGAGCATGCATATTTGATGCAAGATTTTAAGATTGAGCTGATGCATGAATGTATGATTGAGAGTAATAATAAGCTGATAATGCATATTTAATGCGTGAATATATGAATGAACTGACTCATGAACATGCAACTGAACATGTAAGGGTAAAGATACCTAGTTTGAAATGAAAATTGAGCATGGAACCGAATACCACATTTGTAACTGAAATCTAAACATGAAACTAGATAAGCTTAAGAAAAGCTATTACCTTGGGCTAAACCTGAGCTTAATTATTAAATATGCATGAGCGGAAACAAGAGAACATAATTGGGTTTGGAATGTGATATATGATCTGAATATCGTGATCTGAACTAAATACCTTGAATATATGGCATACGACTGAGATTGGATCTAGAGGGTCAAACTATAGGTACTCACTACTCCAAACTGGATTCTTTATGAGAAGAGAGAATGGGATGTTCTTTTCATGAATGTGTAGGGGTTCATAGTGTATCTCCCTATTTGTACACTATGTCCCTCGAAGAATACTGACTTGACTGAGTCACTGAGAAAACTGAAGTGATGTATAAGGCATCTATGAGATGAGTCTTAACTGAATATCTGGTATCTAAAACTAAAGCATGATATATGTATCAAGTTGAACACACAACTACCTAGTTGTTCCATCTTAGAATGATCTCATTCATGAGATTCCAAACAGTGTGGTTAGATGGAAGGATGGGGAAACCACACCATATGAACTTGTCCATTCAGACTGCTAAACTAAAGTACTAGCTTTGCGGACTAACTCATGTGGAAAAACTTATACTCGATCGGAGCATTTCTATGTCACTTTTTCTATAGAGTTCTAATGACTGTAGAGAGAAAGCAAATCTTGGCCTGGTCTGAGTAGGACATATGAATGGGAGATCGCTACATGGCTGGATTCTTATATTAGGAGGCAAGGCCTATAAAACATCATCTAAGATAAAGTGACCAAACCTTATGCACTGCAACTGAAACTGCTGAAAAGGTTTAAATGGTGTTCAGCATGAATGCGTAAATATACTAACTGATCTAATTAATTGAATGACTTATAGCAAAATACTGGGTCTACAAGATGTAACTATATTTTTCCTTGAATAACTGGATTACAACTGCAGAGCGTTATGCATAGGAGATAAGGATTTACTGAGTGACATGAGATACTGAGCATGAACTGAGGGTAATTGTATTATTTGAGAATGAAATACTAAAAGTAAAACACGATTCTGGAATGGTCTTGTAAACTAAGGTACTGGAAGGCTGACAACTAAATGACTGATAACTATATGTTATGGATGATTAAAATCGAAACTGAACTGAGTTACCGACCTGATTACTGAACTAGGACTGGGACTGCGATTATAGATAAGATGGTAATTGAGACGGTAACCGTAACTAAGACTATAGCTGAGACTGAATACTGGGTTCCGATAACTAAGGTTTATACTGATACTGAATTACTAAATTCTATGAGTGAACACTGATTACAAAGTTTTGAACACTGAAACTGTAACTAATATGGTAACTAAGTTATTGGATAGCTACACTGTGATGACTGACATAAGTCGAGGATCTGAATGTATACTCTTACTCATACTTTGTACTTTCCCTACTTCTAATTACAACCTCTTGCTAGCCCTTTACTGGCACACAATATGAAATTCAAGCCTATCTTTAGCATTACACCCTCGTATAAAATAAGCATGCAACAAGCTTCCCTTAATCATGAAATATTTACTCTCTCTCATCTAAGCGACTGGTCATCACCATACTATTTTCACTAGGAGATCTTTCTGAAGGATTAAATCAGAAGGACCTAAAACATGAATAGACACTGACTAAACTTGACACTTGACTGAAGAATAAAGAATAGAATATAAACATCATAGATTTACCAAAAGGCCTGAACTGAGGAGATATATGACATAGTCTGAGCTTAGCCAATCACTAGGAGTAGAACATAAGTCATGTGGGCTGAACATACCATATAACATGGAATGAGTGCATGAGTCGTGAGTTGCAAGACCTGAGTTTAGAGTTTTCTCTATTCCTGGGACATGATTTGCATTACTGAGGGGAGTAGAATTGAACTCCTTATGCTGGGAACTGGAATTGTACATGATTCTATGGAAAGTGTATGAATATAATCTGTGTTCGTGGAACTTAGATGTTAATCATGCATACGCTTCATGCAGACTAAAGTATAAAACTCTGTACTGAGATAAGGATGGGTCGGGGAATTGTCTTCCCCTTACTGCTCTTTTATACGTACTGGCACTACTACTAGATATGAGAGCGTACTTGGTCACTTAATCTATTAACTCCACCTTGCCTTTATGCCATCATCATAAGTCTGCGAGGACTTTACTAAACTCTGAACTAAACTGCAATCATCGTCACCAGCTAATACTCTGTTCGACATATGCTTACCTTACTAAACACATTATCCACTTCTGTTTCTTCATATAATACTAATATTGTATCACCTAATTCACATCCACGCCTTCATACTTAATTTTAGATCAATAATCTTAAATTTTTGCTTTCACTATTCAAGCCTACCGGTCTACTTTGGTACAACTATCCCCATAAATATATTATCTGCTCAATTTAGATAACGTTAGCCCAAATCTACTACTGCTAAACTCCTGGGTTCATGCCTCTAACTCTAGGTCATATACTATGATTTGATTTTAAGAAGGGATCTGATGACATATGAGTTCTCATGATCATGAATAAGAGTAGTACAACTTTGAAACATAATAGAATTGATGGGATCTTTTGAGCTTATAGGCAATCCCATATTAACTATCTATAGGGACTGTCTTAGAAAGCCCTATCTGTAGGACTTTGAGCTTTTAATGTACTGGTATTTATGTGAGGTAGGTTGAATTCAAAAGGTTTCATATGCATGGATAATACTAACTGACTGAATAACATAAATGCGAGAATATATGCATAAGTAAGAGACTATAATTGAATTCATGATAACACTGACTCATGAATTCTGATAACATGGATTTACTGATAACTGAATGATAATACTGAGATACAAAATACCTGAGTCTATAGAGTACTGAGGAACTAATTTTCTATTATTAATAAATGAAAGACTATTTTTGACAGTTCTGATTATGAAGAACTAGCTTGATTGACTGTGTCTGACTGTCCTGAAACAAAATACTGATAACATGAGATACTGATAATTGTATAACTGAAATAACTGATATTGAGCAACTGTATCTGACAGTCTAGGTTTTGATGAAACTTGTTGATTTTCATACTGTTCAGAGTTGACTCTATCTGATAATCTAAAAATCTAAAGAACTATCTGAGTTCTATTATAGAGATAGAATAACTGTATCTGATAGTCCTAATTCTATCACTGAAATTATGGTAATTAGTTATCTAACCGACATGCCTCTAATATTCTATTATGGTTGTGTTGGGGTCCAATTTTTAACCCAAATTAAAAGGGTGTCAATACCGTACCACTGGTAAGGATAAGCTGTTGGTGACCCTCATCTGATAATGTCCCCTAAAAGAGAATGGTACGACCCTCATCTAATAGTACTTATAAACCCTCATTTGACATTGTTTATTTCTCAACCTATACTGGCTACATAGTTCTGGAATGCAAGGATGACTTCTAAGAATCAAACCCTCATCTAACGGTGTGTGTTCCCATCCTTGGGTTCACTTGGTGCTAATTCCTGCTCCCATCTGAATTGACACTAATAATGTATTATTGAACTGAAATGGACTAAATTAAATGAGTTCTGTTGACTGACAAAATAGTACTAAGACATGATAACTAACTGAGATCACTGAGATTTCTAAGAATTACTAAGATTACTGAATGAGACTGGACTGATACTAAGATTACTAAATTTTCCTGAGTCACATGACTAACTAAATTCTACTAATTATGGCTTGACCTAGAGTATCGTGAAAATATGACACTTTCTCTAGACACACAACAAAATGGTCGGGTATAAGTACCCACAAGACTCGATAGCATGAAACTGACAAGACTTGACACTTCTTGAACACATGACTAATATCAAGTTAGGGATTTCATGAAGAACATGGTTATCATAATGTTGTACGTCGATGGAATTGTTTATAGACAGGTCATACTTTAACCAACATAATTTCATGTACATTCCCTCAACCATTCATAATGAGCATAATATCATGGAAGTTATTCTTGGTCATAGGGTCAAGCATGCATTTATCACTTGGGTCACAATTAAGCTATAGTGTATAGTTTCTACTCTCTTAAGCATTTTATCAAACACCTAGGATGCATGACTTAGGGCATAGGCATGACTATCAAATTAACACAACAAAACTCCATATATCAACTTAATTTCACATGTTTCAGACTAGATACTAGCATAGGTTCATGAACAACATATAAGGATTACAACTTGAGAACCATACAACCATAGTCACATGAACATAATCAACCCACAACAAAATATTCACAATACAAGATTTAAAACTTGATTCTTGGGCTTTATGGATGAAAGAAATCCATGAATGAACACTGTGTATACCTTAGTTCTTCATTTTATAAAGATTGCCGGCGAGATTCCTGAATTTGAATCTTGAATATGAATCTCTAATTGAAAACCCTAGCTTTTACTTGAGAGAAACTAGAGAGAAACCCCATATTTTGGATAAAATATGATTGAATCACATGTTATTAGGTTTATACAGGGTTGAGAAATTAACCTTTCTTAACATTTGGATGCATATTTTATTTCTGAGAGAATTTCCCGATTTGGCAAGCTGGTGCGATGCGGCGCTATTGTGCCGTGTCATTGGAAATTGGTAACTGGGAACTGGGATAATGGCGTAAAGTAGTGAAATTGCATTGCAATACTAGATGGCACCTGGAATTTCACCGTGATATGGTGGTATCACGCTGAGACACTAGGAAAAGGATGATTTTAAATTTTATCACTGGCGCGATGCACCATAATTGTGGAGGCTTACTAGATTTTGACGATTACCATTTTGATCTGCTCTGCGATGCACTGATGTCTCAGGTCGCATACTGTTTTACTAAAATGGCTCTAACTCTTTTCCTGGGTGTCGGATTTGGGCGAATGTGGTATGATGAAAAGCTTATTCAATTTCCCACATGATAGAAAGTGAAAATCATAAAAATACCACAGATATAAAAGTGGATTCATCTTTGAAATAAGTCTTTAACATTTCTAGGATGATTTTAAGCTAGGTAGAAGTACGGGGTATTACAAAGACACATAAGAATAATAGATCTTAGATTAAATAAAGCACAAGTTGGCTAAGGGAACACTGACATTGTAGCTATACTAATAGTAAATAAAGACCTTGTCTTTGGTTTACCAAGTACACTATATAAATAACCTAGCTTGCCATATAGCTATGCTCTTACCTTATTACTTCTCCTATATGCCTAAGGACCTCCATGAGCTCCTTAGGGACCACCCCAAGGACTATGCATACCACCACTAGATGAGGGCAGCACTACCTTGATAGGCTGAACACATGGTGTTGCAGCTATAACTTCTCCATAATGGGGACACTCTTTAGAAAATGGTTGATGGCCATATAATCACAACACATCCCAGGTGTTGTACTATAACAAGATGATCAAGATAACCTAAAATAATAACCTTGTCTTAAAAACCAGAAGATAAACATTGTAAAGGTTAGACACTACTCTGGCAAGGATGATCACTATGGCTAAACTAACCTCTATCAGTAATCCAAAGGGTGACATAAAGGACTTAGTAAACTAACACTGATGCAAATATGGATGACATAAAGGGTACCAACACGTATCGTATGTTGGACTATGAGAAATCCCAGATTTTTAAGCTCACTGCCTTCCTTACGAAGTTCCTTATGAGTTGCACAATCCTCATATGAGTTGTTTAGACCCAAATCATAACAAAAATAGTATGTGTCCTTAGTTTTGTACTCATGCTGATGACTAGTACCCTATGAGTCGTCAAGACTCAAAAACACTCATAGTGTTCCAAATCATACAAAAATAAGTGTACTATCCTAAGTTTCTATTGTGACTACGTCTAGAATGTTACAAGTTAAGGTGCAACTCAAAGCCCAACAAGTGTGGGTGGATATGGACACTACTTGAATAAACAAGTCATGGGGTGACCCTATGAGTCGTGAGGTCACCCCTGGCGACTAGGTATTATTTTTTAGATTTTTAAGATAAGGGCACATTGGATATTTCTTTTTTTACCCACATAATTCCCAAGACCATAAAACACCCTTGGGATGTAATTTTCAATACTTAAGCAGTGAAAGAACTCTCTCAAACTCTCTAGACTATCCAAGGTCAAGATACTTAGGGTTTCTATGAAATAGATAATCTAAGGGCTCAAAGGTTAATTTCTCTCCATAAATCTTTATTTTTCAGTCATGTCTCTTTCCTAAACCTTATTTTGTTATAAGCATGTGGTTTAATTATGACCCGTGTGGTTTAATTATTGGTTTTTGGATATTGGTTGAGGGTTTTTGGATGATTATTGTCTATGTGATTTAAATGGTGTTTTTGAAACTAATTTTCTATATGGCTTTTTAAATTGAATAGGGAATATAGTTTTCCCGATATTTAATGAGAGATGATATATAATTAGTGATAACCTCAACTTAATTAGTAAAATAGGAATTGAATATTGGAATATGCATATAAAAGAGTATTTTGAAACCTTGAAAGGTGCAAAAGAGTCATGAAACATGAAGTAGTTTGGAAATGGATCTTGGTGGGCATGAATTTATTTTAATTGTAAACATTGGAGTCTTATTGGTTGAGGGGTCAGAGTCCCATTTGGATACATGCTTTAGTTTCTATTTTGGATTCGTATTGGCTATGTGTTTGGTTTCCTTCGTGGAACTTTGCTGTTATGATGGCTAATTAGGTCAGAAACCTATTTGAAATTTATTGTTTTGGCAACGTGACATGCATTTGCAAGCTATAGTCAGTATGACAATACCCCTTGCTAATGCCTTAATGAATGACTACTTGTTTGATGATTGTGAATGCAATAAAAAGTGTTTAACTGGGTGAAAAGCCCCAAATTTTGGTCCTTAAAAATTGTTTAAGATTTGAACTCACTACACTATTGAAAACTCATTATACGAGTCATATAGTATGGTTACAGGTCTAGGGATCCAAGTTGTAACAAAACTAGTGTAATTGGCTGGATTTTGCACTTAGTATGAGTAACTCACTACAAGTCATAAGATTATTTTATAAGTGGTAGGGTGGAGTCATATGTTGTATAGTGTCTAATCCTTTTGGGTTCTATCATGGATATGACTAGACCATATGAGTCATATGGTCAGGACACAAGTAGGATTATGGAGTCGTAAGATAGATAGTGTATAGGTATGTAACTCACTGTCTAGGATATGACTAATGGATATGAGTCATATGATGTGGTGATGAGTTGACTTTGAGGAATTTATTCTATAATTTATAAGATCAAAACAACCTCTTTACAGTCACAATAATTCTCTCAAGTAAAATTTGCTCGAGTTCCTCCAAAGTGGCCATCTTAAGGCTTAATAGTCAATTTCTCACCATAAATCTTCATAATTCAGGCATATGACTCTTACCTCATTGTTAGTTTACTAAAATCATATGTTTAAAGCATTATTCATGAATAATTAACGGTAGTATTTAATCCAAGGTTGATGGGTTTGAATACAACGCATTGAATATTATTTTTCCTTATTTAAATTGTGATTATGTATATTTTAATTATGGTTTTACACATGTGAGTGTGTGGGACTGGTGATTTAATTGAGTGGTTATGGTTAAACCCTATATTTTATTATTTAACCTTTGATAATGGCATTCCCTTAAAGTATTTGTTAAATTGTTAGTGAGGATATTATTATCCCAAGTTGAATTATGTTTTTAAACTAAGGCTTTGGGATATCCATGATAATGATTGATGAAAGAAATTGTAAAGGACTTGATGACCATATATTGATTTAAATTATAACCTTGGGGTTTGATTATCTAAATGGATTTGAGTCCCAAATGTTTCATTAACTTGATGTCTTTGTTTGGACAAAGTGTTTGAGTCCCAAATGATAAAATTATTGTAATGGTATAACATACGCTTTCCAGTGAGGTTGGTATGACAATACCAATAGGGTACCTATATCTATTATATGTTTAATAAATGTTAATGCATGTTGAATGTTTTAAATTAGGATTAAGAGCGGAATGTATAGCTGGGCCATGAAAGTGGGGGTCCCAAAGGACTAACACTTAATGTCACAGTAGCCGGTGCAGGTATCTAAATGACCAGGAGGTTTGAGTCCCTCGTACTAGTTATATGAATGGGAGGTTTGAGCCTACCCATCTTATATACATTGGTCCTTAATTCACCTTGGTTATGCTAGGAGGTTCGAGTCCTTCATATATGCATACACATATATGGATATTCTCTGGTTCGTGTGGCTAAGCTCAATGGGGATCTTCCAGCTCAAGGAGAGCTAGGCCGATATATCCTGTGGGTGCCTTATTTTATGATGGCTATGTTACACAAACCAGGTTAAAGTCTTTCAAATTCACTTTAAGCTTTTCTCCCTACCCGAGCATGTGGTATTATATATGTATAAATACTTCATATGATATTATACACTGAATATTGTATTGATTTTGAACTTTTATCATTGTATTATTTTCATCCTCTATCCCTAAGTTACATGGTATTGCTCCAATCTCTAACCATCTTTAGATGTTGTATCCTCACGTGATGTAGGAATTGATCATACTTCTATATCTCCTGCTCAGTGTCTTAGATTTGGAATCAGCTAGTGAGTTAGATCAAAATGGTGAGCTTTAATCCTTCGGAAGAGCCCAGTTCATATTATGGGTTCTTTTTCTATTTTAAATATCATTTGGATAGTGGTTTTCACTATTTTTAGGGCATGTTTCAATATTTTATTGAACTTCAGATTTTTAGCGACTTTGTTGGATTACTATGGACTTGGGTGTTTTTTTTATGATGGACGATTGTCTTATTATCAGTGGTTGATATATATTTATCATGAATTGTTATTAGTCTATTTTATGTTATCTTGTTATGCATTTGGAATTCATCTAATACTTGAGGACGTCGTGTTGGTTCGGTTAGGTAAAGGGGATGATCTCCTGTCCACATGGGACTTGAGATACCCATCATAGCTAGGTCCTGGTTTGGTTCATTAAAAAAGTTGTATCAGAGTCTAGGTTGATGGTGAATTGGATATCCATAAAGTCGTGCAAGTATAGTCTCTTTTATTTGTGTGTAGCATGCCACACTTATAAGGGAGGGGATATGAGACATTTAGAAATGTTTCCCTTTCTTATTGTCTAAATTTTAGGGTGCATAGTCTAACATCTTGGATCTCTATATTTTTTGTTTGTTCATATTTCAGATCATGCCTCCAAGAACATCTGATGTCCTTGGAACTTTTACTATCCCATATGAGGACAATGTAGATGGACCTCGTCAAACTTCTGGGTCCAAAACTGGTCAAGGGTCATTGCATTTGATTGTCCTCGTAGAGTACCACCTGTCCTAACTGATCCTTCTCCTGGCGGAGATAGTCATACTCAATTACCTTAAGGGGAGGTTACAAATGTTGAGTTTCGATGCTCTATTAACCTATTGACCTAGCTGGTGACATCTCAATCACAATAGTCAGTTCTACTGGTACTTATGGGTTTATTTGAGGCGACTAGAGTTGGCCAATTTATGAGGTTACATCCATCGATGTTTACTGGTACTAAGGTTGGGGAGGATCCTCAAAGTTTTATTGATGAGATGGATAAGATCTTTTGAGTTATGATTTATTTAGAGGTTGAAGGTGTAGAGTGTTTTCCTATCAATTGAAGGATTTAAAGTACTATTGGTACGAAGAGTAAGAAAAGTCGAGAGGAAAAGATCTCGGTTCTGCCTTGTGGGGTAATTTCTCAAGTGCATTTCTATATTACTTCTTTCTTCAGGAATTGATAAAGGTGGAGGCAGAAGAATTTGTTAACTTGAAACAAGAAAGAATAATAACCAAGGAGTATACCTTGAAATTTCATTAGTTGTCTAGGTATGCTCCTGAGTTGTTATCTAGCATGTGGACTGTAATGCATAAGTTTACTTCTGGATTATCTGATGAGTTGATTCTAGAGATTAAGGTTGCCTTATTAAACAAAGACATAGATATCTCCTTTTTGGTTGTATATATACAACAGGTTAAGGAAGAAAATGAGAAGTAAGTTGAGATCCGTGAGAGACTGAGTAAGAATTTCCAGTTTTCAAAATAGGGTAAAGGCCAATAACAGAGTGGAA
Source organism: Capsicum baccatum var. pendulum (assembly GCA_030864225.1). Lineage (NCBI taxonomy): Eukaryota > Viridiplantae > Streptophyta > Magnoliopsida > Solanales > Solanaceae > Capsicum > Capsicum baccatum. Next base: position 48,148,987 of record CM061551.1, on the reverse strand, counting down.
TGCAGTCAAAGAAGAAGAGTTGGGAAAGTCCTAACTTTTATTCAATGAGTAAGGCTCTTTAACCAAAGCCATCTGGTGACCAATGATTTTAGGATGGTTATGCTTGTAAGGTATATAATGCACAATCTCAAGCCAGTAGGGCCCAATCAGTACCACTTACTCTTTCTAAAAATTTTGTTGCAACACTAACGTGGTTAGAGTGAGAATGAGAGGAACCTATAATTTATGTGTGGTCAAATCAAACATATATTGCAGGATTGTCCCTCAATATTTGCTTCTAGTGAAAACAAGGTTATTGTTGCCTCTTTATCAGCTCTTGCATAAAAGGTTGCCACTTTTGGCTTCGACACTTGTCGAAATTACCTTGATGCTCTCACTACTTGTCAAGATTCTGAGGTATCTCCAAATGTTTTAACTGGTGTGTTGAAACTCTTATTTTGTGATGTGTACTATTTAATTGATTTGAGGTTCACTCTCTCTTATGTGACTCCATTTATGGTTGTACATTTTTATTTTGGTCCTTAGTGTATATTTTAGCCTTTTCTTATTTCTACCTTATTAGGTGACTATGTGATAGCTATAAGGGTCTATAGGGGTTATTTGGTATCTATTGGTACTAGAGAAAAATTGGTGGACTTGATAGAGTTAGACATGGTTTACTTTGATGTTATTTTAGAGATGTACTGGATGTACTCATGCTATACTTCTCTAGACTATCGAACCTGTTATGCCATGTTTAAGTTCCCTAATGTGCTAATTAATTAATGGGAGGGAAGTTCCTTATATCCCAAGGAGAGGTTCATATTGTATACTAAAGATCAAAAATTAATTTCCAAGTGTTGCCTTTATCACTTAGTCTGGGTTAAGGATTCTAACTCGGAGGGCCCTTCCTTACATTTAGTCCCAGTGGTAAATAAGTTTCCTGAAGTCTTCCCTAATGATTTTCCTGGTGTCCCTCTTGATAGGTAAATAGATTTTGGAACTAATCTTGTTCCAAACACTCATCCTATCTCTATTCCTCGTATAGAATTCCTGCAGCTGAGTTGAAGAAACTCAAGGAGGAGTTAAAGGATCTCTTTGATAAGGTCTTTATCCATCCTAGTGTTTCCCCGTAGGGTGCACCTATCTTATTCATGCGTAAGAAAGATGATTTCCTTCAATTATGTTTTTATTTTCGACAACATAACAGGGTGAGAATACATAATAAGTACCCACTTTTGAGAATCAATGATCTCTTTGTTTAGCTTTAGGGTGCCAAATTCTTCTCTAAGGTCAATCCTCACTTTGCGTGTCATCTGTTAAAGATTAATGAGGTTGATATACCTAAGATAGTTTTATCTACCCGGCATGGGTATTTTGAGTGCTTGGTGATGTCGTTTGGCTTTAGTAATGCGCCTATAACATTTATAGACTTGATGAATAGGGTTTTCCATCAATTTTTGGATTTATTAATCATCATATTCATAGATGATATTATAGTGTACTCAAAGATTGAGGGGGATCACGCTAATTACCTTTACATTGTGTTGCAACCCATAAAAGATCAGCAGTTGTAAGCCAAATTTTTGAAATGTAAATTTTGGATGAATATTTTCAGATTTCTAGGCCAGGTCTTATCTAGTAAAGGATCATGGTGGATCCATAGAAAATTACACTGGTTAAGATGTGGCCTAGACCCATGAATCTATCTAATATTCGGAGATTCATAGGTTTAGTTGTTTAATATAAAATGTTTGTGTAAAGTTTCTCTTCTATTGTTTCCCCATTGACCATGTTGACTTAAAATAAGGTGAAGTTCTTATGGTGTGATGCTTGTGAGGGCAGTTTTGAGAAGTTGATGGATAAATTGACTTCATTCCAGTCTTGACTCTGCCTGATGGCACTAAGGGTTTTCTCAGCTATTGTGATGCATCACAAGTTGTTTTGGGTTGTATTTTGTTACAACATAGATAAGTGGTTGCTTATGCCTATATACAGTTGATGATTTATGAGAAGAACTATATGACTCATGACTTGGAGTTGTTAGCCGTGGTGTTTGCATTAAAAATATAGCATCATAATCTGTATAGGGTCCATATTTATATATTTTCTAATCGTAAGATCTTACAATACATAATCACCCAAAAAGAGCTTAATCTCAAGAAAATTAGGTGGCTTGAGCTGCTCAAGGATTACGACATGATTCTTTACTACCATCCAGGTAAAGCTAATGTTGTTGTTGATGCTCTTAGTAGTTTATCCATAGAGATTCTACCTCATGCTGATAAGGATAAGTGGGAATTGGTGAAGGATATTCACCATTTGTATCACCTTGGATTTTTTTCTCTTAGACTCTAAGGATGGCATTGTGTTTGTGCAACATGTGGCATAATCATCTCTTGGTTCTGAAATGAAGGAGAAATAGGTATTAGACCCTCTCATGATGTAGATCAAGAATTATATGGGTAAGCAGAAAGTGATGGCCTTTGAGATTGGCGGTGATTATGTTTTAAGGTACCAAGAGAGGTTGTATGTTCCCAATATTGATGTATTACGAGGAAAGATTTGGGTTGAGGCCTATGAATTATGGTATACGATTCATCCCTATGCAACAAAGATGTATCATGATCTCAATGATATGGATTGGTGGAATAATATGAAGCAGGATATAGCCAACGTTCTGGCTAAGTGTATGGTGTGTCAGCAAGATAAGATGGAGCACATAAGGCCTTATGGAATAAATCAAGAAATTGAACTGCCAGTGTGGAAACAGGAGATAATGAATACAAATTTTGTTATCAGCCTTTGACGCTAGCGGAATCGGTTTGAATCCATTTGGGTCTTCATTGCTAGGATAACTAAGTCAGCTCATTTCTTGCCAGTGAGGAAAAATTATTATGCCGAGGACTATGAAAAGTTGTTCCTTTAATAGGTCATAAAGTTTCATAATGCGCCTATATCAATTATTTTTAATTGAGGTAGTTAGTTCTCATTGTATTTTTTGGGCTCTTTTCAGCATGGTTTGGGGACTAAAGGGAGCCTTAGCACCGCCGTTCACCCATAATAGGATAGGCAAGTAGAAAGAACAATTTAGACTTTGGAAAATATGTTACAAGCTTGTGTAACTGATTTTGTAGTAGTTGGTACAACTACTTGCCTCTCATTGAATTTACCAATATAAATAGTTACCATTCCACCATTAGTATGGCTTTATTTGAGGCATTGTATGGTAGGAGGTGTAGATCTCCTATTAGGTGGTTCGAGGTTGGTAGGGCAGAGATGTTTGTCCTAGATTTAGTTCACCAAGATATTAAAAAGGTAAAGGTAATTCAGGGTTGTCTTAAGACTACCCAAAGTCTCCAAAATACCTATGTAGATGTAAGACAAAAAGAGATAGAGTTTGAGGTTAGAAATTTGGTGTACTTCAAGATGTCTCCCATGAAGGGAGTAATACAGTTTTGAAAGAAGGAAAAGCTCAGTCCATAATATGTTGGCCCATAATTAGATTTGAGATAGTTTGGAAATATTGCTTATTATTTTGATTTTCCCTCCAACATGAGTTCCATTCATTCGGTATTCCATATGTCACTATTGAAAAAATAAATGGGTGATTCTTTATTGGTTATTCCTTTGAAAAAAATTGGTATTTTATATTCTTTGTCCTGTGAGGAGCTCCAAGTAAGGATTTCGTATCTACAAGTTTGTTGGATGCAAATGAAAAATGTGGCTTTAGTAAAGGTTCTATGTCAAAACCAAAAGTTTGAGGGAGCTACTTGGGAAGATGATGAGGACATGAAGTTGAATTATTTGTTCCTATTGCATATTTCGAAAATCCGTGCTTGATATAGGCGAGTATTCTTAATATCTTAGTTTTGTGACATTCTTAAAGGAAAGATTAATTTCCATGGCATCTTTTTTTATAAGTTAGTTAAAGTTAAGAGTAGAGATGTTTGGGGTTTAATAGTACTAGTTGATTCCTTGTTCCAATATTCATGGACGAATGAACCTATAGGGGGTGAATGAATCACTATGAATCATAAGACTATGTTACGAATGATAGGATTGAGTCATAAGTTATCCAGTGTCTAATCCCTTATGGTTCGGTCTTGGATATGACTAGACCATATGATTTGTATGGTCAGGACAAGAGTGGGATCATGGAGTCGTAAGATGGACAGTAGATAGATGTCCAACTCACTGTCTAGGATACAATTCACGGATACAAGTCATATGATGTGATAACGAGTCGATGGGTTGATTCGTAACAAAGGATGGCCTTTTAGAGTTTTTAGTTGGGGGTATTTGGATATTAACCACTTGAAACCCGTAAGGCCCCATGTCCCTAAACATTTTGAGGCATTTAGTCAATAGTTTATAAGATCAAAATATCTTCTTTACTCTTTTAAAAATTCTCTCAAGCAAAATTTGCTAGGGTTCCTCCAAAGTGGCCACCTAAGGGCTCAAGAGTCAATTTATCACTGTGAATCTTCCTAATTCAGGCATACGACTCTTCCTCTTTGTTATTTTACTAAAAACATTGTTCATGAATCATTAATGGTAGTTTTGAAACCAAGGTTGAGGGGTTTCAAATCATATCATTGAATATTGTTTCTATGGTTTAAATTATGATAATGCATTTTTTAATTATGGTTTTGCATAAGTGCGTGCATGGGTTTTTGAGATTTAATTGAGGGGTCATGATTGAACCCCAAATTTAATAATTTTGTCTTTGATAATGCATGCCCTCAACCTGTTTGTGAAGTTGTTACTGAGAATTATACTAAGCCAAGTTTAATTGTGTTTTTCACTGAGGCTTTGGCATAACCAAGATAATGTTTATGAAGGACGTTGTAAAGGCCATTATGTCCATGGATAGATTTAAATATTAACCTTGGGGTTTGATAGGCTAAATAGGTTCGAGTCCCAGATGTTGCATTAACTTGATGTATTTTTTAGGACTAGGGGTACAAGTCCCAAATGATAAAATTATTGTTATGGCATAATATGTAGTTCCAAGTAGGGTTTTATATGAAAATATAAATGTGGTGCCTATATATATTGGGTTTAATAAATGTTGATGCATGTTGAATGTTTTAAATGTGTCTTAAGAGAAGGATTTGTAATCGGGTTGTGAAAATAGGGGTCCCAAAGGACTAAAATTGGAAACCATGCTAGCTGGTGTGAATGTCTGAATGACTAGGAGGTTTAAGTCCCCTGTATTGGTTATATGAAGGGTAGGTTCGAGTCCCCACCATATTGTATATCTTGGTTCTTCTATCACAATGATTATGCTAGGAGGTTCGAATCCCTCATATAGGTCTATTTGAATATAGATATTCTCTGGTTCCTACGTCTACAGGTATCGGGGACCTTCGACCTAGGGGATAGCTAGGCCCATGTAGCTCATGTTTGCTTTATTTTTAGATAGTTATACTACACAACCCAGGTTAAGGTTTTGGATGTTCATGCTAAGCTTTGCTCCCTATCCCATCATATGGTATTATATATGTATACGTACTTTTTATGATATTATACATTGAATTTTGTAATGATATTGAATTTTTTTCATGGAAATATTTTTTTCCTCAATCCCTGAGTTACATGATAGCGCTCAAAAAACTAATCATCTTTAAATGTTGTATTTTCATGCGAAGAAGAAACCAACCATACTTCCGAAGCTCTTGTGCGATGACTTGGATTCAGGATCCTCTAGCATGTCAGATCAAAGTGGTGAGCTTCCATACTTTGAAAGACCCAAGTTTATATTGTGGTTTTTTTTATTTTGACTATTTTTTGGATGTTGGTTTTGGCAATTGTCGAGGGAATTCCCAATATTTTATTTACCTTCCAATTTGTAGAGGCTTTGTTGGATTATTGTGGACTGTTGTCTGATTATCAGTTGTTGGTATAGATTTATCATGAATTGTTATTAGTCTTATTTTATTTTATCTTGTTATATGTACAAAATTTATCTGATATTTGGGCAGTTTGTGTTGGTTTGATCGTGTGAAGGGGGTGATCTCCAGCTCACAAAGGACTTGAGATACCCATCATGGCCTGGACTTGTTTTAGGTCATGACATTAGGATTTAATGATGGTTGTGTAGATGTACCATGAAAGTGGAGGTCCTGAGGTATTAATACAAGAAACAGTACTTGTCGATATGGGGGTCTAAATGACTGGGAGATTTGAGTCCCTCATGTAATATAATTAAGTGTTTAAGTCACTCTTGATATATGCCAAGCGGTTTGAGTCCCTCATAGTGCATATGCAAAGGTGATTATTCTTGGGTTTGTACAGCCACACACATTGGGGCCCTTTCATCTAGGGGGATGGACCCATATAGTCCATAGATGCTTTATTATTATAGTTATGCTACACAATTTAAGTTAATGGTTTTAAAGAGTATTATAATCCTTGCTCCCTATCCTAACATGATATTTATATGTATGATAATATATGCATGGTTTTGAATTGGATTTGACTTGGCACTATTTTATTCCCTTATTCCTTAGTTACATGCTAGGGCTCAACCCACTAACTCTTCAGATGTTGTATCCCTATGCAATGTAGGGTACGAAGGCAAGTCTACTTTTTTCTGCAGTTTTAGGTGCATAGTCTCGGATCGTCAATCGATTGTAGTAAAGTGGTGAGCTTCTCTTCTCAAGAAGAGTTGATCATTCAACCAGTGTATTTACCTCAAGTAGAATAAAAGACAAATTATCATTGTCATTGTCATTGTCATAGTAGGGGTCATGTCCCGACTTAGATTGGTTATCAATTTTGTTTGGAGGCTTTTGCAGATAATACTGTGGTTGTGTATAGAATGTTGATATTTTATAGAATTTGAGTTTTTATTTACTCTATCTTTTTATAAGTTTGGAATTCATCCGCTGCTAGGTTTTCTATGGTGTTTTGGCTAGGCACAAGGGGTAGTCTCCAGACTATGATGGATTTGAGATACCCATCATAGCGAGACCCTAGATTGGGTTATAAAAAAGTTAGTATCAGAGCCTAGGTTTTGTGTCATTTGGTGTCCATAAAGTCGTGTCAAGTAGAGTCTCTTTTATTATATGTGGCTTACCACACTTATAAGGGAGAAACTACGAGGCAGTTAGGAATGTTTCCTTTTCTTGTGATCTATTTTCGGGTCTATAGAGACTATGGTCTTGAATCTACTTTAACATCCAATTGTGTGCATTTTAGATTATGCCTCCCTAAAGATTTGATGCTTATGGAAACTCCTCTATCCTACTCTAGGATAATGTCGATGGTACCCATCCTACTTATAGAGTTCAAACCCAGTCTAATTTTCTTTCTTTTGATGGCACTCATGGGGTTCCCTCGAATTCCACTAGTCCTCCTTAGGCTCCTCAAGGTTATGTGACTAATCTCGATTTTTGTCAGTCGATCCATTTGCTTACTCAAATGGTGGCCTCTCAGTCTCGTCAGTTTGAGAATGAGAATGTTGTTGCTCCTTCTTCTGAGGCAACTAGAGTTGGCCAGTTTATGAGTATCAAACCTCTTATTTACACAAGTTCTAATGTTAAGGAATATCCTTAAGGGTTCATTGATAATATGGATAAGATATTCAGAGTAATGAATCCATCTCCCTCTAAAGGTGTTGAGTTTGTTGTATATCAGTTAAAGAATGTGGCATATCCATGGTATGAGGAGTTGGATCAATTGTTAGGTGATGATGCTAATTTAGCCTTGTGGTATGACCTTTTTAATGCCTTTCTTGACTGTTTCTTTCCTTAGGAGTTAAGGAAAGTGAGGCTGAAGAGTTCATAAATTTGAGATAAGGCATGATGACTGTGGAGGAATATGCCTTGAGGTGTTATCAATTGTCCCATTATGCTCCAAAATTGGTTTCTTCTATGAGGGCTAGGATAAGGAAATTTCCTTCAGGGATGGCCTATAATTTGGTATTGGAATGCAAGGCCACCTTGTTAAACAAGGACATGGATATTTCTAGATTGGTGATGTACATGCAACAAGTAGAAGATAAGAAGAAAAAGAAAGAAGAAAATGGACAGAAAAAGAGTAAGAAGTTTTAGTACTCTAAATAGGGTGGAGGTTAGAATAATAGTGGTGAAAATGGTAGGAAGTGGTTTATGAAGATGAGTTGGGGAAATTTTATCTCCTATTCTACAGTTATTGCAGCATACCCTTAGTCCTTCGGTGATTGTTGTTCTAAGAATAGTGATGGCCCCAAAGAATAGGGTGCCCAATATCAGGCTAGTGGAGATCAGACAGCCCCATCATATTCCCCTTATTACTTTTGTGGGCAGGTGCATCGTGGAGTTTGTGAGAAAGGAAGGAATAAGTACTTCAAGTGTGATTTGATTGGTCACATATAGCAGGATTGTCCTCTCTCCAGGATTGCCACTGGAGCTAATAAGGTTCCAGTTGCTACTTTATTAACCACTGCACCAAGGGGTGTCACTTTTAGTTTTTTCATTTGTCTGAATAGTCTTTATGCTCTTTAAACCCATCAGGATTCTAAGATGCCTTCTGATATTATTACCTATATATTGAAACTTTTCTCTTGTTATGTGTATTGTCTGCTTGTTTAAGGTTTTACACTTTCTTATGTGACCTCATATGTGTCTATTTAATTTTGTTTTCTTACTAAATGTATTCTTGATCGTTTCTCTATGTCTACCTCGATGGGTGACTCGGTGGTGACTAAAAGATTTTATAGAGGTTGTGTAGTGTTTATTTGTGGTAGGAAGACCTTGGTAGATTTAAAAGAGTTGAATATGTTAGATTTTAATATTATCCTAGTGATAGATTTTTTTCATTGGTGCTATGCCTCTCTTAATTGTTACACTCGTAAGGTTATTTTAAAATTCCCAAATGAGTTGGTTATAGAATGGGAAGAGAGTTACCTATTGCCTAAATGAATGTTTATATCTTATCTTTGGGCCCAAAAATTAATTTCCAATGGGTGTCTATACAATTTAGTGCATGTTCAAGATTAAAGTTCTGAGTGTCCTTCATTACCATCTTTATCGCGATTTTTGAGTTTCTCGAAGTGTTTCCTGCTTACCTTTTTTGTGTCCCTCCCAAAAGGGAAATATATTTTGGGATTGATCTTCTCCCAAGTACCCACCCTATCTCTATCCCTCCTTATAGAATTGCTCTGGTTGAGTTAAAGGAACTCAAGGAGCAGTTGAAGGATCTTTTTGATAAGATTTTTATTACACTTAATGTGTCTCTATAGGGTGCTCTTGTGCTGTTTGTGAATAAGAAAGATGGATCCCTTCGAATGTGCATAGATTACCAACAGTTGAATAAGGTGACAATGAGAAAAAAGTACCATCTTCAAAGGATTGATGACCTATTTGACCAGCTCAGGGAGCTAAGTACTTTTCCAAAATTGATCTTCGGTCTTGTTATCAATAGTTTAAGATTAAGGATGTAGGTATCCCTAAGACTACTTTTGGAACCCAGAATGGACATTTTGAGTTTTGTGTGATGAACTATGGTTTGACTAATGCCCGGGTGGAATTTATGGATCATATAAATTAGGTTTTATGTTAATTTTTGGATTTTTTGGTGATTGTGTTTATTGATGATATTTTGGTGTATTCCCACAGTAAGAGGAATCATGCCAACCACCTCCGTATGGTGATACAGTCTCTTAAGGATCAGCAGTTGCATGTTCAATTCTCCATGTGCGATTCTAGCTTAATGCAGTTACTTTTTAGGTCATGTTGTCTTTACTGAGAAGATTATGATTTATCCACAGAAAGGTGAGGTGGTTAATAAGTAGACTAGAACTATCAATTCAACCAACATTTGGAGCTTCTTGGATATAGCTGGGTACTATAGGACGTTTGTGGAAAGTTTTTCTTCTATTGATGCCCCATTGACTAAATTGACTTAGAAAAAGGTAAATTTTCTACGGTCTAATGCTTGTGAGGGTAGTTTTGAGAATTTAAAGGATATGTTAACTTCGGCTTTGGTTTTGACTCTACCCAATGGTACATATGGTTTTATTGTGTATTGTGATGCACCCCATGTAGGACTGGGTTGTGTGTTGATGCATCATGGCAAGGTAGTTGTATATACTTCTAGGTAATTAAAAGTTAATGAAAACAATTATCCCACTCATTATTGGGAATTCCTAGTTGTGGTTTTTGCTTTAAAGATTTGGCGTTACTATTTATATGAGGTTCATGTTGACAACATCTTAAACCATAAGAGCTTACAATATGTATTCACCTAGAAGGAGTTGAATATCAGGAAGAGGAGGTGGCTTGAGTTTCTCAAGGACTATGATATGAGTATCCATTATCATCTAGGTAAAGCTAACATGGTTGTTGATGCTCTTTGTAGGTTGTCCATGGAGAGATTATCTTATGTGGAAGAGGATAAGCGAGGTTTGGTGAAGGATATTCACAATTTGGTTATTATCGGAGTTGACTCATGGACTCTAAGGATAGTGATGTGATTGTGCACGGGTGGTAAAGTCATCTCTATTTGCTGAGGTTAAAGAGAAACATGTTTTGGATCCTATTTTGATGCAAATCAAGGACTATGTGGTTCACTAAAAGGTGATGGCTTGTATAATTGATGGTGATGGTATGTTTTTGTAACAAGTAAGATTATTTATTCCCAACATTGATGGGCTGCAGGAGAGGATCTTGGCTAAAGCTCATAGTCAATGTACATTGTTCATCTTAGTTCGATGAAGTTGTACCATGAATTGAAGGAAATTTGTTATTTGAATAATATGAAGCAGGATATAGCAAATTTTATGGCTAAGTGCTTAGTGTGTCGCATTTAAAAGTGTAACAATTAAGGCCCAACGGTTTGCCTCAAGCTATTTAGTTGCCCGTGTGGAAATTGGAACTGATTAACATGGATTCCGTTACCGTTCTTCCGCAGTCTCTCCACTTGATTGATTCGATTTGGGTCATCATTGATAGGATGACTAAAGTCACTCATTTCTTACCATTGAACACTAATTATTCGGCAGAGGATTATGCTAAACTTTTCATTCAGGAGATAGTAAAGTTGCATGGTGCTCCTGTTTCTATCATATCTGATTGGGGTACTCAGTTTTCATCGTACTTTTGGCATATTTTATAGAGAGGTTTGGTGTAATAACCCGATTTGCTGAACCAGAATGCTACATTATGCTCAAGACCCCGATGGACCACAAGCTAACCCATAACTAATATTTATACTTGTATACTGCATAAGATAACTTAAAAATGCGGAAACATGCACTAAAAGGCAAAAAGGTTCAATACTGAACATAACTGAATGATATAACATTTGTGTGGGGTAATAAAAGACCCAAAACAAAACTAAAAATACTGAAGTCTAAACATGATAGTTTGTGTCTAGTCTGCATCTAGTCTGAAAGCCTCTACTGTCTGAAGAATCTGAACAAGGAGTTGATGGGACATGTCCCTAACTAACTCCAACTAATAGGCTAATCAATGAAATACTAGAAAATCATTATGTCCCCGAAGGATGAGGACTCACTTCTACTCTGATTGCTGAAATTGGAATCTACTGCTGATCTGGAAGTCGTGTCTCTGAACTTATGATGTAACGTAAAAGAAAGCGCTTGCACCTTAGCGCGAATACATCAGTACATATGTACCGAGTATACATGTGAGGTAGGTTATATGCAATGGTTCATATGCATGAATAATGTTAACTGACTGTCTAACATGAATGTGAGAATACATGCATAAATATGTAACTATAACTGATAACATCATTTCATAATTGCTTTGTCTGTATACTGATAACAGTACATGATAGTAACTGATATGACTGATAACATGAAGGACTATATCTGAATAATACTGATAAGATGGGTGACTGTATCTGAGTATAACTGATAATGTGGTTGACTATAGCTGACGGTCCTGAATATAATGGAACTATCTGAGTTCCGTACTGTATCTGACAGTCCAAAAATTTGAAGAACTATCTAAGTTCTATTACTGAGGCTGATTGATTGTATATGACAGTCCTGATTCTATAACATGAAACTGTGGGAAGTAGTATCTAACCGACATGCCCTAAAGGTGCTATGATAGCTGAGTTGGGGTCCAATCTATGCCCTGATTGGAAAGGTGTCAATACTGCATCACTGGTAAGGATAACATGTAAGTAACCCTCATATAACAGATAACTCTAGCGAGAACGGTGGGAACCCTCACATAACAGGTTAAGCCACCTCATCTACCTTCATATAGCAGGCTATGATATCTCAACCTATGCTGATTACATAGTTCTGAAACTCTAGGATTACCTCTAGGAATCACACCCTCGTATAACAGGTGAGTCCCCATCCTTGGGTTCACTTAGTGCTAATTCTTACTCCCATCTGAATGGACACTGAACATGGTTTACTGGACTGAACTGAGCATGGAATGAGTTTCTAAATTTCTAGGGCTAACGGAATACTATTGATATCTGACAACTGACTGAGTCATTGGATCATGGAGATTTTTCCTGAGTCATAAAACTATCTAAAGTCTAAGAGTTCATAGCTTGACTGAGAGTATCATGAAAACATGACATGGATCTAGACACATAGCTAATATTTTAGGTACAAGTACCCCCCGTACTTGATGGCAGGAGACTGACATGACTTGATATTCTTGAATACATGATAATCACCATAATACGTTTATTGAAGCATTTCATCAAATGTCTAATAGGCATAAGCTTGTACATACATGGGGATTTCATGATATCATGCTAGTTAGACAATTTTCCTTCATCTAGGCATTTAATCAAATATATTGTAGGCATAGTACATGTAAAGTACATTATACAACAATTAAACATCATGCTTCAATTCAAATTCCATTATACAAGGTTTTAGTGATGAAATTTCATAAATCTTTATCTATACTTATCAACCCACATGGAATTTATCATAAAATCATGGAACAAAAATCAATTCCCCATTTATCAACATGAAAGAGAACATACAAAGCATGAACACATGAAGAAAATCCATAACCTGTAGTTAGAAAGGACTTCTTGGACTTCATGGACAAAAGTAGACCATGATTGAACACTATGCATACCTTAGATTGTGATTTCGTAAAGATTGATGGTGAAACCTTCCTGAATTTGCATCCCCAATAGAAACTCTAGCTTGTTCTTGAGATAAACTTGAGAGAAACTAATATGTTTTGGGTAAAAAGTGGCTAAATCATGTGTTAAAGGGATTATATAGGGGTAGGAAGTTGACCCTTTTAACCCTGGACGCGTCATTAAATTTTGAGTAAAATTTCCCAAGTTGGACCCTTGGCGCGATGCGGCGTTATCACGACGTGTCACTGGAAATTGACAATTGGGAAATTGCATGATGGCGTGATGTGGAGATATCATGTTGCCACCTTGTCTATGACTTGTAAATTTGATGTGACGCGCCAATATTGCAACGAAACATGGGAATTTGACAATTGCCATTTATGTTATCTCCGCGACGCGCTGAAGGCTCAGGTCAAACACTGTCTCACTAAAAAGGCTCTAACTCTTCGCCCGAGTGTCGGGTATGGGCAAATTATATATCGATAGAAAGCTTATTAAATTTACCACGTGATAGGAAGTGAAAATTATAGAAATACCACGTGTATTATGATGAATTCTTCTTTCAAATAAAGTTCTAACATCTTGGAGATGATTTTCAAGCTAAGAAAAAGCACGGGTATTACAATATCAACCCTTAAGAACATTTATCCTCGAATGAGACTGACTGAGAGAGGAAATAATGAGCTTGACATGAATAACTGGAACATGATCTAATAACGGACGTGACTGACAAGCTGAACATAACATATTGAACATGCATATCTGATGCATGCGTAACTGATTCATAAATACATAACTGAATGTTCTGAAGAACTAAGTTCTCTCACAATAAGAATGTATGTATGATGCATAACTATATAACTTATCTGATACATGAATGCATGACTGAGTATGCAGTGGAACTTAATACCAAGTTTATTATGGGAATATGAATATGAGACTGAACACTAAGTGATGTACACTAATCATGAAACCGAATAAGCTTAAGGAGAACTATTACCTTGAGCATGATCTGAGTTGGCGGGGAAAAGGTGAGGGTACTTGGTATGCATATCTGCTTCTTCTTCCCAAGTAGCTCCCTCGATAGATTGATTTTGCCAAAGAAGTTTAACCAAAGGGACTTGTTTGTTCCTCAATCTACGAGTCTGATAGTCTAAGAATTCAACTGGAATCTCTTCATAAGAGAGGCTATTCTGAACATTAATGCTCTAAATAGGGACTATGACTGATGCTCACCTATACACTTCTTAAGAAAAGAGACATGAAAGACTGGATATACTGAGGCTAAATCTGAAGGCAATTCGAGCTAATAAGCTACCTTACCGAATCGACTGAGAATCTTGAAGGGACCAACATATCGGGGACTGAGATTTACCTTCTTGACGAATATCTTTACTCTCTTCATGGGAGAGATCTTAAGGTAGATATAGTCACCAATCTCGAACTTGAGATCCTTTCTGCGAACATCTGCATAAGATTTATGTTGGCTCTGAGCAGCCCAGAGTCTTTCTCTAATTAACTAAACTTTCTTTAAGGCGTCAAATACTATGTCAGGACCTATGACTGAGGCCTCACTAATTTCAAAAAAAAACCAATTGGAGATCTACATCTCCTACCATAAAGAGCTTTGAATGGATCTATCTGAATACTGGAATAATAGTTGTTGTTGTATGCAAACTCAATCAAAGTCAATTGGTCATCCCGACTTCCCTAGAAATCAATTACACACGCCCTTAGAATTCTTTTCTAACGTCTAAATGGTCCTTTCTACTTGACCATCTGTCTGAGGATAAAAGGTTGTGCTGAGATGAAATTGGGTACCAATACACTTTTGGAATGATTTCCAAAATTGAGAGGTGAATTGGGTACCTCTGTCTGAGATAATAGATAACGAAACACTGTACAATCTGACCAACTCCTTAATATAGAGCTTGGTATAATCCTCAGTTGAATAAGAGTTATGAACTGGAAGGAAAATAGCTAATTTGGTCATTCTGTCTACAATGACCCAGACTGAATTATGCCGAAAACGAGTTTGAGGCAACCCCATCACGAAGTCCATGTTCACAACTTCCTACTTCCAAGTAGGAATACTAAGCTCTTGCATAGGACCACTAGGCTTCTGATGCTCTATCTTAACTTGTTGACATGTAGAGAACTTAGTCATAAACTCTGCAACATCTCTTTTCATCCCACTCCACCAATAGATTTCCCACAAATTGTTGTACATCTTAGTGGCCCCTTGATGAATAGAGTAGCGTGCACCATGCAATTCTGTAAGAATTTTTTTCCTTATGTCATCTACGTCTGAAACACAAAAATGACCCTCAAAATGAATAACACTATCTCCTCCTTGTGAGAAAACCTCTATTTTTTTATTCTAAACTAACTCTTTTAGCTCGGCAAGACTATCCTTATCTTTCTTTTCTTTCACCTCGGAAACTAGAGATGATTCTGAACTACTCTGAACACATACATTGCTCTCTAAAGAATCAACTAAATGAACTCCTAGTCTGGCAAGCTGGTGGACTTCCTGGAGAAACTTCTTCTTACTATCATCAACATGAGAAATACTACTCATGGATAGTCTACTGAGAGCATTGGCCTTTACGTTGGACTTGCCTGAATGATAGAGGACACTTATGTCATAATCTTTCAAGATCTCTAACCACCTTCTCTAACAAAGATTGAGATCTTTTTAAGGAAAGACATACTGAAGGCTCTTATGATCTATGAAGACGTCTACATAAACACCGTGTAAATAATGCCTCAAATCGTTAAGGAAAAGACTACGACTGCTAACTCAAGATCATAAGTAGGATAATTCCTCTCATGGGTTTTAAGATATCGGGAGACATAGGATAGGACCTTACCATGCTGCATTAGGACACAATCCAAACATACTCTGGATGCATCACAATATACTACAAAACCTTCTGAACCATCTGGAAGATCTAGAACTGGAGCTTAGGTGAGTTGAGTCTTCAATTCCTGAAAAATATTCTCGCATGAATCTAACCACTAAAATTCAACCTTCTTATGAGTCACTCCAGACATAGGAGATGCAATAAAATAAAATCCCTTAACAGACCATCTGTAATAGCTAGCCAAACTTAAGAAACTCTTGATATATGCTAGAGAAATAGGGTGAAGCCAGTTTCTTACTGCTTCGGTCTTTTGAGGATCTACTTTAATTCCATCAATGAAAATAATATGGCCAAGTAATGCTACTGATCTTAGCCAAAATTTCCACTTACTGAATCTGGCGAATAACTGATGATCTCTGAGAGTCTGAAATGTTATTCTGAGATGGTCTGCATGATTGCGCTCAGTGCGGGAATAGACTTGAATATCATCTATGAAGACTATGATGAACATGTCTAAGTACTGCTTGAACACACGGTTCGTTAAGTCCATGAAAGTGGCTGGGGCATTGGTAAGACCAAACGACATGACTAGATATTTGAAGTGACCATACCGCGTATGGAAAACTGTCTTTGGGATGTCATATTCTCTAAATCTGAGCTGATGATAGCTGGATCTGAGGTCTATTTTAGAGAAATAAATGGCACCCTAAAGTTAGTCAAACAAGTCATCAATTCCAGGAAGAGAATATTTGTTCTTGACTATAATCTTATTGAGTTGACGGTAATCTATACATATTCTGAGTGAACTATCTTTCTTGTGCACTTATAAGATTGGTGCGCCCCACGGGGAAATGCTGGGTTTGATGAATCCCTTATCTAAGAAATCCTTCAACTGTTCTTTTAGTTCCTTGAGTTCTGCTGGTTCCAATCTGCATGGCAGAATAGAGATAGGCTGAGTGTCTAAAAATAAATCAATACCAAAGTCTATTTCCCTTTCGGGAGAAATTCCTAGAAGATATTTGGGAAAGATATCTGAATATTCATTCACTACTGGGACTAATTCGAGATAGGGAGCCTCAAAACTGGAATCTCTAATATGAACTAGATGATAAACACATCCCTTAGATATAAATTTCCATGCCTAAAGGTAGGAAATAACCTGACCACTGAAAGCCGATATGCTACCCTTTCACTCTAGGGCGGGTTCATTTGGGAATTGAAATTGAACTATTCTGTTTCTACAGTCGACTATGGCATAGAAGGAATGAAGCCAATCCATGCGAGAATGACATCAAAATTAGTTATCTCTATTTTGAATAAATCTCCTGATGTGAATTTCTATAATATCATTATCGGCCAGTTCCTGTATACCCATCGAGCTATGATGGTTTTACCCACTGGGGTAGAGACTGAAAAGGGCTCTACTAGATTTTTAGGACTGATTGCAAAATCAACTGCTATATAAGGAGTAACAAAAGACAAAGAAGCTCTTGGATCTAGCAAAACATAAACATGCACATAAAAGATCTGTAACGTACCAGTAACTACATCAGGAGAACTTTCCTAATATTGTCGAGTCTGAAGAGTATAGAGATAATTTGGTCATTTCCCACTAGTAGCACTAGAAGTAGAACCCTACTAATTTTGGCGATCAGAATGAGCTGAGGAGCGATTTTCTTGACCCTAAGGACTTGGCTACAGACAGTCTCTAACTTTATGGCATGGCTTTCCATAACCAAAACAAATGCCACTACCTGCTCTACACATACCCTGATAGTGCTTACCATAAGTATGGAAAAGAGGATAGGTACGGGCACTACTAACACTTCCCTGGGTCTTAAATCCTGGCGCACTATCTTTGTTACCCTCTCTGAACTTAGGAACTGGAGCACTAGCTATAAAGAGAGCTGGAACTAATGACTTAGGATGAAACTGAGAATGGTTTCCTCTTTCTGATTTAGGCTGAGCGAATTTGAAACTACCTGTCTTCGC
Organism: Capsicum baccatum var. pendulum; assembly: GCA_030864225.1. Lineage (NCBI taxonomy): Eukaryota > Viridiplantae > Streptophyta > Magnoliopsida > Solanales > Solanaceae > Capsicum > Capsicum baccatum. The sequence goes on along the minus strand of CM061551.1, from coordinate 48,131,066 downwards.
TCTCTTATTCTGCTTTTCCCTCTGCTTAATTTTCTACTTTTCTATATGTTGAGCATGGGTCATAAACCTAGTTAAGGTCATATCAATGTTCAGAATGGCAGATCTACACTCATTAACCATGTTTTCATTCACCCCTAAAGTAAACTTACTTAACTTGGATCTTCTTTCTACAACCACATGAGGGGTATACCTTGCTAATTATGTAAACTTAAAAGAATATTCTTTCACTGTCATATTGCCCTGCCTGAGGTTGATAAACTCTAGCACCTAATCTTCTCAGAGCTCTTGGGGAAAGAATCTGTCTAAGAATGCAGTGACAAACTCCTTCCACTCTATAGGACCTACATCATCTGATATTTTAGACTTCTACTATTTGAACCAAGAATGAGCAATATCCTGCAACTGGTATGCAACTAGCTCAGCACTCTCAACATTAGTAAACCCCATGGTGTCTGTCACTTTATGAACTTGATCAAAGAATTCCTAAGGATCATTATCTACCTTAGACCCAAGGAAGGTTGGAGGATTCATTTGGGTGAAGTCTTGAATCATCACTGCAGCTAGGTTAGCCACTGGGTTGGCCAAAACAACTGTTGGCCTTTTATTATGAGAAGTGACTGATTAAGCATGAGTGGTAAATGCGGTCCTGAACTACGAATGAGATACATGATCGCCCAAAGGTTCTTCGGGCTGAGGGGCTGATTGATTTCTTCTCTTAGGAGGCATGTTCTGAAATAAAAAAAAAGAAGTGGATTAGACAGAGAGACTGACTTGTGATTAGGATCACTGGCATGATATGAATACTGAAAGAAGGGAAACTGTTCTTAAACATCTCATATCCTCTTGCACATAAATATGGCGCGCAACACACCCATGTACAAGACTCTACTAGATGCAGTTTTCAGACTTTCTAGGACTCTATTGAACCTTAGGTTCTGATACTAAGTTTGTAACAACCCAATTTGCTAAAAAGAAATGCTACACGGTGCTCATGACCCCGAAGGACCACAAGCTAACCCATGATTAATATTTGTACCTGTATACTACATAAGATAATAATGCAGAAATATGCACTAAAATGCCATAAGGTTCAATACTGAAGATAACTAAATGATATAACATCTGTGTGGGGTAATAAAATACCCAAAACAAAACTAAAAATACTGAAATCTAAACATCATAGTTTGTATCTAGTCTGTATCTAGTCTGAAAGCATCTATCGTCTGAAGAATATAAATAAAAAGTTGATGGGACATTTCTCCAACTAACTCCAACTAATAAGCTAATCCATGAGATACTTGAAAATCATTATGTCCCTGAAGGATGAGGACTCACTTAAACTCTGACTACTGAAACTGGCATCTACTGTTGATCTGGAACTCATGTCTCTGAACCTAAGGTGTAACATAAAAGAAAGCACTATAGTGCAAATGCATCAGTACATATGTACCGAGTATACACGTGAGGTAGGCTATATGCAATGTTTCACACGCATGAAAAATGCTAACTGACTATCTAATATGAACATGAGAATACATGCATAAATACATAACTATAACTGACAATGTGATTTCATGATTTCTGAGTCTATATACTAATAACGTGACATGCTAGTAAGAGATACGACTGATAACATGAAGGACTATATTTGAATAATACTGATAACAAGGGTGACTGTATCTGAGTATAACTGAAAATGTGGGTGACTGTAGCTGACAGTCCTGAATCTGATTAAACTATCTGAGTTTTGTAATGTATCTGACAGTCCTAAAATTTAAAGAACTCTCTGAGTTCTATTACTGAGATTGATTGACTGTATCTGACAGTCCTAATTCTATAACATGAAAATAGGGGAAGTAGTATCTAATCGATATGCCCCAAAAGTGTCATGATAGATGAGTTGGGGTCCATTCTATGCCCTAATTAGAAGGGTGTCAATACCGCACCACTGGTAAGGACAACATATGAGTAACCATCATCTAACAAATAACTCTAGCGAGAACAATGGGAACCCTCACATAAAAGGTTAAGCCACCACATCTGCCCTTATATAGTAGGCTACGATGTCTCAACCTATACTGGCTACATAGTTTTGGAATGAAAGGATTATTTCTAGTAATCACACCCTTGTACAACAGGTGAGTCCCCATCCTTGGGTTCACTTGGTGCTAATTTCTACTCCCATCTGAATGGACACAGAACATGATTTACTAAACTGAACTGAGTATGGATTGAGTTACTGAATTTTCCTAGCTGATCAAATACTACTGATATCTAACAACTGACTGTGTCATGAGATCATGGAGATTTTTCCTGAGTCATAACACTATCTGAAGTCTAAGATTTCATAGTTTGACTATGAGTATCGTGAAAACATGACATAGATCTAGGAACACAACTAATATTTTGGGTATATGTACCCCCAGGACTCGATGGAAGGAAACTGACATGACTTGATATTCTTGAATAGATGATAATCACCAAAATACGTTTATTGAAGTATTTCATCAAACGTATAATAGGTATAAGCTTGTACATACATGGGGATTTCATGATATCATGCTAGTTAGACAATTTTCCTTCATCTAGGCATTTAATCAAACATATTGTAGGCATAGGATATGTAAACCAGATTATACAACAGTTAAACGTCATGCTTCAATTCCAATTCCATTATACAAGGTTTTAGTCTTGAGATTTTGTAAATCCTTATCTATACTAATCAACCTACATGGAATTTATCATCCAATCATGGAATAGAAATCAATTCCTCATATATCAATATGACAGAGAATATACAAAGCATTAATACATAAAGAAAATCCATAACTTGTAGTTGAAAAGGGATTCTTGGACTTCATAGATGAAAGGATCCCATGATTTAATACTATACATACCTTATATCATGATTTCGTGAGAATTGATGGTGAAACCTTCCTGAATTTGAATCCTCAATAGAAACCCTAGCTTGTTCTTGAGATAAACTTGAGAGAAACTAATATGTTTCGGTGAAAAGTGGTTGAATCACGTGTTAAAGGGATTATATAGGGGTAGGAAGCTGACCCTTTTAACCCTAGACACGTCATTAAATTCTCAGTAAAATTTCTCGAGTTGGGCCCTTGGCGTGATGCGGTGTTATCTCGCCGTGTCATTGAAAATTGACAATTGGGAAATTGCATGGTGGTGCAATGCGGAGCTATCTCCTGGCCACCTTGTCTATGACTTGGAATTTTGGCGTGATGTGCTAGTATCACTGAGAAATATTAAAATTTTACAATTGCCATTTGAGCTATCTCCGCGATGCGCTGAAGGCTCTAGTCAAACACTGTCTTACTAAAAAGACTATAACTCTTCGCCCGGGTGTCAGATTTGGGCGAATAATATATCAATGAAAATCTTATTCTATTTCCCACATGATAGGAAGTTAAAATTATGGAATTACCATGTGTATAATAATGAATTATTATTTTAAAGAAAGTTCTAACATCCTTGAGAGGATTTTGAAGCTAAGAAAAAAAACGGGTATTATATTTGGGAACTAAGGTGAACCTTAGCATCACATTCCACCCTCATATGGATGGACATACGGAGAGTGAAATACAAACTTTGGAGGATATTATAAGTTCTTATGTGATCAATTTTGGTGGTAGTTGGGTTGGACATTTGCCTCTCATTGAGTTTGCATATAACAACAACAATAACTCTAGCATTGGGATTGTTGCGTTTAAGGCTTTTTATGGTAGGAGATTTTATTCTACAATTAGGTGTTTTGAGATTAGTAAGAATAGGTTGTATGGTCCCAAGTTTGTTAACCAATCTATTCAAAATGTAAAGGTGATTTGGGATAGGCTTAGGGCCACCCAAAGTCGCCAAAAGTCCTATGCGAGCATAAGAAAAAAAGAGTTGGAGTTAGATGCGGATGATTTGGTGTTCTTAAAGGTGTCTCTTGTAAAAGAAATGATGCGGTTTTGAAGAAAAGGAAAGGACAATACTTATTACATAGTTCCTTATCGTATTATAAGATGAGTCGGCAAGATGGCTTGTTAGTTGCAATTGCCTTCAAGTTTTGGTTCTATTAATCTGGTACTATATGTCTCAATGTTAAAGAAGTGTGTGGGTGATCCTTCTTTGTTAGTTCTGTTAGAATGTGTTGATGTTTTGTACTCCTTATTGTATGGGGAGGTCTCAGTTGAAATTTCTGATGGATAGTTCCGTTGTTTGAGGACTAAGGGTGTGGTTTCGGTAAAGGTTCCATGGAGGAACCAAAAGTGTAAAAAATCCAGTTAGGAAGCCAAAGAGGACATGTAGTACAAATACCCATTCTCTTTTTTCCGCTTTCGATAATTATGGTTGAGGATGAGTACTCCTTAACATCTTTGTTTTTTGACTTTGTTAAAGGAAATTAGGATTTCCTTGGCATCTTTGTTTTCTGTCTTCACTAAAGGTAAGTATGTGTGTGTTTCTATGTTAAATCGTTCCAAAGGATGACTTCACCCATCATTCAAGGATTACTGATTCTAAGGGGGGGAGTGAAATACCTCGAGAGTTGACTCAGAGAAATCCCTAAGCTTTGAGCTCACTGCCCACCTTACGAATCTCTTTATGAGTCACAAAGTCGACCTAAATCATAACAAACGGGTGGGCATCCTTGGTATTTCTATCCTTGTGATGGCTAGCACTCTATGAGTCATCAAGACTCATAACGAGCCAGAGTGTTCCAAATCATAGGGAAACCAATGTACTATCCTAAGTTCTTGTTGTGAGTGGACTAGCATGTTGCACGTAGTAAGGACTTAATATGATTCATATGGTGCGACTTGTAACAAGACTAGTGTTGGTGCCTCTAGACACTGTCTAGACTACTACAGGACTATACAATTCATAGGGTGACCATACAATTAATGAGGTCATCCTCTAGACACTGTCTAGACTACGACAGGACTATACAATTCATAGGGTGACCATACGATTAATGAGGTCACCCGTAGTGATTGGGTTTCATTTCTTCAGATTTTAAGTTGAGGGCACTTTGGACATTTGCCTCTTTACCCACTTCATACTGACAACCATCAAACACCCTTGGGACTTTAATTTCAACACTTTATCATTCAAAGTACTCTCTCAAACTCTCGAAACTCTCCAAGGATAGAATACCTACAGTTTCCAAGAAATTGGCCATCTAAGGGCTCAAGGGTTGATTTCTCTCCATAAATCTTTGTATTTTGGGCATGCATCTCTTCCCCAAATCTTAATTTTTTAAAAACATATGATTTAAATGTGACCCATGTGGTTTAATTGTTAGTTTTTGGGTATGGGTTGAGGTTGTTTGAATGATTATTCTCTATGTGGTTTTTTATCTTTGCATATGCATTCTTTATGCTTTAAATGGTGTTTTTCCAAACTAATTTGATAAATGGGTGTTTGAATTGAATGGGTAATATAGTTTTCCCTGAGTTTAATGAGTTAATCACTTGGAGTTGGTGATAACCTCAACCCAATATTGTGAAACTGGCTTTGAACATTGGAATTGCACATTGTAGAGTATTTTTAAACCTTTCCTATTACAAAAGAGCAATGAAACATGAATTGGTTTTGGAACGGACCTTGGTGATGTTGAATTTATTTGAATTGTAAACATCCTATTGGTTGAGTGGTTAGAGTCCTACTTGGCTACGTGCTTTGGTTCCTACTTGGAACATTGGATCCCATTGGCTGGGGGGTTGACACAACCCGACTAGGGGCCTTGTCGTAATGGGCGTCCGAAGTTCACCCAGGACCGGATACCACCCCCGTTACCCAACCCAACCTCCCGCCACCTTCCTTGAGTTAGCTGAATTTCGAGCATGTAGTAAGATAGTGAACAACTCACGTGAAGACTATGGGATAAGATCTTAACTGTAACTAACCCAACCTAGTCCAACCATCCCATACCAATAATTCAATCATACCATACCAATATCGAAACAAGGACCATAAATTAGGCCCTAACCAAAGATGTTCCGAAATATAACATAATTAATACCAATATGAAAAATGATGGAATAGTGAGAAATTATGTCTGATTATGCCAGCCTCAATACCAATACCAATGCTAAGGCTAACACCTATACCGATCCTACCTATTTCAGCCCATAGCAGTACCACAAAGCCTCTAACTAAGAGAATGATACAATCCTGTTGGGACATGCCCCCAACAATTGAAAAAACCAATATCCAAAATAAAATCAAAGTTCCTAGAAATATCCATAACATAAAATGGATCCTTACGAAGGGATTGAATTCATTTCAGTCCAAATGTTGATCCCTGAGTCAATCACTATGTAAAAGGAGTTGAACGATCGGTTCCTACACAGGGTAAGTATACAGTCACCAGTAGACGGGTTAGCCCGTGAACACTAGCATAATCTCAGGATAAGGATTAAATAATGCCATTCATAAACCAAGTAAAACCCTCCATATTCACACAACTATATATATAACTATGTTGAGAAAGGGGACCGGGTTTCATATACCTTTAAAACTTTACCTAGGTTGTGTAGCTTTTCCTTCCTAAACTACCCATGGGATATATGGGTTCGGCTCTTCCTGATGAAAGGACCCCAGTGCATGAAACTATATGACCAGGGAAGGAAAACCTGGGATGTCTAGTACATCCCCCAAAATATAGTATGACATCATGCACACGATCACCAAGACAAACCTCACATCGACAAATATGAGTCTCCAAGTTTGGTCCCCCAGAACCTCCACCTTCCATGGATTTGCTACACATCCAGCCATTAATGTCCAATTAAAACCATTTTACAAATAACCAAACCATCATCCATTTATTAACTAAGGCCATTAATATTGGTATTGTCATACCAACCCTTACTTGCAGGTATCTTCCATAGACAACCATTTATAGGTTTAAGGGGACTTTCAAGTACCCATCCAATTACCATATTAAACCATTTGGGGGATTTCATGTACCCCACAAGTGTAACCACTTAGCTATTTAACTTTCCAAGACATTAAAACCATGCATTTTTTGTTTACCAAATTTTAAAATAAGCAGGAGTTCTATTAAAATACTCAATGCAATGAAAACATTATTATGGGCGTTTTTTCAAACATATTAAGGGCATACTATGACCAAAACTAATTCCAATTACAATTAAACCTTCCCCATGCAATCCAATTATCCAAAACGACCATTAATCCACATAAAGCATAATTAAAACCATGGGAAACCATAATCAACCATTTAATATCAAAACCCCAAATATATATTTGAAATCAATTATCATACAATCAATGAAGTCAAGAAAACATTCATGAAAACCACGCTTCTTGTTAGAATTAACAATGTGGAAAGAGAACATGTTATAAACCAAGATGGCGATGGAATGAAATCACCAAAACAAACCTTAAATCAATTCTCTAGTTAAAACGCTAGCTTCCCTTGACAAAAGCTTTTGAGAAAATTATAGAGTATTTTGAAGAGTTTCTAAGTGTTAATGAATAGAATTTTAGGGTAAGTAACCTTCCAAGTAGGTTAGATGTTGTGGGATATTATTAGGATAAGAGGGGAAGTGCCCAAAATACACACACTTATGTTGTACAAAATCCCATTCCAGGGATATAAATGACCTACACGAGTTGTACCCTTCAATACGAGTGGTACCCTCTACTCGTATCCTCATCTCAACCTTTGAATCCAACACTATACAGTATACGACTCATCCAATTAAGTTGTATCCAAACATATGATCTATAGCATTCATCCATACACCTGTCAGATTTAAACCTAAGGAATATTTGGACACTGTCCATCATACGAGTCTTGGGTACGACTCGTACCCTGGCTTACAGCTCATGGTGAGCCACTCATACTCAGATCAAACATAAGTAACCAAGTCTAAGATTAAGTTATGGAACCAAATAATTCATAACCACTAATACAATTCGTACCACTAAGTGGTATCTATTCCAGTAACCAAAATCCATCCTACTAACCAACACTGTTCTGTATACGATTGGACCATACCAGCCATAGCCAAACACATGACTTGTACCCATGAGTTGTATTTGGTCCAGAGATAAAAAAATCTAGGAAATTTTCTAAGGTCCAGAAACCAAGGCATTTATGTCTCCTCCACTAGGAATATTCGTCCCTAAATGATAGACTAGGTAGGGGTAACCACACGCACGGATCATTTGCATTATTTTATCAAATATATTTTCAAACCTTAACAAAGTTTGAAAACAAAGAGGCGAATATATTAATCTTTCCTTCAACACACTCTGAAAATAAAGATATGTTGAAGACACATACCTTCCGCATGAATACCAAAAGCAGAAAGCAAATGCGGATATTTGGACTTCATGTCCTCATATGCTTCCCATGTAGCTTCTTCCACCTAATGGTTTCACCACAGAACCTTAACCGAAGCTACATCTTTGGTATGCAACCAATAAATATTCCTATCCAAAATTTCAATCAGGATTTCTTCATCAGACAAAGAATTTGCGATACCCAATCTTTCCAAAGGAAAAAGTGAAGAAGGATCACGAATGTATTTCCTCAATGTGGAAACGTGAAATATCGGATGAACCAAGCTCAAGCTAGAAGGCAACTCCAACTCATAAGTAACATTACCAATTCTTAGCAAAACCTCATAAGGACCAGCATACCTGGGACTAAGCTTTCTTTTTTGACAAGACTACACTACTCTCTTCATGGGAGATACCTTGAGGAAAACCTTATCCCCAACCTCAAACTCCAAGTTTCTACTCCTAACATCCATATAGAACTTTTGTTGACTTTGGGTAGCCTTAATCCTCTCCCGAATCACCTTCACATTCTCTATAGTCTGGTAAATAAAGTCGGGACCAAAGGTATTTGCCTCACAAAACTTAAATCATCCAATAGGAGATCTATACCTCTTACCATACAATGCCTCAAAAGGGGTCATACCAACACTAGAATGATAGTTATTGTTGTAAGAAAACTCCACCAAAGGTAGATCCTTAACCCAATTGCCACCATAATCAATCACACGAGCCTGAAGCATATCCTCTAATGTCTGAATAGCTCTCTTTGATTGCCTATCCATCTCTGGAGGAATGCAGTACTTAGACTCACTTTAGTCCCCAAACCATAATAAAAAAATGGCCAAAAGTGAGATGTTAACTGCGTTCAACGATAAAAAATAATCAAAATAGGAACCCTCTACAGCTTCATAATCTCTTGAAGATATAGCTTCGCATAATACTTCACCGAGGAGGTAGTCTGCACTGGCAAAAAGTTGGCAGACTTAGTCATCCTGTACATGATGACCCAAATCGAATCCATATTGATAACTTTCCATTTCCACTTGGTCAAATCAATTTCTTAATACAACCCTCCTGTCCTTATGTGCTCATCCTTAACCTGTCGACACACCATGCACTTTTCCACAAAATAAGCCACATCCCTCTTCATTCCATTCTACCAATAGATATCCTTGAGATCATGATACGTCTTAGTTGTGTTGGGATGAACAATATAGTGCAATTCATGTGCCATAGATAAAATCCTTTGTCAACGTCAAGAGCACACAACCTCCCTTGGAACTGTAAAGTAATATCACCACTTATCTAGAACACAACTATTTTTTTTCACCAACTTCATTCTTGGTTTTCATCAAGACATAATCTAGCACTTTCTTTTGCTTAATCTCTGCATGAAGAGACGATCAAACCACTTCTTTAACCATCACACCACCATTCTTGGAGTCAAAGAGATGTACTCCAAGATTAGAAAAGAGGTGAATATCTTTCACCAATTCCCTTTTTCTTTTCTACAAATACACCAAACTCCCTATGGATAACCTGTTATGAGCATCAACAACCACATTAGTGTTACTTTGGTGATAGTGAGGACTCATATCATAGTCCTTGTAAGTCCCAAGACATATCCTATGATTAAGATTAAGCTCTATCTTAGTAAATACATACTATAGACTTTTATGATCAGAAAAAATACCAGGTGGACACCATACATATAATGCGGCCATATTTTCAAGGCAAACACAACCGTCGACAACACTAAATCATAAGTAGGATAATTCCTCCCATGTACCTTCAACTTCTTGGAAGCATAAGTAATCACCTTTCCATGCTACATCAACACACAACCTAGACCTAGTCGAGATGCATAACAATAAACCATCAACCCATGATATCCTTCCGGCAAAGTAAGAATTGGAGCTGAAGCCAACTTATCCTTCAACTTCTTTAAACTCCCTTCACAAGAATCTGACCAAGAAAACTTAATCTTCTTCTGAGTTAACTTAGTCAAAAGAGTAGCTATCAATGAAAAGCTTTCCACAAACCACCAATAATACCCGTCTAAACCCAAGAATCTTTGAGTATCATATGGACTCATGGGTCTAGGACACCACTTCACAACAACAACATTTTGTAGATCCACCTTGATCCCCCCACTATAAATAATATAACCTAAGAAAGTTACAACATTAGAAAAAACTCACACTTGGAGAACTTGGCATACAACTATTGTTCCTTTAAGGTCTGTAACACCACACAGAAGTGATTAGGATGATCCACTTAACTCTTCAAAAAAGTTAGGGTGTCATCAATAAATATAATAACAAAGAGATCTTAATACTGATTTAAAACCTTGTTAATCAGATCCATAAATGTCAATTGAACATTAGTCAATCTAAAAAAAATTACCAAAAACTTAAAGTGCCTATATAGAGTACGAAAAGCCATCTTAGGGATATCTATGTACCTAATCTTTAGCTAATGGTACCCAGACTAAAGATCTATTTTAGTAAATAACTTAGCACCTTGCAAAAGATCAAATAGATCATCTATCCTTAGAAGAGGATACTTGTTCTTGACCGTCACCTTATTCAATTGCCTATAGTCAATGCATATTTGAAGGGAACCATCCTTCTAGTGCACAAACTACATCGGTAAACCATAAAAAGATACACTATTATTTATAGAAAAGATATAATGTACTAGTACTAACATCAGGTGATACCACAGATTCCTACCAAGATGCCAAAGTATACAACCTATTCCGACTAATACTAAAACTAGGAGTAGTAACAGAAGTAGATACCATACCACCAGGTGTGGAAGTAGAACATAAATCCATAGGAATCTTGTTCGCCCCCATAGCAACCTTACTAACCAAATAATTCCTTAGCGATGCCTACCTGGACACACTTGAAGCACTTTTCCCTTCCTTTATTGCAATAACCCTGATGGGGACGACTATAGAACCCATAAAGAGGTCATGAAAAAACTCACTAACCTCTATTTACGTGAGATTGGGCAGTCTATGCCCAAAAATTATCACCACCTTAATCATGTTTTACTCCTGACTAGTAAGGAGCACTAAATAAAGAGTAGGAACCAGAACTCCCCTACTTCTTTTTCTGCCATTTGCCACCATCCTGACCACCCTGAGACTGAGCACCTCCCTGGTAAAAAAACCTATGCCTCTTACCCTACAGATCTCTAAACTTATCCTGCTTCTACTTTGCATCCTATATTTACTGCATAAGAACAGTCAACCTAGAGATATCCATATCTTTAATCAACAAAGTAGTCTTGCTTTCCAAAATCAAACTCTAATTAAACCCAGAATAAAATTTCCATATTCTAGCCTACATGTCAATAACAAAATCAAGATCATACCTTGACAATTGGTGATACTTCAAGGCATATTGCTTAACAGACATCCTCCCCTGCTTGAGGTTCATAAACTCCTCCATCTTTTCTTTCCTCAACTCTTAGGGAAAGATAAGATATAAGAAGGCCTTTGAAAAAGTAACCCATAAGAATGATTCTACTATAACAACCCTATCCCAGTCCCATTCTTCATACCACTGATGTACAACCTCTTTGAGCTGATAAGTTCCAAAGCTTACCCCCTCCACTTTAGTAGCCTGTATCACCTAAAATATCTTTTCTATTTCATCCAAGAAGTCATTTAGATCCTCCTCCATATTTAATCTAGAAGAAGTGGGAAGACCCATCTTCATAAATTAGCCAACCATTATGGCCTCAGCAGGAAAAACATCAGTCTCACCCTGCTCAGCATAAGTAGTGACCATCTAAGTAATAATATGAATAGACTGATGAAATTCCACATTAGTTAGATCGTCTTTAGGAGGACTAGTAGTAACCTATAAAACTCTAGATCTATAAGGGCTAGGACTGCGAGATTGAAGATAAACCACAGAAGTAGGATGCACCCTTTCACTATAATACCCAGATGTGATAGAAGAATTTTCCTATGTTCCAGATGTACGAGGACTAATCTAAAACATGGACACATAAGGATTATAAAAGATTCCAGGACAAAGACTCTAAGTTTGAGAATAGAATACCATGAAAGTGAGATATTCCTAAATTCCTTATAGCTTTTCCGTTATGAGTGTAGTGCGCTACATACCCCTAAAAGACACTCTACTTGACACGGCTTTGTGGACTCCCAGTTGACCATGAACCTAGGCTTTGATGCCAACTAGATGTGATCCAATCGGGGACCTTGTCATAATGGGCATCATAAGTCTGACTGAGATCGAAGAGCACCCCTGTTACCCAACCCAACCTCCAGCCGCCTGCCCTGAGTTGGCTGAATTTTGAGTATATAGAAAAATAATGCAATAGCTCACAAGAAGAATCTAGGATAAAATCACAATATTGACTAACCAAACTGAGTCCAACTATCCCATACCAATAATCAAACCATATCATACCAATATCGAAACAAGGTCTATAAACTAGGCCATAATTAAACATATTCCAAAATACAAATGAAATATTATAAAATAATGTGAAATTATGTCTGATGATGCCAGCCTCAATACTAATACAAATACTAAGGCTGACACCTATACCGATCCCGCCAATTCCAACCTATAGTATTACCATAAAGCCTTTGACCAAAAAAGTAATAAAAGTTTGATGGGTTGTACCCTAACCATAGTGAAAACCAATATCCAAAATAAGATTACGGTGCTTAGAAATATCCATAACATAAAATAGAGCCTTCTGAAAGGATAGAAGCTCCCCATTTCAGTCCAAATACTGATCACCAAGTCAATCACTAAGTAGGAATAGAATGGCTAGTTCCTTTATTGCGTGGCCATACAACCAACAATAGATGGGTTAGTGGGTGAACACTAATATGATCTAAGGATACGGATAAAATAATGCCATTTATAAAACTAAGTAAAACCATCCATCTGAACATAACTATATATATATATATATAACCATATCGGGAAAGAGGATCGGGTTTATCATTTCTTTAGAACCTTTACCTAGGTTGTGCAGCTTTGCCAATCTAAATAACCCATAGGCTATATGAGTTCAGCCCTTCCTGGTGAAAGGGCCTAAGTGCGTGAAGTTCCACGACCAGGAAAGGAAATCTAGGATGAATAGTACATCCTTTAAATAGAGTGTGACATTATACATACGGTCACGAAGACTAACCTTACATCGGCAAATATGAGTTTCTAGTTTTGTTCCCTTGAGACCTCAACCTTCTATGACATTGCTACACATCCTGCCATTAATTCCCAATTAAAACCATTTTCCAAATAACCAAACCATCATCCATTTACTAACCCAGGACAGTATTACTGGTATCGTCTTACCAACCCCTACTTGGGGGATTCCATATGCCCCACAAGCATAACTATTTAGCCATTTACCTTTTCAAGCTATTTAAAATATGCATAATTTATTTAAAAAGTTTTAAAACAATCAAGAGTTCCATTAAAATACTCAATGCAATAAAAACATTATTATAGGCATTTTGTCAAATACATTGGGGGCATAATATGACAAAAACCTATTCAAATTACCATTAAACCATTCTCATGCAATCCAATTATCCAACCCCCCTACTAATGGACATAAAGAATAATTAAAACCATGTTAAACCATAATCAACCATTTCATATCATAACCCTCAATTCATATTTGAAAACAAAAATTATGCAATAATGAAGTCATGAAAACATTTATAAAAACCATTCTTCTAGTTAGAATTAACAATTAAGGAAGAGAACATGCCTTAAACCAAGATAATGATAGAAATAAATCACCAAGACAAGCCTCAAATCAATCCTCTTGTTGAAACATTAGCTTTTCTTACCAATAGATTTTGAATGAATAATAGAGTGTTTTGAAGAGTTTCTAAGTATTAATAAATCAAATATTAGAGTAAATAACCTTACAAGTAGGATAGAATTCATGGGACCTTATTAGGATAAGTTGAGAAATATCCAAAATACCCCTACTTATGTTGTAAAAAACTCATCCCAGGGATACGACTGACCCACAAGTGTCGTACTATCTAATACGAGTGGTACCCTCCACTCGTATCCTATTCTAAAACTTTGGATCCAACACTGCCCAACATATGTCTCATCCAACCAATTGTATCCAAAGAATATGATCCATACCCTTTATCTATACCGCTGACAGATTTATACCCATGGAAGATTTGGATATTGTCCTCCATATGATTCCTGGTTACGATTTGTACCCTGGCTTACTGATCATAGTAATATACTCGTACTTAGATCAAACCTAAGTAACCAAGTATAAGATTAAGATAAGGAACCAAATGATCTATAACCACTAATACTATCCATCCCTAGGTTGTATCAGTTCCTGTAACCAAAATCCATCCTATCAACCTACACTGGTCTATATATAACTAAACCATACCACCTGTACGCCAATATACAACTCGTACCTATGAGTTGTATTGGGTCTAGAGACCAAAATTCTAGGAAATTTCTATGGTCCAATAACCAAGGTTTTTTAGGGGTGGCGTCTCGCATGGCTATGTGTTTGGTTTCCTATGTCAAATTTTTGAGTTGGGATGGATAATTGGGTTAGAGTCCCATTAGAAAATTCATTTTTTTGCAAGGTTACATGTGCTTGAAAGCAATAGTTGGTATGACAATACCACTTGATCATTCCTTAATGAATAACTCTTTGTTTGATGATTCTGAATGCGTGAAAAGTGCTTTAATTGGTCTTTAATATGGGTTGTGTAGATGTGTCATGAAAGTGTACGTCCTTAGGGACCAATATTGGAAACTTTGATTGAGACATCAAGGTCCAAATGACCAAAATTTTCAAGCCCCATGTTATATGACTATGTGCTTAACTCACTCTTGATATATGAAATGAGGCTTAAGTCGCCTATAGAGCATATGCATATGTGATTGTTCTCTAATTCGTGTTACCACATGCACTGGGGCCCTTTTATCTTGGGTAAAGCTGGACTAATATATCCTGTGGGTGCCTTGGTATGATAGTTATGCGACGTAGTTCGAGTTAACAGATTTAAAGTGCATACTAATCCATGTTCCTTATCCCAAAATGATATTTTAATGTATGACAATATGTGCATGGTTTTGAATTAGATTTGACTTGGCATTATTTTATTCACTTATCCCTAAGTTACATTCTAGTACTCAACCTACTAACTGTCTTTAAATATTGTATCCCTATATGATGCATAGTGCAAAGTCAAGTCTAATTTTCTTGCTCAGTATTAGGTGGATCGGCTTGGTTCCCCTATTGATTGCGATGAAGAGTTAAGATTTCATTTTTTGAAAGACTTGATAATTCCACCAGTGTCTTTCCCTTAAGTATAATAAAAGACTTTGCAATATCATAGACATTATCATTTTCATTATCATTGTTAGAGTTGGGGACATATCATGACTTATATTGGTTAATGGTTTTATTTAGTGGCTTTTATGGATATTATCGTGGTTGGGTATTTGGATTTTGAAATTTCATAGGTTTTGAGTTTCTATTTCCTTTATCTTGTTATATGTTCAAAATTCATCCGCTGGTTTTGTGTGTTATTTTGTATAGGCATGAGGGGTGGTCTCTGGTCCACAGTGGACTTGAGATACCCATCCCGACTATGTTTCGGGTCATGATAGGTACCTAGCCTGGAAACTGCTACCTCTGAATCATGGACCACTCTGGTTCCCATTGAAACTGCCCTTATAATATAGCCTCTTATAGTTAGCCTCTAGGGCCTTACCATGCATCTCCTTCATAATCTAAGCATGATCAAAAACCTCAATATGGACCTACAAACTCTAACCAAAATTTTCATAGACATGCAAAGATAAAATCTCAATCACAAATGAAAAACTGAACCCACTCAAACTCTATTGGTAAGATAGTTATTGCCATTTAGTCCAAATTTTAAAACTAAGCCTCCTAGTTCAAAACAGTCATAGTGCCCTACTCTACTATTGAAAACTAATCTCTGAGATAATTTCTAAGGCTTATATGCCTATACTTCTTAAAGATAACCTCAGAGAATTGTGTCCGTGTCAACAGAGGATATCCAGCTAGCCAAGAATCAAGATAACTTATCCACCAATGTCGAGCTACCATTTGTAATTGGAAGGTCATGTATTCAACATCACGTGTTTAAACTAGGCCCAAATTATAGACCTTATCCTCACAAGTAACCAAAAACTCATAAGAATCTTCTCCCGATGACTCAAAAAACCATGGCGGAATCAATCCCAAGAATCTACCGAACATCTTCTGATCCTTAATAAACATAGAAAGCTAGATAACTATACAATGAGAAACTACAAATGCTAAAGGGATCTCAACTATGGGAGCCACAACTATAAGTTCCACCCCTACCTCTGTACCACTCTAATCCATTGAATGAGAACCATCAGATAGTGAACCCCAAAAAATACCCAAAAGATGAACCAATGCATCACTGAGTAATAATGAATAAATATAACCCAACGGAGCTTGGTTTGTCATTTGTCCCATAACTAGATAGGGTAGAGGAATCGCTAGTGTGAGAGAAAGAATAGGGTCTTCTGAAGGCTCCCTATTTTGATCTATATCCAGGGTTGTATCTTTATTTTAGACCCAATCTCTAGGTCACACATATCCTCAAGTAAGATCCCTAATCACAAACTTGGGTTCCTCATATCTAGTAGTGGTAGCACACGTCCTTGCTATCTACAAAAGAGTAAAACCAAAGAATCATAGAAACCAACATAAACTCATAAAATGAAATGAGTGAAGAAAGTGTAAACCTTCTAAAGATAAGAAACAAACATCATCATTTTTATTTGTGGGACTCTACAAGACACTTGCTTATATACAAACAATATTGGTGAACCTGGCTCTGATAACAATTTGTCATAACATAATTTTTGAGTCATGATGGCACCTACTTTACCCCACCAGTAGGTAAGCAAAAATTATAGCCCAGAACTATAATTAATGGGCTAATTAGTGGAAAATGGCATAAATATTAGTAATATACAAAACCATAAGAGATAAATCATAATATAATAATTTAAGGAAAGAAAAATAAAAGGAGTAATAACATCCCATGACCTAGTAATATAGGTACAAGAGCCTCTAATCTAAACGAACACAAGTACTATCAATTCAATATACAATAGTCTCAAAAAATTAAAGATTAGCAAAAATGAAAGAAGGGGGAAAGGGAAACTCCAGCTCTGATAGATCACTCCATCTATGAACTCTGACAAACACAAATCATGGCATCAACAACGGTCACTAGTACTTGCATCTGGACATAAAAGGCACAGAAAGGTAGTTCGAGTACCAAAGCCATGGGTATTCAGTAGGCATCAACAACCTCCTAAGCATATTCATAATATAAATATAATAACACATGAGTTAAATAAGATAATTCAAGGGAAAGAGAAAACCTAGAATAATATGCAGTATGTTGAAAATAAACAACTATAACAATATTAAGAAAAGCACAACTATTTTTACATTACTAGCCCACATAAGCAAGAAGGTGTGAATAAAGTAAATAGCCTAATGTATTCACCCATAAGACCGAAGAGCACAATTAAGAATAAATAATAATGATAATTAAACCAAGTAACCGTGTGTAAAAACCATAATGGTAGATTACACAATATTGTAGATGTAATGACCTGACTTTTGGTAATTTGTGTGAAAAAATAATTTCTATGTGATTTGACTATTTTACCCCTCACCATGGTTGTATTATAATATTTCTGGGGTGGAGGTGATTTTCATAGTTCCCTAATCCTTTCAATTTGATTTGTTCAAGTTTATGATTTTTGGTGGCTTAAAAGACTTATTTTTTTACTTCGGTCAACATTTATTTGTTTGTGCATTGGATAGCAAAACAAACTACATCAGTAGATCCAGAATGTTTGTTTTATGTTGGTAACATAGTTGGTATGGTTTTATGGCTTTTATATCTTATTTTGACTATTAATTTAGAAAGTTGTGCAATCGGGTTTTGAGGGTCAACTTTGTGAAAATGACATATTTTTGAAAATCTAATATTTTTATTAAGTCTGAAGCATCAAATTTGATAGGGTAAAATAGTCCATTTGTATTCTTGTCATTCTATATGAATCCTAGAGGGTCTATCAAAACATGGAATTTTCTAAGACACCATTTTGTGAACCCACTTAAGCGATATTTTGGTCTTTTATCGCTTAAGAAGCCCAACTGAGCAACCTTAATCACAAGTGACAAAAGTATCACTCATGAGACACTCGTTGAAAGGTGAGATATCATTTAAGTGACACGTGGTCACTTGAGCAATAGTAGCTTAAGCGACTCAGTGATCACGTATGTAATGCTTGTGTCATTTAAATACCCTAATTTCATGAATTTTACACCATTTTTGATTCTTGGATTTTAGGTTTCAAGTTTTTGAGCATTTGTACCATTTCTAAGCTTGGGTAATCTCCAAAACTCCTATTTCAACTATTTTTCTTCAATTTTATCTTTCAAATCTTGTTTAAACTAAAGAAGGAATTTAGGATTCCAGCCAGAAGGCCTAAAAATAACATTATTCAATTAAAAGCTCAATTTTAACTTATTTTTTCATTTGGGTTTTCTCCCATGAGTTCCCTTAATCTTTGGAAATATATTTTGAACAAATATTCTTTTTTTACCCTTTTTTTCAAAAATCTATCTTGGGAGTCCATTTTGAACCCAATTTGAAAGTGATCGATATGGGTATTATTGGATTTTTGATGTATAAATTCTATATTTGTATGTTTTAATTAATTACAGTGTCGTTCATAAGGGGAAAGCATTGCATTAAAGTCCTTTTGAATTGGTTCTCAGAATTTGAGATAAGTTATTGCTTAACTTTTTTCAGACTGGGTTAGGTAGTTAATAATAATGTAAAATCATGTTATGGGTATGGGGTTGTATCATATAAAATATGTTATGTGATTTATATGGTCTTGTGGAGGCCTATGTGGGTGGTATTTGATGGTTTTAAGACATTACTTTCTATGTGACCCATGTGGGGTCTTGTATGATGTTGATGGTCTGTTATTGATATATGTCTTTTTTATTACACTCTTTTTTGTTTGAAAAAGTTGATTTTTTTGAATTATATGGTATTAATGACATTCTTGCATATTTTACTTTATGGTTTCTGGATTATACTAAATTATGCATTTTGGTTGATTTGTATGGATTTTTTGTTTACGTGACTGGTATATTGGTTTGATACTGGACATTCTCATTTTGGGTTGTTGTGAGCATTAAATCCTCATGTCATATCCATTCATGAAACATTGGCACCACTGTGTAAATACTAGAAATACTATTTTTTTAGCAAACAAATGTTTAATCGTTGAAAACACTTATGAATGATATGCCAAACAAGAGTTAAGGATATTAGTATTAGACATTAGTTGTATATGGTTGGAAAACTCCCCATGTGTCCTTTGTCTTTACCTGAGTTTGGTAGGTGTAGGTTGATGAAACCCTCATGGGTCTTACTTTGAAGCATAGCTCGATAGTGTATACAGTGGTTGTGTGATGGCCTCGTGCATCATTATCATCATCATCACCCTCTTCATCGCACTTCATACATTATGCTTATGCTATGATTGTATTTTTGTATTTGACTTGATATCTATCAATCTATTCAACCTTTATATACTTGTATTCAACATACTTGTATATTTGTTCATCTTTTCTCTACATGTATCTATAATATATATGTATATTAGAACTACTAGTGGAGACGGTGTGGGACACCATTTCAGATATTTTCTAATTATAGGTGATGTGCCCATAGTTTTTATTTTTATGCTTTATTTTTCTACTTTACTCGGTCAGCCTATGATACATACATAGTACAAGTCGACCGTACTCACATCTACTGCACTATTTATTGAAGATCTATGTATGAGTAAGCCAAAAGGATGGCTGATTCGAGTGACTTTTTGAAGTATTCGAGGCAGTGGACATCCTATGCTCCAGGATTTAGCCTATTACCTTTCCCTATCTATTATATGTCTTATTTTATATTAAAAGATAGAGGATTGATCCTCTTTGGAATTTTATTATATCTTTCAAAATTCAAGATGTATTTAGAAATTCTTACACTGTGAAACCAAGTTTTGGGATTTTGTTGGTATCTTTATTATATTTTTTATTTAACTATATCTATGTGGTTCAACTCTTTTATAGGGGTCTTTCCTTTGTTTTGGTATTGATTTGTCATTTACATCAGTTTGAATGGTGGACATACTTATCAAGGCTTGTCGCGACAAGTTTCATCATGACCCTTGTTTTTTAGGTTGTGATAAACTTGTATCAGAGCCAGGTTTAGTGGTCTCATCAGTGCAAGAACAAGGTGTCTTGTAGAGTCACATGGATTGGAACGTATATGTCTATATCTATCTTTAAAAGGCTATAAGATGTGTTTTGGAAACTTTTCTT
Organism: Capsicum baccatum var. pendulum; assembly: GCA_030864225.1. Lineage (NCBI taxonomy): Eukaryota > Viridiplantae > Streptophyta > Magnoliopsida > Solanales > Solanaceae > Capsicum > Capsicum baccatum. The sequence goes on along the minus strand of CM061551.1, from coordinate 48,110,261 downwards.
ATTTATATTTATATTATGCAGGTCTTTCATACCTTGTGGTCTAACTCATATTTTACACTTTTCAACATTGATTATGAGGACTAGATCCAGTAAGGCCTAAGATTCAGATCTATTATAGATGGAGAGATCCCATTCTAGAGGATGAACTGTTAGTCATGGTTGAGATCAAAGTGGAGGATGGTCTGCCCCATCCAAAGATGGCACTAGGGGAGTATCACTTGAGCCTCAACATAAGCATATTGTAGATATAGTTCCTACTCTGGATCAACTGAGTTTTTCTACCCTGGTCATGGAGGGGTTACCCGTTCATCTGCTAACCCATTTTGGGTATGCTTCTATGAGTACACCTGGTGTTTCTTTAGCTATGATCATGGAACCTCCATCTGTGCTAGTGTCAGCTTATATAATTTCTCTAGTTTCGAGTATGGATCCTTCTATTGTTCCAATATCCTCTTATGGTACTACACAGATTCTGAGTGTGATTCCCCCTTGAGAACCTATATTTCAATATGGTATTCTAAGATTTAGAGTTCAACCTTATTCTATGATGCATCCTCAAGTGGATTCTTAGCCAATCATATTTACTATACCTTCTATTATTTTGAGTACAACCTTGTTTTATGATGATAAAAAAGGCTTGATATAGTCACTTGGGTCGTTCTAGATTTAGTAGTATTCTAGTTCTTGATAGATTGCTAAGAGAAGTCGCATAACCTTGGTTCGCTGGAGTCTCATGGGGTTTCTTTACTACTAAACATTTGGGAGATGTAACCAAAGATTGATGGAGGTTACTTATTGGTTCTCGACCTCTTGATTTCCCACAGATGACTTGGGATTAGTTTGCAGAGGCCTTTTTGGACAGATCTGTGCCTTTACCTTTGAGGGATCAGATGAGATATGAGTTTTATTACTTGGAGTAGGGGATGTTTTAGAGTTTGATCCTTGATTCAGTAACTAGTCTAGATTTTTTTATACCAATATTGCCATCGAGTTTAAGAATATTCAAAAGTTCGTGAAGAGGTTGGATCTTTCTCTTCAGTTTGTTACAATCTATATAGTAGTGTCTATAGCATCATTTTAGAGTATATGGATCATGCTAAGATGACTGTGTCTATTATTCGAGTATCTTAGGGGTTATAATAATGTGTATTATCTGGGTAAGTTCATAGGTAACCTCTCTCGAGGTAGAGAGTGTAGAGGCTTCCATAGGTATTATAGTAGACTGGTGAAGGAAGCACTACAAACTTCAGGTAGTCGGTCAATGGGTATGGTAGTTGTAGGTAGTTATTTTAGTTTAGTCATATCATCTTCCATTTAGCTAGGCTATGGAGGTTGCTTTGTGTGTAGTGATTTGTCATAGGGCTAGGGACTGTCCTCGTTGTGTCTTTAGAGTTATTCCTAAATCAGTTGTGAGAGGTAGATGTGGTAGAGGTTCTACTTGAGGTGTGAGAGGTAGAGGAAGTGGTTCCCATGGTGATGATCGGAGGTCTATGCAACCAGGTGTTAGATATGGCTAGTTTTTTGCTATACGTTCCAATCCAGAAGCAGAGGCCTCCGATGCTATCAGTATAGGTATCATACCTATTTGTTTCAGATCTGCATCTGTGTTGTTTTATTCAGGATCAACGTTCTCCTATATGTCTGCATATTTTTCTTTGTGTTTTTATTCTCTTAGATACCTGCTTATTTGGTTTTTATCATCTTCTGTGATGCTTTAAGTGTTTATTAAGGTGTTGTGTTAATTCAGGAGGCTAAGGTAATTTTTTATACCTCTCGTCAGTTGAAGACCCATGAAAGAAATTACCCTACCAATGATTTGGAGTAGTGCGTAGTTGTTTTTACTTTGAAGTTATGGAGGAACTACGTGTATGGAGTTCGTTGTGAGGTTTTCTTAGATCATCACAGCTTTCACTATTTCTTCACCAAATCACATCTTGAAATGAGGCAGCATCATTTGCTTCAGTTTCTTAAGGATTGTGATTTGACTATTCTTTATCATCTGGAAACGGCTAATAGAGTTGAAGATATCTTAAGCCGAAAGTCGACTAGTGACGTGCTATTGTTTCATTGCACTTTTCATATTTAACACCCAAAAATATGCATGGACTTATGACTATTATGTTAGATTTGATATATTCTTGAGATATTTTTTAGAAAGCTAGATTCATGGAGCTAAAAGATGAAAATATGTCACCTATGGGGCATAGTTTCCACCTACTGAGTGTAGGTGGCAGCGTATGTGACAAAAGTTGATTATCAGATTGTGGAATTTTGGGATTGGCACCTACGACCCCTCACATATGCCAAATAGTTCCCAACTATGACCCATTGGTGGGTCTGTAGGTAGCCATAGACTTAACTTTCCTGGACCATTTTGAATATAATTTCAAAGTTTTCTATGTAATCTATAAATACCCCTTTTGACGTTTTTAGTTAGTTTATGCTAGTTTAGGTCTTTGGAGGCTATTATAGGCCTTTGGGGCAAGTTAACACATCCTTATCATTTAAATACATACATTTTCATTCTGAGATTTGATTTTGATCTTGGGATTGTGTTATTGGATTTTGTTTTGATATTCAATTTGTGACTTTAGTTTTTTCGTAACTTATTGTGAGATTCCATGCTTTCATTTACGAATTCCATTTATTTTTTCACAATGATGAGCAACTAAATCCCTTATCTAGGGTTGTGGGAACCCTGGCTGAACAAGAAAGTAGGAGAAATTCAACATTGTTACAAAACTAATATTTTTGCATTATTGTGATCATCTTCTGTTTAATAGTTTTCTTAACAATTGCAAATGTTAAGATCCCACCTCTATTAACTATTGTAACGACCCAAGTTTTTGGAACTGGAACATCACACAGTGCTCAAGATCCCGAAGGACCACAAGGCAACCCTCTACTGATATTTGTACCTGAACACTTCATAATATAGATAATAAATACGGAAACTAGCCATAAGGTTCAAAACATCTAAAAATACTCAAAATTTAAAATTAAATACTGATACATTTATCCGAAAAGCCTCTAAACTGTCTGAACTGCGGAGTTGATGGGACATATCCCCAACTAATTCCATCTACTAAAAATAAAAATAATCAGATACAAAGTGATAAAAGGATCATCCTCGAATGAAGAGGACTCACTGCTATGTCTATTGATGTTGACTGGGACTGAGCTGCTAAGGGTACTTTAGATCTCATGCCTTTGAACCTATGGTGTCAAATAAAACACGATAGCGCAAATACGTCAGTACAGGAATATACCAAGTATGCAGATGAGGTAAGGCTAAACGCAAGGGATCATGCATGAAAAGTTACATAACTGAATAATCATGAGTGTACCAAACGAGAACACATACAGGAATGTACAAACCATAATCACAATAATCACAACCCTAGATACTGAAACTCAGATACCGCTTTACTGTCATCTGAACTCACTACTAACACTTAGATACTGAATCACAAAATTATCTGATACTGATAACTTATTAACTAAATGTACTCACATAAATGACTGAATTCTAAGATCTGACACCCCCGAACACAGGTCCAGGTGCACTAGATGAGGATAGAGCTGGGATAGGAAATCTCTGGCTATGATAGGAATGGCTACCACCCTGGGACCCTGCCTGATAGGAACCACGACTACCTGTCCTGGACTTCTTGTTCACTTTCTCCCTTTCCTTTATCTTATCTACCTCAATTTATTGTGCATGCATCATAATTATAGCAAAGTCCATATCTCTATTGAGCATAGTAGTTGTACACTCTTTCAATAATAACCCGGACACACCAGTCACAAACTTACTCATACTCACTCTAGGGTCAGCTATCAAGTCGGGATCATACTTAGCTAATTGGTTAAACTTAAGACAATACTCTTTCATGGTCATGCAAGGTTCATAAACTCTTCTACCTTAGCCTCTCTAATTTCCAACAGGAAAAACCTATCTAGAAAGGCACCCTGAAACTCTGGCCAAGTCATGGGAGCTGTATCTTCCCCTCTACCCTCCTTCTAAATCACTACCTAATCATAAGCAATATCCTTCAACCTATACGATGCTAACTCAACACTCTCCTCCGTAGAAATATGCATAATCTAGGTAATCTTCCTTACCTCCCCTAGATAAAGTTATGGGTCCTTACCTACTACTGACCTAAAGAATTCTGGCAAGTTCATTTTCATGAAACTTCTGATCCTGGCTATAGCTGAATCCCCATCTTGCCGAGGTGGGATTACAGCCTAGCGGTTGCCCTGAACATTAGTCACAGCTTAGGCTAGTGCCTGAAAAGCTACCCAAAACTTGGTCTATGACACACTTTCACTCTTAGCATCTACTGGATGAGGGGGATGGTTATCAACCCCATGGACATAATCTCTGTGAGGTGACATACTATATAAATGGAAGAAAGAAGTAGATTAGACTGAGTATCAACTTGAGCTCATGCTCACTCACACGATATAAACACTGAAAGAAGAGAAACTGCTCTTAAAACATCTTGTAGCCTCTTGTACATAAATGTGATACGCAACACACCCATGCATAAGATTGTACTAGATACGGCTTTTCAGACTCTCTAGGAAACTCTTGAACCTTAGGCTCTGATACCAAGTTTATAGCGACCTAATTTTCTGGAACTAGAATGTAACACAGTGCTCATAATCCCAAAGGAACACAAGCCAACCCTCTATAGATATCTGTACCTGAACACTGCATAATATAGAAAATAAATACAAAAATTGTCCATAAGGTTCAAAACATGTAAAAATACTAAAAATTTAAAATTGAATACTAATACATCTATCTGAGAAGCCTTTAAACTGTCTGAACTGTGGAATTTATGGGACATGTCCCCAACTAAGTCTGTCTACTTAAAATAAATAAAATCTGATATAAAATGATAAAAGGATAATCCTCGAATAAATAGGACTCACCGCTATGTCTACTGCTGCTGATTGGGACTGAGCTGCTAAGGGTACTCTAGATCTCGTGCTTCTAAACCTATGGTGTCAAATAAAACACCATAGCGCAAATACATTAGTACGGGAATATACCTAGTATGCAGATAAGGTAATGCTAAATACAAGGGCTCATGCATGAACAGTTACATAACTGAATAATCATAAGAGTACCGAACGAGAACATATATAGAAAAGTACAAACCATAATCACAATCAACACAACCCTAGATACTAAAACTTAGATACCTCTTTACTATCATTTAAACTCACTACTAATACTGAGATACTAAATCACTGAATCATCTAATACAGATAACTGATTAAATGAATATGCTCACATAAATGACTAAATTCTGAGCTCACAACTCTCGACTGATTGAATTGGAGATCAACCTCTCTCTAATGGATGACTCCGGAATCTATTATCAATGATAACAAAATGATCATGTCCAAATATGACAACAAGAATATTCAAAAGAATCGGAGACTGAGATCAAGCCTATCTATCGGGAGATCTCTAGATGTGATAATAGGAATACTCATAGGATCTGAGACTGAGATCAAGCCTATCTATTGGGAGATCTATGGATCTGATAACAAGAATAATCAATAGGATCTGAGACTAAGATCAAGCCTATCTATAGAGAGATCTTTGGATCTGATAATAAGAATACTCAGCTATATCTGAGACTGAGATCAAGCCTATCTATTGGGAGATCTTTGGATCTGATAAAAAGAATACTCAACTAAATCTGAGACTGAGATCAAGCCTATCTATTGGGAGATCTCTGGATCTAATAACAAGAATACTCAACTAAATCTGAGAACAAGCCTATCTGACAGAGGGTCTTGAATCAATGGAACTATTTGAGTTCCACACTGAGATAGATGACTATACCTCGCAGTCTTGATTTTTGAAGATTGATATTGAAACTGCAACTGTGGGAAGTATTTACATAATCGACATACCCCAATCTCCCATAGATAGGGTCCAGCCTATAACCCCAGCTAGAAGGGTGTCAATACCGTGCCACAGTTAAAGACCTCTCTAGTTAAGCCTCTCTTACGAATAACCCTCGCAAGAAGTTAGCCTAAGGCAATATAATAGTAAAACCTCTCTAACGGTAACAGTCTCTACTAATAATGACTCCTGCATCCTACAATGGCTATGCAGTTGTAGAGTTCAGGGATTGCTCCTATCAACTCAGCCTCTCTCTAACAGGGAGCAACCATCCCTTTCCTCACTCGGTGCTAGCTCCTACTTACAACTGAAAAACTCTAAACTGAATTCTCAATTGAACATAAACTGAACTAAATCTGATACTGATAATATTTCTCATATGATCTGACTGAGTTAAGCTGAATTCACTTGGTTCCCTATCCTATGCAATACTACTGAATAATAGTATCTGACTGATAATACAGAGTTTGAATAGATTACTCGGTCACTACTGAGGCTAGAACTGAACACTTGGATACTATAAGATCTGAGTTGAGTACAACACTGAGGCTAGATTACTAGTGATCCCGAGATTTTGAAGATTACTGAGATTTCTTAAGTTCTATATCTATCTTAGGATACAGAGTTTTATAACTCACTGAGTTCTAAGAATCATGGCTCCACTTGGATTATCATGAAAACTGACACGGGATCTAGACAGCAGCTAAATTGTTGAGTATAAATAACACTAAGACTCAATAACATAAAAGTAAAAAATAACTATTCTTGACTAGTTTTAACCACAGTCATTCATTCATCATCACAATCAGTAAAGTATCTCTTCAAGCATTTAGGAATCATAACATGTATTCACCATCACAATCATTAAGGCATCAATTCAAGTATTTAGGAATCATATACATGTAATAGTATAGGGGGAACATGCTATAGGATCATACTCCATTCAACCAGGTCTTGCATCAAATAATTCGCACGTATATTCATCTTGGCATGTATTTGATAGCACATGATTTGGGAAAACTTTATACTATCATGTCACAACTAAATCATCAAGAACTTTCCATGTATTAAAGGCTTAGCATGTATTAACGAGCACATGATTGGGAATTTACTACTACCATGTCTCAACTTATTCACTAAGGCCTTTGAACAAACACTAGGCATGCATGGGTTTACACCTAATTGGGGATTTCATGCCATGATATCACAATTTATTCACTAAGGCATTTCATGAAACACTAGGCATACATGGGTTTACACCTAATTTGGGATTTCATGCTATGATATCACAATTCATTCACTAAATCATTTCATCAAACACTAGGCATGCATGATCTTGCTCACAATTTAGGGTTTCCTAATCAACATTCCACATTGGCCCTAATTCTTCACATAAGTATTTTATCGATCATATGGGGAGCATGCTTTGGTTATTCAACTATTTCTACACCTAATTTGCATGAACACATCATCTAACAAGAAACTTAAAGAGGGTCTATCATGAACATCACATACTAGGGTCAAATCTTGAAAACATTGTAAACAAACATGAATCACAACTCAATTATAGCTGGAACATCAATTTCAACTCATATGAAACATTAATACCCATAAACACAAGATCTTTGAATTTTAGAAAAAGGGTTCTTGAGCTTCTTGGATGAAAGGGACCCAAGAATCAACATCTAGATACCTTGGAAAAACTCTTTTCTTGAAAGTTCTTCGGAGAGATTATTTATTCCTGTTGATTTCTCTTGATCTCTATTGATTATGCTTGAAGAAGAAATAAGGGTTTTGATTTTCTAAAACCCTAGTTTTTATGTTGAAGATGGGAAATAAAGTTGAGAGCCTTTTATCAGGTATATATAGCGGATGAAAAAGAGTGGGAAAAGATAAAAAAGCCCTTGGAATTAAAATGAAAAATTCAAAATTTACATGCTGGTGTGACGCGCCATAATCGTGCCAGCTCGCTGGAAATTGTACAATTGGAAAACTACATGATGGCGCGATACAGTGAAAATCGTGTTGCTACCTTGGTTTTGAACTGGAAAGGCACCTCGATGCAGTGGAATTGCGTTGGTTCAATAGAAATTGATGATTCTAAAATAAGGCCTTGGCGTGATGAGCCATAATCATGGAGGCTCACTAGATTTTGATGATTTTCATTTTGGCTGTCTCCGCAATGTGCTAAAGTGCCTGGTGGCACACCATCTCACTAAAATAGCTCTAACTCTTTGCCCAAGTATTGGATTTGGGCAAATTTAGTATCAACAGAAAGCTTATTCAATGGTCTACATGAGAAAAAGTCGATATTAGGGAAATTCTATACGGTTCAAAGTATTTCACACTTGAGAAAACACCTCTCAAACTTTTGGGACCAGATTTTCACTTCACTGAACACACTCTAAGGCTTAGACTAGGAGGTAATTTTATGGGGTGTTACAACTATTTTCTTTAAAGAGCGGTAGAGAGTAGAAAGAGAAGATCACAATATTAATTTAGAGTTAATTATTGATATAAGTTAATAATCATCATCTACTTAAGATAATTATCTTCATCTAATTTACTAGAGACTCAAAAGGTAATAGTTACTCTGGGATCCAGGATAAGGGTTAGTAAGGAGACACTCTAAGTCTTAATAGTAAAGAGTGAAATTCACTAAGGCATTCACAAGATGGTTAGTGATACATAACTTATCAGATTCTACATACAAGATCTTAGGATGGTTCAACGAAGAAGGATAAACTTACAGAGTTAGAAAGCAAGGGTGAACACAATCTAGTGTTCATTTCTAATTGTTTAAATCCCAAAGCATTCGATTTTTGTTACACTTTACTATTTAGAGCAAAAACCCTCATTTAGTTTCTGTGTAGCCCAGTCATTTCAGTAATTTTAAGGGATAGTTCCACATCTTCCTTATGGATTCGGCCCTAATCTAGTTGTGTTACTACATTTTGACATGATTGGTTTATCCTTATAAGGAGGTGTAGTTTAAGCATGCATCAAAATTTTGGCATCGTAATATGGTTAAGAGTTATTGATGGAAGTTGTTGATGTTTTTGGTTTTATTTTTTATATATATTTGGATACTCTTCTAGATATGACATATTTACAAATGGAAGTGTTGAGTGATGATGAATCTTTATTTAGGGATCTTTATCCTTTTGATATACTGCATTACTGCAGGAGTATGATAAATATATTATGGGAGCATAATTAGAGCATGCTATACACATTAAAGCTCTTGGCAAAAGAAAAAGAGGTGTTCAGTCAAAAGCTTTGTAGGTTTTACTTGGCTATTTACAACTCATAAGGAAAATTTGATTCAATGGTTGATGTATGTTGTAACGCCTCAAATCTGATACTTGGAATGCTAAACGGTGCTCACGGCCTCGAAAGACCACAACCTAACCCATGACTGATATCTGTAACTAGGCGCTAAATAATACAAGGTAAATATGTGGAATATAAGTTGTAAGTCCATAAGGTTCAAAAATAAGCTAATACTGAATATAATACAATATTTGTAGTGGGGTATCACAATACCCAAAACTAAGATAAACTATCTGAAACATGTTGTAGTCTGAACGCCTATAAACTATCTGAAAATAGTGAACTTGGTGGGACATGTCCCCAACTAACTCCGACTACTGAAATAGCTAAGTACTAAAATAATGAATTAACAAATCATATAGTTCTCGAACGATAAGGACTCACTACTGACTGACTACTAATATCTAGAATCTACTGATGCTCTGGAGCTCGTGTCTTTGAGCCTATAGTATAAGAAACCATGGCACAAATGAGTCAGTACTTTTAATATACTAGTATGCAAGTGAGGTAGGTTGAATGCCAAAAGGGTTCATATGCATAAACAACACTAACTGACTGAATGATATGAATGTGAGAATACATGCATTAATATGTAACTATAACTGAGATTGTGATAGGACTGAATACTGAGTTCTGACTACTTAGTCTACTAATAATATAGATTTACAAACATCTGAGTTTACTAATTCTGGAATACTGACTACTAAAGGACTGATACTACATTATGGATACATGAATAATTGTTTTTTGATAGTTTTAATTATGAAGAGCTGATCTGGTTGACTGTATCTGACAGTCCAAAAGCTAAATTCTAATAACATAAGTTTCATATAACTAGTATACTAATACTGAGCGACTATATCGATAGTCTAAGTTTTGATGGAACTAGCTGAGTTTCATACTATACTAAGTAGTTGTATCTAACAGTCCTAAAATATTTAGAACTATCTGAGTTCTATTAATGAGAGTAATACTGAGACTGAAACTAATACGGTGGGAGGTAATTATCTAATTGACATGCCCTAAAATTAAACTGGTGGGGTACAACTTATAGACCCAGCTAGAATGGTGTCAATACCGTGTCATGAGTAAAGACAAGTCGTAAGGTAACCCTCTCTGATAGGAAGCTCTTCTGTCAACCCTCCTATAGGAATAACACCAAATAAGATGTATTAGTATCCCTACGCATAGGGGTACATCTCAACCTATGCCAGTTACATAGTTCTTTAATGCAAGGATTGCTTCTAAGAATCATACCCTCAACTGAAAAATAGGTGAGTCCCCATCCTTGGGTTCACTTGATGTTGAATCCTACTCCTAACTGAATAGACACTGAACTGATAAACTGAACTAAACTGATACTAATGGTATTATTTAGCGAAGCTAAACTGAGTTTACTGAGTTTTGTTGATTGATGAAATGCTTCTAAGACATGATGATTGACTGAGATCACTAATATTTTTTAGATTACTGAGATTACTAAATGGGATTGGACTAAACTGAGTTTACTGATTTTTCCTGAGTCACATGACTTACAGAATTCTACTGATCATGGCTTGACTGAGAGTATTTTTGAAAACATAACAAGACTCTAGGTCACACAACTAAATTGTTGGGTACAAGTACCCCTAGTACTCGATAGAATGAAACTTACAAGGCCTGACACTTTTAATCACATGACCAATATCAATAAATCATAATTTCATAGTTGGGAATTTCATGAAAAACATGATCATCATAATGTTGTACATGGATAGTAATGCGTATAAACATGGCATAATTTCATGCTTCTAATCTTATGAACATCTCATTAAGCAATCACAACGCATAGGTTTAGCATGGGAATCATCTTAATCAAATAGGTATAGCATAACTTAAGAGGCATGAAATAATCTTAACACATTAAAACTAAGTACTTGATCATCATTCATTCATTGGGGTATATTATCAAAAATCTTGCATGCACACTTTGGGCATAGGTATGATTATTAATTTAATACAACATGGTTCCACAATCTCCATTACATGAATTTCAACCCTATACTAACATGGTTTCATAAAATCATGATAAAGATACAATCTTGGAAATCATACAACAATAATAACATGAACATAATCAATTCAAAATAATAACATCATGACATATAGTTTAAAATAGGGTTCTTGAGCTTCATGGATGAAAGGACTACATGAATTAACACTGTGCGTACCTTAGTTCCTGATTCTACGAAGATTGACGGAGAGATTCTTGAATTTGAGTCTTGGATTTGAATTCCCAATTGAGAACCCTATCTTTTTCTTGATAGAAACATGTGAGAAACAATATATTTTGGGTGAAATATGGCTGAATCATATGTTTTTGGGTTTATATGGGGGTGGAAAATTGACCCTTTTAATACTGTCTTTATTCTAGAATTTTTCTGCTGAAATTAGGAAACTACATTCCTCACTTAAGGGCCAAGATTTGCAACATGCCACTTCTATTGCTTGACTCCTTTATTTCCATACCACCACCCCTTGAGCATAGTAGAAATTATAGAAATACTTAAGGGTGTAATTCATAAGTTGAAAGTCAAAATAAATATTTAATGCCAACCCTTTGGCTACCTTGATGAAGACTGAGTAATCAAGGTACCCACATTGTGATGCGATATTTATCAGGTATTGCATGGGAGGCTACCCATGGTCTTATTGGTGAAGACTGATTTACCAATATAGCCATGTCATGCCGTGACATTAAGTAAAGTGTTTCTTGGGAGGCAACCCAAGGTATTATCTTATTTGTGTAGTTATTTTAGTGTGATAGACATTGGACCTTTGCACCTATAGTGCCACAGGTATGTTATTAACTCTCTTATTTTATATCGGTTTAATGCATTAGGGATAATACATGATTATAAGTTTAGAGTGGGGCTGCTTGTGGGTCTATATATCCGAATAGGTTCTTGTTGTCGTGCCTATTTTTCCTAGAATATATTCGTAGTAGAGTCGGCATATTTTTCTCGTATAGTGTTTTATTTCATATTGTTTTTGATTTTTTTAACTAGGAGATAGATGAGTATCTAAGGCAATTATTATACTTTGTTTTAATTTTTGAGAAAATTGATACCCCCTCCAAAAATTTATTTTTGAACTATGTGATATGTATATTGGTGTGACCATTGTGATTCTCATTATGGAATTAGTATCAGGGATATGATAATCATAACTAACAATTGCATGAACTGGATAGGTAGTAACTTGTGATGCAACCCCATGCAATATGTGTGTGAGATACTACTTTGTTCCATTTGTTTGTTGAATCTAGAACTGCCTCGGTTAGTCTTTCCCTAGTTATAGGAAAGTCAATTAGAAAATAATCACAGGCCATTTTTCAAATAAGTCCACTTATAGCCTTAATGACCTTCCAAATATGAACAAGTATCCCTTAATCCCTATTTTCAGCCTGTATAGACTATTTTTCTTATTTCACCTTTCACCTTACAAGTTTGTTTTATAATGAACTTGTTTTGGCCCTAGTCATACTTGAACATTATGATCATCAACTCAAACAAATTTCCTAAGTTTCAGGTCTCTATCATAGGGGTGCATAATTTGAAATCGGTATGAAGAAGGGTAAATGAGAGAAATCAATAGTAGGGATGGGTCTGCTAAAAAAAAGCAAAATAAAACGAAAAAATTAGAAAAAAAAGAAAAAAAAGAATACAAGAAACCACACTTATCCTAAATGTGGAATAAAAGAATAAAAACGGAGAAATCAGTGTGTAGTAAAAGAAAGTTTGTTGATAAGTGGACCCCAAAAGTAATTGTACTGCCATAAAGTCTTAGTTACAGTATTCCTAAATGTGCCATACCATCTCCCAATCCTACATTACGAGTAATGTAAAGTCCTATAGCAATCCTAACTTGACTGTCTGGAAGCTAAAGTAAAGAAAATAATGACAAGCCTATTGTATTCAATACATATTGTTGGAACTTCCTTGTGAGTGTAACTGCCTCAAGATCATCCCTACATTGAAAAACATGATTCTATTGAGTGAGTGGGACTTCTTTATTGTGAGGATACATGGTTGTGTTGTTAGCTTCTTATTTGTTTGGGTAGTGTAACTTATATATATGCATGATTATTTGTTGCTAATGTAATGACATATCTTGATTCCCTTGTGTCACATTATTGTGCTTCATTGGTACATATAGTTGGTTTTAAAATGTTAAAATTGGAGAAGGGTAATTGTTTTTAGCTTAAATGTGATTATTTACTATAATAGAAGTCTTAGGATTCTCTTAGTTAAGCGTCATTCTATTTATTAGTTGTTTTTTATTGCATGAAGACATGGCAAGGTCTATATTGAGGGTCATGATGTGGTATGTTTTCATAGCACTTTTTATGCTTAAAACTAAGAAATATGCATTTACATAAGGTTATTTTTTTAGATTTAATGTGTTATTGAGATAATTTGGCAGGAAACTGGTTCATGGAGCTAATTGGAAGAAAACGAAGCTAAAAGATAAAAATATGTCACCTGCGCCAGCACCTGTGGAGCATAGGTGCCACCTACTATGCATAAGTCATAGGGTAGATGACAGAAGTTGAGAATCATAGAGTAAAGTTTTGGAACTGGCACCTACGGCCCCTCACTTACACTACGTAGGTGCCACCCACGGCCTGTAGGTGGATCTGTAGGCGGCCACCAACTCAACATTTTACAGTCATTTTGGATCAAATTCCTAGGATTTCCATGTAATCTATAAATACCCTTTTGACTTTTTTTTATTTAGTGTATGCTAGTTTAGGCCTTTGGATACTATAATATGACCTTGGGGGGCATGTTAACACACTTTTATCATTCACAAACATATATTGTTATTCTGAGATTAGATTTTAATCTTGGGATTTTGTTCTTGGATTTTAGTTTGATATTCAATTTAAGGCTTTGGGGTTTTGATGTAACTTATTTTGAGATTCATTTAGTTCTTTAAATTATAAATTCCATTGATAAATTCTATACAATGAGCAGCAAAATCCCTTACCTAGGGTTGTGGAATCTCTAGCAAAATAACAATGTAGAGGAGTGCAATGTTGTTCCAAAACTCATACTCTTGCATGTGTTATGATCATCTTTAGTTTAATAGATTTCTTAGCTGAATGACCCGAATTTCGATATTCTTGATTGCTTGCTTAGATAGAGCTTTGCCATAGCCATCTAAAGTTATTAATGACTTGTGGGGACTGATAGTTTGGTTACCTGACGGTTTCTTTGGGTTTTAGAACCCCTTTCCTTAATTTGATGTTTTCATTGGTCCTAATTGATAACTAAGCAAGAACTTTAGTAAATAGACTCATATGTAAAATTTGAATTTGCCAATACATCTGGAACATAAATAAATATGGGGTTTTAGATCTTATTTGTTCAAAATAGACCTTGAATGAATTCTGAGGCATTGGCTGAAGCTTAGAGTCAAGTTCCAAGCTTTAGCCATGCATAGCATGCACTTCGGTGTTACGACCGTATCAAAGAAGGTGTGACTGCATCAAAGAAAGTTCGACTATAAGGCTGTGACTGCGGTGACATGGGGACCGCGACCATACCATAAGAGGGTTGGGTGGTCCATATTTAGGTGCTATCTTGCATTAAATTTAGCCATTTTGTGCCTCCCTCTAAACCTAGAAACCCTGATGGAGTGTAAAACCTTCTAAGTGTGTGTTGTGGGTTGATTTGGAGCTCAAACAACTTGTGTGGTTGATTCTTGCTACAATCTAAGGTAAGAATTTCTCTAATTTTGTATTGATTTCATGGTTTCTTGACTCAAAACCCCTAAATTTTTATGGGTCAATTGTAGCCTCTACATTGAGTGACTGACTCAAATTACTTAAGGGTTTTAAATCCCTATAGATAGTTAGGTTATGGGGTGGTCTTGGAAACTCCTTCCCAAGAGTGAAACCCAATTGGGGTTTTGATGTCTATTTGAAACTCATGGAACAAAGGTACTATAATGGGTATTGTCATTCTTGTTGTAATGCTTAGATTGCATTATTGATATCACTATTTGTGGAAGAGGAAGCTTCATGAAAAGGGAATAAAAAGCTCATTTTTTCATGAGTTGCTCGGATTTAAGGTAGGTTAGGCTTACTCGTAGACTAGATTGAGCTTGTTTGTAATGTAACCGTTTATATCTTGCAAGATTAAGTAGGGAATTTATACAATAGCTGATTAAATGGGGAACTTGGGATTTATTAATTACTATAGGGTATTAAGTGGTAAGGTATGATATTTGACCTTTAGTCTAGGACCTTGGTAAGCTTATTTATGGTCTCATACTAGTGTGAGAACATGGTAGATATTTTATGAAGACATGATTGGTATACTTCTCTATCCTTAGGTGTGTTTTGACCTATATAACGCCTAGATAGGAGATGACCTTGGTGTTGGGTTGACTTAGGATGGATTCTTGAAGAGACTTTCCCTATAGACCTACAAATTATTTGTAAGCCTTTATGGTATGGTATAGATGACCTAGCTTAATTTTTGGTAGAATCTAGACTTATATTAGAAAGCTTGGCATTCTCGAGATTTAGAAGTTGGGCTTAATCCACCTTAAGCTTGAACTAGGCAAATGCTTAGTGACCTAGATAGATGGAGATTGTTTAAACTATATTTATATATATATATAGGAGTTGTGATGGTTGAACTCGATTATCAGATTATCTTATGATCATAACTTAAATAATCTTGTTAGGTGATTATTGTGAATGTTTTGTAAATTGTCATGCTCTTGTTTATGCTCATGTTATGTGATAATCTTATTAGTAAGGTGAAATGGCAAGTGTTATCTGGCATCCATACTTTTTTATATTGTGATCTTTTCTGTATGTTTATTGGTTTGGCAATACATGTGAATGTTGATTGGGAAACTTGTGATGTTATGATGATGCTCAGTTAATCCAGAGAAATATGTGATATTATGATAATTCTTGGTGAATCCAGAGGAATATGTTGATATTATGATGATACCTGGTGAATCCAGAGGAATATATTGATAATATGATGATGCCCAATGAATTCAGAGAAATATGTGATATTATGATGATGCCTGGTGAATCCGAAGGAATATGTAATATTATGATGATGATCAGTGAATCCAAAAAACTATATTGATATTATCATGATGTTCGGTGAGCCCGAAGGAATATGTGATATAATGATGACGCCTGGTAAATTCAGAGGAATATGTGATATTATGATTATTCTCGGTGAATCTGTAGGGATATGTGATATTGAGATGATTCCTAGAGAATCAAGAGGAATATGTTATTATTATGATGATGCCTAGTGAATTCGGAAGAGGTAAGAACATTATGATGTCGTGTGGGGCAAATTTACTTATATGCATTTATATTTGTAAGGTTAGGCTGTGTGAGGCCAACCACCTATGTGCTTGAGATATGAGGTCTCTCTTGGTATATTGCTATTCATTTTATGCTCCAAATAACTATATAAGAGGTGTGAACATTGTTGATTCTAAATTAGTAACTAGAGGAAACCTATGCCTAATATTGAGTTAAGACTTAGTGGTATGAAGAATTTTGCATAGGATCAAGGGCTAACCTATAATATATATCCTTGACTTGATTAAGAGGTTATATTATGAACTCTTGCCTAGTAAGGTGGCTTATGTGACAACTAGTTACTTCAAAAATGTATGATTACTATTTGGAGGCTTGAAACCTAGTAAACAAGTTGGTGGACTTTGCTTGATTAAAATATGGAAATAAATCTTTAAGGTTGTGTCGTGCTTTGTGACGATGGAACTAGTATTGCATGATGGTTAGTTAAATTATCTTTTAATATGTGAGGCTGAGATGGCTTAATTGATAACTCATATCATGAATATGCTAGCTAAAGAATGGCCTTATGATAGTTGAATAACCTATAATATAGGTGGCGTGTAGTTTTCCCCAATTTGATGGCTAGTAATGGTAAGACTTATAACCAATTTATTCATGGAAGGATAAGGATAACTAGTATCGACTTTTCGCGGTGTTTATCAATGAATTATAGAATTAATGACTACATGCCTATGCTATGACAATGTTGCTTTCTTTATGTTAAACTACGGTATAGGTATTTGGAAGTGAATTTAGGTAATGAGCCATAGTGGGATTGAGCTACTCGCAGTTTTGGTCAATTGATGGAATAGTTGTACGTTATTGTATTATTGGTTGTTCTTTTGGTGTTGTCTTTGATAGTATGGGACACCGTGATGAGTTCTTGTTTGATATTCATTCATGTACTCTCCGGTTCCATGGAATGTTGTGGCGAGTTCTTTTTCGTGCCTTCTTTCGTGTACTTTTTGGTGGTATGGGACGTCATTGTAAGTTCTTATGCTTTATGTTCTAAGATGGTTGATCATGATTATGGAAATTAGATGCTTTGCTATTGTGCATGTGACTTTACGCTTTCAAAATGATACTCAGTTGTTATGGCAATTATGGAATATATTAAGATAGTATGTCATGTTATTGCCTTAGTAGTATAGATGTTGTTACAGTGGTATCAAAGCAGATTCAGATTTGATCTTATCCCTAGACTTTAAGATTATTGTTTTGCTTTATATCGTCTTTATATTATATTTGAGCTTAGTCAGCCGATGATGCCTTGTGAGTACCTGTGTTTTAGTACTTATACGACACTTCTGTACCTTTTTGGTAGAAACCCATGTTCTAGATACCACCGTTGAGCTAGTTCATGTTAGTTGACTATTCGGATATAGGGTGAGCTCTTAGAGATTGAGTTTCCCTATTTCCCCTCTATCCTTATTTGTCTTTTTCTTCTAAGACAAATGTATGAGATTATTCAACAAATTTTAGGTTCTGAGATTGTAAATTCCTCTTGTCGAGTTTAGAAGATCTTGTATTAATACTATTAGGTCTTGGGATTTTTGTTTGAATATCGATTGTCCTTAGTTGTGAAATATTGTTGTTATATATTGTTTTCATATATAGGGTCCATGTTGGACGTTCTTACCAAGGTAACCTATTGCAATAGCTTCGGGTTACTGTATTGGCTTACCTACCAGTGGGGTGTGGTAGGTGCCATCATGACTCAGAAGTTGGGTCATGACATTAGCAGTTCCAAAAATAAAAATACCGCCTTTATTCAGTACTTGCTTCACAAGAAATATAGAGAGTAGGACAAAAAGATCATAAGTGATTTGGAGTTAATTGTCAATATAAGCTAATCATATTCATCTACTTAATATAATTTTCATCGTCTAATTAACTAGAGACTCAAAAGATAATAGTTAATCTGGGACCCAGGATAATGGTTAGTAAGCCGACACTCTAATACTTAAAAGATAAAGAGTAAAATTTACTAAAGCATTCAAAAGATGATTTTGTCATAAATTACTTATCAGATTCTGCATGTAAGATATTACGATTGTTTAAAGAATCACGATAAACCTTTGGAGTTAGAAATCTAGGGGGAACATAGTCTTAGTTTTCATTTTTGATTGTTTACAACCCAAATCATTCGAGTTTTGTTATGTTTTACTGTACACAACAACTCTTCATCCCATTTACTTTCTGCACTGCTTGATGATTTCAGCAAGTTTGAGAGATAGTTTCATGTATTCCCTGTGGGTTCGACCCCAACCTAGTTGGGTTACTATATTCTTGTAGTGACTACTTTATCATTGTAAGGAGGTGTAGTTTAAGCGTGCATCAAATAGCATGAGTAGTTTGGTACATCTTTTGACTTAAGAGAGGCCTTTGGCCTTAGAGGTTAAGTCTTTGGCTAACTAGATGGTTAGGTTTTATGTTTCTAAATTTATTTGTGTATTGGCATTCGTGGAAGCTAGGTCTTCTTAGAATGATAAGACTCAGGCGCATCAATTTAGTGGTGTTGGATTAAGAGTGATTTAAAATAAGGTGTCGAGTGGTGTGGCTATGGATGCCCCACTTGATCTAGATAGGTTTTTGATGATTAGAGGCCGAGTTTGTGTGTTGAGAGTGGGTGACTAGATTAGATGAATTTTTGATAAGGCTCATTATTCCAGATATTCCATCCATCTGGGAGTGACTAAGATATATCATTATTTGAGATAGCATTACTGGTGGGGTGGTATGAGGAAGGATATAGCATATTTTGTAGCTTATTTCCTATGTTACTAATAGGTAAAGACCAAGAATTTGATCCTGGTGATTTGATTTAGAGGTTACCCATTCTCGAGTGGAAATGGGAACTGATCACTATGGATTTTATGACTGGGTTGCCTCATAATTCTCGTGGTTCTGATAGTGTCTGGGTTATTGTGGATCGATTGACCAAATCTGCATATTTCATTCTTATACAAGTTTCTTTCATTGCTGAATGTTTGGCCCATATTTATATTAGTGAGATAGTTTGTCTTCATAGTGTACTAGTGTCTATCACCCAAATCGAGGTTTATTGTTCACATAATACTTTTGAAAGGTTTTTCTGGAGGATTTGGGTACTCGAGTTGATATTAGTACAACATTTACCCCCATAATAATGGTCGGTCGAACTAGACTATTTAGTTTTAAAGGATATGCTCTGTTCTTGTGTAATGGACTTTGGTGGTTAGTGGGAGAAATATTTAGCATTGGTATAGTTTATGTATAATAATGGTTATCATTCTAGTATCGAGATAGCTCTTTTTAAGGATTTATATGGAAGGCATTGTAACTTTCCCATTGGTTGTTTTGATGTTTCTAAGAATAGACCTCGAGGTGCGTACTTATATCCTTAGTCCTTTGATTTGAGGTTTAGTCATTCAGGATAGACTTTAAGTGGCCAGAGTAGCCAAAAGTGTTATGCACATCGTAACTTTGTGTCCTAAGGTTCAGTGTTGGTGATCGTGTCTTCTTTCATATGTCTCCCATGAAAGGTATAATGAGGTTTGGAAGAGAGGCAAGCTTAACCTTAGGTATATTGGGCCTTTTTAGATCCTTCAGACTATTGGGGATAAGAAACACCCTGACTTTTGGCCCTTGAAAAATTCTTGAGCTTCGAGCTCACTGCCTCGACTATGAATAATCCTATGAGTCGTATGTTGTCATAACGTAACCTAGGGACCCAAGTCATAATGAAATCAGTTAAGCAAGTGGTCAAGTTTTGATATGAGTATGAGTGACTCCCTATGAGTCTATGGACTTGTTACAAGTCATTGGGTGCAAATCATAAGATGTCCAGTGTTTACCCAATTAGGTTTTGTGTTGACTACGAATGGACCCTACAAGTTGTAGGGACTCATTACGAGTGGTACTAGTCAAGTCATAGGGTAAATAGTGTGTGATAGTAATAGATACTTTCATAGTTATGGATTGTGGTGAAAAGTCATAAGAAGTGGTTACGAGTCAACGATTGACTCATTCAAAGGTGGAATTTTTTCCAGCTTTTAAGTTAAGGGCATTCTGGACATTTACCTGCCTACCCAAAGTGAAACCCAAGACTTACAACCCCTTTAGGGTGTCATATGACTAAGAAAAAAATCAAAGTAACATATCAAACACTCTAAAAGGCTCTCTAAATTACCTCAAACAAGCTAATCTAGGGTTTCATCAACTTGGTCATCTAAGTGCTCAAGGGTTGATTTTTCTCCAAATTTCTTAGTGTTTAAGGCATATTACTCTTCCTTCATTGTTAATTTTTTAAAATCATGTGTTTTAAGGTATTGTTTGTAAGATGCTTATGTTAGTTTAGAAACAAAGGTTGGGGGTTTTAAATATTTATGCATTAACCAATGTTTCTTATGGTTTACATATGATTTTCATAAGTTAATTATGGTTTTGAACATGTGGGTGCATAAGTATGGTGAATGAACTAGGGAACTATGATTTTCCCAAGCTTGTGGCTTTTGAAGTGGTTATGACCCCAACTCAATAATGTGAAATTGGGTTTTAATTATACGAAATATTAGAATTGGTAAAATTAAACTAGTCTTGAGCTATTGCATGATATAAAGAAGCATTTTAAACACAATGTTATAATTTTATAAAACAAAGGAACTTGGTGTTCCCCCACCTTGTATTAATTAACAAAAGGAGTTGTTTTCCCAAAGTGATATAATTGTTTTTGCATGTTGTTGTTACCTTTCAAGAGTAATTTGGTATGATGATACCGACAATGAATGCCTTAGTATGTAATATGGTTCAATGAATAGGAATGTATGGTAGCTATTTTAATTGGGCCTTAAATAGGGATGTGTAGCTGAGCCGTGAAAGTGGAGGTCTGACTGACCAATACTGGAAGCTGCGTTAGCTAGTGCAAGGGTTGTTATGGTTGAGGGTTCAAGTCCTCTTGTTGGTGACCATGTGGTTCGATTCCACATTATTGTTATTATTATGAGTGGAGGGATTGATTCCCCTATAGCATATTTCATGATCGGGTGAATAAGTCACCTTATTATATAATTGGAGGGTTCTAGTCCCCCATGCATATTTATAAGTTTATTCTCCGATTTGTGTGTCTACACGCAATGGGGCACGACTAGGGGGTGTGAACTAAGACCCATATAGCCCGTAGGTCCTTTTTTATGATAGTTGAACTACAAAATACAGGTTAATGTCTTAAAATGCACGTTAAACCTTGTTCCCTATCCCAACACGGAATATATATATATATATATATATATATATGTATATGTATATATATGTGTGTGTGCATTTGTATAGGGTTATGTGCATTGGTCAGACTTGGTTTGAATTGATGATATTATTTTATCTTTATCCTTAAGTTACATGTTATCTTTCACCCCGTTGACCATCTTTGGTCATTGTATCCCCAAGTTATGTGGGACATGGCCATAATTCTACTCCCCCTTCTTAGTGACTGTGGTTGATGTAGAGTCTACTTGAAGTGGTGAGATTCCATTCTTCAAAAGGCTCTATTTCTGGATTATGTTTTCTTTTTCAGTTATTGTCTATTACATACTACCTTTGGCTATAGTCGGGGCATGTCTCGGCACCTTATGGACATTCTGTTTGGTAGAGGCTTTGTTGGACTACTGTGGACATAGGTGGTGTTGAATGGTTGTTGTTGGTTTTTGTTATAGACATATCATAATATCTTTAATTTTAAGTTCTCTAATCTTGTTATATGTTTTGAATTAATCCAACATTGTAAGGTGTTCTTTGGTTTTGGTTTTGGGGGAGGTTTTCGGTCCTTGTTAGACTTGAGATAGCCAACACAAACCTGTCCTGGTTTGGGTCTTGTCGAGGTGGTATCAGAGTGCGTAGGTTCAAGGTCAACTGGGAGTCCACAAAGCTGTGTTGAGTAGAATATCTCTTATAAGTGTATAACGTGCCACACCTATGAGGGAGAGGCTATGAGAGTCTAGGAATGTTTCCTTTTCTTGTTGTTCTAGCTCAAGCTATAGAGTTTAAGGTCTTGAATCTCCTCTAATTTTTGTGTGTTCACTTTTTAGATCATACCTCCAAGAAGATCTAATGTCCGTGGGCCTGATGACAATATAGAGGGATATCATCCAACTATAGGAGTTCATTGATAACACTCAACTTATACTTCAAATTAGTGTAAGGCAGTGATCGTCAATATATTTACCCAACTTTGGAGTCGGGGTCGAATCCACAGGGAACAATGTGAGTGGCGATTAAGCTAATTTGAAACTATAGCTATAATTTCAATTCAAACAAATGGTACGGAAATATAAAATTAAGATGCGGGGTTTGAAAGTATCAAGTAATGAAGTCACTTCAATATTAATATTTGTAATCAATATAAATAGGAAACCAGAGTTATGTTCACCATGGCTTTTGGGACATTACAGGTACTAGGTAGTGCTTGGTATTCTTGAAGTAAATAAAACAGCAGACTATCCTTGACTATGATACTTCTGACTTATCTCTCGACCTCACCAGACAATTTATTATCTAATTCTGTCGAACTTAGATAACTTATCTATTTCCAATAGGATGTTATCTCAGGTAGATTAATCCAGTTATGGCATCAATCATTAAATAGTAGAATGGTAGCTTCCGAGTCCCTGCTGATAATTCACGACCTCTAGTCTATTTCTCTGTTAGAGGCAAATAAAACCTAAGGCATAATCTAATGTTTGCAACTAATAGATTTCAGTTAAAACAACAGAATTTCAAGACATTCTACTACTCTTTGAATCTATTAAATACCTAGTAACCCATCAAACCCTACTCCATGGATCCCATAACTCGGCTAATTGAATTATCCACTCATGATTTGATGAATGAATAACAAGTTGAATTCATGACGTTAAGGATAAACTTATGAATGGATGGAAAACAACAAGTAGTTTCTTCAATTTAATCATAAGGTAGTAGCCCAAAAATAGTTGATAAGAAACAAGAAGAATATTTGGTGAAAGAGAGCAATGTACGTGCTTCTTTTCCTAGCATTTTTTTGTCTGATAGACAATGATCAATCTCTTTAAAAACCCTAAAAAAGTCTTTACTTAGTCAACCATAAATAAGTAAATAAAATTAAAGTTTCAGTTTTCTCTTCAGATTAGATGATGATGCTTTTGACGGTGCGTCAGATACCTGACGACGTATGTGAGATTTGTCAAAGATTCCAGTGAAGTGTTATCTTCTGACTCTTCAAACGGCAAACCTGATGGCATGTCAAAAAACCTTGATGAGGCATGAAAATTGTCGTCACAACTTCACTGAAAAATCAACATATTCTACCTCTGGATGATGGCAATTTTGATGCCTGTGACATATTTGATGGCCCTTCCTAAACGTCGTCCCATTTCATCTCAGCTTCTCAGGTTCTGTCTAAGATTGAAGGCAACTTTGATAGTCTGTCCCATGTATGACGGCGCTTCAGAATTGACGTCAGCTACACTTCAAGTTATTTACACCAGATTTCAGCTCTTCTGCTCCATTGTTATTTATTTCCATGCATCCTGACTTTCCTACAATATCTTAAGAAAAAACATCAAAACACCAGTAATTACTTAAGAACTTACAATTATTTCCAGTTAAAAAGTCTTAAATGTGCTACAAAAATCTAGCACATCAACACCCTCAACTTAAAACAATTGCTTGTCCTCAAGCAACTACATAACACCATACTACGATGCTTAATCAAGAGACACATAAGATACTTATCACAATTGATTATCAAGTTTAGCTCAAAACTCATGCCACTCTCCACGTTCAATTATTTATAAATCCAATTGTGCACATCAATGAAAATTAACAATGTCACCCCAAAGGAATCAAGATATGGCATCAATTCAGCAACAATAACCATGCATATCTACAAGTTACACTACCCAAACAAGTAAACAACTAGCAATGCAACCGATGTTCCCTTACAACAAAGAAGTCCCTCCTCACTTTTATATGAACTCAAGTATGTCAATTCGAGGACGGTCAAGAGACACTCTCTCTCAGAAAAAAATTTCAATCAATGCATGTCAAATACCATATGCTTTACCTTATTCTTATTACCAAGGTGTCTAGAGAGGTAAGTTAGGATCAGTATAGGTCTTTTTCTTCGGCTTGTAATGTAGGCTTGGGGCTGGAATGGTGTTCATGAATATTCAAAGTAACTAAGCCTCCTTTATACTACACTGCTCTTTTGGGGTCCTACCTCTTAGACTTTTTCCATTTTTCATTCATTATTGGTCACACATATTCCGGATGAGTGCGGTCTTCTTTTTTTAATACTTCGTTCTTTCTTTTCACCATCTTTTTCTTTTCTTATTCTTTTTCTACCACATCCATCATTTAAATCTTTTATTTTTATTCACCCTCTCTTCATACACATTTCACATCATGAACCCCTATGATAGCCATCCTCAACTTAGGTTATTTGCCTAAGTCAAGGTGCACAGTATCCAAGAAGGACCAGGGCCAAAACAGGTTTATTATGATCTAATTAGGAAGGTGATGGGTGTCATAGAAAAAAATGGTCAATTCAGGCTTAAAATAGGGATCAAGAGATATCATGCATACAAGGAAAGTCATTTAGGCCAAAAAGTGACTTGAAAATCAAAATGGCTAATGATCCTTTCCTAACCCCTATCTTTCAACGAAGGTAAGACTAACCGGGAAAGTTCTAGATTCAACACACACAGAAAATTGTGTAAGACCTCACACACACATGGAATAATGGTACATCACAAGCTACTACCCATTCGGTTCATTCAATTGTTAGCAGTGATTATCATGTCCCTAGGACTAATGACATAAAAAGATTCATAGCAGCCACATATAAATGCATATCACATAGTTATAAAACAGACCAATGGAGAGGTGTTTATTACTCTTAAAAATAAACAAAAATATGTCAACTGCTCTAGATACTTATTTTCTCCAGTTAACCATAATACATCACAAAACAAAAACAATACGCCTAAACATTCCGGCTCTACTAAGAACAAGACTTCGGGGAAAAGAGGCATGGCAAAAAAAACCCAGGAGGACATCACGCCAACAAGTAGCCCCACCCTCAACTTAATATCATACAATGTTCCCAACATTCAAATCCAAAACAAGAGAGTTAGAGACATACATATGGCACCATGGGTGCGAAGATCTGATGTCTATTATAAAATGAAAATACAAACAACAAAATACCTTGGGTTGCCTCCCAAGAAGCACCTAACTTAGTGTTGCGGTGTGACTCAGTTATCTTGACTACTAAGACTTTGTCAAGATACCTTGTTGATAATTATTTATGTATCCAATGGGAGGATTTGAAATGTTGGCCCAACTTTTGATCAATACATCTTCGGGGTGTGTTGGGAAAAAGTGAGTGCATGATGAGGAATGTTCTATCACGCCAATTCAAAGACTTGAAATGCTTGCCAAATTTTGCATCAAACTTTCGTGTGGGCTTATTTGGAAACGTTGAGAATCTTAAATAGACACTAAATGGACATCGATCTTTAAGCTCCTTAGCGTTCAATATTGGTGTTGTAGTAAACCCTTTTGGAAGGACAAACTCCAAAATATAAGAATCTTCCTCCTTATTTTCAAGATTTATCATTTGCTTGGGTGATTCGACTTTCATCACATCCACTAAGCATAATGTTAAAAAATAATTCAAATGAGGAATAACCCTCAATTTCGAAATAACTTCGCTATTAGTATTTTTACCCTGAAATGGACTAGAGTCTTCACGAGGTTTGTGCTTGATTTCTTCTTTTGACTCCAATACCATTTCCTCATCCTTGGTATCTTCATTCATGAATGGTTTGGTTGGTTGGAAAATTACCAAGGGTTGCTCAACATCAAGTTTCTCTTCATCCTCATACTCTTTCATTATTTTAAATAATTCCACAGATGAGATATCATCTAAACATAACGTAGAAAAGTGTTTTGGATAATTGACATCGATATCCATCTCTTCTATCCTTTCCCTTCCCTCGTTAAATGCTGTAATGTCTTGATGTATATCACATATGGTAGCATTTGTTGTGTCTATACGATCCAACATTAGTTGAAGCATAGCTTCAGTGTCACTCTTTCTAGTGTTTTGTTCTTCCGTTTCTTGACCATAAGACTTGTCATACTCATAAAAAGAACTAGAACTTGGGTTAACGCAATAGGGGGAGGGGGTATTTGGACAATCACCACAATGTCCATCTTGAACACCATATAAAGAACAATTATACTTCTGGTAGGATGGAGATGGTGTACACATCTCTCTCCGGGGAGCATATCTACAATCTTGACAAATATGGGGTCCATAACAATATGGACATAGATCATCCAAATAAGATTTCCAACCATCAAACTCACATTTATTCCATGATGCCATAGTAAGAAATAAACAAAAATAAAGAAAATCTACCTAACACAAGAAACAAAGGAAATCACAAACAAATATTTACAAGTTTGAATTCAAGCAGGTAAACTAAAATTCCAAACTAACTTAATACGCCAAATTGTTCCCCAGCAACGGAGCCATTTTTTAGAACGCTCAATATACATCTCAAATTAGTGTAAGGTGATCCTCATTAATATATTTACCCAAATTTAGAGTCGGGGTCGAATTCATAGGGAACAATATGAGTGACGATTAAGCTATTTTTAAGCTATAGCTACAAGTTCAATTCAAACAAATGGTACGAAAATATAAAATTAAGATGGGGGTTTTGAAAGTATCAAGTAATTTTGTCACTTTAATACAAATGTTTGTAATTAATATAAATGGGAAATCAAATTATGTTCACCATGGCTTTTGGGACTTTACAGGTACTAAGTAGTGCTTGGGATTCTTAAAGTAAGTAAAACAGCCGACTATCCTTGACTATGACACTTTCTGACTTATCTCTTGACCTCACCAGACAATTTATTATCTAATTCTCTCAAACTTAGATAACTTATCTATTTTCAATAGTATGTTATCTCAGGTAGATTAATCCACTTACAGGATCAATCATTAAACAGAAGGTTGATAGCTTCCGAGTCCTTGTTGATAATTCATGACCTCTAGTCTATTTCTCCGTTAGAAGGAAATAAAACCTAAGGCATAATCTAATATTTGCAACCAATAGCTTTCAGTTAAAACAACAGAATTTCAAGACGTTCTACTACTCTTTGAATCCCATAAATACCTAGTAACCCATCAAACCCTACTCCATGGATCCCATAACTCTTGATAATGGAATTAGCCGCTCATGATTTGATGAATTAAATAAAAAGTTGAATTCATGATTCTAAGGATAAACTTATAAATGGATGGAAAACAACAAGTAGTTCTTCAATTTAATCACAAGGTAGAAACCCAAAAATAGTTGATAAGAAACAAGAAGAATATTTGGTGAAAGAGAGCAATGTACGTGCTTCTTTTCCCAGCATTTTTTTGTTTGATGGACAATGGTCAATCTCTTTAAAAACCCTAAAAAAAGTCTTTACATAGTCAACCCTAAATAAGGAAATAAAATTAAAGTTTTAGTTTTTTTTTTGGATTAGACGACGATGCTTTTAATGGCACGTCAAATACCTGATGACATGTACGAGATATCGTCAATGATTCCAGTGAATTGTTATCTTCTGACTATTCAAACGGAAAACCTGATGGCGTATAAAAGAAACTTGACGGCGCGTGAAAATTGCCGTCATAACATCATTGAAAATCAACATACTCTGTCTCTGGATGACGGCGATTTTGATTCCATGTGACATATTTGATGGCCCGTCCTAAACGTTGTCCCATTTTATCTCAGCTTCTCAGGTTCTTTCTAAGATTGACGGAAACTTTAACATTCTGTCCCATGTATGACGGCGCTTCAGAATTTATGTCAGCTACACTTCAACTTATTTACATCAGATTTCAGCTCTTCTGCTCCATTATTATTTATTTCCATGCATCTTGACTTTCCTACAATATCTAAAGAAATAACATCAAAACACCAGTAATTACTTAAGAACTTATAATTATTTCCAGTTAAAAAGTCTTAAATGTGCTATAAAAATGTAGCACATCATTCATACACGTTCGAGGGTCTCTACGTTAATTTCCTTGAGGAGCTCCACTTGTTCCCGCCATCTCTCCTCAGTCACCTTGAGTAAATGTGTTTAATTCTGAGTTTTGCTTGTCGATTTATTTGCTTACATAGTTGGTGGCCTCCACGACTGAGCCTGTTGCTTCTGTTGCTCTATTATTTGAGGACACAAGGGATGGCCAATTCATGAGGTTGAGTCCTCCTATTTTCATTGGTTCTAAATTTTAGAAAGATCATCAAAATTTTATTGATGAGATAGAGAATATCTTTTGGGTTATGCGCACTTCAGATGCTAAGGATGCAGAATTCATTTCTTATCAATTGAAGGATGTAGCATAAAATTAGTATAAGGAATGGGAATATTCTAGCGGAGATAACGCTGAATCAATATAGCGGGATGATTTCTCTAGTGATTTTTTAGACCATTTCTTTCCTCAAGAGTTGTGGGAGGAAAAAATGATAGAGTTTGTTAATCTGAAGCAATGTAGGATTACTGTCAAGGAGTATGCCTTGAAATTTCATCATTTTTCCCGATATGATCTCAAGTTAGTGTCTAGCATTAGGAAATTTGATTCTGGGTTATCCCGTGATTTGACTCTATAGAGTAAGGTTGACTTGTTGAATAAAAAGATGGACATCTTCATAGTGGTTGTGTATATGCAACAAGTTGAGGAAGTGAAGAAGAAGCAGGCAGAGATAGGGGAGAGGCAAAGTAAGAAGTTTAGATTTTCTGATCAGGGTGGAGATAGCATAAAGGTAGTAGAGATGGTGGTAAGTGGTCTATAAAGAAGTGGGAGAGTTATGATTCTTACTCTACGACTAGTGTCACTTATTTGATGTTGTCGGGTGATCGTCATTCTCTGCATGATAGTGGGTTTAGAGCTCCAAGAGCCCAGTCGCATGCTAGTAGGGCTCAGTCAGCTCAATCATATCCTCCTTGTAGATTCTGTGGGCAGGTGCACCATAGATTTTGTGAAGAAGGGAGGAACAAGCATTTAAAATAGGGTCAAATTAGACATATACATATGGATTGTCCTTCTAAGGTTGCTTCAGGGTCAAATAAGATTCTCCACAAACCTTCTATAGTAATCAGCTAGACCCAAGTAGCTCTAAATATCAATTGGAGACATACGTCTAGACCACTTCTTAACCACCACAACCTTTTGGGGATACATCTTGATCCCCTCAGTAAAGATGACATGAACAAAAAAAGCTAAGGCTTTCAACAAAAAGTTATACGTGGAGAACTTGGCATACAAATGATGATCCTTCTATGTTTGTAACATGGAACGGAGATGATTGACGTAATCCAGATCACTCTTACAATAGACTAAGATATCATTAATGAATACAATGACAAACATATCCAAGAATAGATGGTAGACCCTATTCATCAAGTCCATGAATATCGCTGGGGCATTGGTCTGCCCAAAAGGCATGATGAGAAACTTATAGTTACCGTACTGAGTTCTAAAGAAAGTCTTAGGGATATCCACATATTTAATCTTAAAATGGTAATAAACCAATTTAAGATCAATCTTGGAGAAAAACTTTGCAAGCTGAAGTTAATCAACCAAATCATCGATTATAAAAATTGCATATTTATTCTTTATGGCCACTTTATTCAACTAACGATAATCAATGCACATTCAAAGAGAACTATCCTTCTTGCACACGAATAACATGGGAGCACCCCACGGAGACATACTAGAGAGGATAAAACCTTTATCTAATAGGTCTTTCAATTACTCCTTATGCTCTTTTAGCTCCGTCGGAGCCATTCTATAGGGAGGGATATAAATTAGACTAGTGTCTAAAACAAGATCAATCCCGAAATCAAATTCCCTATCAGGAGAAACACTAGGAAGTTCATTGGTAAACGTCTCGGGAAACTCATTAACCTAGGGGATAAATTCTAAAAAAGGCTCTTCAAAGTTAGAATCTTTAACTCAGACCAAATGATACAAACATACCTTTGAAATCAACTTTTGGGCTTTAAGATAATAAATGAACTTTCCCTTAGGCACTAGGGATCCACCTTCCCATACAATGACCAGCTCATTAGGGAATTTAAATATGACCCAATGAGTCTGACTATCTAAAGAAGCATACCAAGACTACAACCAATCCATCCTTAGAATGATATCAAAATCAACCATGTCCAACCCTATCAAGTCTGCAAGAGTATCTAGACCACAACCTGATATCACATATCCCTTATAGACCGTTATAACAATCACAGGGTCACCGATTGATGTAGAAATAGAAAAAGGAACTGCCAAACTCTCAAAACCACAATCAAGATGCACAACTACATATGGGGTGACATAAAAAAGTAAAACTTGGATCAAGCAAATAATGCACATCACATACCCATGACAACATCGGGAGATGCCTCAAAATCCTAGTGAGTAGCAAGTGCATTCAAATAGTTTTGGCCAGTGTTGGTGCAATAAATATAAGTCGAGGTAGACATAGCACTCTTTGGTACAGGAGTTGAGCGAGTTGCAATAGGATCCCTGTTGGCCCAAGAAGCTTCTAGAGAAGGGCACAAACACTGCACATGCCCAATCTGACCACAATGGAAACATTTGTTTATTCCTTCTCATACTGACCATAATGACTTTGACCAAAGAACCTGCAAGGATGGTAAGGTAGAGCCGACTAGACATCAGTAGTCTAGAATAGGGAAACTTGTGCCCAAGACCCACTACTAAATTGAGACTGAAGACCACCCAAAAACTCTAGGTAAGGAGAGAGAACAATAGCCGAGGAGAAAGAACTCAAACTCCACTACTTCTGTCGTGGCCACTTTCCACCATCACCACCACTATGCTTAGAAGGCCTAAATTTATTCCCTTGCCTCTAAGTAAGCTTAAATTGCTTCTTTTTCTCTTTTCCACTTGTTGTAAATATAGAATCCACCTTAAAATATCAATGTTTTCAATCAACAAGGTCATCTTACTCTCAAGGACTAACTCACAGGACAATCTCGAGACAAGCTTATGTATTCTAACCATCATGTTAGAAACTATATCGGGAGCATACCTTGACATTTGATGGGATTTTAAGAAATACTTTTGAACGGACATCCTCTCTTGTTTAAATTTCATAAACTCTTCTTTCTTTAGCTCTCTCAACTCTTGAGGGAAGAAGCGTTCTAAGAAAGCCTTAGAGAAATCCTCCCATATTGCAGGACTAGCATCAACTCCTATAGACAAATCCCTTTCTCGCATACCATTGGTACGCTACATATATCAATTGGTAGGAAGCAAACTCAATGGCCTCAATATCCAAAGTATGCAGGATTCAGAAGATCTTCTCTATTTCATTAACGAAGGCTTTCGAACATTCCTCAACTTTCATACCAGAGAGCAATGAGGGCTTAACCTCATAAATTGGCCAATTATTATGGCCTTAGAAAAAATAGTAGTCAGAGCACCATGCTCCGATTGAGAGGCAACCAATTAAGTAAAGAGGTTGATAGAGTCACAAAACTCGGCGTTAGTAGCATCCCTATGAGATGATGAAATAGGTTGGTCACTCTCATAGTTAGGGATGGTGGGGACAGGTGGAACACCACGATAATGGTTGGATGCCCCAACCCTAGCCCAGGTTCAAACTCTAGATGTTAGATGAACTTTATCCATAGAGACCTCAAAAAGGTTTGCCTGAGTCTCAGATCTCCTTGGAGGCATGATCTGAAACATGGAAAATAGGAATTAGAGGAATCTAAGGCCTTAGACTCTATAGTTTGATATTAAAATAGAAAAAAAGGAAGAATTTCCTAAAATGTCTTAAAGCTCTTCTTATATAAGTATGGCGCGCTTCACACCTATAAAAGAGACTTGACTTAACATGGTATTATGGACACCCAACTGAACATGAATGTAGGCTCTGATATCAACTTGACATGACCCTTAATTAGGTCATGTCATATGGGTACTTCAAGCCTACATGAATTGGAGGACGCCTAATAACCCATCACGATCATCACATTAAACCTAAAGGTTGAGTGAATCCTGACAGTATTATAAGATGGCGGAAATAATACAAGAAGTCAAAACTTAAAATTTTCTAATTATTTCATTAGATTCATAAACTAACCAATATACATAAGTTCATAGTCATCAATAATACCCCTATACGAACTGATATTTGGAAATGTATATGTTAGGATAAGCCCCCGATAATAGCCAAACCAAGTCAAAATAAGACTATGTCTTAAGGTAAGAGACCAAGAATAAATGTCTTCCAAAGTAAGAAAGCTCACCACTCCAAAGTCAATGCATGAATCGCTTTGATCACCTAATCACTGTGCAGAGAAAGAAGATGACTCCCTGACCCCTACGTCGCATGGGGACTTAGCGATCGTAGATGGTTAGTGGTTTTAACTCTATTATGTAACTTATAAATAAGTATATAATAGCATCATTGTCACAATATCGTGATTTACCGGAGGACAACAATGCTCGTTTCCAAATGAAAATGGTATATGATCTTCTCAAGCGTATGTTTTTTGCATGAAAATAAAGATAAGATAGATGAGGTATGGATAAATTACTATGATATTCCTATTTGTTTTGGTTGGAAGGAGATTGTCATAGTTACTGGACTAAAATATTGCCCTACTTCTCTTTCTCAAGTAATACCTATTGTAATAGTATAAAAAACACCCCACACACCCAAAAAAAGGTAGAGGCAAGTCAAGTAATGGTGATTACTTGGTGTCCATTGTTGATCTAAGCTTCAAAAAAAAAATCTAATAGAAGCGTTGAAAGGTAAAAGACTTTTAAGAAAGAACAAGCAAGCATTGTGCTTGATTTGATTTGTACACAATATTCTTTTGGCGAGAGACATTAACAAAAACATACCACTCGATTTAATAAAACTGTCTGAGGATCTTGAGGTACTTAATAACTATCCTTAGGGTTATTAAAGCTTCAAAATGACTGTTAAATATTTGTTGACTCCATTAACGCCAAAGACAGTCAACTTATATGGCCTTCCATGGGCTTTCATAGTAAATATTTCCCTTATTATAATTCATTTATTTTTTATTGAATAATGATTTTATAGGAATGGGCTTTGAATCCATTCATTATTTGAGACAACAAGTGAACCATCAGAAAGACGTTTCATGTCCAAGAATCCTGAGATGGTTGTCGGCCAAAACCGATAGAAATGCAAAATTTATTGGTCTCTTCAACCCTTTGAAGGACGAAATAAGTCTAATTCTAATAAAATTTTTTTTAATTAATGATTTTTACAAATTATTTAATCATCATTCTAATATATGTACTGATTTATTTTAGATTGTGCATCCATGGATTGTCTGATCAATTAAAAGTTGAATATGTTTTTTTTTCTTACTTTACAATCTATGGAAACTTTATTGGACCCTAAGGTCATTGATAGAAGAAAAAAATTGTTTGGAGCAACAACCATCATAAGAAAAATAATAATTTTGGATGGTGGGCTTGTTGTTACTGATGGTGTTAGTGGTAATGGAGCTGTTGGTGGTGGTAGTGGTTCTATTGTTGTGGCTAATGAGAGTCGTCTTTGAGTTTTTGAAAATACAAACCATTATGATTATAATCATACTGGTTTTACAAATTTTCCCCTCATAGCGAATGTTATGCATGCAAATGTGAAGGCTGCTAGCAAAATATGATGGAGTGATTAATGCTATTAATGTATTAACTGCTTCTGTAAGGGGATAAACATATAAGAGAGTTGTCATTCCATCAAAGAGGATTTCATATTTATACACTCCATTCGAGATTAAGGAGGCTAAAAGGAGGAGGAAAGAAATCTCAAAGGCATAATCAAGCATTGAAAAAAGCAAAATTGAAACTCCTCTATTTCTGTTTTGCATTTTTTATCAATGTTAAAGGGCCACGGAAGAGCAATATGAGCTGGAGAAGGTGAATATATATCATCTATTCCAATAATCAAATAGACTACATATCTATAACAACAGATGGCACATCCACTGAAAATTATCAAACAGATATAAGCATATGTTGCAACAGTTGACTAACTTGTTGCATCAAACACATTATCTATTGCAACATATGTCTCCTGTATTTTAGTAAATTAAACATGTCTTCCTGCTGTTTTAATTTATACCAATAGATAACTTATCTACTACAACAGATGGGTCAACTATTGGGGCAAACTTCTTACTATTTTAGTTTGTCCAAATAGATGAGTCATATGTTGCAACAGATGGATCACCTATTGGAAATTATCATATAGGTCTTGCTCCGATTTTGATTTGCCCTAATATATTATCCATCTGTTGTAGCATATAACTCATTTTTTTTGGAAAAATTAAAATAGGAGAAAGACCTGTTTGATTTGTTAAAATAGATGAGTTAGTATCTCTCTGATTAGCTTTGACAGTTCTAGCTTTCCAGGTGGATTTCACAGTAGATGCTACTACTAAACAACATAATATAATAGTTGATATCCATCAACTACTTCAAAAGATGAAGAAAAAGTAAAGCTTGTCAATCCGAAAGAACAAAAAATTACCCGTTTGAAGGGCTTAACATCGCGGATGAGGCTTCCGAAAAACTAACTAAGTTCATCGACGACTATTCAGGATGGATTGCGGATGGGCTATTAATGCTTTATACTGGCAGGTACATGTCACGAACCGAACTACGGCCTAGCCATGATGGACATCCTAAACCATGAAGGCCCGAACATCCTACTCTATCTGATATGATAATCATGCATACTATTTATATCATAAAAGAAAATATGGTAATATAATTTGATACGGAAACATGGTCATTAACTCTGAGTTTCAAGACATGAGAATGAAAGTTACAATTCAAAATATCTGAATAAGATCTAACTTAGTCTGCGAAATCTCTACTACATCTCAAAACTGTTCTGAAAGTTGGGACAAGGCCCCTAGTAGACCAAAACAATGGAATACAATAATTTGAAATAACTGGCCTTCTGGAACAAAGAAGGCTCACCAATGCATGGATCACTTCTCTCTAGAATACTCTACTGATTAGCCAAACCCTTAGACTGAGCCTCCAAACTTAGGAGGTAGGGGCGTCAATACAGATGTACTAGTACACAGAGCAAATCCAAAATAATAATTTATCTTCAACATATATGAGAGCCATTTAAAACAGTTCATAATCATATCATATAGTATGAAATCTCATGGGGATTGCTGAAATAATCTGAAAGAAAATCATCTACACTCTGAGACATTTTTTGTTTTACTTCTGCGCTCGGTTGTATACCCTATAACTTTGAAATTCCATGGGTTATATGGAATCCGCCATTGACTCAGCGGGGAAGCCTCCAACCTAAGTGTGCTACAAGGGTTGGAGTCTCTGACTCTACTACGACAAACGGTTGTCGCCAGCGTAAAAATAATATACCCGGATCAGCAAATCATGGCTTTAGGCTAAGATACTTGAACTCAAGCCTTCTTCGAGTAACCACCTAACCCTCTTTAAGCTCAGTTTTAACTCTTTAAAACATGCATTCTATGAAATCAAACTATGAAAACATACTCTGTTATGGAATACATACCTATGGTATCGTCATACCATTGACTTGCAAGTCACATCTCTGAGCCATTATTAGCATATTACAATCTCTATTTTCAAAACATAAATTCGGGACCACCATATCAATAAATCATTTCAAAGAACTCTTTCTCTAAACTCATGTAAACACATGTATTCAACTTTCTTTGTCAAACTTTCAATGATGCAAGGTGGTCATGTCAAATCTCTTAATCTCATGGAAATCTTTCTCTTTTACCAAAATATATTTACATCAAGAAACTCCCTCTCTTAACTATCAAAATCATGCTCAAGATGCTATGGTATTTGATGAAAGAAATTTTAGGTCATAAATCATGCATTTCAAATCCTTCACTTTAAGATCAAAAACTTAAAGTTATCACAAGAGAGAGATTTTATAAGTTGTGCTCTCAAACAATCTTAAATCTAAATTTTCATACATTTACATATACATTTAAATTAATTTAAGGGGGAAAGGCCTGAAAACCAAATCAACAATACAATTAAACATTCATAATCCATAATAAATCATGTATTTTGAAAACCACTTTCTAAATTCATATTTGATAATCTTTAAATCATGTTCTAGTGTTTACAAGTCCATGTAGTTTTTAGGATAAAAATCACGTACCTCAATTTAGAAATTTGATGGATGATTCTTGAAGCCTATGATTTGGGGATTCCAAATCTTCAATCAATCTTGAAAACCCACGGTTAAATCTTGAGTTATTTGAGTTTTCTTGTTTGAAACCCTAAGGAGTGTTCTTGACGGTTATAGATGAAAATATCAATAATGAGGTCATTTGGAATTAAATCTCGTGTTTAGGCCGATAAGGGGGTAGAAAAATACCCAATATACCCTTAATGAGATGGACTAAAAATATAACTGGAAGCCCAATTTCATGGGCCACCGCGATGCACCACAACTGCGGTGTCTCACTAGAAATTGATGAGTGGGATTCTTAAGGTCACTACGATACGGATCCATCGCGTTGTCCCACTGGTTGGGACCTAAAACTTCAGCGCGACGCGCCACAATTGCGATATGCTACTGGAATTTGACAATTTCTAAATAGGTCCCCTCCGCGACGCGTCAAGCACCAAAATGACGGTGTTTTACGACTAGAACTTAAATTAGCCATAACTTCTTACCTGGGTATCGGATTTGGGAGAATCTTATATCGATGGAAAGCTCATTAAATTTCCCACATGATAAAAAGTCGAAATTAGGAAAATTATATATGGTTTAAACTTTACTCACTTTGGAAGTCAAAAAGTGAGACTAAGTTTCTTTAACACAATTCTAGTCATTTAACTCTAACAGCATCTTACCATGAGCTAACACATAGACGATTTTTTTGTAGGGTGTTACATCATCCCCCCTTGGGATCATTCATCCCTGAATAATGACATCAAACACAGACAAGCACGGTTTAAAGTATACTAAGGCCATAAAAGAATAAGACAAGGGTTGTACCTACCATTTCATCATCCACCGGATCAAACAAGTTTGGGTATCTATCTCTCATGTAATTTTCTGATTCCCAAGTTGCTTCCTCAACTTTCTAATTTGCCCACAACACCTTAATAGATACTATATCTTTGCTCCTCAACTTCTGAACTTGGCGATCTAAGATTGTAATAGGTTCCTCTTCATATGATAATGAGTCTATCATCTTGATCTCCTCTATAGGCAACACTAGGGAATGGTCTCCAATACATTTCTTCAGCATGGATATGTGAAATATCGGATGAACAGAGCCCAAACATGTAGGCAACTCTAACTCATAAGCAACTTTCCCTATTCTTCACAAAATCTGGCATGGACCTATCTAGCGAGGACTCAGCTTACCTCTCTTCCCGAAATGCATGACTCTATTCATAGAAGAAACTTTGAGAAACGCCCAATCACCAACCTCAAACTCTAAGTCTCTTCTCTTAATATCAGCATAGGACTTCTATCGACTCTGGGCTATCATAAGTTGTTCTGTAATAATTTTCACGTCCTCCATTTCCTGATGAACAAGATTAGGCCCAAACAACTGAGTCTTACCCACTTCATACCACCCTATTGGCGACCTATATCTTCTTCTATACAATGCATCAAAAGAAGCCATCTACTAGCATGGTAACTGTTATTATATGCAAACTCTATCAATGAAAAGTGATCTACCTAACTCCCCTTAAGGTCAATTATGCATGCCCTTAACATATCATCAAGAGTCGGAATGGTGCACTTAGCTTACCCATTTGTCTGAGGGTGGAATACAGTACTTAGGTTCCCTTGGGTACCTAAACCCCTCTGAAAAGACCTCCAAAATTGAAAAGAGAATTGTGTACCTCAATCAGATATAATGGATACAGATGATCCATGCAAATGGAATATCTCCTTAATGTATAGCTTGGCATAGTCATCTCCCGAATAGTTAGTTTTGACGAGAAGAAAGTAGGTTGACTTGGTCAGTCGACTAACAATCACCTAAATAGAATCATACTGGCTTTGGGACCTCGAAAGTCCCATGATAAAGTCTATATGGATCATCTCGCATTTCTACAAATGCAAGGCTATCTCCTGGGAAGTACCACCTAGCCTCATATGATCTACTTTCACTTATTGACAATTCAAAAACTTAGCAACAAAATTAGCCACATCATGCTTCATATTATTCCACCAATAATAGCTTTCAGATTATGATACATCTTAGTAGATCCTGGGTGAACAACATACCTCGAAGTATGAGCTTCATCAAGTATCCTCTTTTGTAACCCATCTACATCTGGCATACATAGTCTGCCTTGATATCTCAAAACTCCATCACCACCAATTTTAGAAGATATTACCTTCTGTTCACCCACATCTTTCATGATCTACATCAAGATGGGTTTTTTAACGTACTTCTCTTTAACTACAGCATAAAGGGAAGATTTAGCTACCTCATGAACAACCACTCCCCCATCTTCAAAATCCAAGAGTCGCACTCTTAGATTTGCAAGTTGGTGAATATCCTTAACCATCTCCCTCTTTTGTTTTTCAACATATGAAAGACCGCACATAGATAACCTACTGAGGGCATTAGCAACCACATTTTCCTTACTTGGATGGTAGTGCAGGCTTATGTCATAATCTTTTAAAAGTTCTAACCAACGCAATTGCCTGAGGTTTAATTCCTTTTGTGAGATAACATACTACAAACTCTTGTGGTTAGTAAATATAACAACATATACCCCATAGAGATAATGCCACCAAATTTTGAGCGCAAACACCAAAACCACTAACTCCAAGTCATGGGTGGGGTAATTTGACTCATGTACTTTTAACTGCCTAGATATATAAGCCACCACTTTACCATGCTATATAATTACACACCCAAGTCCTACATGGGATACATAACAGTACACAACAAACCTTTTTGTACCTTTCGAAAGAGTCAAAATAGGAGCAGTTGTCAACTTATCTTTAAACTTCTCAAAACTATTCTCACAAGAGCCAGACCACATGATTTTTACCTTTTTATGAGTCAACTTAGTAAGTGGTGCAGCTATGGAAGAAAAACCCTCTACAAATCTCCTGTAATACCCTGCCAAACCCAAGAAGCTCTGAATATCGGTTGGAGTCGAGGGTCTGGGCCATTTTCTCACTACCTCAATCTTCTGGGTATCAACCTTAATCCCGTCACTAGACATGATATGACAGAAAAAATAATAGCATTAAACCAAAATTCACACTTGGAAAATTTTGCATACAACTCACGATCTTTGAGAGTCAGAAGGATGATTCGGAGGTGATTGGCATATTCCTCCTCACTCTTGGAATAAATCAGAATGTCATCAATGAAAACTATAACAAACAGATCTAGAAACTAATTGAACACCTTATTCATACGGTCCATAAAAGCTACGGGAGCATTAGTTAACCCAAGGGACATGAATAAGAATTCATGATTACTATATCAGGTTTCGAAAGCAATTTTGGGAATATCTGGCTCTCTAACCTT
Organism: Capsicum baccatum var. pendulum; assembly: GCA_030864225.1. NCBI lineage: Eukaryota > Viridiplantae > Streptophyta > Magnoliopsida > Solanales > Solanaceae > Capsicum > Capsicum baccatum. Next base: position 48,069,951 of record CM061551.1, on the reverse strand, counting down.
CAATTGATGGTATCCCAAACAAATGTCTATTTTTTAAAAACAATTAGCACCCTGAAGCTGGTCAAAAAGAACATTAATTCTAGGAAGAGGATACTTATTTTTAACAGTGACCTTATTTAGTTGATGGTAATCTATACACATACGCAGGGAACCATCTTTCTTTCGCACAAAGAGTACAGGTTTACCCCATGGAGAAACACTAGGACGGATAAAACCTTTATCTAGAAGGTCTGCTAGCTGCTCTTTCAACTCTTTCAACTCTGCAGAAGCCATTCTATATGGTAGAATAGAGATGAAGTGGATATCTGGAAATAAATTAATACCAAAATCTATCTCCCTATTATGTGGTATACCTGGGAGATCATCTGGAAAAACTTCTGGGAACTCATTCACTACAGGGACAGACTAAAAAGAAGGGTTTTTGATATTCGAATCGTTAACCCGAATAAGATGATACAAACAGCCCTTAGAAATGAATTTATGGGCTCTAAGACAAGAGATGAACTTTTCTCTAGGTGATAAAGAATGTCTTTCAAATTCTATTGTTGGTTTATTTGAGATAGAGAAAGTAACCTTTTGGGTTCAACAATTTAGTGTGGTATATCATGAATAAATCCAATCCATCCCTAAGATAGCATCAAAATCAACCATGTCTAAGTCTACAAGGTCTGCCATAGTATCCCACCCTCAAACAGTCACCACACAATTTCTATACACCCTCCTAGACACAACAGAGTCTCCCACTGGAGTAAAAATAGAAAAAGGTTCGGCAATTACATTAGGCCCAAACCCAAAACCAACAGCCACATAAGGGGTCATGTAAGAGAGGGTAGGCCCGGGATCAAGTAACAATAAACATTATGGGAAAATATTTTCTACATACCAGTTACTACATCCGATGTGGCCTCTACCTCTTGGCAGTTGGTCAACGCGTATAACCGGTTATGGCCATTTTCCAGCGGCTGAAGGGGCACCCTTTTGAGGCGGTGGTGGTGCAAAAGAATTAGCCTATGACTTGGCTCAACTAATATTACCCTTTTCTGCCGGACATTCTCTCTAAATATGGTCTGGTTGGCCACACAAATAACACACCATAGCATAAAACTAACATCTCCCTGGATGATTCCGCCTATATTTCTCATGGCGCTGGTATGTTCGAGAGGCCTGAGCTATACTTCCTTGACACTGTGAACCCTGCATCCTCATCCCCTGTCTATACTGAAAATCCTAAGTGAGCTATTCGATTGGGGGTCTAGTCACCAGGACACTGGCTGCAGACTGCACATTACCCTAATTCTTTTTTTTTCTGCTATTTGTTACCCTAATTCCCACTCTTCTGCTGACTATAGCTCTGGTCTGCTATTTTGGCTCTCTTTCCCTGCCTATCCTTCTTTCTAGATTTAGAGATTTTCATTTTCTTTTTCTCAACATTCTGTACGTGGACTGATAGTTTGGAAAAATCCATGTTCTAGTTAAACATTACTCCCTAACATTCAAGCACTAAGTCATTCGAAAGGCCGGATGCAAATTTCCTCATTCGGGCTCTCATGTTACTAGTCATCTCTGGATCATAACGGGCAAGTTGGTTGAACCTCAGAGTGTACTCTTAGACACTCGTCTTACCCTGCTTTAGATTCATAAACTCTTCGAGTTTAGCCTCCCTTAGCTCAAGAGGAAAGAATCAATCAAGGAAGGTTTTCACAAACTCAACCCAAACTGTGGGCTCAGCTGTTCACTTTTTGAATATTCCCACTCGCTATACCATTGGTTCGCTACATTCTTAAGCTGGTAAGATGCTAACTCAACCCCCTCTACCTCACTACATATATCACTTTAAATATTTTCTCCATCTCATCCACAAACTCCTCTAGATCGTCTTCTACCTTGGTACCCGTAAACTTGGGCGGGTTTATCCTCATGACCTAGCCCACTCTTGTAACCTCAGACATAAGAGATGTAGACCCAATATCTTCTAGCTTTTATGTCTGTGTGGCTATAAACGGGGTAAATATGTGAATGGAATTTCTGAATTCTATATTAGATACCTCTCTCACACGAGGATGAGTGCGGTTAGTCCCCATTCGGGGAGCTCTGGGTGCCCTAAGTGGGCTGGTCTGAGTAGGTAGGACTCGCAGAGTAGCATCAATCTCTATAGTCTGAGCTCTGTTTTGGGTCCTCATCACATGAGTGGGACAGATCGATAGTACGACGGGGAGGCATGACTATTTTTTTGAAACACAAGTAATCATCGATTAGGGGACAACTCAGACTTTAAAGCACGAACTAAACCACAAAGAAGAGAAACATTCCTAAGCACCTAGTAGCCTCCTACTTATAAGTGTCACGTGCTACACACCCATAAACAAGATTCTAGCCAACGTGATTTCGGAAACACCCTAGGACCATGAACCGTGCTTTAATACCAAGTTTTTCATGTCTTGAACTAGGGCCTGGCCATAACGGACATCCCAAACTATGAAGGTACGAACGCCCTACTCTATTTGATTTGGTAATCATGAACAACATTCATATCATAAAAGAAAATGCAGAAATACAATCTGGAAACATGGTCAATAACTCTGAGTTTCAAGACATGAGAATAAAAGTTACAATTCAAAACATCTGAATAAGATCTGACTCACTGTATGAAATCTCTACTACATCTCAAAATTATTTTAAAAACTAGGACAAGGCCCCCAGTAGACCAAAACAACTAAATAACATAATTTGAAATAATAGGCCTTCTGGAACAAAGAAGGCTCACCACTACACGAATCACTTTTCTCTGGAATACTCTACTGATTAGCTAGACCCTTAGACTGCGCCTCCAAACTTAGGAGGTAGGGGGTCAATACAGATGTATTGGTACGCAGAGCAAATCCAAAATGATAATTTATCTTTAACATATATAAGAGCAATTTAAAATAGTTCATAAACATATCATATAGTATTAAATCTCATGGAAATTCCTGAAAGAATCTGAAAAAAATCATTTGAACTCTGAGACATTCTTTGTTTTACTTCTGTGCTACGTGGTATACCGTACAAATCTGAAATTCCACAAGCTAGATGGAATCCACCATTGACTCGGCGGGGAAGCCTCCAACCCAAGTGTGCCACAAGGGTTGGAGTCTATGACTTTACTATGCCACACGGCCGTCACCAGTATAAAAATACTATACCCAGATCGGCAAATCACAATTTAAGAAAAGAGTTACTTTAACTAAAGATTTCTTCGGATAACCACCTAACCCTTTTTAAGCCCAATTTTAACTCTTTAAAACATGAATTCTCTGAAATAAAACTCTAAAAACATACTCTATTATGGCATACAAACTTATGGTATCGTTATACCATTGACTTGCAAGTCACATCTTTGAGCCATTATTAGTATATTACAATGTCTGTTTTCAAAACATAAATTCGGGACCATCATATAAATAAATTATTTCAAAGAAATCTTTCTCTAAAACACATGAACGCAACTCTCTTCTTCAAACTTTCAATGATGGAAGGTGGTCATGTCAAATCTCTTAATCTCATGCAAATCTTTCTCTTTTAACAAAATATATTTACAACAAGAAACTCCCTATCTTAAATCTCTAAATCATGCCCAAAATACTATGGTATTTGAGTAAATAAATTTCAAGCCATAAATCATTCATTTCAAATCCTTCATATTAAGATCATAAACAAAAGTCATCACAAAAGAGGGATTGCATAAGTTGTGCTCTCAAACAATCTTAAATAAAAATTTTCAAACATATACATATACATGGAAATCAATTTAAGAGGGAAAGGCCTAAAGACCAAATCAACAATACAATTAAACATTCATAATGCAAAATAAATCATGTATTTTGAAAACCCCTTTCTAAATTCATGCTTGATAATCTTTAAATCATGTTCTAGAGTTTACAAGCCCATATAGTTTTTAGAATAAACCCCCACGTATTTTAATTTAGAAATTTGATGGGTGATTCTTGAAGCCTACGATATGGGGATTTCAAATTTTCAATCAATCTTTAAAACCCACGGTTAAATCTTGAGTTATTTGGGTTTTCTTTTTTGAAACCCTTAGGAATATTCTTGATGGTTTTGATGAAAATATCAATAATAAGGTCATTTGGGATTAAATCCCATGTTTAGGCAGATAAGGAGGCTGGAAAATACCCAACATACCCTTGATGAGATGGACTAAAAATATAATTAGGAGCCCAATTTTATGAGCCACCGCGACGCCACAATCGCGGTGGCTCACTGGAAATTGATGTGTGGGATTCTTAAGGTCACCACGATGCGGAGCCATCGTGTTGTCCCACTGGTTAGGATCTTAAATATCAGAATGATGTGCCACTATCGCGCTATGCTACTGGAATTTGACAATTTCTAAATAGGCCCCCTCTGCTACTCGCCAAACACAAAAATAATGGTATTTTACGACTAGAAATTTAATTAGCCATAACTTCTTTCCCAAATACAGAATTTGGGCAAATCTTATATCGATTGAAAAATTATTCAATTTCCCATACGTTAAAAAGTTGAAATTAGGGAAATTATATATGGTTTAAACTTTACTTACTTTAAAAGTCAAAAATGAGACTAAGTTGAAAGATATTAAACAGATGTTATATCTGATGCACCAGATGGGACATCTGTTGTGACAGGGTATATCTTGCATCAAATTACCCATCTGTTGCTTTGGTTCTATGAACCTGACTCCTAAAAAATTAACTATCAATTGCAAATTATGCAACACATATGTAATCTGATAACATATTATTCATCTGTTGCAATGTATAGATCATTTGTTGTATAAAAGATTAACCGTCTTATGCAACTGTTGCAACAGATGATTGATATTTTGAATCAGATTATCCATGTGTTGCTCTATTTCTCTGAACCAGACTCAAACAAATTTTAACCATATACTGCAAACCATACAACAGGTGGGTTTTTTTTTTAAATGTAGCCCAACTATGAAAATTATTATATTATATGATTTAAATGAATCTGTCTTTTTTTATTTTTTATAGGTTGAGCATCTGTGGATCGTGCCTACTAAGAAAGAGTTGGCAATGACTTCTTATATTACTCTAGGTCATATTGATACTATAGATGACCCAATGGTGAAGTTAATAAACAAGTAATTTGCTAGAGCAATAGCCATAAGAAGAGAAGTTAGGCAAGGTCAGCCTAATGTTGAGGCTCTTCATTACCAACCTTTTACTAAGGTAGATCCGGGTGCTTCTTCTGGTGGAGTTATTGGTGTTGGTGGTAGGCATGATGATTCTGCTATCACTCGTGATGAGTAGTATGTTTGAAAATAAATATGTTTGAAAATACCCCTTTTCTCTCTTACACAGGTCCTTCTTACCCTTCTTCACCTTCGTGTTCTCATTGCGAATGCGAAAAGTGCAAGGATAGACAGTATACACTCTTTGATAAAGTAGAGGCTATCTCTAAAGCTATAAAGGAATTCAAATACCAGAGGTGTGTTTTACCATCCAAGAAAGTGAGGGAGCTGCACACTCCTACTATGTTGGTTAGGAGAAAGAAAAGAGCAATTAGAGGCATACTCTCCGATCGAAAATAAAAAGAAATAGCAATTCCTCCCTCTCCAAAAGCTATTGAAGTTCAGAGGCTAGTCAAGAAGGTGGAAATATACGCAAAACTTAGCGTCGAAGAGAAGAGGGATCTGTGACTGGTCAAGAATGCCAATCCAGGCACATAAGATTACCCCAGGCCTTCCTTTTCCCCCCAAGACTTCCAGACTATGACTGACAAGCGTATGCCGTATGAGGACAAGGTAAGTTTAATTTTCCTAACCTAGCCCTTCTAATATACCCCATGAAAAAAAATCTACGCAACAGATTTCACATTTGTTTCAACAACTGGGTATACTGGTGCAACTAGAAGTGGTTCTATTGCAACTTATTATCTATCTATTGCATAGTTTTATTGGATTATTAATTCAAAGAACCCTATGCAATAGATGGACCATCTATTGCATCTTTACAATTACTAACCTATTTAAAATTTGACTTATTATCTCACAGCATGTTTACATAATTCTCTACCTCATGAGGAAAAGGCAATTAACATACCGGGAAGCTTATGACATTGCCGATAAGATAATGAACCTCGACTTCTGCAAGAAGACCAAGGATAGGTACAATCAAATCATTAGCGAGGCATTATCCCTTAGCGTGGGACTTGATTTCCTAGCTCCTATGTTGGTATTGAATGAAGAAAAAATGATAAAATATATTAGAGGGGACAGGCCAAATCCATATAGCAAGATCTGGACCGAGGTAAAAAAGATTCTTGCAGTCATTAGCGTGAATGACATGCATTATCGGGCTATTGAGATACTACTCGAGGAGGGAAAGATCAATGTTTATGGCTCCAACGTACCTCTTATCGACAATTTTGATTGTTTTTTCCTCATGGAGCCACTGTTTCTGCTGTTGCCCATCTTGTTAAGGGAGAGTAAACTGATTAATCATTTGCCAAAGGAAGTGTTGATGAAGAAATCATAGGATTTTGAAGGTTGAAACAAGGGAATGATCCTTCCAAAAAATAATGCTGCTAAAATGAGCAGCTCGCACGCTCTTGCACACATCAAATGTTTGCTGACCGGCATAGAAATGGCCAAGCCAATGACTTTTTTGTGAGACAATGTTGTGGCAAACATGCAAGAGGTCTGGGCTAATGGGGTACTAACTAGACGCTTGAAGCCTGTGTATATAGAAGAGCTTGTGAAGTAGAAATTTTTAATTTCAAGTCACCCTTCATTTTATTACGTTACATGTACATGTAGTGGCAATAATTTTTTTTGATAAAAATTGAGTTTTTATAATGCAATCGATTGTCAATTTGTTGTAAAATATATTTAATCTGTTCTGCAGATAGTTTATCAGTTGCAATAGGTTCGTCATATGTTGCATTACGCCGATGTTATTTCTATGAATAATCTAATAATCTAAGTCTAATCTGTTGTAATGGTGGGAAGTCCTATTTGATAATTTCCAGCAGATGACCAAAATTTTACAACATATTCCTAAATATTTTTGATATTTTCCAACAGTTACGCGTGAATATCCATGTGCTCAAAAACACCAAACCAGTAGCAAATACACACACCACCATGAAAATTTCAGCAATTAGGCTTGAATATCCATGTGCCCAACAACACCAAACCAGTAGCAATAATGGAAATAATGTAGTATCTTCTTGCTCGATTTTGTTTCTCTTCAGAAGCCTTGACTTTGTTCAACAAACCCCAGATTATATGATTTTCTTGTGAAGGCTGTCGTTCTTCATACCAATTGAAGTAATCGCATCCACCCAATTTCTATAAAAAAAAGAAGACAATTATAAAATAATTATAAGTCAATAATTAATCAACTAATTAAATAAAAAAATATTACCTTTGAAATCTTATAAGTAAAAAATATACGACCCGGATTTTGTTGAGTGCAAGAAGTCTTTAATAGATCTTCATAACCGCACTTACAATATCAAACATCTTTATCACAAAAAATGTGGAAGATGTGCACGACATTGTCAAGCTTAGTTGGAAAAAATAAAAGAGATACTTTGAAGAATTTTGATAGATAAAAGAAGATGACAATGGAGAAGAAGATTTGGGAATTTAGGGTTAAATTTTAGGAGAAAGATAAATATATAAGACAATAGAGGGGAAATTACCATTGGGGGGGGGGGGGGCAAGTGACGGTGATGCCAAGTCAGCAAAATATACCAGATTGACATATTTGAAGCCTATTTTATTTTATGTGTTTAAAATAAATACTGTCTACTTGATGCTTATTTTATTTTAGGTGTTTGAACTGAACACCTTCGAAGGGTTTTGCCTTTTTAATTTTAATTCAATTCACTTTAACCTTTTTACATGTAGTGGTAATTTTTAATGTCCAACAAAAGTTGAACTTTTATAATGCAATAGATTCTCCATCCGTTCTAACAGTTATTCTACCTGTTCTGACATATAGTTTATCCGTTGCAATAGGTTGGTCATCTGTTGCATTATCTTGATGTTTCTATATAATTCCATCTATTGTAACAGTGGAAAGACCTGTTTGATGAATTCCAATAGATTACCTATCTGTTGCAACATATGTCTAAATCTGTTTAATTTTTACAATATATGTGTCATCTATTGCAACAAATACATTATCTTTTGTAATATTTAAATCTAGTATTCCTTTTCAATTAATAAGTTCAAATCTAAGGAATAAATAAAATTCATACACAAAATAAAATAAATTGAAGCCTTCATATATTAGCTGAAATAAGTCAATGAATAAATGAAATGTAAAAAAATTATTATGGGTACAGATCTCAACAAATACATCAACAAAAATTTAAGTAAACTACCAAGGATTACTTTGATAGGCTCAAGCTATAAAGATCTGATCAATATGGACAAGTTGTTTTATATTCGGTGCTATGGAATTTGGCTTTGCTCATCGTGGATCTTTATTGTCGCTTACATATAGTTTTTGTGCTTTCTGTTCCCTATATTTCCATAAAAAGAGTAGTATATTGTCAATGTTGTTCAGCAGTAACTTCTTCTACATCCATTTGGAAAGCCAGAATTGGTCAATGCTAATCACGGAGATATAACAAAATGAAAAAAGAAAACTCATCTCTTCTAGAAAATCAAATAGTTCTTCCTCCCATTTTAAATTATCCCAAATAAATTATATTAATATTGTAACAATGAATAAACTGTTGGGATAAATTTTTACATAAGGAAAACTCTGTATGATAATTTCCAATGGATGAACCATCTGTTACAGCAGATAGGTCATCTGTTGGTACAAATAAAAGTAGTACAAAGAGATATTTGATTTTCTAAAATAGATGAGACATATGTTGCACTAGATACTTTATCTGCTGCAACAGGTTAGTTAATAGTTGCAACAGATGGATATACCTATTTGACAATTTTCAGCAGATTTGTCTTCTATTAAAATGGATATGTGTCTGTTTGTTTTATCAGTTGGAAGACATATAATATATTCACCTTCTTCATCTCGTGATGCTTTCCTTTGGACATTGTACGATGCTCAGTACAACACACTGTCAGAGGAGTTGCAATTTCTCATTTTTTGATGCTTGATAATGCCCTAAAAATTACTCTCCTTCTCCTCTTAGCCCTAATCTCTAATGGAGCGGATGGAAATAAAATCCTCTTTGATGGAATGAGACACCTCTTAGATGTTAATCCTTTATAGAAGTAGTTAATGCATTAATAAGATTAATCACTACATCATGTTTCACCCTGCAGTCTTGACATTTGCATGCAGAACATTTGCTGGGAGAGGCAAAATCTGTATAACCAATATGATCATACGCATAATGGTTTAATTTAAATACTGTACAAGGAGTATCATTAGTACTAATAGCATCACCACTACCACCACCAACAGCTCCATCACCACTAAGACCATCAACAACAACAAGCCCACCCTCTAAAATTATTTTTCTTGTAATGGTTGTTGCTCCAAACAATTCTATTTTTATTCTGTCGATGACCTTAGGGTCCGATAAAGTTTGCACAGACCGTAAAGTAAGAAAAAATAGCATTTTTAACTGTCGATTAGTCAGAACTAGCGACGGATGCACAATCTAACATAAATCATTACATATATTAGAATGATGATTAGATCATTCAAAAAAATCATTAATTAAAATAAAAAAATTAATTATAATTATACTTACTGCATCCTTTGGGGGGTTGAAGAGATAAAGAAATTTTGTATTTTTATCAGTTTTAGCAAACAACCATCTCAAGATTCTTGGAAAGAAAACTTCTTCCCAGTAGTTCACTTGTTTTCTCAATTAAGGAATGGCTTTAAACACCTAAGCCTATAAAATAACGTCAATAAGTCAAAAATATTATTGAGTGAAAAAATGAATAATATCATAATAGAAGAAAGAAATATTTATCATGAAAGCCCATGAGAAGCCTATAAGTTGACTGTCTTTGGCACTAATGGAGTTAACAAATATTTTATAGTCATTTTTAAGCTTTCATACCCCCAAGGATAGCTATTAAATGCCTCAAGATCCTCAGAGAGCTTTATTAAACCGAGGCTTATGTTGTTGTTAATGTCTCTTGCCCAAAGAATATTATGTACAAACCAAACCAAGCACAATGACTGCTTGTGCTTCTTTGAAAGTCCTTTACCTTTCAATGCTTCTATCGAAAAAAAATTTTAAAGCTTGGACCAACAATGGACACCAGGTCATCACGATCACACGACTCACCTTTGCCTTTTTTGGGTGTACGGGGTACTGTTTTTGGGTTAGAATAGGTATAATTTGAGAAGGAGGATAACATTTTAGTCCAGTAACTATGGCAAACTCCTTCCAACAGAAAAAATAGGCATACCACAGTAATTTATCCATACCTCATCCATCTTATCATTGTTTTCATACTTAAACCTACACTTGAGAAGTTCATATACTATTTTCATTTGAAAACGAGCATTTTGGTCAAATCAAGATATTTCCCAAAGTAGCTGTCCCTAAAATAAGCATCCAATTTTTTTTTAAAGTATTTTTATAAAGGCATCGAAAGATAAAGGCTAAGTAATCTATTGCGATAATACAAAATATATCACTCATCTATTGAGAAAGATGAATGGTCTGTGCAGCAGGTCACACATCTATTGAACATATGAGTGATTTGTTGGAATAGTTATCAACGGTCAATATTGTTTAGATTTTTTCCAACATAGGGTCATCTATCACGAAAGATGAATGATCAGTTGGAAAAATCAAGTCTTGGACATTTCCTGTAGGAAGAGTTGATAGGATTTTATCCAATAGGAGGTATATCTGTTCATGGGATCATTAATCTGATCGTTATTCCTTTGCAACAAATGGTTAATTATTTGCATCAAATTTTTTATCCGATGCTTAATCTGTTGCAACATATGGTAAGTTGTTGTATCAGATAGTTAATTTATTGCATCAGATTATTAATCTGTGGCATTAGAATTATAATCTGATGGTTTCTCTAGTGCATCAGATAATTGATCTGTTGCATCATATAATAAATTTATTGCATTAGATGATTAATATGTTGCACCAGATAATCTGTTGGAGGAAACAAAAAACAGTAGCATAATTTTGTTCAACGAAAAAACAACAATTTTACCATTTTTACGAAGAACAAGAATATAACAAATCAACCCAAATTGTCGTTTTGTTTTTATAAACACAAACAATAAAAATCAAACTTCAAAAAAATTCAACAACACAACAAAATATCATAATTTGCTTTGAAAAGAGAAGAGAAGAAATATCAGAAATTAGGGTTTTATTCAGACCATATTTTAAAGTAATGCAACAAATATTGAAATTTTTAATCAATACTTTAAGAGAAGTTGGCTCAAGTTCCTTATTTTCTTGAAAACTAAAAAGGCCATAAATTTTTACCTGTGAAAAAAAAAAAGAAATGATGAAGAATTCGAAGCTATTGTGGCTAGAGAGAAACACTGTCACATCGATTGAAGGTAGAAGTATAAAAGAAACTCGAAGCCAAACTATTTGTAGTCGGATGCTGAAGTCGCCCAGGATTGAAATAAGAAATTTATTGAACAGTTGGTTGGGAGAGAGTTGAGAGAAGCTGTCGAGAAAGGGATGAGAGACAGGTTAATTTGAATTAAAGAGGGGAACTCGAAGCCTAACTATTTATCACTAGAGGTACAAGTGGTTGGGGGTTGAAGGTAGAAATTTTGTAGAACTGTTGGTTGGGAGAGAGTTGAGAAAAGTTGTGGAAAGAGACAGGAGAGAGTGGTTGATTTGGATTGAAGAGGGCTATGGGTTGGGTTGATTTGTATTTTTGAAAAGATTAAAAAGTTTTAAAAATATTAATCAAGTCCGAAATTAACTTGATCAAGTTTCCTATTGATGTTTGACCCTATCTATTGGTAAATGTCACCAATCCTTCATTGAAGACTTAAAAGACACCTTTCCTTTAATTTTCTTAACTTACAAACATACAACTATAAAAAGTTTCAAGAGACTTTCTCTACTACCAAGAAAAGGCTTTCTCATGTGCCAATTTCAAACACATACACACTCTTCTAACTAAAAATTCTGCCAGGAGCAAATAACTTTTACTCTATAGGGAGATTTCATAAAAAATGATGGTGCATTTCTGAAAGATAAAAGATGCTAAGGATATTCTTGATTTATGTGATAAAAGAGTCGCAATCAATAAAGGTATTCGTCAGCCTATAGTATATCTATATCTATATCTATACTACCTTAAAAGCACCAAATAAAAAAATATAAAGTGAAATTACCGTACTCGTATTTAAACAATCAGTACAACAGTCCTAATACACTATGCTTTGGAAAGTCGAAGAAATAGCCCTAATAACAGGACGTTATAAATGAAGGGAACACGTTGTTATCAGTCATCATATTTACTACCTTATGGCAGAAAAAGTAGCATCTTTTGATTACCTAGCAACATATCTATGTGCAACCTTTCAGAGACACCATAAGCATAATGAACCAAACTCTGAAACCTACAACTATTATACTATTTTATAACTTCAGCTCAAGATCCTATAACTATAATACAACAGGTGAAAAGGGTGAAGGTTATAGAAAGGGGTTAAAATTGTCCACAAGGGAACCAACATCAACACTAGATAACAACTTCTGTTGAAGACATTACAGGACATGAGTTCACTATTTAAATTATGTTTGTTGCATTATATGATCTCTTCAATATTCAATTCTTCAATATTTCAATTTTTTAAGAAAGAAATAGTAACTGACTTGACCATATATATCTTAGGTACAGAAATCACATTTGGTTGCGGTGGCATTGGAGTATAACATATTTGAAAATATTGAACCGAATATCAAATGTCCATCCCTACTTATTGATATGAAGGAATGTGCTCTTTCCAAAAAGTACCGCTATCTTTATGTGGTAGAACCAATTATAAGATTTATACCTATTATTTTTGGATAGAAAGATTCTAAATCAAACTACTTTCCTACTTCTGTTGTTCTAATTATATCACTTATTATTATCTTTTGAAGTAATATCATCTACTTTAGTTTTGATTAAAAAAAGAGGTTTTGTGCGTGATTATCTTCAGAGGGTCTTCAATCTGTAAGTTCCTATATTTCTTTTAATTACTTCCTTTATCTTGTCTCGGAGAAAGTAGAATCAATTTTTTGAAGTCAAATTTCTTTTTTTTATACCTTAACCGTATAATTCTTCATTAACCTTTGGCTCTCCCTCAGTAGCAACAAGGTATGAATTTTTCTTGATTATGTTCTCAATAGTTTAAATCAAAAGTTTACTCATAATAGAGACACACAAAATTAATTCTTGCATATTAGTTAAAATAAAATGGACATTAATCATTCTATTGTGAACTATATTATCTATTGTTAAAGTTATGATTGGTGTTGTATCAGAGATGGAATGGTGTTGTAGTTTCTTTAGCCATTTAGGTTACTACAATAATGAAGTCACAAAAGAAAAAAAGGACAGGTCGATGCACTAAAGCTCCCGCTATACACGAAGTCGGGGAAAGTTCAGATTAGTTTAAGAAAATTTTTGAAGGACATAGGAACATGTGTAAGACATGGGTCTACAGTTTATTCAGCCACACTCTTATAATAGGCTGCTTTCTTTTGTGCCTTTTTCTTCTATGGTATCTGGTTGGTGTAGTACTATGAGCTCATTTATTGTGGAATCTGGGACTTTCATATCAGTTGAAAGCCGTCCTTATTTTCATGAGGTGGTGATAACAAAATTAGATCAATTTATGACAAGGGCCTTTGTTTTTGGGTTTCTAGAAAGGCCATTATTATGCAAAGAGCTAAATTGAGGGTTAGGACTATTTTTGTTAGGATCACTGATCTTTTTTATCAACTATGTTGCCACAACAATTCTTGGTTCCGATATTTGTTTCCTTATTGGCCTATCAATAGTTTTAATTGGATCATTAGAGGGTAACCATAACTTCACCGTAGCTATATTTGTGTAACACCCCGCATTTTGGGCTAGAATAAAAATCATCGTTTCTATACATCAATGATCCAAAAGCCATAAATACTATGCAAATTTGACATGTTAATCAATTATGTAGAGTGTGAACCTATTTAATAATGTATTGAGAAAATAGAGGTCCCCTAACTCAAGGACGAGTTGAAAGCTTTCCTATCATTTGAGTTTGAGTAAGCATCGAAACTTGGGTCAACTATAATTGACTATAACTCTTTGTATATAATGAATTAGAGTTCCTACTATATATCAAATGAAAAATCTTTGAATTAGCTTTCCAACGATACATATTTAGCCTAAATTTGATTCCCGAGCAAAAAGTTATGGCCATTTTAGTGACTGAGACAGTAGCATCATGCGATAAACGTGCGACACACGCCCTATCGCACGCACCGAAATTTCAGGTTCTTTTTCCATATTTTTAAGGGTAAACTGGGTATCTTCCATCCCTTATCTAGCTATAACACAGGATTAAACTCCCAAAACACCAAAATATGATTCTTTTCTCTCAAATTCATCAAGAACTCACCCTAGGGTTTCAAACTGAAAACCCAAATATCTCAAGATTTAACCACGGTTTTTCCTTAATTTTTTAAGATTAGAAATCCCCATTGCGAGGGCTACAAGAGGCACCCATCAATTGTACATATAGCATCCCAAAAGCTAGAGTTCATTCAAAAAATTCTAATTTAAGGTACGCGAAATTTTCCTAAAATCTCATGGGTATGGAAATCTTAATTTTATGAATGGGTTTTTCAGATTTATGAATGTATTCATGCTTTAAAAGCATTGATTATATTTTTTTAGCCTTTAGGCTTTCCCGCAAATTGATTTAAAATTATATATATATTGTAAGCATGTGATTTAAGGTTGACGATTGAATTGAGAGTATGATTCATGAAAAATCCCTCTCGTGTGATGATTTTGATTTTCTGATGATATACTATGAAATCGTTTGAATGCATCTTGAAAAGAATGTTATGAAAGGTCTTGAATAAAATTATATTTGGATTATGATTTTTATTTCAAAAGAGAGGATTGTTTTTGTTGATGAATGTTGAACATAATCATATATTCAGAAGGGTTGCATGGTTTGTTAAAGATTACATGACCACCACTTGTTTATTAAAAGGATGGGAATTTTGCATAGTGTTGACTTATGTTTTTTGAACATGAATTTTCTTTGTTAAATTGCATGTTTCGGTGGTCTGAACTATGTTTTAATAAAAGAATCATGCATGATGCATTATGGCTCAGAAATAGGACTTGCAAGTCTTGGTGTAACGACACCAATCCAGATAATGCCATGGTAATTTAGAACAGAATAAAATGAATGTTTAAAGTCAGATTTTTTAGATGTTGAAACTAAAATAATCCATGATTCAGAATAGGATAAAATGAGGCATAAAGAGAGTTTAGGTGGTTTTCTGAAGAAGGCATGAGTTCAGACAACTCATTACCCAAAACCATGATTTGCCAATCTGGGTATATTATACGCTGGTCTAGTGCCCTGTGACGTATCATACTCAAACACTCCAACCCTTGTGTAATACTTGGGTTGGTGGCTTCCCCACCGAGTTAATGGAGGATTCCATATAGCCCGTGGAATATCAGACTTGTAGGAAAGTGCCACCTAACTCAAAAGAAATACAAAGATCAGAAACTACTTCTGACAGAAAGGTTTTTTATGGTTTTTTCAAGAATGCCCATGTGTTTTAAATATTATATCTTTCATGATATTTATGACTAGCTATAAACTATTTTATTTATATAAAAGCTTTATTTTGGATTGCTCTGCATACCAGTACATCTATATTGACCCCCTTCCCTCTAGGTTCTAAGGCACAGTCTAGGGGTTCTGACAAGCAGTAGATTTCATCAGATAGGAGTGAAGAGTACCAGTTGGTGAGCATTCTATATTTCAAAAGGCCTATTTTCTTTAAGACAATTATTATTTATTATAGTTTTAGTCTACTGGGGGTCTTGTCCTAGTTTTCAGACAGTTGTTATTTAATCATATAGTAGAGATTTTGTAGATAGTGTTTAGTTTATATGGGATTTTATTCCTCATTGTTAAACTAAATTTATATTATGACCATATTTCCATAGTAGATTTTATTTCCGCATTTCTTATTTATATATGAATAGTGTATATGAGTACAAGTTAGAAGGACTCTCGGGCCTTCATGGTTTGAGATGCTAATCATAGACAAGGCCCTAGTTTGGTTCATGAAAAACATGGTATCAGAGCAAGGTTCATGGTACCAGGGTGTCTGTAAAATTATGTCGGGTAGAGTTTTATTTATGGGTGATTAGCGTTCCATACTTATATGCAGGAGGCTACTAGGCGTTTATCAATGTTTCTATTTCTTCATGTTATAATTTGTGCTATTGATCCAGAATTTTCCTCTTCTATAATTTAATTCGTGCTATGGAGTTTTTCATACGAAAGTAAAGTTATTCCAATTCTTTTCTTACTTTGATGTTCCCAGATATGTCTCGTTATTGGGGTGATTCAAGTGCAAAAGTTTAGAGTCAAAATCGTATGGTCCTATCAGATTGAGCCATATAAGTGTTTAAAATTTTTGGAAGGACTTGAGAAGAGTCCTTTAGTGCTTTAGAGTGTATTGATTTTTGTGTGAACTTTGATTCTGATAAAATCGTGCTTTTTGACCTGTGATATTAAGAGTATTCCATCTCTTTTCAAAAATTTATATTGCAGATGTCATGCTTCAGTGGGAATGATATGTTGCAGAATATTGGAACTGTATTTCCACCCATTAGTAGTGTAAGTTAAAGTGTCGGTGTTATGACTTATTGGTAGTGAGATTAGACCAAGAGGTTGGAGATATGAAGTCACAAGTTAGAAGTCAGAGTGAGGGTGACTTTTGTGTAAATAAATATTTTAGTTAAATAATCAATGTTTGAGGATGATTTACCACTTTATAGTGATAGACTAATGTGGTAGCTAGTAGCATGTGTGGATTGTATGGTAGTCTGTGGGGGGAATGTTTGACTCAGATTTTTAATTATACATAGTAAGATGTGTATCCTTAGATCATTTAATATTGTGTGTCAATTTTCTATCTCTTGTAATACGTAATCTTGTTATCATAGTGTTTTTGAAAACAAAAAATCAAAGTATAGTGAAGCCGTGTGGTTCTCTTTTGATTCACTAGCATAGTTTCTTTGTTATTCATTTTATTTTCTTGTACAAAACACAAAAATCAAAGTCTAGTGAAGCCGTGTGAGGCCTATTTTGATTCACTAGCAACTTTTTGTTCAACATGTTGTTCTTGTGTTGGTTGAATATATGTATAGTCTAATCTTTTCGCATGAGATTGAGTTGGTAATGAAGTGATACGTCCTTGTGTGTTAGTTTAGTAGAAGGTAGAGAAAGAGTTATTAGTTAAGTTAAATTGTTGTCTACTTGAAGTATGAAAATGGCTAGATGAGCCAGTAAGTTATAATTATAGACTCATGGTTATTTGTAGAATTTGAAGGTAGTCTAAATGTACGATTGGGTAAGTAAGTGTCATATGAGAAAGCCGTATAAGTAGATGAGATTGTATGAGATTATAATATAAGATTAAGGTTGACCATGTCTATTATGTGACTTTACCCCCTTGACCTTCTTTTCGTTGGTAGTTGTAAACTAGTACTACTTGTGAGAAGGTATGTAGTATATTTTTGAGGTGTTTGGATAGAATGTATAAATTTGACGGACTAGTATATTATGTTGCCTTCTTCATTGGTGGTAGCTGGTTAATGCTAGTCTATTGGCTTGAACTTAATGTAGGATATGGATGTAAGAATACTGGCTTAAGATTAATGATGGATATTTTGTAAGAATTATGTGTTAGGTTGGGTTGTAAATCTTACTTACCACTAGACATTAAGTTTGAACAGTTGATGTCCATAGAGGTGGATGTGATGATTTCTTGGTTAATAATACTAGTTATATGTAAGTTATCTAATAGTCTTGAATGGTGTATGCAATAGATTAAGTTTATTTGATTAGTAACAAAGTATGATGTTGTATGTATGAGGTAAAAGTATGACCAAGGTGATATAGAGTTATGGCATTTTCTAAGACTATTACTTATTGTATGTGGCTAGTGGACATAGTAATACTGTTGAGTTGCTAGGTGGAGAAATACTAGTAGTATGATTCATCAAAATATTGGTGATATCCATGATTACGTGTTATAATATAATTTTGAATTTTTGAAGGTTGAACCAATAAAAATAAGAGTAGAAGCGTTATAGGGTGTGTACTCCGACTATGGGAATACTCACAAGGATTCGAAGTTAGTAAGTGTTCAAGTATTATGTGGTTGACTATTGGGGCTATAGAAAGATAGACTATGTCTCAGAAGGCAGTATTAGAAGTGGGTTTTCCCCTTCCAAGTGTAGCCATTCGGGTTAATTTCTATTAATTATGTGTACTATCCTATTCTAGACCGCAGAGTGAAGTGAGTGTCATTTAGTTTAGAGTCTAGTAAGGTATCTCTCGAACTTAAGCTGATGGCTTAAAGCTAAGGGGGAGATGATGGAATAAGTAACCAAGTCTAGCTCTCAGATTCTAGTAGTGATATCAGTATGATATAGAACATCAAAAAGTGAGGGTGAGACTCAACCCATTCTTATCTCAATATTTTTCATTGATCCCAATACCTACTCATGCCTTACATTTCAGTTCCATGATCATAGCTCATGGTCATGCATATGATAGAGATCATGTGCTTTTCCAGTTCTAAGATGAGGAGTTCCAATTCATTCAGTAGTCGGAATCACATTCCATATGTTATGAACTTCAAATTGAGGTCATGCAGCTGATGTCTCATGTACTCATGCTTTATAGTGTGCTCAATTCCCATAATTCATGCTATACTCTTTATGATTGACGAGAATCAGCTTTAAGTCATGTATTCCCCAATTCAGATCTCTTTGATGAATCCCTGATGTTGATTTCCTATTCCTTCAGTCTCAGTTAAGTGTCAAGTCTCGTATAATATCCTCTCATGCTTCAAGGTCTTATCTT
This sequence comes from Capsicum baccatum var. pendulum, assembly GCA_030864225.1. NCBI lineage: Eukaryota > Viridiplantae > Streptophyta > Magnoliopsida > Solanales > Solanaceae > Capsicum > Capsicum baccatum. Next base: position 48,050,830 of record CM061551.1, on the reverse strand, counting down.
TTAACCTTTTTGTAAATCCTCCTTATGTGATGATAGTGGTGATGAGTAAATGTTTCTTGTTAATGAAAGATCATAGTATGCTTTTTTTAGATAAGGCCATAAGTATGAAGTAAGATCTGGGGCCAAGTCTTTGATATATGTAATAGTTAGCGGAATTTGTATGTGTATGTTCTTGGGGTAGTGCGTGGAAGTTATATTGATAGTGGATTAGAGAATATGTGAAGTATGTCCTTATGGGTATTTGCCTTAGAGTTCATATGTGGTTATAAAGATAGGCTTGAATGACATATTGAGATTTAAGTGGAGGAATGAAATATGCGCTAGTGAATCCATAGTAAGAGATCAGAGTTAGTCATTGAAGTGGTAAGGCACGATATGCTTAGGGTGTGATCTATATATATATATATATATATATAAGATTGAATCATATGGTTTAGACTAGTATCGTGGTGTGGCATATTGTATTTTGTGATTTGAAGTTAGGCTTGATCATGGTGAGAGGACTTATGATACTTTGGGCGTTAGTAGAAAGATTTATCAATGTCTATATAAGAATTCTAAGTTGAATCAAATGAGTATGGTATTTAAAGGGAATAATATAGGTAAGGGAGTATTCGAGAAGTGCGCTAATCATGAAAGTAAGAAGTTGCATTGCCTAAGGCCTGGTAATTCTATCCTAGTTTAAGAGTTATATGTCTATATTCCATACTATAGAGTAGTGTCACTGTTGTGATTCTTTAGTTGGGTGTTTTGTATAACTCATGCCCAAGATTCTTTGCTCCCGAATGCTACTAGTACTTATTTAGAAAGAGTATTGAAGAGATACTCCAGTTAAGTATATATTTCCAATATAATTCAGCCAGTATAACCAACAGTTCAGTTTAACAGTAAGGCAGACAAGTTACTATGGTTTTCCACCTTTACACCCAGTCTTGTTATCCAAAGTCCCATGTGTATGACCATCCCTAGAGATAATCTATTCCATCCATATAAATTGCGAATTTAGTTTAGTCTGAACATTATGTTTCAGATTCAGCCATTTAGTCATGACTCAGTTCATAAGAGTTCAGCGCATTGTCTCAAATCTCTCTAGGCATTTTAGCTCAAACAGTGTAATACCTTTGTACAATATCTAAATCTTGTTGTCTCAAGATTCGTACTTACATAAGTTATCACTTCTCTATTTGATGTGTATGGTTGGATCATGAACACCTCAAGGGAGTCATAAATTCTCAGCATAAATCAACTCCTTTAAGCAAGTAAGGGCAAGTCAGCTCAAAATACAGTGTCATGATGAAAATTTAAATGTTATAGATCAGTATAGATCAGTATATTCTTTCTTATAAGACATATCATGTCAACATTATTCCATAACTTTAAGACTTCAACATTCCTACCCATCATTCGTGGATGAATGATCCCAAGGAGAGATAATATAACACCCCATGTTTCAGGCTAGAGTAAAAACCGTCGTTTCTATGCATATATGATCCAAAAGCCATAAATCCTATGCAAATTTGACATGTTAATCCATTATGTTGTTTTTGAACCTATTTAAGCAAGAATTAATATCATAGAGGTCCCCTAACTCATGGACAGTTGAACGTTTTCCTATCATTCGAGTTTGAGTAAGCGTCGAAACTTGGGTCAACTTTAATTGACCATAAATTTTTGTATATAATGAATTAGAGGGTCTACTATATATCAAATGAAAGATCTTCAAATTATCTTTCCAACGATACCAATTTATCCTAAATCCAATACCCGATAAAAAGGTTCTGCCCATTTTAGTGGCTGAGACAGTAGCATCATGCGATAAGCGTGTGACGCACGCCCTATCGCACGCACCAAAATTTCAGATTCTATTTCCGTATTTTTAAGGGTAAAATGGCTATATTCCATCCCTTATCGAGCTATAACATGGGATTAAACTCCCAAAACACCAAGATATGATTCTTTTCTCTCAAATTCATCAAGAACTCACCCTAGGGTTTCAAACTAAAAATCCAAATATCTCAAGATTTAACCGTGGGTTTTTCTTAATTCTTAAAGATTTAGAATCCCTATTGTGAGGGCTACAAGAGGAATCCATCAATCATATGTATAGCATCCTAAAATATAGAGTTCATTCAAAAGCTTCTAATTTAAGGTACGCGGGGTTTTCCTAAAATCTCATGGGTATAGAAATCTTGATATTAAGAAAAGGTTTTTCAAATTTATGAATATATTCATGCTTTAGAAGCATTGATGATATTTTTTTGGCCTTTAGGATTTTTCTCAAATTGATTTGAATTTATATATATATTGTAAGAATGTGTTTTAAGATTGATGATTGAATTGTGAGCATGATTCATGAAAAATCCCTCTCTTGTGATGATTTTGATTTACTTATGATATACTCTAAAATAGTTTGAATGCATCTTGAAAAGCATGTTTTGAAATGTCCTGAATAATATTATATTTAGATTATGATTTTGATTTCAAAAGAGAGGGTTGTTTATGTTGATGAATGTTGAACATAATCATATAATGAGAAGGGTTGCATAGTTTGTTAAAGATTACATGACTACCACTTGTTTATTGAAAGGATGGGAATTTGCATAGTTTTGACTTATGTTTTCGGAACATGAATTTCCTTTGTTAAATTGCATGTTTGGGTGGTCTGAACTATGTTTTAATGAAAGAATCATGCATGATGCATTATGGCTCAGAAATATGACTTGCAAGTCTTGGTATGACGACACCAATCCAGATAATGCCATGGTAATTCAAAACAGAATAGAATGCATGTTTGAAGTCAGATTTTTCAGATGTTGAAGCTAGAATAATGCATGATTCAAAACAGGATAAAATTACGCCTAAAGAGAGCTTAGATGGTTCCCCGAAAATGGCATAATGTAACGCCCCAGAAAATGGGTCTCGGAGCCTCACATGGTGCTTGAGGCTACGAGTAGCCCCAAGCTAACCCTTTGAGCCATTTTCATTCAGTTAAACACAAATCAACGGGGTTTCCATAAATAACCCTCAAATATCAACAGAGTAATCATCATTGAAGAATAAAAGAATTTCAGAAAGATAACAAAATACGACTTATTAGTCAACACCCAACATCTATACTAGTCTGACAAGCCTCTACGAAAATTAATAAAACCAGCGACCTATTGAGACATGCCCCAACTCACTCATACTCAGTTATCAAATGTAAACAATTCCGTGAAACCAACATCAGAAACCACTTCCTCGGAACATGAGGACTCACCACAATAGAGAATGTAGAACAGCGTGCATAAAGAATCATTGTTGAACCTGGAATTGAGCACTTGAACCTACATTCTGAGAAAATGCAGCCCACATCCAAAGATGTAGGTCAGTACCATGGAAAGGAACCGAGTATATGGGGGTGTATGCAGTTTTATAAACATCATCATCATAAATATTTATAAGAAATATGTAGGATGTATGAAATACTCACATAGCCCGAAGAAAATCATCATAATCATGAGAGGATGAAATAAGTACAATAACACATGTGAGTCATCATATAATTTGTCAATCACTTTTAGTTCATCAAGAATATCAATTCTCATAATGTAAATACCATTTAAATCTTTTGAAAGAATAACTTTCACAATTCCACTTTCAAATCACTTCACCATTCACCATAAACACAAGGAAACACACACACACTGGGAGATCCTATAACCGACATAAACCATGTGAGCTACATGGAGTCTAACGTACAACCCACATTGGTGTGAGCCATCCTATCTTTGCTATTAGAGTAGGAATATCGATATCAAATCCACACAAACTAGTGATCACTATATAAATCAGCCTCAGGCTCACTCCTATGGGGGCACGTAGTTCTAGGAAAGTAAGGTCGCTTTATACCTCCCACTAGGTGCTAAAGATTTCTTCCAAACTTAGCTCAGATCATTTCAAAGACAATCCACAACAAAACAATTTCAGTAATATATAAATATACATCGGGAGCCATCATTCTTCCCATCTATCAAAATCAATCACGTTATGGATTTCTTTCACACTCGAGTTCAAAATAACTCTATTAAGACCAAAAGGTCAAATTATTCAAAATATCTCAAATATTTAATATCAACGTTCTTATAACACACACTTTCTCAGAAAAACACAATTTCCAATGGAGATTCACGACTCAAATATCAAAATCATGATAAATATTGTTCAAGATTCATGCTTTATATCTCCACACATGTAAATTCATCTTTCAAAATCATAAACATCAAGATTTCATAATAATCATCATAAGATATGGGTTCATGCTTCAAATTCATAAAAATCAAATAAAAATCATGCATTTTTAAAGAAAATTACTTTTAGGAAAAAGAACGAAAGAGAGTTCTTGTTAAAAAAACCCACATACCTTGAATGATGAACTTTAGATCGATACTCATTTTTGATATGTTAATCGTGCCTTTGAATGATGGTTCTTAGAGTTCTTGAACTAAGAACTTTGAATCTTGAGTAAATTTGCAGAATTAATAGTGAACTTTGGAGGTTCTTAAAGTTCTTGAACTAGGAACTTGGAATCTTGAATAAATTTGCAGAATTAATGGTGAACTTTGGAGGTTCTTGAAGTTGGATGTAGGAGCTTAGGATTTTCTTTTTGAGGGAATTTGATGAAATATAACATATAATACTTCGAATAGGCTTTAATATAGGGTTTGAACAGATTTTGGGTGAGGGGGAATGACCAAAATGCCCCTAAAAATTAAATAATTCTCGAATCTATCCTTTGGTGGACAGTTTTGATAGTCTAAAGTAGATCATCCATAACGTTTTACTTCGATATCCAAATTCGATGAAACCAATTTCATTAGAAAGAGGAATCTCATATCTTTCCGTTGATATATAGTACCTCACCCATATCTTTGTGTACGATGAGTTATGATCATTTGAAGGTGACCCATAAATTCGCTTTTGATAGGCTGAAGTAGATTAACCATAACTTTTGGCTCCGATAGACAAATTGGATGAAACCAATTTCATTGAAAAGAGGACTCGCAGAGCTTTCCGTTGATATATAGTAGATCACCCAGATCATTACGTAGAAGGATTTATGATTGTTTAACGTTGGAGCAAAAATACGCTAGGCCTCACTACTTTTTAATGCACATTTTACTGTTCACTACTATTCACGGTTGGATCGGAATGTTCATAACTCGTCGCTCGGGTATCTGTTTTTGATGATCCACATATCATTGGAAAGATTATTCGATACGCTACCCAATGGTGGGTAATAATCTATGACATTTCACATGGAAAATTTATAATTCATTTTAGAAGATAGAACCCAACACGTTTACACATAAAATTTCAACAAAAAAATTCCCGGGGTATTACATCATCCCCCCTTGGAAACATTTGTCCTCGAATGATCCTAGACATGCCAAGATTAGATAGGGAATAGAGCATATAGCCGAAACCATTTGTTAGACTCATCACCACATCGTTTCTCACTCCGAATGTAATATAGAATGCATAAATTCAAGAAACTACAGCTGAACGCATAATAAATGACAGTTGAATTGCCGCAACTTTTATCAGAAGTGTATGATTTAGGAAAGAACGGTACCTTCGGCTTGATGGGAGTTCACAGAAAATAGGTATGGGTACTTGGATCGCATATCCGCCTCAACTTCCCAAGTTGCACCCTCAACAGATTGGTTTCGCCACAACACCTTGACCAAGGGAACTTCTTTGTTCCTTAGTCTTCAGACACTGAAATCAAGAATCTCAAAAGGAATCTCATCAAAATAAAGATTTTCTTGAATGTCAGCATTCACAGAGGAATCCACTACCACAACATCGGTAATATGCTTTCTAAGCATGGAGACATGGAATATTGGATGAATAGAGGACAACTCGGATGGCAACTCGACCTCATAAGCTACCTTACCAACACGGCTAAGAATTTTGTAAGGACCAACATAACGGGGACTAAGCTTCCCCTTCTTTCCGAATCTCTTCACCCCCCCCATGGCGGAAATTTTTAGATATACTAGGTCACCAACTTCAAACTCAAGGTCTCTCCTTCTAACATCTGCATATGACTTCTGATGACTCTGCGTAGTTTTCAACATTTCCCTAATCAAGTTACCTTTTTCCATAGCCTCAAATACTGAATTAGGACCACTCACGGCCGCTTCACCCACCTCGAACCAACCTATGGGTGATCTACACTTCCTCCCATATAAGGCTTCAAACGAAGCCATGCCAATACTAGAGTGGAAACTTTTATTGTAATCAAACTCTATCAATGGTAAGTGATCATCCCAACTTCCCTGAAAGTCAAGTGAACGAGCTCTCAACATATCCTCTAAGGTCTGGATAGTCCGCTCAGCCTGACCATTGGTCTGTGCATGAAAAGCAGAACTCAAAAGCACTTAGGTACCAAGACCCTTCTGGAAAGCTTTCCAAAATTACGAAGTAAACTGAGTACCCCTATCCGTAATGATAGACAAGGGAACTCCATGCAGTCTGACTAGCTCTCGAATATACAATCTAGCGTAATGCTCAGTAGTATATGAAGTATGAACAGGCAAGAAATGAGCAGACTTAGTAAACCTATCAACCACAATCCAAATGGAATCATGATGGCATCGGGATAGAGGTAAACCAATCATGAAGTCAATATTTATCTCTTCCCACTTCCAAGTGGGAATACTAAACTCTTGCATCATACCACCAGATCTTTGGTGTTCAACCTTAACCTATTGGCATATTGCACACTTAGCTATAAACGTTGTTATATCTTTCTTCATGCCACTCCACCAATAGATTTCCCGCAAGTCTCGTACATCTTGGTGGCACCAGGATGAATAGAATATTGCACCCCGTGCGCTTCAGCCATAATCCTCTGTCTTAGAACATCAACATTCGGGACACACAATCTACCTTACAATCTTAACACACCATCTCCCCCTTGAGAGAAAACCTCTACTTTTTGGTCCTTGACTGACTCCTTCAGTCTGACCAAACTAGCATTTAAGTATTGCTTTTCCTTCACTTCCGAAACCTAGGAGGATTTGGAACTACTCTGAACCCCTATACTACCTTCAGCAGACTCAAACAACCTAACCCCAATCTAGCCAAACGATGTAAATCATGAGAGAACTCTTTCTTACCTTCTACCACATGCGAAACACTACCCATGGACACTCTACTTAGGGCATCCGCCAAAATATTGGCCTTGCCCAGATGGTACAACACACTCATATCATAGTCTTTTAACAATTCTAACCATCGTCTCTGCCTAAGATTCAATTCTCTCTGGGTAAACACATACTGCAGAATCTTATGATCAGTGAAAACATCAACATGGACACCATACAAATAGTGTCTCCAAATTTTCAAAGCAAACACAACAGCAGCCAACTCAAGGTCATGGGTGGGATAATTTTTCTCATAGGGTTTCAACTATCTAGAAGAATAAGCTATCACCTTACCCTTCTGCATCAATACACAACCCAACCCAACTCTCGAAGCATCACAGTACACCACAAAACCATCAGCACCATCAGGCAAAGTCAAAATAGGGGCTGAAGTGAGTCGAGTCTTCAACTCCTAAAAACTCTTCTCCTAAGATTCAGACCACCAGAACTTCACTTTCTTTTGGGTCAACTGATTCATAGGAGACGCTATAGAGGAGAAACTCTCAACAAAACGGCGGTAATAGCCAGTTAAACCCAAGAAACATCGAATATCAGTCGGACAAATAAGTTTAGGCTAATTTCTAACAGCTTTGGTCTTTTGGGGATCAACTCTAATACCCTCGAAAGAAATGATATGACCCAGAAAAGCAACTAACTGTAGCCAAAACTCGCACTTACTGAACTTGGCAAATAAGTTTTGATCTCTATGGGTTTGCAAGACAGTTCGGAGATGATCAGAATGTTTATCCTCACTACGGGAGTACACTAGTTTATCATCAATGAACACTATGACAAACATATCTAGATATGGTCTGAACACTCGATTCATGAGGTCCATGAAAGCTGCTGGGGCATTAGTTAACCTGAAAGACATCACATAAAACTCAAAATGGCCACAACGAGTTCGGAAAGCAGTTTTCGAGATGTCACACTCCCTAACTTTGAGTTGATGATAGACGGAATGAAGGTCTATCTTTGAGAAATAACTTGCGCCTTGCAATAGGTCAAACAAATCATCTATTCTCAGAAGGGGGTACTTATTTTTTATGGTGACTTTATTCAGTTGGCGGTAATCAATGCACATACGCAAAGAGCCATCTTTCTTTCTCACAAACAACACAGGAGCACCCCAAGGAGAAACACTGGGCCTTATGAAACCCTTATCTAGTAGCTCGTTGAGTTGCTCTTTCAACTCCTTAAGTTCAGCAGGGGCCATACAGTAAGGAGAAATAGAAATAGGATGAGTATCTGAGAGAAGATCAATCCCAAACTTTATCTCTTTATCAGGAGGTATCCCTGGGAGATCATTCGAAAAGACATCAGAAAACTCATTGACGGCGTTAATAGACTGGAGAGTTGGAGTCTCAGACTTAGTGTCTTTGACTCTAACCAAATGGAAAATACACCCCTTATAAATAAGCTTTCTAGCTTTGAGGTAAGAGATAAAATGACTCTTGGGTGACACAGAAATTCCCAAACCACTCAAACACGAATGCACCCAGAAACTAAAACTTGACCACTCAGGTCTGACAATCAATATAGGCATAAGAAGAATATAGCCAATCCATACACAGAATCACATCAAAATCTACCATGTCTAACTCAATCAGATCAGCCAACAAGATACTACGAAGAACGATAACAGGATACTTTAAGCACGATCGACTTCTGAAAGAAAGAATCACACTTTTTCCTAAAACTTCTTATATTCTTTTGCTCATAGATGTGGCGCGCTACACACCGATGATTAAGACACTACTTAATGCGGTTTTTCAGACTCCTTGGGACACATTAAAACCATAGGTTTTGATACCAAGTTTGTAACGCCCCAAAAAATGGGTCTCGAAGCATCACACGGTGCTTGAGGTACGAGTATCCCCAAGTTAACCCTTTGAGCCATTTTCATTCAGTTCAACACAAATCAATAGGGTTTTCATAACTAACCCTCAAATATCAATAGAGTAATCACTATCCAATAATAAAAGAATTTCAGAAAGATAATAAAATACAACTTATTAGTCAAGTCTGACAAGCCTCTAAGAAAATTAATAAAATCAGTGAGCCATTGAGACATGCCCCAACTAACTCATACTCAGTTATCAAATGTAAGAAATTCCGTGAAACCAACATCAGAAATCACATCCTCAGAACATGACGACTCACCACAACAGAGGATGTAGAGTAGCGTGCCCAAAAAATCACTATTGAACCTGGAACTGAGCACCTAAACCTAAATTCTGAGAAAATATAGCCCACATTCGAAGATGTGGGTCAGTATCATGGAAAAGAACCGAGTATATAGGGGTGTATGCAGTTTTATAAACATCATCATCATAAATATTTATAAGAAATATGCAGGATGTATGAAAGACTCAGACAGCCTGAAGAAAATCATCATAATCATGAGAGGATGAAATAAGTACAATAACACATGTGAGTCATCATATAATTTGTCAATCACTTTCAGTTCATCAAGAATATCAATTCTCATAATGTAAATATCATTTAAATCTTTCAAAAGAAAAATTTTCACCATTCAACTTTCAAATCACTTCACCATTCACCATAGACACAAGGAAACACACACACACTGGGAGATCCTATAACTGACATAAACCATGTGAGCTACATGGAGTCCAACGTAGAACCCACGTTGGGGAAAGTCGTCCTATCCTTGCCATCGGAGTAGGACTATCGATATCAAATTCACACAAACTAGTAATCACTATATAAACCAGCATCAGGATCACTCCTACGGGGACACGTAGTTCTAGGAAAGTAAGGTCGCTTTATACCTCCTACTCAGTGCTAAAGATTTCTCCCGAACTTAGCTCAGATTATTTGAAAGATAATCCATAACAAAACAATTTCAGTAATATATAAATATACATCGGGAGCCATCATGCTTCCCATCTATCAAAATCAACCACGTTGTGGATTTCTTTCACACTCGAGTTCAAAACCTTTCCTTTAAGATCAAATGGTCAAATCATTCAAAATATCTCAAATATTCAACATCAACGTGCTTATAACACACACTTTCACAAAAAAACACAATTTACAATGGGGATTCATGACCCAAATATCAAAATCATGATAAATATCGTTCAAGATTCATGTTTTATATCTCCACACATGTAAATTCATCTTTTAAAATCATAAACATCAAGATTTCATAATAATCATCATAAGATATGGTTTTATGCTTCAAATTCATAAAAATCAAATATAAATCATGCCTTTGTAAGAAAAATTACTCTTGGTCACTAGAACGAAAGAGTGTTCTTGTTGAAAAACCCCACATACCTTGAATGATGAACTTTAGATCAATATTTATTTTTGAGATGTTAATCGTGCCTTTGAATGATGGTTCTTAGAGTTCTTGAACTAGGAACTTTGAATCTTGAATAAATTTGCAGAATTAATGGTGAACTTTGAAGTTTCTTGAAGTTCTTGAACTAGGAACTTGGAATCTTGAATAAATTTGTAGAATTAATGGTGAACTTTGGAGATTCTTGAAGTTGGATGTAGGAGTTTAGGGTTTTTTTTTGAGAGAATTTAATGAAATATAATTTATAATACTTCTAATAGGCTTTAATATAGGTTTGGACAGATTTTGGGTGAGGAGAAATGACCAAAACGCCCCTAAAAATTAAATAATTCTCGAATCTGTCCTTTGGTGGACTGTTTTGATAGTCTGAAGTAGATCAACCATAACGTTTTACTCCGATATCCAAATTGGATAAAACTAATTTCATTAAAAAGAGGACTCTCATATCTTTCCATTGATATATAGTATCTCACCCAGATTATTGTGTACGAGGAGTTATGATCTTTTGAAGTTGACCCAAAAATTTGCTTTTGATAGGCTGAAGTGGATCAACCATAACTTTTTGCTCCAATAGACAAATTGGATGAAACCAATTTCATTGGAAAGATGACTCGTAGATATTTCTGTTGATATATAGTAGATCACCCATATAATTATGTAAAAGGAGTCATCATCATTTAAAGTTAGAGAAAAAATATGTCAGGCCTCAGTACTTTTTCCTGTACGTTTTACTATTCACTACTATTCATGGTTCTATTGGAATGTTCATAACTCGTCGCTCGGGTGTCCTTTTTTGATGATCCATATATCGTTGGAAAGCTTATTCGATACTCTACACAATCATGGGTCATAATCTAAGACATTCCACACGAAAAATATATAATTCATTCTAGAAGATAGAACGCAACATATTTACGCATAAAATTTCAACGAAAAATTTCCTGGGGTATTAAATATAAGTTCAGACAACTCATTTACCAAATCCATAATTTACCAATTTGGGTATATTATTATACGCTATCCTAGTTCCCTGTGTCGTATCAGACTCAAACACTCCAACCCTTGCAGCACACTTGGGTTGGGGGCTTCCCCGCTGAGTCAATGGCGGATTCTATATAGCCTGTGGAATATCAGACTTGTAGGGGATTGCCACCTAACTCAGAAGTAATACAAAGATCAGTAATTGCTTTTGACAGAAAGGGTTTTTATGTTTTTATCAAGAATGCCCATGTGTTTTGAAAATTATATCTTTCATGATGTTTATGACCAGCTCTCAACTATTTTATTTATATGAAAGCTTTATTTTGGATTGCTCTACGTACTAGTACATCCGTATTGACCCCCGTCCCTCCAGGTTCTGAGGCATAGTTTAGGGGTCCTGATAAGCAGTAGATTTCATCAGATAAGAGTGAAGAGTACCAATTGGTGAGCCTTCTATATTTCAGAAGGCCTAGTTTCTTTCAGAAAGTTATTATTTATTATAGTTTTAGGCTACTGGGGTCTTTTACCAGTTTTTAGAAAGTTTTTATTTGATCATGTAGTAGAGATTTTGCAGATGGTGTTTAGTTGATATCGGATTTTATTCCTCTTTGTTCAACTAAATTTAGAGTATGACCATGTTTCCGTAGCAGATTTTATTTCCACATTTCCTATTTATATATATGAATGGTGTCTATGATTACAAGTTAGAAGGGCTCTCGGGCCTTCATGGTTTGGGATGTCCATCACGGCCAGGGCCCTGGTTTGGGTCATGACAGTTTGAAAGTTTAGAATAATTAATGATGCTTGCATTAATGAGTATTTTAGTTACAATACACAAGCCAAAGACAATTTATATACATATAGAACCAATCATTTTGCTCACCTCCTTGCCAAAAAGGCTTGGCATTGACTCTGCTTATTAAGTACAACTAAACCACGTCATACATAGAAATAGAAACAAAAATGTTGCACCCGAAGGACATATACAGTTGTTAATGATTGTACTATCAAACTTATACAATTTTTAATTTGTGTTCTTTGAGTCATTTTATCATCTAAAAATTATATGTTGGATTCCTCTGCTATAAGTAGCAACTGGAGAACTATAATGCTCATTGGTCAAGTTACAACTAAATTGATTACTCCAGTTAATGCTTCTTACCTGATGTTGGTAGTTGGTGTAGCTTCCTTCATAGCTCTCATGAAATTCATCACTATGATATCATTTTTTTACTACTCAAACCTTAAGGATAAGCTTCTTATTGAGGATTATAGTATTGTTATGAACCAATTTGACTCTTTAAGAATATATGGGCTAGAAATGGTGAATGAGACTAATCCAATTTGGATAATTGGGCTGAGTAAAATGTTGGAGATTTTTATTTGGGATTCCAGCCCAATTAGTAATCATTTAGAAAGGACTAGGAGTGAGAAAGGAGAGGATTATGATCCTGAACCATGACTTCAGAATTCTCCATTGTTCAACACTAAATCGGATAGATCTGGGATCTCATGTGATTCATTATTCTTAATTACAAATTTTGAATTTAGCACATTCACCCTGTCAGTATTGCCCAAGTCAAGCACTGATCAGATTGACTGTTGTGAGTAACTTATTTTTGTTTACCTATTTCGATAATATCCATTTTAATAGATGTAGTAGTCTTCCTTCTCTTGATATTTTTTCCCTCGGCTTGAGATTCGAATATAATTAAGTTATGATGAGCAATGAAATACATGTAAGAGTTAAATAGTAGGGAAAGAGTAGTAGCATAGGAACAATATTTTTCCATCAATTCTATCAACAAAAAAACTGGAAAAAAATTCCTTTGAGAGATGAGAAAGATCAAATACACACTTTTTTTTATCAATAATGAAAATCAACTACCCCATGTTAAAATAAATATGTTTAATGAATTATATGAAAACTTGAAATAGGTTAACAGTCATTCATTTTTTTACCTTCAATAATCTGAAGTTATTAGTTTAATTAGGTTTTATAGATTGAAAAAGCTCCGCGTGTAAGTGTTGTAGAATTTAGACTTGTGAAGGCCGTAGAAGGCATCGTGTAGCGCATTTTATAGATGCTCATAATAGTTATGATCAACTCATCAAAGAAAAACCACAAATGGATTTTAGTGGTGAGATTGGTGTCACTATTTGAGTACCTGGAGGAAGCCACATGGGAGCAGTAAGGAGTTCACTACTATCATGCTTTAGATTCCTAACCTCACAGATGAAAACATGCTATTCCACTTAATGGATGGGCTGAAAAGAATGGCAAGACAGAGTTGAAACACCTACAAGTTAGTATTACTTATAAAGCCTTTATATATATTGAAGTTTTGAAGGACTTAGAGTTTATGCAGGAACAATGCTCTATAGTTGTTGCAAAGTAGGGAAGAGTATGATGACCTTGTTGAGCAGGCTCTCTCTCTCCCTCTCTCTCTCTTTCTAATATATATTCACACGCGCACACACACATACAAGCCATCATAATTGCATTGAAAAAAATCTTATTTGTACAGTATGTTTTCTTCGAGATGAACCCCATTTCACCAACTTGGCTTTGCCCTTGCCACTAGATTTGAATTATGTTTGTGCAACCAACTTTATTTTTAGACCTATCCAAATGTGTCTCTCAATAGTACCATATAATGAACACGAGTAAATTGAGAATTTTATTTTAATAAATTGCATAATGATATTTAATTTTTTTTCAAGTTTTTTAGTGTATAGGTGTTTCATTATAGTTAGAGACTGAATATTTTAATGTAATTCATGCATTTGATTACCTATATTGTCTTCTCTTAATTCCAATGATATATTACATTTAATTTGAAAGAACTTTTAATTGTTTTTTTCCATCTTTTAATTCCAATGATCACATTAATGTCATTCCTGCAAGTGTGTTGCATGTGGTAACATTGTGGACAGTTTATTTCTTGGAATGGTGGACCATCTTTCATTTGATTCTTAGGAGAAGGTTGTTGAGGTATCTTGTTTCCCTATAAACGCGTTTCTTATTACCATACTTTTCACAGAACTTAGGTAGTTGGTGTCTTTCAATGATATCTCCCCTTTCTACATCATGACCAATCCTTCCCCATTCATAAAGAGTACTTTGTGTGGTAATTGTGCATCCATTTAAACCTCAATTCAATGAGCAGTCTAGCAGAACTTAATTCCATTTTGTTCTCTATGTGATTATCAACAATTAGTGGCTTTCTAATTAAACTGCTAATCTTACTTAAGCTTTTAGGGCTCCAATATTTGAAACCCAATCCTCGTAGGCACACTAAATGTGACATATCTTGGCCAATACCCATATAAAAGTAGTGGAAATGACTTTAAATTAATGTATTCTTGTGCTAATTTTATATGAAATAATCAGTTTTGATAGTGGTTTTTGAAATTCTTACGTTTATCTAATTTTTTTGGCAAGTTTAAATTATTGCCTGTTAAAATCCTTCTTACTTATTATACATTTTGTCCTTTAAGTTCCCAATTATCTATGATTAAAATATACTTTTTTACCATGAAATACTTTAGTCATTCTTGTACTTCTTGATTGCATGATTATTTTTAGTGTTCATTACATTTTGTACTTTCATCATTTTCTTCTTTTAAATGTAGCCTTATGATTTAGTTTCACGTGCAATGCATGTGTCGAGAAATTAGTATATATATGTGTGTGTATTTTCAAATTAAAATTCTCTTTAACTATGGCTAAAGAAAGTGATGAAACACAAAATGTCAAAATGTACAATATAAGAAGGTTTTTTTCTTAAAATTAGAAGAGCAGTTGAAATTTTGTGCAAACAATAATTGACAATGTTAAACAAAATGAAAAACAATCTTCAATATATTGGTAGGTCAAAAGATCATTATATATAGTATACAAGGAAAATTTAACTTGGATTTATTAAAACGAAGAGTTCAATTAATCATCAATAATCAAATAATTTTGTGTATTTGTGTTTTCTTTCTGATAATTTTTTTTTAATTTTAGAAGATGTTTATATCAAAATTTATCATAATTAAGTGATTTATGATGTAATGTATATTGTTAGTTAATCAAAGTAAAGTGATGGTAGTACATATTTAAAAACATGTTATGCATTTATTTGTTTGAACTTAGGTATAAACACCTGAGGGGTGTCTATAGTACGACTTGAGAGATTATTTTATACACTTTATATCATACTAATTTCTTTGTTATTTTATTTTGTATATAAAGATTAGATTTTTTAAAACCTTTCCATCAATGTCGGTATAGTTAAGTTAATTTTCAAAACTATACCATCAATGATATGTTTCAGGCTTTTTTTTTTATTTGACACAATATTTAAAAAAAGAAAAAACACCTTTTGACTTGTGATCTAAATAAAAAAATTGTCATTTAGGAACAAAACATGAAGGTTCCATCAACTTTAAAAAATGTCTAGTGCCAACTCTTTTAGATATATTAACTAGGGTATACATAAGTGAAACTCTAATTACATTTGAAAATCTATATATTGTCGTTGCATAAATATCTTAACCATATCCAAATTACAAAATGTCAGAGATAATTCTAATATGACTAGAAGAAGAATAAAAAGTTGTAACCGTTCTTTGGGGTGTTTTTTTTTAAAAAAAAAATAAAGTAGGAAATTCAAAGTTTGGCAAGACCAACATAACATAAACTAAATATATAAAGAAAATTAACATAGTTATGCATATGATAATTAAAATTCAAGTTCTAAATAGTTATGCATATGATAATTAAAATCCATGTCTTCCATAGCTGCAAGACCAATCTTAAAATAACCTTATCAATCTAGCCTTCAAAACGTTTCAACTCTTCAATTAAATCTTAAAAATTATCAGACTAAACACCATTCCAATCTAAGCACCAAATCTGGGTCATTTGGATCATCGTTATATTTCAGTCGGAGCTCCAAATCTAAGCCATTCGAATCATCGTTGTTATCATAAGGGTCTTCCTCGAAATGATCAATCATGTTCAATATCAATGAAACCTATTAGAAGAGGGTGAAGGAAAACATATGTGAGTGATCGTATGTAGAATATAATTCTTATTAACCATATTAACAAGTGCATATCTGATCCTCCAAAAGTAGTTCATTTTTAACGATTTCAATACGATTACAAAAATATTTTTAAAGAGTTTGAGCAACATATAATTAATTAATAAGAAATGAAAACCATCCTCTTTTGTTAATCTACAATTCTCATTTTGCAAGTCTTGTAAGATTTTTTGTTCTTGCTCAGCATTAATGCAATTAGCACAAATCATTTTTTCCAATTCAGAATACATTTGCAAATTCTCAGGAGGCAATCTTTCATTTTCCAAATGAAGAATCTCACTTTCTTCCATAACCCTTTGCGCCTGAAATTTGTGTTATGATATATACAAAGATACATTTGACCTTTATATATATAAATAGTTTAATTTTTAAGCGATCATCAATATTTTACAATAAGAACCTGAATGTGTTATTTTGTTGTCAAACTAAATTTTGATTTGCATAGGGTCAAGCTCTATCTCGTCACTCAGTTGCTCTATTACATGATCTTCTGGATCAGACATCTTACTAAACATCTTGGCTAGAAAATAAAAATTATAAAGCAGAAAAATAATTGATAAAAAATAAAAAAGGAACAAAACAAAGAGGAAGATTAATAAATGACAAGAAAGGAAAATTGAGAGAGATATGGACATTTTCTGTCATTAGACAATAAAAATAGGTCGCTAAATATATTTGGATTAAAAGATTCTTATAAATTAGTACCTTTAAGAAAGATAATTACTTTCATCTTTTACGTTGTATGGTAGTTTGAGAATTGATTAAAAAATTATAACAACATAAGAAATTATTATTTTTCATGGTTTACGTAATTGTGTTTAACCATTTTGTTTTACTTTCTTTACAATTAGTGAAGTGAAACATTTGACAAGTTAAATTCCTATTTTAGTAGTGAAATGCACAAAAAGTTATGATAGAAATTGTAAAAACCATCATAAATAAGTAAAAACCTAAAAAGAATTAAAAGATAAATAAAAGAGTCAAAAAAATATAATTTATCTAACAAACTCACTCTTCAAGCTTTTCAAGTGCTTGTTCAAATTCATCCTTTTGATCAGAATCTAACGTAACATTTTTATAATCCTGAGAAGCCATGAATGATTGAAAAATAAAATTAGAGAGAGGATATAAATGTGATGGAAAAATAAAGAATTCTCAATGAAAAATATATATAGGAAAAAAATTGATCAATCTCAGTATTATTAAATCTCTCACGTAAAAAGTATTTAACGATTCATGAATTCTTATTAACAAATATTTAATTATTGAGATTATCTAATCCTACTACTCATCAATACTATTGAGAAAAGTCAGATATCATTTTAAAATTTATGTCATCGATAAAAGTAAGTTTGATTTAAATAAAGCTGAAGTGCTTAATCAGTTTAATGCAATTTGACTGTACTTTTTTGGTATTTTGGTCAATCTTTTTTAGAATGAAGGCTTAAAAACACAATTAAACTATTTCAGTTTTGAAGTTTTTTATTGAATTATTGGGAGTGTAAATTTTCTCTAACATGAACATTTCTTAATGATTAGTGAAATAAATCTGGATCAAATATTTATCTACAAATGCTTCTAGGTACATTTGGATATAAAATATATGTCCATTGACATATATAACGGGTTTATCAGCTGACACATTATCTTTTATTTTCTTTAAAAATATTTTCTAATTAATTCTTTTAGTCATAAAACTTTTTCCTTTCAAGTCAGAGATATCAACACCACGACTGAGACAAGACTACAACCGAGAAGGTGGAGAACAAAATAATTGTTATCGGGAGAGAAAATAAACTAATTTATACGGTGATAATTTTTATTTTAATCTAAAATAAATTTATATAACATTGTCATGGTGATCATTTTATCACATGGCGTGCTACATGACAGAATTCTTAAACAAAAGAGAGTGTAATACATACACCGTCATACATTATTGAAGTGTGTTTCACAACTATTAGATGATAACTCGGGCAACAAATTTACACTCTTAATAATTCAAATATGAAACTCAAAAGTTGAAACAATTTAAATATATTTTTGACTTTTAGATCTTTTTATAAAAGCTAACAACTAGAGTTTATTAAACATTTGACAAAAATTAAAAGTCCTCTCACTGTATGTATTCTAAAATTGTTATTTCATACTACTTGTTGATTTTTTACCAACAATTCTTCTCCTCTGCTTACCCCCCCCCCCCCCTCCGTCCCCCCCTCCGTTTAGAAATGATGAATAAATTGTCATGTTAAAAATAAATTGAGATTAGGATAACCCCTTTAAACAAATATTTGTAAGTTGTGAGCAAATAGACACATATTTTCCGACAAAATTAGTTTGCATCACTGCATGCAGTACCATTAAAATTTATTAATAATAAAACTTGTTTCAATATTTTGATCAACATTCAAGATAGTTAAAAGAGTAATTGAAGTCTATTCCTAAGGTGGAAGGAAAAAAAATTCCCAAATAGTACATGCATGTCATTAGTTTAATTGAAATAATCGTGGCATTTGTATCGATTTTTGTGCATCTCGACTAATTATATGAAATATCCATCACCCACACTAGAAACATGTATCAAATAATTTTATCCATCAAAACTATGATAGTATAGATTTGATTTTTCAATTTTTCCTTTTTAGCAAAATAAATCACAAAACACATACACTAGGTGATTTTTTATTATGTGTCTAAATATTAGTGGACAAAATAACTAAGTATTTATTATGATATGGTGAGAGAAATAACTCGTGAATTAGTTCAGGTATATGTAAGTTAATTCAAATACCACACTTATTAAAAGAAGAAGAGAAGAAGAGAACAATTAAAGGAAAAGAGCAAATATAGAATGAAACAAGCAAGAAAATCACATAAACCATGAAACGGCTTTTCATTGTCAATTATTCTATTTTTCAAAGTGAAACTGCAATAATAATAAGAACAAAAAAAGACGTTGGTTGAGACTACATATAACTCTAAGAGGGGTGAATTTATATAGTTTTCAATTACATCAATTAAAAGGTAATTCTATGTACAAACATTAAATTGATAACATTTTAAAATGAAAAACAATATATATATATATATATATATATATATATATATATATATATATATATATATATATATATATATATGGCTATGGCTAAAGAAAGTAATGAAACAAAATATGTCAAAATATACTACATGAAGAAATTTTTTACTTAAAATTAGAAGTGCAGTCGAAACTTTGTGCAAACAATAATTGATAATGTTTAACAAAAAAAAAATTATCTTATATTAATAGGTCAAAAGATATTGATATACAGTGTACAAGAAAATATTTACTTGGTTTTATTAATAACGAAGCATTCAATTAATCATCAAGAACCAAATAATTTCGTATTATTTATGTTTTCTTTCTGGTAATTTTTTTTCCGCATCAAATGTTAATATCAAAATTTACCATAATAAGAAGTGGAAAAAAATTGAATGCCGCCAACTACGTTTAAAGATAACAGAAAGGATCAGGGAATCATGTACTAGGCACCTTTCCTATGCTGGCAGGCTCCAAGTACTCAACGCAGTTTTGTTTTCATTCCACAATTTTTTAGGGTCGATTTTTATATTGCCGCAGAGTATTGTCAAGTTAGTATACAAAAATGTAGAGATTTTTTGTGGAGAGGTACTGATGAGAAGAGGAAGATATCATTGGTGGATTGGCACACTGTTTGTTTCCCTAAATTGCAAGGGGGTTTGAATGTCAAAAATTGCAAATTGTGGAATGTTACTTCTGTTGGCAAGCTGGTCTGATGGTATTTGCAGAGAAAGGACCAACTATGGGTGAAATGGGTCCATGGTATTTATATGAAAGGTGCAACTAATTTTTGGAGCCATCAACCTCTTAAAGATAGTAGTTGTTATTGGAGACAACTTCATAAGCTAAGACTTGGAATGATTACCTAGTTCCAACGGGACACTTATTGCTTCAATGGCACAGATCTTTATTCAGTGATAGAGTTATCATGCCATGTAGGAACAAAGACCAAAATGGAACATTGCAAACTTGGTATGAGACAAGTGTTTGCTGCCTAAACACCAAATAGTATTATGTCTTGTTGTTCAAAATAAACTCCTAACTAAAACTAGAATGAAGAGAATAGGATTGAATGTGGAGGATGACACATGTGTACTTTGTGGTGTACATAGACCTGAGGATTCAAGGCACATTATTGCTGAATGTGTTTGGTCGAGGACTTTGTGGAGTATGATAACACAATGGTTTGATATTGAGTTGATATTAAGAGACATCCCTGAGACTATTGAAAGAATCAAACTGAAGCATTGAAGGAACTTTTATAAATAAGTGGCGATGAATAGGTATGGTGCTTGAGATTATCAGATATGACTAACAAGGAATGGTAAAATTCTTAAGGATCATACTGTGGATGTAAGTTTTGTTTTTAGGAAAATTTAAACTGTGATTAGGGAGAGAATATTAATGTATGAGGGGTCAAGGAGTGCTAGACGATGTAGAGGATTAATTGATAAACTCTCTAATTAGGTGCTCCTTTGAGGCTTAATTCTGATAACTTGATGTCTTACGATTGGGTGCTCTTTAGCTTGTAAAGTTGTGTTTATTCGGGTTATATATTACAATCTGTTACCATTTTTTTTACCATAATTAAATGATCAATGAAGTAAAAATTTATAGTATTAATTAATCAAAGGTTAAGTGATAGTTGTGCATATTAAAAACAAAAAATAAACTGTATTTTTTTGGGGGGTGGGTTAAATAAAGGCACTTAATAAGTAGGAAGTTCAAAGTTGGTAACCCAACATAACATAAAGTAAATTTATAAAGAAAAGTAACATAGTTATGCATACGATAATTAAAATCCAAGTTCTACATAGTTATGCATATGATAATTAAAATCTAGTCATACATAGCTGCAGGATTAACTTAAGAGAATATTTTAAAAAAAAAAAATTAGTTGAATACCACCACTAATTAACCATTTTTTCATTCACTTATCAATTCTCAAATATCTTTCAAAACGTTCCACACCTTTAATTCTATCTTGAAAAATTGCCAAATTGAACATCATCCCAATCTGAGCTCCAAATCTTGGCCATCTGGATCATCGTTATATTTCAATCGGAGCTCCAAATCTATGCCATTCGAATCATCAACGTTTTCCTCGATATGATCAATCATATTGAATATCATCGTAACCTGTTAAAAGAGGGGGAAGGAAAAAATATGTGAGTGATTTATATGTAGAAAATAACAATTATTTATCATATTAACAAGTGCATATCTGATCCTCTGAAAGTAGTTTCATTATTGGAGGTTTCAACAAGAGTACATAAAATATTTTTAAGAGTTCGAGCAACATATGATTAATTAATACAAAATAAAAACTAACCTTTTCACAAAAGCTAGCATTCTCATCTTGCAAGTCTTGTAGGATATTCTGTTCTTGTTGAGCATTAATGCAATTAGCACAAATCCTTTTGTTCAACTCTGAATACATTTGCAAATTCTCTAAATGAAATCTTTCATTTTTCAAATGAAGAATCTTAGTTCTTCCATATCCCTTTGAGCCTGAAATTCGTGTAATTCAATATGATCATAATTTGTTTGAAAAAAGTTATCTGATGTACTAAAGCTCTGCTCTGCACTGAGAAAGGACCGGACCAGCCACAAGGGCTTATTTCCATGATTTGAAAACCTTACATCCACATGACAGAAATCTTACTAATTACTGTGAACCTCCAAGATAATTCAATATGATCACAATACATACATACATACATACATATATATACATATATACATATATACATATATACATATATACATATATACATATATACATATATACATATATACATATATACGTACATACATACGAATACATACATACATACGCATACATACATACATACGTGATACGAAAAACAAAGCTAGAAACCAAAACTATAACCAAAGAAAGGAGATGAAGATGATAACAATGACACAAGATGAAACAAGACACAGATTCAACACAAACACAAGAGAAATTACATAGAAAATAAAGATAGATAGTGAGACCAAGATTAGTACAAGATTAAGAACCAAGTGTATTTCAACATTAATCCCTAATGAATGTAATAATCAAAACCACACTCGTACGGTGACCACTAAGGGAATCAACTCACCTCAAGATCCACTGTTTCTCAGCAAAGGTCAATATTATTTTTTCCAAGCCCTATACTAAGGATGACTTTTTCAAGCCCTAACTAAGACTACACTAAGGTGGTCTACTCTCAAGAGTGGATATTCAAGTGTTACATACATTCATCATTCAAAACTAATGAGAAAAGACCTAAAAAAGACTATATATACTATATTACAAAAGATAGACAAAATGACTTCAATGTCTTTAATGAGGTGGGGTGGCCATGGAGTGTCATTTAGAAAAGTCTAAATAACCAAAATATCCTCAAGACTAAGTGAACAAAATGCCTTTAATAAAGGGAACAAAAGATGTGAACCACCAAGTATAGCTCAAACCCGAGAGTCCTCAAGTTATCAAGGCTCCAAGCAATCTTCCACACTCGAGTTTGTTTAATGGCATGCTCAAGACGACCCCTCCAAGTATGATCCTGTGCCCTCCATGCGACCAAAGCTTGATTTTTAACGTAGTGACTTTTAATGATGTCATCAAAATCTAAGACGACTATTTGACTGGTATCATCCTCTCTTTCATGAAAAGGATTTGACCTTGAATCCATAACTTGCAAAACTAGAGAAAGGACAAACAAGTACAACATCCTCATGGAATGAGGGTTAGGGTTAGCACAATAATAAAAATCATCACGCCAAGGCAGCACATACTTGAAGAATAACCAAGGATCCTTTGAATAAAATATTAAAAACTCAATGAAAGATATACAAAGAATTTGGTTATGGGATTCACCAAGAGTGACACTTTGCCTATCATGTAGACCAAGCAATAAGTTGGATATGCCAACATCACCATTTCTACATTTGGTACTCAGGTCAAACGGAAAGAGTGGCCATAGTCATGGGTCTAGATAATACTTTCTTTTCCTATGGTCTCTACCCAAACTAAACGGCATACTAGCTATAATAGCATATATATCATACAAAGAAAATAGAGAGTAGAGAAAGGTATCACTCAAGTCGACTTCTACTAAGGTGACCTCATGTGTGTACTTAATACTAGTTTCCCAATCATCGCCATGAGTACTCTCAACAATAAAGTCACACAAAGTAGAAAGAAAAGTAGTTTCCAAGACCACACATCCCTTACCCTTAAGATTAATCTAATATTCAAAGAAGAGATTTGCATCTTTAGAAAGAATGTTGTCACACCATAGTGAGTTAGCATATCCGCTATAGCTTCCAAGGCAAGCTGTACCATTATTTTCACCACTAGGTCTATTAGGAGTGTTTATGTCATCTTCAAACAAGACACTACACTTAAAGAGAGAATGATCTATTTCATGGGCAGATACGTAACAAACACGTTCATCACTCTCTAAAAGATCAATATGAAGTTTCAAAGAGATTTTAAGTACAAGATTATCCCAAGAATAGATCTCGAGTTCACTCCAATTTTATTGACCAACATTTTCAAATACTTCACTCAGTTGAGTTCTATTAAGCACATTACATATAACCTCAAGTGGCGGGCATGTTTCACACATAAGTTGTCAACATCAATTATAAAAGACGATGTACTTTCGTTCAACATGTTGACTTCAACATTAGGTGGACATTAATTGATCTTACAAGAAAAGTAAATTTCTTCATCAATAGGATCAACTAGTGTATCCACACTCACAACATCTTCATCACCAACAAGAGGAAAAGAATCATTAGACTCACAAGTAAGTAAGCTACAACTCATACTCAATAGGAAACTAGCCATACAATTACCTTAGAGCTCACATGAGTTATAGTCTTATCTTGACGTGTGTCCAGGCAACCCACTTTCTCCCTTGGACCTACCATACTATCCAATCTTTCATTCAACATAGACATGTCTTGAGAAATAGTGTCAAGGTAGGCCAAAATGACATTGGTGACATTGTTGTTCATGGTTTGAGAGGTGAAAGCCTTGGGTTCTATTTCAATTGTACCAAAAATAAATAAAGAAACAAACCTACAAAATGAACAAACAAGATTTGTAGTAAAAGCTCCTCACCAAAACTCGTAGACACTCATTTTTGTGATCTTCACAATTGGAGTGGCGAATATTAAAAGTTTCTTATACTCCGGTAGTCAATAAGATGTCAATTCCACTTGGTGGCCGGAATGGATTCTTGTTTGATCGACTCAAGATACAAAAATAAAATTTACTTACAAACTTGAAACAAAGAAATTACAATGAGTTAAAAATGAGAAAAATACATAAATAACGAAGACAGGAAAGAAGCGGATTCAAATGACTAATTGGCAACCTAGTAGTAGTCTACTAGTTAGTTTATTAGTTTTAGAACCAAGTAATTAAACCAAGAATCAACAATTAGAAACTAGAAAATTTCAAATTTGAGCTTATTAGTGACGTGTACAGTAGAAATGGTGATGTGGCAGCATGT
The DNA here is from genome assembly GCA_030864225.1 of Capsicum baccatum var. pendulum. Classification (NCBI taxonomy): domain Eukaryota; kingdom Viridiplantae; phylum Streptophyta; class Magnoliopsida; order Solanales; family Solanaceae; genus Capsicum; species Capsicum baccatum. The sequence continues at coordinate 48,025,637 of CM061551.1, read as the reverse complement.
AATTGGTCTTGGTCCCACACGAATTTTAGTCACAAATTTGAAATTTTAATATTCACACAACTTGGAATGGAAGACAATTGGTTTTGGAGGGAAAGTAAAAGTCTTGTAGTATTTTTCAACTTTTAAAACTCAAAAAGGTGAGATTTAACTTTACTAGTCCCACAAGAAAAGGTCCCCTGATCTAAGGAAAAGTGGTTGTCAAGTCTAGGAAGTGATGTGTGCAAGTCTTCTCACAAACAACTTTACAACTTTTTGAATCTATTTTACTCTTTTTGTTGTCTTAAGTTGTAAGAATAGATGAAGAACAAGATGAACACCACAACAACCTTCAATAACACAATAACAACTTCTTCAAGAACAAAACACAACACCATCAATTGTCAACAACAAGGTACAACATGCGACCATCTTCAAGTCACCACCACAATGGTCAATTTTATAAGCTCAACTTTAGATCTAGAAACTTTTAGTGTTGGTGAGAAAAAAACAAACACTAGAAACACACTAAACAAGTAAAAGACTACTAGATCTAGTACAAATCTTGGCCAAGACAACTTCACAAGAAAAACAATTTTCCTCAGCCAAGAACAAGATCTTCAAGAATACTTTTTGTTTAATTTTCTAACAAGCAAGCCCAAGATTTGATTTTGTAGGAACAAGATCAAGCCACGCTCTGATACCAAATGATACGGAAAATAAATCTAATAATTAGAATTTGCTAAATATTTTTTGACGATTAAAAGTGCTTATTGTAGTCAAACATGGACCAAAGTTGCTCAAGGTGTATAATCAACATCGAATTATCAGGATATTAACTTAATGAATTCGATTGACCTTTAAGATTACGAATACTGTACTTATTATATTTGTAAGATTATAAGTTAAAATTTAATTATTGTTGAAACAGTTGTCAATCTTTTGACTTTGATAATAAATAATGGAATATTAAATCATTAAGAGTGCTTCAGCTCCACGACAACTCTTATATTTTACCAAGTTTGCAAGGCACATGGAACAAGAATTATTTTTTTCCTTTTTTTTTACTTTAGATGTAATAAATGATGATAAATTTTAATACGTAATTCATTTGGTTTAGTAGTCAAATTAGAATGAATATCTTTATCTTTGTTGTTTTTTCTTTAATTTCTCATAAAAATACCATAATAAATTTCAATAAAGACACAGTACGAGAAACACAATAGCACTTAATTCAAAAATTGAGCATTGAAAAATAGCACTTGAATTTCAAAATAGTTATAGATAGTTAAAAGGTTTAATTTCTCCTCTAGAGAGAGATATATAGAGAGCTACAACTATTTTATTTTTAATTGAGAAAATGCTCTGTTTTTATCCTGAACTATATATGAAATTGCTGAGATACACCCGAACTTTAGGAGGGTCCTATTACCTCCCTGGACTAATTAAAATCATATTTTTTGCAAACATAATGCCTACATGGCACATACGTGTGCCTATATGGACCTTCAGTGTGTTGATTCACTGATGTTCCACGTATGTACCATGTAGGCACTATGGTTGCCAAAAATACGATTTTAATTAGTCCAAGAGGGGTAATAGGGCCCTTCTAAATTTTGGTGTGTCTCAACAATTTTTCCTATAGTTCAGGGTGGAAACTGTGCATTTTCTCTTTTTAATTTAAGTTGTAATATTGCAATCTAATTAAAAGTTTATAGGGCCCTTCTAATCTGCATCAATCTCTTTTTGTTTCATAAGGTTGATAGCGCTTAGTAGTTTCCCATTCTGCAAAAGAAAAGAAAAAAATAAAACACGTCAATAATATATACATACTGAGATTTTAAACTATAGGCGAAATCCTTCCGACATACCTTAACTATATGGGGCTGAAGTGACATGAGGAAAATAAGAACAAGAAATTTAGTTGTAATTGCCTAATTAATGACATACTTATATAAAATAGCAACAACAATAACAAACCCAGTGAGTTCCCACAAAGTGAGGTCTGGAGAGGGTAAGATGTACACAATCTATACCGCTACCTCCGAAGAAGTAGAGAGGTTGTTTTCGATAGACTCTTGGCTCAACATAAAGAATACTAAATAAGGGGATGGATGACATAACAGAAATAAGGAGTAAGAAATGATAAGATAAAAATCAAAGCATTACGAAATACAAGAAATAAGGACAACACAGAATAAGAAAATAGGAACTATAAAATAAGGAATAAGACACCCACCTAGTAGTAACATACACTCACAAACCAAAGACACCTATATACATAGTGTTAGGATTACTAACCCGGCTACACAAGGTCTCTCCTAACTGCTAGCTACAACCCACACACTCACACTAGCCTTCTATCCTTATCTGCGACCTCTATACCTTTCTATCTAGGGTCATGTCCTCAGTAAGCTGCAACTGCTCTATGTCATGTCTAATCACCTCCCTCTAATATTTTTTCAGCCTAACATGATACGGGAATGACAATGGAAACATGAAATCACACTCTAAATCAGTCCACTAATCTTAAGGATCTAAGGACCAAGATGGAGACCGTACTTAGATTCGCTACCAACAACAAGAATACAAAATACAAGAGCATATTTCAACACCAAAACAGCTATAAAATGTGATGAACAATATCAACAACAATAACACAAGTTTCAGTTAAAATAAATAACCCAAAACAGTCCACTAAACAAGATAACAACAACAAAAGTAAAGAAAAGATAGTGAGACCAAGATTATTACAAGATTAAGGACTAAAGAGTGTATTAAACTCAAAAATCCCTAATAAATTTAATGATCAAAACCACACTCTTACGACGACCGCCAAGGAAATCAACTCACCTCAAGATCCACCATTTCCAAGCAAAGATCAATACTAGCTTTTCCAAGCCTTAACTAAGACTAAGTGTTCTACTCTCAAGAGAGAGAATTTTTAATGTTTCAATCTTTCATATTTCATAAACAAAAGAGAAAATACCTAAAATGCACTACTTATAGTATATTACAAAAGTAGAAAAAATGGCCACATTACCCTTAATGACCAAGGGTGTCCTTGGTGTGTTGGAAGACAATATGAATTGTCCAAAATTACCTTAAAGTTAAGTCAACAAAATGCCCTTAGTAAAGGGAACCAAAATCGTTATCCAACAAAGGTGGTCCAAACCCGAGAGTCCTTAAGTCTTCAAGGCTCCAAGCAATCTTCCACACTTGGGTTTGATCAATGGTAGGCTAAAAATGTCCCCTCCAAGTATGATCCCATGCTCTGCATGCGACCAAAGCTTGATTCTTCAGATAGTGACTTTGAATGATGTCATCAAAAGCTATGGAGACCATTATTTTGTATCATCCTCCTTTTCTTAAAATGAATTCGACCTCGAATCCAAACCTTGGTAAATCGATGAGACGGCAAACAAATACAAACTCCTTATGGAATCAGGGTTAGGGTTAGCATAAAAAATCATCTTAACATACTAAGGTTGCACATATTTGCAATATAACCAAGGATCCTTTGAAATAAATATAAAAATCTCAATAAAAGGTGAACAAAGAATTTGGTTACGGGAATCACCAAGAGATGAAGAAACTACATAGGTCCTAATGGCATCAAATAATCCACAAGGTAGAACATCCTTCATCTTATAAGCCATAAGACACCATTGCTTCTTTATCTCGTCCAAAGATCACACCAAAGGGGGTGTTTCAATTGGTTCTAAAGTCCATTAAATCCATAGAGCATTATCACACACATACATGGACAAACCAACAAACTTCCTACATCGACATAAAACAAATCCAAAACTAGCATGGTCATCATCATAGGCAAAAAGGTAGTATAGGAAAGAATCACATACAAAGGAATTCACGGGTGAAAAATAAGTATTTAAACACATACATATTCTTTCCTTCAAACAACTAGACAACTTGGCATCCACAAGTTGGAATTCATTCAATTTAGGCACAAGTGTGCCAAACAAGGATGCACATTTAGAAACACTACCCCAAGGAGTCAATGACACATTTGTCCTTGGGTTTTCAAGAAGGACTACACATTCCTTATCCATAAGAGTACTCTCATCTTTCAAAATATGATTTCCATCTTTAGGAGGAATGTTGTCACACCATAGTGGGTTAGCATATTGGCTATAGCTTCCAAGGCAAGCTATACCTTCATTTTCACTGCTTGGCTCATTAAGAGTGTTTATATCATCTTTAAATAAGACATTATAGCTAAACAGAGCATAATCTATTTCACGGGCAGATTTGGAACAAACACATTCAGCACTCTCTAAAAGCTTAATATCACGTTTTAAAGAGATTTCAAATACAAGATTATCCCAAAAATAGCTCTCGGGTTCACTCCCCTTTTGTTGACCAACTTTTTCAAATACTTGATTTTGCTTAATCACATCACAAAAATACTCAAGTGGTGGAAAATTTTCACAAATAGGTTGATCAACACCAATTACACAAGACAATGTACTTTCATTCAACATATAGGCTTCAACACTAGGTGGACATAAATCGATCTTACAAGAAGAATCAATTTGGTCATCAATAGGATCAACTAGTGTATCCACACTCACAACATGTACATCATTAAAAAAAGAAAAAGAATCATTAGACTCACAAGTAAGTAATCTACTACTTACACTCAATGGGCTACTTGCCACACTATTATCATTCACATGCACAAAAGTTTAAGAGTTAGCTATTTTACCCTGAAGTTCTTGAGTTGACTCTCCTATGTCGTGTTGTGAAGGTCCTCCATAAGCTTGGGCAATAAATTCATTTTGGCATTGATCTCCATTACTTTCCATGTCGGTACCTACACAAATGTCCTTAGAAATAGGAGGATAAACAATGTTTGCTTGGTTTGGTGGCTATCCCCTCACTTTGCTCCACATAACCTCTCCTTTTTTCCACTCTCGAATTACCACCTTTCACACCCTTAATCCTCTCAATCTTTTTTCTCTCATAAGCATTCGAATTGGAGTAAGTATTCACTTCTCTTTGAAGCTCGGGCAGCATGTATGTCATGAGGTGATTTTGCCACCGGTCTTTTATAATATTAGGCCAATTTCGCACATTTGGAACTCTGTGTTGTGCAAAACAATCGACACCTAAGCATACATGACCATATGTCAATGGAAGAATATCACACCACACCTCCTCATCTTACTCAAATTGAGAGAAGACAACTTTGTCCCTCTCTGTAACCTTACACCCGTCCAAGAAGTATGGAACAAGTAAAGGCTCGCAAAACAACCCCAAGTAGTCAACCATGGATAGAACGATGTAGTTTCTATAGTACCTATCATTTAACACAACGAGGAAGCTCGGTATCCCACAAATGATCACCTTTCTGGAGTGTACACTCCTTCTTGGATCAACATTATAAAAGACACGACTACCCCTCAGTTTTGGAGATACATACCCTCTTCCTCTCGTTGAACAACCTCCACTAGATCTAGTATAACCATTCACACTATATCGGTTTTGATAATAAGTACTACAAGATGGAGAATATGAATCATCACATACCTCAGGTGTACTCTCATCATAGCTCTCATAATCTTTGCGAGCAAAAGGGTTATACCTAACACCAAAACTAGGTTTGGAGTGAGAAGTGTAGGACTCCTCACATGCCCCAACGTCATCATAAGATCCATCACGAGGTCCTACATCATCTCCAAAGTCACCATAAGCACTAGGCACTTCATTCACCTCATTTTCTCCCTAAAAACAGTAACTTCCAAATCTGTTCAAGTTTCGATCATGGCTATTTTCATAGCTTCCGCAATCTCCCTCAACTTCGTAGCCATAAAACCCCTCACTACAACTATAGTCTCCCATGTTCTTGTCACAATAATCCCCAGCTATCAAAGATATATTCCCCTTATATCACCTTTTGAACCTACAAAATAAACAAACAAGATTAGTAGTAAAAGCTTCTCATTAACACTCATATGCACTCACCTTTGCGATTCTCACAATTGGAGTGGCAAATATTGAAAGTTGCTTATACTCCGGTAGTCAATAGGATTTCAATTATTCTTGGCGACTGGAATAGTTATTGTTTGATCGACTCAAGACACAAAAATAAAATTTAGTTACAAACTTGAAACAAAGAAGTTACTACGAGTTAAAAATGAGAAAAACATACAAATAACGAAGACACAAAGAAACGGATTCAATTATTAATCTACAACTAAGTAGGTGATTACTAGTTGTTAATTAATTCTAGAATCAAGACATGAAACTAATGAAACAATAAGATGAAACTAAGAATCTAAAATTTGAGCTCGAAAATATTGCATGAACAGTAGTAGTGATGACATGGAAGCCACGTATTGGGTCGGTTTTATCAAGTGGTTATTTTCAAAGGTTCAAGTCTTGGTCAAAAATTAATTTAGATTGGTGGAATTTGTTTGAGGAGGGAAAATAAGTCTTTGAGCCTTTTTCAATTTTAAAGACTTGACTTTTTTTTGTACTTCTCCTTAAAACATGGATCCTTATTTCATGGAAAAGTGGTTGAGAAGTGATGTAAAGTCTTTAGTATGTAGGAAAAGTCTTTGAGTCACAAGTACTACACCTTGAAACTTGGATCTATGTCTTGCAAGACTAAAACAATACACACTCTTTTTATTCAACCTCTAAGATAAACAACCACTTTTTTTTCAACAATAAATTGAGATGGTGAAGAACACCAAGAACACAAACTTTGAGTCTTGAAGTTCTAAGGTTCAAGTTGGACCTCCCAAACAACAACAACAACTTCCCATCTCAAAACTTGTGTTCAACAACATAATCTCCACAATACACGTTCAAAACTTGAATCAACAACACAGCACACGTTCAAGTCTCAAACCCGCAACAACAATACCAACAACAATCGGCCACACTTTGTTCACATTAACAACAGCAATATTTCAAGCTCAAATCTAAGATATAGACTCAACGTTTTAGTAAGGAACAAAACTAAAACTTAGAGACAACAAAGAAAAGTAAAAATATTGGCCAATACACAACAAGAACACACTTTTCGACCAAGAACACAAAATGGACAGATTGCTATTTTTCTGGAATTTTCAGATTTCAACTTTTTTTTTAACAATTTTTTTTGATTTTACAACTAACAAGCCCAAGATTGTCTTGTGGAAAAAAGATCAAGCCATGATTTGATATCAAATGATACGGGAATGACAAAGGAAACATGAAATCACACTCCAAATCATCCACTAATCTTAAGAATTCGAGGACCAAGATGGAGACCACATTTGGATTCGCTACCAATAACAAGATTACAAGATACAAGGGTGTATTTCAACACCAAAACAGATATAAAACGTGATGAACAATATCAACAACAATAACACAAGTTTCGGATACAATAAATGACCCAAAACAGTCCACTATACAAGATAACAACAACAAAAGTAAAGGATAGATAGTGAGACCAAGATTATTACTAGATTAAGAACTAAAGAGTGTATTAAAATCAAAAATCCATAATGAATGTAATAATCAAAACCACACTCTTACGGTGATCGCCAAGTGAATCAACTCAGCTCAAGATCCACCGTTTCCAAGCAAAGATCAATACTAGCTTTTCCAAGCCCTAACTAAGACTAAGTATTTTACTCTCAAGAGAGAGAATTTTTAATGTTTCAATCTTTCATCTTTCATAAACTAAAGAGAAAAGACCTAAAATGCACTACTTATAGTATACTACAAAAGTAGACAAAAAGACCACATTACCCTTAATGACCAAGGGTGGCCTTGGTGTGTTGGAAGACAATATGAATTGTCCAAAATAACCTTAAATCTAAGTGACCAAAATGCCCTTAGTAAAGGGAACCAAAAACGTGAACCAACAAAGGTGGTCCAAACCCAAGAGTCCTTAAGTCTTCAAGGCTCCAGCAATCTTCCACACTTGGTCTTGATCAATGGTAGGCTAAAAATGTCCCCTCCAAGTATGATTCTATGCCCTCCATGCGAGCACTGCATGATTCTTCAGATAGTCACTTTGAATGATGTCGTCAAAAGCTAAGGCGACCATTATTATTGAATCATAACTCTACTTCTCTTGAAGCCATCCAATGATAGCCTCTAACACCTACGAACTGGGGCATCCACGCCCCTCATCATCACATTCCCAAACTATCACACCCTTCCTTCTCGCATCTTATCCTTCACCTAAGACACTCCCACCTTCTCTCGGATAATCTCATTCCTAACTATGTCCCTTCTAGTAAGCCTACACATCCAATGCAACATCTTAATTTTCTCTAACTTTAATTTCTGGATGTGGGAGTGCTTGATTGGCCAACACTTCGCTTCATACAACATGGTCGAATGGATTACCACTCTGTAGAAATTGCCTTTAAGCTTAAGGGAAACTTTCTTATCACACAACACTCTTGAGGCGAGCCTCTATTTCATCCAACTTGCTCCAATATGTTTAGCGACATCCTCATCAATCTCACCATGCCCTTGAATCATAGACCCAAGATACTTGAAACTATCCCTTTTACAAATATCCTAGGAGTCCAACCTCACCTCCACTTTGTCCTCCTACCTCAGGTCACTAAACTTCCATTCCAAATACTCTATCTTGGACCTACTTAACCTAAACCCCTTAGACTCAAGGGTTTGCCTCCAAACGTCTAATTTGTCATTTGCACCCCCCCACCCTCACCCCGCATCTCATCAATCAATACTATATCATCCACAAATAACATATACCAATGCCCTTTACCTTGAATACTCTGCATCAACACATCCATTACTAACACAAATAGGAACGGAATAAGAGTTGATTCTTGATGCAACCCTGTCTAGACAAAAAAATCTATGAGTCTTCTCCCGCAGTCCTCACCCTGGTCTTCCCTCTATCGTACATATCCTTAATAGCTCTAATGTACACTATCGGGACCCCTCTCACCTCCAAACATCTCTAAAGAACCTATTTTGGGACATTATTATATGCTTTTTCTAGGTCGATGGACACCAAGTGTAAGTCCCTATACTGCTTCACCAATCTCCTCACCAAGTGGATTACCTCTGTCATCGAGCGACCAGGCATAAATCCAAATTGATTTTCCAAAATAAACACGACCCTCCTCAATCTCGATCAACCACTCTCTCCCAAATCTTTATAGTGTGACTCAACAACTTAATACCCCTATAGTTGTTGCAACTCTGAATGTCACCTTTGTTTTTTTATAACGGAATTATCATACTCTATCTCTAAGCCTCAGGCATTCTTGCTGTCTTAAATATGTCGTTAAACAAATCAGTTAACCACCTTAAACCTGCCCCACCAATATACTTCCAAAAATCCATCAGAATCTCGTCAGGCCTCGTTGCCCTACCCCTCCGTATCCTATAAATAGCATCTCTGACCTCCTCAACCTTAAAATGCCTACGGTAACAGAAATCATGACTCACCTCTGAAAGCTCCAGCTTCTCTAACTCAATGTCTCTATCCCCCTCCTCGTTTAAAAGTGTATGAAAGTACTCCTACTATCTTTTGTTAATGCAAACATCCTCCTCCAAAACACAACCATTCTCCTCCTTAATGCACTTTACTTAATCGAGGTCACGACCCTTCGATCCCTCGCCTTAGTAAGCCTATAAACCTTTTTTCTCTGCCTTTCTTCTCTAACCCCGCAACAAGATCTCAAACGCTGCTGACTTAGCAGCCATAACTGCTAACTTAACCTCCTTCCTTGCTACTTTGTGGACCTCCCTATTCACCCACTTATCCTCTTAATCCTTACTCTCAATCAACTTAACATATGCCCCCTCTTCATCTCCATTTTCTTCTTTACTTTTTCATTCCACCACCAGTCCCCCTTATGACGTCCTGCCCGACCCCTCTAAACACCCAACACTTCTCTAGCAATCTTAGTAATATAGCTGGTAGCCCTATCCCACATAACATCCACACCCCCTGCACTCCTAAACCTTCAAACCCGCTACTCTTTCCCCTATCTCCAGTGCACTAACTGGCGCCAAGACACCCCATATAATTCTAGGTCGACCTTCCTTGGACCTACTCTTCTTTCTCTTCTTGATAGATAAGTGTATCAGTAGAATCCTATGCTGGGTCAGAAGGTGCTCACTCGGATTAAATTTATAGTCTTTACATAATACATTATCCCCCTTCCTAAGCAGCAGAAAGTCAATCTGAGTCTTGGCTATCCCTATTTGGAAGGTAATCAGGTGATCCTTCTTCTTTGGAAAGCATGAATTCACTACCACCAGCCTAAAGTCCTTCACAAAATCCAACAGAGCAGCTTGATAATGCTCAAATTATACCTCTCTTACAAGAGAGTAAGCGGTCGTTGTCAAATATATAACCCAACTAGCTTGGGGCCGAATCCCACAGAGAATATGGTGCTAATTAAGTTGGATGCAGATTAGTTGACTTTTAATCATTTGTTTTCGTAAAATAAATTGGGGGGATTTGGTTCAGCTCACAAATTAATGGTTTCAGTTTAACAAGATGAAATATGTATAGTAGTATTCAAATTCATAGAAATAGCAAGCTAGGGTTATGTCCACCTTGTAGTTTTCAATACATTATAACTATGGGCTTTACGAATTCATATATGCATCATGTTTATAGAGAAACGTATTTTATTTAATAACATAATCCTAGTGTTTCTCAACCATCAAAGAATAATTCACTTTAGTTCCCTCGAATCAAAAGCGTTTACCAAAAACAATATGAAATCTCCAAGTAGTTAATCCTGCTAAGGCATTAACTTATAAAATAAGGGTTGGTAATCCTATTTTCTTGTCACTACTCTCTTTTTAAAAAATCAACCTTTCTTTCGAACAAGTTGTGTTTTAAGGCATATCCTCTATGTTTGCAACCACGAGAATTCAAGATAAGCGAAGAGAGTATGATGTAAACAAATCAATGCATAATGAATTCAAACCCCAAAGTAATAGAATGTATGATACAAGGCTTCCATAACCCTAAGTAATAAACTTAGTGACTCATAAATAAAATGAAAAGCATCATAAATATATTCATCATACCAAAACCAAAAGACGATCTTGGTGTACGAATAGTGAAACAAGAGAGAAATCTTCTTCTCTCTCCACCCTAAGCCGCTATTCCCTTCTTAGAATACTACAGAATAATTCAATAATGAATTAAAATTCAGCATTAATCCTTTTAATAATTATTTCTCTCATAATTGCCTTTAAGTCCCTGAACTAATTATAAATGACAAACTAGTCTTGGACATATTTTCTAGGCGCCACATTTGGTCCAGATTGCTACTCTCTCTTGTGTCATATGCCATCCGCAGTCTATAGTCCCATAATATCTTTATCTACCTCATTAATACCTAAAATCATGCTAATCACATCGGTTATCTCAATTACATAGAAGTAGAGTAAAAACATAAGAAACTAGGCACTTTTTTCTCTAAACATAGGTAAAATATGGATAAATTATGGTGCTTAGGTGTATAAATACACCCAAGATCACCACCCCACACTTAAAGCTTTGTTCGTCCTCAAACAACATATCTATTTATCCATACTACACAAGCCTTAGCACCAACAAAGGAAAACAAGATGCTCAAATGGGCTCACACAACAATTATGAACAAGAAGTAGCTTCATGAATCATTACTAGCTATAGCCTACCCTCAAGAATAAACTAATTAAGTTGGCGATTTCATGCATATCATTCAAGTAAAGAAATCATATAAATTACCCAACCTTCATCAGGCATGTGCTCTCACAACAAGAGAGTTACCCATAATCACTCACCAGCATGCAATTTCTAACAAAATGGGTACAAGAATCAAGTTACCCTCACTCTCACAAACAATTCTCAAATTACAACTGATGACCATAATCTTGGCCTTAGTGTAATACTCCGCTAATATCAGAATGCTAAGATTAGGATCAAATAGGTCCTTTACGGCTTGTAATGCAGGATAAAAGATGGGTAGGAGCTATTTTAGCCAGAAATATTGACTATCTTCCCTAAGCACTTTAATACACTACATTATGCAATTAAGATCAATCTCTAACAACCAATTTCCACTTTTTCTATCTTCACAGATTTGTTTTTCACCCCTACTCGTTAAGCTTAATTATAACACTATGGTGGGAGTATGCAACCCTTTCAAATATTTTTTTGGCACCCTTTTCACGTTATGCACCCCTATAATAGCCACCCTCAACTTAAGCAATTTTCCTTAGTTGAGGTGCACAATGTCAAAGAAGGACCAGGGCCAAAACAGGTTCATTGTAACATGTTCGGGACAAAATTTTAAACTTTTTCAACAATTTTAGCTATTCCCAACCACATCAATTGCTCATGCCAATAACTAGACTTTGTGACATCAATTTCACTTTTTTCCTCTTATTGTCAAACTCTTAACTCACATTGATTTTACATTAAAGAGCTTAGGAGCTTTTGGATCAAATTACGGTCTATTAAAGAATGAATTAGGCTACATATGAGGCTAACAAAAGAACAAGCTAAAGGCTCAATGGGGCTAGCTAAGATAATGTACAAAGGTAGGTCAAAAGAAGGTATGAACAATGGCTATCAAAGAAATGCCTAAATTATCTCCAAAACTCACAATCTTTATTTTGCTTTGCATACATATCAGGCAAATTCTAGTATCAGTTGCAATAAGGAATATACAACAGTCTTACACACTCATGGAACATGGTCAACTCAATTAGAAGCATTATAGATTCTCGACCAAATAATTACATGAATTCAATTAAAACCAACAATCACAACAAGAGTCACAACTAGAGCCTAGGTGTTTCAAACGTAATAATCCATCACATACTTATGTTATAATGATCCAGAAGAGCAGTTACATGTAATTGAAAGGCTACTTTTCTCTTAAGATGGTTGTCATCCATCCATCATTGAGAAAAACACCTAATTATGACTAAATAACTAACAAAATGAACAAAATAACTAATCTTATCCATAAGTATACTAAGGAGAAAGTCTTATTTTCTTACAAAAAAAGTAGCAAAGTCACTAGCCACCCCACACTTAAACTCAGCACTATCCCCAGTGCAAATAACAAGATAAAGAACCTGGATAGTAGTACTTTTCATCAACATTATGAGTCATGCCACCTGCACAGAGATCATCATTGGAGCAATTTTTCCTGTATTCAGCCTATCAACCACGTCATCCACACATAATGAAACTAACTATAATTAAGATGAGGGTGGTGAAGTCACCACCCCACACTTAATTGGTTAGTATCAACTAATTAAGTGTTATTGTCGGGTACTCATACTTCACCGACATACACTTTGACATATACACCACGTTAGTCACAATACAATTCAATCACATCACTTTGCCCTTGTCTATTTCAATGAAACAGTTTTTGATCAAAATCATACCCTACACTTTCAACCATATCAAGATATACAAAATACCATCACTTTCCCAATATAGCCATGGCAAGAATTTAATTCATAATCCTCAAGTGATCAGCTATTAACTATATAATAAAGTCACAACACCTAAGGATTAAGAAAAGAACACTTACCTTGAAGATGAAGGATTGAAGAAAGTGAGTTGATGTTCTTAGGGTTTAAAAGTGGTAAGGAACTTGTGGGACAATGAGTGTGTTGAAGGCATGGTTTTTAAAGGATGAAATTTGGGTTAGGTTAACCCAATTTAAGGTTGGATTTATATTGTTTGGACTAAGTGTGAATCGCATAATATATCATATACTTGATACAGTGGGCATCTGTGAAGAGGTATGCGACGCATACCCTATCGTACAACTTTAAGAGTACGACACATAGGGTATCGCACACTTGAGGCAGTGAGCATATGCGGAGAGGTGTGCGACACAAAGGTTATTGCACATGTTAAAGTGTGTGATGCATACGTTATTGCACACATAAAGGTGTGTGGTGCATTATGCATCGCATAGTTGGTCTAGTGAGCATGCACGATGGGATGTGCGGCGCACTCTTGGTCAGAAAGGTCCATACTTGAAAGTCACAAAAATAAGTCGCACCGTAAAAATTTTGGGGTCGGATTAACATAATTCCGGGCACAACTCTAATACAAATCATGACTCGAGCCTTAACAATTGACAATTCCAATTTACCTATAATGTTCCCATTACTCCTAAACTTACCACCTTTGTTGTGGCTCAATTCAAAATCGACTTTGGTACCAATCATCTCCTTAGTACTTCATACACCTACACATAATCAAAATAACAAAAATGATTAGAAGGATGAGTTGGCTCCCACCAAGCGCCTAATTTCGTGACGCGGCATGACCCAATCAACTTTTTCCTCCACCTTGAGGATATGAATTTCACCTCCAACATCGTATCTATCTTTTTGCCTCACTCATACAAGGGTGGTGAAGAAATTAAGAAATTGAGTAAGAGATGATGCATGGTAAACAACTCAGTCTTAAAGTGAGGTGTGTTTTTATGTTGCTTATTAAGTGTAAAATAAAAAATATAGGATTCTTGGTCCTTATCTTCACACTCTTCCACTATTTTAGAATATTCGACGGACAAGATATCATCTAAACATAATATGGAAAAATGCTTTGAATGAGTCCCAACTAATTCTACTTCAAAATATATACTATCTACTACACACTCACTTTTACTCATCTTCTCGACATCTTCTCTTGGAATTAGGCTAGAGTCTTTATTAGAGATTTTCTTGGTTTCTTCTTTTGCCTCTAGCACCAAGTCCTCAATCTTTACATCATATCTAATGGTTGATTCGGTTGGTTGGGAAGTCACTGAGGGTTGCTCAACATCAATATAGGGTTCTAGCTCCTCATCTTCACACTCTTCCATTATGTTAAATGATTCCACAGACAAGATATCATCTAAGTATATTGAAGAAGAGTTCTTTGAATGATTGACCTCTATATCCATCTCCTCATGAATGATTGGCCTTATGACTTGACGTATATCACATACGATATCGTATGTTTCTTCTTGGAGATCCAACATTTATTGAAACATAGCTTCAATGCCACTCCTTCCTATGCTTCGTTCTTCCTTTTCTTTACCGTAAGACTTGTTAAACTCAAAAGAAGAACGAAAATTTAGGTTAGCACAATGAGGGGAGGGTGCATTAGGGCAATCACTCCAATATCAATCTTGACCACCACATAAAGAACAATCATACTCCTAGTAGGATGGAGATGGTGCACACATCTCTGTCCGGGGAGCATATCTACAATCTTGTTAAAGTGAGGTCCATCACAATATGCATATGGATTATCAAGATAAGATTTACAACCACCAAGCTCATGTTCATTCCATGATGCCATAGTAATAAGTAAACTAAACTAAAAATCTACCTAACACATGAAATAAAAGAAAACTAAAAACAAATATTTACAAGTTTGAATTCAAGAAAGTAGGCTAAAATTCCAAACCAACTCTCTTAAACGTAAAATTAAGAAACTTGACTAGCAGTCAATTAACACACATAAACTCAATCGATAATTGTATTCCCCGGCAACGGTGCCAGTTTAGATACTACTCAAACTATACCTCTCTTACGAGAGAGTTAGCGGTCGTTGTAAAATATATAAACCAACTAGGTTGGGGTTGAATCCCATAGGGAATATGGTGATAATTAACTTTTATGCCGATTAGTTGACTTTTAATCATTTGTTTCCGTAAAATAAATAGGGGGTATTTGGTTCAGCTCACAAATTAATGGTTTCAGTTTAACAAGATGCAATATGTGTAGTAGTATTCAAATTCAAAAAAATAGCAAGCTAAGGTTATGTCCACCTTGTAGTTTTCAATACATTATAACTATGGGCTTTACGAATTCATACATGCATCGTGTTTGCATTGAAACGTATTGTATTTAACAACATAATTCTAGTGTTTCTCAACCATCAAGGACTAATTCACTTTAGTTCTCTCGAATCAAAAGTGTTTACCAAAAACAATACGAAATCTCCAAGTAGTTAATCTTGCTAAGGCATTAACTTATAAAATAGGGGTTGGTAATCCTATTTTCTTGTCACTGCTCTCTTTTTAAAAAATCAACCTTTCTTTCGAACAAGTTGTGTTTTAAGGCATATCCTCTATGTTTGCAACCACGAGAATTCAAGATAAGCGAAGAGAGTATGATGTAAACAAATCAATGCATAATGAATTCAAAACCAAAAGTGATAGATTGTATGCTACAAGGCTTCCATAACCCTAACTAATAAACTTAGCTACTCATGAATAAAATGAAAAATATCATAAATATATTCATCATACCAAAAACTAGAAGACGATCTTGGTGTGCAAATAGTGAAATAAGAGAGAAATATTTTTCTCTCTCCACCCTAAGCCGCTATTCCCTTCTCAGAATACTATAGAATAATTCAATAATGAATAAAAATTCCGCATTAAGCCTTTTAATAATTATTTCTCTCATAATTACCTTCAAGTCCCTGAACTAATTATAAATGACAAACTAGTCTTGGACATAGTTTCTAGGCGCCACATTTGGTCCAGATTTCTACTCTCTCTTGTGTTATATGCCATCCGCATTCCATAGTCCCATAATGTCTTCATCTACCTCATTAATACCTGAAATCATGCTAATCACATTGGTTAGCTCAATTACATAGAAGTAGAGTAAAAACATAAGAAACTAGGCACTTTGTTCTCTAAACATAGCTAAAATATGGATAAATTATGGTGCTTAGGCGTATAAATACACCCAAGATCACAACTCCATTACCATTTCTAACACCGAAACTAAAACCACCATGCATATCATCATAGCCTCCCGGTAAAACGCTAATGTGCCCATTGAAGTCCCTTGCTATGACAATATTTTTTGAGCTAGGTACACTTCTCACACCTCGTCCAAATTCTCCCAAAATCTCACCTTCACCTCCTCTTCCAAGCCCACCTACAGTGCATAAACACTACACACATGCAACGTAAAACCCCTAATGACCAACTTAATCTTCATTAACCTATCACTGACCCTCTTAACCTCTACCACTTGTCCTTTAAGCTCCTCATCCACAAAGATACCAACTCTATTCTGATGCCTCTAACTTCCTAAGTACCATAGCTTGTACCCATCCATATCCCTAGCCTTAGATCCCACCCATCTAGTCTCCTGAACACACACAATATTAATCGTCCTCTTCTTAATAATCTTCACCAACTCTACAAACTTACCCTAAAGGGTCCCAATGTTCCAAGACACTACCCTCAACCTATCTTCTCACGCCTCTCGCCTACCTCTAACATCTCTCACCAACCCAACCCTAATGCCAGAGCTATACCCCTCACCCACCCCCACCCTCTCCTCCTCACTCCCATCCAAACCATCCCTCACTCCCAACCCCCTCGGATATGACCCTATTCCACCATTGACCCCTCTAGTGATGACTCAAAAACCAAAAAAAAACCCCAAACCGACAAACAGACAAACAAAACAACCATATGAAAATAGTAAGATAAGGCATGCACAAATTACACTATCCGGCCTAGCATCTAGCACAACATAACAAAATCCACCAATAATAAAAGCAGTTAGATCACCACTAAAAATCACAAGAATCGGGAAGCAAGGAACAGAAAAGAAACCAAACTGACTACATTGTGGACGGTAGAAAATAATTTGACTAAGTTTACTACATTGTTATCAAAGGATTATAGTTAAGTGACACCAATAAAAATCCAATAAAATAATTATATGAATCTATATAATTATATGAATGTATATTTTATCACCTGTCAAATCCATAGAACTAATTTATTAAACTTTAATATATAAGATTAGATGAAAACCAACCTTTACAATTCTTTGACCAATTTGTTTAGATAATTTGTATAATTTTTCATCGGTAGAGTAAGTAAAATTATTCATCCTGTCAATTATCAATTCATGTTGGAAGTTGAGCAATGTCACTTGATGCTCAAGTGCCCTTTCTTCTAATTTCTCAATTTCCCCCCAAAAAAATGCAAGAAACATAAGAAAATTCGTGAAGAATATAAAAATAAATAAGAGTTTGTTATATCCAAAAAGAATTTAACCATTCATAAAAGATGACTGGGGGAGGCACGGAGGAAACTAAAAGAAACTCACTCGATAACTAATGCCTTGCTACGTTTCTTTACTTCTCGATAAAAGGCGACCTACATAAGATTCCTATATCATGTAAATATATATATATATATATATATGAATAGGCCTTTACTAACATTCTCCTTGAAGTTTCTTTCACTTCGCCAACACATAAGTGATTTCTAAACGTTCAATTCTATAGATAAAACTATTTAGTCAAATCTGCCAAATTTAGATAATCATTAAAAGACTTCACACCATAAGTCTTATCCTTGTTTACTAAATATTTTCTACATCATGAGAATGGGTTGTGTATATTGACAATGTCGAACCTATCAGACACAACTTTGTTTGATATCCTTGAACCTAGCTCTTGGGATCTCCAGTCTGCTAGGTAGAGTTACTGTCATGCTGACTTGTCCTAGGCTGAAAACCAATTCCCTTGGATGTTTTCTCAACTCCCTCTCTAGATAGGCCTTTTATAAGTGGATCTGACATATTATCCTTTGACTTTACATAGTCAACAGTGATAATTCCACTAGAGAGAAGTTCTCTAACGGTATTATGTCTGCATTTTATATGATGAGATTCACTATTGTACATCATGATCCCTGCCCTACCTATTGCCGCTTGACTATCACAGTGAATACATACTAGTGCCAATGGTTTGGGCCAATAAGAGATATCTTTCAAGAAGTTTCGGAGCCATTCTTCTTCTTTACCGACTTTATCTAATGCGATAAATTCTGACTCCATTGTAGAGCGAGCAATACATGTCTGTTTGGATAATTTCCAAGAGACTGTTCCTCCAACTATAGTAAATACGTATTCACTCATTGATTTTACTTCATTCGATCCGGTGATCCAATTTGCATCACTATATCCTTTAAGTACCGTTGGATATTTACTATAATGCAAAGCATAGTCTTGAGTGTATTTAAGATACCCCAAAACTCTTTTCATTGTCATCCTATGAGTTTTATTAGGATTACTCGTGTACCGACTCAACTTACTAATAGCACATGCTATATCTGTCCGTGTATGATTCATGATATACATTAAACATCCCAACACTCTTACGTATTCCAACTATGAGTCACTTTCACCTTTATTTTTTTGAAGTGCAAAGATCACGTCCAATGGAGTCTTGGCAATACCAAATTCAAATATTTGAATTTGTCAAGTACCTTTTCAATGTAATGAGACTGTGATAATGCCAACCCTTGTGGAGTTCTATGGATTCTTATTCCTAGGATCACATTCGCAACTCCAAGGTCTTTCATATCAAACTTTCCCTCAAGAATTCATTTTGTTGCATTTATGTCAGAAATATCTCTACTTATGATTAATATATCATCCACATATAAACAAATAATAACCTTGTTATTTGGATTGTCTTTACTTTACACACATTTACCACATTCATTTATCTTGAACCTATTTACAATATGGTTTGGTCAAACTTCGCATGCCACTGTTTAGTGCTTGTTTTAATCCATATAGTGACTTAACCAGTTTGCACACTTTTTTTTTTTATACCAGGAACCACAAAACCCTTGGGTTGTTGTATGTAAATTTCTTCCTCTAATTCTCCATTTAGGAAGGCTATTTTTACATCCATTTGATAAATTTCAAGACCATATACTATGGCCAAGGCAATTAATATCTGAATTGATGTTATCTGTGTTACTGGAAAGTATGTATCAAAGTAATTAGGGAATTCTTTCTATTTGAAGCCTTTTACAACAAGTCTTGCCTTGTATTTATCAATAGTACAATCCGCTTTCATTTTTCTTTTGAAAATCCATTTAGAATCTAAAAGTTTATTTCCTGGAGGAAGATTAACCAACTCCCATAAAAAGATACAAAAGTAGTATATATGTTAGAGTTAGTCATTTATTTAATTAATTATGAGAAGACCATTTAAAAATAGAGAAGCTTTTAGAAAAATTAAAGAATCTTTAGTTAGTAATTATTCAGAATATATAAGTCTAAATAAAACAAAAGAAAATCCAGAAAGATTAGCTTACCTAATTACATTAATATTTAGTATTGAAGCAAAATTAATAATCCATTTAAAATCTAGAAGAATGAGATATATACCACCTAATTATGATAAAATTAGATTCAGATATCCACTAAAATATTATAAGTATAATTTAAATGAATAAAGAGCAAAAATACAAAGAACTAAAATAATTTATCTCTGAAAAACGTAAAGAATTAAAAATAAGAAAAGAAAGATTACATTATAATATATTTGTCGGAGTTAGTAAAAATTCAATAAATATACAAAAAGATGAAATATCAAAATTAGAATCACAAATAGATAGTTTAGAATATATATACCAACCTAAACTACTCACTATAAAATGAATAAAGAAGAATTTATAATAGATGAAAAAATATATGAAAATCATGAAGGATCAAAAATAAAAATAGTATTTTCTAATCTAGGAAGAAGATATAAGAAAATAGGAGAACATTTATATCTAATGTTAGAAAAAGAAGAATTAAAATTAGAAGATAAATTAACAGCAATGATAAGAATAGTAAAAGAAAATGAAGAAATAGATAGAAAAAAGGAAATAGAAAAATTTAAACAACAAACTACGGAAGAAATACGAAAAATAGAAGAAACTAAAAATAGTAGAATTGCTGAACTAGAAAAAGAACTACAAATGTTAAAAGATCTATACGAACAAAGACAAAAAGAAAAAGAAGAAAAAGATAAAGAACAAACATTAATAAACAAGATAAACCAATTTAAGAAAAAAATAGAAAAAAATAATATAGAGGTCGAAGAGACAGATAATTATGATTCAGAAGATAGTGAAACATATACGAAAATATTAACAAATATAAAAGATTTAGAAATTAACAAAAAACAAGAAAAAATTAATGAAGAAAACTTAGAAAATACCAATACAGAAATAAATACTCTTGACAAAAAAGAAGATGAAAATATAATACCTAAGACAACAGAAATAAGAAAACCTATATATTATAAAAATAAATTTAAAAGATATAATAAATATGACAAATGGACACCAAAACAAATAGTTAATAAAAATTATAACTTTTTAGACCTAGACTGTGTAATAGATACAGAAAAAACAATACAATTATGGATAGGATATATGACAAAACAATTATTAGATAATAATATAAACATAACAGATGCACCAGAATATATAGAAAAAACATTAATAGGATCAGTAAAACTATGGTTTTCAAACTTAACCGAAAATAGTAAGAAAGTATTAAGAACTAATAAACCTATGGAAGGAACATCATCAACAACAACTAAATTAACACCTATAGAATTATTAAAAAAATATGAAACAACTATAAAAGATGAATTTGGTAGTATGACAACATTAGAAGAAGAACAAGATGAAGAAAAAGATACAAACAGGAATTTAATGATAAAATTAACAATATGTAATATGTGTTATATAGACGAATATACTTGCGCATTTAAAGAATATTATTATAAAGGAGCATATAGTATAGAAGAAAGTAAAGAAATAAGAAAATTATATTTTAATAAATTACCCGAACCATTTAGTTCAAAAATAATAAAAAGTTGGGAAGAAGCAAAAATAGTAGATACGTTAGGAGCTAGAATAAATTTTTTACAGCAATGGTATAGAAATTTATGTGAAAAATATAGAGAAGAATTAAAAATGGAAAAAACATTAATAAGAAATTTAACATGTTATAATTGTGGAAAGTTAGGACATTGAGCTAGAGATTGTAAATTACCTAAAAATCCAAAAAATAAACAAATATCAGAAATAAAAATAGAAAATACAGAATATATGCAAATAGATTATATAGATTATGAATTAGAAAGTGAAGATAGTATATATGAAATTTCAGAAAACGAAACAGATACTGAAACAGATAGTGAAATAGATGAATTGAATGACTGAAGAAGATATAAAAATAATAACAAAGGAAGAATATTTAAATGATGAAGGAACAGAACAAAAAATAATATTTGATAGTAATATATTTGATGAAATAAAAGGAAAAGAGTTAGATTTAAGTGTAGAAAAAATATTTAAAATACCAACAATAAAAAATATTTTTAGTAGAAAAAAAGATGAATATTATGTAGTATGTCAAAAAGAACATGTAATAGACTGTAGATATGCAAAAGGAAAAGCTAGTATACCACTTGTAACAAAAAGAATAATTAATAAAGAAATAAATGATATAAAAAGTAAAGGAGATCCAATAAAATACGTACACCTTGGAGGTACAGAAATATTAATAAAATCATGTTTTATAGAAGGAATAGATACACCGATAGAATTATATTTAGCAGATGATAGAATTATAAAACCTATAGAAAAAAAGCATAATAACTGCCGTAAAAGGAAATTTAATATACTAAAAATTTAAATTTATAATAAGTGCAAATTATTCAGTAGCGGTAACAGATATAAATATAGATAAATCACTAGTATTATATTGGAAGATATCAGGAATAGAATTAACCCCAGGAAGTAAAATATTTACAGCAAGATGTAAAAATTTATATGTATTAACAACAAAACATAAAATAACAGGAAAAAATAAAATTAACAAAATACAAATAGATAGCCTATTTGAACAAATTGTAAAAACAATAGATTATAATGATTATAGATATAGAGACATAGATATAGAAGAAAATTTAGAAATAGTAAATGATAGAATAAGTACAACAAAAAGAATAGCTAATGAAAAACCAAAATCATCAACCTCATCAAAAAGGACGAGTTATGAAACAAATTCAATAAGTAATCAAAATCAATATTATATAATAGGAAAAATAAATGAAAAAGAATATTTAATACTATTAAACACAGGACAAGAAGAAAATTATATAGCAAAATGTTTAGTAAAAAATGAAGAAATAAAAACTGATAATGATATATGCCCAGATCTATCGAGAAGTTTAATAAATAGTAAAGATATAGCAGAAAAAGAAATAATAATAGGAGGAATTCGAAAAATAAAAATAGAATTTGAGGTAAAAGACGAAATGCAAAAAGCAGATATAATATTAGGAATAAAATGGTTAGAACAGGTAAAACCATATAATATAGAACATACACAATTAGCCATAACATATAATAGGGAAAGATTATTCTTAAAAAGAGCCTTAACATAAAATGAAAATATATGTATTAATGAAGATAGTAGTGGAAGGATATTATAGTAGATATTATACGCCTATGATAGATACAGGAGCAGAAGCTAATTTATGCAGATATAATTGCTTACCAGAAAGTAAATGGGATAAATTAAAAATACCAATAGTAGTTAAAGGATTTAATAATGAAGGAAGCTTAATTACTTATAAAGCTAGGAATGTAAAAGAACAAATATGGGATAAGATATTGACAATAGAAGAAATTTATAATTATAAACTAACATAAAAAGATATACTTTTAGGAATGCCATTTTTAGATAAACTATACCCACATATAATAACTAGAAATGATTGGTGGTTCACAACCCCATGTAAACAAAAAGTAAGAGCAAAAAGAGTTAATAATAAAATAAGAAAGAAAACTGATTGGATAAAAGGAAGTGAAAAAATTACACAAAAGTTAGAAAATATAAAAAACGCTGAAGATACAATAGAATTAGTAGTATTTTCGATAAATAAAACAGAAATAACTATATTTTCAATAAATAAGATAGAAATAGTTAAGAAAAAATTAGAACAATTATATAGTGAAGATCCATTAAAAGGATGGGAAAAACAAACTACCATAAAAATTGAATTAATAGATAAAAATAGTATAATAACCCCAAAACCATTAACATATAATTTTGACGATTTAAAAGAATTTAAAATGCATATAGATGAATTATTAGAAAAACAATATATACAAAAAAGTAATAGTAAACATAATAGTCCAGCATTTATAGTAAATAAACATAGTGAACAAAAAAGAGGAAAAAGTAGAATGGTTATTGATTATACAAATTTAAATGCAAAAACTATAACATATAATTATCCAATACCAAATAAGATATTAAAAATAAGACAGCTACAAGGATATAATTATTTTAGCAAATTTGATTGTAAATCAGGTTTTTACCATCTAAAGTTAGAAGAAGAATCTAAAGAATTAACCGCATTTACGGTACCACAAGGATTTTATGAGTGGAATGTATTACCATTTGGATATAAAAATGCATCAGGTAGATATCAATATTTTATGGATAATTATTTTAAACAATTACGTAACTGTATAGTATACATAGATGATATATTATTATATACAAAAACTAAAGAAGAACATATAAAATTATTGAAACAATTCACAGATATAATAGAAAAATCAGGAATAAGTCTAAGCGAAAGGAAAGCCGAAATTATGAAAAACCAGATAGAATTTTTAGGAATACAAATAGATAAAAGTGGATTAAAAATGCAACAACATATAGTACAAAAAATAATAAATTCGAAAGAAGAATTAGATACAAAAAAGAAATTACAATCATTTTTAGGATTAGTAAACCAAGTAAGAGAATATATTCCAAAATTAGCAGAAAACTTAAAACCACTACAGAAAAAATTAAAAAGGATATAGAATATAATTATAATGAAGAAGACAAAAAACAAGTTCAAAAAATAAAATTACTTTGCAAGGAATTACCAAAATTACAATTTCCGGATGAAAATAGGAAATTTACATACATAGTAGAAGCAGATGCCAGTGAATGTAGTTACGGAGGAGTACTTAAATATAGATATGAAGCAGAAAAAATAGAACACCATTGTAGATACTACTCAGGTACGTTCAACGAGACAGAAATAAAATGGGAAATAAATAGAAAAGAATTATGTTCATTATATAAATGTTTGTTAGCATTTGAACCATATATTGTATATAACAAATTTATTGTGCGAACAGATAATACACAGGTACGCTGGTGGCTAACAAAGAAAATACAAAATTCAGTTACAACAAAAGAGATTTGGAGAATAGTTTTAAACATAATAAATTTTACATTTATAATAGAAGTAATTAGTACTAACAAAAATGTTATTGCAGATTACATATCAAGACAAAGCTACACAAACTGAAATGATAGAACAAAATATACATGAAAAGATACTCAACGCCCTGACTACGCTTTCATTGAAAGTGGACAGTATGGGTACCGAGATGAAGCTAATGGGTACTGAGATAGAAAAGCTAAAGCTAAAGACTAATGAAGATAAACTGAAGTCTATAGCTATGAATCAGCTAACTCAGCAGTGTGCAGAGCTATGTCGATCGGAAGACAATAAAATTCCAGAGCTAGAACGAGATGTTGGGATACTCCATAAAATCCATAACATTTATCAATCTACTTCTGCAGGTACAAGCAAAGGAGTTAGTCGACCAAGATACCAAAATACGAACATGAATAAAACATTTGAAAAACCATTTACACCAAAAATACAAAAAGACCATTTATTCATACCCCTACAAGTTAACACATACCGAGATAGCCTGAACCAAGACAAAAAAGTTTACAATTATACAACCCAGAAATATATAGAAAACATCTATAGAGTACAAAACTTCCTAAACCATAACCCAAAAGCTACAAACACCCAAGAACCAAATACCAACTATATAACCCAAAAATTACAGGGATATAATAAGCTAATCGCACTACCAAAAACTAATCCAAGCCTAGTGAAAACATGTTTTGACTATGGACTGCTAAACACCATATACACCCAAGACGGAGCAGAATTGACAGCTATGGACGAATTATATAAGATATTCACGACCTATAAAAGAATAACAAAAGGCACTCTATTTTATATAAAGTGTTATACTGTACCCGCGGAGATATTATATGACGAGATAAAACCAGTTATACAAGTCGTAAAGATAGGATTAACAAGAGATATGATTATACCAGAAGATATTGCGCAGCAACCGAAAATACCTAGAATCGAGATACCAGAATTTTACGCAAATAAAAGATTTATTGGACTATCTACGATTATACAAGATCTAGCAAATAACTATGCTAATGGAAATCCAATATGAAGCTACTACTCAAGAGATCACCAAATGATTTACTTGAATTCGAAAGAGCTACGACCAACAGATATGGAGGACGTAAGACAATGGATAATGACACTACTCAATCTAGAGAAACCATCTACTGCACGAGCCATTAAAAAAGGATTTATTTCTAACAGATTACTAACAAGATACTGTAAAATAATTGGGCATAAATAACCAGATCACCAATGTTCGAGGTGTAATGGAGAAGATAATATTATTCCAGAAGTACATCTAGAATAAAAAATCAAGAAGACAATATGACAGCTGGAAGATAAGATAAGAAGCAATAATGGAGATATGGCAGATACGACAAAATCAACGGAGACAAGATATTCATTGTACAGATTTTATTTACGTAAAAGTCTTTAAAATTATTGTAAGTTATTATTTTTTCATAGACTTTTTAGATTCTTATGTAGACTTTAGGATCATTTAAGTCTACATAGACTTTTAGGTAGCCTATGTATAGCCTTTAAGACTTTTAAGGCCTTTTTTGTTTTTTAGCTTTTTAGCCTTTACGTAAGGTTGTAAAACATGTAAAGTGTTTGTAAAAATCGTTCTATAAATAAAGAAGCAAGAAGGCATTGCAAGGCAAGCCTTATCACATTAGCCAAAAAACTCTCTCCATTCCGTTCAAAAATATTTAGCCCAGTTAATTAAATATATACACTGCAATGGAAAAAGCTATGGAACAACAAACCTCAGAAATATCAAAGCTACCGGAACAGGTATATCTATTTATGATTATGAATAGCTAAATTCATAATTCCCGACAATCATGATATGATAAAATAAATTCATATTAGTTACTTTATAGTAGAATTATTCGAAAAATAATATGTTAAGAAGTTTATTAGCAAAGTGGAAACGGAGAAAAATCCCTAGGAACTATGCCATCCTAAAGGTGAAACCAATGAGGCAAGAAGCCGTGGCGGGAAGTAACTGGAGTCGAGGCGCTGTTTAAGGGAAAAGTATCTGAATTACCATGCTAATAGTGATCGAAGAACATGTTATTTAAGAATAATCTAGTATATAGTAATCTGAGATGACTATATTTTATGATGTATATGGTTGAAGGGAATATTTTGAAAAAAGCAATTTTATGATAATGAATGATAATATATCTGATGTCATGGTAGATAAATTCAAGATACTTATTTTATATGTACTTAGAGATATAGATGTTGCAGATATAAGAAAAATTATATTAGAAAAAGCATATGGAGAAAATTATACGGATAGAATAAGTTATATACCACACATACCTAACTACTCTTATAAATATTTATTATGTTAAGATCACGTAGAAATTTTAAAGATATGCGAAATATACAGTTAATAGAAAAACAGATAAAAATAAATATAGTAAGATACATAGAAAATAAAAAATATATAAAATCTCTTAATATAAATATGCAAAACTACTAAGTCTAAAACAAATAACTATAAAATATCAATTTTAGAAAATAGCTCATTTAGACTACCTTAGAGTTTTAATCTTATATATACTTAAAGCTATAGAAATAATAGATATTAAGAAAATGATATTAGAAGAAGTAATAAACTACGAAATAGAAATGATAAATGCCTTAGAACAGATATACGAAGAAATATACCCAGAAGGATATTATTCAGACCAAGATTGTGGATGTTAGAATATATTAGAAAAAATAGAGAAAACCAAGATAATCTAAATAACGAAATTAATTATAGAAACCATATTAGAAAAATAATGGAAGATCTAAAAGAAAAGTAAATTTGGATAGAAAGAACCTTAGAAATTTTTAGAAAAAAGAACATGTGACAGTTTATATAATATAAAAAACTCACTACGAGAAGAACAACACAAGATAATAAATGACAAAGAAAATCTAGAATTAGATATACACTACAGTACAAAAAGAATAACTTATTATACAGAAATTTGTAACTTAGCAGTTACTACAGGATAAAATAATAAACTAAATAAATTAATGAATACATCTCACAAAAGAATAATTTATTAAAACAAAATCTAAAAAATATCCACGCACAAAATTAACTGTCTCTTTCCAAAAGGATGAGTCTGAAGATGACATCGCTTCTTTAAATGTTTGAGGCTCATTTTCTAAGAGAAATGTTACAAAATCCAATCCAAATAAAGTTGATGTTCTTTGACACGTACTACGTCTTGGATTCTCATCATTATGTACATTCTCACTCGGTTCATCTCGAGGTCGTTTAGACCCCCAACTAGAATGTTCATGTCTAGTGTTATACGAATAAATTTGTTCAAAGAATTCAACATTATCTGACTCAATTATCATATTTTCATTGATATCCGGATGTTCGGGTTTATGAACCAAAAACCGATATGCTTTACTACTTTTATCATATCCTATGAACACGCAGTCTACTGTCTTAGATCCTATTTTCACCCTTTTAGGCATAAGAACTTGAACTTTCGCTAGACACCCCCACACTTTAAAATATTTTACATTAGGTTTCCTTTCTTTCCATTTTTCATATGGAATTGATAGTGTCTTACTGTGTGGTATTCTATTAAGTATTCGATTAGCTGTAAGGATAGTTTCCCGCCATATGTTTTGCGGTAAACCTGAACTTATTAGTAAGACATTCATCATTTCCTTTAAGGTTTGGTTTTTATTTTCTACAATTCCGCTAGATTGAGCTGAATATGGGGTCATAGTTTTATGGACAATTCCATTATCTATACATATTTCCACAAAAGGAGATTTATAATCTCTACCCCTATCACTTCTTATTGTTTTGATCTTCTTCTCTAACTGATTTTCAACTTTTATTTTATATTGCCTAAATGCATCTATTGCTTCATCCTTACTATTTATCAAATAGACATAACATTACCTAGTGCAATTGTCAATAAAAGTTATAAATACTTTTTTCCACCATGAGATGGTGTTGACTTCATATAAAAATGTCAGTGTAGATTAAGTCTAAGGGATTGAAATTTCTTTCAACGGACTAATATGGATACTTAGCATACTTTGATTCTATACATATTTGATATTTTGATTTATTGCACTCAATGTTTGAAAAACCTTCTAAGTTAATCAGCTTTTGCAAAGTTTGATAATTGACATGTCCTAATCGTTCATGCCACAAATCATTAGACTCAAGCAAGTAAGAAGAAATAGAACTTTTATTGAATTCAACATTCATTACATTCATCTTAAATAGGCCCTCAGCAAGGTAGTCTTTTCCTACGTACACTTCTCCTTTACTAAGTATAATTTTTGTGGACACAATACTTATTTGAATCTACTTTTATCAACAAGTGATACGAAAATAATGTTTTTCTTAACTCTGGCACATACAAGACATTGCTAAGATTCAACACTTTGCCTGAAGTCATTTTCAAGCATACTTTTCTTGTCCCTTCAACTTATGCAGTTGCGGAGTTTGCCATGTAAATCTTCTCTTCGCCTTGAGCCACAGTGAATGCAACAAGCACATCTTTATTTGAATAAACATGGCGGGTGGCACTAGAATCCATCCACCATTCTTGAGGATTTTCCACAAAGTTACATTCTAAAAGCATGGCAAATAGACCGTCCATTTTTTTCTTGGATTCATCCATATTTGTTTGATCATTCTTTTAGCCTTTCTTTGGGGCACGACAATCTGTAGACTTATGGAAATATTTTCAATATTAAAAAATTTCCCTTTGAATTTCTTCTTTGGCTGATTGCTTTATTTTTCTGCTTTCTTTTGCTTCTTTGAGTTGTTCGGGTCGTGTTATACAATATTAGCTCTATTTATTGCAGAATTTTCTTTAGGCCTTCTCTCTATGGCTTTGTTTTCTTCTTTACTATGCAACCTCACAATAAGGTCTTCAACTGTCATCTCTTTTCATTTGTGTTTCAAGTAGTTCTTGAAGTCCTTCCACAAAGGTGGCAACTTCTCATTTATTGCAGCTACTTGAAATGCCTCATTCACAACCAAACCTATAACAAAGTTTAGGTGAATATAAAGAATATTTTAAACATTTTAAAATAAGGTATTCATTAAATTTATACGTTCTGTAAGGAGATAGTGCATGATGACTTGCAACTTCTGTATTTGAGAAATGAAAGTCTTGTTGTCGATCATTTTGTACTCTAGGAATCGCGCAACATAGAACTTCTTGGTTCCCATGTTCTCAGTCTTGTATTTCTTTTCCAGCGAACTCCATAATTCTTTAGATGTCTTCATTACGCCATAGATATTGTACAAGTCATCTTAGAGGCCACTTAGGATGTAATTCCTACATAGGAAATTAGAATATTTCCACACCTCTGTTACAACAAATAACTCCTGGTCTGAAGTTCTTTCGACACTTCTAGAGAATCATCTGAAATAAACCTTTGAAGACATAAGGTTGTTAAATAGAAAACATATTTTGTTGCCACCTCTTGAAATCAACTCCAGAATTTTTTTTGGGATTTTCCGCTAGTGCCATAGCGGGTGATGTATTTGTGTGACTGGTTGTGGCAACATTAGTTGCTGCCATACTTGTCATATCATCAACATGACCTTCTGTAGTCATTTTTTCTTTCACAAAATGACAGTCAACTTTAGTATAAAATTATACTTATTACAAGTTTGTAGCAACTTATAAATACTACTTGTTTCTAGTTTAACGATGAAGTGTTTATGTCTTCCAATTGTTAATCGAATGACCTTTAACTTGTGATGAAGATTTTTTTTCTTAAAATCACTTGTTAAGTTCAAACGGAGTAGAAAGATTAAAGCTTTAATCCCCAGAAACCAAACAATACAGATTATGAAAAAAACTTTAGTGAAAAGAAAATTTCACCAACAAGCAATTTTTTTTCTTTTCTAAATTTATTTTCTTAAGATTGTTGTTTCGGGTACACAATCTGTATTATGTCAAAAAAACTTCAAAACAAGTTCAAGATTAAATCAAGAACACTTATGAAGTTTTCCAACACCTTCAAAACAAGTTCAGTATGAACTATCAAAGAAGTGTGTTGTTATATTTTAAAGAAAAAAAATGAAGCAGAATAAGTCAAGTCCTCTGAATTCATGGAGTATCCTTAAGAAAATAATTCCCCTCAAGTACCCGAGGTTGTAGAATTTTCCTTCCAGGATAAAATGGCTTCACAATAAAAATATAGTGGTACCTCAAACCTTTTGATTTTCTCCGAACTGACTCAATGGGAGATGATCACAAAGAGTTTTTAGAAGTAGAAAAGTGATTTTCAATGCAGAATTTTTTCATACTAAACCTATGGAAAGAATGCAAGTTTATATAGCCATAAAGTGCCTCTTCGGAAAGTAGACAATGGTTTATCAGAAAGGTGTATCATTTTGGAACAGTCATGTCTATCCATTCTGAAACAACATGTCTTTTCTAAAAAGTCACCCCTTTTTTGAAATAGTGTGTCTTTTGCTTGAAGGATTGTATCCCTCCATTTTCCATTCACACCAATTGAACCCAAAATTGTAAAGCTATGCTATGGAGATGACAGTATTTTTGCTCTTTTGGAGACCTCTCTATTTCCATCATGGTGAATAAGCTAGAGATTTATGAGAAGGCTAATTACAAGGCTTCTATTAATTTTAAGGCTCGTGCACTAAATCTTCTTTTACGCACGGGATTTGGGAAAGGATCAGATAACATGAGCATATTGTATGCAGCCTTACCCTGCATTTTTCCATGATACTATTTCCATTGCTTAAATTCGAAACAACTCTACAAGTTATGCAAAGGCTCTCCCAACCCGTCCATGATGGATGTGGATTAAAGAAATAGCTTTCTTCACTTTAAAGTAATAAAAAAATCAAATCTTTGCACATTTAATAGCAAGTATAAAGAATTCTTCCAACATAAATACTTTCATCAATTACTCTGAGCATAAAAACATACTCTTAAAGCTTAAAAGAATATTTCTTTCATAAATTGATAACATATAAATATTAACTAAATAACCATGGATTCCATGAGATTACTCGCTCTAATTAGACTTATAATATCACTCTTTTGAAAGATTTTCATAAGAAGAGATATAGGTACCTAGGTAAGGTATGTTAATTCAGTAGTCTTCTTTGCAATCCCATTCGCTACTTTGTTGGCCTGTCTAGTCCAAATGTCCATTAGGCAAAAACTTCAGTAAAACAATGTCGGATGCAAATTTTGACTGTTCAAGAAACTTCGAAGTAGTACTCGTCAACAAGGTAAAACAATCTCAGGTGCAAATCTCCTTTGCCTTAGCTTTCCTCAATATTTGAGGAAAGAAATAATCAAGGAAGGCACCAAAAAACTCATCCTATACTGTCAACTCTGCATCATCACCCCTTGACTGGTCCAGTGTTACATTATGGATGAAGCATGATGATAGGGGGAACATTTATCTTTAGGTGATCATTGAAAAATCTTAACATTGGCTTGTTCAATAATTTGGTTTACGACATGAAGTTTAGCCTTCAATTTGACGTTATCAGAGTATTGATTCTTCTTCAGGAACTTAACTATGATTAAAGATTCCATCTCCAGGTCAATGTTGATGTGCTCCAAATGTATCCATAGTTACAAACCTGTCTTCGCCGTAAAAATTTCTGTCATATGGACATACTGATTTTGTCACCATATTTACAAGACTCATATAATCATTCAAAAAAACTTAATCAAATTGCCTAACGAGCATGACTTTCGTGAGAAAAGAACTTTAGTAAATCCAAGTCTTAACTCACCTCAAAATTCTTCTTTACAAGATGAACTTCTATGATTGCCAACAACTATCGTTGTACAACTCAGTCTACATTGCAATCATTATTCAAATTTCATTAATACAACCAATAGTAAATATGGCAAGAATATATATATGAGTTACCTAGTGTAAAAAAGAGGGAAATCAAGTAGCATATGTTCTTTCTAAGCTAACTTCGATCACACAATAATTCGATCTTGATGATCTATTCCTTCCAATATATTTCAAAGAGGGTGGATATCTCATTAGTTTGTGGGATATTGAAGATTTGATCTTTTTATGAATACCCAAGAGTTTATGGAATGTTCGAGATGTTTAATCTCTTTATGAATACCCCGTTAATTTATGGGATATTGAATAACCCATTATTTCAATATATTTGATATCTTTATGAATATCCCATGAATTTGTGGGGATATTGGAGAATATATTTGCCCTTTTATATAGATGTAATTTAGGTTTTAGAGTAGAGTTGCCACCAACCTAGGTTTAAGTTTAGTAATTTAGCATTTAAAGTAGAGTAGGCGTGAAGTTAGTTTTAGGTTTAGTAATTTAGTATTTAGAGTAGAGTAGCCATCAAGTTAGGTTTAGGTTTAGGGTATAGTGGCCTCCAAGAACTGTAATAGAAATTAGAAGTAGCCTCCAAGAACTCTAATAGAAATTGGATTCTTCTTGTAGAGTACAAAAAATTTCAATGTCTACAGACGGATAAATATGAATGTAGGTTGAGAAGCTTAGACTCTAAAAGAAGACGAGAACGAACAAAAATTTGCTTCATAATACGCATGCAATTCCAAGACCGCAAATGACAACCCTTTTATCTCTATTCAAACTCGATCCCAGGAAAATATATTATTGGACTATCTAATTCTTGGGCCTCTTCGTGGTTTAGCCCCAGACCGAACAACTTGATCAGCCTCTGAGCTATCCATGTTCACAACATAAAAGTTTATGAACACGTGGATACTATATATATACTACTCCACTATTTTGACTTGTAATTTTAGAAATATAATGTTGTAACATGACAAAAACAACATATATATGCAAATTACACCGCTGCCTCAAAGGTAGAGAGGTTGTCTCTGATAGAGCCTCAGTTCAATATTGTAACACGCCGAATGACAAAAATAATGACCAAAAAAAACCAAACATTCTAAAATTAAAGAACCAAACTAATGAGAAGTCTCAAAACATAGTCTTTCAATATAAAAGATAATACTAATATCACACTATTGAGATTTTCATAAGTCACAAAGAAGGGAACACATCATCCTTCAAAACCATAATTTGTCTAAAATCTTAAAATCACCAATAACAAACAAACAACATGAAACTAAACCACCATAATATTTAATCAGAGCAACCCAATGCTGCTTTGATTTTTAAAACTTTGGAGCTCAAAGGGCCATGAATAGAAGCCACTACATCCATATCTTTTTGCTGAGACATCAGATAATTATTGCCAGAAATTAATATTTGAAAAGCCACTGTCAAAATTAAACCATCTTATGCATTTCCAGTATTTTTCTTGTTCGATACAAGTTGACCGTTGGGAGTTATGGTCATACCCGAGGCAGTGAAAAAGCCAGAAATTTCATCAAGGGTATTCAAGATTAGTATATATGTATGGAAATTAATTTTTACTTATTTTCTAATTAAGGGTGTTCTACTGACCTGACCTGAGGAAAAAATGGAAACTTTTGTGGCTTTACCTCCATTGATAATTGAAGTAACTGGTGGTAAATCTATAGGTGCATAGATTATAAATACTCCCATTTCATCAATGCTGTACTCTTAAATCATTAACATTTTGCTCTTCATTGGTGCATAAGATTGCATATATACATTACAACAATTTAAGAAATATAAGTGTAAGTACTAAAATGAATACAAATTACTGAATTTGTAACGGATATTTTCTATCACTAAATAGTAAAAGTCTTGTTGCTTATCGCATATATATACATATATACATACACACACACATATATATGTAAGATCCTGCAAATTTCTAGTCATTTTAGTCCTAACAGCATGTCAAAAGAGGTCCCAGACTTAGAAAGTTAAGCTAAGTGTAAAGACTTCGAATCATTTTAGCCTTCAAATTGGAGGATATTATTTTTGACCTTTTCAACCTTAGTTTGTCGATTTTCAAGATGATTCATAATCAGGGTCACATGTAGGTCATCTTTAGTGAGTTTTGGATTTTTTGGACTAGCATAAGGGTGAGTATGGATGTCCAAAACAACAAGGGGTTGCGATAGGGCCGCGCTGCGAGGGCCAATTGACCCAGGATCAGGGTTGCACCGCGAGGGCCGCTATACCTAATTAGGGGTCGCATTATGGGGCTCGTTCTACCCAAGCAGGGTTTGTGATGCAATAGGTCATTTTCCCCTTACATTATTTAGCCTTAATAGGAAATTTGATATCTTAAAGAGCAAAAATCATTCTTTATTCTTAAAATACCCTCAAGAACAAACCCTAGATCGTCAATCTCAAGAATCAAGTCACAAGAATTCATCACCATTCTCAAGAAATCAACAATCAAGGTATGCTAGGTGTTCATCATTGGGTTTTCTTTCACCCTTGGAGTTCAAGAACCTTTTTTAAAACTACAAGTTTATTGATTTCATGATTTACATGTTTGAATAGGATTGTTTTCATGTATGTCTTGTTGTATGGTTTTCAAATCAAGATTCATACAAGTTTCAAGTGAATTAATTAGCAAGTATGTAGAATCATGTGATCCTCAGGTTAAACCCTTGAATTTGCAAGTTGAATGTTTTAGCCATGACATTTATATCTTAATGATTTCTAGTTGCATTAGTTATGCTCCCCAAGTGTTTGATAGAATGCCTATGTAAATTGAGTAGTGAATTTGTGACATGTTATCATGTGGTGCCATTCATGTACAAGTTCATGCCTCTTACATGTTTGACAAAATGTCTAAATGAATGCATGGTGATTAAGTAATTAATGTAATGCTTTCAAGATTTTGGCATGTTTTTCTATGGATGCTATCGAGTCCTGGGGGTATTCAATACCCAAAAATTTAGTTGTTTACCTAAAATTGCAGTAGCTACAGAATAGTCTCAGTAACATCATGAATAGTAGTACTTAGTCAGTTACAGAACTCAGTGAACTCAGTCCAGTTCAGTCAGTCAACACAATCAGTAATAGTTCAGTCAATCCTAGTACAGTCTAGTGATCAGTTCAGTATCTATTCAGTTGGGAGTAGGATTCAGTATCAAGCGAACCTAGGGATGGGGGCTCACCTGCTAGTTGAGGGTGTGACCTTTAGTAGCAATCCCTTAGTTCCAGAACTATATAGCTAACGTAGGTTAAATATATCAACCTGCCAGTTGAGGGTTGATAAAGTGTTCACCTGTCAGTTGAGGGTAACATATATCTCACCTGCCAGATGAGGGTAATTCTTTAGTGGATCTACATAGCCATTGTTAGTGCCCATGGCACGGTGCTAACACCCTTCCAACTGGCGTCATAGGTTGGACCCCAACTCAGTTTATAATCGGGGTATATTGGTTATATGGACACTCCCATAGTTATGATTTCAGTTTCACGCTCAGTATAGAGCTTAGTTCAGTTCTACCGAATTAGGACTATCAAAAATAGTTACCTAGTTATCAGTAATATAGTTATCAGTAATATGATCTATCAGTTACTCAGTTATTTAGTATTCAGATTGAGTATGATCTTAGATATAGTATATATATGTATATCTACAGTATTTTATCATGAAAATTTACAGTAGTTTTCATTATTCATGTACTCTCATTCCGCTATTTCATGATGGTCATTCAGTCAATTATCATTTCATGCACATGAACCCATGTATATCAGCCTACCTCACTTAGCATACCAGTAGATTCAAAGTACTGATTCATACTCTTTCTTTTGTGCTATGATGTCTTATATCATAGGTTCAGGCGCACGGGCTCCTGACCGTACTTAGCAGCTCAGGTTATCAACAAAAGTTATAGTAGCGAGTCCTTATATTTCGAGGATAGAGCTATTATTTTAGCATTTCAGTATGTTCAGTAGTCGGAGTTAGTTGGGGACTTGTCCCATCAACTCCCTATTCAGACAATTAGAGGCTTTCAGACTAGACTATTTCTGACAGATGTTTAGTTTTTCAGTATTACTATCAGTATTTAGTATTATTTTAGTATCTTAAGAACGTTATGGTATTTCATTTATATTTCCACATATGTTATCAGTATTATTATTCAGTGCTCACAACAGGTACCGGTCATGGGTTAACTTGTGGTCCCTGGGATTGTAAGCACAGTGTGACGTCTAGGTATAGACTCGGGGCATTATAATATATATATATATATATATATAGATATGTATATACAAGAAAATTCACATAGTTGGACCTCTTAAAAAATAGTTACAGATAGTTATTAGATCACCTTTAAAAAAAAGCAAATGGAATTATTAATCTAGAAAATAAGATAGATTATAACTGGCTATAATAGGCTAAGGAACATGATTATTTAAAAAAAGATTGTCAAGTTGTTAGTATATATAAGTTAAATACGACAATGAGAAAAGAAGAATCCAATCATAAGTCATTTTATTTGATTCTTGAAAAATATCATTATTACTTGATAATTTAAGCAGAAAATAACAAACTATAAATAAATAAATAAATAAATATGGCAAGTACTTGAATGATTGTAATACTATTTCCTAGAAAAGATCCTATTGGTACTTGAGTTAACTCAATCACATTATTCCCACTTGTCAAAAGATCCCACTAAATAAAATCAAAATCAAATGATAGATGATGCAAAAGCTATCTTTTATTCGTTTGGTTCATAGCATTAAAAAATTGAATTTGCATATGGTTAGATCTCTCTATAACAACATTATTTCATTATAACATCCATGTTATATTATTATCTTCTTTAACAATATCTGCTATAACCTAATAACCAAAAAAATCTGAACAAACAACATTGTTATAAAAAGGTTGTAGAGATAAAATTATTTTTTTAATCAGACGTTTATTCCATTGCATTAAAAATGAATATACAATACAATCAGACTCTCTGAAACAAAAATATTTCATTATAACATTCAAATTATATTATCATCTTCTCTATAACAACATTTTATTGTAACAACTAAAAGAATATCTGAATAAATTAGGTGGGTTAGGAACCCCTTTGTAATTCAAAAATAAATTCTAAGCGCAATTTCTACCTGGGACTAGGCTAAGCTATCTATATCAACTCCCTAGATGTATAACAAGACCTCAATAGTCCTATTGTAAGGGTCTTTCCTAAATATCACACCTAACTCAACCATAGTAACTAAAGCACTTCTATTAACATAAGCAACAAGGGCCGACTTATCCATAATATGAGTGACAAGGTCACTCCAATCTAACAAAAGTAACTAGAGAATCCTCATGCTAACTTCAAGCCTACAAGCAAAGAATTCTAATCTATGATTTAAGTGTCCTAAATAATTCGACTAAACTCAAGTCTTACCATTCAACAATCCAACATCTAAAACCCATCCCAATATAATAAGATATCATAATTATACTATAACAAATCTCAATCTAACAAGGAATAATCCTAACCTACCTTCTATCCAAAAAAATCTCACGAACTGCTAAACAATAACTTTTCCTTTCGAGATCTTCTTCAAGGCGCCAAGCTATCAAAAACACAATCTACACATTATAATGAGAATATCAATACTCATATTGCACTATTGTTCTTCGAGTCCAAAAACGACACCAAAAATCCTAAGTAGATCCCACTTATGAAAAACATATTTTTTATGTCAATCCAATGTTCATGCACTATCAAGGAATCATAATCCTCAAGGAATAGGTGAAAATCGTGATTATTTGGTGCTAAATCAAGACCCAAATCTATTTATGGTTTTGGTCAAGAATTCAAGAAATTCAAGCATGAAATGGAAAAATTCCTACCTCAAATTTGTTGTTAAGCACGAAAATATATGTTAACTAAGCTCCCAAGACACTCCCAAGACTCAATTTGAGTTTAGCCAACTATTCTAGGGTTTCCTCATCTCTAGGAAGAGATGAAGGTGCCTAAAATGTGCCATATGCAATCTCAATAGGTCTTGTCGTAATCTCCATAGCGCGATGATGATGATCCTTGCGTGATGGCCATTGTACCAGAAACTTGGAATTTTTACAAGTTTACAATAATGTATTGGTATTTATTCAAAATACAATATTGGTAAATGAACAATATAACCACACTAAATTCAACGTTCTGGATGCATTGACAAAGTTTGAATTTCCATTTGAGGTCATTTCGACCAAATATGAGTCCCACACAGAACTTTATATTTTCAAACTTTTTGACCAATTGGTCAAAATGATATTAGGTTCATAGGGATCAGGTAGAAAGGTCTACTAGCTTAAAATTGATATTCTAGAGCTGCTGGCATAGTCAAAATTTGCATCCAAGATTGTTTTGCTAAATTTTTTACCCAGTGGTCATTTGGAAGCAGTGAAGACTTCTAAGTAGGGAGTTGACTCTAAAAACCAAACAAGCTGCCTGATAACTGAACTATTAGTTCCAGAAAGTCATAAATGACTTAGGTTAGCTATGGAAAAACTTTAAAGGTGAAAACTAGTGAAATATGGAAGAGAAACTAAAGGGTCATTACAACATCCACTACTAAAAATATTTTCATCCTTGAACTTTAAAGATGAGGAAATACCTCAAGTCTTGAATAGGTGAGGATAATGGGCCCATATCTAAATCTCGATATCCTAACTAGCCTCCTCTACTGGGTGGTTCATCTACTGAACCTTAACTATAAGAATCTCTCTAGTCCATAGCTTCCTCACATCACTTTCAAAAATAAGAACAGTCTTCTCTACAAAGGTCAAATGCTCATCTAAATAGACTTAGTCACATATAAGCACATGAGATAGATCAATAATATACCTCCACAACATAGAGACATAGAAAATTGGATGAACAACATCAAAATCCAAAGGTAAAGTAAACTCATTAGCTATCTCCAGATATATTGAGGACTGAGCTTACCCTTTCTTCCGAAACTCATCACACCCTTTATAGGCGATACACGGTCACTAACTCCAAACTTCTAGTCAGAAAATCTAGGATCTGCATAGGCCTTCTGCATACTTTTGGTTCTCTCAGCCTATCCTGAATTACCCTGAATCTATCCAATAAGTCCTGAAGAAAATCGGTACCACAGGGCCTCATCTTGAAAGTCTCAAACCATCATACTAGAGAACAACACCTCCTACCATACGAAGCATCAAAAGGCGCTATATCAATACTCGAATGATAATTCTTCTTATATGAAAACTCTACCAAGTCCTAGTACTGATCCCACTGGACTCTAAAATCCATAACATAGGTCAATAGCATATCCACAAGTACCTGAATAGTCTGCTTGGATTGACCATCAGTGATATAATCCAAATAGCCTCCAGATCATTATAGAGGGTGCTTATGGGTCAAAAAGCACTTGAAGACTCTTTGTTGCTATACAAATAGTTTTAATTTTATAGCTATGATAATCGAGAAGGGATGAGGGATTTTAAAAATGCCACAGGAAGGCAAAACAGGGCAAGAAGGCCCCCGGTAGAGTACATATGCCCCATCCACTTTGGAGGTGAACCCAACCTATTCTAGATTTTCTAGAGCCAGTCAAAATAGATCACTCAACCATTGTGGTGCACCCCATATACTCTACAAATTCTTAAGCATGTGCTTAATGGGATTCTATGTTTAGTCTTTCCTAAATGGGTCACTTTTGACTCATATGATGTAATAATTTAGCCTAGACTAAAAATAGGACTTCTCTTACATTTAGTAAGTGGTTATTAATGAATTATAAATGTAAAATCTACTGAGAGTGTGCGGCAAGATTGGATTAGATTGTGGAAAGTATGGAATGGATTTTATTGATTTATTATTTAGAAATGTGGGTTGCTCGAGAATCCAATTCCCTTGAGTTCTATGTAAGAGATTGGTGTCTTGTTTGAAATTGAATAGAGGGTTAGGGTTTGATACACCCTTAGTTTTTTATATATTCATTCATTGTGTCTATCTATTTCTTTCTTTCTGTCTATCCCTTTATCTTTTGTATTTGTATCTTAGTTTAGTTTTGGATTATATATTTTTGCTTGTATATTATTTGGCATCAGATCTGAGCTTTATTTTGTTCCCACAAAGTTAATCTTGGGTTTTATATCTTGAAAATCAATGAAAAAAAGTGTCAAAATAGAAAATCCCAAAAAAGTTACTATTTACATTTTTACCCTAGGTCAAATTTTGTGTTTTTCATTTTTTCTTTTTCTTGTGTTTCTGGTGTTATATTTGTGTTCTCTAACATTATTGGAGTGTAGGATTCAAATTTAAGCTTAATCGGAGTCAAATTAAGTGACATACCATTGTTACGAGCTTGAACTTGAAAAATGTGAAAAGGGTCAAAATGATGTTGGGAATGAGTTTAGAAAAATTAAAAGTGCTCAAGTTCAAATTTTCAACTCATTCCGAGCTCTGGAGAAGAAGTTAGTGTTCTTGGAGGAATTCAAATCTTCAAGTTGAAAGATTCATCAAATGAGGGTGTTTAATCCTAAAACAAGGAAGGAAAGTGTGGATAAAGTGTTTGTCCTAAAGCTTAAAATAAGATTCTAATGGATATACCAAAAGAGAGTACAATAGGGGATCATTTAGAGGGAAAAAAGGCCATTTCAAGAGAGAGAGACGGGTGACCTTCCTTGCAGCTGCACCCAAGGTGCATTTGGTCTGCTCCAATATGTCAGACGCACCACAAAACAATGAGCAAAGATAGAAGCTACATCTAAGCTTTACCCCAAATGCTACAGCAACTCTCCCAATGCAGCCTCAATACAGAACACCTCGAATTGAACACAAATTAGGCCCAACGCACCTCAAACACATACCAACACTTCTCCAACATTAATTCAAGTTCCAAAACACACCTCAACACTTTAACAACTTCATTTCTGATGGGTTGATTCTTAATTTGAATTTCTTGATTCTTAAATATCTTCTTTGATTCTTAAACCACTCATTAACTAGTAATTCATCTAGTAAGCTGATTGATTAGGTCTTGAGTCCTTTTTGTTTTGTTGTCCTACTTTTTTTCAAGCTGTTTCTTTTGAATTCATTGGTAGTTCTTGAATTAAGTCCATACATTTTTTTCTTTGAGTCATTTTAAAGGATAATCTATATCGACCTCAAGCCATATTTGGTACCAAGCATTCTCATTGGAGTATAAATGATCTAACAAAGCTTGCGATGCCAATTGAGTGAACAACCAAATGTGTGATCTTTGAGAGCTTGTGAGGTTTATTTCCTAACCTTAAACTTATTTGTTGTTTTGGTTTTTGCTTACTATTTCTTAATAGGTGCAATGTCTCAATAAGACGAGAAATCACTCACCATGGATAGTAACACCACAAATGCTATGTTAGCTTCCACTATGGCGAAGCTTAATGCTACGGATATCCGATTAGGATCTCTTGAAGGAAGTATGTCTAGTATGTATGGAGGGATAGATAACATGATAGGTCATCTAAACTTCCCTAAATCTACCCTTTCTAATCCACCACACTTTCAAGCTTCCTTGAGTTGACATGATTAAAATACCTTCCCTAAACTACCATAAACTCTACTAAATCAAGGTCAACCTAATCAAGTTGAAGATCAAAGGAAAGAGGAAGTTAAGAAGGGGGAGATGAACTTGGATCAAAAATGAGAGTTGTATGAGAATGTTGAGAAAAGGGTTGAATTTAATGAGGGAGACAAGAAACACTTAGTTGTGGGACTTGTCAAACCCAAGCCTTTGTTACATGCTAACAATGGAACTAGCATTTTTCATAATACTAATACTTCTCTCTTGTAAGTTCATGAGATAATGCTTCCAAAGAAGGTCTCAAAAAAGGCCTCTCATGAGCATAATTTTGAAGGCCTAGATGAGTTCTTATTCAAGAACTCCAAGGTTAATGAAAATTTGACTAAAAGGTGGAACCTAATCAATCTCCTATGGGTCGATGGATACTTTATTTCAAGAAGTGAAGCATCTAACCCCATGGATAAAAATAAGGAGTTAACTACCAAGGTAATTCCTACAAAGATGAGAAATTATCAATTCTATTGGTCCAATTTGATTCATGGAAGGGAAGGTTCTTGTAAAGCATCTATGGAGGACAAGAAAAATAATTCAAGGCATTGCTTCAAAGGTATGTACCTACACTCTCCTATTCCCAGTGATCCTTGGAGATATGATGATATTTTACTTATATTGAATAAACCCTTGAAGTTGATTAAAATCATGTAACACCACGAGAGTATTAGTGTCTTCACGAGCTCTTGATTGTTCTTGCCTTTGGTTCTTGAATTGTGTCGGACTTACAATCTTAATGCATAATCTATTTGTTTCTTAGGGAAGAGTCCTTGGTGTGTACATGATGTAAAATATTGGTTTCCTAATCCTTGTCATACTTGTGTGGTTGGACAATTTGAAGTAATAGAAGTACTCTTGGGAACATTCTACGTGCCATGAAAAAAAGTCACCCAACTACTTGGGTATTCCCTTTAGCTTGGAGTGAATTGGTTTCACATTGATTCTCTAATTTCTCTATGTATGATTCAATTGATGAATACAATTCTTGAGGGAAGTTGCTTGAAGAGAAAAGATATAATGTGCTTCAATGATTTTGTCTCATCTAATTGTAAACTCATGTTTTAGGGTAATTTTGATGAGAATGGTGTCCTTTACTCTTTTCTTTCTATCGTTTTTGCTAGGATGATGACCAGGTTTATGTTAAAAATTCATTTGGTGTGAAAATGAGTTGTCATGAAAGGAACGGTGATGTCCATCATAATGCCTTGACTCCATCCTTGGTTATTCCAACTCCTAGGACGGGACTCATCTTCTTCGTACCTTTGTTTACTACCTCATTGCATTTGATGACATCCATGTTGATGTTGGATTTATTTTCTATAGATGTGGGAGTTGTTTGATATGATCTTATGGTGAAATAATGAAAATCTTTTGTCTTACAATCTTGGCAATTTTCTTGTTTCATAAGGCTTCTTATAGCCAACACCTTTGTGTAGTGTATGATGAATTCATTTTACTAATAACAAAGGATCATTGGTTGTATGTCAAATGTGTACCTCCTTGGCATGGATGTTTTGATTCTAACCATTGTTGTAACACTCATGCTTTGAGGAAATATTGGTTGTGAATTCTCTTATTGTGCTTAAAGGTTATAGATTCGAGGATGAATCTTGTTCAAGAAGGAGAGGATGATACAATCCAAATGGCCTCTCGATTGTTAAAGAAGATGCTTATGGGTCAAGATACTTTCTAAGAATCTTTGTTGCTATCCAAAAGGTTCCAATTTGATGATTATTATAATTATGGAGGGGTTAGGGATTTAAAGAAGCCATAGGAAGGCAAGACAGGGCTAGAAGTACCCCAGAAGAGTACATGCGCCCCATCCACTTTAAAGGTGCGCCCAACCCACTCAATATCTGCTAGAGCAAATAAAAAAAGACCACTATACCCTTAGGGTTTGCCCCATATTCTATACAAATGCTCAAGCATGTGCTTAATGGGTTTCTATGTTTAGTCATTCCTAAATAGGCCACTTTTGGGCCCATATGATGTAATTACCTAGCCTAGACTATAAATAGGATTTCTTTTTCTTTTAGTAAGTAGTATTGATGAATTAGGAATGTAAACTCAGTTGA
The DNA here is from genome assembly GCA_030864225.1 of Capsicum baccatum var. pendulum. Taxonomy (NCBI): domain Eukaryota; kingdom Viridiplantae; phylum Streptophyta; class Magnoliopsida; order Solanales; family Solanaceae; genus Capsicum; species Capsicum baccatum. The sequence goes on along the minus strand of CM061551.1, from coordinate 47,980,937 downwards.
GAGTGTGAGGCAAGCCTAGATTAGCTTATGCAATCTTGGAATCATTTGTGTTAATTTATTGGTTAGAAATGTGGGTTGCTCGGGAATCCGATTCCCATGAGGTCTACATAGGAGATTGGTGACTTTTTTGACATTGAATAGAGGGTCAGGGTTTTGATAAACCCTTAGTTTTCTATTCATTCATTCATTCATTGTGTCTATTTATTTCTTGATCTCTATGTATCCCCTTATGTTTTGTATTCGTATCTTAGATTGGTTTTCAATTACGTATTTTTGTTTGTATAGCAGTCGGTCTGTGGGTAAAAGGATTTACTCAAATCCTCTTGAGTGCCTAACTCCTTTTGAAATGCTCTCCAAAACCTCGAAGTGAACACTGAGCCACGTGTGAAATAATAAAAATATGCACCCCATGCAAATAGACTATCTCCCAAACATAGATATGGGCAAATCACTCAGCACTGAAGGTCATTTGAATAGGAATGAAGTATGCTGACCTAGCCAAACATTCCATAATAACCCAAATGCCATCAAAACCGTGGGAGGTACGAGGTAAACCACTAATGCAGTCCATAATAATCCATTCCCATTTCCACTTGGGAGTGTGTAACGTCTGAGTCAAACCACCAAGATGTTGATGCTCAGCCTTTACATGATGACAACATAAGCAATAAGCTACAAAGAATGACACATCTCTCTTCATGATACCCCATGAATAATGTTTCCTCAAATTCCTATACATTTTTGTTGTACCGTACACTTGTAAATTGTGCAGAGTTGCTAAAACCAAAGAAATTAGCCTATTCAATGGTGAATGGAATATCTAGAGCTATTAGTCTCATGAAAAATTGACTAAATCAAATCACCAATATGAGGAACACAAATGTGGCCATTAAACCTCAAAATACACTCAAAATCAATAGTGTGCCTTTGTTTGTCACCACTCGACACATGATCACGAAGGGAGCAAAGCTTACCATCCTCATACTAACAAACATAAACCTACTCAAATAGTGAGGACCTCACCTCTACACTAGCCAAAATCCTCCTACTATCAGAAATATCAAGGTGAGCCATCAATTTGGATAAGGACTAAATGCCCCATCCCAAAGGCCTCTGAGAAACAGCTATGCAACCCAAGCTATGCATGGTCACTACCTTGCGACTTAAGGCATCATCTACCACAATCGCCTTATCCAGATGATACAAGATGGACATATCATAGTCCTTAAGCAACTCCATCCATTTATGATGTGAAGCATTAAGCTCGAGATGGGTCATAAGATGCTAAACACTATGATGATTGGTGAAAATCTCACAGTGCACCCTATAGAGATAATACCTCCAAATCTTGAGCTCAAAAACTACCGCTGCCAACTCTAAATAATGAGTGGGGTACTTGCGGTCATGCACTTCAAGTTGTCTAGATGCATAAGAAATTTTAACGACCCTACTGCATCAAAACAAAACAAATTCCAACACCAGAAGCATCACAAAATACGGTGAATCCCTCATCCTCAATAGGAAGAGCTAACATGGGGGATGAAGTAGGAAATCTTTGAGCTTTTGAAAGATATAATCACACTACTCTAACCATAAAAAAGGAACCTTCTTCCAAATCAATCTGATCATAGGGAATGAAATAGTAGCAAAGCCTTCAAGGAAGCATTTATAATAACCAGCCAATCCAATAAATCTATGATCCTTAGTCAGAGACGTACGTCTAGCCCAATTAAGAATTGCCTCAATATTTGCTGGGTCTACCATAATACTATCCTTAGACAACACAATTTCACTGACTAAAGCTAAAACTCACACGTGGAGAACAAGGCGAATAACAAACGATCTCTCAAAGTTTAGAGCACGATCCTCAAATGCTACGCATGCTCCTCACTACTCCTTCAAAACACAAAAATGTCGTTAATGAATACAAACATTAAGGAGTCCAAAAAAGGCCTGAATACTCAGTTCATTAAATCCATAAATTCGGCTGGGGAATTAGTCAATCGAAAAGACATCACTATGAACTCATAATGACCATAACGGGTCCTAAAAGTTGTCTTCAGGATATCTTTAGCCCAAATCCTCAAATGATGGTAAGCATACCTAAAATCTATCGTAGAAAAAATGGCTACACCCTGAAGCTAGTAAAAAAAATCATCAATGCGAGATATAGGATAAGGTTTCTTCACTGTCACCTTATTAAGTTGCCTGTAATGCATAGAACCATCCTTCTTTTTTAAAAACAATAAAGGTTATCCCTACGGGGACACACTTGGTCTATTAAAACCCTTAGCAAGAAGATCTTAAAGTTGAAAATTCAGCTCCTTGAGCCCGGCAGGAGCCTTACGGTAAGGTTCCTTAGGAATAGGTATGGTGCCCAGCTCGAGGACACTAGCAAACTCAATCTCACGGATAGGGGGAATACCAGGTAGGTTGTACAGAACACATCAAGAAAGTCACAAACAATAGGAACAGAGTCAAGGAATGGACTCTTCACACTAGTATCACAAATATAGGTGAGATAAGACTCACATGCCCTTGACAGAAGTCTCCTAGGACAAATATAAGCGATAATCCTGGACGGCTTGTGGCTAATCGCTTCCTACAACATGACTCAGTATACGTGAGGTATGGCTAAGGTAATGATCTTAGAAAAGTATTCCATAACCATAAGATAGTGGGATAACCAATCCATGCAAGGAATTATATCAAAATCCAGCATATCCAGAATAATAAGTCAATACACCTATCAATATCACTAATTGTAACAACAAATGATCTGAATACTCAATCCACTACTAAAGAATCATCCATGGGAGTAGATATGTACAAAGGCGCAAATAATAAATAACTGTTAATCTCTAATCGTGGTGCATAATAAGCAGATATATAAGAATATATGGACCTCAGATCAAATTAAGCAAGATTTAACTTAAGGAACTCCAAAATCCTACTTGTAGCTGCAGCATCCGAAGTCTTAGACTTAGGTTTTGCAAGTACTGCTTATAACTAACAACGCCTGCCACCTTGCTGTACCCCTAACTAGCCTTCTATCTGGCCTACTTATGAACCTCCTTGAGTACTCTGGTAGCCACCCCTGTGACCATAAGAACCAGCTTTACCCGAGGGATGAATTGATCTAATAGGGTTAGCACCCTAAGATGAAACAACCATCACCCCACGACTAAGGCAATCCTGCCAATATTGACTAGGAAGTTAACAAGTAAAATAAGAAATATGAGTAGAACCAAAACCAACAAATTTGGTTAACCAAGAATAACCGCCACATCTAGACTGACCAAAATATGAAACCCCCGAAGATTGATCACCTCCCTTATCAGGGTGGCCACTAGCACCAAACTGACCTCTATCAGTAATTTGAAGGGTTATCTAAGCTGATCGACTATGATGACTCTGAGGCTAATAAGATGGACACAGAGAATACCGAACATGAGAACTACCGCCTCTACATTAAGAACTACCATGGCTCTATTGAATTTTTCTTCAAACATAAGCCTCTTATCACGACCCTCATGATCGTCATGGTGCATCTCCTCAATTACCCTTGCATGATCTAAAACCACAACAAATGACCTACCTACAACAACTAGACTTTGAGTAGCCATACAAATAGGGAGTCTCAATCCCCTAATCAAGAAGCTCTCTTTTATACCCTATGTCCAAAATAGAAGTTGCATACTTGGAAAACTTATGGAAATAGGCCTCATACTCAATAACTGTCATGGAGACCTGCTCTTATCTAGAGAACTGATCCCTCAAATAATCTTTATGGCTGCATGACATATACTTCTTAAAGAATATCTTTGAGCACTAAGCCCACAAAAAGGGAGGAGACCCAATTGGTGTAAAATCTATATAACCTCTTCACCAATGACAAGTAGACAAATCTAATTAAAATATGGTGATGAGTCTCAAAAAGGCAAAAACCATGAAGCCTATCCTCACAAGTAGTAAGAAACTAATACACATCCTCGCCTGGAGTACCAAAAACATAGACGAATCCAAACTTAAGAACCTACCCATCATCTTCTGCTCTCTCGAAGATATAGTAGGATGAATTAGAACTGCTTGAGCAGCTATCGACAGAATCACTATTGGCACAGAGGGAATCTAAACTCTGGGAGCTACAACTATAGGCTGCGCCCCTGCCTCAGTAGCACTCTGATACATAGAATGTGCACCATAAGATGACACACCACCAAAAATCCCCTAAGGTTGAATCAAGGCATCTCTGAGAAATAAAGAGGATATAAAACCTAGTGGATCCTAGGCTAGTCCCTGGACCACCGCTAGTTGTGGCAGAAGAATACCAAGCTAAGGTCCAGAATATGGTTTTGGTAAAATGGCCTATACTCGACCTCCAGATCATCCACAAAAAAGAGTAGCATACATAGGCTCAGTCTCTGGACCCTCATCTCATGTAGCGATAGCACGTGTCCAAGCCATCTGTGAAAGTGTAAAGTCAATGGAATATACTATAAACCAACTTAGAGTTATAACATGATATGAGTGAAAGAAATGAAGAACTCCCAAGAATGTACCATAGCCTCGCAAAGATAGGAAACAAACATCAACGTTCTAATCTATAGGACAAGCAAACATCAACATTCTAATCCACAGGACTCTATTAGATACTTTCTATTGCACCAATAATACCGGTGAAACCTAGGCTCTCATACTAATTTTTTATGGCCCAATTTATAGGTCATGATGGCGCCTACTAAATCCTACCAGTAGGTAAGCAAATACCATAACCTGGAGCTAAAATAATGGGTAAATTTCGTATGAAATGCCAATATAGACCAAATTCAATAAACACAAGTCAAAATATAAGTAAAGTGTTCTAAAATAGATAGACAATCATCATAAGGCGCCAATCCCATAAACTAGTAGAGCCAGTACAAGAGCATCTAATGTTAATAATAAAACCCAAAAGACTTTAAAAATAGTCAACACATCTATCTCTATTACTAAAGACTAAATATAGAAGATAAAGGGAAAATGAGAGACTCGAACTCCATGAGCTCACCCAATCTTTGAAAGATCAACCCACACGAACTCGAATCAGTAATAGCAACTAGTACTCGAATCTGTACTAAAAGGTACAGAGACTAGTATGAGTACCAAAACAATAACTATTCAGTAGGCATCATTGGCCGACTAAACTAAGTCATGATATAAAGAAGATACAATGCAAGATAATCCTAAGTAAGTCAAGGTACAGAATCAAACCTGAATCATCTCCATCATCACTGTATATGATATGTAATTAAACCAAAATAACAATATAACCTATGGCATCAACACACACCAATATCATCGTTCTTAAGAAATAGATAATATGGAACCATAACACATCACAAGGCATATACACAAGCGAGCATAAGTAATAAGTTAGCTCCCATACGCTAACTAGTGCACAAAATAAAGAACTCATCACCGCATCCCATACTACGGGAGATTATACCCAATAGAGAGAGAATAATAAGGCATTTAACCAATAACATAGCCAAATCTAATCATTATTCCACCATAATCCACAGTTATCATTAATAGAATATTGTATTGAGATTCTATTAGTTACCAACTATGACCATATAACCATATTCCAAACTATTTCCATCATTAGCCTCTTATCAATAATACTTATTAGCCACTATTTATATAGCTAAACAAGAGTCATTAACTAGTCCTTTAGGTTTCTAGCCGTCACATAATCATAGTAATCTATTAGGCAACTATTCACCACATAGCCATTTTATTAACTAACATTCATTAAGTAACTATTATTTATCACTAGCATTAGCCACTAAGTGAATCCTCATTTTACAAATAGTTTCCATTTACTAATGAGCCTTTGTTAATATTTTCTACACTATCCATCACGAATCCTTATTGAACATAAATCGTAATCTATGTAGATTTTGTATGGATTTAACACTAGTTGGCTACAACCGGTATCCACATGTCAACAACCTACCCATATTACACATAATCAAGTGTAGATACATATGAGAATACAATTGCCATACATTAGTCTAGCTAGAATTGAACCAGTAGGTGTTATCATAGGCACATCACCAATCATCCTTCGGCCTTGCCGGGTATATCATCCTTATAATCTCCTTCGAATATGCTAGGTAAAAATATATTATCATATCCAATTTAATGTCGATAGTAGAGAGCAAGCCCCACAAGGTCTAAAGTAAATGACAAGCCCCACGAGGGCTAAAGTAAAGTACAAGCCCCACGAGGGCTAACTTAAAAAACATAAAAGGAGAAGCAAAAGTGCATGCCTCCATATTTCCTTGTTCATCATCAATATAACATTATCAATGAGTGTACATATATAGGTATCATAACTATTATACAATATATGCTAATAATCTAGTCCATTAGACCATGAGCACAATCATAAGCATTATCATGAGTAATGGCCTATAAGTAACCTATTCATTAGCTCACCATTAGCATAAAGAAAGTTTATTACTTACTTGAGCAATAACAAAACTATAGCTTAATTAATTACATGGTCATGGGATCCTCTAATAGCATAAACAATATCTCATTATGTCATCATTAATAATTTCCAATTATGCCATAAACATTAGTTCTAATGGCATCAACATATTTTACTACTAAGGGTAGCTTATATGCTTTCAAGAGAATATTTCCTAGGTATTTAGTAAGAGTCTAAGGACTTCAAGAGAACTACATCAATCCAACTTATGGTGGGTCAAGAACCCCCTTGCAATTACCGAATATATTCTAAGTCCAACTTTTATCTGGGTCTATGCTAAGGTATGTATATCAACTCCTATATATTTAACAATCCACCAATAGTCCTAAGGTAATGGTCTTTCCTAAACACTATATCTAACTCAACCATAGTAACTATGACACTTCCATTAATTCTACCAACTAGGGTCAACTTACCAACAAGATGAGTGATAAGGTATCACGAACCAAATTAGGGCCTGGCCGTGATGCGTATCTCCAGTCCCAACTGGACCGGAGATCACCCCCTATACCTAACCAAACAAAACATACCATACCCTATGGTTAGCTAAATTCCAAGGATATAACATGATAGCATACAACAATCTAAGAATGCTTTAAATGCATACCTATAACCGACTACTGACAACCAGCCAAATGACTAGCCGACACCACTCAATAGCCACAACAGTCCAAAAAAGCCTTCTAAAGAATGATTAATAACTGAATATCAGTAAAGTGTAGGGACATGCCCTGATAATAGCCAAAAACTAAATCCAGAGAAATTGTCAAAATGTAAAGGAAACTATAATTAGGAAATGGAGTTTTTCAAAGTATGGAAGCTCACCACTATAATCTGACTAGCAGGCTAATCCCAAATTCAAGTCACTGAGTAGGAGGAGTAGAAGTATGGCCAATTCCTACATCGCCTGGGGATATAGCATACAAAGATGGTTGAATGCTATCATGTAACTTGGGGATGATGATAACATAATGACACGATCAATAGTTAAAATCATTCCAAATGAATTCAGTTAATCGAATATGTAAACGTATATATATATATATATCACATGATGGGATAGAGAAAAGGCTTAACATGTGTTTCAAAACTTTAGCCTGGATTGTGTAGCTCAACCATTATATAATAGTACCCATGGGCTATATAGGCCCCAACTCTTAACCCTTGGTCGGGGCCAGCACCAGTAACTGCACTAATTGGAGAATAATCTTATATATATGCACATGGGGGACTTGAAACTCCCAATATTTATCACAGTGACTTAAGCACCCGATCATAAAATTATTTATGGAGGACTCGAACCTCCCAAATCATGAAACAATAATAAGGGGAACTCGAACCTCTCTAGTCACTTTGACCCCCGCATCGGCTAATGTGGTTTCCAGTATTGATCACAAGGACCTCCACTTTTACGACTCATCTACACAACCCTCATTAAAGCTTAATTAAAAAAAGTATCACACATTCCCATTAATTTAACCACATTCCATACTAAGCCATACATTATTGGTATTGTCATACCAACTACAGTTTCAAGGTAACAACAATATGCCAAAATAATTCCTATTAACTTAGAGAAAATAACTCCCTTTGTTCATTAATAAATGGAGGGGGTCACCGGCTTCCTTTGTTCATTTAATTATACCATTGAATCTCAAATACCTCTTTGTATCATGCAACCGTTTAAGACTAGTTAAATTTTACAAAATCCCTTAGTTTTTATAATCAAAACCAATTTCACGTTATGGGGTTGGTGTCATAACCACTTAAAAAGTCAAAAGTTTGGGAAAATCATAATTTCCTAGTTCATTAACCATACCCATTCATCCACAAGTTAGAATTCATATTTAAAGCATAAAAATCATATATAAGTCCTGAGAAACATTGTTCAATTCAAAAACATTAAAAAAGCCACAACCTTTTTTTCAAACCCCAGTTAATATCTCATGAACAATAACTTAAAACACTTGATTTTTCAAAATTAACAATGAAAGAATAGTAACATGCCCGTAATCTGAAGATGTTCAGAGGAAAACTACCATTGAGAGCCCTAATTGATCAACCTCTTAAAAACCCTAAGTGTTCTTGACCTTGAGAATTTGGGAGTATTAAAGATGTTACTTAGATTGTTTTCTTAAAGATAATGACACCCTAAAGAGGTTATAAGACGTTGGTTTCAAGTTGGGTAAGACGGAAAATGTCTATAATACCAACAACTGAAAAGCTAAAAAGGTCGCCTTTGCTTATGAGTCAACCCTATTAGCCTCCTAAGTCTATGTTTAATAATGACAAACTAAGAAGTGTATCTTTGCAGGTCACTAAAGACTGTTAATATTGGAAGGACAAAGGAGGTCGGCTCCAGGAATAGAAGGACATCAGGAATGGAAAAACATCCATGGTATCCATGTACCATCAATCATGATAAGAAAAATGGAAGGAAAATCTTTGCCCCTAATGTTAGAAAAATTGAATAAAGATTTTGGAAGATAGAAAAGTATCTCGCCAAAGATATGGACGATAACTGCATAAAGCAATATGTTAATAAGATCAATCAAATATCACAGAAATGGAAGAAGGGTCGAAATCTCAAAATCATGGCAGATCAAATCAATCAAGAAGAGAAGATTATGAGCATATTTGGAAAGGCATTAATCTCTACAAAGCCATATATGGACATATCTGATATGGATATATCATACGACTGCATTTCTCAATTAAGGAATCAAGTTACGTCCTTGATTGAGAATAAATATCTTGGGTTTCCTTATGAAGAGTAGCACCTAAAGACTATAAGAGATGAAGAACGAAGACAGATACTTTTTCACGCTACTTTAAGGAGAAAATTCAAAGTGTCTCAATCTTAGTCTTACAAGGCTCTGTAACTATTAGTTTACAATTGTTATATTAATAGTAGGATCGAGTCAACTTTGTAACATCAACTGAAGCTTTGTCATAGGATTTAAAGAGTAAAATAAGTCTTCAAAACTTATTTTCTATCATTGTACTCATACGTAACATTCAATGATCTAAGGAAACTTTGAAACCCAAGGGGACTGGAAGTAGGCACCATATTGGTGTTCTGAACCAGGATAAATTTTTGTGTTATTACTTTACATTCTATTATTTACATGCTTAATTTTTTAAATTTAATCTATTTGTAAAGTGCACTGATCTGGAGGCGAGTCAACTGTGAGGAGTTAGTAGTCGACTTATAGAAGAAAATTTCAATTTACCCCCTATTGAATTTTAATTAGTATCAGAGTAGGACTCATCAACTGTATTTCTTAACTATAAGTGAACAAAGATCAGATAGCCCAGTATCAAATTCTCGGTGTTCTTCTTCAAGATGGCCACTCCTTCATAAGACCACCATACTTTCATGGAAAACATTACTCTTACTAGAAGAATAGGTTCAGAATTTTTGTCCAGTCAAACGACTTTCAAGCCTGGGTTATCATCAAAAAAGGTCCTAAGCCAATTCAAAGACTCAAGAAAAAGAAAAAGGACAAGGATCAAGAATTCAACAGCATCGATATAGAAGACCTTGAAAGTTTTGTGGTCACTAAAAAGGAACAAGAGGTAATTCAAAATAATGCACCTACAATAAGTTTGTTTTTGTATGCAGTTAACGAAGAAGAATACGACAACACATCAACTTGTGAAACCGCAAAAGAAATATGGGACAAATTGGAGGTAACCTATGAAGGAACCTCCAAGGTCAAAAAGTCAAAGATCGTTGCTCTGGTTAATGAATTGGAGTTGTTCAAAATGGATGAAAATGAGGACATTGAAACAATATTTGCCAGATTCAGTAAAATCATGTCAGAACTGAAATCATTGGGGATGATCTATCCATACAACTTGCAAGCCCAGAAGTTGGTCCAGAGTCTTCCAAAGATATGGGAAACCAAAGCTGCAATTTTGGAGGATGGAGACCTACACAGTATGACATATGACAAACTAAAAAGTAACCTTATTTCATATGAAAGTAATTATATCAACAGGTACCACATGGATGAAAAGAAGAAACCAATAACTTTCAATTGGTCTAACCGTAGAGGTGGATATTCTTAAAGATGCTAATAACAAAGGAATGGCCCTCATCAACCGTGGTGTAAGACAAATCATGATACAAGATAATAAAGATACATAAGAGGCAAAAATAATACCTACACCAGAAGTGATAATCTCTGTTACTACTGTGGATGGCCTAGTCATTTAAAGCAAAACTGTCTAGAATTGAGACAATGATCATCTCTGAAAAATAAAAAATTTAGAGCTCTGAGCGATGAAGATAAAACTGTAGAAGAAGTAGAGGCTGCCAATATGTGCTTTATGGCAACTGGAGAACCTAGTGAGGTAAGACCAAATGACTGTCATAATTGTAACACTCTTGAGTCTAATTTGGATAAGATAATCGATGAGCTCCAAAAATTTGTAGATGCGTATAACAAGCTCACTCAAGAGAAGAAAAGTTGTGAAGCACGATTTAAACAACACTTGAAAAGAAATGGCAAAATTGGCAAATAAAAATCAAAGCATGCCAAATTGAAATAGACCTACTTCATGAAGAGCTTGGTGATGTGAAAACAAAATTGAACATTTTTAAGAAATCCATAAGCCATAGTTTTGTAGGACAAAACTTCTTCAAGAGGAATCCAAATTCTTTATCAGGGACATTTAAATTAGCTAAGACTCTCTTTTATTTTTAAGGACCCATTTGCTTTAAATGTGGATAGAGAGGGAACAAACTCTACAATTGCATGCATAATTCTAAAATGTTTAGATTTAAAAGTTCAAAGAAAGCACATATAACCCACAAGGATCCAAGACCACTTGGGTACCTAAACGAAATTAATTTTTTTATTTTGCAGAAACATGTCCATAAGAGCTACAAAAAGGGAATGTGGTTCATTAGCAGTGGATGTTCCAGAAACATGATCGGAAAGAAGGAGAACTTTTCCTCCCTAAAGAAACTAGATGAAGGATTAGTCAGATTTGGAGATAATTCCTAAGGCAACATCATTGGAGTCGGCTTAGTGATACACAACTCATCATGTGAATTCACTGAAGTATACCTAGTTGATGGTCTCAAACACAATCTACTCAGGATTAGTCAACTACGTGATGTCGGATTTGGAGCCCTCTTCAAGGCTGAAAATTACTCTATCAAATATGATAAAAGGGATATCTCTCTTATCAGTGAATGCATTGATAACAATTATGTCTTAAATAGTCCTAATTTTTCTACCTTAACCTAACTCAGTGTCCAAACCAATGATACTTGTTTGTGGCACAGGAAGCTCGAGCATGCTAGTATGCATATCATTGTGAAATTTTCTAGACTTGAATTGGTGAAAGGCCTTCCAAAACTCTAGTTTGAAAAGGATTACATATATGATGCCTCCCAATTGGGTAAACAGACCCGAGCATATTTTAATATCAAAAACATTATCTATCCTACCAAGCCTCTTCAAGCGATCTACATAGGTCTGTTTGTCCCCACCAAGACTGCAAGCATTAGTGGAAAGAGATATGTTTTGGTCATAGATCATGATTACTCATGATTTACTTGGGTTATGTTTCTTACACATAAACATGAGGATTTGATAAACTTTGAGATTTTTTGTAGAAAAGTGCAAAGAGAAGCTGGACACCTCATCACTTACGTTCACAGTAATCATGGAGGAAAATTTATAAATAAGGCATTTGAGGAGTATTGTGCTCAGAATGGATACTCACAGAACTTCTCTTCACCATTATTTCTTCAAAAAAATGGTGTAGTGGAGCAAAAGAATCAGTCCTTCCGAGAAACTGCCAGGATAATTTTATTAGAATATAATCTTCTAGATCACTTTAGGGCAGAAGAAATTAGCATATCATGTCTCATCATCAATAGGTGCCTTATCAAACCTATTTTAAACAAAATACCTTATGAATTCTAGAGAGAAAAGAAGCCCAATATTGGCTACTTCTATTTTGTTAGCTGTAAATGTATTATTTACAAAAATGGTAAGCATACCTTAAGAAAATTTGATCCATAATCTGATGAAGGTATTTTTCTTGGGTACTCTCCCACTAGCCATGATTATAGGGATTTTAATAAAAGAATTCTGTGTTGAGGAATATATGCACATTATTTTACATGAATCTAACAACCTCCCTATGAGTTTGAGTATTGATGAAGAACAAGTAAGTAATATACAGATTGAAGAAAATCATAGCACAACCTCAGAACTTAACAGGTCAAGTCAACTACACCCCCTGTAGAGTCGACTGCCATAGCAGAAATAATGAAATTGAATGTTCCAAAAGAATGAAAAATAATGCTAGACATCCAAATAAACTCATCATTGAAAATACAGAAGATAGAATGAAAACCAGAGCATTATTAAGGAGACAAGCATCAGTTGCTCTTGTGTTGTAATACCCCAAAGTTGTCTAACTAATTTTGTCTCAAGAATGTCAAGTATTAGATTCTAAATTAAATAATGTTCATTCCATGGAGAATTTTTCAAGATTTTCACTTTTTATCATGTGGGAAATTCAATAATATTTCCATTAATATAAAATTTGCCTAAATTCAATAACCGGGTAAAAAGGTATGACCATTTCAAGTCTCAGTCGCAAAATAACACCATATTGGTTAGTGGTGCGCCACGCCATAAGATAAAATGACAATTGTCTTTTTTCCAGTGTCTCAGTATGATTTCTCCCCATCATGCCAAACTTTCAGGTCACAAACAAAGTGGCAACGTGATGGCTCCACATTGCGGCATTTCACTATTTCCCAATTGTCAAAATTCAGTAACACAGCGCGATGACGCCGCATCGCGCTAGGGGTCTAGGTAGGGAAATTTTCATAAATTGAAAAGACATATCCATGGTTAAAAGGGTCAATTTACCACCCCTATTTAAGCCATTAACATGAGATTCAGTTATTTGGAACCCAAAATATACTAGTTTTTCTCAATTTTCTCTTAAGAACAAGCTAGAGTTTCAATTGGAGATTCAATTTCAAGAAAGTCTCTCTGTCAATATTCACTAAATCAAGAACTAAGGTATGTCATGTGTTGATTCATAGGTCTCTTTCACCCATGAAACTCAAGAATCTCTTTTCAAAATAACAGATTTGTATATTTATGAATGTTCATGATTTGATTGAATTAAAAAGTGATGTTCATGTTGTTGTTTGGTTTCATTCCATATTATAGACTATTAATTACAAGAATTGATTCTAGTATATGAGGAATTATGTGGTATATATGATCAAACCTTCAATTCTAAGTTAATTGATTTATCCTTGATTATTAGATGTGTTGATGATTGTATAACGCTAGCATGCTCCTCCCATGTTTGATTAAATGCCGATGTAAAGGAAAAGTTCCATACTAGTATGATACTATGAAATATCCATTGATGTAAAAAGTTATGTATGTCAAGTGCTTAATGAAATGTCTTAGACAATGGATTATGTATTATTGATGTTGGTCTAGTACTCAAGAAAGTCATGCTTTGTCAGTTTCTTTCTATCGAGCCCTGGGGGTACTTGTATTCAAAAATTATAGTTGTGTCCCTAGAGTCTGTGTCATGTTTTTATGATATACTTAGTCAAGCCATGATCCGTAGAACTCAGCCAATTATGTGACTTAGGAAAGCTCAGTAACACAGTAACTTTAATACTATTTTGTCAGTTAATAGAACTAAGTTATTTCAATCCAGCTCAGTTCAGTAATCCATGATCGGTGTCTATTTAGATGGGAGTAGGAATTAGCACCGAGTGAACCCAAGGATGGGAACACACACTGTGTGATGAGGGTGTGATTCTTCGAAGTCATCCTTGAATTCCAAAGCTATGTAACTAGCATAGGTTGAGACATCAACACTGTCAGATAAGGTGGATAAGCACTGCCAGATGAGGGCCCCACCATTCTCTTTTGGGGATATTGTCAGATGAGGGTCACTCACATCTTGTCCTTACTAGTGGCGTGGTATTGACACCCTTCCAATTGGGGTTATAGATTGGACCCCAACTCAGCTATAGTGGCGTATTAGGAGCATATCGATTAGATAACTTGTTCAAGTAATTTCAGTTATAGAATAAGGACTGTCAGTTACAGTCATGCAGTCTCAGTAATAGAACTTAGATAGTTCTATAGATTTCAAGATTGTCAGATACAGTCAACTCAAAATAGTACGGAACACAGCTAGTTCCATCAGATTCAAGACTGTCAGATATAGTCACTCAAGTCATCAGTTATATCAGTCATTAGAATTCCCTTATCAGTCATGTTATTTATTTGTAAATTCATGTTATCACGATCTCAGATATTGTTACAATGTATTCATGCATATATTCTCACATTCATATCAGTCAGTTCGCCAGTATTGTTCATGCATATGAACCCCATGCATTCATCCTACCTTTCATGAACACCAGTACATTCAAAGAACTGACACATTTGTTCTATAGTGTCTTATACCATAGATTCAGAAGCACGAGCTCCGGAGCATCAGTAGCATTTCAATCTCAGCAGTCAAAGTTAGTAGTGAGTCCTCATCTTTCGAGGACATAATCATTTATTTATTATCATATTAAATTATTTTATAAGTTGGAGTTTGTTGGGGATATTTCCCATCAACTCCTTATCCATAAAGTTATGTTTTATAGATTTTTTTGACTACAACATGTTTTGGGGTATTCTCTTACCCAACTCAGATGTTATATTTTATCAGTCATATAGTTTTGAACCTTATGGCCTTTCAACCTCCATTTCCATATTATATTTAGTATGTTATATAGTGTATAGGTACAAATATAAGTCATGTTTTAGATTGTGGTCCTTCAGGGATTGTGAGCACCCTGTAGCATTTTGGGTACCAGATTCAAGGCGTCACAAACTTGGTATCAAAGATTAAGGTACAATAGTGTCCTAGGAATTCTGAAAGCCATATCTACTAGAGTCTTATGTATGGGTGTGATGCAAACCATATTTATGTACATGAGGTTATAAGATTCTTTAGGAATAGTTTTTCTTCTTTCAGTATTCATGTTGTGCTAGTGAGCATAATCTCAAGTCAATCTCTCAGTGTAATCTATTTCTCCCTTTCTTTTACAGAACATGCCTCCCCAAAGAAGAAATAGGAATCAGTCAGGCCCTCAGCCCAAAGAACCTTTGGGAAAACATATTTCTTATGTAGAGTTTAGAGCTACATTCACTACTTTTGTTCAGTCTATTGCTACTCAGAATAAAGGACCAACCATCATTCCAGCCTACCCAGTGGCTAATTCAGCTAAAGCCAAGATTCAGGACTTTACCCGAATGAATCGTCCATCTTTTCTCAGGTGTAAGTTAGATGAGGACTGTAAGGAATTCATTGATCAGGTTTAGAAGGTTACAGATATCATGGGGGTTAGTCCTATCGAGAGTGTTAAGCTAGTTGTGTACCAGTTGCAGGTTGTTGCCCATACTTAGTTTAAATAGTCGAAGTTAGAAAGGCTAGATGATGCAGGGCCTATTGAGTAGGAGGAGTTTGTCGCTGTATTGTTAGATATACTCTTTCCCCAAGAGCTGAAAGAGGCTAAGGTATTAGAATTCATGAACCTCAGGCAGAGAAATATGATGGTGAAAGAGTATTCCCTTAAGTTTACTCAATTAGCCAGATATGCTCCTTATGTGGTTACAGATAGAAGGGCCAAGATGAGTAAGTTTGTTTTTGGGGTAAATGATAGTACGGTTAATGAGTGTAGGTCTGTGATATTGAATAGTAACATGACTTTAGCCAGTCTTATGACTCATTCTCAGAAGATATAAGATCAAAAGGTTAAGAGGAGGGAGAAACAGAATAAGAGAGCAAAGAAAGGTAGTTTCAACTTTGCTCATCCCAAATTAGAAGGAGCAAACCACTCTCAGTTTCATCCTAATTCATCAGCTTCAACTCCTTCTTTAGAAAGTGTTCCAGCTCCTAAGTTCATTGATAGAAATAGAGATAGGGAACCAGGCTCTAAGTCTTAGGGAAGTATTAGCAATGCCTAAACTAATCCCCTTTGTTAGACTTATGGTAAGAACCACAAGGGTGGTTGCAGAGCTGGTAGCGATGTCTGTTTCGGATGTGGCAAGCCAGGCTACAAAGTTAGATATTGTCCCCAGTCAGGTTATCAGGGTCAGCAGAATCGTTCCTCAGCTCAGTCTGGTCGTCCAAATCAATAGGGTGCCACTTACAATGCTACAGTAGGCAACGCTAAATAGACTCTATTCTCTCTAGTCCCAGCAAGATCAAGAAAATTATCCTGATACATTACTAGTACGTTTTAGATCTTTCATGTGCATGTTTATGCTTTGCTAGATCCAGGAGCTTCCTTGTCTTTTGTCTCTCCCTATATAGCAGTTGATTTTAGAATCAGTCCTTAAATTCTAGAAGAGCCCTTTTCAGTCTCTACCAAGTGGGTAAAACCATCATATCCCAGTGGGTATACAAGAACTGCCCGATTATGATATTTCAGAAGGTCACTTCAGCAGATTTAGTCAAATTAGAGGTGACTGATTTTGATGTCTTTCTCAATATAGATTGGCTTCATTACTGCTATGCCACAGTCGACTACAGAAATAGAATAGTCCAATTTTAGTTTCTAAATGAACCCATCCTATAGTAGAGGGGTAGTACTTTAGCTTTTAGAGATTATCTTGTTTCCTACCTCCGGCCATGGAAAATGATATCTAAAGGATGTGTCTATCATCTTGTTCGAGTTAAAGGCACTAGTTTCTAAACTCCCAGTCTTGAATTAGTCCTAGTAGGGAGTGGATATTCAAATTTCTTTTCCGAAGATCTTCCAAGAATTCCTTCCAAAAGAGAAATAGACTTCGGCATTGACCTTCTTTCAGATACTCAGCCTATATCTATTCTTCCATACAGAATGGAACCAGTAGAAATCAAAGAACTGAAGGATTACTTGAAGGATATCTTAGATAAGGGGTTCATCAGACCCAGTGTCTCCCCGTGGGGTTCACCAGTCTTATTCGTGCGCAAAAATGATGGTTCTCTCAGAATGTTCATTAATTACCATTTGATTAGTAAATTCATGGTCAAGAACAAGTATCCGCTCCCCAAAATTGATGACTTGTTTGACCTACTATAGGGTGCCATTTATTTTTTTAAGATAAACCTTAGATCCAAATATCATCAGCTCAGAGTCAGAGAATATAATAATTCAAAAATAGCCTTCCGTGCTCGGTATGGTCTCTTTTTTAGCCATATCATTTTTGGTGAAGGAATTAGAGTAGATCCTCAAAAGACCAAAGAGGTAAGAAACAGGCCCAGACTTATCTCTCCATTAGACATCAGGAGTTTCTTGGGTTTAGCTGGCTATTATAGATTGTTTACTAAAGTATTTTCATTTATTTCATACCCTATGTCCAAATGGACTTAGAAAAAAGTCAAGTTTCAGTGGTCAGATCTTTGCGAGAAGAGCTTTCAGGAGTTAAAGACTCGACTCACCTCAGCCCCAGTCTTAGCACTTCAGACGGTCCAGATAAGTTTGTAGTGTACTGTGATGCATCCAGAGTAGGTTTGAGTTGTGTCCTCATGCAGCATGGTAAGGTCATAGACTATGCCTCCAGACAGCTTAAACCCCATGAGAAGAATTATCCTACTCATGATATTGAGTTAGCAGTCATGGTTTTTGCCTTAAAGATTTGGAGGCATTAATTGTACGGATTTCTTTTATAGGTGTTTACCAATCATAAGATCCTTCAGTATGTCTTTTCTTAGAAAGATCTCAATCTTTGTCAGAGAGGGTGGTTAGAGCTCTTGAAATATTATGACATAAGTGTTCTTTATCATTTGTGAAAGGCCAACATAGTGGATGACGGTCTCAATAGACTGTCTATGGGTAATGTTACTAATGTCGAGGAGAGTAAGAAGAAATTAGCTCAGGAAGTCCATCAGCTTGCCAGATTAGGCATTCACTTAGTCGATTCAGAAGAGGATGACATATGGGTTCAGAGTAGTTCAAAATCATCTCTCGTTTCCAAAGTGAAAGAAAAGAAAGAAAGAGATCCTAGTTTAGTCAAGTTGAAAGAGTCAGTTAAGGACCAAAAAGTAGAGGTTTTCTCCAAAGGGGGAGATAGTGTATTGCGTCGTCAGGGTCATCTCTGTGTTCTGGGTATAGATGACTTAATGCAATGAATACTTGAAGAAGTGCATGGTGCACGCTACTTTATTCATATAGGGGTTACAAGGATGTACCGCGACTTGCGTGAGATCTATTGGTGGAGTTGAATGAAGAGAGAGTTTGTGGATAAGTGCTCTACATGTTAGTAGGTTAAGATAGAGCATCAAAAGCCTAGTGGGTCTATGCAGTCATTTAATATTACTACTTAGAAGTAGGAAGAAGGGAACATAGACTTTGTGATGGGTTTGCCTTGTACTTATCATCAACATGATTCAGTATGGGTCATTGTAGATAGAATGACCAAATCAACCCATTTTGTTCCAGTTCATACCTGTTATTCAGCCAAGGATTATGCCAAACTCTACATCAGGGAGTTAGTAAGATTACATGATATTCTATTATTCATTATGTTAGATAGAGGTACCTAGTTTACCTTTCATTTCTGGAAAGTGTTCCAAAAGGGTGTTGGTATCCAAGTTCATCTCAGTACAAACTTTTATCCTCAGATAGATAGTCAAGCAAAAAGGACCATTCAGATCCTAGGAGATATGCTAAGAGCATGTGCAATTGATTTCAAGGGTAGTTAGAATGACCACTTGCCTTTGATTGAGTTTACATGCAACAATAAGTATCATTCCTGTATTCGAATGGATCTATTTAAATATTCTATGGTAGGAGATGTAGATCTCTATTCAGTTGGTTCGAAGTTAGTAAGGCATTGGTGATAGGACCTGACTTCATATTTGATGCCTTAGAAAAAGTTCAGTTGATCAGAGAAAGACTCTGGGCTGCTCAGAGCTGACAGAAGTCTTATGCAGATATGTGTAGAAAGGATTTCAAGTTCAAGGTTGGTAACTATGTCTATCTAAAGATCTCTCCCTTGAAGGCAGTGAAGAGGTTCGGCAAGAAGGAAAAGCTCAATTCCCGATATTTCGGTCGCTTCAAAATTCTCAGTCACTTTAGTAAGGTATTTTATGAGCTCGAATTGAATTTACATCTAGCCTCAGTCCATCCAGTCTTCCATGTCTATTTTCTCAAGAAGTGTATAGGTGACCCAGCAATTATAGTCCCTATTGAGAGTATAGATGTTCAGAACAACCTCACTTATGAGGAGATTCTAGTCGAAATTCTAGAATACCATACTCATAGATAGAGGAACAAAGAAGTCCCTTTAGTCAAAGTTCTTTGGCGGAATCAGTCCGTTGAGGGTGCTACTTGGGAAGCAGAAGTAGACATGCGTACCAAGTACCCTCATCTCTTTTTAGTGACTCATATCAAGCTCAAGGTAACAGTTCTCCTTAAGCGTTTCAATTTTTATATCCATATTGCAATTACAACTTGGTAGCAGCATTATGTTCAGGATTCCATTTTTAAACTTGGTACTAAGTACCATTGCATATCCAATTATATGTTAATGCATCAGATTATATATATGTTCATGTATCAGACATGCATTCTCCTTATGAGAAGACTCAGTTATTAGTAATGTTAGTCATGTAATTAGTTCCGTCATGTATTCACGCATCAAATATGTGTGATCAGCCTATCAGTACTCTCAGTCATGCATTCATGTATTAGCTCAATCAAGAAATCATGCATCAGATATACATGCTTTGTATGAACCTCAGAAATGTTAGTTATGTAGTCATGTTTCATTGTTCATGATTAGTATGTACTTCAGCTTATCATTTCTCCCCTCTTAGCCAGTCTTATTCGAGGAGTAATGTTCCCAAGAAGGATATATTGTAATACCCCAAAGTTTCCTAACTAATTTTGTCTTAAGAATGTCAATTATTAACTTCTAAATTTAATGATTATTCTATGGGAAAATTTTCAAGATTTTTACATTTTTTCATTTGGGAAATTTAATAAGTTTTCCATCGATATAAAATTTGCCTAAATCTGATAACCGGGTAAGAAGTTATGACTATTTCAAGTTCCCGTTATAAAATAGTGTCATATTGGTAAGTGGAGCGCCGCACCACAAGATAAAATGGCAATTGTCTTTTTTTCCAGTGTCCCAACATGATTTCTCCACGTCGCACCAAACTTCCAGGTCACAAACAAAGTGGCAATGCGATGGCTCTGCGTCGCGCCATTTCCCTATTTCTCAATTGTGAAAATCCAATGACACGACGCAATAGTGCCGCGTTGCACCAGGGGTCTAGGTCATGAAATTTTCACCAATTTAAAAGACACATCCAAGGTTAAAAAGGTCAATTTCCCACCCTATATAAGCCCTTTAACACGAGATTCAGCTATTTGGAACCCAAAATATACTAGTTTCTCTCAATTTTCTCTGAAGAACAAGCTAGGTTTTCAATTGGAGATTCAGTTTCAAGAATGTCTCTTCGCCAGTCTTTGCTAAATAAAGAAATAAGGTATGTCATGTGTTGATTCATGGGTCTCTTTCACCCATGAAGCTCAAAAATCTCTTTGCAAAATAAAAGATTTGTATATTTATGAATGTTCATGATTTCATAGAATCGAAAAGTGATGCTCATGTTGTTGTTTGGTTTCATTCCATGTTATAGACTATTAATTACAAGAATGGATTCTAGTATGTGAGGAATTATGCGGTATTCATGATAAACCCTTTAATTCACAAGTTGATTAATGTATCCTTAATTATTAGATGTGTTGATGATTGTATAACTATAGTATGCTCCCCCATGTTTGATTAAATGCCTATGTGAAGGAAAAGTGTCATACTAGTATGATACTATGAAATCTCCATTCATGTACAAGTTATGTAGGTCAAGTATTTGATGAAATGTCTTAGACAATGGATTATGTATTGTTAATGTTGGTCTGGTACTCAAGAAAGTTGTGCTTTGTCAGTTTCTTACTATCGAGTCTTGGGGGTACTTGTACCCATAAAATATAGTTGTGTGCCTAGAGTCCATGTCATGTGTTCACAATATCCTCAGTCAATCCATGATCCATATAAATCAATTAGTCATGTGACTCAGGATAGCTCAGTAATACAGTAATCTCAGTACTATTCCATCAGTCAACGGAACTGAGTTAATTCATTCTCGTTCAGTTCAGTAATCCATGATCGGTGTCTATTTAGATGGAAGTAGGAATTAGTACCAAGTGAACCTAAGGATGGGAACACACACTTTCAGACGAGGGTGTGATTCTTAAAAGTCATCCTTGCATTCCAAAACTATGTAGACAGCATAGGTTTAGACATCAACACTATCAGATGAGGGTTGATGAGGTAGATAAGCACTATCAGATGAGGGACCGACCATTCTCTTTTGGAGACACTATTAGATAAGGGTCACTCACAGCTTGTCCTTACCAATGGCGCGGTATTGACACCCTTCTAATTAGGGTTACAGATTGGACCCCAACTCAGCCATCATGGCGTATTAAGGACATGTCGGTTAGATAACTACTTTCTACAGTTTCAGTTACAGAATCAAGACTGTCAGATACAACCATTCAGTCTCAGTAATAGAACTCTGATAGTTCCATAGAATTTAGGACTATCAGATACAATTAACTCAGAACAGTATGGAACTCAGCTAGTCCCATCAGATTCAGGACTGTCAGATATAGTCACTAATGTCATCAGTTATATAGTCATCAGAATTTAGTTATCAGTCATGTTAGTGATCAGTAAATTCATGTTATCACGATCTCAGATATAATTATGACATATTAATGATTGTATTCTCATGTTCATACTAGTTAGTTAGCTAGTATTGTTTATGCATATGAACCCCATGCATTCGGCCTACCTTCCATGCATACTAGTACATTTAAAGTACTGAAGCATTTATGCTATGGTGTCTTATACCACAGGTTCAGAAGCACGTGCTCCAGAGCATCAGTAGTATTCTAGTCTTAGCAGTTAGTGTTAGCAGTGAGTCCTTACTTTTGAGGACATGATCATTTATTTATTATTTCATTAATTTATTTTATAAGTTAGAGTTTCTGGGGGACATGTCCCATCAACTCCTTATCAAAACAGTTATGTGTTAGAGGTTTTTCAGTCTACAGTATGCTCAGATAGTATTTTAATTTTAGGAATTTTATTACCCTACTCAGATGTTATATTTTATTAGTCATGCAGTTTTGAATCATATGGCCTTTCAGCCCCCATTTCCGCATTATATTTAGTATGTTATATAGTGTACAGGTACAAATATCAGTCATGGGTTAGCTGTGGTCCTTCGGGGGTCATGAGCACCGTGTAGCATTCTAAGTACCAGAATCGAGGCGTTACATGTGTCCCAAATCAAACCAAAGAAAACTTACGAATCTCTCAATGATGAATTATGGTTTGAAGCTATAAAGGAAGAACTAGACCAATTTAAGTGAAATCAAGTTTGGACACTAGTTGAAAGGCCAAGAAACAAATCAATAATTAGAACCAGATAGGTCTACATAAATAAATTAGATGAAGAAGGTAAATTCATCAGAAATTAAGCCAGACTTGTAGCTCAAGGCTACTCTCAGTAGGAAGGTATTGATTATGATGATACCTTTGGACCCGTGCCAAGGTTACAGTCAATACAAATTTTATTAGTTTTTTCGGTGTTCAAATATTTTAAGTTGTATCAAATGGACATAAAAAGTGCTTCCTTAAATGGCTTTATTCATGAGGAAGATTTTGTAAAACAACCCCCCATATTTAAAGATCTTTCATTTTTGAATCATGTTTTTAAATTATCAAAAACACTCTACGGCCTCAAACAAGCTCCAAAATCTTGGCATGAGAGATTGAGTACTTTTCTACTAAATAATAATTTTCAAAGGGGTAAAATTGACACAACTCTGTACATTCAAAAGCTTGATTCAAATCTTCTCATTATGCAAAGTTATGTTGATTGATACGCCAAAATTACGGCTCTCGTTAGAAAGTGTAAGCGGTCTCTGTCAAATATAAAACCCAATAGGGTTGGGTGTCGAATCCCACAGGGAATACTAGGTCACTAAGTGTTGCAATTATTAGTAAACTTTTGGTCGAAAATTCCAAGGAAAAGGGGGGTTTTGAATTAGGCGTGAACTAATGTTAACAAAGTAACGAATGAGACAATATATGTAGTAAGATTTAATCACAAAGAATGATAAGTTAGGGTTATGTCCACCTTGTAAATTCTACTTCTCTATTAACTATGAGTAACACGGAATTTAGACATGCATGCACTTATAGAGAATCGTATTCTAATTCTAAATCCAAGTGTTTCTCAACCATCAAAGATTTATTTCACTTTAGCTCTCTCGAGCCTAAAGTGTATACTAATGGTACGAACTCTCCAAGAAGTTAATCCGGTTAAGGCATTAACGTGTAAATAGAGGTTGGAAGCCCTATTTTCTTGTCACACTCTCTTTTCCAAACATGTAACTTTTCTCTCAAACAAGTTAATTCTATAATGGCATATTCTCTATGTTTGCAACCATAAGAATTCAATCAAAATGAAGAGAGTAATGATATAAGTAGCATAACACATCAATAATTCACAAACTCATAGTTAATAGATAGTATCTTACGTGGTTTTCATAACCCTAACAGAAAAGTTTAGCTACTCATGACTACAACGGAAAACAAAGTAGACATCATCATCATACCAAAACTAGAATAATCTCACGATGGAAATGATTTAGTGACAATAGGAGGATAACGTTTTCCCCTCTCTAGCCGTTCGTGTAGCCTTAGCGTTTTTCTCTGTCTCAAACTTACAGAATCTGAAAACTTAATAATGAATGAGTTATGCTGAAAACTTCAGCAATAAGGTTTTTATAACATCTTTTTCTACTAAGTTGCTACTGCATCCTTAAGTATTTAAAAATACTGGGTTTTCCCGGGAAAAAGTTCCCATGCATCACATTTAGTCCAAAAGCTGCATTCCCTCTTATGTGAATCTTTCCTTTGCTGCCCATAGGTCCACAAAGTGCTGAAATCTTCATCATTACTACCTGAAAACATGCTAATCACATTGGTCAGCTCACTTAAAGGAAAACAGACTAAAAGTGCAGGAATTATATATTTTATCCTAAAAACTTAGCTAAAATATGGGTAAATTATGGTTCTTAGGGGTATAAATACGCCCAAAATCATTAATGATATTCTTTTTTGTAGTTTTAACATCTCCTTGTGTGAGAATTTTTCTAATTTGATGAAGAGAGAATTCAAAATGAGTCTTATGGGTGAGCTCACATTCTTTCTCAGATTACAAATCAAACAAACTCCAAAAGGAACCTTCATTAGTCAATCAAAATACACAAAATAACTCATTAAGAAGTTTGGCATGTAAAAAGGTAAGTCCTATGGGGCACCCGTTAGCCCATCCACAAGCATTGATTCAGACATGTATGGAAAAGACATTGATGAACAGATGTATTCGAGGGATGATCGGATCTCTAATCTACTTGACTATAAGTCAGCCACATATTATGTTCAGTGTGTGTAAATATGCTAGATTCAAGTCTACTCCCAAGGATTCTCATCTCACTGCTATCACACGAGTCATCCGA
The DNA here is from genome assembly GCA_030864225.1 of Capsicum baccatum var. pendulum. Lineage (NCBI taxonomy): Eukaryota > Viridiplantae > Streptophyta > Magnoliopsida > Solanales > Solanaceae > Capsicum > Capsicum baccatum. The sequence continues at coordinate 47,955,732 of CM061551.1, read as the reverse complement.
TATCTAATAGGAACTCAAGACTTTGGTCTATGGTATCCCTGCTCCTCACACTTTGATTTAATTGGTTACTCAGATGCTGATTTTGCAGGAGACAAAAGTGATAGGAAGAGCACTAGTGGGACATGTCAAATTCTTGGTAATGCCCTCATCTCGTGGCATAGCAAGAAACAATCTTTCATTGCTCTTTCAACCACTGAAGCTGAATACATAGCTGTCGAAAGTTGTGGTACTCAAATCTTATGGATTATGTATTAGCTTCCTGGCTTTGACATATCTCTTTAATCTGTTCTTATTATGTGTGATAACACTAGTGCCATTAGCTTATGTAAGTATACTATACATCACTCTAGGACTAAACATATTGATATCAAGAATTATTTTATTCGAGACCATGTAGAGAACGGTGATTTTTCTGTAAAATTTATGGACTCCGAGAATCAACTAGTAGATATTTTTACAAAACCTCTGCTAGAATAAAGATTTTACTTCCTTCGAAAATGGCTTGGTATTCTTAGCATTAATGATCTTCAAGCTTTATTTGGAATTAGCCATAATTTTTACTACATAAAAATCATGCATTCGTCTAAATACACCTCCTTTACCATTACTTTATTTCTCTTTCTCTCTATTGGTGAATTTCTTTGTATGCACTGCATATTGTTTATTTTTGATTATGTCAAAGAGGGATAAGATAGGAAAATCAGAGTAGCCTATGAGTCAGCGGGAGCACATCACAAGTTTACATATCATCTAATACTTATACAAGTCAGGGGGATCAAGCTGACAGATAGGGAAGTCAACTGATGTTTACTCTTGTTGTCATTATAAAAAATAAAGGGAGATTGTTATCCTCCTAAGTCTATGTTTTAATAATGACAAACTAACAAGTGTATCTTTGTAGGACACTAAGGACTGCTAATATTGGAAGGACAAAGGAAGGCGGCTTAAGGAATAGAAGGACATCATGAATGGAAGAACATCCATGGTATCCAAGTACCATCAACACAATAAGAACAAATGGAAGTAAAATATCATCCCCTAATGTTATGGAAAATCGAATCAAGATTTTGGAAGATAAAATAGTATTTCACCAAAGATATGAAGGATCACGGTATTCAAATAGTATGGCAAGTAGTTCAACCAAATATCACAAAAATGGAAGAAGGATAACAGTCCCAAAATTATGGAAGACAAAATAAAACAAGAAGAGAAGATCACGAGCATCAATTTCTACAAAACCATATATGGACATATCTGATATGGACATATCAAATGGCTACATTCCTCAATCAAGGGATCAATTTACGTCCTTAATCGAAAAGAAATCTCTTGGGTTTCCTTATGCAGAGTAGCAGCCAAAGACTATAAAAGATGAAGAACGAAGACAGACACCTTTTCAAGCAAATTCAAGGAGAAAATTCAAAATGTCCCATTCTTACTTTTATAAGGCTGTGTAACTTTTAGTTTGCAATAGTTATATAAAGAGTAGGATCGAGTCAACGTTGAAACATTAATTGAAACTATTTCACAAGATCTGAGGAGCAAAATAAATCTTTGGAACTTGATTCCTATCATTGTACTTGTACCCAACATTCAACTATCTAAGGAAACTTTGACACCTAAAGGGACTGAAAGTAGGCACCACATTGGTGTTCCAATCCAGGATAATTACTTATGTTATTACTTCACATTCTATTATTTATGTGCGTAATTGTTTAAATTTAGTCTATTTGTGAAGTGCACTGATCTACAGAAGAGTCGACTGTGAGGAGTTAGTAGTCGACTCACAGAAGAAAATTTCAATTCACCCTCCTCTTGAATTTCAAACCCTTGACTCGTAGCCACTCCTTATGACTCGTTATCACAAGTCATAACCAAGTAAGTACCACCAAGGAATCCTGCACTATTATTCTTACGACTCAACTAACCAACTCATAATAAGACCCTACGACTCATAGGGTTCAGTTATAGTCAACACATAACCCAAATAGGGACTTACATTGGACACTCTACGACTATATCCAATGACCCATAACATACCCAGGGACTTACACTGGACACTCTATGACTATATCCAATGACCCATAACATACCCTTACGTCTCTTAGTGATCCACTCATAGTTCAAAGAAGAATGAACCCATAAACATACTAGTTTGGTTACGACTCATCCAAACAAGTTATTGGGAAACCCTAATTGTAACTAGGGCAGCGAGCTCAAAGATCAGGAAATCTTCAAGGGAAAAAATCTGGGGGGTTTCAATTCTCCCCCACATGGATCATTTGTCCTCGAATGATGGGTCAAGGCAATTGCTAGCATGATTAGACTCTATATACCTTTAATTTTACCTTTAACCAAGTTAGAAAACAAAGTTGCCAAGGAGATCGCTCTTTCCTTTAACAAAGTCAAAAAACAAAGATGTTAAGAGTAGAACATACCTTAACACGATTTTTTGGAGTGGAGAACAAGAATGGATTCTTGGACTTCATGGCCTCTCCGACTTCCCAAGTAGCCACTTCAACCTTGTAGTTCCTCCGTAGAACCTTTACGGTAGCTACGACATTCATTCACAACCAATGAAATTGTTGATCAAAATTTCAATAGGGACTTCCTCATAAGATAATAAATCTGAAATACCCACCTCCTCCAAAAGAATAAACATCGAAGGATCACCCATGCACTTTCTCAACACCTAAACATGGAATACCGAATGAATGAAGCTCAAATTAGAGTGCAACTCCAATTCATATGAAACACTACCAATCATCTTTGAGACTAGGTACGAGCCAACATACAGGGGACAAAGATTCCCCTTCTCCCAAATTGTGTTACTTCCTCATGGGAGATACCTTAAAAAATATCCAATCGCCAACCTCAAAATCTAACTCCCTACGCCCCACATCCGCATAGGACTTTTGGAAACTTTGACTCTATCTCGAATCACCTTCACCTTCTCCATATCTTGGTGAACTAAATTCAAGCCAATCATCTCTGCCTCGCCAATCTCAAACTACCCAATAAGAGATCTACACCTCCTACCATACAATGCCTCAAACGAAGCCATCCCAATACTAGATTGGTAAATATTATTATATCCAAACTCTATAAGAGGACAACTATCAACCCAACTACCACCATAGTCAATCATGTAAGCTCAAATCATATCTTCCAATTTTTGAATAGTCCTTTCCACTTTTCCATCCGACTGTGGGTGGAAAATAGTACTAAGGCTCACCTTAGTTCCCAAATCTCTTTAAACGAATGCCAAAAGTGTGATAAGAACTGTGCACCATGATCTGACATAATAGAAATAGGCCCCCCATACAACTTCACAATATCTTAGAGGAACAACTTTGCATAATCCTCTACCAAATAATTAGTCTTCACTGGAAAAAAGTGAGCAGACTTAGTTATCCTATCTACGATGACCTAAATTTAATCAAATTGACTCTGAGAACGAGGCAGACCGGTAACAAAATCAATATTAATTATCTCCTATTTCCTTACAGGCAACTCAATCTCTTGAGACAACCCATTGGGCCTTAAGTGCTCAACCTTCACTTGTTGACACACTATGGATTTATCCACCAAACTGGCCACATCTCTATTTATTCCACTAATAAATTTCTCTAAGATCATGATACATTTTTGTCGAACAAGGGTGAATGACAAAATACAACTCATTACCTCATCGAAGATTCTCTCCCGTAACCTATCTATGTTAGGAACACATAATTTACCTTGGTACCTCAAGACACCATCACCATCGATCTCAAAAGCTACAAAATTTTGCCATCCCACATCCTCTTTAATCTTAATTAAGACAGGATCTAGTACCATCTTCTCCTTTATCTCTGCAATAAAAAATGACTTTGCCACCTCTTGCACAAACACACCACCATCCTCAAGTCCAAGAGATGAACTCTAAGGTTATCCAAACGGTGAATATCTTTCAACAACTCCCTTTTATCTTCATTCACATAATCTAGAATCCCCATGGATAACCTACTATGAGCATCAGCAACCACATTAGCTTTACCTAGGTGATAGTGGAGACTCATGTCATAGTCTTTTACCAACTCGAGCCATCTTCTCTGCCTAAGATTTAACTTTTTCTAGGCGAACACATATTGCTGGATCTTATGATCAAAAAAGATATATCATGGACTCAATACAAATAGTGACACCAAATCTGTAATGTGAACACCATAATCAATAACTCAAAGTCATGAGTTGAATAATTCCTCTTATGAACTTCCAACTGCCTACAAGCATAGTCCACCACCCTACCATGCTACATCAATACAAAACCACATCCCACATGGGATGCATCGCAGTATACAACAAAACTATCAGTGCTATCAGGTAGAGTCAAAACTGGAGCTAAAGTCAACTTATCTCCCAGCTTTTAAATCTTCCATCACAAGTATCAGATCATAAGAACTTTACCTTCTTTTGGGTCAACTTAATTAGTGGGGTTGCTATAGTGAAGAAACTCCCCACAACTCTCTAATAGTAATAGGCTAAACCCAAAAATCTTTGAATATCAATTGTAGTTGTGGGCCTAGGTCACTTTTTAACCACTATATCTTTTTATGGATCTACCATGATCACTTCACTAAAAATTACATAACTAAGATAATTAAAAGATTGCAAGCAGAACTCGCATTTTGAAAACGTAGCATACAAATGATGATCTTTCATGTTTTGCAACTTGATATAAAGGTGATTGGCATGATCCTCCTCACTCTTGGAATACACAAAAATATCATCTATATACATGATGATGAATGAATCCAAAAACTGATGGAAGACCCTATTCATCAAAACAATTAATGTCACCGGGGCATTAGTCAAACCAAAAGACATAACTAAGAACTCATAATAACCATATCGGGTTTGGAAGGCAGTTTTAAGGATATCCACCTCCTTAATCTTTAGTTGATGATAACAAGACCTAAGAACAATCTTTTAGAAATAACTAGCACCCTGAGCTGGTCAAACAAATCACTAATCCTAGGATGAGGATACGTTTTCTTCACTTTAACCTTATTCAACTGATGGTAATCGATGCACATTCGAAGGGAACCACCCTTCTTACAAAAAACGAAATAAGAGAACCTATAGAGACATACTAGGATGGATAAAATCCTTTTCAAGAAGGTCTTTCAAATATTTCTTAAGCTTTTTCAACTCAGCTAGAGCCATTTGATAGGGAGGGATAGAGATAAGATGAGTGTCTGAAACAAGATCAATCCCAAAATCAATTTCTTTGTTGGGAGGAACTCTAGGAAGATCATTAAGAAAAACCTCAGAGAATTCATTAACCACTGGAACAGATTGCAATAAAGTGTCCTCTGAGTTAGAATCGTTAACTCAAACCAAATGACAAAGACACCCCTTGGAAATTAACTTATGAGTACTAAGATATGATATGAAGCTTCCCTTAGGCACTAGAGAATCCCCTTCCCACTTAATGACCGGCTCGTTGGGAAATTAAACATGACCTTATGGGTTCGAGAATATAACGAGGCATAGCACGACTGGAACCAGTCCATCTCTAAGAAAAATTAGACCCCGTATCAAGTAAACAATACACATCATGAGAAAAGAGTCATAACATACCAGTGAGGACATGAAGAGATGCCATAGTCTTGGCAAGTAGCAAGAGCATACAAACGATTTTGGCTAGTGACAGTACTAGAAGCAGCAGCGACAACCTTTGGAGCAGGAGTTAGTGAAGTGTCAACAGGAATATTATTTTCCCCCAAAACAACCTTAGAAGGACAAACCATTTGCAAATGACCAATCTGACTATATTTAAAACACTTATTCTGCCCTTCTTCACAAAACCTATGGTGCACCTACCCAAAAAATCTACAAAGAGGATATGATAGAGTAGACTGAGCCCTACTAGACTAAGATTGGGGACAATACCCTAAACCCACTGTTATGCTGAGAACAATGATCACTCGATAACTTAGGATAAGGAGAACTAGCCATAGGTAGGAACCAAAACTCCCCCACTTCTTCTTTGACCACTTTCCACTATCTCTACCACTCTGCTGCTAACCTCCACCCTGATAAAAAAAATCTAAACTTCTTGCTCTGCCTTTGCCCTATCTCTGCCTACTTTTTCTTCTCTTTCTCAACCTGCTGCAGGTACATAATCTGGAGATATCCATATCATTGTTTAATAAGACAACCTTACTCTCTATTATCGAAACACAAGACAACACAAAAGAAAATATTCTCATACTAGCTCTTATGCTAGACACTAACTCGGGAGCATATCGAGACAACTGATGGAATTTTAAGGCATACTCATTGACCCTCATTCTACCTTGTTTCAAATTAACAAATTCTTCCACTTTTGCCTCCCTCAATACTTAAGGAAAAACGTGGTCCAGAAATGAACTAGATAAATCACCCCATAATATGGATTTGACATCAACTCTCCTAGACTATTCCCATTTCTCATACCATTGGTATGCGATAGGCTATAAATTCTATATCCTTCACACTAGTATAATGCATGATCCAAAATATCTTCTCCATATCATCGATAGAGTTTTGAGGATTCTTCTCAACCTTAACACCAATGAACACCGTAGGACTCAACCTCATAAACTGGCTAACCCTTGTGGCCTCAGAAGATGGCGTAATAGAAGCTACTCACTCAGATTAAGAATCTACCAACTGATCCAATATATGAATGGAATAATGGAATTCCACATTTGACACATCAGCATGAGTAGCCCAAGGAGGAATAAAGGGGAACAATGGAACTCTAGAAAGACAATCAGAAACTGGACCCCTAGACTGGGTCTGTACCTCATAAGTAGGCGTGCCCCATATGCATTATCCTCAAGTGGTACAAAGGAGTTTTCATGAGCTCATATCGACTGGAGGAAAGATCTAAAAACAAAATAAAAGTAAATTAAAAGAGATCCAGAACCTTAGACTCTATAGCTTGAAACAAAACAACAAGAATAGAAAAACTTCTAGAATGTCTCGTAGCCTCTCCCTTATAAGTATGGGGCACTAAACACCTATAAAATAAACTCTACTTGACACGGCTTTAGTGGACACCCAATGACACCAAGCCTAGGCTCTAATACCACCTTTTTCACAACCCAAACCATGTCCTGGCCGTAAAGGGTATCTCAAGTCCCACATGAATCAGAGATTAACCCTTTGCCTAACCAAACCAAACATACCACACCCTATGGTAGACTAAATTATGAACATATAATAAGATAATGTACAATAGTCTAAGGAACTTTTAAATAGATGTCTATAACCGACCATAGACGACCTACCAAATGACTGACTAACACCTCTCGATAGCCATAGTAGTCTAAATAAAGCTTTTCAAACAATGAGTCAAAATTGAATATCAATAAAGTGTTAGGACATGCCCCCGATAATAGACAAAACCAAAATCTAGAGGAATAGTTAAAATATAAAGGAAACTATAATCATAAATGGGGTCTTCCGAAGTATAAAATTTCACCACTTCAATTTGGCTCGCTACTTGATCTTTAAACCAAGTCATTGGTCAAGAGAAGTAGAAGTATGGTTATTGCCATCATCAATGGGGATATAGCATCTATAGACGGTTATTAGGGTGAACTCTAGCATGTAACTCAAGGATAAGGATAAAATAATTACATGATAAACAATTCAAATCATTCAAAACCAATGCACATAATCAAATGTGTAAACATATATATATATCACATGTTGTGCTGGGGTATAAGTATTGACATGTATTTCAAAACCATGGAATGGAGTGTGTCTCTCAACTATTATATAATAGTACCCATGGGATATATGGGCCCCAACTCTCACCCCTTAGTCGACCCATAGTGTGTGTAGCTGCATGAACTGGAGAAAATCTTATATATATGTACACGAGGGACTCGACCTCCCAACATATAGCAAGGTGACTTAAGAATCCGATCATAACATGATTTCTAGGAGACTCAAACCTCCCTAATCATGAAATAATAATAAGGGGGACATGAACCTCCTTGGTCACTTTGACCCTGTATCAACAAATATGGTTTCTAATATTGGTCACTCGAATCTCCACATTCATGACTCAGCTACAAAACCCTTATTAAAGCCCAATTAAAACAAGTATCAAACTTTCATATTCATTTAACCACATTCCATATGATACATACATTATTGGCATTGTCATACCAACTATACTTGCAAGGTAATAACAATATGCTAAAACAATTCCCATTAACTTGGAGAAAATAACTCCCGTTGTTCATTAATACACGGAAGGGGTCACTGACCCTCTTTGTTTATTAAATCATACCATTACATTTAAAATACATCTTTGTATCAGGACATAGTTCATGACTAGTTCAATTTTACAAATTCCTACTATTTTGATAATCAAAACCAATTTCACATTATTGGGTTAGGGTCATAACCACTTCAAAAGTCACAAGTTTTGAAAAATCACAATTCCCTGGTTCATTCACCATACCCATGAACCCATAAGTTTGAAAACATATTTAACACATGAATATCATATATAAACCATGAGAAACATTGTTTAATTCATAAACATTCAGAAAACTCAAACTTTGTTTCAAAACCCATATAACATCTCTTGAACAATACCTTGAAACACATGCTTTTACAAAATTAACAATGAGGGAAGAGTAACATGCCTGTAATAGTAAGATGTTCATAGGAAAACTACCATTGAGAGCCCTAATTGATCAACCTCTTGAAAAACCTAAGTGTTCTTGACCTTGAGAATTTGGGAGCATTAAAGATGTTACTTAGATTGTTTTCAGAGAGATAATGATACCCTGAAAAGGTTATAAGATGTGGGTTTCAAGTAGGGTAAAAGGGGAATATCTAGAATGCCCTTAACTTAAAAGTTGAAAAAGGTTGTCTTTGCTTACTAGTCAACCCTTGACTCATCGCCAATCTTTAAGAATCATCACCATGAGTCGTAACAAAGGAAGTAACACAAAGTCACCCTACACTGTTATTCTCCTGACTCAACTAACAAACTCGTAATGAGAACCTATGACTTGTAGGGTCCAGTCCTAGTTATAATAAAACCCAAATTATGACATACACTAAACACCCTACGACTACATCCAATGACTCATAATATACCCTTACTTATCTTAGTGAGCCACTCATAATTAGAGCATAATCTAGCCACAAACTTACTAGTTTGGTTATGACTCATCCCAAGGACTTGATAGAATACCCAATGACTCATATTGTCTAGTTGTAACTAGGGTAGTAAGATCAGAGCTCTAGAAATTTTCAAGGGAAAAAATTTATCTTGTTTCACAAGGTCACTCCCATCTAGCTAAAGTAACTAGAGAATCCCCATGCTAACCATGAGACATGAAGTCAAATTCCCCAAGTTTTAAGCCTACAACCTAAACATTCCAACCTATGAGATTAAGAGTCCTATGATTCAACTAAACCCAAGCCTTTCTATTTAAAATTCCAATTCCTAAAACCCATCCCAACTTAACAATATATAATAGTTATACTATAACATAGCTCAATCTTACAAGGAACAAGCCTAACCTACCTTTGATCTAAAGAAATCTCACAAACTGCAAAACCATCTCTTTTACCTTTTGACAATCTTTTTCAAGGTTCCAAGATATCAAAATATAACAAGAATATCGATACCCATATTGCACCATTGTACTTTAGGTCCAAAAATGACACCAAAAATGCCAAGTAGGTCCCACATATAGAAAACATATTTTAGAGGTTAATACAATGTTCATACACCATCAAGGAATCATAATCCTTAATAAATAGGTAAAAACTAAGCTTATTTGGGGCTAAATCAATCCCCCAAGCTATTTGGCATTTTTGTCAAGAATTAAAGAAATTCAAGCATAATGTGGCAGGGTTCGCACCTCAAATTCATTGTTAATTATGAAAATATATGTTAACTAAGCTCCCAAGACACTCCCAAGACTTAGTTTGGGTTTAGTAAACCATTGTAGGGTTTCTTGGTCTCTAAGAAGAGAAAAGTGCCCAAAAAGCAACCTAAAGGGCTTTTAAATACCCAACTCAGGTACTCAGGAGTGGAAATCACCAATTTTGGACTGTATTCACCTGTTGTGAGTGCCATGGGAATTTTTGGTATCACCATAACATGATCATGATAATCCTTGCGCGATCACCATAGCACTAGAAACTTTAATGTTTTTCAAGTTTCTAATGATGCTGTGAGATTTTTTCAGAATTTGATATTTATAAATGAACCATATAACCACACTAAATAATGATTTGGATTCATGGAGAAGTCAGATATTCCATCCAAGGTCATTATGACTAAATATGAGTCCCATACCAAAGCTCCTCATTTTTCAATATTTTGACCAATAGGTCAAAATGAGTTAAGGTGCATTAGGACCCAAACCAAAGGTTTAACTAGCCTAGGAATGATATTCTGGATCTACTAGTATAGTTGGAATTTGCATCCAAGGTTGGTTTACTGATGTTTTCTCCTAGTGGCTATTTCAAATTAACGAAGACTTCTCAACTGGGAATTAACTCTAAAAAATAAAAGAATTGCCTGTAATTGAGCTATCAGTTCCAACAAGTCAAAAATGACTTGGGGAATCTATGTAAAAACTCTAACAACAAAAATAAGCTCCATTATGGAAAATAAATTGAAGGGCCATTACACTCGATGGCTTTGGCCCTTCCTCAAATTTCTCTAGTTTTTACGTAAAAGCTGAACCCATAAAGCTCTAACATGCACTAAGCCCTTTCAATAGGAAAAGCTGAACCCATAAAGTTTGTGGGTGTCCTTAAGATGGTTGTATCTACATAGCCCTGAATAATAGTTTTAAATTTCATGTTTAAACCTTTTTTCCTATCCTGATATCTTATATGTATGTATTCACAATGTGTGCATGTAGTTTAGTTTGGTTTTGTACATGGCATTTTTTATCCCTATCTTGAATTTCATGCTAGTGCTTATCCCACTGACCATTCTAGGATGATACATTATTAATTATTTCACAATGTAGGGTCCAAAGACACTTTTTTACCCCTATGTAGTGTTATATGGATTAGCATATTCATCGAGTAACTATGAAATGGTTAGCCTCCATCATTTGGAAAGCCTTATAAGTTTTATATTCTTTTATTTTGACTTAGTACTTTTAGATTCTTTTGGTCATAGTCGAGGGCATGTCCCGATCGGTTTGGTAATATGGTTTTAGAGGCTATTGTGAAAAAATGTATATTGGTTGGTTATTGTTTTTATTCTTAGATTTTATTTTAGTTACTTATCCATATTTTTACTATTGTTTAATTAGCTTCCATATTGTTATTATTACTATTATTGTGCTCTCAAGGTTAGGCAAATGGGTGGTATCCAATCCTTGGTGGGCTTTAGAACCCATCACAGCCAGTCCTTAATTTGGGTCATGACATGATGAGAGCCAGGGATGCAGATTCATGGAGACCCTCTAATTTTTATCCTTTTCCAGTGATGCATATTCATGGAGACCCTCTAATTTTTATCCTTTGATGTTATGCATTGACGACATGATAATTTCTTTATAATGTGGGTGTGCGTTGTGTTAAATTTTATGTTATGTTTTTTTTTTAAAAAAAATTTAGTGTTTTATTTGGATATTTATGTGCCCTTCATGGCTATAAGATTATTTTTTCAAAGGTTATTTTACCATTGTTGGGTTTTTCTATTCTGATGGATATTGTGTGCCCTTGTTGGGCTTGCACTTAACGTGAATTTGTTTGATTAATCATTTTTGTTTCATTTTGATTTTTAGATTAGTTTTTCTTTTGGTAGTTATTTGGGATGATCCTCTCCCTATGATAGATTAGTGACAACATTCTTGAGGGAAAATTATTATTTTGGGGTGTTGGTGTCATTAGTGCAGGGTAAGTCTGAGTACCATAGCATTGTCAATTGTGGTTGTAATTGTTATTATGGTGAAGTCTGAGGAGCCAATTCTTGTGGTGAAATTTGATTAGCCATAACATTTTTCCCTTATTGGAGCCAAAATGAGAGATTGTGACATATTTGGTACTAATAATAGTAAGTCTTGTATTGTGAAAAGTGAAATATGCATACTTCTCCGCCTAACACTTTCATGAAAAATAAGCTCCTGGAAGTGAATAATGTTGTGACAGTGCTTTGACTCTTTTCATGACTCCTAATTCCTTAGTTGGTAGTAATGTGGAAAATGATGCACTTTGTTCTTGTTTAGGAAGTGAAATCGTTCTTTCTAGTATAGTTTTTTGGGTTTAGTTTGTAATTTTTATTAATGAATCAACAGAAGTGTAAACAATGATGGACCAACCCATCCAAACAGTCCAACAAAAATAGGATCTAACAAAATAAAAATAAACTGGCCTAATATATGACCCGACCCTAAATGAAAAACATATATAGTGAGTAGGGTTTCTAAATATGAGCTTTGAGTTAAGCTCCACTCCTCTACACCTTTTTCATCATGTTCCTCTTCAAGAATTTCAATTTGTTCTTCTTTAGGTTTGGGTGCTTAACATCGTGCCTTTGTTGCAATGGATTGACCCAGCTTGCATGAGTAAGTATTGTCCTTTCCTATTTTGATTGTTTCTTAATATTGTGGTTTGGTCCTGATTTGATACTTTTCTTGCTAAAATCACAGCTATCTCCAGTGTATGGGTACTTACATTTATCTTTGGTGCTAACACATTGGGTCTAGTCTACTAAGGCCTGTTCCTTCTTACAAGTAAGAGGTTTCCACTATTGAGCCTACTGACTGCCTTTTTTCTTATAGCTAATGACCGTATCATTATTGAGCTGCAACTATGGTTGGGATGGAGATTCTGAGATTCTTGGACTCACTTGTATTTGGATAGTAATAAGTAGCGCAGTCGTTTGTAGTTTATCTGATCTTATGACACCTAATCTGCTGAGAGTCCATTTTTGTTGGCTAGTATAGATAGGCAATAATTTCACTCTTTTGTTTACCTTCTCAAGTTGTAAATATAGCATATATGAATTAACTTGCTTTAGCCGATCCAGTCCCCTTACCCCTTTGTTGGTACTAACCTCAAATATGGGCATTGTTGCTTATCACTATTAAGAATCTTTCTGCATTGACTTGGTAACTGATTGAAAGTTATAAATTTGAAATCCCCTTATTTCAATGTTAAATTATCCAAATAGTCAGCTAATTGATTGCCTTCTCTTAAAATATGTTGTAGTCATAATTTCTTATTTGATAGTTATTTCCCTATCTTAAAGACTTTCTGCTATCTTTCATGGACTTTCCCATTCCTTAGTTAAAAACTTTTGCATGGCTAATGAGTCAGTTTGAATGATTACTTTGTGTTGCCCTGATTGATTGTAATGAATAGCTTCATGTAGAATTGTCATAGCTTCTACCTCCATGTTACCTATATCCTCTATTATTGTCCCTTATGCATGTACTCGCTCACCATGTAAGTCTCTCAAATAGAATGCCTAAGAATGGCTCCCTGGGTTCCTTTTTGACGCTCCATTAGTGTTATATTTACACCAACCATTATTTAGATATTCCCATAACACTGTTATGCCATGTTTGGTGAGTTTTTTTTTGAATAATTCTTGTGCTTACTTGTGTCATCTATAATTTTCCCTATTGGTCTTCCAATGCTAGTCTTGATTATACATGGTAGGTGAAATGATCTTAGGCCTTCATTGTGATTTTTTGTAACCACTTTAGCAAAGCCTACCCGTGAATGAATGGTATCCCTAGTTTCCCTATTTGAGAATAATAACCTTTATTTGTTAACCACATCATAAGCCTTAAACCTTTTGAAAAATTTCCCTACCTTGAACCCTACCCTCTTTAAACTCAGAATTGCCAATTTGAGGATAAAAACATAAGTTGGGGGTGTGGTGGAACCCTAAAGAGGTGATCATATGTCATAATCTTGTAAACTAGTTCCTTAAAAGCAAATCAATGATTTAAAATAAAGGAAAGAAAAGGAGAAAACAAAGACAATGCAAAAAGAAAAGAAAAAGAGAATGCTTACAATAAATAGGTGAGCTGAATTGAAAATGGTAGGCATTAGTACTATATAAAAATAAAGTGGCCAATAATCCATGTTTGATTTATATGATGTTCAAGGAGGGTGTAGCACTTTTATCCTAAATGCTTATCCAACCCTTCTCCGAGCCTACATTATAAGGTAGAAAAAATCCTTTTAGATCTCCAACCAATTGTTCTTGAGTTAGCAGTGATTGAAAATAAGGATAAGCATATGGTTTGGTACTTGTTTGCATTACAAATTCTTTGTGAGTGTGAGTGTTTGAGCTAGGGGTGGCAATTTCATCCCTTATTGGTGAAAAGAGTCCATTTAACCCATATTTAGTGAATTGGATCACTCATATTTCGAATGGGTAAATATGGACTTCAACTCATTTTAAAAGCTCATACAAATATGGACAAAATGGGCAAAATATGGGTACCCATTTAAATACAGAGATCACCCACCTATGCTTAAAGTTTCAGTTTTTTTTTCTAGTTTCTTTTCTTCTTCTTTTTTTATTTCTTTTTTCCTTTAATTTATTTTTTTCTTTTTCATTTTTTTATTTTTTAATTCATTCCTTAGAAAATTTTTTTCTCATTTTTTATTTTTATTTCTTTTTTCTTTATATTCTTTTTTTTAACTTTCCCCTTTCTCATTCTTATTTTATCATTCGTATTCGCTTGAGACCTACATAGGTTAGTAAATATAAGCTTCTAATTATCCCATTTAGCCTATATAATTCAAACATCTCTTATAAATTAAATACAAACCATAGTCTCACTCCTTTATTATTATTTTTTTCTATGTTTTATTTCTCTTTCTTTTTTTTTTTGTTTTTTAATTTACTATTTTTTTGTTTATTTTTTCCTTTGATTTACATTTTTTTCATTTTCATTTTATTCAGTTATTTTTTACTCGTTTCTTACACTTTTTTTCTTTCTTATTTTTTATCATTTTTTTCCTTTTCAATTTTATTTCTTTGCATTATTTTTTTTTGTATTTTCGCTTTCCCCTTTTTCATTCTTGGTTCGTCATTTTTGTCATTTTTTTTTATTTTTTATATTCTTTTCCTCATTTTTTTTTATCATTGCATTTCATATTTTTTACTTTAAATTTATTTGTATCAAACTATATGTTTCAAATAAATTTATTATTTGTATTTGAATAGTTTAGTTGTCAATATGTGCAATTTATCATTTGTATTTATCTATAAATAAGTATATGAATTAAATCAACATGGGTTGTGGTGAAGTGGATGGGGCTGCTCTACCCTTAACCAGAGTGGTTATGGAGAAAACTCTGTTGGGAGCATTGCCACCTTAATGGTCCCTGTAACGTCCGATCCAGATTAGTCGGGGCTCCAATGCAGGCACCGGATACCGTATGAAAAATAAAAAAAGTATATGAATTAGTTATATTTTTTTGAGACTAAAATATATATGGCTGAGGATCCACATAGCCCCCGAATTATAAATGTTGCGCGAATATAAATCAATATGCGCTTATGGTATTTTCGTTAACAAAAAAAAAACAAATCAAAAATAGAAAAAAAAGGGTAGAAAGAGATGTAGAAGTTAGAGATAGAAGAGAGAAAAAAGCGTAAAGAAAGAATTGAAGAAAAAAATACAAAAAAAATAAATAGAAAAGATAATGAAAAAGGAGAAAAGGAAAAAGAGAAAAGATGAAGGTGAAAACAAATATACTGAGTGGTTATGATATTTTAGTCATCATACATAATTTGTACTCGACTTAACCATGTTCTTCAAAAATTAAAAAAATATAAAACATAAAATTCAATCAAAAATAAAAAAATGAGAAAGAAGTAAAAAAAAATAAAAAAAAGAAGATCAAAAAGGAAAAGGAAAAAAAAGAAAAAAGAAAGAGAAACAAAGGGTAGAGGGTAAAGGGTAGAGATAGAAGAGAGAAAAAAAAAAGAAATGACAAAAAAATGAAAAATGAAAACAAAGAAAACTAGAAGCTACATATTGAAGAGAGACAAAAAAAAACTAAAAAAAAAAAGAAATGAAAGAAAGGTCAAGTTGATATGATATAGAAGTTTTATGTTTTTGACATAGGAGTTAAAGTGAATTAAAACTATTTTTACCCAATCCATATTTGACCTAATCCATATTTACACATATTTATATGGATGTTTCAATCTAAACCATTTTTGCTCGATCCATATTTAACCCATCCATATCCAATCCAATCCGCCCGTTTGCCACCCCTAGTTTGAACATTTTCCCTTTTGAATATTGTAAATATTGTGTATTTTTGGGACTATTTTTTTGAGAGGACATGTAAAATAGGATAGATTGATGAACTTAATATATTCCAAAAAAGGGCAAAGGAGCATGTTTAATTGATTATTGATTGTGAATCACTTCTTTTGAATTGGTTTTTGTTACTTGATTATTCTTGAAATTCCACTGCACTCTAGAAAATGTGCTTGATTTTGAGGAAGATGTTTGCTTAACAACCTACATGATTAATGACTAACTGTTACTACCAACAAAAGTCATAGTCATTATGCTCATGTGAAGTGGAAGTGTTGACTTTCTATGAAGCCAAATATTAAGTTTTGAATTTGTTTTTCTCTAGGAAAGGAAAAGACTTCAATTTGGGTGTTTTGATGAGTTGTGATTTTGACACTCATGTATATCTCATTTTCTACGGCCCATTATTGTTAATTGATAATATGAAACTAATTACCCTTTGAATTATATTAATTTCCAATACTTTTAGTGTTAGAGGAAATTTTGATGAAATAGAATGAAATAGAGCTTAAAAGGAAAAGCTGGGAAAAATTCCCAAAAAATGCTCTCAAGTACCGCTAAAGCAGCTTGAGGGACGCTAACTACTAGTCAAACTCTAGGTGAAGGGTGTTTTAGAGCCAAGATGAATTCTTTAGCGATTAGTCTAAGTTGGTCAAGGGCCGCTTTAGTGCTCAAATAACTGATTCAGTGGTCGGATAGTCAAAGTAAAAGGTAGTTTTTGTGTCTGTCAAGTGGACATAACTGCTTTAGCGGTCTGCTGGTTGGCTTTAGTGGTCATCAGGAAAAATTTAACGAGTAATGATGGAATTTTATATTTTTGTATCCCAATTCACCAAATACTTGATCCAATCCATTCCAAGAAATATTTGGCATATTCTACAACTTTGGAGGCTAGTGTTCTTGACCCAACACCCTTGGAATTGAAGAGTTGAGTTTCATAGTGTTAATTGCTTAAGCCTTTCTTCTTTCCTGGTATTTTTTACAATATTTGAGTGTAATAAAACTTTGGTATTTGAGTGTTTGTTGCTACACATAATGCAAAACATGGATATTGAGTTTGGGTTTGAATTTTTATCTTATGCTTTAACGTTGATTGACTACTCTTGATTTGAAAATGGGTTTTGTTTATCCAAATTAATATCTTGTTCTACCATTCCTACTCTAGTTGAGCTCAGAAAAGGATATTAGTGGGTGTTGATCATCTACATTAATTAAAGTTTGATAGAGCTAATTGAGGTTGTAAAAGATTAATTTAGCATGATTTGGATTGTATGACCTATCTTATGGAATTGGTTGCTAGACATAGCAAAATCTAAGCATTGTCCACAATTGGTTTTGTTCTTTAAGATTCCAAGATTTGTTTAATAGAATAAGAGTGGACTAAACCCTTGATGATCGAAAGACATTAGTGGGTGATTTTGAATCCAAGGTTAATTTACTAAATCTGAGATTAAATCGGTAGTAGTTAATTGAATATGATGTTTTATTGATAGATTTGATTTCCTATATCATAAATCCTGTTTTAATCGTTGTGATATCCAGTGATCACTTGTTTATATTTTATATTGATTTTATCTAGTTTTTCCTTTAATTATCAAAAAAGCCAAAATACTTATATCCTACGTTTGAATTTTGTGAGTTTCTTTTATTTCACACTTACTCAATCACCACTCATATTGTTCCCTATGGATTCGACCCTGAATACTTTTTGGGTAAAATATATTAACAATGTTTACTGCACCTATTCAAGAGTGTAATCTATATCACTTGTGCTTCATTTCTATCTTGTTGGACTGGTCAGTTCTCTTGTTTTCATTTTTAGAGTAGTTTATTTTTTTGTGTTAGCTTTATGTAGTTTTTCGATTGATAGTAGCTTTTGGGCAAATTTTTCCTAATGATAGCTTGAGAGACGACATTCATAACGGAAAATAATCATTTTTAGGTGTTCTATCACTTGGGCAGGGGAAGCCTGAGTACCTATAGCCTTTATGTATTGGGGTTGTGATTATTGATTATGGCAAAGTCTACGAAGAAAATTTTTATGGTGATGTGTAATTAGCTTTGGCAGTTTCTCCCTTTTTAAAGTAAAGATATGGTATTGTGGTTTGTGTTGTGCTAATAATTTTTAGGTTTGCATTATGTAATGTTGAAATGACCATACTTCTTAAAATATTTTGTGAGAAAAGTGCATGGAAGTGAAGGATGTTTTTGAAAACACTTTGACACTTTTTGCGACTCCGTAAACATTAGATCGTGATAATGTGGAAAATGAGTCTTTTATTCTTGTTTAGGAAATGAAATTAAACCTAATAGAATTGTTTGCATCCTATGTTTTATGAGTGTTGGTTCAATAATTCTTGTGCTTATGTGTGTCCTCTATAACTTGCCTATTTGGTGTTTCAATTCTAGTCTTGATTGTGTACGGTTGGTGAAATGATCTAAGGCCTTCTTTTTTATTTTTGGAAACAACTTTATCCTTAAAAGCCTACTCGTTCATAAATGTTATCACTAATGACCCTATTTGGGCCTAATAACCTTTCTTTGGAAACCACATTACAAGCATTGAACCTTTTAAAAAATTTTCGTCGCTTGAATCTTACCCTCCTTGAACTTATTGCAAACTTACGGCAAAAGGCCTAAGTTGGGGTGTGGTAGAACTTGGAAGAGGTGATCCTATTCAATTTTGTAAGTAAGTACCTAAAGATAAATTCAATGATTAAATTAAAAAAAGAGGAAAAGATAAGAATGAAAAATAGAAAAGAATAGAAAATGAGAAAGTCGTCAATAAATGGGTAAACTAGAATGAAAAAAATAGACACTTGTGTTGTATGAAAATGAAGAGGCAAATGATTAAAGTTTGAGCTTCAAAGTGTTTTGTAGTGTTCAAGGAGGGTGTATTAACTTTTATCAAAAATGTTCATCCTACCTTCTCCCAAGCCTACATTATAAGCTATAAAAAATCTTTTATGATCTCCAACCAATGCTTTTAAGTTAGTGGGTATTGAAAATAAGGGAAGGCCCATGGTATGATACTTGTTTGAATTAGAAATTATTTGGTGATTGTGAGTGATTGTCAATTTGTCCCTTGTATAAGTGTTGCAAATATTATGAAATTTTGCGACTTTATTTTTTTTGATGGCATGTAAACTGGGATAGAGAGGTAAAGATGATAAACTCCAAAAATAAGACATAAGGGTATGTTTTATTTACTATTCATTGTGATTCACTTATTGACAATATGAGAGAATTGTTGGGGCAATAATCACATGGTTGTTGACTAATTTTTAGTACCAACAAGTCATAGTCCAGGTGTTTAATTGATAAATGTGAAGTGAAAGTGTTGGTTGTAGTTTTTAAGCTTAAATCGGTAGCCTCATTGAGTTTTGATTTTATGTTGCTTGAGGACAAGTAATGTCGTTAAGTTGGGGTTTTTTCTAAGTGGTGATTTTTCAGTTTATGTTATCTTTTTCCTTATGATTTTTGTTGTTAACCATTAATTGAGGTTAATTATCGTTTGAATGGTGTCAATTTCAGGTACTTTTGATTTTCTAGGAGCTTTGACGGAAAGAAGCAAAAAAAAAAGATCAGAAAAGAATGAGCCAAAAGTAAATCTTAGAAATCGCGCTCAGGTTACGCTAAAGCGGTTCTGAGGTGCGCTTTAATAGCCAATTCAAATTCAAGTGAAGACCACTTTAGTAGGCACTTTGACCACTTTAGCAATCCAGTCAAAAGTCGCTTTAGCGACCAATATGACCACTTTAGTAGTCTAGTCAACTTGGTCAGTAGCCATTTTAGTGGTCCTCTTGATCATATTAATTGCACAGTTAAAGTCAATATTTCTTCTTTAGAGGATAATCAGGCACTTTTGCAATCATCAAAGTAAATATCAAAGGCAAAGTTGGAATAACACACCGTTTGACCCCAAATCACAAATGGAATCAAAGCCATTCCAAATACATATTTGGCTTATTTCTCAACTTAGGAAGCTAGGGTTCATGAATCAACACCCGTTGAATTGATGATTAGATGATTTGTATTGATAATTTTCTTTATTTTTCTTCTTTTCCTTTCTTTGTATAGAATATTTTGGTGTAGTTGAATTTGATTCTTGAGTACTTCTAGTTAGAGATAATGCAATACTTATAAATTTTCCTTTTAAATTTATATCACACTTTTGTATTAATTGATTACTCTTTTTTTTTATGAATAGGATTTGCGTGTCTAAATTAATCTTATATGTTATCGATTTCAATTCTAGCTGAGCTTGAAAGAGAGGGTTAGAATGGGACTTTCCCATCTCCCTTGCCTAATTATTTAAAGATCTAAGTGAGATCGGGAAAGATTAATTTTGCATGATTTGGTATGAATTACCCATCCTATGGAATTTTTTGTTAGACATCAGATCCTAGTGTAGCCATGGATTGGAACTATTCATATTGACAGTAGAATAGATTTTGAAAAACTTTAGCCAACAAATATCCATCAATAGGTTGAAAGACGTGGTGGACACTTGAGGTTGCAAGCCTAATTTGTTAAATACATGATTAAATTGTTAACAGTTAGTTGAACACAACGGATCGTTGATGGACTTGATTACTCATGTTAATTTTCTTGTTTATAATCTTTGTAAGAACCATTGATCAGTTGTTCATCTTATAAATTAGTTCTATCCTTATTTCAATATGACAACCCAAAAACCAAGTTTTAAATCCACATATTTCACTTTTAAATTCATGTTTTAAAAGGATTAAAATGATAAAAATCTAAGAAAAATAATTGAAATAGGAGTTTTGGAGCTTACCCAAGATTAGAAATAGAAGAAATTGCACCCAAAAACTCAAAACACCAAGTTCCAAGCCTCAAATATGGTGAAAATCATAAAAATAGGGGATATAATCCACCCAGGCATCGCTTTAGCTACCATCACTTAGGAGACCAGGTGTCCATTACATAATGCCTGCCCTGTCGCTTAAGCGACATTCACTTAAGCGATCCTGTGTTGCTTAGGCAACACTTTAGCTATCAGGCCAAGTCACTTAAGTTACCAAAGTCCGCACCAGTTCTAGACGATATCAGATTTTCAAAAAAGTATTTTTAACAAAGTTGACCCCCGAAACTCAATTTCACAACTTTTTGAACCAAGGGTCGAAATGAGACATAAAAGCCATAAACAGACCAACCATGATACCATCCTAAAATAGATATTTTAGACCTGCAGTCCTTTTGTCATTTGATGCACAGATCAACAAATATTAACCAAGTCAACTATAAAGCCTTTATAACCACCAAAAATAATAATCTAACACAAATCACACCAAAATACATTGGAAAGCATACAATTCATCTCCCCACCTTAGAAATACCACAAAGAAACCACGAGCAGGGGTAAAATGATTAAATCATACAAAAATAAATATTTCACAAAAATCCCCAAAAATTAGGTCACTACATTAACTTTTATGTATCAAACCCCCCAAACCACTTATATCTTTGTTTGGATCATAGAGAATTACTTTTATTCCTTACTTCCTTAATCGGTTATCTCATTATTCCTCATTGATTTGATCCCTACTCTTGTTGGGTAAATTATATTTCTAACATACATTTATTTTCAAGTTTTTTTTAATGTGTAATAACTCAATTTCTCAAGTCATGAGGGTACCTACTATAACCAACCAATATGTAAGCCAAACCATAGCCCGAAATAAGAATTAACGGCTAACTAGCGGACGAAAAGAAAATAAAAGGTAAAGACAAGTGTAGAAAATATGAACTAATTATACACAATGTTATATATATATATATATATATATATATATATATATATATATATATATATAACAATAAACTATACAACAGGGGGAGGAGGACAAAATACATAAAATGAGATCCCTAATATTGGAACCCTTAGGGGTTGCACCATATTGTGAGGGACCAGGTTTTTCAGAGTCAATCATAACCAATCAAACTGTAGAGTGCAGAAAAACTAAAGACTGTGCAGGAATAGTAAAAATACAAGATTTTTACGAAGAAACCTAGGAAGGAAAAAATCACGGCTTGCCCTCAGTAGCACCAAAGAAATCCACTATAATCAACCTACTAATTACAGTACCAATTTCAGACTATCTATAGGCTCCTTTCACTTTAATAAATCTACTTAAAGCTTATCCTGGCAACTCTACCAAGGACTCTCTACATTGATTAACTCCAATCAGTCTCACTCTAAGGCAACTCTACCTAAACACTTTACTCAACAAACTAAAACACTACTCTCATAACATGAGTAGTTCAATTACAAATCGTCACCCAGGAAAACTCACTCACTCTTTAAAGATACTACAATGATTAGAACATGAGAAACACCTGAGCAATCTTGAAATAGAGTTTTTGCTGCCTCTATTCACTTTTTTTATTTGTGCAAAAACTTATTTGATGAAGAAACATCTCTTTTATTTTATAGATAAGTGATGATTGACACTGAAATATCATTGGACCAACTGTCCTAACGCAAATTTGTTGCACAAGAGGACAAAACTATGCAAACAATGCGTACCCAGCTGTACTGTACCTTGCACATCTAAGGACCTAGTCCTTTGCAGTTAGCTACTCATAATCAAAACTAAATATAGAAATTTTACTTCTTTTTGATAATGAAAAACCAACTGTATAGTTTTGAGCATCAAAGCACATTCAATCATTTTTATTATCACCTGAAGATGAATGTTCCTCCTATCATCATGCTTCTTCTATCACCATCATGTAACACAGGGACCTGGTCCCTTGTTGTCATTTTCATCAAAAACATTTGTTTGCATCCCCCTATCATCAACACCTATATTTACTGCATTTGTATACATCCTCTTGCCTATATTCCTTCCTTTATTTATTAATTCAGTATATCATTTACTTTTCCCTATCAGCATGCTCAGTTTACCAAGTATCTGGTCCTTAATAAATGAAATCAGTATTCCCATTTTCTAAAACATTTTAGGTTTTGACCTATAGAAATTTTCTTCGAATTTCATTCTCCAAATCCAATACAACTCATGTGTACAAGCCATATACTGGGGTATGAGTGGGATAGTCCTATCATATTTTGACTAGTGTTAATTAATGGGATGGTTTTGGTTACTGGAATGGGTATGACTTAGGGGTATAAGTCCTAAGGATTGGTATGAGTCATATTAAGGACTCGTATGGTGGACAATGTTTGATCCTCCTGGTATTTGATTTTGCCAGGGATACAAGTTATGGGTACTGATCATATATTATAGTTACGACTTGGTTAGATGAGTCATATAACAGATAGTGTTTGAACCAAGGGTTGAGGCTTGGATCCGAGTGGTGGGTACTAATTGTATGGGAGGGTACGACTTGTATGGTCAATCGTATCCCTATGATGGGTTTTTTAATAATTTAAGTGGGGGTATTCTGGATATTTCCCTACTTAACCTAACTAGGACCCATGACTTCTAATACACTTTGGAGGATATTTACCCTATTATTTTATTCATCAATACTTATAAACTATTCCAAAACACACCATAATTCACTCAAGAGCTTTTAGGGCAAAAAGGCTAAGGTTTCATCTTGAGAATTACTTTGGGGCTTGTCTTGGTAATTTATTTCCATTAATTCTTTTGGTATAAGGCATAATTATCTTCCCTCATTATAATTTCAACTCAAGGCGTGATTTATATGACTGATTTCATGGTTTTACTATTTTATGATTATGGTTTTCAACTTTTATTTGGTAGTTTTGATATTAAATGCTTAGTTATGGTTTCCTATGGTTTTAATTATGCTTTATATACCTTAATGGTGGTTTTGGATAATTGGATTGCATTGTAATGGTTAAATGGTCTTTGAAATTGGTTTGAGTTATATTATGCCCCCAAGGTGTTTAATAAAATCCTTATAAAGATATATTCATTAGATTGACTCATTTTAATGGAACTTTTGCTTGTTTTAAATTGGGTAAAGGATTTCTGCATACTTTAAATGGTTTTAAAAGGCTAAAGTCTAAATGGTCATGCTTTTGGAGAATATGGAAGTCTCCTAAATTATTTAATATGGTAATTGGAAGGGCACCTAAGGTCCCCTTAACATAAATGGTTTAGATATGGTTATTACTTAAAAATAAGAGGTGGTATGACAATACCACTAATATTAGCCTTGGTTAACAAATGGATAATATTTTGGATATTTGAAAACTAGTTTTAATTGGGCATTAATGGCAGAGTATGTAGTAAAGTCATGAAAGGTAATGGTCTCGAGGGGACCAAAACTGGAAACTCATATTTTCTGATATGAGGATTGGTCTTAGTGGGCTATGTGCGTGTGTCACACTATTTATTGGGGGATGTACTAGTCATCCCATGGGATATTACCTGGTCATGCTACTGCATGCACTGGGGCTATTTCAGCAGAAGGAGCTGAACCCATATGGCCCATGGGTGGTTTAGGATGGTCAAGATACACATCCCAGGTGTAAAGGTTTTCAATGCATGCTAAACTCGATTCCCTTTATCGGGGCTTATATATGTATGGTTGTATGCATTATGAATGGTTTTACTTAATTTTATAACTGGCATTATTTTATCCTTATCATGTGTTTCATGCTAGCGGTCACTTGTTAACCCCATCAACTAGCGGTTATATGCCCATGCTATGCAGGAATAACTATTTACTCTTCCTATTTAGCACACAAATTTAGTATCAGCATTTGGACTAAAGTGGTGAACTTTAATCCATTTGGGAGATATCCTTTTATGTTATAGATTTCTTTAGACACTTTTAATTTATTTTCGATATTGGTTTTGCCCTGGTTAGGGGCATGTTCCAACCATATTTGTTTAATCTGTTGGATAGAGGCTTTGTGGTAATTCTAGGGGTTTGTATGGGTGGGATCGGTAGATATGTAAGCCTTAAAATTTGTATTGATATGAAGGCTGGCATCATCAGATATGATTTCTCACTATTTCATCATATTATATTTTGGGATTGTTTATCATATTATGTTTTGGTGTTCTCTGTTGTTGTTTGGTTTGATTTGGTATGGTTACGCTGTTGGTGTGTTATGGTTGGACTCGGTTGGGTCGATCACGGCTGTGACCCTATCCCAGAGTCTTAATGTGAATAATAATGCTACCTTGTTATATATTTGAAATTCATCATATCTAAGGCTAGATATAGGTGGATGGGTTGGGTAACAGGAGCGATCCCCGGTCTAGCACCTTTCTACTAGTGCTCCTTATAAGTCAAGAGACAAGTGTCATAAAGGTGGTGATAATTCTCGGGCATAGGTTGCCCAATCTCAGGAAAGTGAAGGTCAGTCAGTTTCTTTGTGTCCTCTTTGTCGATTCTATGGTCATCCTCATTGGGGCTATTTCTAGGAATCAAAGGAAAATTACTTCAAGTGTGGCCAGGTAGGCCATCGGGTTAGAGATTCTCCACTCAATAAGGTTGCTACGAGGGAAAAAAAGGTTTCTATGGCTTCATCTTCGGTTCCTACACGTGGTAAGTTGGCATCTACTTATGTTATTTCTCTTGGGTCTAGAATTGGTTGGAACAGGTTGTACGCTTTGGCATCCCGACAGGAATCCAAGGCATTACCTGATGTCGTTACTGGTACGTTATAACTTTTCTTTTATGACATATATTTTTTTCTTGATTAGAGGTTAACTCTTTATGATGTGACTCCATATGTAGTTGTGTCTTTTTGTTTTGATTCAGAAGTTATCTCAGATCTATTTTTTGTTTCTACCCTAAAAGATAACTCAATTATTTCTAAGAGAGTATATAGGGTGTGTGTGGTATCTATTGGTAGAAAGCAGACCTTGGAGGGTCTATTTGATTTAGATATAGTAGATTTTGATGTAATTCTAGGTATGGATTGGTTGTATTCTGTTATGTGTCTGTGGATTGTTGGTCTCGTAGGGTTATTTTGAAGTTCCCTGGTGAACCAGTTATAAAATGGGAAGGTAGTTACTTTGCTCCTAGGGGGAGGTTTATTTCTTATATTATAGATCAGAGGTTAATATCTAAGAGTTGTCTTTATTACTTGGTCCAGGTTAAAGATTCTAACTTGAAATTTCCCTCTTTGTCTTTGGTCTCGGTGTTTAATAAGTTTCCAAAGGTCTTTCTGAATAATCTTCCTGGTGTTCCCCTGTCTAGGGAAATAAGGTTTGGTATTGATTTGCTTCCAGACACTCATCCAATTTCTATTCCTTCATATAGAATGGCTCCGGTTGAGTCAAGGGAAATCAAAGAGAAACTTAATGATCTTCCGGATAAGGGTTTTGTTCATCCTAGTGTTTCTCTATGGGTGCACTGGTATTGTTTGTGTGCAAGAAGGATGGTTCCCTTTGGATGTACATTGACTACAGGCAGTTGAATAAGGTAACGGTTAAGAACAAGTACCATCTCCTAAGGATAGATGATTTGTTTGATCAGTTACAACATTCCTAGTTCTTCTCTAAGATAGATCTCCGGTCTGGGTACCATCAACTTAAGATTAGGGAAGAGGATATCCCTAAGATGACTTTTCATACTCGGTATGGGCATTTTGTGTTCTTGGTGATGTCATTTAGATTCACTAATACTCTGGAAACATATATGGACTGATGAATACGGTGTTCAAGCAGTATTTAGATCTTTTCATCATTGTGTTTATTGATGACATTCAAGTTTATTTAATGAGTAAGGTGGATCATGCTAATCACCTCCGTATGGTGTTACAGACCTTAAAGAACAATAGTTGTATGCCAAGTTCTCTAAGTATGAGTTTTACTTGAATGCTGTGACATTTTTAGGCTATATAATTTCTAGTGAAGGGATCATGGTGGATCTTTAGAAGGTTGTTGTAGTGTAGAGGTGGCCTAGGCCCACAACTCCATCTGATTTTCAGAGTTTCTTGGGTTTAGCCAATTATTATAGGCAGTTTGTGGAAGGATTTTCTTTGATAGCTTCTCCTTTGACTAAGTTGAACCAGAAGAAGGTTAAGTTTTCTTTGTCGGATGCTTGTGAAGAGTGTTTTGAGAAGTTAAAGTATAAGTTGACTTCTACTCCAATACTGACTTTACCGAAAGGCAATGATGGCTTAGTGGTTGGCTTTGTTGTGTTTTAACGCAGCATGGGAAGGTGATTGCCTATGCTTCCAGGTAGTTAAAGGACCATGAGAGAAATTATCCTACTCATGATTTGGATTTGTTGGTAGTTGTGCTTGATTTAAAAATATGGCAAGATTATTTGAATGGTGTTCACGTGGATATCTTTTCTAATCAAAGAAGTCTTCAGTACGTATTCACTCAGAAAGACCTAAATCTCAGGCAAAGAAGGCGGCTTGAGCTTCTCAAGGATTATGATATGAGTCTTTTCTACTACCCAGGTAAGGCTAATGCGTTTGTTGATGCTATTACCAGGTTATCCATAGAGAGTTTAACTCATATAGAGGAAGGGAAATGGAAATTAGTAAAGGATATTCACTACTTGGCTAATGTTGGAGTTAGACTTATGGACTCTAAGAATAGTGGTGTGATGGTTCATAAGGTGGATCGATCATCTCTTAGTGCAAAGATTAAAGTGAAAGAAATGCTGGATCCTATCTTGATGAGAATCAAGGGTGATATTAGTGGGAAAAAAGTAGTGGTGTTTGAGATTAGTGGTGATGGTACTTTATGGTACCAAGGAAGGTTGTGTGTTCTTGATATCGACGGCCTGTGACAAAGGGTTTTGGATAAGGAAAATGAGTCATGCTATGTTGTTTATCCTGGCTTGAAACTGCCTAAAGTCGCCAAAAGTCTTGCGTGGATGTTAGTCATAGAGACTTGGCACTTGAGATCGGGGATAGGGTATTCATCAAGGTGTATCCCATGAAGGGAGTGGTGGGTTTTGTCAAAAAAGGAAAACTCAGTCCTCGGTTAATTGGTCCTTATGTGATTTTGCGGAGAGCTGGCAATGTTGCTTATGAGTTGGATCTGCCATATAGCTTAAGTTTGGTTCATCCAGTCTTTCATGTTTCCATATCGAGGAAGTGTCTTGGTGATCCTTCTTCTGTTTTTCTTTTTGAAGGATTGGGTATTTCAGATTCTCTGTCTTATTAAGAAGTCCCTGTTGAGATATTAGATAGACAAGTTCATCGGTTGTAAACCAAGGAAGTGGATCTATTTAAGGTTCTATGGTGGAACCATAAGGTGGAAAAAGTTACTTGGGAAGCGGAAGAGGATATGAAGTCCAAGTATCCGTATTTGTTTTCTGCTCCTAGGATTCGTGCGGAAGGTATGTGTCTTCAACACATCTTTATTCTCTTAGTATGTTAAAGGAAAGATATACATCTTGCCTCTTTGTTTTTAAACTTTGTTAAAAGGATATTTGATAATGCAAATAACTCTATGTGTTGTTACCCCTACCTTGTCCATCATTCGGGGATAAATGTTCCAGTGGGGGAGACTGAAACATCCTAGTCTTGACCCTTAGAAAATTTCTCGGAATTCCATTCTCTGGACTCAATACGAATCATGGGTATGAATCGTATGCTGGGGTACGAGTGGTATGGTATTGTCGTATGCTGACCAGTGTTAATTGGTGGGATGATTTTTGTCACTGAAATTGGTACGACTTAAGGGTATGAGTCGTAGGGATTGGTATAAGTCGTATTAAGGACTCGTATGGTCGGCAGTATTTGATACTCCTCGTAGTTCATTCTTCAAGGAATATGGGTTATGGGTATGGATCATATGTTGTGGTTACGGCTTGGTTTGATTAGTCTTATACAGGACAATGTTAGATCCAAGGGTTAAGTCTTGGATAGGAGTGGTGGATACCAATTGAATGGGACGGTATGACTCTCGTATGGGTCATTCGTATCTATGTGATGAGTTTTTAACGGATTTAAGTGGGGGTATTCTGTACATTTTCCTACTTACCCTAACTAGGACCGACGACTTCTAATACACTTTGGAGGATATTTACCCTATTATCCTATTCATTAACAATTACAAACTATTCCAAAACACTCTATAATTCTCTCAAGTGCTTTTGGGAAAAGAAAGCTAGGGTTTCATCTTGCAAATTTCTTTGGGGCTTGTCTTGCTGATTTCTGTCCATCAATTCTTCAATTTAAGGCATGATTGTCTTCCCTCATTGTAATTTCAACTAAAGGTATGGTTAATATGACTGATTTCATGGTTTTACTATTTCATGATTATGGTTTTCAACTATTATCTGGGGGTTTTGATATTAAATATTTGGTTATGGTTTCCTATGGTTTTAATTACTCTTTCAAAAGCATTAATGGTGGTTTTGGACAATTGGATTGTATGGTAATGGTTAAATGGCCTTTGGAATTGGTTTTGGGTATATTATACCCCAAAGGTGTTTGATAAAATACTTATAAAGATATGTTCATTGCATTCACTCCTTTTAATGGAACGTTTTCTTGTTCTAAACTAGTTAAAGGATTTCTACATGGTTTAAATAATTTGAAAAGGCTAAAGGCTAAATGGTTATGCTTGTGGTGAACATGTAAGTCTCCCAAGTAGATTTAATATGGTAATTAGAAGAGCACCTAAGGTCCCCTAAACCTAAATGGTTTGGCTAGGATATTACTTGCATTTAAGGGGTGGTATGACGATACTGCTAATATTGTCCTTTGTTAATAAATGGATAATGGTTTGGTTATTTTGAAACTGGTTTTAATTGGTTATTAATGGCAGAGTGTGTAGCAAAGATGTGAAAGGTGGCAGTCCTAGGGGGGACTAAAACTGGAAACTCATATTTGTCGATACGAGGATTGGTCTTAGTGAACCATTTGCGTGTGTCACACTATTTATTGGGGGATGTACTAGTCATCCCATGGACTATTCCTTGGTTGTGCGACTACATGCATTGAGGCCTTTTCAGCAAGATGAACCCATATATTCGGTGGGTGGTTTAGGACGTCCAAGCTACACAACCCACGTATAAAGTTTTTAAATGCATGCTTTCTATTCCCTTTACTAGCACTTATATATGTATGGTTGTATGCAATATGGATGGTTTTACTTGGTTTTATAACTGGCATTATTTTATCCTTATCCTGAGTTTCATGCTAACGGTCATTCGCTAACCCCGTCTACTGGTGGTTGTATACCCACGCTGGACTTGGTTTGGTCGATCACGCTCTAGACCATATCCTAGAGTCTAAATGAGAATAATAATACTATCTTGTTATATGTTCGAAATTCAGCCCACCTAAGTCTGGATATAGGTGGTTGGGTTAGGTAACAGGGTGCAGTCCCCAGTCTTGGTTGGACTTTGGATGCCCATAACAATAAGGCTCGGGGCTCGTGTCGTGTCATTTTGGTATCATTGAAAAGTGAGAACAGTAAACCAAGAGTAAGATAAACACCAATTAGTTAACTCATGGCCACTGGGGCAACGATAACATGAAGAAAAACTTTACAATTTAAAGGAAACAAATGTAACACAAAAAGAAAAGATTCATTCATAAGTAGAGGATAAGTATCATTGCAATGCATAAATTAAATGTTCTTAAGGAAAAAGCCACATGAATCAAGAAGGATTAATAGGTGAAGGACTGGGAAAAATATTTGAAGGAGTAGGGTCACGTTGTTATTGGGATGCCTTATATCTGCATTCAGGCTAAGGACCTGACCAGTCAAGATTGACACCCTCTTCTTCAGTTCAAATTTTTTCAATTCTAAGCATTTCAGTGTCACATAGGCTTCTTTTGGAGAAATGCTAAATTTCCACCTTAAGCTTGCTGATTTCTTCATCATTGACAGCTAGGTTTCACTTTAGTTCCTCTATTTCCTTGTTGATATCCCTTTGATAGATGCTACCTGATTTAACAAATTCAATCTTGACTAGTATTTTCACTCCAAGTAGTTGAAGCACAGTCCCTTGGGTTCCATACTCACAAACAATACCAAATTGGTCAAATACTCTGTTCAACCAATATCCAAAAGCCATGCCATGCTTTTCTTTCTTTCCAGGAACCACTTTGTGAATGTGTTCTATCATCAATGCATGTAGACTAATAAAATCAAATAAACTATGGTATTCCATCATATATAAGTCTTTGGTTGAGGCAATGTTTCTATTTTGTGACCTAGGCAGAATTACCTAGTTCACAAACACAAAAATCAATTGAAACTAACTCTTGAATGAGTTCCTATTCACTGCAGCCACAGATTTCCCTTTTGTACTTGGATGCATTTCCTAAGAATTCTATTGAATGCCGCTGCTTGGAGACAGTTTTCACACCATAAAAAGGAACTTCCAAATTCTTCCTAGTATTTCCTTATTCAACTTTGTTTTCCTTCCTTGGACCTTGATACCGCTCTACTTACATGTCAGATTAAGTGCAAGGCGGTCATCATTAATATATTTACCCAACTTTGGAGTCGAGGTCGAATCCATGAGGAACAATGTGAGTGGCGATCAAATTAATTCAAAATGATAGATACAAATTAAATTTAAACAAATGGTAAAAAAAGATAAAATAGGGGAGATAGGTTCCTACGCTAATGTTTCTTTTTGTTTTTTTCAAGTTTAATTTCGGGGCTACAAATAATTAGAGTTTTAACAATTATGCATGGATGTCGAGATTCTGAATTACTAAGGGAGTGACAAGTGGGAGTTAGTAATCAATATTAATTTAGTAAGTCAAATGTGGGTAGTCTTGGTTATAAATTTTGATGCTAGTCTTTTGACAAAGCATCAAACTTTCACCCATTGATTCTTTCAAATACCTATTAGGTGTGTTCAACAATTTGTAACCACAACCTCAATCTAGGTATCCCTATTTCTAGGATGCTACCTATGGTATAGTCAACCTCGCATTCACCCTTATGTCTAAAGATAGTGAAAATTTAGAAAACTACACACATAATCGTCTATCATTGCTTTGGTTTCCACATCCCTCTTTCAAGGATGATATGGATTCCTACACTTCACCCAAAAACCTTCTTTAGAAGATGGCCTTGAGCTTTCTAGAGCTTAGAGCTTTCACTAATCAAACCCACGTGGGTATTTGGGGCTTTCACCTAATCCAAACCAAATTAGCATAGCAATGATAAAACTCATAAACATGAATTACCAAAAAGATGCTAACAATAACAAACCACACACAATTTAACCCCTATTCACACATAACCCCAAGAGGTAGATTTAGCTACACATAAGATAAATAAGCATAGATATACCTATAATCTCCATTGAAATTAATTGTTGAAGATTTAACCGAATGTTACTTCAAACTTGGCTCCCCCTCAATATCAACAATGGTAGTGAGCAAATTTCCACTTAGAAAGTCTCCAATGTATTCTTCTCCAAAAATAGAGGCTATGAAGTCTAGAGATAAAACCTAAAAAATTGGGAAGATAGAATTGTTCCAATCAATGGTTTGGGTCATTTTGTTCAATTTGGGATCAGTATGTGTAGGATTTATGATCACGGATACGTGACCTTTCTTAACATCAACAATTGAGGGTGGAATACTTTTGATTAACCACTGCTATCATGGTCGAAAGACCGAGGTACCTAAGGCTCTTCTGCTCCAACTCTTCAACTGCACTTTTTTTTGCTCCCTTTTGATCATTTAATGCTCCTATCCACATCTTTTGATCTCTTCAACTTTATGCCTGTAAAAAGTGGATATTAGTGTATCTAACCACAAATTTGTCCACTTAATTGTTCAAAATAAAGTAATATGCACGAATAATGTGTGCGAATGAGTAGTAAAATAACCATTCATCTATACCCCAACTTAAAACATTTTCTTGTCCTCAAGTATCATTATCTCTTACCATGAGACATAATCATTTAAGCCCAACCTTTATGCCTTAAAATTCAAAATAACCTTAACTTTAATCGCAACCACAAGTTGATTATTGTACATGTGATAAGCTAGTTTCACTACACCTCTCATCATAAGATGCACTATCAAAAGATGCACAAGACTTCAAAGAGAAATCAAACAACAAGCACTAATGATCTAGAAGTGACTCAAATTTTGACTGAACCTAAGTCATACTGCATTTTCCTCATTGCTCGGAAGGTGAAAAAATTACCCACCCCAACTTGTTTCACATGGCATCCTTACAAGAAAAATAATTTTTCCATTCTTGGATATTTGTTTTCATCACTTAGGCACATTGGGCATTTTACTAAAACTTCATGGATCCAAACTTCCTTCCATCACTTTCACCGCCACTAACTTAAGATTTAAGCCTCAAGTTGTATTTTCAAGTTCAAGAAGGGTACGGTTCATCAGAGGGATAAAAGAATGGAACACAGCTTGTAATGAGTTCTCCAAAGAAAGGTTCAAAAGGATCAAAGTGTGTAACTAGGGATTTTAACTATGCATGGGTAGGGTTTTTAGGATAGAGTGGGTTCTAAAATCACAAGGATGGACTAAGGTCATTTCTCCAACCACATATATTCAAAATTAGTTTTGAAAGACTATCAGGGCAAGTTCTAGATAATACAAGTGTACAAGAAATAAATGCCAAAATATCACCACGTGTGGTAGGCAAAATTTGCCAAGAGAGTTAAAATGTCCCTCCTACGAGAGATAAAAGTGGAGTATTTCTCACTATTTACAAGTCAATAATTTGTGGAGCCACAGAAAGAGAAAAACATTTATGGCAACATTGTTCACGTCCATGCCCTTGATTTTTCAAAATTTTTGGACGGAAGGGGTTTCTTGCTTTGCAATAGCACTGCACACACTATGCTAAATTATGGCTACAACCAAAGCCTTAGTATTACATCTTGGTTCAAAATAGGCTAACTACCTATATGGTTACTCAGACTTCACTAATAGTGTACAAAGTGATCCCAAGTCTACGACATACAATGCCACGGGTACTCAGACTTTCTTTGCATTATTGACACTTATGCTATGGGCACTAAGAATTCCCCTACACCTATGTATCAAAACTCAAATACAATGCTAGTGACACATAACTAAAATCCATAATAAAATCTAAAGTATTAAGAGAAAAACTAAAAACTAAGAGAAAAACATGATAATCCATAAAAGTGTAGGACCCACTCGAGTACCCCAAAAAATATAGGACAATATATCAAGAACAACATCCAAAAACACAAATTAAAACAATATAAAATTATCATCCCCAAAACAATCATCAATAAAGTATAAATCCAGGGGCACCCCAGCTAAAAGAATGCAGTGTCCACATTGTATGTGAAAAAAAGTAAGGTTAAAATGGATCTCCCTAAATATGTATCAGGAGCTATAATATCCTACTGACTTGGCATCACCACCACTAGCATCATCAGCTGACCACTTTGCAGGGCTCTCATCTCCGCTCTCTAATCTCAGTGAAGGTACTAGTTGGTTAGGTTTGAGAACCTTGAAGATACCCTTTACCTTTTTCCATAACTTGTTAAAGAATTTGTATCATTTATTTTCTCTCTTTACCATCTTCTCACGTGGATCCTTGAGGTCTCTATGGGAAGCAAATAACGCTGAATAGGCTTTCTCCAGACTGGCTACTATGGCATCTTGCTTTTTTTTCTCTACTATGTACTTCTCATACTCCGTCTTTGCTACATATGAATGACGGGAAGTAAAGGGATTTTGTAGTCCCAAAGGTAGTCTGCACAATAGTTCCTTTACCTCCTACATTTGAATAGAGATGTCATCAAAGGCATTAACAGATGAGGGTCTGCAAGAGTCTATGTCCTATTGAACTGATTTGCCTGAGTCCATCTTCCTTTTCTTGATTTGACCTAGGGTGCCCTTACCTCTGAATTTAAATAGGAAGATGAGAGAGACAGGGTGCACCTAAGTGTCTGCAGCATACTCTACCATTCCTACCTTTTTACACAGCTCAGTTATAAGAGAAGAAAAGAGAAGATGAGTACCACCATTGGCTTAGAAGTATTGCCATTCTGAAATCACAAGTTCTACTACATTCAAAGTGAAGCCATATAGAATACATGCCACCATCCGACCCTGGTAATCTATGAAAATGGTCATATGAGTGTAAGGAGAAACCCTGCTACAGATGATGTTCAGCCATAACTTTGCTTCAGCCTTAGAGTCATTCAT
Source organism: Capsicum baccatum var. pendulum (assembly GCA_030864225.1). NCBI lineage: Eukaryota > Viridiplantae > Streptophyta > Magnoliopsida > Solanales > Solanaceae > Capsicum > Capsicum baccatum. The sequence goes on along the minus strand of CM061551.1, from coordinate 47,920,314 downwards.
TGGAATATCTCTTTTAGTGGTGGACCAGGGGACTGATTTTATCGAACGTAGGATATTATCCATCCAAGACCCTGGCTCATATCCCTTATCATGAAATTTCCCTGTGTCAACATTTTTGAGCCTATACACTGCATTAATCTGCTCATCTCCAAATTTACCTATTTACCCCAGATTGTCATTACTGGGTTTGCGAGTGAAACTACTCTAAGGTTTGCATAGAACTTATTCACCCACTGTTCATTAGTATAGCAAGGTTCTAGGGAAAAACACATCCATCGAGTAGTAGTGAGCCTGGTGTGGAATTTTGGGAACTTCTCTTCTACCTTGTCTAAGTTTATACTCCTTTTAGGGAGTAGCTTTGTCCTGTGGAAATCTTGATAGTAGGAGTGTTGGCATTGGGTGGTCATGAATCAAGTTTTGTCAAAATCTCCCATTGTTGAGTCTGAAAACCTGTAAGTAATGCAGCTTATGCTAACATTAGTATTATCACAACAAAAATATGCTAGGACAAATGTATAAGTTTGTAAGGTAATGTTATAGAAGGTTTTGGGGGCAGCTAAGGTTTGGCAGAAATTTTGATGTCTGCCAGAACCTTTCCTCAGGTATGGAAATTTTGGGGCTTTGACCATGATCACGGTTAAGCGACCGTAGTCATCAGGACCAAAATCACGGTGCCTGAGACCGAGTTGATTGTTTTTGCACTTTACTTCAAAATGCAATTTTAACGCTAATCCCTTGTTTCGACTAGGCATAACAACATTCTAAACATTTTATTAAAGCCTAGAATGTGTTATCACAACCCTTTAACTTGAAAGAATTAGAATTGGACTCTTTGGGCCTTCAATCAAACACATGGTGCACATAATTTCTTTAACCGTTTAAAGTGAAAGTTTGGGTACTTAAGTCTTACCCATTATTGTGTACACCAATTACCACAAGTAACCACAACAGTTACTACAATTAAGCATGTATCTAGCTTTGAAAACACCACTTCAGGCCTTTTTCTATACTGTAAGTTCTACACATGCAATTCAATATGAAAACTAAAGAAAGCTCGACAACTTACCGATTGAGGGGATGCAAACTGGTGAATTTATGCTTTGATATGCTATAGAGTGCCAAAAATTGGAGAGAATTGTGAGAAAAAATAAGAAAGGATCCTGGGGAGAGAATAGGCAATCGATGATCTTTATTAAACTGATTAGACTACGATCGCGGGGACACAAATTATGGTTGCAGTAACTGATACCAACAAATAGGTTTCCTGCATGTCCTACTCCATTTGCCAATTTCACATATTTCTTTCTCAAATTCTATCAAAATGCCTAGTAGCACCATATTTTATGGATTATGCATGCACAAAAGTATAAACCAAAATCTACCCTAGCATGCAAACCAAAATCTACCCTAGGATGAATAAATAAAAGGATATGTGCCACTTTTTTGTGGTGTGATAGGTTGTCTCCCATCGAGAACATAGTTTAATATCGTAGCACAAAGCATCCACTCCTTCCTTTTATGCTTTTACTTAGAAAATTTGAATCTCCACCCTAAATTTCGTTCAATATGCAATGATCGATAGAGAGACAGAAGATTCAAATTTTCCAAGATAAAACTTTGAAAATGTAAATGAATGGTGAGAAACTCTCGATCTCACCATTTTGAAGACTTTTAGCTTTTCCCCGACTTTACATCAATCTTCCAAATTGGCTCTATAGGTTAAAGGGTGCACATCAATAGGCCTTTCCCTGTACATCGGAAGTTGATTTCCTTGGTCATTAATGGATGGGGTTCCATTTGCTCCCTTGGAATGTCAAACTCTAAAATATAAGAGTCGGACTCCACCTTCCTACAATCCTTCATTTATTCAAAGGGATGGATCCTCATCACATCCTTTAATCCTAATGTTGAAAAGTGGGTTGAGCGAGGTCCAATACCTAATTTTGGGTTAGATTCCACCGAAGCATATTCACCCCTAAATGATCTAGAGTCATTTCCAGAGATTTGCTTTGATTCTTCTCTTGACCCTAAGCTCATTTTTTTTATTTTGGCTTATTCTTCTATGTATGAGTCGGATGATTGGGAAGCCGCCGAGGATTCTTTGCTACCAAGATCATCATCATAGCTTGGTTTCTCTTCTTGACATACCTCCTCTTGGGTAATGGGCATGGTAATGATAGTTTTAAGCTTTTCTTCTTTACCCGTAACCTCCTTCTTGACACTTGTCCATTCTTGATGTATGTGTTCTAGATTCTCCCCCATTGTATCCAACTGGTCCAAAATGGATAGTATCCTTGGGTCACAGCTATTGGACTCGATGTGTTGCTCATCCTTCTTCTCATCATAAGACCTATTAATCACATACAAATAACTAGCAATTCAATTAGTATAATAGGGGAAGAGGCCATTGGACAATTATCCTAATGTCTATTTCGACTACCATACAAGGGAAAATTATACTCCCTACAGGATTGAGATGATTATTTTGTCTCTCTATGAGGAGCATAGTTACAATCTTTCCTGAAGTGTGATTCTCCACAATATGAACATGGGCGGTCAAGATAAGACCTCCAACCATCCAACTCATATATGTTCGAAGATTCCATAGAGAAAAGTACAAATAAAATAAAATCTACCTACCAAGAAAATCACAAATACTTATATACAAGCTTGAATTCAAGAAAGTAAACTAAAATTTCTAACTAACTTAATATGCCAAATTGTTCCCCGGCAATGGTGCCATTTTTTATAATGCTTAACTTACACATCAAATTAAGTGCAAGACGATCGTCGTCAATATATTTACCCAACTTTGGATTCGGGGTCAAATCCACAAGTAACAATGTGAATGGCGATAAAATTAATTCAAAATAATAGATACAAGGTAAATTCAAACAAATGGTATAAAAAGATAAAATGGGGGAGACAGGTTCCTACACTAATGTTTCTTTTTGGGTTTTTCTAGTATAAATTTAGGGCTACGAATAATTATAGTTTTAACAATTATGAAAAAATCTCGAGATTATACATTACTAAGGGAGTGACATGTGGGATTTATTAATGAACATCAATTTAGAAAGTCAAATACGGGTAGGCTTGGTTATAGATTATGATGCTAGTCTTTTGATAAAACACCAATATTTCAACCATTGATTCTTTTGAATACCTAATAGGTGTGTTCAACTATTTGTAACCACAACCTCAATCTAGGCATCCCTATTTCTAGGATGATACCCATGGTATAGTCAATCTCACATTCACCCTTATATCTAAGATAGTGAAAATTTAGGAAATTACACACATAATTATTTATCATTTCTTTGGTATCCACATCCCTCTTTCAAGGATGATATGAATTCCTACACTTCACCCAAAACCCTTCTTTCAAAGATGGCCTTGAGCTTTCTAGAGCTTAGAACTTTCACTCATCAAACCCATCTGGGTATTTGGGGCTTTCACTCATCAAATCTAAACCAAATTATCTTAGCAATGATAAAACTCATAAAAATGAATTACCAAAAAGATGCTAACAATAACAAACCACACATACTTTAACCCCTATTCACACATACCCCAAGAGGGAGATTTAGCTACACATAAGACAAATAAGCATAAATATACCCATAATCTCCATTTAAATGAATTATTGAAGTTTTAAGCGAATGTTACTTCAAACTTGGCTCCCCCACTACATCAACAATGGTAGTGACCAAATCTTCCACTTAGAAAGTCTTCAATGTATTCTTCACCAAAAATTGATACAGTATTTTCTTTTCCAAAAATAGAGGCTATGAAGTCTAGAGCTAAAACCTAAAAAATTGGGAAGATAGAATTGTTCAAATCAAGGGTTTGGGTCATTTTATTAAATTTTGGATCAACATGTGTAATTATAGATTTGCCCTTGGGCTGATTTCCTCCGCTAGACCGCGATCACGTAAGTCTGGTTGTGATCGCGGATACACAACTGCAGTTAACATCAACAATCGTGGGTGAAAGACTTTTTCTTGACCACCGTAGTCGCGGCTGAGGCTCTTTTGCTCCAAGTCTTCAGCTGAACATTTTTTCTCCCTTTTGATCATTTTACGGTCCAATCCTTATCTTTTGATCTCCTTAACTTTATGCCTGCTAAGAGTGAATATTAGTGCATCTATCATTAATTTGTCTCATTTATTTATTTAAAACAAGGTAATATGCATAAATAATAAGTGTGATTAAGTTATAAAATCACCACTCATTAGACCGGTGCAGTCAAATTTATCCCATATTCTGATATTCTAAGGTGAAATAGAATTCCCTCACTATAGCATAAAAACTGTGGGAATATGTCCTTCTATGAGATGCATACAACCTTGATGTTTTACCAACTTAAATAGTAATAATATACCAAGTTTTGTTAATACTTTTGAATAAAAAATCCTCCTAGTTAACACTTTTTGACGCTTCAAGAACCTGTTTCTAACTTCCTTGGATACAACCATACTTTTCTCCTTATTATTTATTCTAGTATAAGTGATCACAGATTCTCTTTCAGCTAATTTTCTCTTCTTGGGACCAGGTTCCTCAAGAGTCAGCTGTTTCTCAGTAAATTTCCATACCATTTTCTAAAAATTCTTGGTGCTTTACCGACATTGATTTTTTTGTGATCACTTTGCTCTTTCCCAAGCTATTTGAAAACAAAATGAGGTTTTCAGTAACCTAGGTTTCATCCATCGGAATATCATTAGAATAACTTTGAGGATTCAGGAATAAATCTTCATTGATAGGATGAATAATAAAGCAGTTAAGTTTTGGAAAAGTAGGAAACAAAGAATGTTTTTTTCAGGAAGGTTTGAGAATGGATTTTTCACAATACTAAGTTCAAAATCCTTTGAAGGACATATAAGTAGTAGAGATGCAACCATCAAAAAGGTCCTTTTCGTAGAAGGGCTATTGGGAATTCGGATTTTCCTTTTTGATAAGAGAACGAGTGGATACACTATATTTAAGGGAATAATAAGCACAAGGAAGGGTTTTCTGGGGGGAAAAGATATAATAAATTTTAGAATATCAGGTGACTCACCTTCCCATTTAGAATAGGACAGCTTTTTTTGACACAAGGAAGGTAAAGCCTATCATTTTCCTGACAGAACAGACAAAATTTGCACATACATGATACTAACCTAAGAAATGGGGATGAGGTCCCTTTCTAATCTGAGTGAATCTTTAACTTTGTGCTTGTTACATCTGTCCACCTCAAAAGTTACTCCCATGGGTATATGTCTACAAGTGTATGGTACAGAGTTATACTAATCTGTACATAATTTACCAAGGATACCTACCTCTTAAATATAGTAAATTTTTTGAAGATACACTGATTCACATGTTAGGTCAGGTCAATTTAAATCATAGCTTCATTCAACTTCTTATCCTCAGAACACCTTCCTTTTGGAACTATTAAGAGATTAGCCATTAATTCTGAAAACTAGGTGCAATTATTTGTTTCATTCATACTGGTTCAAGCTCCTTCTTTTGAGATGAATTCCTTTCTGACCAGGTCCCTAAGAATTATGACATGACCATTTTTTGTTGGTCCTCTACTTGATCTGGGATCAGTGACTGAAATTCTGAATTAACATCATTCTCATCTGCACCTTTCAGCCTTTCACCATCATATTATGAATAATTCTTCAATTTCTGAGACTTTTCTTAAGAATTTTAGCTCTGTTGTTTTCTAGGGACCAAGTTCCTTTGAAATTAATTATTTCACCTAAGACACTTATATTTTAAAGTGTCTTGAGAGAGAGAATATAGTTATACCTTTTAACATTAAGCTTTCTGATCACTTATTTTACTAATCATTCCTGACTGCAATTCTGTTCCTTATTCCTGGGACTATGATCACTTGTCAGATTCAAAAACCCACTTGAGTCTAAGTTCCCAGTAGTAGGACAATGGTGTGATCAAATCCTTCTTGGTCTATCTAGGTAGAGAGTAATTTTTTGGAATTTTCTAAGGCTTGAAACCTATAGAATATGCATTCTCTTGATGAATGTATTTGCAACCATTCATTCTACTCTAATCTAGCTCTAACAATTTTCTTCTATGTGCTTATCTCTTCCATAATGAGTATATAGAGGCATTTGGATCTTGTTCTTAGCATCATGAGCAACCTTCCATTGAGACCCATGAACTTCGGTTCTTTCTTGATAACCAATACCCTTCCCATTATTAACACCTTGACTACTTAAGTTAAAAAGGATCTGAGAAGATATAGTCCATTATAGGGATTTTTTAAGTTCATCATTCGGATGGACAAGGTCTCCTTCCAATACCTCATTCTTCTGGAGTGTAGACATAAGATGCTTTTGGGAATCCTTCAATTTCTGTTTCTTCTCAACCTAAAACTTTGATGCTTCATTCTTTTCTTTACTTTCAGAAGCATCTACTTTCTTTAATTGACTCACCAAGCTCAGATTTTCAAATTTGAGTTTAGCAACCTATTGATCAGTTTCAAATATCAAGAGCATCAAAGCCATCAATTCTAGCTCTTAAACTTCTATCTTTCCTCCTAGAACATTATTTTTCTCTTTATCACAAGCACTATTAGCTTTCTCCAGTTTATTAACTAAGCTTATGTTTTCAAATTTCATCTTTGCAACTAGTTCCTCAGTTTCAGATATCTGGAGGGTTAGAGCAATTAAATCAAGATCTTGACTTTCCATATTTTCTTTTAGAGAAAATCTTTTCTTAGTTATTTTACATATAGAGTCAATCAACACATTTTCAATCTTTTTTTTATCTTTCTAGTAGGATAGTTGTCCAAGTTTTTCTTAAGGTTAGAAAGTGTTAGCTCATTTTCTCCTTTATTTTCTGTGTTTTCCATAAAAGCAGACAAGGAATCAAATGTCACTTTCTCATCCTACACAATAAACATGGAGACATCTACAGACTTCTCAGCCTCATCAGATTCACTGGAGGAGTCACCCTAACCAACTAAGGCTTACTTAACTGCAAAGTCAGTTGTAGCTTGTCTGCTTGATTTTATAGGGAACTGGTCCCTATTTCTTCCTTTGTCACCTTTAGTATTGTGATAATTCTGATAGTCTATTTTATGCATTGGACAGTCCTTAATAAAGTGTTCAGGACTTCCACATTCGTGACAAACTTCTATAGTGGCTTCTTTTCTGCTGCTGCTTCCACTTATTTGGAACTGACCACTTTTTATCATAGCTTTAGCAATTTATTTTACCAAGTAGGAAACATCAGTATCATCTTCATTTGGCCCTTTCTTGTATGTGTGAATGTGGTAACAAAGCCAATACACTCTATAAACAACATCAAGGGAAGAATCCCCTTAAAAGAATAGACATATATTCATGATCTTGAATATTTTAAAGCCAGAGATTTTTCCCATTTTTACCTCCATCTTATATGCCGTTTTTTTTTTTTAAGTTTATGAGTTTTCAGGTTCCCAATGAGTTCATACATGTTGAGATATTTTAAGTGTCTAGCCTTAGTGATAGAATCGACTTTGCTTTACTAGGATTTAGAAAGGACCAAAAGAATTGGTGTCACCTGTTTGTATAAGGGAATTACTTCACCTAAGCAGTGCAACTCATTAGTCATAGAAGTAAACCTGGTATGCATATCTTCAATAGTTTCTCCTTCTTTCATTATCAAGGTTTAATACTGAGTTGTCAATATATCAACTTTTGAACCCTTCATATCAGTGGTTCCTTCATGAACTGTATTTAAGTAGTCCCAGATTTCCTTAGCTATTTCATAAGTTGAAATCCTATTGTATTCATTCGGTCCTATGTCCCAGACAAGAATATTTTTGGCTTTATAGTTTTTCTTAATTCTTTTTATGTCTTCATCATTGAACTTCCTCCTTTTGATAAGCATTCTAGTAACAACTCCTTATTTTACTTCTCTTAAAGGTACATGAGGACCATCAATAATAATGTCCATTAGCTCACTATCCTCTGCCATAATAAAGTCAAACATCCTTGTTTTCCACCACCTATAGTACTCTCCATTGAATCTAGGTGTCCTAGTGGTTTATTTCCCTTCTTTCAGGTTAGGTGGAGCAGCCATACTAACCAAGATACTCTTGGAATGAACCTTTTAGAGTAACCTACCTCTGATACCAATTATTTGAACCCTTGGGTGTTGCACTAAACAGTGAGGGACAAGGTCCCTCAGAGTCAATCACAAGCAATAATATAATAGAGTGTATAAAAACTAAAAACAGTGCAAGAAGAGTAAAAATACAAAATTATTACGTGGAAACTTACGAAGGGAAAAACCATGGATTTCCCTCACAAGAACCAAAGAAATCTACTTTAATCAACCTACTAATTATAGTCTAGATTTTAGCCTACCTTTAGGTTTCTTTTCCTTGTAATACTCTACTACAAGCTTATCTTGGCAACTCTACCAAGGAATCTCTACACTGATTAAATCTAATCAGTCTCACATTTAGGAAACTCTACCAAAGCACTTCACTCAATAAATAGAAACTCTCATAACATAAGTAGTTCAATTACAAATTAGAACTCAAGAATACTCACTCACTCTTTAAGCATACTACAATGATAAGAACATGAGTAATGCTTGAGTAGTCTTGATATAGAGTTTTTGCTGCCTCTCTTCACTCTTTAGATTTATGCAAAACACCTATTTGATGAAGAAACATCTCTTTTCTTTGACAAATAAGTGATGATTAAGGATGAAATATGATTGGACCAGCTATCCTAATCAGTACAAAATAGCACCTGCATGTTTGTTATACAAGAGGACAAAACTATGCAGACAAAATGGGCTAGCCATACTATACCTTTCACATCTAGATATCTAGTCCTATGCAGTTATCTATTCATTATCAAAACTATATATAGCACCTAATAACGTGGTAAGGTTGGCACAAGAGACACTAAATTAAAAAAGAGTACTAGATAAAGTCAAATATGCAACACAGTGTAAGAACATACGAAAAAAAGGCAATTCTACATTATAGAAGGAGGATCAACTCTAGAATGTGAAAGCTCATCCTATCTGTAAATTTGAAGAAAAACCAAGTAAAATGTCAGTGGCAATGACTCATATTCAGATATGCATCCGGGAAAGAAGCAGAAGTGTAATATTGTGTCAAAAATAATAGGCACTCAGTAGTCATCATAAGTCGACTAACCTAAATTATAGTAAAAGCAAAGATGTAGTGTGAGAATGTAAACTAAAGTCAAACAATAAAAGGCATAAACAAAAATAATAGATCATGGTGAGTGAAAATGATATAAAGGTAACATAAGTACTAGAATGAGGAAATAAAGTCTACTATAACCTAACTGGATCCTATAAGCCCAAAAGGCACACACAAGATGGATAAACCCAACTGAGCCATTATAATAATGCTAAATACAAACAAATAATAAAAATAAAGTAAAGATGAAATGCGGCATTAGCAAGCATAAAATAATATAGAATATAGTCGTTGTGTACCTGATGCTTATTTCCCAGTCAGAACCACCTTTTTATCATTTTTACCAATTTTCCAACAATATATCAGTAACAAAAATGATAATAAATATTGGAATCTGACAAGAACTAGTAAATAATAATCATTAAAAAGGATGTCATACATAAAGGGAAACTTAAAAGTAATTACAATATAGCATATACCAAACTCAAATCGTAACTGATACATGGTAGTAATATAGAAGTCATCAAACTTAATCTAAAATTGAATTACATATGATCAATAGTTATATCCCGGGTTTTAACCTATCTCGAATCGATTTAGTCCATATAATCCAAATTTGAGTGGTCAAATCCTCTATGATAGGAATGATTTCCAATTATCAAGGCTAAAGGCATGATCTAAGATCAAATGCTATACTACCAAGATAACTAAGCTAAAAAGTCATATAAAAAATCCTAAGTCAACCCCTAAATCCTAATAATATCCCTGAAAAGTAGCTAAGTAGTTATTAAAGTTGATATTGGGGTTATTCTAAGCTTTCTATCTAAAAAGGACAGTTAGGCCTACTATCAGACCCCTAAAAGCCATCCAAAGGCCATTCTATATCTGCTTTTAGGAAATGTAATGACCTAAATTCTTAGATCATGATGGCGCCTACACAACCCTCCATTAGGGAAGCCAAAATGTAATGACACTTCAGGTTATTTTCTATATTTTCACATATCTTTTTCATTAGGGATTATTTACCATTGCCCCAGGTCATCTATAACTTGCTGGGACCAATGGTTTGGTTACCGGGTAATTTATTTGTTTTTTGGAATAAATTTCTTATTTAGAAGTCTTTGCTAGTTCCAAATGAACACTTAGAAAATACCTCAGCAAAACAATCTCAGATGTGAATTTCTACTTTTCCATAAACTCCAGAATATAAATTTTGGTTAGTTATACCTTTGGATTAGGTCCCATTGCACCCGAGCTCATTTTGACCGATTAATAAAAAAGTTGAAAATTAGAAAAAATGGGTATGGGACCCATATTTAATCAGAACGACCTTTTATTAAAAATTTAAATTTACCAATGTATCTAAAATGTCACAATTAGTGTGGTTACATATTTCATGAGCGAGAATTGAATTTCAAATAAATCTTGAGGCATTATTAAAAACTTGGAAATTTTTAAAGTTTTGCTGGTTCTGGTGCAATGGTAATTGTGGTATGGAGGATGGCGATCACGGCATGGTAATTGCGATGATTTCATGGCATTTTCAGCATCATAAATACGGTCTGAATCTCAGCGATTGTGGTATCTTATTGTGTAGGGGTCTATAAATAGACCTCATAGTCACAATTTTGGCCATTTCTTCTCAACCTTTGAGAGTTAAAAACCCTAAATAGGCATAATAACTCAAAATTAAATATGATGGGTGACTTGGGAGATTTTTTATCGTCTATTATCATGAATATCTTCAAACTTAAGGTAAGAATCATTTGAATTCATGCTTGAATTTCTTAGTTTGGACCCAACCCCCAATTTAGCTTAGGGCTTGATTTTAACCTAAATTTATCTTTGTTTTTACTCATCTCTTGAGGTTTATGTTTCCTTGTTCATGTATGAACATCTAGTTGATCGTTGAATTGTTTTTTCCGAAAGTAGAACCCACTTGGGGTTTTAGCATCATTTTTGGACCAAAAGAACAATAGTGAAATATAGGTATAGTCAGCCTCATATTTATGAGTAGATTATGTTTTTGACAGTGTGATGGAATTTTTGAATTGTAAAGTGAAGATGGACGCATAAAGAGCAATTTGGGTTTTTATGGTTTGGCTTTGATGTAGGCTTCTACTCACTCTTCTTCGAAGATAATATTTGCTATATATGAAATGTAAATTTGAATGTTAGGCTTTATTATGAGTAGAATAGCTTAGTATTGGTTGGGGATGTCTAGGGGTACTAGATGAGGGTTTTGGACACGTAAGGTGGAATATTTATGCCCCTTTCTTTATTCCTATTGCCTTATTTCTAGATTGAGCTAATTCATAGATTAGATATGATATAATGTTATGTTTGAGATTTTGTTTTATTTTTGGATTCATGATTAGTATATTTAACCTTGTTGGGATAGTCTGGTGACCTTGAAATCATAGTTTGGGTAGAGTTGACTTTAATGCCCATGTTTTAGATAAAGCCCCTATCTTTGGATTGTTTATAGCATACTTGACATCTAGAGGTTTAACTAGATACCTTAGCCTAGTTGGGACATAGTTTTCCTAAATATGGAAATTGATGATTAGAAGTGGGATTTTTTGACCCACTTAGGCCAATACTTGTGTTAGCCTTGTGGACTTAGTTGCGGATGTTAGACATAGTTGAGACTAGAAACATTAGTATAAGTTTACTTCAAGAATTGGTAAATTGTGATGGTGTTCCTCGGATTGTGTCATATGACTTATGGTTATGTTATTCCTTATAGAAATGATAATGGGGCCTTTAGAGATACTATTTCCTCTTAGATGTTACTTTGGGCCTTGAAAATGTTATTCCAGTTTGATATATTATAAGGACCCTCATAGATGTTATTTCTTATTAATTGTAATTATTGGGTATATAGAGATGATATCCTTATTGGATATGATAAATGGCCTTTACTGGTGATACTCCTTATTGTCATGATTTATGACCTATAAATATGAAATGTCTTATAGATATAAAAGGCCTTATATTTATAAGTTACGTTTTATCGATATATTATGCCTCCTAGATGTGATATGCCTCAAATATATAAGATAATTATAGATATGCTATAGCTTATAAATATAATTATCGGTGTAAGTTTTGGACATGTATATGAGCCTAAGGAAGTGATTATGATGTTGTGAATATTCCAAACATATTATTGGTCCAAGGGTCATGTAATGATGTTGGTTGGATATCTGAGAAGTTTTTATCCTTGTAAAGGATACGGTTGTGGGAATATGGATACATGTATGCTTATGTTTCTTACAATTTCATTGACTGAATACTAGTGATGGCATGCATAGATTTGATTCATTGATGGTTATTATATTGATATTGATATGATCCTAGTTAAAATATAGCCTTATTACTATTTTTCCTAAATAAAGGTTAAAACCCACTTTTCACCTTAACAGTTGATTTCTTTACTATAATAATTGCCTAACTAAATAGGATATTTGTACATACAAACGAGGTTAAAGATATTGTTTTAAATATTTGATTGAAGAAAATTCCAATCCATTAATTGACTCTATTACATACTCCGGTCGTGATATATTGTGACTCTTTCTATATTCTACAATGATTTAGTCTCGAGGATTATTTCAGGCAACAGACTTATAAATTTCACACTCCTTTTAGCCATGGATCGAGCTCGTGCACCTATTATATGCATATACATATATGAGTATTGATATTGATACCCAAATTGTGTCTAGAGAATATTGTGACAATATATTGATACTCGGTTTGAGTCCAGAGGATATTGTAATAAAGGTATTGGTACTCGATTTGAGTTCGGAGGATACTGTTATAATGATATTAATACCCAATTCGAGTCTGGAGGATACTGTTGTAATGATATTTATACCCAGCAAGGGTCGAGGTTGGTTATAATAATGATGATAGTTATCACGGTGAGACTATGATGTTGATTATATACCTTGCATTCATTCTTGTATGTGCATCACCTGTCATCAATATGCACCTATGACTATTAGCTGGTATGGGATGTTGCATAGATATGGGTGAAGATGTCTTTTGTTGCTGCATGAGTTATTGGATATTTTGAGTTTGGGTTGGTGAGGTATGTATAGGATAGGCTAGATATATGGTTTTTCAGAGTTGCTGGTTATTCATGTTGTTATTGATATTGTTATTACCATAGTTATTATCATTATGATGGCTAGCTTATGACAGATGGGTCACAGATCCAGTATCAAGATTTGAGGTATGTTTTTAGCCTCTTCTATCTTATGATGGCATTATTATGCATGATTATTTTACGTTTAGCCATGTGGATCTAATACCCTAAGTATGATAGAATTGAATCTTGGTAAGATTATAATGAGGTCTTAGAATGAGGAAATAATGATCTAGGTTATGCTTTGGCGTGATCTCATGTTTATCTGTATATATATATGGCTATTTATGGATATATTACTACCGTATATCCTTTCCTTCCTTCGTTCATATGGTATATTCTTTCCTTAGCCTTGTGTATTATTATATATTATACTTTCACTCTTTATTCGTATATTGGCCAGGGATATATGATATAGTGGTGAGATTCCTATGTATGGATGGGATAAGATAGTTCACCCTTATTACTTACTTAGCCTAATTATGTTGGTCTATTGGATATGTACAACATAGCTATCCCTTACTATCTCATTGGATTGATATATGATTTCTGGAGATGGGTATAGTTTCCATTCTATTTATATGTTGTATATTTCTTCTTTATCTTTTGGCCTTAGTTTGTAGCTTCCTATTAAGTATCATTTGTTTGGTTCTCATACTATACTTTTACATCCTTCAGATCATAGTATGGGTTATTTTCGTTGATGTGTGTGACATGCGGAGCAGCCATAGTTCAGAGACTTAGAGTGAGCTCCTGACTTTTAGAGTATTACTTATCTCTCTCTTATGTATTAGACTAGTCTCTATATTCTATCTGGAGATAAGTTTTATGAGTGTATTCCTTTGGATATTTCACTTTTATACTCTTATTATATTAGAAGCTCTTGAACTGGTACCACCAGGTTTTGGGATTTTATTATGTATTGATCTTTATTCCATTTATTTTGCATTCTTATCCCTATATTATTGAGCAGTCGTTACTAGCCATTCTGAACTATGAGGTTAGCTTGCCTACTGGTGGATTATGGTGGGCGCCATCATGATTTGAGAAATCGGGCCGTGACATAAACTCGCAATCCAAAATGGCTAGTAATGGATTACCCAACTAGATATAGGCAATAATGAGAAAAAGATGAAGTAAGAGATCAAATACATAGTAGGTGTTTGGCTTAAAAAACAAAAAAAAATTGAAGTTGGAGTTGGAGTTGTGTTTGGCCATGTCTTTTTGAAAATTTTATTCTAGACTAGAAAAGTTTTATATCCACAACTTTTAAAAATTATCAAAATCACCTGACTAACTAATTTACCTACTAACATACAGCCAAGTATGATTCTTTAAGCTAGTTAAAATCTTCAAAGCTATAATAGCTTTCAGTTTGTGAAAGATGGATTCGTGTCATTCATTAAAAATAATGGCAAATCATTTCAGCATCCTAAAGTACTTAACAATAGATGAAGCATGATCAACAAGTCCTCTCTCCAAAATCAGTATTATGAGCTTGATGCTGCAATATATAAAAAAAAGTGAGATGTCATAGGATACCTATGAACTGGAGCGAACTTAAATGAGTGGATAAATTAAAGTATCTCTTTAGAACATAGCTACATACATCTAGCCAATTTTATGATCAGCCCTACATAAGGAATCCATAATATGAATCTAAATGAAGTTGAGAGCACCTATTTCTTTAATAAATAAGCACATGTATATCTACAATTTAAAATAGTCCATGGTAACATCATGTGTCCCTTTTGGTTGTGAATTAGGTTTGGAAAATCTAAGATCTAATATTTTCAGAATTAATGCACTAACAAGTAACATGTGAAATGGATTAAACAATATTTGGGACAACAAAAGACTCTAAATGAAACACTTTTCTAGCTTAAATCAAGTGGCCATCATAAATTTTGTGTTTGGAGTTGAACTTGTATATTTGTCGGAAACCCTCTCATATTCTAATGTCCCAGCAACAATTTCTATTCATGTAAAACTAGGATACATATCCGGTAATGTTAACAAATGACTCCAAAAAAGAGATGTGGTTTGTGTAAATATTAAAAAAAATCGAGGATATATGTAATAATAATAAAACTTGAAATTGGAATTGGAGAAACGGGAAAACAACCAAACTTGTTTCCACTTTTCAAAAACAAGTTTGGCATTGTTTTTGGAATTTTCATGGCGAAATACCACAAATTTTAGAAAGTGATTTTTTTCAAAAAAAATGAATATTTTTTACGGCCAAATGGCCTCATAATATAGTCCCAAACCCTAGTGGTATCCGTATAAGAGCTTCTACATAACAAGGATCCAGAGTGAAGTACAAAAGAATATGGTGATACAGCTTATCTCTTAATACAACATAGAGACTAGTCTAGTACATAAGAGGGATGTAAGTAATACCCTGAACGAGCCCACTCTAAGTATCTGATCCATGGCTGCTCCGCACAATGCGTACATCAATAGTGATAAACCATACTATCATCTATTGGCTGCAAAAGTGTAGTATGAGTACCAAACACATGGTACTCAGTAGGCAATTGTCGACTGAACACCAAAGATAAAGTAGATATATATAACATATAAATAGAATGGAAAACTACACCCGAATGTCCAACAACCATATAAGACCTCCAATGAGATGATTAGGATAAACTATCCTATTCATGTCCAAGAGACTAACATAATAAGGCTAAAAAGGTAATAATAATACACTATCTTATTCCATCCAAGCTTAGGAATCTCAATAGTATACCGTATATCACTGTCCAATATAAAAAGTGAAAGAAAAATAAAGATATACGTGAGTATACTAGGCCAAGGAATGAATATACAATCTGGATCAATGAAAGGAAGGGATATATGGTAACATCACAGCTACATATGGCTAAGTATTCATATACATATATGTATTACAAGGTCTACTCGAAGTACAACCTAAATCACCATACTATCTAGTTAAGACCTCTAAACTGTAGTAGGAGCTAGTGCTAGAATACTCAGTGTTCTAGTCCATATATCAAATCATCAAATGATCATTTATAATAATATAATCATAATATATAAGATTCTAGAATCATACATTGTATCTATATATCAAATTAATGACCAATCCGCCAAAAACTATCCATAGCAATGATCATAAAAATGGTAATAACAATGATAATAAAAGATCAATAACAACGCAGTAACCGATTAGTATGAATAACAAAATACTTAGCTGAGCCTATCATGTGCCCTTACCTCCCCAGGATTAGAAGGTTCAATCAACATACAACACACCACAAGATATATTTATCACCCATATCTATGCAATACCCCATATGGGTTTATAGATATAGGCACATACTAGTGATAGGCAAAGTGCATGCAAGAATGAATACAAGGAACATAATCAATATCACAATGTCATCATGATAACAATCTCCATCATAACCATTATCATTATAACCATCATAATCATAATCATCCTCATCACAGCTATTATCATCATAATTATCCTCATCATAACCAACATCATCATAATCATCCTTTGGCTTTGTCGGTTATATAGTTTCCATACACAGGGCTAGGAAAACTTGAACCGGTAGATATATAAATAGGTATATTCATATGATCATCCTCTGGACTTGCCATGTACATTATCATAATCATCCTCTGGTTTTGTCGGGTATCAATGTCATCATCATTATATCCTTCGGCCTTGCTGGGTATCAATATATCATCACAATGTCCTCTAACCTTGCCAGGTATATACACATATCATCATAGCCATCCCCTGGACTTTTCGGGTATATAATCAGTATCATTAACACACATATTTAACATGAATAATAAAATCTATCATCCACTTTTACCCAAAAATTATATCATCAATCCAACATCTTTCTCCATCCCATATTGGAGAGATGTATATGTTGAAATAACAGGTGCACTAATTTAAGCCATGGCTAAAAAGGGTGTAAATCCATAAATCCATTGCCTAAAATGAACTTTAGGACTAGATAATTATAAGAGTATAGAAAGGGTTGGAATCTCTCACTACCAAAATAATTTGTAGTATCAAATCGTAGATTGGAATCTGTCTCGATTAAATCTTTAAAACATTTACTAACCTCTTTTACATATAAGTAAGTTATCCACTAAGCAGACAATTATTATTGTGAAGAAATTCATTTTTAAGGTGACAAGGTATTAACCTTTATTTAGTAAAAACTGTAATAAGATTATAATCTAATCAGAGTAGTATTAATCACCGATGCAACGATCATGAATGTACTAAATCTATGCATGCCATCATCAGTATTCAAACAATGGAACCATAAGCACTAATATATCAATAAACTACAATCACATCCTTTACAAGGATAAACACTTCTCGGATGGCCAACTCATATCATAACATGGTCTTGGGCCCAATAATTTGTCTAGAATAATCACAACATCATAATAATGACCTTTGTCCCATATACTTATCCAAAACTAATATCAAAAATCATAGCTATAAATCATCTCATATATATAACCCACAACATATTTATGAGGCATAACATCTATACAAGCCATAGAGCATGTGGATAATCATCTCCCATTTGGGAGGTATCTCACATCTATGAGGCATAATATCAATAAGGCATCTCACATCTAGAAGGCATAATATCAATAGTCATATCATATCTTTGAGACATAATGTTATTAAGAATATCACATATAAGAGACGTAATATCAATAAGGCATCTCATGTCTAAAGGCCATATATCATATCTATGTCTATGCATATATTAGTAAGCATATCGATGGACCATACATTGATCAAGTACAAAATTCCATAGCATAACTACATGCCATAAGTCATAACCCAGGAAAAGTCATCATAATTTACCAAGCCACAGAGTAAACTTATTTTACGCTTAATAGTCTCAAATATTCCTAATGTACGCAACTATGTCCACAAGGGCTAACACAAGTCTTAGCCTAGGGTGGGCTGGAATAACCCATTTATAATCCTCAATTTCCATATTTAGGAAATTTATACCCGAAACTAGGGCAAGGTTTGTTGTTAAATTACTAAATGTCAAGTAATCCATAACTAATCCTAAGATAGAAACTTTGTCTTGAAATATGTGCAATTAAGTCAACTCCACCTAAATTATGGTATCAAGATAACTAGAAAGGTCCAAATAAGGTTTATCATACAAACCATGCTTCAAATGCTTAAACAACATCCAAAACCTAGGATCGTATCTTATCAATCCTATGAATAAGTTCAATCTAGGGAGAAGGTAATGGGATGCCAAAAGTGTAATAAACACATCACCTTACGAGTCCAAACCCTTATCTAATCTCAAAACTTCAATAATCAAGACTAAGTCTTTCTACCAAAAATCAATCTTAACATTCATATTTACATACAAAATATAACATGAATCATTATATGAAAAAGAGTAGATAGAAGCCTGCCTCAAAGACAAACCGCAAATTACCAAATTGTTCACCAAATGTCAATCTTCATTCTACAGTCCCAAAATACCATCACACTATCAAAACCATAATCTACTCATCAATACGAGAATAAAGATACCCATATTTTACTATTGTATTTTGAGTCCAAAAATTGCACCAACAACCCCATGTGGGTTAAACTCACGAAAAATTATGTTTTTAAGGTCAACCCAATGTTCATACATTATCAAGGAATCATAACCCTCAAGAATGGGTGAAAACCAAGCTACTTTAGGTCTAAAATTAAGGCCTCAAGCTGTTTAGAGTTTTGAGTCAAGAACTAAGAAATTTATCAAGAAAGATGAAAGCTTACCTTAAATCCGAAGATATTAGAGATTAGATGTTAATCAAGATCCCAAGTTACTTCCAAGACTCAATTTACAGATATCTCACCCCTTAGGGATTTTGGCTCTCAAGAAATAGATGAAAAATAAAAAAATCAATCATAAAGGGTTATTCATACTCATACCAAGTTTTTGGGTGTCGCTATTGTGACTGAGCATCGCGATCGTAATATTTATGCTAAAAATGCATGTTGCAATTGCAATTTAAGTTTCGCTATCATGACCAGGAGAAACAAGTCATAAAATGCATTCGGGTAATATGATTTAACTTTGTGATCCAGGTTGCACTAGCAACCTGGTGCACTAGATTTCCTAAGTCCAAATTAGATTTTGATGGGGTGCTCGAGATTCATTTGGAATATCATACACACAAATGAACTATGTAATAATAACAAATTTAATGTTTTGGAAACAATAGTGAATTTTGATTTTCCATTCCAAGACGTTTCAACCTAATAAGGGTCCCATATTAAAATTTCTCATTTTTCAAATTTTCGACCAATAGGTTAAAATGATCTTGGGTGCCTCGGGACCTAAACAAATGGTATACCTAGCCTAAAATCAATACTTTAAAGCTATTGGCATAATTAGAATTAGTATCTAAGATCATTTTACTGAAGCTTTTGCCCCGTGGCTATTTGGAACCAACAATGACTTCTAAACAAGGAATTGGCTCTTAACACCATTTCAACTACTCGATAACTGAACTATCATTCACAACAAGTTATAAATGACCTAGGGAAACTATGAAAAATCTCTAATGGTAAAAATAAGCAAAAATATAAAAAATGACCTGGAGGGTCATAACAATTTCTACTACTAAAAGGACTTTTGTCCCCTCAAGTCAACAAGTAGAAAGATGTCAAAACCTCAAAAGGATGTGGTATTGGAACTGCATACTCCAAGCATGACTTCCCAGATAACCTCTAATAAGAGATAACACTTCCAAGGGATTTTGCCATAGGTCTTCATTTTTTAACCAACTCTCTCACTTCACTCGTAAATAATCAAAACTCAACTTCAACCACTAACTGGTCTCCAATGAAACTGAAAGACGATGATGCATGCAAATATAAACCCCAACACACTGATACCATCTCTATGCCTGCACAAATCAATCAAAGGCTTTTCCAAGCCACAAGCAAAATAAGGCATTAGTCCTACTACCGTCTCCAAATCCAAGCATAACCTTATTTTACCACATAATTGTTATCTACTCTAAACCAAGAGAAAAATAATCTGAGTTTCATTTACCTAATTTCATCATACAGAACTCAAAGAGCTATAGTTAATCCACTGAAAATCGATACAAAAAATATGAGAATGAGCTCGTAAGGTGCTATCTGGGCACACAAATAGAGATAATCTAGGAATACAATCTATACATGTGTTACAACTTGTCTGAATGACAACTAAAGCTAAACTCCATAAGATCAAGGCATAACTACTCATCACTAAATGATTTACTCCAGTATTTCCTATCAATAAAGAATGAAACCATAATAAATCTAACTCAATTATACTACTCCCACTGAGTATATCATCCAAAATTTCTAAAGAAAAATGAATGCTCATGGTCAAAGTTGAAGGAACCAACACCGGGTCTATCGTTTATTCACTGAAAACTTATCAACAATAATATAACTAAAGTCGAGAAGACTAAATAAGTAACCACGGAGTAGGATTAACTAGCCTATAAATGAAATATGTGCTAATACAAATCTAAAACAAAGTCTGCACTTAAGGTTTATGTAATACCCTATGTGTCCTTAAGCTCACTATGGAACCTACGACTCACTCAACAAGTCGTGAAGACTCATTAGGAGTCATATGATGTAATTGTACTAAAGATAGCATTGGATGGTCGAAGTTTTGTTTTTGTTATGATTCAACTCTGACAATTATAATGGGACTATATGAGTAGTGTAGTCTAGTTATAATCAGCTCAGTGGGAAAAGCATAATGTTTTTGGTCACATGGTGACTCGGCCCTAGGAGTTGTTATAAGAGGTAACGAGTTGTATAGCGAGAGTCATGATGTCAGTAGGGTAGAATCACTCTGTCTCTAATTAGATTACGAGTGGTTGTTATAAGTCGTAGTGACTTTTTATGAGTCATATGATACGGTTCGTATCTAGACTAGTGGTCATCCTTCTTGTTACTACCAAGGCCATAAGTCACTAGTCAAACTTATAGTTAGACGTCATAGTATTGAGATGACCCATGACGACTGATGGTTAAGTTTTAATATGTTCAGTTAAGGGGCCTTTTGGTCAATTCTTCTTTTAAAACCTCTAACTAATGACTTGAAACATAAATGAGGAATTATTTATTTCCCATTCTCAATCACTTAACAACATTCTTTCTTCTCTCACTCTCAAGAACAACAAGGTTATGTTTTTGTTTTCAAAATTATCTTTCAACCGCCCAAGTCTAAATTCCCTTCAACAAAGTTGAGCAAATCAAGGTATGTGGGGTTTGAGAAAGGATAATATTCTATCCTTGTTCCCAAAATCATTGATTTTAAAGTTGGACTTATGTAATTTCAATTATGGTTCATACCCGAATTTCCATATTTTTGAATTACAATGGTATCATGTGATTTAATGTTTAATTCACATAAGAAATAACCTTTATTCATGTTTTGACTTGCATAATTGCTATTATGACATGACTTTTATTATCTTGACTTGGAATTGATGAATTAATAAAGGATTGTAATTTAATTTTTGAGCATGGAATTTTGATATGAAGTTTCTTTCTCATGATGCATGACTTAAAGATTGACGCATAAGTTATTGAGTTAAAAGAATTTTAAGCTTATAAGTTCAATTAGAAGGTATTAAAACATGAACAAAGTTTAGTTTTGATCTTATGATCACATTCAATATTTGAAATCGACCTATTGGGTATGATTTAAGTAAGAGAAGCTTATTTGATTACTACTTACAAACCCATATGCTATTTTAAAGTATATTTCCTAAGTATGAGCATACATATATAATTTTGGGAGTAGTATTTAGAATCACGAAGAGAATGTGGATGAGAGTATCCTAATTTTTAGAAACTATGATCCACCATAGGTTTAAGGTACTTCTCTAACAAGTGTCTTTTTTTCCCACTATGGATGATGTTTAGTGATCACTTTAAGTTAAGGTTCTATTCTAATGGTAATGGTAGGATAGCTCTCCCCACGGTGCATAAGATGTTGGACTCCATAATAGCTCACAAGGTTTATGTCAATTATAAGAATTTCTCATAAGAAATAATAAAAGTAAAGGTCTTAGAATCAAAGTGTACCGTCTCATTAAACTTATTGATTATGTTTTACTATTCATGTTTTATGATTCTCAGCTTTTAGAAGTATTTGTGACAAAGGTCAGTCCTTTACACTTAGCATGCATGATTTGAAAGTATATTTAGTTTCTGTTCTGTTTATTGTATTCAACCCCATATACTCACTACATTACAAAAGTACTGACCCACATATATGTCTATATGTTACATTATCTTATCATATAGGTTCTAGTGCTTGTTTCGAACAACATAATTAATCACGGGCATCACCTCATGTATCCCAACCTTAAGTGAGCCCTCAGAGTCTGAGAACCTAGCTTATTAGATCCTCAAATGTTCATAAGTATTACTTTTTGTACTTGATTTCAATTATTATTTGGGTCTGCTGGGGTCTATGCAAGTGACTCTCTACTTAGTAGTAGAGGCTTGTCAATCTATGGATCATTCAGTTTAAATAGACTATTTAAATTTTTTGAATTTCAAGTTGAGATTAAGAAATTAAGTTGTTTTCCTTCAGTATTTTTATGTATGTTAGTTCACTTTCTATATGAATTTCAAATAAAATAAATGTCATGGGTTAGCTTGGGGTTATTCATAGTCCTAGGAATCATGTGATTTTCAAGGGGTATTCTCGAGGTGTTACAGATTTGGTACCAGATACTAAGATTTAAAAGAGCCCTATGGGGTTAGACAAGACACATTATGTAGAGTCTTGATTATTAGTATAAAGCACACCATCTTTATGAGCAAGAGGCTATGAGATGAGTTAGGAGTCATACTTTCTTTCATAATCTATCGTACTTGAATTTTCCTCTATATTCCTTAATTTATTCTTTCACGTGATAGAATATGCTCCCTCGCTGAGATGACGCACATAGAAATAGTGATCAACCACAACTACTGTATGCAAATCCTCTAAA
Organism: Capsicum baccatum var. pendulum; assembly: GCA_030864225.1. Classification (NCBI taxonomy): domain Eukaryota; kingdom Viridiplantae; phylum Streptophyta; class Magnoliopsida; order Solanales; family Solanaceae; genus Capsicum; species Capsicum baccatum. The sequence continues at coordinate 47,896,915 of CM061551.1, read as the reverse complement.
TAAAAATGTCTATCATACTGAATTTCATATTCTCTTTCAAGCATTAGCCCAGGTTGTGAATGCTAATGTTCAAGGAAACTAAAAGAAAGTCCTAATTCAGCAAAATGGTAATCTAGTTGCCACCACAATTTAAGGTTTTATGAGTATTAATCCACCATAGTTCCTTGGGTTAAGGTTGGATGAGGATCCTTAATTCTTTATTGACATGATAAGGAAAATTACTCAGATCATCCATATCACTAAGGAGAAGAGTGTAGAAGTGATGTCTTATTGGTTGAAGGATGTTGCTTATGATTAGGTCACCATACAGAAGAATGGTAAGGGTGAGAATAAAGCTCCAATGAGTTGGTAGGTATTTTATAGTGCTTTTCAAGACAGACTCTTTCCCCAAGAAATAAGGAAGGACAATGTGGAGGAGCTTATGAAGCTAAGGCAGCGGTTTATGTCAGTGAAAGAGTATTGTCTTAAGTTCACTTAGTTAGATAAGTATGCAATAGACTTATTACTTGACTTTAGAGCTCAAATAGGTAAGTTTGTTATTGGAGTATCTAATTTGGTGGTCATAAAGTGTAGGATGTCTATGTTGATTAGAGATATGGATATTTCTTGATTGATGACATATATGCAATAGATTTAGGAAGAGAAGTTAAAAGAGCAGGAGAGGAGAAAAAAAGAGCTAGAGCTGGACAATTCGAGTATAGTTAACATAGTTCATAAGGGGGAAGTCATTCACAGTTTTAGGTTCACTCATCAGTACCTGCACCATCATTATCTACTTTCCTTTCACCAAGGACCAAGCAAGAGCAGTAGGGCAGGATTTTGAATTTGAAGTCTCAGTGCAGTGTGGTCAAGAGGCCTACTTATTCGACTTATCCAAAGTGTGTTAGGACCTATCTTGGTGAGTGTATGATGAGAAAAAAAGGGGTGTTATAGTTGTGGAAAAATAGTCCACAGGATCAAGGAATGTCTGTATACTATGCAGGGAAGTAGAGATGTTCATCCCCAAACTCAGACCACAAATCTAGTAGTTTAGCTAAGTCGCCCAGCTCTTCCATAGGTTGCATCATCTAGTATTGGTCGTGATCAATGCTAGAATCAATTTTATGCTTTACCATCCTATCATTAGAAAGAGTGAAACACCTCAGACTTTGGACTTTGTAAATTTCCTAAGCTTTAGACTCTTTTTTCTTCTTGCGACTCACATCACGAGTCATATAGTATGGTTTATGGGTTTAGTGACCCAAGATGTAACCAAAATAGAGTGTTATTACCTAGGTTATGTCCTAGTTATGAAATAATCCTCATGAGTCATATGATTATGTGATGAGTGGTTAGGGTCCAGTTGTATGATGTCCAGTGTCTAAGATCTTAGTGTTTTGTATTTGTCACAATTAGACCATAAGAGTCATATGGTCTAGTGACGAGTGGGACTAGGAAGTTGTAAGTTTAATAGTGTGTGATTTCTAATTCTCTTTCTTGATGACGACTTAATAGTAAGAGTCATATGTTGGGTAGACAACTTAATGTCTTACTCGTAGCCATCTATAGATTATTTACAGTTTTTTTAAGATAAGGGTATTCTAGATATTTACAACCTAATCCCTTAAGATCCCACGTCTTATAACACTTTTTGGTCATCTATTACACACTTTACAAGATCCACCACTCTCTAAACTCTCTGTAAAACTTCTCAAGAAAGATTGGGCTAGGGTTTCTTCTAATGATCATCTAAGGGCTTAAAGATCAAATTCTCTTTGTGAATCTTTGTAACTCAGGAATGTGACTCTTTATTAGTTTACTAAAATCATATGTTTTAAGCATTGTTCAGGAGTCATTACTGGGAGTTTTGAAAACCATGGTTGATGGTTTGAATGCATAATATTGAGTATTGTCTTCTCATCGTTTAAAATATGATAATGTATGTTATGACAATGGTTTTGCATATGTGGGTTCATGGGTATTGTGGTTTAACAAACAAGTCATATTTAACCCTTAATTTGGTTGTTTTGTCTTTGATAATGGTATGCCCTCAACTTGTTCATAAAAATATCAATGATAATGATCTTGTCATATGTTGAATTGTATTTTGAATTAAGGCATTGGCCTATGAATTCAATGATTGGTAGATGTCTTATGAAGGTCTTGTTAGTCATAAATTGATTTGAAATATGAAATGGGTTTGAGTCCCTAAATGTTGAATTGAATTGATGTTTTTCTAGAAAATGGGTTCGAGTCGCAAGTTGATTAATAATGGTTATGACATATTATACGCTTGCAAGTGGGGTTGGTATGACGATACAAATGGAAATCTTTTGGTAAGTAATTGGATTAGTGGTTTTGTATGTAAAATGAATATTTAAATTGGGGCTTTTAAGTAGGATGTGTAGTCGAGTCGTGAAAGTGGAGTCTAAAGGACTAATACTGAAAACTATGATAATTGTTACGGGTGTCTATATGATTCGGAGGTTTCAGTCCCCAGAATTAATATATGAATTGAAGGTTTGAGTCTCCTATATTGTGTACATTGGTGCTTAAGTCACCTTGACTATGCTGGGAGGTTGAGTCGCTTATAAAGGCGTATACGGACATAGATATTCTCTGGTTCATGCAGCTACACACACTGGGGCTCTTTCGACTAGGGGAAAGCTGGGCCAATATAGCCTATGGGTGCCTTATTATGTGACGATTATGCTACATAACCTAGGTTAAGGTTTTCAAAGTTTATGCTAAGCTTTTTTCCTTACTTCGGCATGTCATATTATACATATATATATGTATATTTATTTAATATGATTTAATGAATGGCCTTTGAGATGATATTCCTCCTAGAAGTGATGTTGGGCCTATAGAGATGTACTTGCTCTTAGTTATGATATCTGGACCTTAGAGATGACTTCCTTCATAGTCATGATATATGACCTTTGGATGCGAGATGTCTTATATGTGTGATGTGCCTCCTAGTTATAATTTATGGCCTAGTGATATGTTATATCTCCTAGATGTGAGATACTTTTCTTAAATTATGCCTTATAATTAGGTTATGATTGATAAATATGAGATGACTTACTAATATGATTATTAATATGAGTTCCAGATACATATCTGGGCCTATGGCTATGATTACAATGTTATGATTATTTTGGACATATTATTATGTCAAAGGTCATGCTATGAGTTGGATATCTGAGAAGTAATTATCCTTTTAAAGGATGTGTTTGTAGTTTATGAATATATATAAATATATATATATATATATATATATATATATATATATATATATATATTTATACACCTATCTCTCCTATATGGGACAGAGGATGATGCAGTATGATGTGTATGATTCCATTGGTTAAATACTACTAATGGAATGCATAGATTCAGTACATTCATCATTATTACATTAGTAACTGGTGTGATCCTAGTTAAAATAAGACCTTATCAGTATTTTTCCTAAATAATGGTTAAGACCCACTTTTCACCTTTATAATAGAATTCTCTACAATAATAATTCCATAACTTAATGGATAACTTATGTATAAAAGAGGTTAATAATTGATATTTTAAAGATTTGATCAAGACGTGTTTCGATCTATGATTTGATACTATTATTTACTCCTGTTATGGGACATTCAACTCCTTTATAAACTTCATATAGATTTAGTCCCAAAACCACTCCAGGAAATAGATTAACGAAGCTACACTCTTTTACCCATGGCTTGACTCCATGCACCTATTATATTTACTTATGGATAATGTGGTATTAATGATGAGCAATGAATCATGGAAATATACCTTACTTTTTATTATTATTTACTTTAGCCCCCATGGGGATTGTTCTTTACTTTAGCCCTCGTGGGGCTTATTCTTTACTTTAGCCCTTGAGGGGCTGACACTTTACTTTAGCCCCCTTATGGGGCTCACTCTATATTATTGATATTGATTTGGATATTATGATGATGTGATGATACCCAAAAATTCTAGAGGATATTATGATGATGTGATGATGCCCGACAAGGAAGGAGGATATTATAATGATGTGATGATGCCCGACAACTCTGGAGGATATTATGGATGATGTAATGATGACCGACAAAGCGGAAATATATTATGATGATATGATGATGCCCAGTAAGGATGGAGGATATTATAATAATGTGATGATGCACGACAAGGCTAGAGAATGTTATGATGATGATATTACTACTCGACAAGGATGAAGGATAATTATATTAATTGTGTACCTTGCATTCATTCTTGCATACACATCCCCTATCACTAGTATGAGCCTATGTCTATCAGTTGGTATGGGGTGACTGCATTGATATAGGTGATGACTTTTCCCTGTGTTTTTGTATTCTGATTGAACCTTTCGAGCTTGGGCCGGTAGGGGCCCACATAGGCTGGCTAGGTTTTAGGTTGTCTAGAATAGTTGGTTACTCGCGTTGTTATTGACATTGTTATTCTTATTGATATTATCATTGTTATGATCACTATTATGGCTAGTTTATGATAGTTAGGTCATTAATTTGGTATCGAGATTTGAGGTATGTTTCCAACTTTTCTATCTTACGATTTCATTATATGTATGTTTATTTCATATTTAGACATATAGATTAGCAACCCTGAGTATCATAGTATTAAATCCTGGTAGGATTATAATGAGGCCTTGAAATGATGACATGATTTAGGTTATGCTTTGAGCTAACTTATATATATATACATATGTATATGTATGTCTAGTTCTATATAGATATGGTATTACCGTATATCATTTCCTTTATTTGTTCATATTGTAAATTAATTCCTTAGCCTTATATATTGCTATATAATCTTCTTTCATCCTTTATACATATATTTTTTAGTGATACACAGTATAGTGTTGAGATTTCTAAGTATGGCTAGAATAGGATAGTTTATCCTTGATATTTTCTTAGCCTTAGTATGTTAGTCTCATGAATATGAATAGGATAGTTTATCCTCATTATCTCATTGGCTATCGTATATTATTGCTGAACATAGAGAGTAGTTTCTATTCTGTTTATATATTCTATATATCTGCTTTATCTTTGGAGCTGAGTTGGAAGTCGGCTACTAAGTACCATTCATTTGGTACTCATACTATAGTTCTGCAGCCTGCAGATTATAATATGGGGTATCGCTATTGATATGTACATCTTATAGAGTAGCCATTATTCAGAGACTTAGTATGAGCTCTTGATCTTTGGAGAATTACTTATCTCTCTCTTATGTATTAGACTAGTTTTTATGTTGTATTCAGAGATAAGTTATATAAATGTATTCATTTGTACCACACTTTGGATTCTTTTTATATAAAGCTCTTGTGCTGATACCACCACATTTTGGGATTCATTTATGTATTTGAACTTTTGTTACATCTATTCCACATTAATTTCTATAGATATTAGGGAGTTTGTTAATAACCGTTTGGGACTATATGTTTGTCTTGCCACTGGTGGGTTATAGTAGGCACCATCATGACCTAAGAGATTGGGTCGTGATATCTGTATGCCTCAAGTAACCCACCCAAGTTAGTTTTCATAATATGATCCAAGATCTCAGAAGCATGCTCCCATCATAGACTCATGAAGGCCCCACCAATAATAGTGCTTGTTATAGCCTTAGTGTAGCATTGAAGGCTTTGTGAAAGATCTCTAAAAAGTTTTTACCAGTAACCCTATGATTCAACATATTCTTCTTCTTTAACCTCAACCATGTCTCATATTGTGCCTCTGAATGCAATTGTTGAAAGTTATATATCTTGTCCTTCAATTGCAACATTCTGGCAGATGGGAAAAATTAGTCCAAGAACTGAGTCCTAAACTCATTCCAAGTAGTAATATACCTATGTGACAACCCACCTAACTATAAAGTAGCTTTTCTTATTAGAGAGAATCAAAATAACCTCAGTCGAGTAGACTCCTGACTCAATCTAGGTAGATTAAATGAAGTGTGGATCCCATAAAGTTCATAATATGCATATTTCCATCATTATTAGGCAGTCTAACGAAAACCCTTTTCAAATTCAGTAGATGGATCATCGCACCCGTGATGTAAAACTTTGTACCTTAAGGCAATTCTGGTGGAATGATTTCACCTTCTCAATAGACTCTACATACCCTGTAATGATCCTCCATATCATTTTTGGAATTTCCATAAATTTTTGCCATTTAGAGCTTTTCTATAGCTGCCCTAAGTGAGATAAATCTTTTGTTATGTGAAATAGTTAGGTGGTGAATATGTGGTGAAAATCTTTATGAATGTGATAGAGGTTGCTATTTTTTTTATGGGGAGATCCGTAAAGTGGGTGTATTAAGGAAAGGTTTGAATGTTGTGATTTATAGATACACAAACCCTTATGTTATGTGGCTAGTATTCTCAAAAAGACATGGTGTCGTTCGATTATAGTAATAATATGAGGTAGTATTCTTGAAAGTATGTAGAGCATAGGGTCCCATAGCTTAAGATAGAACCTTTTGACTCTGGATTAGGCTTTAACATGAAATCAAAATATAGTTAGACTCAGGTTCTTGTAGTGATGTGTTTTATGGGGAAATTATAATATTAAAATGGTAAAATATGGTATTCGTATCTTAATTCATATATGAAGAGTATTGCCATATTTGAGGGCTATTAGACGTATCATTTGAGGTGGATAGTGCTTCTATTCTTATATCCTGCTAAATCTTATTTTGTGTCTTGTATCAATCTTAATCAAGTTACGGATTCCTAGAAAAATTTCATGCCTTACGTTGTTATGATCATGTTTCATATAATTCATGCCCATTAGGGCTGTTAAAAGTGTGTTTTGGAATAGTTTAAAAATTTTCAGAAGGGTTTTGGGGATATTTTTGGATTTTAAGGTAGTGAGCCTCCACGATAAGGCTGTGTCATAGAGGCTAACCTCTGCAATATTGGTATGCCATGCTAGTATCTCAATTTCATCTAGTTTTTGATTTTCTCACTTGTGATAAGGGGCTTTGGGTCTTTTTACCCCTTGTATGACCTTAGTCTCGTTATCTCATGATTCATGCTACATAATTTACTTGGTGATGCCATGAATCACTTTTTTTTTTACTTTGTTTTACTGAGGGAGAATTCCTAATGTGAAGTTATATACTTTATTCCATACTTCTAAAGCTTCAATAAGTTCCTACCCATCATTTGAGGATGAATGATTCCAAAGGGGGATAATGTAAACCCTGGTTTTTCTGGCTAGAATTCTAACTGTCTTTACTATATGTATAAACTCAAAATCAATGATTTATATTAAAATATAAGTTTCATGATAATTTGCTAGTCTGAAAATTGATTTCAGGGTGAAAAATGCTCATCGGAAACACTTAGAGAAAAGTTGAGTTAAGAACTTTTGTTATCGACCAAATTTGGTAATCGATCCTATAAAGGTCAACTTTGAATGTGAGTAATTTATGGAATATATGGAATTTCAGAGATCCATACCCACCAAATAAAATATAATTGAGTCATCTTGCAATCACCACTAGATTCAGTACATTCATGATCATTAAATTAGTAAATAATATGATTTTGTCTAAAGTATGAATTTATTAATATTTTTCCTAAATATGGGTTGAAGACCACTTTTTACTTTAAAAATGTATTTTTTCATAAAGGGAATCATACCATATAAATGGATGACTTATGTGCATTGAGGTTGAGAATAGTGTTTTAAAAGTCTGACTGGGATAGATTTTGGTCCATGATTTCATTACTATTATTTACATTGGTCTTGACAGATTGCGACCATTTCTATATATCTATAATAATTTAGTCCCAAATTTTACCTCAGGAAATAAATTTATGGATATACACTCTTTTTAGCCATGACTTAAGTCAGTACACCTATTATATATCTATATACATATATATCTAGTATGGGATAAAGGAGGATGATGGTATTAATTATATGAATCTGAGTAAAGTACGATGATTGATATTTTTATGTTATTGATTATATATTTATCGATTAAAGTCTGGATATTAATTATATATCTATCAATTTGAGTCTGAAGGATAATTATGATATTGATTTTATATTTACCAGTTCAAGTTCAGATATTTATTAAATATTTATTGATTTGAGTCCAGAGGATGCATATGATATTAATTATGTAATTACCAATCCAAGTCTGAATAAAAATTATATATTTATCGGTTTAAGTCTGAAGGATAATTATAATATTGATGATGTCACAATAGTTGGTATTATGTTACTGTATATCCCTTCCTTTTATTTATTCAAATTCTGTATTCATTCCTTGGACTAGTATACTTAGATATCTTTCTTTTGCCTTTATTTTATATATTGGCTAGTGATATATAATATAGTGTTGAGATTCTAGAGTATGCCTGGACTATGATATTCATCCTTAATACTTCCTTATCCCTATTATGTTAGTTCATTGACATGAATAGGATATTTTATCCTTACTGTCTCTATTATTTGGGAGTAGTTTTCCATTCTATTTATATGTTATATGTATGTGCATTATCTTTGGAGGTCTGTCGGCAGTTGTTTACTGAGTACCACACATTTGGTACTCATACTACACTTCTATAGATAACAGATCATAGTATGAGTTATCGTGATTGTTAAGTGCATCGTGCGGAGCAACTATGGTTCAGAGATGTAGAGTGAGCACCTGAAATTCAAAATATTACTTCCATCCCTCTTATGTACTATACTAGTCTCTATGTTGTATTAAGAGATGATTGTATCTGTATATTCATTTAGTACCACATTGGTATCCTTATTATGCTAAAAGTTCTTGTACTGATTTTACAAGGTTTTGGGGTTATCTACGTATGTTAGTCTTTTATTACATCTATTGTTCTTCTCTCCTTCATTCTCTTGGTAGTCTATTGCTAGTAGTTTCGGACTATTGGGTTGGCTTTCCTACTGGTGGGTTATAGTAGGCACTATCATGACTTGAGAAATTAGGGTGTGATAGATTTCTATAGATAGTGGTCCATGATTTCATTACTATTATTTACTTCGCTCGTGAGAGATTCTGAACCTTTCTACACTTTTATAATTATTTGGTCCCAAAATTTGCCCCGGGCAATAGATTTATGGATTTACATTCTTTTTATCCACCACTTATGTTTGTGCACCTAATATATAACTAGATACACATCTCTTCGATATAGAACAGAGGAAGAGGATGATATTGATGATATGAATTTTGGGTAAAGCCTCACGATTGATGAAGTTTATGATGTTGATTATATATTTACTAGTTCAAGTCCGAATATTGATTATATATATCGGTTTTAGTTCGGAGGATAATTATGACATTAAATATATATTTACCAATTCAAGTCAGGATATTATTTATAAATTTACCGCAGCGAGTCGGAGGATAATTATGATATTGATTAGATATTAACTGATTCAAGTAAGAATATTGATTATATATTTACTAATTCAAGATTGGAGAATGATTACGATATTGGTGATGTCATGATTGTAGGTATTATGGATTATATTTGGCATTCATTCTTGCATGTGCATTGCCAATCTCCAGTATATGCCTATATCTATCATCCTAATGTGTGTTGCATAGGTATGGGTGATAAATATGGCTTATCATGTGTTGTGTACTGATTGAACCTTTTGAGCCTGGGGTTGTGGCAGTTTGTGAAAAGCTCAATTAGGCATTATTTTTCTAGACTAGCCAGTTACTCACGATGTCCTTGCTACTGTTATTATTATTGTTATGATCATTGTTATGTGTTGTGCCCAAGTGCACACAGAAGTGTACGTTGGCTCACGAAGTAATAAAATGGCCCTTTAGAAGCCAAGTATCGATCCCAGTGGAGTTAATGTTAAGAAACTAACCAATTTTAGTTTAACTATAGAGATTAAAGTGGTGTAAAAGTAACCAAAAGAGTTTTAGAGTTGTAAACTAATGTAAAGTAAACAATGTGGAAAAGTAAAAGTCTTGGACAATCAACGAAAAGGGATCCGGGGTTAAGGATCTGTGAAAAATCATACTGAGCTATTGAACTTCATTGGTTAGATTACTTATCTTGATTTTTGATTCATGGGGTTGATTTTGTGATCATAGTATCTTGAGCCTCTAATACCTATCTAACTTAGCCCCACAACTACATCGTTAAGCGGGGATGTGAGAACTAAGCTAAATGTATTTATATTTCAGCCCGTAGTGAACCAAATAAGGTTTATAGGTATATCTCTATCCTATATGCTAATTTATAGCCCTTATTTTATTAAAGAATAAGAACCTTACTCAATTTACCCCTATGTTCTATCTCTTATTCCCTTTCTCGAGCACACAAAGACGACAATGGATGTATTTTACGGGTATCTAATCCTTAAAATATTTACAGCAAGGATAAACAAACATCCATATATGATAATCAATCAAAACCAAATCAACTCAATCAATAGTAATCATGTTCTTAGCCCTAACCCTGAAAAATGGATTTTAGCCACTCATGGACATAACTATAGTCAAGATAAAAGAATACATGATATAGTCCATAAAATAAACTAAAGTATGAGAATAAAAAACTAATTGAAGTGTTTTCCAGCCCCTCTCCAAGTTTCAAAGCCGTCTAAGGTGTCTAACATCAAGTTCAAGTGTCCTATTTATAGGAGGACAAAATTATTGAAATTGACATAGGGTCCAGGTTGCAGAGATCATAACGACAACTAGGGTGTGTGACTATAACACCCTAATTTTCTAAACCAGAATGCTACATGGTAGTTATGACCTCGAGGGACCACAAGCTAAACCATGACTATTATCTGTACCTGTACACTGCAATATACAATGTAATAGTGTGGAAAACATGAACATGTAGGCCATAAGGTTCAACTAAATAAAATTTGTCAAAATATAATATCCATATGGGTGAAAGATACCCAAAACAACTGAAAACTGAATCAAATCTAAACTAAATTGGAATACTGAATCTGGAAGCCTCTAAGTACTATCTGAATAAGGAGTTGAAGGAATATATCTCCAACTAACTCCATCTAACAAAACTAAGCTGAAATAATAAATGAACTAAAATAATATCATCCTCAAATGGATAAGGCTAACTGCAACTCTGGGGCTAGATTCTACTGTTGATCTGGAGCTTGTGTCTCTGAACCTAGGGTGTAACATGAAAGAAAACACCATAGCGTAAATGCATCAGTACAACTCAAATACTGAGTATACGAGTGAGGTAGGATAATGAAAAAGGGTTTACATGTATGAACAATACTAACTGAATGGCTGATATGAACGTAAGAGTGTAAGCATACATATATACTAAATGAGATCGTGAATACGTAATAGCTATATCTGTATGCTAATACATGGTTTACTGATAGCTGGCATGGCTGAGACTATAGTTCTGATAACATAAATGACTGTATCTAACAGTCTTAAATCTAATGGAACTATCTGAGTTCCGAACTATAACTCAATTTGACTGTATCTGACAGTCCTGGTATACTGATATCTGAAGAACTATTTGAGTTCTTTTACTGAGACTGATTCTAAAACTGTGGGAGGTAGTTGTTTAATTGACATGCCCCATATGGGACATTAAGTCTAAGCTAGGGTCCAATCTCTTCCCTAACTGGAAGGGTGTCAATACCGCGCCACTGGTAAGGACAATATATGAGCAACCCTTATATAATAGGTAACTCTAGTAGGAACAGTGGGAACCCTCATATAATAGGTTAAGCCACCTTATCTACCCTTATATAATAGGCTGTGATGTCTCAACCTATGTTGGCTATATAGTTCTGGAATGCAAGGATGACTGCTAATTTCACACCCTCATATACAGGTGAGTTCCCATCCTTGGGTTCACTTGGTGCTAACTCCTACTCCTATATGAAGAGATTGAACATGATTTAACTGACTATATGTGAGTGGTACTTACTAAATTCCATTGAATGATGGAATACTACTGATATCTAATAACTGACTGAGACCATGAGGTTTCCTGAGTAACATGACTAACTGAATTCTACTGAATCATGGCTTTATTTTGTATATTGTGAAACATTACATGGCTTTAGGCACATAGCTATAGTTTTTGGGTATGAATATCCCCAGGACTCGATGTAAGAAAACTGACACAACATGACTAACTTGATCATAAGATTGGAGCCCACAATTCACATTATCATAAATAGGGGATATTATGCATCATGTAGTTCCTCAACATATTAAGCATGGTAGGAAGTGCATAGCTACATTTCATGTGCATATTGTATATCTCCATTATCACATATGTTTCATACCACAATAATAGCAACACATAAAAAGCAGGGAATTCATATTAAAGTATATAGCTAACATTGACTTGTGACTTACACATCATGGAACCATATAAACATAAATTTCTAGCATCCTAAGCATTTTATCGAACACCTTGCATGAATTCTTTAAGGCATAGGTATGTTTCATAACTGGTACCATTTTATACCACCTAAAGGTCATAGTTTTCAACTAACAACCATGTATATTCCATGAAAATACCTCGAGATATCATTTTGAAACTTATACAACAATCATCAACATGTACATGCTCATATCACAAAAAAACGTTTACAAAATAGTATTTAAAACATGGTTCTTAAGCTCTATGAATAGATTGGATCCATAGATGAACACTGCGCATACCTAGAAGGAAGATTCTTAATGATTGACGGAGGAATTTCCTTGAAATTGGATCTTCAAGCTTGATTGTGTAACCCTAGATGATGTTCTCCTATTGTGCTCTTGGATAAAGAACTTTGAGATTTTATAGGGTTGTAATGTGTTTAGAAGCTATAAATTTTGTAAATGTAAGTTTAGGGACGTGTAAGGAGTGTTAAAAGACTTAATTATCCTCAAAATAACTCAAAAACTAAGTGTTTTCATGCCTGAAATCATAAGTATGCGTTGCATACCTCATCACACATGCTAAGATATGTGTTGCACATCCTATCACACACGCTAAGGTGTACGTTGCACATTCTATCGCACAACTGAGGTCATGTGCCGCACATGCCATTGCACACTTGGTCCAGTAGCCATGTGTGATTTGTTAGGCTCGCACTCCTCTTTGCTAGGCCATAACTTCATGCTCGGGTGCCGGATTTTTGTAAAATTGGTATCGTTGGATAGCTAATTCGATTATCTAAACTTTGGTGGGTCTAAATCTGCAAAAATATCATATATAAATCAAGTTATCCTCATTCAAAGGTTACTCTTGCAGAATTACACACTAAAACTTGATGGATTCAAAAGCTATTAATTTGCATTGCTCTAAGTGACTCATATGAGCATGCTTAACACATCATAAGCTATCTTATCTCTAGGATACTCGTTGTAAGTCATGCACTAAAATGTGAATCATAGTATAGAAGGTTTCATACGTAGGAAAACTGGTTCACTTCCTAGCTTAGGAACATATGGGGTATTACAATATCTCCCCCTTGGGAACATTCGTCCTCGAATGAGAATTTACTGAGAGGGGATGAAATATAAGTGGAACATGAACTAGACATGAATGAATGAATCATGATCTCATGGATGACATGTCTGGTAAGATGACTATATCATACTGGACATGTGTATCTGATGCAGGTGTAACTGATTCATGAATGCATGACTGAGGTTATCGCAATGAGAATGCATATTTGATGCATGATTAAATACTGGACTGATACATGAATGCATGATTGAGTATGCAATTGTAGGTAATAGGTACAAGTTTATAATGAAAACATGAGCATAAAACTTAATACTAAATGTGAACTTCATAAGCTTAAGAAGGACTGTTACCTTGAGCTTGATCTGAATTACCAGAGAAGAGTTGAGGATACTTGGTATGCATATCTGCTTTTTTCCCCAAGTATCTCCCTCATGAGACTAATTTCTCTAAGGAATTTTAACTAGAGGGACTTGTTTGTTCCTCAATCTACGAGTCTGGTAGTCCAAGATTTCAATTGGAATCTCTTCATAAGAGAGGTTGTTCTGAATGTCGATGCTTTAAATAGGGACTAAAACTACTGGGTGACCTATTCACTTCTTGAGCAAAGAGACATGGAAGACTGGATGAACAGAGGCTATATCTGAAGGCAATTCGAGCTCATAACCTACCTTGCTGAAGCAACTTAGAATCCTGAAGGGACCAACATAGTGGGGACTAAGTTTCCCTTTCTTGCGAAACCTCTTCACTCCCTTCGTGGGAGATATCTTAAGATAGACATAGTCATTGACCTCAAACTTGATATCCTTACTACGAACATCCAAATACAACTTCTGTCAGCTCTGAGCATCCCAGAGTCTTTCTTTGATCAATTGAACTTTGTGTAAGGAGTTGAACACTAAGTCAGGACCTATGACTGAGGCCTCACTAACTTCGAACCAACCAATTAGAGATCTACACCACCTACCATAGAGATCTTTGAATGAAGCTATTTGAATATAGGAATGATAGCTATTGTTGTATACAAACTCAATCAAGGGCAAGTGGTCATCCCAACTTCCCTTGAAATAAATTGCACACACCCTTAGCATATCTTCAAAAGTCTGAATGGTCCTCTCTGGTTAACCATCTATCTGAGGATGAAACATTGTACTGAGATGGACTTAGGTACCAAGACCCTTTTGGAACACTTTCTAGAAGTGAGAGGTGAATTAGGTACCTCTGTCTGAGATAATAGATAATGGAACACCGTATAATATGACTAACTCCCTGATATAGAGTTTGGCATAGTCCTCAGTTGAATAAGAAGTACGAACTGGAAGGAAAAGGGCTGATTTAGTCACTCTATCTATAATGATCCAAACTGAATCATGTTGATGATGAGTTCCAGGCAAACCTGTCACAAACTCCATATTCACTTCTTCCCACTTCCAAGTAGGAATGTTGAATTCCTGCATGGAACCACTAGATTTCTGTTGCTCTATCTTAACCTACTTAGATGTAGAGTACTTAGCCATAAACTCTGCAACATCTTTATTTATCCCACTCCACCAATAGATCTCCCTTAAGTCGTAGCACATCTTAGAGGCCCCTAGATGAATAGAGTATCTTGCACCATATGCTTCTACGAGAATTCACTACCTCAAGTCTCTACACCTAGAACACACAGACGACCCTGATAACTAAGAACACCATCTCCTCCTTGGGAGAAAACATATACCTTCTTATCCTGAACTAACTCTTTTAGCTTTACAAGGCTAGGATCCCTGTCTTGCTTCTCTTTCACCTCAAAAACTAGAGATAACTCTAAACTACTCTGAATACATATACCACCCATTGAAGAGTCGAATAAGTGAATGCCTAGTCTATAAAGATGATGGATTTCATGGGCCATCTATTTATTACCACCCTCAACGTGAGAAACACTACCCATGGAGAGTGTACTAAGAGCATCGGCCATAACATTAGCCTTTCCCGGGTGATAAAGGACACTCATGTTATAATCCATTAAAAGCTCTAACCACCTTCTTTGACAAAGATTGATATATTTTTGAGAAAAGACATATAGGAGACTCGTATGATCTATGAAGACATCTACATGAACTTTGTATAAATAATGCCTCCAAATATTTAAGGCAAATACTACGGCTGCTAACTCAAGATCATGAATAGGATAATTTTTCTCATAGGGCTTTAAATTCCTGGAGGCGTTGGCTATGAACTTACCATGCTGCATGAGGACACAACCTAAACCCACTCTAGATGCATCACAATATACTATGAACGTATCTGAACCAGCTGGAAGAGCTAAAACTAGAGCTGAAGTGAGCTGAGTCTTCAATTCCTGAAAACTCTTCTCGCATGAATCTGACCACTGAAATTTGACATTCTTCTGAGTTAATCTAGATATTGTAAATGCAATAAAATAACATCCCTCGACAAACCATCTATAATAGCCAGCTAAACCCAAGAAACTCCTGATATCTAATGGAGATATGGGGCAAGGCCAGTTTTTTACCACTTCGGTCTTCAGAGGATCTACTCTAATGCCATCACCACAAACAATATGGCCAAGGAATGCTACTAATATTATCCAAAATTTGCACTTACTAAACTTGGTGAATAACCGATGATCCCTGAGAGTCTGAAGAACAATCGTGAGATAGTCTGAATGATCACGCTCGGTGTGAGAATAAACAAGAATATCATCTATAAAGACTATGATGAACATGTACAAGTACTGCTTGAAAACACGTTTCATTAAGTCCATGAAAGCTACAGGGTCATTGGTAAGATCAAAGGACAAGACTAGAAATTTGAAATGACCATACCGAGTATAGTAAGCTATCTTCGGGATGTCACGTTCTCTAAGTCTGAGCTGATGATAGCCTGATCTAAGGTTTATCCTGGAGAAATAACTGGCACCATCTATTCTAGGAAGAGGATACCTGTTCTTGACCATAACTTTGTTGATTTTACGGTAATCAATGCACAACCTGAGAGTATCATCTTTCTTGCACACAAATAAGACTGGTACCCATGAGGACACACTAGGCCTGATGAATGCCTTATCTAAGAGACCCTTTAACTAATCTTTCAGCTCCTTGAGATCTGTAGGTGCCATTCTATATGAAGGAATAGAGATAGGGTGAGTATCTAGGAAAAGGTCTATGCTGAAGTCTATTTCTCTTTTGGGAGGAATGCCTGGAAGATCTTTGGGAAAGACGTTTGAATATTCATTAACAACTGGAACTAATTCATGGCTAGGATATTTGGAACTGGAATCTTTAACATGTATGACATGATACACACACACCTTAGAAATCATTCTCCTTGCCCAAAGGTAGGAAACAAGCTGACCGTTAAAAGATGAAGTACTACCCTTCTACTCTAGGATGGGCTCATTCGGGAATTGTAATTGAACTATCCGGGTCCTGCAGTCGACTATGGCATAGCATGAATGAATCCAATCCATGCCGAGAATGACATCAAAATCAGTCATCTCTAATTCGACTAAATCTACTGATATGGATTTCTGAAAAATCATAATCGGCCAGTTCCTGCATACCCGCCGAGCTATGATGGTTTTACCCACTGGGGTAGAGATTGAAAAGGACTCTACTAAAATTTTAGGACTGATTCCAAAATCTCCTGCTATGTATGAAGTGACAAAAGACAAGGATGCACCTGGATCTAGCAAAGAATAAATTTGAACATGGAAAATATGTAATGTACCAGTAACGACATCAAGAGAATTTTCCTAATCCTGTCAGGTCTAAAGAGCAAAGAGTCTATTTGGGCGTTGCCTACTAGTTGCACTGGAAGTGGCACCCTGCTGGTTCGGGTGACCGGACTGAGCTGTGGAATGATTCTGTTGACCCTTAGGACCTAGATTAGGATAGTCCCTAACTTTGTGGCCTAGCTTACCATAACTAAAATGAAAGTCTTGACCCGCTCTATACACATCCTGATGGTACTTACCGCAAGTCTGACACTGAGGATAAGTACGGGCACTACTGATACTTCCCTGAGATTTAGAGCTTGGTGCTCTATATCTGTTGTCGTCTCTGAATTTCAGTAATGGAGCACTAGAGGAGGGAGGAGCTGGAGCTACTAACTTGGGACGAAACTGCGAACGGTTTCCTCCTTTGGATTTGGGCTGAGAAAAACTAAAACTGTCTGATCTTGATCTCTGTGTTCTGCCTCTCCCTTGATCTAACCTTAATCTCCTCTATCTATTGGGAATGGGTCATGAGCCTGTCTATAGTCATATCACTATTTAGCATCGGAGACCTACACTCATTTACCATGCTATCATTCACCCCTGACACTAACTTGCTCATCCTAGACCTGTTGTCTGCAACTACATGAGGGGCATATCTAACTAGCTGAGTGAATCTTAGAGAATACTCTCTAACCATTATATTTACCTACCTAATATTGATGAACTCAAGAACATTGGCTTCACTTAGCACTTGGGGTAAGAATCTGTCTAAGAAGTCGTGACAAATTCCTTCCACTCAATAGGACCTACATCATCTACCCTCTCAGACTTCTACTATTTATACCAAGTGTAAGAAACGTCCTGTAATTGGTATGTGGCTAACTCAGCACTCAAAAAAAAAGTAACTCCCATGATATCAATGACCTTCTGGACTTGTTCAATGAACTCCTGAGGGTCTTTGTCAAACTTAGACCCAAAAAAAGATAAAGGGTTAATTCGGGTGAAGTCCCAAATCATAGCTGTTGCGGAATTGGCCACTAGATTGGCTGGAATAATTGGTGGCCGTTCATTCTAGGCAGCCATAGACTGAGGAAGTGTGTTGAATGCGGCCCTAAACTCCGCATGATAAATATGCTTGCCCAAAGGATCTTCAGGCTGAGGAGATGGCCAGTTTCTTCTCTTTAGTGCCTTATTCTGAAATAAGAGAAAAACGGATTACATGAGAGTTTAACTTAAGACTATGCTCACTAGCATGACATGAATACTGAAATAAGAGAAACTATTCCTACAACATATTATAGCCTTCTGTACATAAATGTGGCATGCAACACACCTATGTAAAAGACTCTACTAGATGTGGCTTTCAGACTTTCTAGGACTCTATTGAACCTTAGGCACTGCTATCAAGTTTCTAATGACCCGATTATCTAAACTAGAATGCTAAATGGTACTTATGACCCCGAGGGACCACAAGCTAACCCATGACTAATACCTGTACCTGTACACTACAATATATAACGTAATAGTGTGGAAAACATGAACATGTAGGCCATAAGTTTCAACTAAATAACAATCTATCAAAACATAATATCCATATGGGTGAACGATACCCAAAACAACTGAAAATTGAATCAAATTTGAACTAATCTAAATACTGAATCTGAATGCCTCTAAGTACTATCTGAATAAGTAATTGAAGGAACATATCTCCAACTAACTCTATCAAACAAAACTGAGCTGAAATAATAAATTAAATTAAATAATATCATCCTCGAATGGATGAGGACTCAGTGCAAATCTACAGATGGATGCTACTGCTGATTTGGAGCTCGTGTATCTAAACCAATGGTGTAACATGAAAGAAAGCACCATACCATAAATACATCAGTACAACTGGTGTACTGAGTACATGAGTGAGGTAGGCTAATGCAAAAGGGTTTGCATGCATGAACAATGCTAGCTAACTGACTGATATGAACGTGAGAGTGTAAACATACATACAAAGTAACTAAGATTGTGAGTACGTGATAGCTAGATCTGTACGCTAATACATGGTTTACTGATAACTGACATGTCTAAAACTGTAGTTCTGAAAACATGGATGCCTGTATCTGACAGTCTTAGATCCGATGAAACTATCTGAGTTCAACGCTATAATTGAATTTGACTATATCTGACAGTCCTGGTATATTGATATCTGAAGAACTATATGAGTTATTTTACTGAGACTGAGTTTGAAACTGTGGGAGGTATTTATTTAACTGACATGCCCCACATGTGCCATTATGGATAAGCTGGGGTCCAATCTCTTCCCTGACTGGAAGGGTGTCAATACCGCGCCACTGGAAAGGACAACAAGTGAGAAACCCTCATATCACAGGTAACTCTAGTGAGAACCCTCATATAACAAGTCAAGCCACCTCATCTACCCTTATATAATAGGCTACGATGTCTCAACCTATGTTGGCTACATAGTTCTAGAAAGGAAGGATGATTGCTAAGAATCACACCCTCGCATACAGGTGAGTTCCCATCCTTGGCTTCACTCGGTGCTAACTCCTACTCCCATATGAAGAGATTGAACATGATTTAACTGACTTTACGTGAGTGGAACTTACTAAATTTATTGACTAATGGAATACTACTGATATCTGGTAACTGACTGAGACCATGAGGATTCCTTAGTCATATGACTGACTGAATTCTACTGAATCATGGCTTGATTTTGTATATTGTGAAATATTAAATGGCTCTAGGAACACAACCATAGTTTTTGGGTACGAATACCCCTAGGACTCGATGAAAGAAACCTGATACAACATGACTGACTTGATCATAAGATTGGAGCCCACAATTCATATTATCATAAATAGGGGATATTATACATCATGTAGTTTCTCAACATATTAAGCATGGTAGGGAGTGCATAACTATATTTCATATGCATATTGTATATCTCTATTATCACACATGCTTCATACCACAATAATAGCAACATATGAAAAGCATGGAATTCATATTAAAGTATATAGCTAACATGGACTTGTCATTTAGACATCATGGAATCATATAAACATGAATTTCTAGCATCCTAAGAATTTTATCGAACACCTTGCATGCATTCTTTAAGGCATAGGTGTGTTTCATAACTTGTACCATTTTACACCACCTAAAGTTCATAGTTTTCAACTAACAAGCATATATATTGCATGAAAACACCACTAGATATCATCTTGAAACATAAACAACAATCATCAACATGTACATGCTCATATCACCATAAAAATTTCACAAAATAGTATTTAAAACATGGATATTGAGCTCTATAAATGGATTGGATCCATATATGAACAATAAGCATACCTTAGACGGAAAATTCTTGATGATTGAAGGAGGAATTTCCTTGAAATTGGATCTTCAAGCTTGATTGTGTAACCCTAGTTATTTTTCTCCTATTGTGCTCTTGGATAAAAAACTTTTAGATGTTAATAGGGTTGTAATGTGTTTAGAAGCTATAAATTTCGTAAGGTTAATTTTAGGGATGTATAACGAGTGTTAAAAGAACTAATTACTCTCAAAATAACTCAAAAACTAAGTGTTTTCATGGCTGAAATCATAAGTGTGTGTCACACATCTCATCACACATGATAAGATGTGCGCCACACATCTTATTACACAAGCTGAGGTGTGCGTCGCACATTCTATCGCACAACTGAGGTTGTACATCACACATGCCATCACACACTTTGTCCAGTAGCCATGTGTGATTTGTTAGGCGTCGCACTCCTCTTTGCAAGGCTATAACTTCATGCTCGGGTGCCGAATTTTGGTAAAATTTGTTTCATTGGAAAGATAATTCGAGTCTCTATAATTTGGTGGGTCTAAATCTTCCAAAATATCAATATCAATCAAGTTATCCTCGTTCAAAGGTTACTCTTGCGGAATCACACACTAAAACTTGATGGATTGAAAAGCTATTAAATTGCATTACTCTAAGTGACTCATATGAGAATTATTAACACATCATAAGCTATATTATCACTAGGATACTTATTTTAGGTCATGCACTAAAATACAAATCACAGGATAGGAGGTTTCATACGTAGGAAAAGTGGTTCACTTCCTAGCTTAGGAACATACGGGGTATTATAGTAACGTGCCATAATAATGGAGAAAAACTATTTTGGGTACCTTTTGAACATTAATAGGATAGTTTATGAACATTAATAGGATAGTTTATCCTTACTATATCTTTGACTTTATTATGTGCTTGTAGGACACTTGGGAGTATTTCTCCATTCTATTTATGTAACGCCTTAAGTCTGTACCACAGATTCTACTCGATGCTCATAATCCTGAGGGACCACAAGCTAACCCATAACTGGTACCTGCAGCAAGAACTGTATAATAATTATGTAATTAAGCAAAAATTAGGCAAAAACTTTCCATAAGGTTCAAACTTGAAAGTAATACTGAATACTGAAAACTGAATACTGATACATCTGTCTAAAATACTCTAGTTAGAACTGCCTTTACTATCTTAAAAAGGAGTTAATAGGACAAGTCCCCGACTAACTCCAACTACTGAAATATGCTGAATACTGGAATACTAAAATAATAAGTCTGTCCTCGAAATATAAGGACTCATCACTAAGTATGCTACTGATAGATCGGCTGCTAAGTATGATCGGGAGCCCATACGTCTGAACCTATGATATAAAATATCATAGCACAAAAGAAAGGTATGTGTCAGTACTTTGAATGTACTGCTATGTAAAGTAAGGAAGGCTGAATGCATGGGTACATATGCATGAACAATACTGACTGAAAGACATGAATATAACTGAATGAGAGTACATGCATGAGTACGTAAACTATAATTGAGATCATAATAATACTGGATACTAAGTTCTGACTAATGATTAATTGATATATGATTTTAGTGATATTGTATTACTGATAACTGAATGAATGTATCTGACTATCTTGGTTCTATGGAACTATGTTGTGTTCCATACTGAGATGAGTGACTATGTCTAACAGTCCTAAATCTTTAGAATTGGACTGATATTTATACTGAGACTGAATTTAAAACTGAGACTGTGGGAGGTAATCATCTAACTAACATTCCCTAAATAAGATAACTTGGTTGGGATCCAATCTGTAACCTCAATTAGAAGGGTGTCAGTACCGTACCACGAGTAAAGACAACTAGTTGTGGGGTCAGTCCTAGTCTAGTGGGTGAACCCCGAGATCAGTCCTAAACTAGTAGGTGATCCCTAAGTATGTCAGTCCTATCTGATGGGTGACATCTCATAACCTACACTGGCTATGTAGTTCTGGAACTTAGGGATTGCTTCTAGGGACCCAATCCTAGCTGGCGGGCGAGCTCCAATCTCTAGGCTCAGTTGATGTCGAATCCTACTACCAAAAGAAAGACATAGAACTGATTTCTAGACTGTAGTAGGCTTTACTGAACTGTTACTGGTTGTATTATTTAGCTTAATTAACTGAGTTCACAAAGTTTTGGTGACTAACGGAATACTACTGGATTCTATTAACTGACTGAATACTACTGAGTTCTATTATCTGACCAAGTTTACTGAGGTTATAACTAAATACTAAACTGAATTAGACTGATTCTGAGTTCTCTGAGTAATGAATTGATTACTGACTGAATTTTGTGAACTGACAAAGTTTACTAATTTTTGAACTAAATACTACTTTATTCTGAACTGAATACTGAACTAAGACTAATTACTAAGTAGTACTGAATTTTCTTGAGTCCTGCAACTGACTGAGAGTACTACTAAATATGAGATGACAGAGATATTCTATAACTGACACTGGTTCTATGTAAACAACTAAATTTTCGGGTATAAATACCCTCAGGACTCGATAGCATAAATTATATGACAAGGCACAATCTTGAAGCATGATAAATAACTTCTTGATCATTATTCATTCATAGGGACATTCTATCAAACACTTGCATGACATGAACTTTAATATATGCCAACATGACATAATTTCCCTATTCAACTCACATAAACAATCCATCAACCACTTAAAGGACATAATCTATGCACATGACATTAAATCAAAATGTAAGCATTATAGTTCAATTCCACATTTACAACTTCAAGGGTTTCAATATTGATTCACATGATAATGCACACATATCAATCAATCCACATGAATCTTGTAGTAAATCATGAATTAGAAACCCCATTAACATGGTAATTATGAACACATTCAAATTCAACAATAAAATTCATCAAACTTATAAACTTGTAGTTAAAAGGGGGTTTTGAACTCCAAGGGTGGAAGGGAACCCTGGGATGAACACTTGACATACCTTGGTTTCTAAATTATTGAAGAATAATGGTGAAACCTTGAACCTTGAATTGTATTTAAAATCTCCTAGGGATTGTTCTTGAGAGCAACTTATGAAGAATGAAAAGATTTTTCTCTTAGAAGGGTTTAATTTTGTATTTTTGGATTGGTAGACGTGCGAAAAAGACCATAATACCCATGAGGATGCAACTTTTTAATTTCTGAAAACCTAATTGTCGACACAAAGGCCGATGTGTCGCGTCAGTGGCATCAACGTGGTAGCCAACGTGCTACATTGAGTCCGCGTTAGTTCACTGAAATTTTTCATTGGGAGCTAACAAAAATATTAATTGACGCGATGGATGACGTGCAACATCAAGGTCGCATTGATACACTGGTTAGGGTTCCCAGACATACGTTAAAGGAGGTCTGAAAATTCCAAAACTCGTCCGGGAACACCCACTAACATTCCTGACCATGATTCAACCTAAAGATTGATACTTTAAGTTCATAAGAGTCATGAAATAGAGTTTCCAACTTATGAAGTCTAAAATAATACTAAGTTTGAATACTTAGCTAGAATTTTCTAAGTCCGGGACCCCTTAGGAAGCTTAAAAGACTGAGTTGAGCTTATGATTTTGTGGGGTCGTACCATATCTCCCCTTGGGAACATTCATCCTTAAATGATTTTGATTAAACTGAAAATATTGATAAACTGGATTTAGACACTAGATATGTACAATTGAAGTATGATTTCATAATTGAATTTACTAATATACTGAATTATCATACTGAACATGCATATCTGATGCATGAGTACATAGTTGAACATGATTCATGAATGCATGACTGGGATTACTGATAAGCTAGGCTTATATACTGGACATGCATGTATGATGCATGACTATATAACTGAACTGATTCATGAATGGATGATTAAATTTGCAATGCTAATATATACCAAGTCTATAACTATAACTGAACATGGACTAAGCCAATCTAAGAACGATTGTGACCTTATGTTGAGAATAATGATGAACCTGAGATCATTTACTAAACATGTATGAACGAGAACATGAGAACATAACTAAGACTAAAATAGTATACATAAACTAAATATCATGAACTGAATTAAGCCCCTAAATACATTACTTACGAGTTAGATTGGAAATTAAGGGTGCACCTTATGAGTACCCACTACTCCAAACTGGATTAGTTACATGAAGAGAAGATGGAAGGTTTAGGTCATGAAATATCAGGGGATTATAGTGCATCTCACCCTCGGGATATTATGTCCCCTAAAGAATGCTGACTTGGCTGAGATATTGAGGAAAAACTAAGATGATGCACAGGGTACCTATAAACAAAATCATAACTGTATATCGGGGATCTGAAAATTAGGCATGAAACCTGAAATGAGCTGAAATTGCAACCACATGGTTGCTCGACCTTAGAATAGTTACATTCATGAGACTTTAGATAGTGCAACTAAATGGAAAAATAGAAAACCAACCCACACAAACATTGTTCACCTAGCTGCTAAACTGAGTTACTTAATTTGGAGACTAACCTTTACTAAAAATAGGGCTTAACTTGAATGGTATTATGCATATAAGGTAAGGACTGACTGTGTAACAGGAGATAACTGAGCTTGAATTCATGAAACTGTATTATTTGAGAAGGCAAGACCAAACGTATAACATGAATCTGAAATAGTCTTTAAACTGAGGTACTAAAATATTGATAACTGAATAACTGATAAATACATGCTATGGTCAAGCAAATCTGAAACTGAATTGAGTTACTGATCTAATTACTGGACTGGGACTGGGACTGAGACATAACTAAGACTACAACTGAGACTATACTGGAACTGAATACTAGGTTCTGATAACTCTACCTATTGAGGTCTGATATAGACTGAATTCTCTTACTATGTTCTAGCCTACTCAAATCTCCAAAATGCATTTATCCACTTACAAATCATTATGACATTCAAGCCTATCTTTATAACTATAACCTCATGTAAAACATGCATGCAATAATCTTCTCTTAACATAACACATTTACTCTCTCCCTTCCAAGTAATTGCTCATTGCTATATCATTTCAGAAGGAGAGTTTACTAAAGGTTAAAACATGAGGACCTAAAGCATGAATGGCACTATACCAAACTTGACACTTGACTGAGCCCTGAGGAATAGAACATCAACATCCTAGATTTTATCAAGAAATCTAAATTGAGGATTTACATGACAAAATCAAAATTTAGCTAATCATTAGGAGTATAGTATAAGTCATGGGAACTGAGCATACTGTAAAGAATGTCATGAGTCCATGAGTCATGAATTGCTTAACCTGGCTTTGGAGTTTTAGTATTCATGGAACATGATTCATAACACAGAGTGAACTGAACTCCTTATACTAGGAATTATAAGCATACATGATTCTTGTTGATATGCACAAATATGAGATATCATCACAAAGCTGACATGTAAGACATGGGTAGTTATCGTGATAGCTAATGTACAAAATTTGCATTAAGGTAAGGACGGGTTGGGCATCAACCTCTCCTACTGCTTTTGTACACACGCTGACATTACTACTAAAATTTAAAGGCCAAACATTCTGAGATATCATAACCGGACAGTTATTGCATATCCACTGGCTATGATAGACTAACCCACTAGGGTAGAGACTAGAAAGGTTCTGCTAAGGTTTCTGGTCTGACTTTAAAATTGGCTACTATGTAAGGAGCTACGAAATAAAGAGAAGCTCCTAAATGTAATAAGACAAAACATGTAAATGGAAGATCTTCAATATACCAGTGACCGCATCAGGAGAATTTTCCTGATCTCATCTTGACTGAAGTGCCTAGAGCATGTTTGGGCATTTCACATTGGAGGAACTGGAAGTGGAACCCTGCTGATTCGAGTGACAAGACTAAGATGAAGGATGATTAGAATGACCCTAGCGGCGCAAATATTTTCCACTCTAAGACATTAAGCTAGACTCCTATAACCTATCAACTAGCTTACCACATCCAAAACGCACATCACTACCTGCCCTAGGTGATTTATACCACATTCTTTGCAAAGCAGATAGGTACGAACATTCCTCACATACCCTGGGTTTTGAAGCCTAACGCCCCATCAAGACTGTCATTCCTAAACTTTGGTATTGGCGCACAAGTTGAGGATAGAGTTAGAACTAAAGATTTTGAATGAAGCTGGAAACGGTTACCGCCCTTTGACTTAGGTTTATTGAAATTAAAACTACCTATTCTAGCTCTCTTGTTCTCACTCTCTTTCTTCTTAAGATTCTACTCCTAAATCTGTTGAGCATGGACTATACGTCGGGATATGTCTATCTCTTTAATTAGCATCACTATTCTACACTCCTTAACCATAATATCTGACATCCAGACACAAACTTTCTCATTTTGGACCCATTGTCTGCTACTACATGGGGAGCATACCTGGCTAACTGAATAAACTTAAGGGAATACTCTTTCACATTCATAATACCTTGCCTAAGATTAATGAACTCTAACACCTTGGCTTATCTCAGCTCTAAGGGAAAGAATCTATCAAGAGAAGTAGTAGCAAACTCATCTCATTCTATGGGCGTTGTATCTGTGCCCATGTTTACCTTCCACTAATTAAACCATATATGAGCTATATCTTAAAGATGATTGGCAGTTAACTCAGCACTCTCACTAGAAGTTACTTCCATGATATCTATGACTTTCTGAACCAGATCAAGGAACTCTTGTGGATCCTCTTCAAACAAAGATCCTGAGATTACGGCAGGATTCATTCGGGTGAAATCCTGAATCCTAGATGTAGCATTATTGAACACTAGGTTGGCCTAAACAGCAGATGGCTATATGATTTGAGTTGCTACTGAATTGGCTAGAGTAGTGAATGCAACTCTGAATTTTGCATAAGAGACATGCTCGTCTAGGGGATCTGCCTGAATGGGCTGAGGTGCTGACTAATTTCTGGTTCTCCTTTTGTTAGTCCTTTTGGGATGCATGTTTTGTAATCGAAAGAAATAAAAGGATTACACTAATAATTTAGCTTAAGCTCATGATCACTCACATGACATGAATACTGAAAGAAGGAAATCTTTTCCTAAAACACCTCATAGCCTCCTGTCCATAAGTGTGGCGAGCTACACACCCATGCATAAGACTCCACTAGATGCGGCTTCAGGTTTCCTAAGATTCTGTTGACCATTAGGATATGATACCAAGTTTGTAATGCACCGATTCTGTACTACAGGCGCTACATTGTCCTGATAATCCCGAGAGACC
Source organism: Capsicum baccatum var. pendulum (assembly GCA_030864225.1). NCBI lineage: Eukaryota > Viridiplantae > Streptophyta > Magnoliopsida > Solanales > Solanaceae > Capsicum > Capsicum baccatum. The sequence continues at coordinate 47,869,053 of CM061551.1, read as the reverse complement.
ATAAGCTAACCCATGACTGGTACCCGCTGCAATAACTGTATAATAATATTATAATTATGTAGAAATTAGGTGGAAACATACCATAAGGTTCAAAGTTAAAAGTAAATACTAAATACTGCAAATTGAATACTGGTACATTTTTCTGAAATACTCTTGTCTTAAAGGCCTGTACTTTCTGAACAAGGAGTTTATGGGACAAGTCCCCTACTACCTTCTACTGCTGAAATAAACTAATTACGAAAATATTGAAATACTAAGTTTGTCCTCAAACTATAAGGACTCACCACTAAGTATGCTTTTGATAGATCAGGCTGCTAAGTATGATCGGCAGCCTATGCACCTGAATCTATGATATAAAACATCATAGCACAAAAGAAAATTATGCATTAGTACTTTAAATGTATTGGTATGCAATGTGAGGTAGGCTGAAATGTATGGGTTCATATGCATGAACAATACTAACTAAAAGACATGAATATAAATAAATGAGAGTGCATGCATGAGTACCTAACTTGTAATCGAGATCATAATAACACTGGATACTGAGTTATAAATATTAATTATCTGATATCTGAATATAGTGATACAATATTACTGATACTAAATGATTATATCTGACAATCTTGATTTTGTGGAATGATGCTGAGTTCTATACTGAGCTGAGTGATTATGCCTAACAGTCCTGAATTTATAGAGCTGGAGTGAGTTTTATACTGAGACTGAATCTGAAATTGAGTCCATGGGAGGTAATTATGTAACCAACATGCCCCAAATAAGATAACTGAGTTGGGGTCTAATCTGTAACCCCAATTGGAAGGGTGTCAGTACTGTGCCACGGGTAAAGAGAACTGCCTATAGGGTCAGTCCTAGTCTAGCGTGTAACCCCTGAGACTAGTCCTAAAATAATGGGTGATTCTTGAGTATGTCTGTCCTATCTAACAGGTGACATCTCATAACCTACGCTGGCTACGTAGTTCATGAACTTAGGGATTACTTCTAGGGACCCAGTCCTAGCTGACGGGTGAATCCCCATCCCTAGGCTCACTCGGTATTGAATCTTACTCCCAACTGAAAGGCATTAAATAGATTCCTAGACTGCACTAGGATTGACTGAACTGTTATTGATCGTACTATTTAACTGAACTAAACTGCGTTCACTATGTTCCGATGATTAATAAAATATTACTGGATTCTATTAACAGACTAAATGCTACTGAGTTCTATTAGCTGATCGACTTTATTCGAACTAAATACTGAACTAGAATGGTCTGATTCTGATTTTTTAAGTACTGAACTAATTACTGAGTGAATTCTGTGAATTTACTAAGTTTACTAAGTTTTGAATTAAATACTACTATGTTCTGAACTAAATACTAAACTGTGACTGATTATTGAGTACTACTAAATTTTCCTAAGTCTTCTAACTGAATGAGAGTGCTACTGATTGTGATATGACTAAGATTATTCTTTAACTGACATTGTTTCTAGGTAAATAGCTAAATTTTTGGGTATAAATACCCCAGGACTCGATATCATAAATTATACAACTTGACCTAATCTTGAAACAAGATAAATAACTACTTGATCATCATTTATTCATAGGGAAATTCTATCAAACACTTGCATGACATGAACTTGAATATATGCTGACATGATATAATTTACCTATTCAACTCACAAACAATTCATCAAAAACTTAAAGGACATAATCTATGCACATAACATAAACCAACATGTAAGCATCATAGTTCAATTCCATATTTACAACTTCAAGGGTTTCAATATGGTTTCATATGATAATGCACACATATCAACCAATTCCACATGAATCTTGTAGTAAATCATGAACTAGAAACCCCATTAACATGGTAATCATGATCACATTCAAATTCAACCATTAAATTTATAAAACTCATAAACTTGTGGTTAAAAGGGGTTCTTGAACACTAAGGGTGGAAGGGAACCCTGGGATCAACACTTGACATACCTTGGTTGCTAAATTCTTGAAGATAAATGAGGAAACCTTGAGCCTTGAATTGAATTTAAAATCTCCTAGGGTTTGTTATTGAGAGCAACATGTGAAGAATGAATAGTTTTTTCTCTTAGAAGCATTTAAGTTCGTGTTTTGGGGATGATAGATATTGCAAAAAGACTCTAATACCCCCAAGGATAAAGCTTTTTAATTACTGAAAAACAAACTGTCGACGCACATGCTAATGTGCCATATCATTGGCATCGAAGCGATAGCCAATGTGCCATATCAGTTCACTGGAGTTTTTCACTGGGAGCCAACAAAAATAACAATCGATGCGATGGACAACGTGCCACATTGAGATCACATTGATACACTAGTTTGGGTTCCCAGACATGTGTCAAATGAGGTCCAAAAAATGTAAAACTCGTTCAAGAACACCTACTGATATTCCTGACCATGATTCAACCTAAATATTAATACTATAAGGTCATAAGAGTCATCAAATAAAGTTTCCAACTTACGAAGGTGTAATACCCGTGATTTTTCTTTGCTCAAAAATAATTTCAAGGATGTTAGAACTTGCTTTGAAATTTAGAATTCATTTTTATACATGTGGTATTTCCATAATTTTCTCTTCCTATCACGTGGGAAATTGAATAAGATCTCCATCGATATATAATTCGCCCAAATTCGACACCTGGACGAAGAGTTAGAGTCTTTTTAGTGAGATAGTGTTTGGCCTTAGCCTTTAGTGCATCGCGGAGATAGCTCAAATGGCAATTGTCAATTTATGGTGTTTCTCCATGATACTAGCAATTCACGCAAAACTTTTAGGTCTTAGACAAGGTGGCAACGTGATAGCTCCATGTCGCACCACCATGCAATTTTCCATTTGTTAATTTCCAGTGACACGGTGCGATAACGCCGCGTCGCGCCAAGGGTCCAATTTGGGAAATTTTACTGAAAATTAAATTATCTGTCCAGGGTTAAAATTTTCAATTTTCCCCCCTATATAAGCTTTCAAACATGGGATTTTGCACTTATTCATCCAAAATATTGATGTTTTTTGTCAAATACACTCAAGAACTCAAGCTAGGCTTTTCATAGAAGGTCCAATTTAAAGAAGATTTCACTATTAACCTTCACAAAATCATGAACTAAGGTACGCATAGTGTTCATTCATGGACTCCTTTCGTTCATGAATTCCAAGAATCCCTTTTCTAAAACTCAAGTTATAGATTTTCTATATGTTTTCATGTTTTGGATGCTCATGTTCATATTTGATAAATGTGAAATTTGATTCTACTCCATGATTGTTGATAGTTCTATGTGGGTTTAATTACTATAGCCATAGATTTATGCAACCCTAAGATCTATACCCTTGAATGATGAAATTAGAATTAAATAATGATGTTTACATGTACCATGCCTATCATATGTTTGATTAAATGGCTAGATGAAGGAATATTGTCAAACTAGCATGATATCATGAAATCCCCATGTATGTACAAGTTCATGCCTATTACATATTTAATGAAATGCTCCTTTGAATGTTGTATGTATTATGATGACAGTCAAGTCTTCAAGTAAATCATGATATGTCAGGTCCTTCATCTAGTCCTAAGGGTACTTGTACCTAAAATATTAGCTTTGTGCCTAGACCCATGTCATATTTTCACGATACTCTCAGTCAAGCTATAAACTCATAGACTTCAGATAGTCTTATGACTCAGGAAAAATCTCCATGATCTCATGACTCAATCAGTTGTCAGATATCAGTAGTATTCCATCAGTCAATGGACTTTAGTAACTTAGCTCATGATTAATTCAGTAAATCATGTTTAGTGTCTATTCAGATAGAGTAGGAACTAGCACCGAGTGAACCCAAAGATGGGAACTCACCTATTATATGAGGGTGTGATTCTTAGAAACAATCCTTGCATTCCAGAACTATGTAGCCAGCATAGGTTGAGATATCGTAGCCTGCTATCTGAGGGTAGATGAGGTAGCTTAACCATTTATATGAGGGTTTCTACCATTCTCACTAGACTTACCTGTTATATAAGGGTTATTCATATGTTGTCCTTACTAGTGGCACGGTATTAATACCCTTCCAATCAGAGTATAAATTGGACCCCAGTTCAGCTATTATAGCACTTTTGGGGCATGTCGATTAGATACTACTTCCCACAGTTTCATGTTACAAAATAAGGACTGTCAGATAGAGTCAATCAGTCTCAGTAATAGAACTCAAATAGTTCTTTAGATTTCAGGACTGTCCGACACAATTAACTCAGACATAGTATGGAACTCAGATAGTTCCATCAGATTCAAGACTGTCAAACACAGTCACCCATGTTATTAGTTATATTAAGATACAGTCATTCATGTTATCAGTTATGCCATGTTATCAATATCCAGACTCAGTAGTCATGCTACCATGGTATCAGTATTATGTTTTTACATTGTTCGTTGTGGTTGCATATTTACATATGCATTCACACATTCATGCTACAGGAGTTTAGTATTCCTACATGGAAGTGGGAAGTTTTGAATATAGACTTCGTGATGGGTTTGCCTCGAATTCATCATCAGCAAGATTTAGTTTGGGTCATTATAGACAAGATGACTATATTATCTCATTTCTTTCTAGTTCATACCTCTTATTCAGTCGAGTATTATGCCAAAATCGACATCAAGGAGATGTTCAGATTTTATGGTCTTTCGAAATCTATTAGCTAAAATAGAGGTACGCAGTTCACCTCTCATTTCTGGAAAGCATTCCAAAAGGGTCTTGGTACTCAAATTTATCTGAGTACAAAATTTCATCCTCAGATAGATGGTATAGCACAAAGGACCATTCAAATGTTAAAAGATATGCTAAGGGCGTATTCAATTGATTTAAAGGGAAGTTAGGATGACCACTTGCCTTTGATTGAGTTTCCATACAACAACAACTATCATTCAAGTATTCAGATGGCTCCATTCAAAGCTCTCTATGGTAGGAGATGTAGATCTCTAACTGGTTGGTTCAAATTTAGTGAATCCTCAGTCATAAGTCCTAACTTGTTATTCGATGCCTTAGGGAAAGTCCAATTGATTAGGGAAAGACTCTGGGCTACTCAGAGCCGACAGAGGTCTTATACAGATGTTCGTAGAAAATATCTCGAGTTTAAGATTGGTAATCATGTCTACCTCAAGATCTCTCCTATAAAGGGAGTGAAGAGATTTGGTAAAAAAGGAAAACTCAGTCCCCGATATATCGGTCCCTTCAAGATTCTCATTCATTTCGGCTAGGTAGATTATGAGCTCAAATTGCCTTCAAATCTAGCCTCAGTTCATCCAATCTTTCATGTCTCTTTGCTCAAGAAGTGTATAGGTGACCCATCGGTCGTAGTCCCTATTTAGAGCATTGATTTTTAGAATAGCCTCTCTTATGAAGAGATTCTAGTTGAAATCCTAGACTATCAGACTCGTAGATTGAGGAACAAAGAAGTCTCTCTAGTTAAAGTTCTTTGGTGAAATCAGTCTATAGAGGGAACTACTTGGGAAGTAGAAGTAAATATGCATACCAAGTACCCTAACCTTTTCCCTGCCGACTCAGATCAAGCTCAAGGTAGCAGTTCTCCTTAAGCTTAATCAGTTTCATGATTAGTATACATTACTAACTTAGTATTCTATCTCATGTTCGTATTCCCATTATAAACTTGGTATCAAGTACCATCGCATATTCAGTCATGCATTCATGTATCAGATCAGTTAAATAGTTACGCATCAGACATGTATTCTCATTATGTGAAAACATAGTTCTTCAGAACATTCAGTTTTGCATTTATGAATCAATTACGCATGTATCAGATATACATGTTCATTATGTTATGCTCATCTTTTAAGTCATGTCCGTCATGAGATCATGTTCTAGTTATTTATGTTCAGCTCATTGTTTCCCCTCTCATTCAGTCTCATTAAAGGACAATGTTCTCAAGGGGGAGATATTGTAATACCCGTGATTTTTCTTAGCTCAAAACTCATCTCAAGGATGTTAAAAATTTCTTTGAAATAAGAATTCATTCTTATACATATATTAGTTTCATAATTTTCAATTCTTATCACCTAGGAAATTGAATAAGCTTTGCATCGAAATATAATTCGCCCAAATCCGACACCTGGGCGAAGAGTTAGAGCCGTTTTAGTGAGACAGTGTTTGACTTGAGCCTTCAGCACGTCGTGGAGATAACTCAAATGGAAATTGTCAATTTCAGTGTTTCTTTGTGATACTGGTGCTTCGCACTAAACTTCTAGGTCCTAGACAAGGTGGCAACGTGATAGCTCCGTATCGCACCACCATGAAATTTCCCATTTGTCAATTTCTAGTGACATAGTGCAATAACGCCGCATTGTGCCAAGGGCCCAATTTGGGAAATTTTATTGAAAATTAAATTACATTTCCAGGGTTAAAAGGGTCAATTTCCCCCCATATAAGCTTCCAAACACGATATTTAACCCATATTCATCTAAAATATTGATGTTTTTCTCAAATACTCTCAAGAACTCAAGCTAGGATTTTCATAGAAGGTCCAATTTCAAGAAGGTTTTACCATTAATCTTCCCAAAATCACAAACTAAGGTATGCATAGTGTTCATTCATGGACTCTTTTCTTTCATAAGGTCGAAGAATCCCTTTCCTAAAACTCTAGTTATGGATTTTCTATATGTTATCATGTGTTGGCTGCTCGTGTTCATGTTTGATAAATGTGAAATTGGATTCTACTCTATAATTGTTGATAGTTTCTATGTGGGTTTAATTACTATAGCCATAGATTCATGAAACCCTAAAATCTAAAACCTTGAATGATTAAATTAGAATTGAATAATGATGTTTACATGTACCATACCTGTCATATGTTTGATTAAATGGCTAGATGAAGGAATATTGTCTAACTAGCATGATATCATGAAATCCCTATGTATCTACAATTTCATGCCTATTATATGTTTGATGAAATGCTCCTATGAATGTATTATGTATTATGATGATAGTCAAGTCTTCATATGTCAGATCCTTCCATCGAGTCCTGGGGGTACTTGTACCCAAAATATTAGCTTTGTGCCTAGACTCATGTCATGTTTTCACGATACTCTTAGTCAAGCTATGACCTATTAGACTTCAGATAGTCTTATGACTCAAAAAAAATATCCATGATCTCATGACTCAGTCAGTTGTTAGATATTAGTAGTATTTCATCAGTCAACGGAACTTAGTAACTTAGCTCATGATTAGTTCAGTAAATCATGTTTAGTGTCTATTCAAATGGGAGTAGGAATTAGCACCGAGTGAAACCAAGGATGGGAACTCACCTGTTATATGAGGGTGTGATTCTTAGAAGCAATTGTTGCATTCCAGAACTATATAGCTGTCATAGGTTGAGACATTGTGTCCTGCTATATGAGGGTAGATGAGGTGGCTTAACCTGTTATATGAGGTTTCCCACCATTCTCCCTAGAGTTACCTGTTGTATGAGGGTTATTCATATGTTGTCCTTACCATGGTGCGGTATTGACACCCTTCCAATTAGGGCATAGATTGAACCCCTGTTCAACTATTATTGCACTTTTGGGGCATGTTGGTTAGATACTACTTCCCATAATTTCATGTTATAGAATCAGGACTATCAGATACAGTCAATCCATCTCGGTAATAGAACCAGATAGTTTTTCAAATTTTAGGACTGTCATACACAGTCAACTTAGACATAATACAGAACTCAAATAGTTCCATCAGATTCAGGACTTTCAGACACAGTCACCTATGTTATCAGTTATATTAAGATACAGTCATTCATGTTATCAGCTATGCCATGTTTTCAGTATCCAGACTCAGTAGTCATGCTACCATGGTATCAGTATCATATTATTACGTTGTCATTTACTGTTGCATATTTATGTATGCATTCTCTCGTTCATGCTAGACAGTCAGTTAGTATTGATTATGCTTGCAAACCCTTGCATAAAGCCTACCTAACCAGTATACTCAGTACATTCCATTGTACTAACGCATTTGCGCTATGGTCCTTTCTTTTTAGTTTACACCATAGGTTTAGAGACACGAGTTCCAGATCAACAGTAGATTTCAGATTCATCAGTCAGAGTAGAAGTGAGTCCTCATCCTTCGAGGAAATAGTAATTTTATAGTATCTTATTGATTAGCTTATTAGTGTGAATTAGTTGGGGACATGGCCCATCAATTCATTATTATGATTCTTCACACAGTAAAGGCTTTCTGACTAAAAGTAGACTAGATACAAACTATAATGTTTTAGACTTCAGTTTTGTTTTGGGTATTCTATTAACCCACGCAGATGTTACGTTATTCAGTTATGTTTATGATCAAACCTTATGGCCTTTCTGTGCATATTTTCAGATTATTATGTTATATTATGTAGTTTACAGGTAAAAATATTAGTCATGGGTTAGCTTGTGGTCTTTCGGGGTCATGAGCATCATGTAGCATTTTGGTTCAGCAAATCGGATCATTACAGAAGGCCAAAATAATACAAAGTTTGAATACTAAGCTAGAATTTTCTAAGTCTAGGACCCCTTAGCAAGCTTAATAGACTGAGTTGAGCTTAGGATTTTGTGAGGTCTTACAATATCTCCCCCGTAGGAACATTTATCCTTGAATGAGACTGATTAAACTGAGAATACTGATAGACTGGATGTAGACACTGGATATGCATAACTGAAGCATGATTTCATGATTAAATTTACTGATATACTAAATTATCATACTGAACATGCATATCTAATGCATGAGTACATAGATGAACATGATTCATGAATACATGACTGGGGTTACTTATTAGCTGGGCTTATATATACTGGACATGCTTATCTAATAAATGAGTACATGACTGAATTGATTCATGAATTCATGACTGAATATGCAACGATAATAGATACCAATTCTATTACTATAATTGAACATAGACTAAGCCAATCAAAGGAAGATTGTTACCTTACGCTGAGAAAATTGATGAACCTGAGATAATTTACTAAATATGTATGAACGGGAATATAACAACATAACTAAGACTGAAACGACATACATGAACTGACCCGATACCCTGAATACATGACTTACGGCTGAGATTGGAACTTGACGGTGCACCTTATGAGTACTCGCTACTCCAAACTAAATTCATTACGTAAAAAGAAGATAAAAGGTTTAGGTCATGAAAGGTCATGGGATTATAGTGCATCTCCCCTTTGGGACAATATATCCCCTAAAGAATGCTGACTTAGCTGAGATACTGAGAAAAAATTGAGATGATGCACAGGGCACCTACAAACTAAATGATGACTGCATATTGGGGATCTAAAACTGAGGTATGACACCTAAACTAGGTTGAACTCGCAACCACATGGTTTCTTAACCTTGGAATAGATACATTCATGAGACTTTAGATAGTCCAACTAAATAGAAAAATAAAAAAACCAACCCACACAAACATTTTCCGCCTAACTGCTAAACTGAGTTACTAAATTTGCGGACTAACCTATGCTGAAACTTATATTTGACTGGAGCATACCTTTGACACTCTTTATATAGAGTTCTAGTTGATTTAGGGAGAAAGTAGTCTTGGCATGGCTTAATAAAATAGCTGAATAAGAAAATCACATCCTGGCTAAAATTATGTAATGTGAGTCCAGGCCTACAACACATCATCTAAGATGAAATAACTAAGCCTTATGCACTGAAACTATAAGTTTTCAAGCTTATACATATCCCTTGAATACTCTCTCAACTATACTCTCCACCTTAGTATAATACTTCTCCTGAGACAACTAAAATAATCACATAGGTGCTGAGCATGAGTGCATAAACACACTAACTTATCTGTTTATCTGAGTGGTGGGTAGATGAATACTTGGTCAAGTAATATTGAACTGTACTTATTTTGAATAATTGGTCTTAAATTGTATGGTATTATACATATGAGGTAAGGACTGACTTTGTAACAGCAGATAATTGAGCTTGAATTCGTGAAACTGTATTATTTGAGAAGGCAAGACTAAATGTATAACATGACTCTAAAATAGTCTATAAGGTGAGGTACTAAAATACTGATAATTGAATAACTGATAATTAGATGCTATGGTCAACTAAATCTGAAACTGAACTGAGTTACTGATCTGATTACTGGACTGGGAATGTGGCTGATACTGTCACTAAGACTGCAACTGAGACTGTACAGGAACTGAATACTGGGTTCTGATAACTCTACTTATTGAGGTCTGATCTAGATTTAATTCTCTTACTATGTTCAAGCCTACTCAAATCTCCGAAATGCATTTAGCCACTTACACATCATTATGACATTCAAGCCTATCTTCATAACTACAGCCTCATGTAAAAATAGCATGCAATAATCTTGTCTTAAAATAAAACATTTACTATCTCTCTTCTAAGCAACTGCTCCTTGCTACATCACTTCATAAGGGGAGTTTACTGAAGGTTAAAACATGAGAACCTGAAGCATGAATGGAACTATACCCAACTTGACACTTAACTGAGGCCTGAGGAATAGGACATCAACATCCTGGATTTTATCAAGAAATCTAAATTGAGGATTTACATGATGAAATCAAAATTTAGATGATCATTAGAATTATATAATAAGTCATGGGAACTAAGCATGCTATTAAGAATGACATACATACATGAGTCATGAGCTTCATGACCTGATTCAGAATGCAGAGTGAACAGGAACTCCATATACTAGGAATTATAAGCATACATGATTCTTTGTTAATGTGCATGAATATGAGCTATGATCATAACGCTGAACTATAAGGCATGGTTAGTTAACGTGATAGCTGAAGTATAAAACTTTGCACTGAGATAAGGATGGGTTGGGCATCAACCTCTTTCACTGCTTTTCTACACATATTGACATTACTACTAAAATCAAAAGGCCTAACTTTTTGAGATATAATAATCGAACAGTTACTACATACCCTTCGGCTATTATAGATTGACCCACTGGGGTGGAGACTGAGAAAGGTTTTGTTAAGGTTTCCAATCTGACTTTGAAATCAACTATTATGTAAGAAGATATGAAAGAAAGAGAATCTCCTAAATCAAATAAGACAAAACATATAAATGGAAGATCTACAATGTTCTAGTGACAGCATCAGGGGAATTTTCCTGATCTCGTCTAGACTGAAGTGCCTAGAGCCTATTTGGCATTTCCCATGGGTGGAACAGGATATGGCACCCTTCTGATTTATATGACTGGACTGAGCTAAAGGATGATTATACTGACCCTGTTGGCGTAAAACTTTTCCCTTCAGAGCCATTACTCTAACTCCCATACCTTATGGCCTGGCTTACCACATCCAAAACACACATCGCTGCCTGCTCTACACATACCTAGATGATTTCTACCATATTTTTTGCATTGCAGATAGGTATGACCACTACTCGCACTACCCTAGGTTTTGGTGCCTGGCGCCCCATCATGACTGTCATTCCTAAAATTTTGTATTGGTGCACTAGCTGAGGTTGGAGCTGGAACTAAAGATTTTAGATAAAATTTGGAACAGTTACCGCCCTCTAACTTAGGTTGATTAAAATTGAAACAACCTATTCTAGCTCTCTTGTTCTCCCTCTCCTTCTTCTTAAGCTTCTACTCCTTAATTTGTTGAGTATAGTTCATAAGCCTTCATATGTCCATCTCCTTAATTAGCATCGCTATTATAAATTTCTTAACCACACTATCTGACACCTCAAACACGAACTTGCTCATTCTGGACCTATTGTCTTCTAATACATGGGGAGCATACCTGGCTAACTGAATAAACTTCAGGGAATAATCTTTCACATTCATACTGCCTTGCCAAAAATTTATGAACTATAACCCTTGACATCTCTCAGCTCTAAGGAAAAGAATCTATCTAGAAAAGAAGTAGCAAACTATTCCCATTCTAAGGGCACTACATATGTGCCCCTGTCTAACTTTCACTAATTAAACCATGTATAAGCTACATCTTGTAGCTAATAGGAAACTAACTCAGCACTCCCACTAGAAGTTACTCCCATGATATCTGTGATATTCTTAACCTGATCAAGGAACTCTTTGTGGATCTTCTTCTTACTTAGATCCTAAGTATAAGGGACGATTCATTAGGGTGAAGTCCTGAATCCTGGCTGCAATAGTATTGACCAATGGGTTAGCCTGAACAACAGCTAGTTATTCATTTTGAGCTGCTACTGAATTGGCAAGAGTAGGGAATACAACTCTAAATTCTACATAAGAGACATGTTCGACCAGGGTATCTAGCTAAACGGGCTGAGGTATTGACTGATTTTTGGTCCTTCTTTCATTAGTCTTTTTGGGAAGCATGTTCTATAATCGGAAGGAAGAAAAGGATAAGACTGAGAATTTAGCTTTAGCTCATGCTCACTCCCACTATATAAATACTGAAAGAAGGAAAATTTTTCCTAAAACACCTAGCAACCTCTTGTTCATAAGTGTGGCGTGCTACACACCTATGCACAATACTCTACTAGATGTGTCTTTAAGACTTCCTACGACTATGTTAAACCATAGGCTCTGATACCAAGTTTGTAATGCCCCGAGTCTGTACCCTAGATGCTACACGGTGCTCTTTATCCTGAGGGACCATAAGTTAATCCATGAATTGTACCTGCTGTAATAACTACATAATAATACTATAATTTTGTTGAAATTAAGAAAAAACTTTCCATACAGTTCAAACTTTAAAGTAAATACGGAATATTGATACATCTGTCTGAAATATTCTAGTCTAAAAAACCTCTACCGTCTGAATAAGGAGTTGATGGGAAAAGTCCCCAACTAACTTCGACTACTAAAATAAACTGAGTAATAAAATACTAAAATAATAAGTCTATCCTCCAACTATGAGGACTCACCACTAAGTCTGTTGCTGATAGATCAAGCTGCTTAGTATGATCAGGAACCCGTGAGTCTAAACCTATGATATAAAACATCACAGTGCAAAAGAAAAGTATGCATCATTACTTTAAATACACTAGTATGCAAAGTGAGGTAGGACAAAATGCATGGGTTCATATACACGAACAATACTGACTAAAATACATGAATATAACTGAAAGAGAGTATGTGTATGAGTACATAACATGTAACTGAAATCATCATAACATTGGATACTAAGTTCTGAACACTGATTAGTTGATATCTGAGTTTACTGATTTTGTATTACTGAAAACTGAATGACTATATCTGACAGGATTGATTCTGTGAAACTATGAAGAGTTTCTTACTAAGCTGAGTGACTGTGTCTAACAGTCCAAAATTTGTAGAACTGGATTCAGTTTTATACTGAGATTGAATGTATAACTGAGACTATGGGAGGTAATCATCTAACCGACATGCCCCAAATAAGAAAACAAAGTTTGGGTCTAATTTGTAACACCAATTGGAAGGGTGTTAGTACTGTTCCACGGGTAAAGACAAGTAGCTGTGGGATCAGTCCTAATCTAGCAGGTGACCCCTGAGATCAGTAGTAAAGTTGCGGGTGATCTTTGAGTATGTCAGTCCTACTAACGGATGACATCTCATAATCTCCCCCGTAGGAACATTTATCCTTGAATGAGACTGATTAAACTGAGAATACTGATAGACTGGATGTAGACACTGGATATGCATAACTGAAGCATGATTTCATGATTAAATTTACTGATATACTAAATTATCATACTGAACATGCATATCTAATGCATGAGTACATAGATGAACATGATTCATGAATACATGACTGGGGTTACTTATTAGCTGGGCTTATATATACTGGACATGCTTATCTAATAAATGAGTACATGACTGAATTGATTCATGAATTCATGACTGAATATGCAACGATAATAGATACCAATTCTATTACTATAATTGAACATAGACTAAGCCAATCAAAGGAAGATTGTTACCTTACGCTGAGAAAATTGATGAACCTGAGATAATTTACTAAATATGTATGAACGGGAATATAACAACATAACTAAGACTGAAACGACATACATGAACTGACCTGATACCCTGAATACATGACTTACGGCTGAGATTGGAACTTGACGGTGCACCTTATGAGTACTCGCTACTCCAAACTAAATTCATTACGTAAAAAGAAGATAAAAGGTTTAGGTCATGAAAGGTCATGGGATTATAGTGCATCTCCCCTTTGGGACAATATATCCCCTAAAGAATGCTGACTTAGCTGAGATACTGAGAAAAAATTGAGATGATGCACAGGGCACCTACAAACAACTGAACTGAGTTACTGATTTGATTACTAGACTGAGACTGTGACTGAGACTATAGCTAAGATGCTACTGAGACTGTACTGGAACTGAATATTGAGTTCTGATAACTCTACCTACTGAGGTATGATATGCACTGAATTTACCCACTATGTTCATGCGTACTCAAATCTCCGAAATGCATTTATCCACTTACACATCAATATGACATTCAAGCCTATCTTCATAACTACAACCATGTGTAAAACTGGCATGCAATAATCTTTTCTTAATATGAAACATTTACTCTCTCCCTTCTAAGTAACTGCTCGTTGCTACATTACATCATAAAGATTGTTCACTTAAGTTTAAAACATGAAGAACTGAAGCATGAATGACACGATATCGAACTTGACAGTTAACTGAGGCTTGAGGAATGGGACTTCAATATCCTTGATTTTATCAAGAAATCTAAATTGTGGATTTACATAATGAAATCTGAATTTAGATGATCATTAGTAGTATAGCATAAGACATAGGAACTGAGCATACTGTAAAGCATGACATGAATACATGAGTCATGAGTTGCATGACCTAAATATGGAGTTTCTGTATTCATGGAATGTGATTCATAAAGTAGAGTGAATTGGAACTCCTTATATTTGGAACTATAAGCATGTATATATCTTGTTAATATGCATGAATATGAGATATGATCATAAAGCTAACATGTAAGGCATAGGTAGTTATCGTGATAGATGATGTACAAAACTTTGCACTAAGGTATGGACAAGTTGGGCATCAACCTCTTCCACTGCTTTTCTATACACGCTGACATTACTACTAAAATCTAAAGGCCTAACTTTTTAAGATATAATAATCGAACAGTTCCTGTATAACTGTCGGCTATGGTAAACTGACCCACTAGGATGTAGACTAAGAAAGGTTTTGTTAAGGCTTCTGATCTAACTTTAAAATCGACTTCTATGTAAGGAGCTACAAAAGATAGATAAGATCCTAAATACAATAAGATAAAATATATAAATGGAAGATCTACAATGTTCTAGTGACCACATCAGAAGAATTTTCCTGATCCCATCTGGACTAAAGTGCCTAGAGCCTGTTTGGGCATTTTCCACTAGTGGAATTAAAAGTGGCACCCTACTGATTCGGAAGGAAGGACTGAGCTGAAAGATGATTATACTGGCCCTGTTAGCGCAAATCTTTTCCCCTCTGATCTATTACTCTACACTCCAGCATCCTATGGGTTGGATTACCATATCTAAAACACACATCACCGCATGCTCAACACACACCCGGGTGATTTCTACTACATTCTTTACAAAGTGGATGGGTACAACCACTACTCACACTACCCTAGGTTTTGGAGCCTGGCGCCCCATCATGACTGTCTTTCCTGAAATTTGGTACTAATGCACTAGATGAGGATAGAGCTAGAACTGAAGATTTTAGATAAAACTAGGAATGTTTACCACCCTCTAACTTAGGTTGACTGAAATTAAAACTACCTATTCTAGCTCTCTTATTCTCCCTCTCCTTAGTCTTAAGCATTTGCTCCTCAATTTGTTGATCATGGACCATAAACCTTGATATGTCCATCTCCTTAATTAACAACTTTGTTCTACACTTCTTAACCATACTATCTGACCCCTCAGACATGAACTTGCTCATTCTGTACCTATTGTCTGCTACTACATAGGGAGCATACCTGACTAATTGAATAAACTTAAGGAAATACTCTTTCACATTCATACTGCCTTGCCTTATATTGATGAACTCTAACATTTTATTCTCTTATCTCTAATGGAAAGAATCTATCTAGAAAATAAGTAGCAAACTCTTCCCAATCTATGGGCATTGCATCTGTGCCCCTGTTTACCTTATACTACTTAAACTATATATAAGCTATATTTTGTAGCTAATAGGCAGCTAACTCAGCACTCTCACTAGAAGTTACTCCCATGATATCTTTGACTTTTTGAACCTAATTATGGAACTCCTATGGATCCTCTTCTGACTTAGAGCCTTAGAATAGGGGAGGATTTATTCAGGTGAAGTCCCGAATCCTGGCTGTCGTAGTATTGACCACTTAGTTTGCCTGAACAGCTACTGGCTATTTGTTTTGAGCTGCTACTGAATTGGCTAGAGTAGTGAATGCAACTCTCAATTCTTCATGAGAGACATATTCATCCAGGGGATCTTTCTGAATGGGCTGAGGTGCTGACTGATTATCGGTTATCCTTTAGTTAGTCTTTTTATTTTTAGAGGGATGTTTGGTAACTGGAAGGAAGAAAAGAATCAGTCTGAAAATTTATCTTGAGCTCATGCTCATGTGTATAACATAAATACTCAAAGAAGGGAAACTTATCCTAAAACACCTCGCATCCTCCTATCCATAAGTGTGGCATTTTACATACCCATGCACAAGACTCTACTAGATGTGGCTTCAGACTTCCTAGGAATCTGTTGAATCTTAGGCTCGAATACCAAGTTTCTAATGCCTCGAGTCTATACCTCAGATGCTACACGATGCTCATAATCTCGAGGGTCCACAAGCAAACTAATGACTGGTACCCTCTGCAATAACTGTATAATAGTACTATAACTATGGAGAAATTAGGCGGAAACTTGCCATAAGGTTCAAACTTGAAAGTAAATCCTGAATACTTAAAACTAGATACTAATACATCTGTCTAAAATACTCATGTCTGAAAAGCCTCTACTATCAGAATAAAGAGTTGATGGGACAAGTCCCCAACTAACTCCGACTACTGATATAAACTGAGTATTCAAATACTAAAATAATAAGTCTGTCCTCAAACTATGAGGACTTACAACTATGTCTGATGCTGATGGATCATGCTGCTAAGTATGATCGGGAGCCTATGAATCTGAATCTATGATATAAAATATCTTAGCACAAAATAAGGTATGCGTTAATACTTTGAATATACTAGTATGCAAAGTGAGGTAGGCTGAAATGTATGGGTTCATATGCATGAACAATACTGAATGAAAGACATGAATATAACTGAATGACTGTACATGCATGAGTACGTAAACTATAACTGAGATCATGATAACATTAGATATTGATTTTTGAATATTGATTAAATGTTATCTGAGATTGTTGATACTTTATTATTGTAACTGAATAAATATATCTGATAGTCTTAATTCAATGGAACAATACTGAGTTCTATACTAAGCTGAGTGACTGTGTCTAACAGTCCTGAATTTGTAGAGTTGGACTGAGTTCTATAACAAGACTGAATCTAAAACTGAGATTGTTGGAGGTAATTATTTAACTGACATGCCCTAAATAAGATAACCAAGTTGGGGTGCAATGTTTAACCCCAATTAGAAGGGTGTCAGCACCCTGCCACGGGTTAAGATAATTGGCTGTGGGACATCTGACGGTTACTTAGTTCTAGAACTTAGGGATTTCTTCTAGGGACCCAGTCCTAGCTGACGGGTGAGCCCCCATCACTAGGCTCACTCGATGTTAAATCCTACTCCCAACTGAAAGACACTAAACTTACACCTAGACTGTACTAGGCTTGACTGAACTGTTACTGATTGTACTGTTTAACTAAACTTGACTGACTTCACTAAGTTTTGATGACTAATGAAATACTACTAGATTCTATTAACTGACAGAATGCTACTGAGTTCTGTTAGCTGACTGAGTTTACTGAGATTGGAACTAAATACTAAATTGGAGTGAAGACTAATTACTGACTAAATTCTATGAACTGAGTAAATTTAATGAGTTCTTAACTGAATACTACTGTGTTCTAAACTGAATACTAAACTGTGACTGATTATTCAGAACTACTAAATTTTCCTAGTCTTGTAACTAACTGAGAGTACTACTGATTGTGACATGACTGAGATTATTCGGTTACTGACACTGGCTCTAGGTAAACAGCTAAATTATTAGGTATAAATACCCCTAGGACTATATAGCATAAATTATAGCACATGGGATAATTTTGAAACATGATAAATAACTACTTGATCATCATTCATACATAAGGACATTCTATCAAACACTTGAATGACATGAACTTGAATATATGCTAACATGATATAATTTCCCTATTTAACTCACATAAACAATTCATCAAACACTTGAAGGACATAATCTATGCATATGACACTAAAACAACATGTAATCATCATAGTTCAATTCCCCCTTTACAACTTCAAGGGTTTCAATATGATTTCACATGATAATACACACATATCAACCAATTCCACATGAATCTTGTAGTAAATAATAAACTAGAAACCCCATTAACATGGTAATCATGAAAATATTCAAATTTAACCATGAAATTCATCATACTCATAACTTGTAGTTAAAAGGGGTTCTTGAACTCCAAGGCTAGAAGGGAACCCTAGGATGAACACTAGACATACCTTGGTTGCTAAATTCTTGAAGAAAAATGGTGAAACCTTGAGCCGTGAATTGAATTTAAAATCTCCTAGGGTTTGTTTTTTAGAGAAACTTGTGCAGAATGAATAGTTTTTGCTCTTAGAAAGGTTTAATTTTGTGTTTTAGGGATGATAGATATGGAAAAAATACCCTAATAACCCCGAGGAAGCAACTTTTTAATTATTGAAAACTGAACTGTTGACTCGCAAGCCGACGCGCTGCGTCATCACCATCTTGATAGCCAACGAGTCATATCGAGTTCACATGAGTTCACTAGAATTTGCCATTGGGAGCCAACAAAAATAATAATCTACGCGATGGATGACACATCACGTCGAGATCACATTGATACACTGGTTTGAGTTCCCAGACATGTGTAAAATAAGCTTTGAAAAATTTGAAACTCATCCAAGAACACCTACTGTCATTCCTGACCATGATTCAACCTAAAGATTGATACTTTAAGGCTATTAGAGTCATGAAATAGATTTTTCAACTCACGAAGTCCAAAATAATACTAAGTCTGAATACTTAGCTATAATTTTCTAAGTATGGGACCCCTTATCAAGCTTAAATGAATGAGTTGATCTTAGGATTTTGTGGGGTCTTACAATATCTCCCCCTTGGGAACATTCATCCTTGAATTAAATTGATTAAATTGAGAATACTGATTGATTTGATTTAGACACTGGATATCCACAATTGAAGCATGATTTCATGACTAATTTACTAATATACTAAATTTTCATACTGAACATGATTATCTAATGCATGAGTGAATAGCTGAACATGATTCCTAAATGCAAGACTGGGATTACTGATAAGATGGGCTTATATTCTGGACATGCATGTCTGGACTGATTTATGAATGCATGACTGAATATGCAATGATTATAAATATCAAGTCTATAACTTTAACTGAACATGGACTAAGCTAATCTATGGAGGACTGTTACCTTAAGCGAAAAATAATAATGAACCTGAGATTATTTCCTAAACATGTATGGACAGGAACATAAGAACATAACTAAAACTGAAATGGGATACATAAACTGAACTGAGCCCCTGAATACATGGCTTACGACTGAGATTAAAACTTGAGGGTGCACCTTATGAGTACCCACTACTCCAAATTAGATTTGTTATGTAAAGAGAAGATGAAAGGTTTATGTCCACTTGGGACATTATGTCCACTGAAGAACGCTAACTTTGTTGAGATACTGAGGAAAAAGTGAGATGATACGCAAAGCACCAACAAACTGAATCATGACTGCATATCAGGGATCTGAAACTGAGGCATGACACCTGAACTAATCTGAATACCCAACCACATGGTTGCACGACCTTGGAATAGTCACATTCATGAGACATTAGATAGTATGACTAACTATAAAAAAAACACTAACCCACGTGAATATTGTCCGCCTAACTGCTAAACTGAGTTACTGGATTTTCAAACTAACTTATGCTGAAAACTTTTATTCAACTGGAGCCTTCCTTTGACACTCTTTTTATAGAGTTCTAGTGTCTTTAAGGAGCAAGGAGTCTTAGGATGGCTAAATAAAATAGCTGAATAAGAAACTCATATCCTGGGTAAAATTCTTTAATGTGAGTTCGAGGCAAACAAAACATCATCTAAGATGAAGTGACTAAGCCTTATGCACTGGAACTACAAATTTTTAATCTTAGACATATCTGTTGAATACTCTCTAAACTATACTCTCCACCTTAGTTCAACACTTCTCCTAAGACTACTAAAATATTCGCATAGGTGCTCAGCATGAGTGCATAAACACACTAACTTATCTGTTTATCTAGGTGGCTGATAGATGAATACATGAAGAAGTAATATTGAATAGTACTTAGACTAAATAACTGAGCAAAAACTATATGGTATTATGCATATAAGGTAAGGACTAACTCTGTAATAAGAGATAACTAAGCTTGAATTCATGAAATTGAATTATTATAGAAGGGAAGACCAAACGTATAACATGACTCTAAAATAGTTTGTAAACTGAGGAAATGAAATACTAATAATTGAATAGATGATACTACACACTATGGTCAAACAAATCTGAAATTGAATGGAGTTACTGACCTCATTACTGAACAAGGACAGTGACTGAGACTGTAACTAAGACTGCAACTGAGACAGTACAAGAACTGAATACTGGGTTCTAATAACTCTACCTATTGAGGTTTGACCTAGACTGAATTCTCCCACTATGTTCAAGCCTACTCAAATCTTCAAAATGCATTTAGTCACTTACACATCAATAAGACATTTAAGCCTATCTTTATAACTATATCCTCATGTAAAACTAGCATATAATAATCTTTTCTTAACGTGAAATATTTACTCTCTCTCTGTCGTCTAAGCAACTGCTTATTCTACATCACTTCATAAAGAAAGTTCACTGAAGGTTAAAACATAAGGACCTGAAGAATGAATGACACTATACTAAACTTGACACTTAATAAGGCTCGGGGAATAAAACATGAACATCTTAGATTTTATCAAGATGTATAAATTGATAATCTATATGATGAAATTTGAATTTACATGATCATTAGGAGCATAACATATGTCATGAGAACTGAGCATACTATAAATCATGACATAAGTAAATGAGTGATGAGCTACATCACCTGATTTTGGAGTTTCTGTATTCATAGAACATGATTCATAATGCAGGGCGAATTAGAACTCCTTATACTTGGAATTATAAATATACATAATTCTTGTTAATATGCACGAATATGAGCTTGATCATAAAGCTGACATGTAAGGCATCGGTAGTTATCGTGATAGCTGAAGAACAAAACTTTACACTAAGGTAAGGATGGATTGGGAATCAACCTCTCCCACTACTTTTATATACACGTTGACATCACTACTAAAATCTTAAGGCACGATTTTCTAATATATCATAGCTGAAAAGTTCCTGTATTCCCACTTGCTATGACAGACTGACCTACTAGGGTAGAGACTGAGAAAGGTTCTGTTAAGGTTGTCGGTCTGACTTTGAAATCGACTGCTATGTTAGGATCTATGAAAGAAAAAAAATCTCTTTAATCTAATAAGATAAAATATATAAATAGAAGATCTGCAATGTACCAGTGATCGTATTAGGAGAATTTTCTTAATCTCATCTGGACTAAATTTCCTAGTGCCTGTTTGGGCTTTACCAACTAGTGGAACTGGAAGTGGCACCCTACTGATTTGGGTGACTGGACTGAGCTGAAGGATGATTATACCGACCCTTTTGGTACGAATCTTTTCCCCTCTGAGCGATTACTCTATACTCCTATATCCTATGGCTTGGCTTACTAAATCCAAAATACACATCTCTGTATGCTCTACACACACCTAGGTTATTTCTACCACATTCTTTGCAAAGTGGATGGGTATGACCAATGCTCACCCTACCCTGAGTTTTAGAGCCTGGCGCCCCATTATGACTATTATTCCTGGACTTTTATACTGGCATATTAGCTGAGGATGGAGGTAGAAATAAATATTTAGGATAAAACTGGGAACAGTTACTACCCTCTGACTTAGCTTGATTGAAATTGCAACTACCTATTCAAGATGTCTTGTTCTCCCTCTGCTTTTTCTTAAACATTTTCTCCTCAATCAATTGAGCATGGACCATAAGCCTGGATATGTTCATCTCCTTAATTAGCACTCTATTCTACACTCTTTAAACATATTACCTGATACCCTAGACATGAACTTGCTCATTCTAGACCTATTGTCTACTACTACAAGGGTATCATACCTGGATAACCGAATAAACATAAGGGAATACTCTTTTATATTCATACTACCTTGCCTATAATTGATGAACTCTAACACCTTGGCTTCACTCATCTCTAAGGGAAAGAATCTATCAAGAAAAGCAGTAGTAAACTCTTCCAATTCTATAGGCACTGCATCTGTGCCCTTGTTTTCCTTCCACTTCTTAAACCACGTATAAGCTACATCTCTTAGCTAATAGGCAACTAACTCAGCACTCTCACTAGAATTTACTCCTATGATATTTGTGACTTTTTGAACCTAATCGAGGAACGTTTGTGGATCCTCTTCTAACTTAGATCCTGAGAATAGGGGAGAATTCATTTAGGTGAAGTCCTAAATCCTTTCTACAGCAGTATTGACTAATAGGTTAGCCCAAATAGTAGCAGGATTTTTATTTTGAGCTACTACTGAATTGTCTAAAGTAGTGAATGTAGCTTTAAATTTTACATGAGGAACATGCTTGTCTAGGGGATCCACCTGAATGGGCTAAGGTGCTGACTGATTTTTGGTTCTCCTTCTATTAGTCTTTTTGGGAAGCATGTTTTATAATTGGAAGGAAGAAAAAGATCAGACTTAGAATTTAGTTTGAGCTCATACTCCTCGCACGACATGAATACTGATAGAAGGAAAACTTTTCCTAAAGCACCTCGTAGCTTCCTATCCATAAGTATGGTGCACTGCACACCCATGCAAAAGGCTCTACTAGATATGACTTTTAGACATCCTAAGAATCTATTAAACCTTAGGCTCTAATACCAAGTTTGTAATGCCCTGAATCTGTACCCTGGATGCTACATGGTGCTCATAATCCTAAGGGACCACACACTAATCCATGACTAGTACCCGCTGTAATAACTGTATAATAATACTGTAATTATCTAGAAATTAGGAGAAAACTTTCCATAATGTTCAAAATTAAAAGTAAATACTGAATACTAAAAATTGAATACTAATACATTTGTCTGAAATACTCTAGTTTGAAAAGCCTCTACTATCTGAACAAGAAGTTGATGGGACAACTCCCCAACAAACTCCGACTACTGAAATAAATTGAGAACTGAAATACTAAAATAATAAGTCTATTCTTGAACTATAAGGACTCACCACTGAGTCTGCTACTGATAGATTAGGCTACTAACTATGATTGAGAGCTCGTGCATCTGAACCTATGATATAAAACATCATAGCGTAAAATATATTTATGCATTAGTACTTTGAATTTACTCGTATGCAAAGGGAGGTATGATGATATGCATGGGTTCATATGCACGAAAAATACTAACTGAAAGACATGAATATAACTGAAAGATAGTACATGCATGAGTATGTAAATTATAATTGAGATTATGATAACACTAGATAATGAGTTCTGAATACTGATTAAATGATATATAAGTTTATTGATATTGTATTACTAATAATTGAATAACTATATCTGACAGTCTTAATTTTATGGAACTATGCTGAGTTTTGTACTGAGTTAAGTGACTGTGTCTGACAGTCTTGAATCTATAGAACTGGACAGAGTTCTATACTAAGACTTAATCTGAAACTTAGACTGTGAGTGGTAATCATCTAACCGACATTCCACAAATAAGATAACCCCAATTATAAGGGTATTAGTACCATGCCATGGGTAAATACAACTTGCTATTGGGTGAGTCCTAGCCTAGCGAGTGACCCCTGAGATTAGTCCTAAACTAGCGGGAGATCCCTGAGTATGTCAGTTCTATCTAATAGGTGGCATCTTATAACCTGCACTGTCTATGTAGTTTTGGAACTTAGGGATTGTTTCTAAGGACCTAGTCTTAGCTGACGGGTGAGCCCCCATCCCTAGGCTCACTCAATTTACAAATTTATGTTACTTAGTTCATTTAGCCTCTGATATTGTTACTTTGGTGGTCATAACATTATGGTACCTTAAACCAATAATCTGGGAATAAGAGACATACAAATGGACACTTAATGCAACAACAATGAGGTAGGGAGCTGTTGGCACACAAATGAAGTGTTTAGGAGCTGAATATAATACATAGGTCTTATTTGAACAAGCGGAGAACTCATGAAATTTTCTAGTAAATATAGATGTACAGGTTTAATAATAAGCATGTATTGAGGTATTTTAACATGTTAGCGAGTGGGAACAAGGTCATTGGCTTTATGTAATGTAATGTGCTGCTATTATGTGTCACTTGTTATAGGAAAACCTTGGAAATTTACTTTAGGAACAAATGTTTGATTTTATGCCAAAGAGTGCAAAATAGAGTATGCCTTACATACCATGTTATATAACTCCAAAACTAAACCGACTTAACTTCCCTCCTTTTTGATTACTTATATACAATAGATTATATGGTAAACTTGAATCAATAACCAACTAACACATTTAGGCTACTTAACTTCACCCAAAATAATAACTGGGCAGTGTTATTTTAACTCTTTTCACCTCCAATTACACCTAAATACCATACATGTTCTTATAAGATTTACCAAAACTACCCAGGCTTCATTAGACATTCCAAGCAATACTCAAAACAAATTGTGCGGTAGACTAATGCAATAATTAGTTTGGTGTTGTACCACCACGCCTTTCTTCTATATTTCATTACAAACTAATCATACCTTTCTTCAACATCAACCTAGAATACCATAACATGTAGATACAAAATAGTCCACAAAATAGCCTCAAATACCTTTTATTGTAGCAATCAATTATTGAACTCATCATCTATTGAGTTCTTAATAACACACATCCATAATTCTCTTTCAAATTCACATACAAGGGGAATAAAATGGTCCAGTCACCTTACCTCAATTCTATAACTTATTCTTTTAATTAGAACTCCTCAAAACTTCAACTTTAACTTTCCTTCACACTTTAAACCAAAGAAGAAAAAAGATCTCTTAATAACAAAGAAAAAGTGAGCAAGTAGATTTTTCTATATTCTGCCATGTATTTATAATTAGGCACCTATAACATGTTTTCCTAATCTTCCATGAGATAATTAAGATAAACCATATGTGTTTTTACTTACCTTGGGCTGCAAAGGTGAGGGTTTCTTCAAGAACCATAGAAGAAATTTTAGGGCTACTCCTTGTTGTTTTAGAGAGAGTAGAGAGATTTTGTGAAATATACTCTTTTTTTTTTACTTAGAAATAAAGTAAAATGACCATCAACTTAGCCTTATAAAGGCCCTATTTTTTCCACCTCCTTAGCTGCATTTTGGACCTTAAAATTTGTCAAATTGGTCCAAGTAGGTGATGCACCTACTTAAATGGTTCAAGCTGCTCAAATTTTCAAAGTAGGTGATGTACCTACTTAAATTCTTATTTTGGGCTCAATTAACTTGGGTCTTTGGCAGATGTGTCAGGCCATTTATCCATTTTCTTCCTCTTTTATTCAATTTGGACCAAAATAAGTACTTATCATAGGCGTAAATTTGGTCCATAGCTATGGGTCCATTAATTTGGTCAAAATAGCTTAAGTAGGTGACTCACCTACTAGCTTAATTTAGTCAATCAAGAACCTAAATATTTTATTCCATTTCCAGCTCCTAATCCCTTTAATCTAACGTTCAACTTATACACACTTGGTAACTTTAAACTCTAGATTCAAATACTAGCTTATGATCCCAAGTTTACATAGTCGTATTGACGTTAACTTGGTTTCATCACATTAAACTCTATGGGAAACATCTATAATTCCATGTACACCATTAATACTTGCAAAACAAATCTCATCGATTACCTATACCTCAAGGCTATACTAGGTTCCATATAATTAGAACAAGTACAAGCAAAATACGGGATGTGATAAAGTCTTTGTACCTTTCAGGTACTTGAGAATTCTTCTTGCATCTTTCATATGAGACTCCTTAGGATAGACCTGAAATCTTGCACACACTCCCACACTAAACACAATATCTAGACTACTAGTAGTGAGATATTATAAGGATCCAATAATCCCTTAATACAAGGTTTTATTAACTGATGGAACAAATTCATCCTTATCCATCTTGGAACCTGTTCTAATTAGAGTTTCAATTGGCTTGGCATCTCCCATGTTGTATTTCTTTAGTAGATCCTTGATATACTTCTCTTGACAAATCATTGTCCCTTGAGAAATTTTCTTGATCTGTAAACCTTGGAAGAAACACATTTCTCCCATCATGATCATTTCAAATTCACTCCTTATTAGCTTTGTGAATTCTTCACATAGGGATTCAGAAGTAGCTCTAAAGATAATGTTATCAGTATATATATCTAAACAATCAGTAAGTTGCTTTCTATAGACTTTAAAAAGAAAGTATTTTCAATTTTCCCTCTTTTAAATTAATTTTACCAAAGAAACTTTTAATGTCTCTCATATCAAGCCCTATGAGCTTGCTTTAACCCATATAGTGTTTTGTCCATTTTGAGTACATGATGAGAAAAATCAATATCTTCAAAAACTTGGAGGTTTTTTTTATATAGACTTCTTCCTTCAAGTTTCAACTTAGAAAAGCACTTTTTACATCCATTAGGAAGAGTTTGAACTACATAAAGGTATCAAAAGCAATAAGAATCTTAGTACCTTCTATCTTTGCTAAAGGGGAAATTTTCTTATCATAATTAACTTTTTTGTCCTGGTTATTGCCTTGAATAACTATCCTTGCTTTATTTTAGTTGATAGTTCCTTGTTCATCTTGATTATTTTTGTCCACCCACTTAGTCCTTATAATTTTTCTGTCAATAGGTCTGGGAACTAAGTGCTAAACTTTACTTTTTTAAAATTGTTGAAGATACTTCTATATTGCATTGATTCAGTCATCATCTTTCAAAGCTTTATTTTTATTTTTAGGCTTAATTTAGGAGAGAAATGCTAAAAATTCCATAAAATTCCTGGATTGAGCTCTTGTTTGTACTCCAAATTCCAAAGGTATAGTCAGATTCTTAAGTGGATGAGAATATTTATGCCTCTAGTTTGACCTTCTGATATTTGTTCCACTAGGACCAGGCCACTGTGAGTTTTGAATCAACCCTACTTGTTATTCTTCAACTAAACCTAGGTTCTATGACTGTGATATGAGATAACCATCAGTTTCATCATTCTTATCAACATCACTTAGGTCTTGACCATTATTTTCAACATTATCATCCGTTTGTATAGGAATGGGTTCTTCAATTTCATAATCTTCATTATCATCTATATTTATTAATTTTCCTGACTCGTCAAAGACCACATGCACACTTTCTTCAACATACATAGTTTGTTTGCTACAAAACCACGTATGCATTTCTTGTTAAGGAGTATCTCGCAAATACTGCTTCAGCACTTTTGGAGTAAAACTTTCCTAGATCATTCTTTCCATTGTTTAGAACAAATAATTTGTACATAAAAGGCCTAAAGTAGTAAATCTTAGGCTTTCTATTGAACACAAGCTTATATGGGGTATTGTTAAAGAGTGATCTAATCAAGAACCTATTTGTTATATAGCAGGATGTATTCAAAGCTTTAGCCTTGAAGTTCTTTGGAAGCCCACTATAAATCAACATGGTCCTTGCAATATCTATGACGGTTCTGCTCTTTCTTTCAATAAATCCATTTTGCTGAGGAGTCCTTGAAGCATAAAAGTTATGACAGATTCTAATTTCAGCATAAAATCCTACTACTTGGGAGTTCTCAAATTCAGTTCCATGATCATATTTGAATTGAGCAATCTAACAATTCAGCTTCATTTTGATTTTCTTGGTAAAAATAACCAGATCTTCATAGGTTTGATCCTCAGTTCTTAAGAACACCGTCCAGGTAAATCTTGAGTAGTCATCCACAATCACAAACACATAGTTCTTTCCTCCTCTACTTTGGACATTAACAGGTCCACATAGATACATATACAACATGTTAAGAGGTCTAGAAGTACTCACCTACTTCGCTATCTTAAATGACGGCCTAGTTTTTTGGCCTATAACACAGGCATTACAAACCTTGTTGTCTGAAAATTTCTGTTTTGGCATGCCATGGACCAGGTCCTTTGAAATCAACTTGTTCTGAAAAGATGAACTTACATGTCCCAGCCTTCTATGCCATAAAAAACATCTTTACTTTGAACTCTTAAGAAAGTTAATTCACCATCAATAGACTCCAAATTAGCCACATACATATTTTTTAACCTCTTGGCTTTGAGAATAACTTTTCAATACTTCAAGCTTAATACAGTAAACGATTAGCTGAGAATTTTACCTCATTACCTTTGTCACATATTTGAGAAACACTTAGAAGACTATCCTTTAGGCCATTCACATTGTACACATCTTCTATTGCTTGATCTGGAGATCTTCCAATCCTCTCCACACCATGAATATAGCTATTTTTATTATTTCCAAAAGAGATATATCTTCCTTAAAGTATCATGAGAGAAAAAAATAGTTAGTCCTCTCTGTCATATGCTTTGAACATCAACTATCCATGAAGTAGTTATGATTACATTCCCCTCCTCCTACATGCAAATATAGTCATTTGTTAGATTTGGTAACCCACTTGAGATTGAGCTTCTAATAAGATGACAAAGGTGTGACCAAATCTTTCTTGGCCCATATAGTTAGAGATTCCTCTTCACATTTTTCAAGGGCATGAAATCCTTAGGATAATAATTCTTCTATTGGATGTAATTAACATTGCTCATTCCATCTCTAAGACAATACTTCCTTTTTTTTCAAGTGACCATCTCTTCCACAATGAGCACATAGAGGTTTCCGGATCCTATTTCTAATACCATGAATAGGTTTCCCATGAAACCCAAGTGATTGGGTATTGTACTGATATCCAATCCTTTTACCATTATTAAAACTTTGACCAATTAGATTAGAAAGGATTTGTAAGGATGTGGTCCATTTTAGTAATTTTTTAAGTTCTCCCCTTAGGCAGACTAGGTCCTTTTCTAACTCTTTATTCTTTTGGAGAGCAGTCATAAAGTAATTTTGAGAATCCCTCAATTTATCTTCAAGTTCAATCTAAAGCTTTGAAGTTTTTTTCTTTCCTTTATCATCTTATTTATTTACTTTCTCCAGTTGACTCAATCAATTCTAAATATCATATTTTAACTTAGCAAACCGTTCTTATATTTCATATATCTAGAGAGTTAAGGCAATTAATTCCATCTCTTGATGTTCTACTTTCTTTTCTAGAGCATTTTTCAGTAGTCATGTTCACACACAGAATCAATTAACATATTTGCTAGCTTCTTTATTTTTCTAGTAGAGTAGTTATCTTAATTTTACTTAATGCTAGAGAGAGTTACCTCATTTTCTTCTTTAGATTATGTATTTTCAATGAGAGCAAACAAGAATTCATGGGTAAATTCAGACTCCACCATAGCCAACATAGGCATATCTTCAACCTTCTCAGCTTTATTAGATTCACTAGAGGAATCTCCTCATACTGCCAGGGCCTATTTCACTGTATAATCAGTTGCAACCTTTCTTCTTGATTTTACAGGGACCTGATCTCTGTTCTATCCTTTGTCACCTCCAGACTTGAGATATTCTTGATAATCCAATTTGTACATTGGAAAATTCTTAATGAAGTGCTTAGGACTTCTATATTTATGACAAACTTCAACATTACCACCCTTTTTGTTGTTGCTTCCTCTCTTTTCAAACTGATCCCTTTTATTCATAGCACTAATAATTCTTTTTGACAAATAGGCAACATCTTTGTCTTCTTCACTTGAATAAGATTTTAAAGCCTTCATTGCTAGAGATTTTTTTGTTTTTGCTTCCTTCTTCTCTTGCCTTTGTTGCTTCTTGAGCTCATGAGTCTTTATATTATCACTTAATTCATCCATAGTGAGAGTCCTCAGGTTTCTTAACATAGTAATAGCATCCACTTTGTTTTTCCATGACTTAGAAAGAACACCTAAAAATTTTCTTACTTACTTATACAAGGGAATCACCTCTCTTAAGTAGTGTAGCTCATTTGTGATGGAAGTAAATCTTCTATACATTTCTTGCATTGTCTATCCTTATTTCATGGTAAAGGTTTCATACTGAGTAGTAAGCATTTAAAATTTAGAATCCTTCATATGTAGTCCTTAATAATCCTAGATCTTCTTGTCATTTTCACAAGCAGATATCATGTTATATTCATCAGGTCCAATGCCACAGCCAATCAATTTCTTTTCTTTGTAATTCTTCTGAACTTTCATCTAATCTTTATATTCAAACTCTTTCCTAGTTTTGACAACCATCCTTGTTATATATCCTACCTTGACACCCCTTCCTATCTCACTCTTCAAAACCAACTGTGTATAAGTATAAAGTAGAACAATCTGACACAATAGGATAAAGGTATAGAATTATATTAGCAACAGACAAAGTTCCACTACCCAAACTCATAAGCAATTAGCAATATGACTCATGTGCCCTCACAACAAAGATGTCCAATAGAATCATATGAAATAATGTATGTCAATGCGGGAACATTCAAGAGACACTCACACTCAGAGAGAAGTTCCAGTCAATGTGCATCAAATATCATAGGCTTGCCTTTTTTTTCTTTACCTTATCTTCAACCAGTTAAGTTAGGATCACTATAGGACTTTTCTCGACTCGTAATGTAGGATTGGGGGATGGTATGGTATATATGGACATATCAAGTGACTAAGCCTCCTTGGCAATACACTAACCTTAGGATTTGACTTATTCACCATTTTTTTTATTTCACCCTTATTTCTCTCTTTTTTATTTTAAAGCACATTCGGTAGGGTATGGTCTTTTATTCTTTTTGTTTTTCACTTTTTTCACAATTCTTCTTTTCTTTTTCTTTTTCTTTTTCATCTTTTTCTACCACACCCAACCCTACTTTCTTTTTATTTTATTTTTCTCTTTTTCATACCTACTTTACATCATGCACTCATGTGATATAAACGCTCACTTAGGAGATTTTCCTAAGTTGAGGTGTACAATGTCCAAGGATGACCAGGTCCAAAACAAGTTCATTGTAACATAAAATAGGAAGCTAAAAGGTAAAAACAATGAAACAGGCTACATGGCTAAAAACACTAATCAAGGGATAATATTTCACACATGGAAGGTCATTTAGGCTAAAAGTGAACTAAAATAAAATATGATCTTTGATCATTTCCTAACTGACTATCCTTTAATCAAGGCAAGAATATCTTGGAAAGTTTTGAATTCAACACACAAAGGGAACTAAGTATCATCTCATACACATAGCATAAATTCAATGTTACAAACTACTACTTATGTGGTTTATGCAGTTGTTAGAAAGTGATTATTATGTCCATAATTCTAATGCCATAACAAGATCAATAATGTTCACATATATATACATTCACATTTTTCTAAAACACAATTTTTGAAGGGGTATCATGTTTTTCAAAAATCATTCAACAATGACTACTGCCCTAAATACTTAAAAATCTCCAAACTACACAAAAACACAACACAATACGAAATAAAACATATTATGACACAAATTAACCTAGACATGTGGATTCCACAACCATACCATGGCTGACAAGGAAAAAAGAAGCAAAATAACAAAAACTTATAGCGTTTATAGTATACCCCACCCTCAACTAAAAAGTGTGCATTGTCCTTAATGTGCTAAAATAATATAAAACAAAGGAAAGTGAGAACATACCTTGGATGCACTAAGCATACGTGTCATGGTAATTCCTTGAAGGGGGCATATCAACTAGCAAAGGTGGTGGTGGTGGTAGTGCACTAATAGAAGATGCACCTGCTACTATCCATGCATGCTTCTTCCTCTCAATAACTAAAATATTCATTGAATTATGTTTGTCCCTTTTAATGGCTTGATAATAAGGAATATGTAACGCCCCAAGAACCTATCCTGAGATGTCACACAGTGCTTAAGTCCACACACAGCCTTAAGCTAACCCTCTGAGCCTATCTTAACTACTATAATTCACAATAATAATAATCAAGCGGTAATAAGAAAGAATAAACATTCCATGAACATACTGAAACATGAAATAATATTGTCCTGTACAAAAAAAATACTGAAATCTCTGTACATGCTAGTACACTAGTCTGTCAAAGCCTCTACTACATAGAATTGACGAGCCATTGGGATAGATCCCCAACTGACTCGTACTGAACTGAAAGTAAACAACCATCTATTCACAAGACAAAATTGGTGACACAGGCCCTCAAACCATGACGAATCACCTACTGCAGAAGTGTAGAGGAAGGTACTCAAAGATCACTGTCACTGCTGAGATTGAGCACTTGAACCTATATCACAAGGAAATATAGAATACAAAAGAGTATGGGGGTCAGTACTTGGAAATGTAATAAGTATGTGGCGGTGGATGCAGCATTTTAAATACTATCATTAATGTATGAGAAATCATACATGCTGACAATAACAACTATCTTCACTTGAATTATCTGAAATATTATTTCCATAAATCATTAGTAATGACATGTGTTTCATAGATCTCATAAATCCTTTAACTCAACTCAAACTCTTTAAATCATGACTTAGAGTGATTCGGTAACTCAAGGGACTTATATCATTATGGACGTGGAAGTTTTTTATAAACGACATAACTACTCCATGTGAGTCGCATAGAGTCCAATGTTTTGCCCTCCTAAGGAGAGAACCCCACATTGGCAGGGGTGTCGTACTCTTGCTAGGGAGTACAACCTCAATATCATCATCACAATCTCGTACTTGGAATTTGTCCCACAATTATCAACATTAATCCTATGGTGGCACGTAGTTCTTGGGAAATATCAAATTTCCCACTCGCTGCTAAATACTCCTCCCATACTCAGCTCAGAATGCATTAGGAAATCTACCTCAACTAATATCAACTCATGGGTCTATCATGATGACCAAAACAACAGTATATCTCATCGGTAAATCATATACGACTGTGGATTCCTAACTCGACTCAAAATCAAAAAAATCTTTCTCAACATCAAGTACCTTTGCTTATCAAATCATTTCAATTATCAAAATCTTTAAGAAAACATCATAGGAATGATTTTTGACTTTCAATCTCAAATATCGATATATATTCAATAGTCAAATTTCTCATGGAAAGGCATAACTCATGACACTTGTCATAAATTGCTTAGAAATCATCAATACATAATGATAATATACAACTCATGGAATAAATTCTCAATTTAAGATACATGATGGTGAAATAATCATAAATATCAAACTTATTCAACTCAAATCTCAAAAATGATAAATAAAGAAATTTGGGTGTAAACCCACTTGCAAAATCATGTAAATCAATAATAGAAAGTAAATCTTTAGGCACAAGAATGAAAGGAGCATTCTTGTTCAAACCCCACATACCTTAGATTTTGATTTTTGAAGATATAGAAACTTGCCTGAAACTTCTTTTTCACACTTTTAAACCAAGACCTTATTGCCATTGACTTGAGGAGCTTAGTTCTGGAACAACTTGAAGAAATTTATGGGAGATTTCTTGAATTTCTTGGAGATGATTTGATTTTTGGGTTTGGAAGAAACCCTAGGTTTCTAGAGAATTCTTGAAAGAATTTTGGAAAGAAATTCAGAGAAAATGATCTTTTCTTCTCTACATAGATATATATATGAGGCCACAAAGAGCAAAAATGACCAAGATACCCTTTTGAAAAATTCTGAAATTTGCTAATCGGGGCCTGTGACGGTCGACCTGACATTCCATCAGAGGAACTGATGGTCTATCAAGTCGTCCATTACTTCAACACCAAAACTGAAACATTTTTCCTTGACGTGACGGCTGACCTGACAATCTGTCAGAAAAGTGACGATCCACCAAGTCGTCCATCACCTGAGGGCCAGAAATGAGACATTTTGTCTCGGTATGATGAACACCTTGATGGTTTGTCAATTTTGTGACGGTCCACCACTTTGAATTAAAAAGTGGTTGCTACATGGCTCTCTATGAGAGAGTGTGCCTCTGCTTGCACTATGTCCATCTCCTCCCTCATATTAGCTAGATTTTGAATTCTATCTCTATAATTTGAGTTTTAACCTATCTCTTAAATTCATAAAGACATGCCCATAAGCCTATACATATATCAAATAGGGTAGAACTTTGTGCAGACTCCCATTTCTAATGAGCAATAATTGCATGAGTTCTACATAAATCTCAGCGTAGTTTTCCTCGCAAACCCAATAATGAATATTTGGGGTAAGACGATGAACTTCATAGAAGGGCAGATTGATGAAGTGTATGGGCTCCCAAATAATGACATGGGGGATTTTTGTGCCAAAGGATGCAAGTCAGGGACTTTGATGGCTGATATCTTATGCCCTAGAAAAGCAGTTCCCTAGGCCCCCACCAAGTGAGATATTTTGATTAAAGACTTTAGGGATGAAACCAGATTGTGACTGAACATCATCTATAGTAGAGTCTAACTATGCACTCACATGACTATTGTCACAGACATTAGAACTCAGATTATAGCTTGCTTCCAATCTGGAATTGCTCTGTATGTGGGCAAGATTAACCTCTTTGAGTGGTGGTACTTTAAGAACCATGGAGGTATTTATCTTCTTCTTTCTTCCCTTATCAATGAGTTATGAAAGAGGGTAGAAGTGGAGGAACATGCTACAAACACTTGGGTGCGCCCAGGCTCCTTCATCAATCCACTTAAATTTAGAGGCAAGGGCCTCTCAGGTCAGAGTAAAAAGAAGAGAATAGACTCAAAAAAGTTAGTCCAAGAGGACACAGACTCTTACAGACCCTCATCAACCACTACCTTTGATGATATATTTGTTATAATGTAGGGGGTGAGGAAAATATTGTCCAAATTGCCTAAGGGACTAGGAGAGTCCTTCATTACTCACCATTCATGTGTGGCCCAGTCATATTATAAGAAGTACATTATAGAGCAGAAGAAGTAGAGTACCACAGTGTCCAATTTTGAGAGAGCCTATTTATTCTTAGCCCCTTCTCATAGAGACCTCAAAGACATACATGAGAAGATGGTGAAGAGAGAAAAAATAGAATTTTTTTTAAAAAAGTTATGAAAGAGGGTGAAAGGCATCTTCAAGGTGCTCAAACCTAACAATCCACTACCTTCACTAAGATTAGATAGTGAGGATGAGGCGTCTATAGAGTGGTCAGCTAATGATACTGGTGGTGGTGATGTCGTGTCAGCAAGAGAAGATAGCTCGTGATGTGGATACAAAAAGCCCCTTTTACTCTTGCCTTCTAGCACTTGCAGTGCAGACACTGCATTTCATTCAGTAAGGGGTGGCCCCAGATTTATTTATATTCTTTTGGTATTGTGTTGCTGGAAATTTCTTTTTATGATTAATTTGGGATGGTTTTGGATGATATTTTTATCTTTATGCTATGGATGCCACATTCTTGTGTACCCTGTCGGTGCCCTCATTTTATGGATTATTATGTCTTTTAGTATTAGTTTTCTTTTTACCTTAGCATTTAGTTTGATTCTAATTGCGACATAAGTGTAGGGGAATTTTGAGTACCCATAGCATGAGTGTTAGGAATGCAAGGGAAGTGTGAGTACCTTTGGTATTTTATTTTGTTAAAAGTATGGTCACTTTAAACACCATTGGCGAAATATGAGTAGCCATATGGTTAGCTTTCCCATTTTGAGCCTAAATATGAGACTAAGACTTTGATTGTAGCCGTAGTTTAACAAATTATGAGAGATGCTAATGCAAAGCAACAAAACCCCTCTATCCAAAAAATTTGAAAAATTAAAGGCATGGACGTGAGCAATGTTGTAGAACTTGTGTACTTGTGTTACTTAGAAATTGCCCCAATAGTCTTTCAAAACTAATTTTGATTGTATGTGGTTGGAGAAATGATCGTAGGCTATTTTTGTGACTCTGGAGCCCTCTCTAGCCTAAAAAGCCTAACTATGCATAATTATAATCCCTAGTACCCACTTTGAGCCCTAGGACCTTTCTTTGGCAAATTCATTATAAACCATGACCAATTCTTTTTATCCTTCTTTTTAACCAAACCCTCCTTGAATTTGAAGATATAACTTGTGGATAAAAGCCTAGGTTGGGGGTGGTAAGGGTTGATGGAAAAGAGTTTGAGGCCACAAAGTTGTTAGTGAAATGCCTTATGTGCCTAAACCATGAAAATAAATGAACAGAAAAGGAATGAGTCCATCAAAGAAGTGAATTGTACAAAATTTGCAAGAAAATAAAATAAAAGAAAAGTGGTGAACTATGGAAGCAGAAAATAGACATACGAAAAGTAAGAAAATAAATAAGAGTGACCCTTAGTTGGAAACGGAGGATTGTCAAGTATGATGTAGATGTTCAAGGAGAGGTATAGCCATGTTGTTCCTAAATGATATCCTACCCTAGCCTAAACCTATGTTACAATCTTACAAAGTCCTTTGAGATCTTCGACTATTTACTTTCTTGGTAGTGCTAATTGAAAATAGGGGCAATGCTATGGTGTGATACTTGTTGCGAGGGGTTGTGCACTTACAGATCCTTGTTGCATATTTAGTAGCTTGGATTATGGAATTTTCTTTTTTGTGAGGTTGGCATGTGAAACAAATTGAGTTGGGTGATTGTGTCACCTCCCAAAGAATAAGGAAAATGGAGTGTAGCTTAATTGCATACAAAAAGCGAGACACTTATAGAGTACTGGTTGTTGTTGCTTAGTTTCTCTTCAAAAACCTATGTGACCTTGAATGTTGCATCTTATGATGAGGCTTGTAGTGGAAGTTATCTTAGCTTGTGCGTAATGAGCTATTTGTGGTGATGACTAATCTTGAAGTCATTGTGAGCTTTAAGGCATAAAACGAGGGCATAGATGATGGTTGTATCTTGGTAAGACGTAGTGTTACTTGAGGACAAGCAAATGCTTTAAGTTGGGGGTGTTGATGAGTGGTTATTTTACCACTCATTCTAACTACACATTTGTGCACATTACCTTGTTGTGAATGAATAAATTATATATTTTGATGATAAAATGCACTAATATCCACACATTCCAGGCATAGAATTGAGAAAATCATGATATGTGGATGGGAGCTGAAAATGATCAAATAAAGTAAGAAAAGTACAGCTGAAGACTTGAAGCAGTAAGGCCTCAGGTACCATGGTTGTAGTCTGCTGACTGTGATTGCGGTACTCAAGAAAAAGTCATCCAACCACAATCATGGAAGTTACCTTAGTCGCTTGATCGTAGTCGTAGCTAGATTCTTGTGATCGCATCTTAGCTTAAGAGATCAACCCAAGGGCAAAACCGAAAAAGAAAATGGTTGACCCCAATTTTGTCAAAATGACTCAAAGTCTATCATGTAACATATTCTATCTTCCCCAATTTTTAGGTTTTTAGATCATATACATGTGTTACTAGGCCCAAAATTTTAACTAAAAAATTTGCTCACTTTTTCACCTAGCCACAGATGTACCTACGCCTACCACCTGCAACCAGCCATAGGGTAAGGTGCCACCTGTGGCCAGCAGGTGCAGGGTGCAAGTGCCCGAACAACAATTGTAGCCCACTTTCCTGCAATCTGGACTTGGCATTTTAATATTTTTTAAGCTATTTATGGTCTTATAACCTAAGTTTGAGGTCCTGATGACATCTAATCAACACTTCCTTTTATATGATGGTATGGTTGCTTTCAAGATATAATAACCCAACTAAGGTTGGGGTCGAATCCTAAGGGAACACGTGGTTGGTAGTTATCAGCATTTGTAGTCTACAAGTAGTACTGCAAAATAGATGGGGGATTTTTTTGTAGTATTCTTGATAAAGTAACAATTTTAACTCTGGTTGAACTCAGTTATAGGTGAACACTAAGATTGTGTTCCCCCTATCATCTCAACTCCGTAGGTTTATCGTACGTTGTCGAACCAACCCAATACATTGTATGCAGAACCGGTAAGTTATGTACCTCCTACAGTCTTTTGGACAAGTAGGAGGATTTCACCCTTTACCTATTGAGTCTTAGGATGTCACGTTACTACCCCTTACCTTGGTCCAGTTAACTATCACCTTTTGAGTCTCAAGTTATTAGATAAAAATAGCTGTTCATTAAGATATACCATTGTTCAACAACAGATCAACTATTAACTCCTAAATTATTGTAGTCTTTGTCCTTTCCTAGTCACTACCCTTTTTAGAGTATGTCACAAAATCTTGGCGGGATCCTAATGTTTGCGACCACTAAGACAACTATCATAATGAAGATAAAGCAATGCATGCCATGGGTATTAG
Organism: Capsicum baccatum var. pendulum; assembly: GCA_030864225.1. NCBI lineage: Eukaryota > Viridiplantae > Streptophyta > Magnoliopsida > Solanales > Solanaceae > Capsicum > Capsicum baccatum. Next base: position 47,830,284 of record CM061551.1, on the reverse strand, counting down.
CTTGTATCAAAAACCGCACCTCCCCTACTTTGTCAATTTTCCAGGGTTTCCACAACCCTAGCTATGGGTTTTAGCCACTCGTGATTGTGAAGAAATCAATAACATTCATATTGAAAAGAAAAGATGAAATCATATTGATAAGATGAAAGAAGACCCACAACTGTAAACGAAATTATCAAGAAAAGTCAATACAATGGAATCCCAAGATCAAAGGTGGATCTTGAAATCAAAATATATTCCTAAGTGTTAAAAGTGTCGAACCTCTAACAAAAAGTAAATAAGGGGTATTTATAGTACAAGATAAAATCCTAAAAACTAAGCCCTAGTGAAATAGGAGAAAATAGGGTTGGTGGCCACCCGCTTACTATACCTGCAATTTGGTCATGGCTGCAGGTTGTACCTATGGTCTGCTTTGGGCGTAGGTACCAATCGCAGCTACTGGATGGTAAATTTCCTGTGAGTTAGTTCTTTGTATTTTAGACTTCTAGTACCCGCTTTGGGTACCTGCGGTCTGTAGTTCCAACTTGTCGTCTGTGGGTCAATTTAGTAGGTGCTGGGACTTACTTTTTTAGCCCTTCTTTGATTCTCAAGCATGCTTTGATCACAATCAAGCCAAAAAATATCTCAATCATCAATAATCACTCCAAAAGTAGCCAAAAACACCTTTTCATAATTTTCACGAGCTTATCATTCAAAATATGATTTTCTGCAAAACATACCCAAAATGCATCATATCTAAAAAAAATTGCCTTAGAAACTTGCATATTTTCCTCATTTTAAATGTTTAAAGTTCTATATTTCTGAAGCACATCAACACCCTCAAATTTAAGCATTTGCATGTCCTTAGGAAACAAAACACAACAAAAACGATTCTTAACTAGGAGAATCTAAGTTATTCAATCTAGTGAGTCATCACATTAAGTTAAAATCACAACACCCCATCCAATCTCACTTTTCACAGCCAACTGTGTATGAATATAAAGCACAACGGTGTAACAAAATTGGATCAAAGTATGAAAATTACATTAGCAACAGATAGCCACTAATATATACAAGCTACACTATCTAAAATAAGCAAATAGCTAGCAATATGACTCAAGATCCCTCAAAACAAAAATGTCCTACTCACTCATATGAAATAATGCATGTCAATATCAAGAGACACACACTCAAAAGAGAAGTTTCAATCAATTCAGTCAAACACCATAGGCTAACCCTTATTTTCTTTACCGTTCTATTCAGATAGTCAAGTCGGATCACTTTAGGACTTTTCTCAGATTGTAATGTAGGCTTAAGGGCTGGTGTAGTACATATGGAAATATCAAGTGACTAAGCCTCCTAGGCACTACACTAACCTTAGGGTCTCACTTACTAGCCAATTTCCTTCCTATTCAACCCGTACTTCTCCCTTTTTATTCATTAATGCACATCCAGGTTGGGTGTGGTCTTTTATTCTTTCTTTTTCACTTTTTCACAATTTTCTTTTTCTTTTTCTTTTTCTATGAAACATAGCCCTACTAACTTTTTCTCTTATTTTACCCTTCTTTATACCCATTTTACACCATGCGCTCCTATGATAGCCACCCTCAACATAGGCTTTTTACCTAAGTTAAGGTGCACAATGCCCTATGAGATCTAGGGACAAACATGTTCATTGTAATACAAATGGGAAGGTGAATAGGTGAAATAAGAAAAATAGGCTATAATGCACAAATGGGAAGGGTTATAATGCACACATAGAAGGTCATTCAGGCTAAAAGTGGACTAAAATCTAAACTGGCCTATGATCCTTTCCTAACTAACTATCCTTCAACCTTGACAAGACTAACCAAGCAAGTTCTGATTTCAACACACAAAAATAAATATGTAGTATCTCACACACACATGGCACAAAGTCCATATTACCGAATACTACCTATCCAATTTATGCAATTGTTAGAAAATTATTATTATGTCCCTAATCCTAATGTCATATCAAGATTTACAATGTTCACACATATATACATCTACACAGTTCTAAAACAAAAAAGAAAATTTTGGAGGGGTATTAATAATCAATCATAACATGACTACTACCTTATATTCTTAGTAATCTCCTAATTACACAAGAACAACATAATATGAAAAAAACATAATACAACACAAAATTAACCTACACAAGCTATTTATACAACCATAATATGACCGATAGGAAAAGAAGCACGATAACAAAAACTCGTGACTACATGGAATGCCCACTCCAAACTAAAAACTACGCACTATTCTTAACGCACTTAAATAATGTAAAATAAAGGGAAGTGAGAACATACCTAGGATGCACTGAGTGTCTATGTCTTGATCTTCCCTAGATGAGGTTATATCAATAGGAGGAGGCCATATTGGTTGCAGTACACTATTTGAATATGCATCAGCAGCTAGCTCGGTAAGCCTCAGCCTATCAATAAATTTAGTCTCTATTGATTCATGGGTGGACCTTTTTGGGACTAGCTCATATTGCGTGTTTGGATTCTACAATTCCCCTACTCGGACTCTCTTGGTTCCAACTACAGGGACCGATACATCATTCTTTGCAAATATATTAAAGTGTTTGGGACCACACAAAGGTGATGGATGAATAATTTGGGACACAACTGGAGGGATGGATAATATGTGGCTCTTAGTGATAGAGCACACCTTTAAGTAGGTCCACCTCCTCCCTAATATCTTTTAACTCTAGTGACTCAACCTCTATAAACCTGTCTCCCACACATCTCTCATCAATACCTAGTACATTTGATACAATAGCCTATACAGCAATATCCTCATCAATAGAATCAATTATAGACACCACTTGCATATAATCTATGTATTGCATAGTCATACACACATCAAACACTACTTGCACATTATTCAATTTGAAGATTATTTCTCCCAAATCCATATCAATCAATACCCTACCAGTGAATAGGAAGAGTCTACCTAATATAATAGGGGCTTGAGAATTCACCTCACAATCAAGAACCTTGAAATCAGCAGGGAACGTAAAATCTATAACCTTTAATTCTATGTTACACAAAACACCTACAGTTTTCTTCATAGATGAGTCAGCCATCAGCATCTTTATGGATGTAGGTTCGAGTTCCCCTAACCTCAACAACCTGTACACAGCCAGTGGCATCACATTTACTCCTCATACTAAATCATAAAAATCCTACTTGACATTAAGATGCCCAATAGAACATGGAATAGAGACTGCTTTAGGATCCTTCTTTGTTTTTACTAATGGTAAGGAAGGGGTCATACTATAAGGGAGCATATGATAATTGAGATCAATGACCTAATCCTCACTATTATCATACTCAATATCATCATCACCGTATGTAGACTTCTTAGACTCCGCCTCAAGTGTCTCATCTATCTCAGTGCTATCAATCTTCAACACTTTAATAGCAGGTACATAAGGATCATTAGTAGTGGCACCATAATTGGTGGTGATAGCTAGACAATGACTTATAGATGGTAGACTCTGAAATTTTCACTCGAAAGAGTAATAGGTTGTTTTTATTTAATCATTGAAAACATTTACTCAAACTATTTCTCTAACTGCATGATAGTAGTGGCATGAGACTCCACTTTGTAGGCCAACCCTGAAATGTCAGCCTTAATCTCCTTAAGAGTGTTCTCCTAATTTTCTTGACCCTTTACTAGTTTGGTCAGCATTTTTTCCATTCTTGATTTTGTATCTCATCTGTCAAGCCAAATGTAACTGTCTTCTTTTTCCTTTTAATTATCTCTCCATCTTCAGTCACCGTCTCTATCTCTACTGTGGTCTCTATATCTTTCATAATAATTCCAACCTTTGTTCCCTTTCTTTTGGGCTTGAAAACCCTCTAATTAATGATTCGAATACCTAGCCTTCTCTTCTAATATAGACTCAATAAACTCTGAAAGCTGTATTTTGTTCTCCGATTGCATAAAATGTTTTAGAATTCATGGTCGTGTACTACTTTACCAAAACAAAAATATCATTCTTTAGTAGAGCAATCTCTTATACTATAAAATCATTTGCTACTCTCTAGTCACTAAAGCTCCAAGGGCATAAGTACCAGAACCTCTCTCTTCCTTCTTAATTTTCCACCCTCGATTAGTAAAAGAGATCTAGTCTAGAACATCAGAAGCTACCTCCCATCATAATCTCATAAAAGCTCCTCTAGAGATAGTATCTACTATAGCTCTAGAACTGTTGTGCAGGGCTCTATCGAATAACTCTATTAAATTCGTCCCTAAAATTTGATGGTTGGGCACTTACTCAGGTTCTTCCTGAATCAAAACCAAGCTATATACATAGGCTTAGACTGCAGCTGGATGAAGTTATAGATCTCATCCTTGAGTTGCAACACCCTAGATGGAGGAAATAATTTCTTCAAGAATTATCTGCACAACTCTTTCCATGTAGTAATATATCCTGTTTGTAGTTTCCCTAGACATAAAGATGCTTCTCTTATAAGTGAAAAGGGGAAAAGCCTCAATCTAAGTGCCTCCTGATTCACCCCTGGATATATGTATGAAGTGCAAATTCCAGTAAATTGGCTAGATGTATATTTACGTCATCTGTAGGTAACCCTAAAAATACACCCTTCTAGTACAATAGTTGGATCATAGCACTCGAGATATTGAATTTGACGTCAGGAGGTAATGTAGTAGGGTTAATGGATCATGTATTAGCCGGCTCATTCTATCCCGAATCTTCTTGATCATCAACATATGGCTGAACATACTGATATGTCGGGATCATTTGAGGTCGAACTCTATTCTAATTTCCACTGAGTACTACTCGGCGGTCTATTGTCTAACTCTCATTACCATCCTGAACTCTATCTTTAGGGAGTTTGTCCTTCTTTGGATCTGACATTCTACTATATGTTTAAGGATCTTCTCTATAATTAGTGGGAGTAAGGGATTGCCTCTATTCAGTGTACTAGGCAATCACCGATGTATGCCCAACTATGAAAGAAGAAGATAAAACTAAAAAATCCAACGACTTCAATCAACAAATCAACACCATGTTCTCCCCCCTAACGGCACCAATTTCTTGATGACGTCTAAGAAACACCTCCTTTTATATGATGGTGCGGTCGCTTTCAAAATATAGTAATCCAACTAAGGTTGGGGTTGAATCCCAAGATAATGTGTGGTTTGCAGTTATCAGCATTTGTAATCTACAGGCAGTACTGGAAAATAAATGGGGGGATTTTTTGTAGTAGTTTCGAGCAAGTAACAATATTAGCTCTGGTTGAAATAAGTTATGGGTGAACGCTAGGATTGTTTTTCCTGTATAATCTAAATCCTATAGGTTTATCATGCATTATTGAACCAACCCAATACCTTGCATGTAGAACCGATAAGTTATGTACCTCCTACAGTCTCTTAGAAGAGTAGGATGATTTCACCCTTCACCTATTAACTCTCCAGATGTCACATTAATAACCCTTACCCTGGTCCTAGTTAACAATCACCTTTTGAGTCTCAAGTGATTAAATTAATTCTAATAATCATTTAGACATACCATTATGCTAGAACGGATCAATAATTAACACCCAAATTACTGTTGTCTTTATCTTTCCCTAGTCACTAACCCTTTTTAAAGTAAGTAGCAATATCTAGGTGGGATCCTAATATTTTCATCCGCTAATCCTAAGAGATGCATGCCATGGGTATTGGTTCCTGTCAACAATCGCACTTCCCCTAGAGTTTCCACAACCCTAGCTATGAGTTTTAGCCGCTCGTGATTTTGAATAAATCGATAACATTCATATTGGAAAGAAAATATGAAATAACAATGATTAGATGAAATAAAACCCACAACCATAAACTGAATAATCAAGCAAAGTCAATACAATGGAATCCCAAGATCAAAGATGGATCTTGAAATAAAAATATATTTCTAAGTGTTAAAAGTGTCGAACCTCTAATAAAAAGTACATAAGGGGTATTTATAGTACAAAAGAAAATCCTAAACACCAAGCTCGAACAAAATAGGAGAAAAAAGGGTTGGTGGCCACCCAGTTCCTATAACTTCAGTTTGGTCATGGTCGCAGTTTATACCTATAGTCTGCTTACTGTGCATATACCAACCATAGGTATCGGATAGAAAATTTTCTGCAAGTTAGCTCTTAGGATTTTGGACTTCTTGTACCAACTTTGTGTACTAACGGTTCATACGTCCTACCTATGGTCTGTAGGTCAACATAGTAGGTGTCGGGTGTTAGTTTTTCAGCTGTTCTTCGATTCTCAAATATGCTTTGATCACGATCAAGCATGAAAACATCCCAATCATCAATAATCACTCCAAAAGAAGACAAAAATACACTTTTTCACCATTTTCACAAACATATCGTCCAAAACATGGTTTTCTGCAAAACATACCCAAAATTAATCATATTTTACAAAATAGCCTTAGAAACCTGCATATTTTCCTAATTTTAAGCATTGAAAGTGCTATATTTCTATTGCATACCAAGTCTCAAAATTAAAATTAGATTCCAAATTCCATAACCTTTTATTTTTTATCCTTAAAATTTATACTTTTCAAGTTATTACTCAATTTATCATGTGGGATTTGTGACCATGATAGGTTGATCACATAGCCTCCTTACCTAGAAATCGATGAATGTAGCAATTTTTTACCATATAATGGGTATGTCCAAAAGCTACAAACCTACAAAAACAAAAACAATAAAAACATGAACAATAAAAATAAATGGTTGCCTCCCACTCAGTGCTTAATTTAACATCGCAACACAAGGTGGCTATATTGGTTACTCAGACTTTGCCAACAAGTCCTTGGGTTTCCTCTCATGCAGTGCTTGATTTAGCCTCATAGCATGACGTGGATATCTTTACCACTCAAAATTAATCAAGATACCTATATAAATATCCTCCAGGGCCATTAATACAATCAATCATTGACACTACCCTTATGTCGTTGGCTGCTTACTAACTTTTGGGTGTTGACTATAGCATCTTTACAATTGACTATGAATTTTATATCTTCTTTCTCCATGTCAACCATAGCTCTATTGTGGCTATAAATGGTTATCCCAGTATAATAGGCATCTTGATGTCAACCTCGCAGTCTAAGATGACAAAGTCAACCGGAAAGATGAAGTTATCCACCCTCACAATCACATCAAATGATATTCCCATAGGCCATCAATAGCCACATCCAAGTATTTTTCGGACGGTTCAAGCCCAATTGCTTGAATACGACCAACGACATTAAATTAATGTTATCCCCTAAGTCAAACAAGGCTTTGAAAAATTGGGATGGCCTAATAGTGCATGTTATAGTAATGCTCCGAGATCACACTTTTTCTGCACCAAACACCTAGTCGTGACTGCACTATAGTAGTGCACACCATCACCATACTCAATTATCACTTCTTTCTTCCTTGTAACTAATTGTTTCATAAAACTAACATATCCAGGCATCTACTCTAATGCCTCAAGAAGCTGTATGTTCAAGATAAATTCTTTCAACATCTCAATTAATTACTTGAACTTGCCTTTCTCTTTTATTTTCTTCAATCTTTGAGGAAAAGGTGGGGTGGTCTCAAAATTTGTATAAATTTTGGGTCAATGACCATACCCTTACCTTTATCTTTAGCAACTTTACCTTTTTCACCTATTACCTTCTCATACTCAAGAGTAGGTGTCTAATTATCAGTAGCTTCTACAAAAGGCCGTGGGGGATCCATAATAGTGATACCATTCCTGATGGTAATAGAAAGTACATGACCATCATTTTTTTAGATTTTGTATCATGTCGATCATAAGGGTTCCTTGATGCCTCTAATTCAGAACTGCTGACACCTGCTCAAATTGGTGGCTCCAATTGCTCGGTAAGAGTAGCATGTGACTATACCTTTTAGTTTAATCCTGAAATATCGACCTTAATCTCCTTAAGTTTGATCTCTTTATTTTCTTGACCCTACACAATCTTAGACAGCATCTCTTCCATATTGGATTCTGCATCTCATCTGCCAGGTGGAATGTACTATCTCTCTTCTCTCTGTAGTCAACCTTCTTCCTCCAGTCACCATATATCTCTACTATGATATATGTATCTATCATAGTAGTTCTGACCTTAGTTCCCTTGCCCTTAGTCTTGAAAACCCACTAATTAATGATTTAGATAATTTGCTTCATCTTTTAATTCTGACTCATAAGCTTTAGAAACTAACCCTTATACTGCTATTGCATTTTTATTCTCGGAAGTTGCTGCTGCAAGCTCCTTTATTAGTACCCCAAGATCAGTTCTTAGCAATGCAGTCTCTTGTGCTACTATGTCATCAACTACTTTCTGGTCTCAGGAGGCACAATAGCATATGTGCTAGATCCCTTCTCAGCCTCCTGAGTTTTTCACCCTTGGTTAGTGAGCAAGATCTGATCTAACATTTCCAAAGCTTTCTCCTAGAATAGTCTCATAAAATCCCCTCCATATATGGTGTCTTCCATGGATATGGAGTTGACATTCAAGGATCAATAAAATATATCCAATAAGCTCATCCCTAACAACCGATGATTGGGTACCATGCTCAGCTTCTTCTTAAAACTGAACCATGCTTTGTATAAAGATTCTGACTACAGTTGTCTAAAATTATATATATCATCCTTTAGCGCAATATCCTTGATAAAGGAAAGAACCTATTCAAGAATTTCTTACACAACTTATTCTATGTAGTGATAGAGCCTTTTGGCAGTTCCCCTAACCATAAAAATGTTTCTCTTGTAAGTGAGAAGGGGAATAACCTTATTCTAAGTACTTCTTAATTCAACCCTATATTTTTATACAAATTACAGATCCTAATGAAATTAGCAAGGTTCAAGTTTGCATCATATGTAGGCAGACCTGCAAACACACCTTTTAGATTAAGAAGTTAGATCATTGCGCTCGTGATGCCAAACTTGATGCCTAGGGGTAAAACAAGAGGAATTATGGATCCATACTCTTTCGGCTTAACCTATCCCAATTCTTTTTCATCAAAAAAATATGGATACACATACTAATATACTGGGATTACTTGAACACGGGTACCTCTAGCTCTGTTCTTGTTTCCACCGAGTGTTGCTCGGTAGTGTACTGTTTATCTCTATTTAGCTAGCTCAGTCTCCCTAGCTACCCACTAAGCTTCTTCTATATCCCTCCTCTTAGTTTTACCTTGAGCTAACAGCTCACTAGTCTATTGATTAACAATATTATGTACTCCTTCGGGAGAAGGGGGAGGTACAACATCACGAACCCCTTCAACAAGTTTATCTATTTTCTGCTCAGACATCCTACTAGGTGTTTGTAGGATCCTTTCTAGATTTAGATTTAATGGGAATAAGGTATTTCCTCTAATCCATGTTCTACAAAAACACTATCGTATGCCTAATCAAGAACAAAAACAAAACAAATATCCCAAAAATTACAACAACTTCAAATAACAAATCAACATCGTGTTCCCCGACAACGGCTCTAAAATTTTGATGACTTTTAAACTACACCTTCTCTCAGAAGATGATATGGTCTTTGTCAAAATATAGTACCCCAATATATGTTGGGGTTAAATCCCAAGGGAACACATGGAATCATGGATCTCAGCAGTTCTAGTCAGAGGGCAGAACAAGAAATGTAAATGGAGGGTTTTGTGTAGTAATCTCGACCAAGTAACTATATATTTTTTTGTTGTAATTAGTTGTAGGTGAACATTAGGATTTTGTTCCCAATGGATTCCCAACTCCGTAGGCTTATTGTGCTTTGTTGAACTAACCCGATACATTGCATGTAAAATCGATATATTGTGTACCTTCTATAGTCTTACGGATGAGCAAGTGGATTTCACCCCTTGACTTTTGATTCTCAAGATGTCAACTTACTAACCCTTATCTTGATCTCAGTTCACTACAGCCTTTTAGTTCTTTAGTTATTAGATGAAAGCTAACCATCATACTTAGATATAACCTAGAAGTATGGGTCAAAAGTTAAACTCCAAATTACTATTGTCATTATCTTTTACTAGTCACTACTCCTCTTTTGAAGTAAGTAGAAATATGTAGGAGGGATCCTAACATGTATACCCATTAAGAAAACTATTATAATAAAGATAAAGAAATGCATGCATGGGTATAGTTTTATAACAACAATAAAAATTCCCCTACATCATAAATCCGCCAAGGTTTTCATAACCCTAGCTATGAATTTTAGCCTCTCAAGCTTGTGAAGAAATCAATATCATTCATAATTGAAAGCATAGATGAAATCAAGATGATAAGAAGAAACAAAACCCACAATCATAACTGAATTAATCAACTGATGTCAATACAAGAGACACCAAGATCAAAATCATATCTTGGAATCAAAATATATTTGTAAGTATTAAAAGTATGTAACTCCTACTAAAAATACAACAAGAGTATTTATATTACACCCCTAAAACATAAGCACGAAAAAAATAGAAGAAAACTAGGTTGGAGTCCACATGTGGTCCATACTTATGCCCTGACCCTAGGCGTATGTACTACCTATGATCAGCAGGGTGAGCGCAGGTAAAGGGAACAAGTAACAGATGTAAAAAATTCTGCAAGTCAGCTCTCGGGATTTTGGACTTCTGAAACTTGAATTTCCTACTTGTGGTCCATAATTCCTACTTGTGGTCCATAGGTTTCTTAGTAAGGGTCAGGAGTCATCTTTCAGCTTTTCATCAATTCCCTAATATACTTTGATCATGAACAAGCCGCAAAGTGTCTCAAACATCTGTAATTTCTCCAAAAGTAGCCAAAAGCACATTTTTCATCTTTTTCATGAACTTAGCATCCAAAATATGGTTTCCTACAAAACATACCCAAAATGAATCATAACTAACAAAATAACCTTAGAAAATTACATATTTTCCTTATTTTAATCATCAAAAGTGCTATATTTATATAGCACATTTGGTGCTATTGTACCTTTAAGGAGGGTTGTAAGTCATTAAAATGCAATAATAGAACAAAAAATGAAAAGAAAATTGAGATTCCAACTAAGGGGCTACCTACTCCCCTATCTACGAGTTGTAGGTTGTACCTATGAGGGTGTAGGTCAACTGTTAGGTAGCAAAAAAGACTCCATACGTTTAGGGATTTAGGTATGGTACCTACGAGGATAACCAATGAGTCGTAAGTAGGTTATGCGGGTCACTCCCAAGGGTTCTTTAATTCTTCCAAAAATTCTAATTCCACACAGATAATATTTTCTAATTTATAAAACAGTTTCAATCATATTAAGGGAATTCAACATGAATCAATTTAATTATCACAATTTTAGGTTCCAAATATTATAAGAACTATAAGAATTGAGTAAGTTCTATGTCTTCTAACTGCAATCCCAAGTTTAATGTTTAGAACAACTTTGCAATATAATTGGAACCAAGAAAATGTCACCTTGAGATGAGAATTCTAAGAATATGAAAGAACAACAATTGATTAATCCCCAAATGATAAGTGTAGCGCGAGCAAGGATTCAGTAATGTAGGGTAGGGTTTGTCTTTTGAACTTTTAAATGGGAGAGAAAGAGTTTAAATTTTTATGGGGAGTTGTAAATGATGAATTTATTAGTCAACGGATTGGGTTTAGGGTTTAGATGGTATGGGTGACCTCATTGGGGTCCGGTTGTAAAGGTACAATTCATTAAAATTTGATCCGTATTTAGAGGATACCGACGACCCTACATACGAGTTGTAGGTTGTACCTATAGGATTGCAGGTTGGTTCATACGGTTTAGACAAAGCGTGTGAGACTTCAGGGGTTTATATTTGATTCCTATTGCCCAACCTATGGGTTATAGGTTTTACCAACATGGTCGTAGGTAGGTTTCCTGGGTTAAGGTTCAGGGAACTAATTTTAAATTTTATTCCCAGATCTCAACTTTCATATCCTGCGCTGAACATATGGCTCATAGGTTGAGTCGTAGGTCCACTTACCTAGACTTGTCTGAAATTTTGCAATTTTTACCATTCTCCATGTACTTGTCCATGCTTCCTATCCTGCAAAACAAAAACAAAGTGAACATTAAAATCTTCAGTTTCCTCCCAAACAATGCTTGATTTAACATAGCGGCACGTTTTGTCTATGTTTGGTACTAGACTTAACCAAAAATTCCCTAATTGCCTCCCATACCATGTTTGATTTAACATTACAGCACAAATTAGCTTTCTTCTCTATGCAGACTTTATCAGGGCTTACATTCTCACAAACTTTCAACTCCTCCATGCATCCCATATAATGCCTAACACGATGCTCGTTCACCTTGAATGGGGCATACCCATCTCATTTTAGCTTAATCAAACCATGTGGAAATACTCAGACCATAGTGAATGATTTGAGTTTTGTAAGTTGTCCGGTGGGTTCAAAGTGCATTATCTAACTTTCTCAACCAGTCAGTCCGATTGGCATTCACAGTAATCACCAAAATGGACCTGATCTCATGATTATAGACCTCAAATTGCCTACTTGTTTGTGGTTTGGGAAGGTGTTTCCACCTTATATTTCACCTCATATTTATTAAGTAAGGCTTTGAAAAGACCATTACAAAAATAGGACCCACTATGACTAAAGATAGCTCGTGGAGTACCAAATCAAGCAAAAATGTTTTTCTTCAAAAATATTATGACACTTCGACCTTCATTATTAGGAAGTACCCCTTCTTCCACCAACTTATACATATCGTTGAATGCTATCACAATGTACTAAATACCATGCGAACTCATTAATGGACCCGTGAAGTCAATACCCTACACATTAATCGGCTCATGCTCAAGAATATATGTCATAGGGAGCTCATGATTCTATGAGATATTTCCCTCCCTTTGGCATTGGTCACAGGATCAAGCATAGTCATATGCATCTTTATGAATCTTTGTCCAATAATAACCACATTGTAGAATCTTGTGGGCAGTGCGAGTACCTCCATGATGACCCCTAACTGGAGACACATGACATGCCTCTAAAATACTTACCATCTCAACTTTGGGAAAACACCCCCGAATCATACCATCTGTAGACACCCAAAATAAATAAGGCCTAACCTAAAAGAATTTGAATACCTCATGCATAAATTGTTTTTACTGTTGAAATAATATGCCTTCTAGGATGAGGTCACTTGCCAAATATTTAGCTAACTCAGTAAATAAAGGGATTAAGTCTTGTGATGCTACACAGATATGCTCATCTAAAAAAGTTTCATCAATCTCAACTCATCCACTATTTTAAGCATTGCTCTTCTAGGCGAGATAGATGGTCTGCAACTTGATATTTTATGGCATTCCAATCTTTGACCTCAAAGTCAAACTCTTGCAGCAATAGAACCCATTGAATAAATCTATGCTTAGAATCTATCTTCATAATAAGTTATCTAAAAGAAGCATGGTCAGTGCGCATAATGAATTTGGTACCAATCAAATAGGACTGGAATTTCTCAAAAGCAAACACTACCACAAGTAATGCCTATTTAGTAATTGTGTAATGTTTCTGCGTGAGGCTGAGTTCTATGCTAGCATAATAAATAAGATGAAGTATTTTCTTGCATCATTGTCCTAAGAAAACTCCTAAGGTCATACTACTAGCATCACATTTCACCTCAAATGGAAGGGTCAAACCTGGAGACACAATAATAGGAGTTGAGATCAACTTCTCTTAAGACACTGAAAATCCTTGAGACAAGTATCAACCAAAACAATTTGACCTCTTTCTCTAACAAATATCATAATGTATTTGTAATCTTAGGGAATTCCTTGATGAATTTCCTATAAAAACCTACATGACCCAAGAAACTCCGAATACCTTTCACAAAAATTAGTTGAGGCAATTATTCAATCACATGAATTTTAGCCCTATCAAACTCTATCCCCTTCTTTAAGATTTTATCCCAAGAATATCCCATATTTGACCATGAAGTGACATCTCCCAATTCATAACAAGTATTTGCTCTTCATATCTTTGTAGTGCATTATCCAAATGCAACAAACAATAGTCAAATAAGTCGCCAACAACAAAAAAATCACCCCTGAAGACCTTGATAGTATCCTCCACCATATCTAAAAAATAGGCATCGTGCAACATTGAAATATGGTGGGAGCATTATGAAAACTAAAAAGTGTCATCTTACATGCAAATATACCATATGAATAAGTGAAAGTGGTATTATCTTGGTCCTTAGGAATGATAGAAATCTAATTATACCCCTAATAACAATCGATAAAACAATACCATCCTCTGCCTACAAGACAGTCTAACATATAGTCCATAAATGATTAGAAAAGTGAACCTTCTTCGTCTAAGGATTCAAATTCTGGTAATCCGTACAAAATCACGATCTCATGACTGGTCTCATAGGAACTAACTTATTCTTCTCATTAAGGACCACAAAAATTCTTCCCTTATTCGACACAAATTAAATCAAGCTCACCCACTTGTTATCAATAATAAGGTAAACTATACTTATATCCAACTACTTACTAATCTTTTTCTTCACCACCTCTTGCATAGATGTATTTAGATGATGTTGATGCTCATGCTAGACACATACTCCTATTCAAGCTTAATATTAGGGGTGTGAATTTTGAATGGAATTTTTACAATATAAATAATAGTCCGTTTAAACCTCTACAACACAAAAATCAAAGCTTCAAAACTTGTGAATCTAGCAAATTTGTTGAAATAATAACCAACAAGGTATTTTTGGTTCCCTAGAATGCATAACGCAAATGAGTGAGGATGGCATTCAATTCCAAAAATAATGGCTCAACAATAGATAGTTGAGCTAGAGGGGTGCTCTATTCTTCAAATCTGGATATAACTTATTTCGTGGAAAGTATAAGAATCTCTACCAATAAGTAAACTTACCATCTCATCATACTAATATGTTGTTGCTATCAAAATTCATGATTATTGCCATCAATTCCTCAACACCAAGTCTCTCCTCATTGGGTGAAACCAACTCATCTTCATCTAAGATGTCTATCATAGATACTACCTATATTTATTTATGTTTCCTCATCAGCTAACATAAATTGAAAATGACTTGTTCATTATTAAGACTGAATTTCATTTATCCCATCTCAATTTCAACTAATTCACTACCCGTGGCTAGGAAGGGCCTGTGATAGGGATGTCAAAATCTACCTCACAGTTGAGAATCACAAAGTTAGTTTGGAATATGAAAGAATCTACCATCACCAACACATCATAAAATATACCAATAGACTTCTTAACAGTATGATCAACAATCAATAGTCTCATATAGGTTCTTCTTAGGTGACCCCAACCCCAACTACTTATATACAACTAGCAACGTAAGATTAATACTAGCTCTTAAATCACATAATGCACGTGCAAAATTTAAGGATGCCATAGTTCAAGTAATAGTGAAAGTTCAGAGTTTCTCCTTTTCTCGACCAAATATTATGAGGCAATAGAACTAAAGTAGTGTATATTATCAGTAGGCTCAAAACTCATTGTCAACTTCTTAGTCACTAAATCCTTTATGAATTTTGCATAAATAGGCATTTGTACCAAAGCTTTCATAAGATTGATATTCACAAATAATTCCTTCAATATAAACATGAGCTTCTAATATTTCCCTTCTCCCTCTTTCTTCTTCAACCTTTAAGAAAAAGGTAGAGGAGGTCATGAAATAGGTTTCAATACTAGTGCGACCTTCTTACCTTTCCCTTTACCATTATCATCTTATTTCACTATTCCCATCAATTTAAGGAATGTCTCACCATTAGTCACCAACTTCTCAAGTTTAGCTTCGGGGGAATCAACAACATCAGTATTATTCCTTACCTCATCAATTATAGGCATAGGTGTATCAATAGTAGCCTTACCAATCCAAGTGATGATACCTAGGAAATGACTATCGTTCTTTGGATTTTGAGTGGTATTTCTACGATGGGTGAGCAGTTGATGTTGAGCCAATGTAGCTAACATCTTCCTAAACTACTACTCAATCTACTTGATCTCGGTGACATGCAATTCTACTTTCTTGATCAATCGTGGAAAGTCTTCTTTAATATCCTTAAGGTAGCTCTCTTGGTTTTGTGAACCCTTAACTAACTTAGCAAGTAATGTTTCAATTCTTGAGTCATTATCACAGTTTCTCGGTGAAACCTACAGACCATTTTTCTCCTTATAATTATCGTTTTTCCTTTAGTGACCATCATTTTATCTACTCATGTCCCTATAATCGTCTTTATTGAAGTTCTGACCTTGATTCTCGTGCCATAATTTCCAAGTGTCTCGATTAGAACCTAGGTCCTTGGATCCAAACTAGTAGTTTCTCTATCTAAGTACTTTGTTTCCTCCTTAAAGTTAGACTCTTAATGTCAAGAAGATTTTCCTTGTTCTTCTACTATATTTACCTTTTTACTCCAATAGTAACAAATTTCATAGCAAGCAACCCAATCTCATTCATCAGTTGTGCTACCTCTTGAGCGTCCATTTCATCTAGGGCTCTCTGATCACTGGAAAAAAAATAGCATAAATATGAGTTGATTTGTCTGCATCGTGAGTATGCCAACCTCATTTGGTTTTAGTAATCCGATCTAAGATCTCTGAACCCCAATCCAATCAAAGACTCATGAATGCTCCACCTATAATAGTTTTAGAGACAACATTGGTATTTGAATTTAAGGCTCTATGAAATATCTCAAGCAAGTTTATTCCTGTTATTTTGTGCTTTGGAACATTCATCAGCTTCTTCTTGAACCTCAACTATATCTTATAGAGTGCCTTTGAATGTAATTATCTAAAATTATAGATCTCATCTTTCAACTATAGAATTTTACAAGGTGGGAAAATATGGTCCAAGAATTGTATTTTCCACTTATTCCAAGTAGTAATAGATTTATGAGGCAGCTCTCCTAACCATTACATTATTTCTCCAGTAGGAAATGAGAATAACTTACGTCGTAGAGCTTCCTAAATCACCCTTGGAAGATTGTATGAAGTACAAATCCCTAAAAAGTTCATACGGTACATGTTTACATCATTTGTAGGTAGACCATCAAATACTCTATTCTAATTAGAAACTAAATCACTGCATTTTTAATGTCAAATTTTGTTTCTTGGGGAAACTTTGGAGGAATAATAGAACCTATCTAACTGGTTCAACATACCCTAGATCTTCTTTTAGATCATCATAAACTGGAAAATATTAATGAACTAGCAGCGGTTGAACTTTGTTCCTTCTAACTATATCTCTATCGAGTACTGCTCTATGATCTTTTTTCTCCTATCTAGCCTTTTCTTCATTACTTTGGGCAAGTACCAACCTCGTATTTTCTTTTTATATAAACCAGGCAGTGGTTTACTCAGTGGTTTCTTGAAAACCATATAGAGGTGGCTGATTCAAAGTAGTTGGGCCATCATGAACCCCTTTGTGTCTGGCTCCTTGATCATACTCTTCTACTTTATCTGTATTATGATTCTATCTTATGGTTTGTTTAGGCTCAAGATCAAATTTTATCTAGGGATTTCCTTGACTCTGAGTACTAGGCATACATTGGTGTATAGCTTAGAAGTAGTAGAACAAAAAATAAACAAATGAAACCAACAACCTCAATTAATCAATCTATAACCTTACACTTTGGCAATGGTGCCAAACTTTTATATCATCCAAATTACACATCCAACAAAGTATAAACTGCTGGGCTCGATCCCATGAGGAATAGTCAAAAATCTATCACGAGTTTTCCTATGTAAAAGAAAATTGCAGAAAGTAAATGGGGGGTTGTAAAAGTAAGAGTAACAGAAATATTGTTGAGTAACTAGGATTGTTATCTATATGATACATTCACTAGAAATGTGTTCCCCCTAATTTCAGAAATCCACACACTGTTCGTGCTTGTCAAACTATGTTAGTGCCTTACATGCAAAATCAATAGGTTATGTATCACCTAATTGACTCTCATCCTTGGTTTGGGTGAATTTCACCCATCTCTTATCGATACCATAGTGTCGTATTACTAACCCTTATTTTTTTATCTAAGTTTAACTATTTTCTCTCGGTCTCAAGTTAATTAAATAAAGGTAGATAACTTTAAATTACTGTTGTGATTTCTTTTTCCTACTCTCTTTCAAACAAGTATTGAATACAAGTGAGTTCATAAAATTCTGCAATTGTCAAGAAAACAATCAATATTAAAGAAATCTCAATACATGGAAGAACACCATTCTAGAATAAATTTGCACCAAACCTGTTTTGTTAATAAATCGAGATTTCCACAACCCTGGTTATGGAGTTTAGTTGTTCATGATTGTAAGAACACACATATATTTGATAGATGAAAGCATAAGGATGAACTTACAAAGAATAAGTATGAAAAAACAAAATATCAAATTAATTATAAACCCGAAAAAACAAGAACAATAATTTCATGATCAATAATGTATCTCTGAATTCAAAACAATGTAAAAAAGTGTATAAACGTGTGTAAACTAATAACAAAAAATCTAAAAGGCATTTATAGATACCTCAAAAAACCTATCATAAATAGCGTAGGAAACTAGAGTTAGCACCAACCCATGAGGCAACCTATGGGTCATAGGTTGTACCTATAAGGCGTAAGTAGCTTGTAGAAATCAGATAAACCTTCAAATTGCAGAAGACCTACCTATGAGGAAAACTATAATTCATAAGTATTACCTATGCCTCATAAGTATGGGCGTAGGAATTAGAACATATTAGCAACTTGTAAAATCTTTATAAGATACACCTATGCGGACACATACTAGTGTATAGGTACTATCTACAATTTATAGGTTGGAATATTGGTAAAGTTCTCAGCTACTCTTCATCCATTTTTTACATTTTTTCTCAAAAATCTATTTTCTAAAAAAATCAACACAAAATCACATCACATCTAATAAGAATACCTAAGTACTTGCACAATTTCCATTCTTAAGCATCAAATGTGTCATGAAACCATGGCAAATCAACCTACAAGTGCCCATGAAAGGCATACACCAACGGTCAATAGGACAAGTATACACCCCATGAATAATATTAATAAGGCATCGCATGCATTACATTAGCGACATCGATAGAGTTGTATACACCCCACGAGCAATATCTATAGGGGTAGGAATTTGCCTGATAAGTGACATTGGTATGGTCATGTATGTGCCCCATGGCTAACATTACTAGGGGTATGATTTCCATGGAGGGCATTAATTGGATCATGAACCTCATGAGCGGCATCATGAAGTAAGGGAATGCACCATAGGAGAAACATTAGTAGGGGCATACGCCCTAGGCTGACATCAGCAGGAACCTAAAGAGCTTAACCCAAATCAGACATTGACAAGGCCAACTCCCATAGTTGACATTGGTAGGGTCAACTACCATAGTTGATTTCAAGCATTAAATGGTGATATAGTGGCCTACTATTAGAACCTCGACTCAATAGTTCAGATGGCTTGGTCATGGATACAAATTTACATAATGAACCTAGCCATGACCTAAAGACTTTGGTGAAGGTGAAGTTTACTTAAGGACAATTTACTAGAATGAGCATGTCTGTAGGGCATGGAAAACATTGGTAGTGGCATGGGTAAGGCATGACAAACGCTGACAAGTTAAGGAAATACATATGATAAGAAAGGAAAATTGCTAGGGTAAATAGGCACCAATGTCAAACTATGAAAGATACAACCTAATCAAAAAGTAGGCATTAGGGCAAGTAATACGTTTGGTGCTAAGGATGCTGTTTGGTGCTAGATTTTGTAATACCCCTTACTTTTCCTAGCTAATTTCATATCAAGAATGTATAGTATTAGATTTTCAATTGAATGATGGTTATTCCATGAGGAATTTTTATGATTTTCACTTTTTTTTATGTTGGAAATTCAATAAGCTTTCTATCGATATAAGATTCACCCAAATCTGATAAACGGGTCAGAATTTATGACTATTTCAAGTTTCTATCATAAAATAGTATCATATTAGTCAGTGCCACACCGCTCCACAAGAGAAAATGGCATTTTCCAATGTCCAGTAAGAGTCCGTGATTATGGAATGTCATGCAAGGTCCCAACTGTACAATTGTCCTTTTCCACTGTCTTGGCTTGATTTTCTCCACGTCACACCAAAGTTCTAGGTCGCAAAAGAAGGGTCAACGTGATGGATCCATATCGCACTGTCCCACAGCTTTCCAATTGTCAAATTCCAGTGACACGGAATGATAGTGCCACGTTACACTAGAGGGTCAGTTCATGTTACAGAAATTAAATACGCATTCAGGGTTAAAAGGGTCCACTTCCCACCCCTATTTAAGCGCTTTAACACATGATTCAACCACTTTTCACCCAAAATATACTAGTTTCTCTCAAGTTTCTCTCAAGAAAAATCTAGGGGTTTCATAGAAGATCCAATTTCAATAAAGTTTCGCCATCAATCTTCATGAAATTACGAACTAAGGTATGCATAGTATTCATTCATGGACTACTTTCATCCATGAAGCCCAAGAATCCCTTTTCCAACTTCAAGTTATGGATTTTCTTTATAATTTCATGATTAGGTCATTCTTGTTCATATTGATAAATGAGAAATTAAATTCTACTCTATGTTGAGTTATTAATGTTATATGGAATTGATTTGTATAGATGTATATTCATGTGAACCTATGATTAAACCCTAGGATGATGAAATTAGATGTTAAATCATGATGTGTAATCATTGAATAATGGTGTCTACATATATTATGCCTATCATGCTTTTGATTAAATGCTTAGATGAAGGAAAAGTGCCTAACTAGCATGATACAATGAAATCCCCATGTATGTACAAGTTATGCCTATCACTTGTTTTGATGAAATAA
The DNA here is from genome assembly GCA_030864225.1 of Capsicum baccatum var. pendulum. Taxonomy (NCBI): domain Eukaryota; kingdom Viridiplantae; phylum Streptophyta; class Magnoliopsida; order Solanales; family Solanaceae; genus Capsicum; species Capsicum baccatum. The sequence goes on along the minus strand of CM061551.1, from coordinate 47,809,405 downwards.
TTCTATAAATGTATTATGAATTATGATGTTAGTTATATGTTCAAGTAAGTTATGCTTGGTAAGTTTCCTTCCATCAAGTCCTGGGGGTACTGATACCCGAAACATTAGCTATGTTCCTAGAGCTATGTCTTGTTTTCACGATACTCTCAATCAAGCTATGAATCCTTAGACTTCAAACAGTCTTATGACTCATGAAATATCCATGATCTCATGAACTCAGTCAATTATCAGATATCAGTAGTATTTCGTCAGTCAACAAAATTCAGTAACTCAGCCCATGTTCAGTTCAGTAAATCATGTTCAGAGTCTATTTAGATGGGAGTAGCAATTAGCACGAGTAAACCCAAGGATGCGAACACAGACTATCAGATGAGGGTGTGATTCCTAAAAGTTATCCTTGCATTTCAAAACTATATAGCCAGTATAGGTTGAGACATTGACACTATCTGATGAGGGTTGATGAGGTGGATAAGCACTATCACATAAGGGCCCCACCATCCTCTTTTAGGGATACTATTGGATGACGGTCACCCAAAGCTTCTCCTTACTAGTGTCGCGATAACACCCTTTCTAATTTGGGTTACAGATTAGACCCTAACTCAGCCATAATGGCATATTAGGGGTATGTCGGTTAGATAACTACTTCCCTCAATTTCATGTTACAGAATGAGGACTGTCAGATACAGTTAATCAATCTCAATGATAGAACTCAGATAGTTCTATAAGATCCAGGACTATCAGATACAATCAATCAGTCTTAGTACAGAACTCAGATAGTTCTATCAGATCTAAGACTATCACATACAGTCACTGATGTTATCAGTTTTATTCAGATTTAGTAATCAGGTTATCATAGTATTAGGGTCAGTTGTTATGTCTCATATATGTATTCTCATTCTCATGATAGTTAGTCAGTTATTATTATTTTTTATGCATATGAGCCCCATGCATTTAGTCTACCTAACATACATACCATTATATTCAAAGTACTGACATATTTGTGCTATGTTGTCTTATAAAATAGGCTTAGAGACACAAGCTCCCGACCAATAGTAGATTCCAGATATCCACAGACAGAGTTAGAAGTGAGTCCTCCTCTTTCAAGGACATGATTATTTCCCTATTATGTCATTAATCGGTTTATTAGTTTGAGTTAGTTGGGGACATGTCCCATAAAATCCATACTCAGATAGTTTATTTAGTTAGAGGCTTTCTAGACTATCATGTTTCAGACTACAATATGTTCAATTTTGTTTTGGGTATTCTATTATCCCACGCAGATGTTATATTATTCAGATCATGTTCAATATTGAACCTTATGGCCTTTCAGTTCATGTTTCTGGATTAATCAGTATATTATACAGTATACAGGTACAAATATCAGTCATGGGTTATCTTGTGGTCCTTTAGGGTCATGAGCATTGTGTAGTATTTTGGGTACTAGATTCAGGGCATTACAAAATTGGTATCAGAGCCTAGGGTTCAATAGAGTCCTAGGAATTCTGAAAGCCACATATAGTAGAGTCTTTACATGGGTGTGTTGCGCGCCACATTTATCTACAGAAGGCTGTATAATGTTTTAGGAATAGTTTCCCTTCTTTCAGTATTCATATCGTTCTAGTGAGCATAATCTCAAGTCAATCTCTTAATCTTATCCATTTCTCCCTTTCTTCTATAGAACATGCCTCCTAAAAGACGAAACGGAAATAAGTATGTCCCTCAGCCCGAAGATCCTTTGGGTGATTATGTTTCTCATGCAGAGTTTAGGGACACATTCACTACTCATGTTCAGTCAGTTGCCACTCAAAATGAATAGCCAACAGTAATTTCGGCCAACCTAGTGGCCAGTTCAGCCGCAGCTAGGATTCAGGACTCTACATAAATGAATCCTCTATTCTTCCTTGGGTCTAAGGTAGATGAGAACCCTCCAGAATTCATTGATCAAGTTTAGAAAGTGATAGAAAAATAGGTGTGACTACTATTCATAGTGCTGAGCTAGCTATATATCAGTTTTAGGATGTGGCTCATACTTAGTTCAAATAGTAGAAGTCGAAAAGGTCAGATGATGTAGGTCCGATAGAATGGGAAGAGTTTGTCACTGTATTCTTAGAAAGATTTTTTCCCCAAGATCTTAGAGAGGCTAAGGTAATAAAATTCATCAACCTCAGATAGGGAAATATGACAGTGAAAGAGTATACTCTTAAGTTTACTCAATTATCCAGATATGCTTCTCATGTGGTTGCAGACAGCAGAGCCAAGATGAGAAAGTTTTCTTCCAGGCTAAATGATGGTGTGGTAAATTAGTGCAGATCTACCATGCTGAACAGTGACATGACCTTAGCAAGGATTATGACTCATGCTCAGCAGATAGAGGAGCAGAAGATTAAGTAGAGGGAGAAGCAGAATAAGAGAGTAAAGACAGGTAGTTTCAACTTCGCTCAGCCTAAATTAGAAGGAGAAAACCATGCCTAATTTCTTCCTAACTCATCAGTTCTAGCTCCTTCTTTATCCAGTGCTCTAGTTACTAATTTTAGGGAGGGTAACAGAGATAGAGTGCCAGGCTATAGGTCTCAGGGCAGTGTTACAAATGCCCAAACTAATTTTCTTTGGGTTAGACTTGTGGTATGAACCTCAAGTGTGCTTGCATAGCTAGTAGAGATATTTATTTCGGTTGTGGCAAGCTAGGCCACAGAGTTAGAGACTACCCTCAGTCAGGTAATCAGAGTCATCTCCACTCCTCAGCTCAGTTTGGTCGCTAAAATCAGTAGGGTTCCACCTGCAGTGCTACTTATGGGCAATGCCCAAATCGTCTCTATGCTCTTCAATTCGAAAGAGATCAGGAAAATTCTCTTGATGTAGTTACTGGTATGTCACAGATCATTCATGTGCATGTTTATGCTTTGCTAGATCCAGGAGCTTCTTTGTCTTTTGTTACTCCTTATTTAGCAGCTGATTTCGGAGTCAGTCCTAAAATTCTAGTAGAGACCTTTTCAGTCTCTACCTTAGTAGGTAAAACCTTCACAGCCCGAATTGTATATAGGAACTTCCCTATTATGATATCTCAGAAAGTTACTTCAGCAGACATAGTTGAATTAGAGATGACTAATTTTGATGTTATTCTAGGCATTGATTGGCTTTATTCCTAATATGTCACAATCAACTGTAGAGACATAATAGTCCAGTTTTAGTTCCCAAATGAACCTGTCCTAGAGTGGATGGGTAGTGTATCCACTTTTAGAGGTCAACTTATTTTCTACCTTCAGACAAGGTGAGTGATATCTAAAGGATGTGTCTATCATCTCGTTAGAGTTAGGGATACTAGTTCCAAGACTCCCAGCTATGAATCAGTTCCATTTGTAGGTGAATATTCAGATGTCTTTCCCGAAGATCTTCCAGGAATTCCTCCCAAAAGGGATATAGACATCGGTATTGATTTTTTTCCAGATAATCAAACTATATCTATTCCGCCATACAAAATGGCACCAGCAGAACTCAGAGAACTAAAAGAACAATTAAAGGATCTCTTAGATAAGGGATTCATCAAGCCCAGCGTTTCCCCGTGGGGCGCTCTAGTATTATTCGTGCACAAGAAAGATAGTTTTCTTAGGATGTGTGTAGACTACCATCAACTCAATAAGGTCATGGTCAAGAATAAGTAACCTCTTCGCAGAATTGATGACTTGTTTGACCAACTTCAGGGTGCGAGTTATTTCTCTACGATAGACCACAGATTCGACTATCATCAGCTCATAGTCAGAGAATGTGAAATTCCAAAAATAGCTTTCCTTATCTGGTATGGTCACTTTAAATTCCTAGTCATGTCATTTGGTCTTACCAATTCCCCATCTGCTTTCATGGACTAGTTGAACCATGTGCTCAAGAAATACTTTAAGATTTTACCCATAGTCTTCATAGATGATATTCTGGTCTATTCTTGTAGTTAGCATGATTATGCAGACCATCTAAGGTCAGTAGCATTCCTTGTTCACAACATTTTGGGTAATGGAATTAGAGTAGATCCTCAAAAGATTAAAGCAGTAAGAAACTGGCCCAGAACTGTCTCTCCATCAGATATCAGGAGTTTCTTGGGTTTGGCTGGCTATTACAAACTATTTGTTGAGGGATTTTCTTCCATTGCATCCCCTATGTCCAGATTTACTTAGAAGAAAGTCAAGTTTCAGTGATTAGATCCTTCTGAGAAGAGTTTTCAGGAGTTGAAGACTCAACTCACCTCAGCTCTAGTCTTAGCTCTCCCATATGGTTTAGATGGGTTCGTAGCGTATTGTGATGCATCCAGAGAGGGTCTAGGTTGAGCCCTAATACAGCATGGTAAGTTCATAGCCTACGCCTCCAGACAGCTTAAACCCCATAAGAGGAAATATCTTACTCATCATCTTGAGTTAGCAGCCATAGTCTTTCCCTTGATGATTTGGAGGAATTATCTCTATGGAGTTCATGTAGATGTCTTCACAGATCATAAGAGTCTTTAGTATGTCTTTTCTTAGAAAGATCTCAATCTTTGTCAGAGAAGGTGGTTAGAGCTCTTAAAATATTATGACATGAGTGTCCTTTATCATTCGACCAATGCCAACGTAATGGATGATGTTTTAAGTAAACTATCTATGGGTAGTGTTTCCCATTTTGAAGATAGCAAGAAAAAGTTAGCTCAGGAAGTCCATCATCTTGCCATACCAGGCATTCGCTTAGTCGATACAGCATCATCTCTAGTTTTTAATGTGAAAGAAAAGAAAGATAGAGATCCCAGACTTGTCAAGTTGAAAGAGTCATTCCAGGATCAGAAAGTATAGGTTTTCTCCTAAGGGGGAGATGGCGTCCTTTTTGTCAGGGTCGTCTTTTTGTTCCAGGTGTAGATGACTTAAGGTAGAAGATTCTTTCAGAAGCACATAGTGCACACTACTCTGTTCATCTAGGGGCCACAAAGATGTACCATGACCTGTGGGAAATCTATTGGTGGAGTGGGATGATGAGAGATAATACAAAGTTTGTCGCTAAGTTCTCTACATGTCAGCAGGTTAAGATAGAGCATCAGAAGCCTAGTGGATCCATACAGGAGTTCAATATTCCTACATGGAAGTGGGAAGTTGTGAACATGAACTTCGTGATGGGTTTACCTCGAACTCGTTATCAACATGATTCAGTCTAGGTCATTGTAGACAGAATTACCAAATCAGCTCATTTCCTTCCAGTTCATAGCTCTTATTCAGTCGAGGATTTCTCCAAACTCTACATCAGGGAGTTGGTCAGATTGCATGGTGTTCCACTATCTATTATCTTAGACAGAGGTACATAGTTCACCTCTTATTTCAATAAAGCGTTCCAAAAGGGTCTTGGTACCTAAGTTCATCTTAGTACAACCTTTCATCCTTAGAAAGATGATCAAGGAGAAAGGGCCATTCTGACTTTAGAAGATATGCTAAGGGCGTGTGCAATATATTTCAAGGGAAGTTGGGATGACCACTTACCTTTGATTGAGTTTGCATACAAAAACAGCAATCATTCTAGTATTCAGATGGCTGCATTCAAAGCTCCCTACGGTGGGACATGTCAATCTCTAATTGGTTGGTTTAAAGTTAGTGAGGCCTTTGTTATAAAGCCTGACTTAGTATTCAAAACCTTAGAAAAAGTCCAGTTGATTGGAGAAAGACTCCAGGCTGCTCATAGCCTATAGAAGTCTTATACAGTTGTTCATAGAAAAGATCTTGAGTTCAAGATTGGTGACTATGTGTATCTTAATATCTTTCCCATGAAGGGAGTGAAGTAGTTCAGCAAGAAAGGGAAACTCATTTTCTGATATGTTGGTCCCTTCAATATTCTCAGTCGATTTGGCGAGGTAGCTTATTAGCTCGAATTGCATTGAGATCGAGCCTTAGTTTATCCAGTTTTTCATGTCTCTTTGCTCAAGAAGTGCGGAGGTGACCCATAAATTGTAGTACCTATTCAAAGCATTGATGTTCAGAACACTCTCTCTTTGAAGAGATTCCAGTCAAAATCTTAGACTATCAGACTTGTAGATTTAGGAACAAAGAAGTCCCTCTAGTTAAAGTTCCTTAGACATATCATTCCATCAAGGGAGAAACTTGGGAAGCAGAGGTAGACATGCGTACTAAGTATCCTCACCTCTTCTTTTCCAACTCGGATCAAGCTCAAGGTAACAGTTCTCCTTAAGCTTACTCTGTTTCATGTTCAGTGTTCATCATAAACTTGGAATTCAGTTTCATGCTCATGTTCCCATTATAAAATTTGTATCAAGTACCATTATATATTCAGTCATCCACTGATGTATCAGTTCAGTTACGTAATTATGCATCCGACATGTATTTTCATTATGAGAAACTTAGTTCTTCCGAACACTCAGTCATGCATTCATGAATCCATTACACATGCATCAGATATGCATGTTCAGTATTATATATTCATCTTGTTAATCATGAGATCATGTTCTAGTCATTCATGTTCAGCATGTACGTTAGTTGTCTTTTCTCCCCTCTCAGTCAGTCTCATTCAACTACGAATCCTCTCAAGGGGTAGATATTGTAATACCCTATACTTTTCCTAGATAATTTCCTCTTAAGAATGTCTAGTATTATCTTCTAAATTTAATGATGGTTACTCCATGAGGAATTTTCAAGATTTTCACTTTTTGTCATGAGGGAAATTCAATAAGCTTTCCATCGATATAAGATTTTTCCAAATCCGATAATTGGGTCAGAAGTTACGACTATTTCAAGTTACCATCATAAAACAGCGCCATATTAGTCACTGGCATACCGCTCCACAAGTGGAAATGGCATTTGGAAAATTCCAGTAGGTGTCCACGATTATGGCACGTTACGCCAGGGCCTAAATTCAGAATTGTTCTTTTTCCAGTGTCTTAGCATGATTTTCTCAGCGTCATACCAAAGTTCCAGGTAGCAAAAGAAGGGGAAATGCAATGGCTTCACGTCGCGCCGTCCCTCTATTTTCTAATTGTCAAATTCTAGTGACACGGTGTGATAGCACCGCTTTGCGCTAGGGGTTCAGTTCGAGAAAATTTTACTGAAATTAAATACGCGTTCAGGGTTAAAAAGGTCAACTTCACACCCCTATTTAAGCCCTTTAACATGTGATTTAGCCACTTTTCACCCAAAATATACTAGTTTCTTTCAAGAACAAGTATGGGTTTTCATAGAAGATCCAATTTCAAGAATGTTTTACCGTCAATCTTCATGAAATTATGAACTAAGGTATCTATTGTGTTTATTCATGGACTCTTTTCATCCATGAAGTTGAAGAATCCCTTTTCCAACTTCAAGTTATGGATTTTCTTTATCATTTCATAATTGGGCTGTTCTTGTTCATATTGATAAATGAGAAATTGAATTATACTCCATGTTGGGTGATTAATGTTATGTGGAATTGATTTGTATAGATGTATATTCATGTGAACCTATGATTTAACCCTAGGATGATGAAATTAGATGTTGTATCATGATGTCTAATCATTGAATAAAGGTTTCTACATATATTATGCCTATCATGTGTTTGAATAAATGCATAGATAAAGGAAATGTGTTGAACTAGCATGATGCCATGAAATCCCCATATATGTACAAGTTATGCCTATCACATGTTTTGATGAAATGCTTCTATAAATATATTATAGATATTGGAGTTAGTTATGTGTTCAAGTAAGTTATTCTTGGTGAGTTTCCTTCCATCGAGTCCTGGGGGTACTCGTACCCGAAACATTAGTTATGTGCCTAGTTCAATGTCATATTTCACGATACTCTCAGTCAAGTTATGAATCCTTAGACACCAGACAGTCTTATGACTCAGGAAATCTCCATGATCTCATGAACTCAATCAGTTTTCAGATATTAGCAGTATTACGTTATTCAACGGAATTCAGTAACTCAGCCCATGTTTAGTTCAGTAAATCATGTTTAGAGTCTATTCAGATGGGAGTAGAAATTAGCACCAAGTAAACTCAAGGATGGGAACACACACTATCAGATGAGGGTGTAATGCTTAGAAGTCATTCTTGCATTCCAAAACTATGTATCCAGTATAGGTTGAGATATCAACACTGTCCGATGAAGGTTTATGAGGTGGATAAGCAATGTCAAATAAGGGCCCCACCATTCTCTTTTTGTGATACTATCAGATGAGGGTGACCCACAACTTGTCCTTGCTAGTGGTGTGGTATTGACACCCTTTCCAATTTGGGTTACAGATTGGACCCCAACTCATTCATAATGGAATATTAGGGGATGTCGATTAGATAACAACTTCCCACAGTTTTAGGTTAAAGAACCAGGACTGTCAGATACAGCCAATCAATATCAATGATAGAACTCAGATAATTTTTCAGTCTTCACGACTGCCAGATACAGTCAATCAGTCTTAGTACGAAAAGTTAGATAGTTCCATCAGATCTAGGACCGTCAAATACAGTCACTTATGTTATCAGTTATGTTCAGATTCAGTAATCATATTATCATAGTATTAGTGCCAGTAATTATGTCTAATACATGTATTCTTATGTTCATGATAGTTAGTTAGTTATTATTATCGTTCAGGCATATGAACCCTATGCATTTAGCCTACCTCACATGCATACCATTATATTCAAAGTACTTACGCATTTGCGCTATGGTGTCTTATAGCATAGGTTCAGAGACATGAACTCTTAAGCAACAATAGATTCCAGATATCCACAGACACAGTTAGAAGACATGATTATTTTCCTATTATCTCATTTATTACTTTATTAGTTGGAGTTAGTTGGGGACATGTCCCATCAATTCCTTACACAAACAGTTCAGTTAGTTAGAGTCTTTCTAGACTATCATGTTTCAGACTTCAGTATGTTCAATTTTATTTTGGGTATTCTATTACCTCACACAGATGTTATATCATTCAGATCATGTTCAGTGTTGAACCTTCTGGCCTTTCAGTTCATGTTTCCACATTATGTAGTATATTATGTAGTATATAGGTACAAATATCAATCATGGGTTAGCTTGTGGTCCTTTAAGGTAATAAGCACCATGTAGCATTCTGGGTACCAAATTCGGGGCGTTACAAATTTGCTATCAAAGCCTAATGTTAAATAGAGTCCTAGGAAGTCTGAAAGTTTCATCTAGTTGAGTCTTGAACATGGGTGTGTTACGCGCCACATTTATGTACAGGAGGCTATAAGATGTTTTAGGAATAGTTTCCCGTCTATCAGTATTCATGTTGTGCCAGTGAGCATAATCTTAAGTCAATCTCTCAGTCTAATCTATTTCTCCCTTTATTCTATAGAACATGCCTCCTAAAAGAAGAAATAGAAATCAGTCAATGATGATAGGCATATTTACACGCCTAAAGTTCTATAATTTACCCATATTTTAGCTAAGTTTTGAGGACAAAATATATAATTCATGCACTTTTAGTCCTTTTCCTGTAAGTGAGCTAACAAACGTGATTAGTAAGTTTTCAGGTATAAATGATGAAGATTTCAGCATTTTATGGATAACTTGATGCCAAAGGAAACTTCACGAAAGAAGGAAAGCAAAGCTTGGACACCTAGGGACCAAAAGTGACGCATGGAGAACCTGTCCCGGGCAAAAACAACATTTCTCAAGACTTTGGGGATCAACATAACTTATTAGGATTAGGATAATGATGCAGTAATATATTAGGATTAGGATAAGTACGCAGTAGCCTAGTAGGAATAGGATATGGGTGTTATAAATACCCTATTTTGCTGGAGATTTTTAATAATTCCCATCCATCCACCATCCATCCATCCATTAAAACAATTCTCCACCATCCTAATCCCTATTCTATCCTTTCCCTTTTTCTTCATAAATTTGTTGTTGACATTATTATTTATCTATTCTATTTTTGATTTTCACGACAAGAGAAAAGCTATTTTGCAAGGAACTCACGCCACAAGTGCTACCAAACATACTTCATGCAAGATCTTTATTTTGGTGTAATTATAATGTCTATTGTGATTTTCGTTTCACTCATGAGTAGCTAAACTTCTCTGTTGGGGTTATGGAAGCCTTATGAGATACTATCTATTTCTATGAGTTTGTGAGTTCTTGACACGTATACTGCTTATATCATTATTCTCTTCATCTTAATGCAAATTCTTGTGGTTGCAAACACATAGGATACGCCAGTATAGCATTAACTTGTTCAAAAGAAAAGTTATATGTCTGGAAAAGAGATAATGTCAAGGTAATAGGGCACCAACCCCTGTTAAAAAGTTAGTGTCGTAACTGGATTAACCTCTTGGAGAATTTGTACCATTAGATACTCTTTAAGCTCGAAAGAGTTAAAGTGAAATAGTCCTTGTTCGGTCGAAAGACGTTTGGATTTACCATAGAATACAATTCTCTATAAGCACGAACATGTCTGAATTCCGCATAACTCATAGCCAATAGAGACGTATAACTCATAAGGTGGACATAACCCCATCTTCCAATTCTCATTGATTAAAAACCTCACTAACATTCTTTCTTTTTACTTTGCTAATTTCCATTTTTACTTTGCTATTTTATTTACATTATTGCACGCTACAAAATCCCCCCTTTTTACGAAACTTTCACCAAAAGTCTAATAATCGTTGCTTACTTAGTGACTAAGTATTCTCTGTGGGATTCAACACCCAACCCAGTTGGGTTCTATATTTGACAACGGCCTCTTACACTCTTACGAGAGCTGTAGTTTGAGCATTATCAAAAATTGGCGTCGTTGCCGAGGAATACGGTTGTTAACTAAGTTTATGATAATTACTAGACCCTTTCGTCAAAGATTCTCGTACTTTACTTTTAGTTGTTGTTTTTGTTTTCTGCAGGTTTTTGTTCAATGCATGCCAAATACTCGAAGTTCGGGACAACCATTATTACCAATAATTCCTGAACTGCAACTTATTGGAAGGATGGATGCACGTGACATTGAGAGAAGGGGTGCTCAACAGGAGCAGGATAGACTAGCTTCATTGGCCGCCGCCCAAGTACATCAACAGAATATTGATAACCCAGAGCAGCAGATCCTGATGATGAGGACTTAGGTAATAATGAGCCACTAAACCCTAGGCGTGATACTGAGATGGCGACACCTGCCAATAGAAGAGATCGCCAAGCTAGGTTCAGGCCTGAACGCCGAGCCATACCATTTGATGATGATGATGATGATCTTGATGGAGCTGGTGCCACAAGAGCCATTATTCCTCCGCCATTGGCACCCAGAGCCAAGCTCAACATTACGAGCACCATGATTCAGTTATTGCAACTCAAGGGATTATTCGGTGGACTATCAGGCGATGATCCGAATATGTATCTGATCAACTTTATTTCTACATACAAGTCATTCGATAATCCTGGTGTTGGACAGAATGCAATTCGGTTGCGCTTATTTCCATTGTCTCTATCTGGGGAGGCAACTCTATGGTTGAATGGGTTAACTCCTGATTCTATTACGAATTAGAGGCAATTGAAAGACGTTTTCCTAGAAAGATTCTTTCCGCCATCCAAGAGAGCACAATTGAGAAATGAAATCAGCAATTTTCGACAGCTTCCAACTGAAGCCCTCCATGAAACATGTGAGAGATTCAAGAAGAAGCTTATGAGGTGCCCAAACCATCATATGACCAATGTTCACTTGATGGAGATACTATATAGATCCTTGAATTCAGGAACTAAAGAAGTGGTGGATAATGCGGCTAGAGGATCATTTATGGACCTCACCTTTGTTCAGGCAAGTGATATGCTAGACCACATGATGAAGCAAAGTAGGGCGTGGCATACCAGAGATTCTGAGGTAGCAAGCCCCACTTTTTCTATTGGCATTACTGCAGAACAAAGGAGAAGAGAAGAAGAATGTGATCTAGATTTGGCGCACATGAAAACACAAGTGGATCTTCTTACAAAGCATCTACTATTAGGGAAGACCGAAAAAGTCAAAGCAGTTGCATCAAAAGGAAGAGAGGAATCCAATTCTGAGGAAGAAGCCAACTACGTGAACAATCAGGGGGGTTTTCGAGGCAATGCCCAAGGAAACCAAGGTCGGAACTATTATGATAATTCTGGAAATAAGGTTCGTGATCAAAGTAGTTGGAAGAACAAGACAGACAGAAGTGGCGTGTATATTCCTCCTGGTCGACGAGAGGCCACTGCATCTGGCTCGGGAAATATATCAATAGAAGATATGATGGCTAAGCTGTTGAAAGGAGTGGAAGCAACCAGCACGTGAGTAACTGAGGTAATAAATGATTTGACCTCAATGAAGCAATTGGTTGACTCGTATTCCACTTCAATAAGACAGCTGGGGCAACAATTGAGTCAAATTTCAGCCACATTAAATCAAAGAAAAGCTGGCATCTTACCTAGCGACACAGTGCAAAACCCAAGGAACAATGGAACATGCATGGCTATTACTACCAGGAGTGGTAAGGTGTTGGAAAATCCAGCCAAAGGTAGGCTAGTGGCCAACGATGTAGTAGATATTTCCAAACCAGAGGATGCCGAAGAAGCTGAAGAAGGCGTCAATGACGTCACCCCCCAACGTCCACAGCCCAAAAAGATCACCAATCCAAAGAAAGAGGAAAAGAAAGTCGTTTAGAAAAATATTCCCCTTCCACCACCACCTTTTCCTCAAAGATTAAAGAAGAGAGCGGATTATACAAGGTTAAATAAATTCATGACGATGTTAAAACAGCTGAACATTAAGTTCCGTTGGTTGAGGCGCTGGAACAGATGCCTGGGTATGCTATATTCTTGAAGGACCTTTTAACAAAGAAGCGGGCAGTAAGCTTTGAGCCGACAGATAATATTCATCATTGCAGTGCAATTGCCACAAGGTCCTTAGTACAGAAGAAGGCAGACCCTGGTGCTTTCACTATTCCTTGCACAGTTGGATCTATGAATTTTGCTAAGGCATTGTGCGATTTGGGACCTAGCATCAATTTGATGCCACTATCCATCTACAAGAAGTTGGGGTTGGGCGACCCTACACCAACCAATATGTGGCTCGTGATGGCAGATAGGTCGGTAAAACGACCTGTGGGTATCTTGAATGATGTGTTGGTAAAGGTGTCTACCTTTATTTTTCCTGTAAACTTTGTGATTTTGGATTGCGAGGTGGATTCTGAAGTTCCCATAATCTTGGGACGCCCTTTCCTCACAACTGGAAGTGTGCTTATTGACATGAGAGCTAATGAGCTTTTATTTTGGTTGAATGACGAAGTGGTCCGTTTTGATGTATGCAAAGCAATGAAGTAGCCCGAACATATGGATGTGTTCTCTGTAGATGAGGCTTGTTATGAGGATGAGAAAAACTTATTTGTAGAGAAGTCGCCTATTGATGAGCCATTGTCTGCTGCGCTGCTGAATGTTGAGCATGAGGACGATAAAGATTATAATGAAACTATGTGTGCTCTAATAGAAATAGGGTCCTATTCTCATACTCCTAAACAACCGAACCTTGATCTTAAGAATCAACCATCACCATCAGCGAAGACTTTCATTGAAGAGCCACCAGTGCTAGAAACGAAAGAGCTCCCCAATTATCTAAGGTATACATTCTTGGGAAGTGGAAATACACTTCCTGTGAGTGTGGCGGATGATTTAAGTGAACAGCACATAGAGGATCTCATCTCTGCTCTGAAGAGATACAAGAGAGCTATGGGTTGGACTATCGATGATATAATTGGTATCCCGCCTGGGATATGTATGCACAAGGGTTATCTCGAAGAAGATTGCATGCCTACAACTAAGCCACATTGTTGTCTGAATCCATTCAGAAAACGATCCACCATCTATCTAGATGAAGTCAAAGTAATCGAGATAGCTATGTCGTGCCGCGAAAATAAATCAAGCGCTTGGTGGGAGGCAACCCATCGTTTTTAATTGTTTTTGTTGTTTTTGTTTTCCTAGGGTTTTGTCGAGCCACGACCAAAACTAAGGCGCTTGATGGGAGGCAACCCATCGTTCTAATCTTTTTTGTTGTTTTTGAGTAAATGTAGGTGCATGAGGTGTAAAGGAGGAGATTGGTATCAAATTTTGATTTGGAAGTATTGCATGTCGAGGGTGGTAAGTTAGGAATGAAGAAGCAAAAGGTTATGGGTTAGGCATTGCTTATGAAAATATAGGCAAAGAATAAGGAATTGCTATGTAAATCTAGGCCACGAACAAGGCAAGGCCTATGCTATGGCCTAAGCTCTCGGATTCTAGAGTGCCATAGCATAGGCGCCGTCTATGCCTAACAATGCCATAGCATAGGCGCCGCCTATGCCTAAGAATGCCATAGCGTAGGCGCCGCCTATGCCAAAGCCTTTTGTCTCTGAATCTCATATGCCATGGCATAGGCGGCGCCTATGCCTAATAATGCCATGGCATAGGCGCCGCCTATGCTCAACAATGCTTTGCAAAAGGCGCTGCCTATGCCAAGCATAGGCAAAGGAATAGGCGCCGCCTATGGTCACTTTGTTTTCCCAAATCCGATTCTAAATGGGTCAAAACCCGACCCAATCTTGCCCTATAAATAAGAACTTAGTCTTAGAACAAAAATGCATTGCCATTTCACCCTAAAGCGCCGCCTACCTCTCCAAATTCTCTCAAAAATTTTCCTTTTGCTCTTTTAACTTTGCAAGAACATCTTCCGAGGTCATCAACCAAGTAAGTACTTCTTTATTCTTCTTTTATATTCCGTAAGTACTACACTACTACGTCTATAATGAATTGTTTAATCTTGAAGTAGTATAGATGATTTGAATATGGTTGATTTGTTGTGGTGAAACTAAGTGAGTGAAAGAATACGTAAGGATGCTCTTGACTTGTTTCCAACTTTAATTTGATTTTGATACACCGTCATACTTTTGCGGAATTGACATGGTCAAGAAAATTGCATAATCTTGTAACTTGAAAGCTTTCATGTTTGAATGACTCATTCATTGAGATGAAAAACATGGTTAACTACAAATATGAGATGTTGATTATTTCTATGCCATAATTTGATACATTCTTTATGTAGTAGTCTTGTTCAAAGTGATGCATGAAAACATGACCAAGATTACATGATCTAGAATTGAGAAAGGATAGTTAAGATGATCCGAAAAGTATGACTGTACTGATTATATTGTTGGAACATAACACCTGAACGTATATCGATGAAATCTGAGTAATCGACATCGTTCACTTCATTAGTTCGTACAAATAAACTAAGTGTGGGGTGGTGCCACTACTGCTTGTTTATTGATTGTATCCACCGAGATGAAGCTAACATGACTATTATTTTAATCTCAGGTACAATGGCACCAAAACCAAGACAAGGCAAAGAAAAAGCAACCACTTCACAAAAAGGACACAAAAAGGGATGAAAAGAGCAAGGAGAATCCTCCTCGCTGCAAATACCTCGTTGCATGTTTGGAATTAAATGGGTCCTCGAGGAGAAAGAAAAGGAGTGGTATAGGAACAATAAAGAGAAAAAATATGTTCATGTGGAGTTGATACACAATGAAAGCCTAGCAAAGAAAGAACCCCGTATGTTGGCTAAGATAATGGCGTTACATCTTGATTTCATCTTTCGAGACATGGGAGAATGTAATCTCGATCTAACACGTAAATTCTATGCCAACTGGTCACCGAAAACTACCGGGAGTGAAGTGAAGATTCGGGGCCAAGTTCTACAACTAAATGCGGAGTTCTTCAACTCCTTTCTGGGTTTGCCATCTGTTGATCCATCACCAATCAAAGAGTTGTATAACAGACCTCCGTACAGGTAAATTAGACACACATTGTGTGGAACAAGATCTATGGCACAATGGAGAAGACACAAGGACACCGGTCGGCCCAACACCTTCCCATATGCTTCCTTGAATAGAGAAGCATGGATATGGATGCGAATAGTCAACTCTTGTCGATTCCAGGGACCCAATACATAAAGATTACACGAGATAGAGTGTTCTTGGTCTACGCATTGATGACGAATGTTCCTATCAACATTGGGGCAATCATTCGATCTACAATACGAAAGGCCAGGCTACACAAGAGGTCCCACTTCAGCTTTGGCAATCTGTTGACCGCAATATTGAGGAAGGAGGACATCGAAGAGGAACCGGATGATCATAAACTTTCACACAACCCAAAGAGGGTTGACCTCACAAAGGTTAAAGATGCTGAAACCACGCATGGCGTCAACCTTACCACTGCGGAAAGGCATGCTCGGGATGAGAGTTTCTTTTGTCATCTTTATGGCATTACTCGATTTACCATGATGAGCGGAGGTCGTGTTCCAACTGCTGCAGAGCTCCAACAGCTGGATTATGACTACCCAATGAATGAGCATGCAAGGCAAATGTGTGGAGTAGGTGTGTACTTTGTGGAACCTCTTGATGATGATGTGCCAACCGACGATGACCATCAAATGCCAGACTCCGACGTGGAGGAGAACTCTGATGGCGATAACTCTGATGATAATTCCGACGAAGGGGGTATGACCCCACACATAGAGGAGCAGTCCGACTAATCAGGTTCTTCTTATATATTTTCCACTGAGGGCAGTGTGTCCTGTCTAAGTGTGGGGTGCTGGTATTTGCATGCTAAACTTCTTTATCTGCATTTGCATTCATTTATGTTTGTTTGTTTTGTTTTCTTTAGTAGTTAAATTTTTGTTTTTGCATGAAAATGTTCTGATAGGCAGCATGGTATTACGACAAGAGTCTGTGATAAAATCATTACTGTGACTCATTATGTGATAATTATGTGGTTCAATTCCTTCATCTGTTGGGTCAAGAGTCTATACTGCTTCCAATAAAGTCGACCATGTGCCTTGTATGTGTGATATGATAGTATATTCTATGTTTGTGACTGATGCTAGAACTTGCCTGGTATGTATGTAAAGCGAAATAAAGAGTGTGAGTTTAGGAGATGATTTAGGCATTTCTTTGGCAACCTATGATTGTTTACCTTCATTTTATCTACCCATGGGCATCATCCTAGATAACCCCCTTTGAGCCTTTAGCCTATTTTCTTTGACAGCCCCATATGTAAGCCTAATCCATTTTTTTAAGACCATAATTTGATCAAAATTCCTAAGTGCTTTAAATTGTAAAGTCATGTGATGAAATAAGAGAAAATTGGGTGAGTATAGTGCCTTAGAATGTATTGGTGTTTGAATTTTTTATGAAAAATAATTGCTATCATAAGAGGTGTGTTATGAAAAGAAAAAGGAAAAGAAAAATAAAAAGTTAATCCTGTTCAAAATTGAAAAACAAAAGAGGTGAGAAAGGGTGGTAGATTAAAAGAAAGTAGAAAGGTTGTGTGAAAGAAAGCATAAATGGCATAATGTGATGTAATAAAGCGCTTAGGAACATAGTCACTATTTCTGGCCAAAATAGTCCTACCCATCCCTTAGCGTACATTAAAACCTGTAAAGACCTATTTGATCCTAAGCATAGCATTCTGATATTTAGTGGAGCATTACACTAAGGGCAAGCCTATGGTCATCAGTTGCAACATACGAATTCTTTGTGAGAGTGAGAGCAAGGATAATCTTATACCCATGTTCGAAATATATACAATACTTGTGAGTGATTATGGGTTATATTTTGTGAGACACACATGGTTGATGAGCTTTGGGTGGTTGTGTATGATTCTCTGTGCCTTAAATTTTTGAATACGAATTAACCATCATGACGAGTCTATATTGGAGGTTGAATTGCTTCTAGTAGTGATTAGAAAACTACTCTTTGTTAATGATTGCCATGCCTGTCTGGATGAATATTTTGTGTTGTTACTGTGAAACCATAAGTAAATGCTCATACGTACATGATATTTTGTTTGAGGACGAACAAAGCTTTAAGTGTGGGGTGTTGATGATAGGCGTATTTACACGCCTAAAGTGCTATATTTTACCCATATTTTAGCTAAGTTTTGAGGACAAAATATATAATTCATGCACTTTTAGTCCTTTTTCCTGTAAGTGAGCTAACAAACGTGATTAGTAAGTTTTCAGGTATAAATGATGAAGATTTCAGCATTTTATGGATAACTTGACGCCAAAGGAAGCTTCACGAAAGAAGGAAAGCAAAGCTTGGACGCCTAGGGACCAAAAGTGATGCATGGAGAACCTGTCCCAGGCAAAAACAACATTTCTCAAGACTTTAGGGATCAGAAGAAACTTATTAGGATTAGTATAATGATGCAGTAATATATTAGGATTAGGATAAGTACGCAGTAGCCTAGTAGGAATAGGATATGGGTGTTATAAATACCCTATTTTGCTGGAGATTTTTAATAATTCCCATCCATCCACCATCCATCCATCCATCAAAACAATTCTCCACCACTCTCATCCCTATTCGATCCTTTCCCTTTTTCTTCATAAATTTGTTGTTGACATTATTATTTATCTATTCTATTTTTAATTTTCACGACAAGAGAAAAGCTATTTTGCAAGCAACTCACGCCACAAGTTCTACCAAACATACTTCACGCAAGATCTTTATTTTCGTGTGATTATAATGTCTATTGTGATTTCAGTTGCACTCATGAGTAGCTAAACTTCTCTGTTGGGGTTATGGAAGCCTTATGAGATACTATCTATTGCTATGAGTTTGTGAGTTCTTGACACGTATGCTGCTTGTATCATTATTCTCTTCATCTTAATGCAAATTCTTGCGGTTGCAAACATATAGGATACGCCAGTATAGCATTAACTTGTTCGAAAGAAAAGTTATATGTCTAGAAAAGAGATAATGTCAAGGTAATGGGGCACCAACCCCTGTTAAAAAGTTAGTGCCATAACTGGATTAACCTCTTGGAGAATTTGTACCATTAGATACTCTTTAAGCTCGAAAGAGTTAAAGTGAAATAGTCCTTGTTAGGTCGAAAGACGCTTGGATTTACCGTAGAATACAATTCTCTATAAGCACGTACATGTCTTAATTCCGCATAACTCATAGCTAATAGAGACGTATAACTCATAAGGTGGACAGAACCCCAACTTCCAATTCTCATTGATTAAAAACCTTACTAAACATTCTTTCTTTTTACTTTGCTAATTTCCGTTTTTACTTTGCTATTTTATTTACATTATTGCACGCTAAAAAATCCCCCTTTTTTACGAAACTTTCACCAAAAGTCTAATAATCGTTGCTTACTTAGTGACCAAGTACTCTCTGTGGGATTCGACACCCAACCCAGTTGGGTTCTATATTTGACAACGACCGCTTACACTCTTACGAGAGCTGTAGTTTGAGCGTTATCAATCAACCCCTCAGCCCGAAGATTCTTTAGGCGATCATGTTTCTTATACGGAGTTTTGGGCCATATTCACTACTCTTGCTCAGTCAGTTGCCACTCAAAATGCTTGGCCAGCAGTTATTCCGGCCAACCAAATGGCTAATTTAGCCGCAGCTAGGATTCTGGACTTCACCCAAATGAATTCTCTGTCCTTCCTCGAGTCTAAGGTTGATGAGGACCCTCAAGAATTCATTGATTAGGATAAAAAGGGGAAAGACATCATGGGGGTGACTATTGCTGAGAGTACTGAGCTAGATGCATACAATTTGCAGGATGTGGCTTATACTTGGTTCAAATAGATAAAGTTAGAAAGGTTAGATAATGCAGGTCCTATGGAGTGGGAGGAGTTTGTCATTGCATTCTTACACAGATACTTTCCCTAATAGCTTAGAGTGGCTAAGGTTCTAGAATTCATCAACCTCAGGTAGTGCAATATGACAGTGAAAGACTATTCTCTTAAGTTTACTTAATTAGCCAGATATGCCCCTCATGTGGTGGCAGATAACAGAGCCAAGATAAGTAAGTTTGCTTCAGGGGTAAATGATAGAATGGTTAATGAGTGTAGATCTGCCATACGGACTAGTGACATGACATTAGCCAGGCTTATGACTCATGCTCAGCAGATAGAGGAGAAGAAGATTAAGCAGAGTGAGAAGCAGAAAAAAAGAGCAAAGACAGATAGTTTTAACTTCGCTCAGCCTAAATCATAAGGAGGAACCCATTCCTAGTTTCTTCCTAAGTCATCAGTTCCAGCTCTTTCTTTAGCTAGTTCTCTAATTCTTAAGTTCCGGGAGGGTAACAAAGATAGAGCGCCAGGATCTAGGTCTCATGGCATTATTAGCAATGCCTGAACTAATCCTTTTTGTTAGACTTGTGGTAAGAACCATAAGGGTGCTTGTAGAGCTGGTAGCGATGTATGTTTTGGTTATGGCAAGCGAGGACATAGAGTTAGAGACTTCCCTTAGTCAGGTTATCAGAGTCATCTCTGTTTCTCATCTCAGTCCAGTCGCCTGAATCAGCAGGGTGCCACCTCTAGTTCTACTAGTGGGCAACACCCAAATCTTCTCTATGCTCTTCAATCCTGATAGGATCAGGAAAATTCTCCTGATATAGTTACTAGTACATTAAAAATCTTTCATATGCATGTTTACTCTGTGCTAGATCCACGAGCTTCTTTGTATTTTGTTACTCCTTATATAGCAGTCGATTTTAGAGTCAGTCCCGAAATTCTAGCAGAGCCCTTTTCAGTCTCTACCCCAATGGGTAAAACCATCATATCCCGATGGGTACATAGGAACTGCCCGATCATGACATCTCAAAAAGTCACTTTAGCAGACTTACTCAAATTAGAGATGACTGATTTTGATGTCATTCTCTGCAGGGATTGGCTTCATTCCTTCTACGCTGTAGTCGACTGTAGAAACAAAATAGTCCAATTTCAGTTCCCAAATGAACCTGTCCTAGAGTGGAAGGGTAGTGTATCCACTTTCAGAGGTCAGCGTATTTCCTACCTTTGGACACAAAAAATGATATCTAAAGGATGTTTCTATCATCTTGTTTGAGTTAGGGACACTAGTTCCAAAACTCCCAGCCTTGAATCAGTTCCAATTGTAGGTGAATATTTAGATATCTTTCCCAAAGATCTTCAAAGAATTCCTCCCAAAAGGGAAATAGACTTCGGTATTGATCGTCGTATAGATACTCAGCCTATATCTATTCCGCCATAAAGAATGGCACAAGCAGAACTCAGAGAACTGAAACAACAATTGAAGGATCTCTTATATTAGGGATTCATCATGCCCATCATTTTCCCGTGGTGTGCTCTAGTATTATTCGTGCGCAAGATAGTTTTCTTAGGATGTGCGTAGACTACCGTCAACTCAATAAGGTCATGATCAAGAACAAGTATCCTCTTCCTAGAATCGATGACTTGTTTGACCAACTTTAGGGTGCCAGTTATTTCTCTAAGATAGACATCAATTTTGGCTATTATCAGCTCAGAGTCAGAGAATATGATATTTTGAAAATAGCTTTTCGTACCCGTTATGGTCACTTCGAATTCCTGGTCATATCATTTAGTCTTACCCATGACCCAACTACTTTCATAGAATTGATGAACTATGTGTTCAAGCAGTACTTGGACATGTTCGTCATAGTCTTCATAGATGATATTCTGGTCTATTCTTGTAGTGAGCTTAATCATGCAGACCATCTTAGAACAGTACTTTAGACTCTCAAAAATCATCAATTGTTTTCCAAATTTAGTAAGTGCAAATTTTGGCTAAGGTCAGTAACATTCCTTGGTCACATCATTTCCGGTAATGGCACTAGAGTAGATCCTTAAAAGACCAAAGTAGTAAAAAAAAAATGCCCAGACCTATCTCTTCATCAGATATCAGGAGGTTCTTGGGTTTGGCTTGCTATTACAGATGGTTCATTGAGGGATTTTCTTCTATTGCATCCCCTATGTCCAGATTGACTCAGAAAAAAATCAAGTTTTAGAGGTCAGATCCTTGTGAGAAGAGTTTTTAGGAATTGAAGACTAGACTCACCTTAGATCCAATCTTAGCTCTCCTATATGGTTCAAATGTGTTCATAGTATATTGTGATGCATCCAGAGTGGCTCTAGGTTGTGTCCTCATGCATCATGGTAAGTTCATAGCCTATGCCTTTAGACAGCTTAAACCCCATGAGAGGAATTATCCTACCCATGATCTTAAGTTAGCAGCCATAGTCTTTGCCTTGATGATTTGGAGAAATTATCTCTACGAATTTCATGTAGATGTCTTCACAGATCATAAGAGTCTTCAGTATGTATTTTCTTAGAAAGATCTCAATCTTCATCTAAGAAGGTGGTTAGAGCTCTTAAAATATTATGACATCATTGTCCTTTATCATCTGGTCAGGGCAAACATAGTGGCCGATGCTCTCAGTAGACTATCCATGGGTATTGTTTCTCATGTTAAGTACAGTAAGAAGAAGTTAGCTCAGGAAGTCCATCATCTTGCCAAACTAAGTGTTTGCTTAGTCGATATAGTAGAGGGTGATATATGGGTTCAGAGTAGTTCAAAATCATCTTTAGTTTCGAAGGTAAAATAAAAGCAAGATAGAGATCCCAGCCTTTTCAAGTTGAAAGAGTTAGTCCATGATCAGAAAGTAGAGGTTTTCTCCCAAGGGGGACATGGTGTCCTTCTTTGTCAAGGTTTTCTCTGTGTTTCAGGTGTAGATGACCTAAGGAAGCAAATTCTTGCAGAAGTCCATGGTTTGCGCTACTCTATTAATCCAGGGGCTATAAAGATGTACCACGACTTGCAAGAAATCTATTGGTGTAATGGGATAAAGAGAGACATTGTAGAGTTTTTGGCTAAGTGCTCTACATATCAGTAGGTTAAGATAGTGCATCAAAAACCTAGTAGGTCCATGCAGGAGTTCAGTATTCCTACTTGGAAGTGGGAAGTTGTGAACATGGACTTCGTGATAGGTTTACCTCGAACTCGTCATCAGCATGATTCAGTCTGGGTCATTTAGGTAGAATGACAGAATCAGCTTATTATTTTTCCAGTTCATACCTCTTATTTAGCCAAGGATTATGTCAAACTCTATATCAGGGAGTTGGTCAAATTACACAGTGTTTCTCTATCTATTATCTAGATAGAGGTACCCAATTCACCTCTCATTTCTAGAAAGCGTTCCAAAAGGGTCTTGGTACCCAAGTTTATCTTTGTATCGCCTTTCATCCTCAGACAGATGGTCAAGTAGAAATGACCGTTCAGATATTAGAAGATATGCTATGGGCATGTGCAATCAATTTCAAGGGAAGTTGGGATGACCACTTACCGTTGATTGAGTTTGCATACAATAACAACTATTATTCCAGTATTCAGATAGCCCCATTCAAAGCTCTCTAAGGTAGGAGATGTAGATCTGCAATTGGTTGGTTCGAAGTTATTCAAGCCTCAGTTATTGTGCCTAACTTAGTATTTGACACATTAGAAAAAGTCCAATTGATTAGAGAAAGACTCCGGGATGCTCAGAGCCGACAGAAGTCTTATGCAGATATTCGTAGAAAAGAACTTGAGTTCAAGATTGGTGACTATGTATATCTAAAGATCTCTTCTATGAATGGAGTGAAGCGGTTCGGCAAGAAAGGGAAACTCAGTCCCCAATTGTCGGTCCCTTCAAGATTTTCAGACGATTCGGCAAGGTAGCTTATGAGCTCGAAATGCCTACAGATCGAGCCTCAGTTCATCCAGTCTTTATTGTCTCTTTGGTCAAGAAGTGCATAGGTGACCCATCAGTTATAGTCCCTATTCAAAGCATTAATGTTTAGAACACTCTCTCTTATGAAGAGATTCCAGTTAAAATCTCAGACTATCAGACTGGTAGATTGAGGAACAAAGAAGCCTCTGTACTTTGAGTCCTTTGGAGAAATCAGTCCATCAAGGGAGCTACTTGGGAAGCAAAGCCATACATACGTACCAAGTATCCTTACCTTTTATTTGCTAATTCAGATCAAGATCAAGGTAAAAGTTCTCCTTATGCTGACTCAGTTTCATGTTTAGTGCTCAACACAAACTTGGTATTCAGTTTTATGCTCATGTTCCCATTATAAACTTGGTATCAAGTACCATTGTATATTCAGTCATGAATTGATGTATCCGATCAATAATGTAATTATGCATCAGACATGCATTCTCATTACGAGAAACTTAGTGCATCAGATATGCATGTTTATTATTATATGTTTAGCTTGTCAATCATGAGATCATGTTCCAATTATTCATGTTCATCATGTACATCAGTTGTTTTTTCTCCCTCTCAATTAGACTCATTTGAGGATAAATGTTCTCAAGGGGGGAGATATTGTAATACCCTATACTTTTCCTAGATGATTTCATCTGAAGAATGTCTAGTATTATCTTCTAAATTGAATGATTGTTATTCCATGAGAAATTTTTAGGATTTTCACTTTGGTCTTGTGGGAGATTCAATAAGCTTTTTATCGATATAAGATTCGACCAAATCTAATAATCGAATCGGAAGTTATGACAATTTCAAGTTTTCATCATAAAATAGGGCCATATTAGTGAGTGGAACATGCAGCACAAGAGGAAATGGCATTTGGTAAATTCTAGTAGGCGTCCGCAATTATGGCGCGTCGCACCAGGGCCCAAATTGAGAATTGTCCTTTTTCCAGGGTCTTAGTGCGATTTCCTCCGCGTCGTTGTAAAGTTCTAGGTCGCAAAAGTAGGGCCAACGTGATGGATCCACATCGCGCCTTCCCTCAATTTTCCAATTGTTAAATTCCAGTGACATGGTGAGATAGCTCTGCATCGTGCCAGGGGTTCGGTATTAGAAAATTTTATTGAAATTAAATGATGAGTTCTGGGTTAAAAGGGTCAACTTCCCACCCCTATTTAAGCCCTTTAACATGTGATTCAACCACTTTTCACCCAAAATGTACTAGTTTCTCTCAAGTTTCCCTCAAGAACAAGCTAGGGTTTTCATAGAATATCTAATTTCAAGAAAGTTACACCACTAATCTTCACGAAATCATGAACTAAGGTATGCATAATGTTTATTCATGGACTCCTTTCATCCATGAAGCCCAATAATCCCTTTTCCAACTTCAAGTTATATTTTCTTTATTATTTCATGGTTGGGCTATTATTGTTCATATTGATAAATGAGAAATTAAATTCTACTCTATGTTGGATGATTAATGTTATGTGGAATTGATTTGTATAGATGTATATTAATCTGAACCTATGATTAAACCCTAGGAGGATGAAATTAGATGTTGAATCATGATGTGTAATCGTTGAATAATGGTGTCTACATATATTTTGCCTATCATGTGTTTGATTAAATGCCTAGATGAAGGAAAAGTGCCTAACTAGCATGATTCCATGAAATCCCCATGTATGCACAAGTTATGCCTATCACAAGTTTTGATGAAATATTTCTACAAATGTATTATGGATTATGATGTTAGTTATATGTTCAAGTAAGTTATTCTTAGTCAGTTTCATTCCATCGAGTCTTGGGGGTACTCGTACCCAAAACATTGGTTGTGTTCCTAGAATCTATGTCATGTTTTCACGATACTCTCAGTCAGGCTATGAATCCTTTGACTTTAGACAGTCTTATGACTCAAGAAATTGACATAATCTCAAGAACTCGGTCAATTGTTAGATATCACTAGTATTCCATCAGTCAACAGAATTCAGTAACTTAGCCCATGTTCAGTTCAGTAAATCATGTTCAGTGTCTATACATATGGGAGTAGTAATATGCACCAAGTGAACCCAAGGATGGGAACACACACTATCAGATGAGGGTTTGATTCTTAAAATTCATCCTTGCATTCTAAAACTATGTCGCGAGTATAGGTTGGGACATCAAAACTGTCCGATGAGGGTTGATGAGGTGGATAAGCACTACCTGATAAGGGCCCTACCATTTTATTTTTGGGACACTATCAAATAAGGGTCACCCATAGCTTGTCCTTTTTGGTGCGCAGTATTGACACCCTTTCCAATTGGGGTTAGAAATTGGACCCCAACTCAGCCTTAATTGCATATTAGGGGCATGTCGCTTAGATAACTACTCCCCACAGTTTTATGTTAAAAAATCCAGACTATCAGATACAATCAATCAATCTCAGTAATAGAACTCACATAGTTCTTCAGATTTCAGGACTGTCAGATACAGTCAATCGGTATCAGTACGGAACTTAGATAGTTCCATCAGATCCAGGACTGTCAGAGACAGTCACTCATGTTATCAGTTATGTTTATATTCAGTAATTATGTTATCATTGTATTAGTGTCAGTTGTTATGTCTCATAGATGTATTCTCACGCTCATGATAGTTAGTCAGTTATTATTATTGTTCATGCATATGAACCCCATGCATTTAGCCTATCTCACATGCATACCATTACATGTAAAGTACCGACACATTTGCACTATTGTGTCTTATACCTAGGTTTAGAGACACGAGCTTCCAAGTAGCAGTAGATTCCAGATATCCGCAGACAGAGTTAGAAATGAGTCTTCATCTTTAAAGGACATGATTATTTCCCTCTTATCTCATTAATCAGTTTATTACTTAGAGTTAGTTGGGGATATGTCACATCAATTCCTCACTCAGATAGTTTAGCCAGTTAGAGGCTTTCAAGACTATCATATTTGAGACTTCAGTATATTCAGTTTTGATTTTGGGTATTTTATTACCCCACACAGATGTTATATTATTTAGATCATGTTCAGTATTTAACCTTATGGCCTTTCAGTTCTTGTTTCCACATTATGCAGTATATTATGCAGTATACAGGTACAGTTATCAGTCATGGGTTAGCTTGTGGTCTTTCAGGGTCATGAGCACCGTGTAGCATTTTGGGTACCAAATTTGGGGTGTTAACGATTTGATGGTTAGATTTTGAAGGCATGTTTTATACTCTTAACCATGAGTAAGTGTAAGTTCTTCAATGATACTTATTGGAGTTCATCCTTTTTATGTCTCATGTGTAGGAATATGTGTTAAGGAAAGACATAATGTGTATTATGCTAAAATGTGAGACTTGATGGTCCACTTGATGAACCATCATGCCTATGATGGACCATCTCTATATTGTACTACTAAAATAGTATATAATGCTTAGTGTTGGGAAGTGGATGCCCAATTTGATAAACATTCAACCTTTTAATGAACTATCATCCAAATTATAGCACTTAACCAATATCTAATTAGTGAAGGACATTATGTGATAAAGAAGTTGATGGACCATTAATGCGTTAATGGAATACCAACCAGACAATAGAGCTTAAGAAATTTTATGAGATATTCACTATATAGAGGTGATGGTCTAGGAAATGGGCCGTTATTTAGCTGATGGACCATCTACATAACTATAGGTGCAAAGTAGTCTTTTTTGAGTTTAATTTAAAATTTCCCTGAACTATAAATAACTATATTTAGGTTTATTTCATCCATCTTCTATTATGGAGAAAAATATGAGTACACTGACGTTGTTTTATGAGATTTACCAATTCTCTTGAGGTTTAAAATAAAAATTGAGTTCTTGTGATTTCCCTTGTGTAATTTTACTCTTCCCTTATAATTTATATGCTTTTGTTTGTCCTTAGTACTATGAGTGAACAGGGTCAATAATAGTATAAATTTGCATACTATTATTGCTTGTGTCATTAAATTTTTTATTTTTTTTATAATTTCTAATGTTTTCAAATATAGAACCATCCTTAGGTTTAACTTTCTTAAGAAAAGAAGTTAAGACTAGGAGAAAGAGTTAAAGACAAAGATCTAATATTTCCAACCAGTATCTAACGGTTAATGTTGTAGAAAGATTGGCCAACTTAGGGTAATTATTGTGTTTGGTAGTGCAATCACTCTTAGCCTTAGAATATTAGAGTGATAATCATCTAATTAGGTTGAGAGTCGCTTAGATGAAATTAAGTATTAATAGTTTTGCAAGCATAGTGCTAAAGGATTCTACCATGGTTAGTGACTTATTTGTGTCATGAAACCATGGTGAGCACAATCCTAGTTGTCTTTTCTCTACTGAATTCATTCTCTGAAACATTATTTTTGTTAATTATTAATAATTGACATTGAATGCATGAATTGTCGACATTGTGAGATCGAGTGGGAGAATAGGAAGATAGAACATGTGGATAAATAAAGCAAGGTTCTTATTCTTTTATAAAATAAGGAATTTAAATTAGTGACTATGATATATATATACCTAGAAGCTTTGCTCGGTTCACTTGCAGGATGATATCTCAATGCATCTAAATGGATTATTACATCTCCTCTCAACGATGTAGTTGTAATGTCCAGTTAGGTAGAAGGTTATATGTCAGCATACTATGATTATACGATAAACCCTGTGAATCAGCAACAAAGATAAGTAATCTAAAGAATGAGATTCAATAGTGTAGTATGATTTTCATAGTGACAACCCCAGGATTTAATCCATTGATTGTCTAAAGTCTTTACTTTTCCGCATTATTTTAGTTTACTTTTAATTATTACCTTTCAAAACTATTTTGGTTACGTTTGTACCAAGTTCATATCAATAGTAAAACTAGAATTGGATAGTTTTTTTAACACAAGTCTCTGAGAGATTGATATTTGGCTTTGTTTAAGGCCATTTTATTACTTGGTGAGACCATATACAT
Source organism: Capsicum baccatum var. pendulum (assembly GCA_030864225.1). Classification (NCBI taxonomy): domain Eukaryota; kingdom Viridiplantae; phylum Streptophyta; class Magnoliopsida; order Solanales; family Solanaceae; genus Capsicum; species Capsicum baccatum. Next base: position 47,780,904 of record CM061551.1, on the reverse strand, counting down.
CTGTGTTTGCACTAGGGCGCAACAAGTTTTTGGCACCTTTGATGGGGACTTGTAAATCGGCAACTATTTTTTTTATTAGTATTACTTTTTAGATTTCTTTGGTGCATTACACTTGGTCTAGGTATTGAATTTGCCGGTCAGGTTTGAAGACTAGTAAGCAAGCAAGGGATAGGGAATTGGTTGAACCAAGCCCCAAGCCCCAAACCCGAGCAATATTTTCATCAATTAAGAAGAGAAAAAGTCCTTCTCCCCTATATTACACAAATTCAAGAGAAACAAGATAATCCTTCTCTAATGGATTAAGATCAACCAACCCACAGGATAGTTTGAGAAGTGGTAATCCCATTTCCAAAGAATTTGATCTCGCCTTTTCAGAAACTGGCTACTAGAGGTAACTTTGAGCTGAAACAGAACATGGTGCAATTTTTGATCCGCAATAGGAAGTTTGTGGGGCTTTCACATGAAGATCCACAAGTCCACCTGCGAAACTTTTTGGAGATCACTGACACATTCATCCCTATGGGTGTGTCAACTAAATATGTTAGGATGACACTATTCCCTTTTTCACTGTTGGGGGAAGGAAAAAAATGGTTGAACACTGATTCGGTAAGTTCAATCACAACATGGGATGACTTAGCTCATAAATGCCTAATCTGATTCTTTCCATCTGATAAGACAGCAAGACTGTGCAGTGAGATTTTATGCTTCAAATTAATGACAGATGAGAAATTATTTCATGCATAGGAGAGGTTCAAAGATCTTCTTCGGGACTTCCCACATCATCAGTAGTCTAATGAGATACTAGCTCACACTTTTGTTAAGGCACTTGATACAACAACAAAAAAAATCTAGATTCAACTACAGGCTCAAGGGAATCAGGCCACAACAGCAGTTTCAGCAGCAGCAGGCTCAAGGGAATCAGGCCACAACCCAAACAAGAAACATGGAAGGGATGTTGAAGCCATTTAGATCTACTCAAGCACATTTAGAAGCAGATATAAAGAGCCAATAAATGTCTAAAAGAAACTTAGAGTTGCAGATGGTCAGATAGCAGTAGCAAAAAACACTAGGCCTCAAGGTAGTTTGCCAGGGGATCGTGAAAATCTGAAAAATGTTATGGCACTCACTTTAAGGAGTGGTAAAGAGCTTAACGAAGAAGCTCCAAATAAAACTAAGGAGGTAGATGCAGAGTTAGCTCCTAAACAAGTAGATGACAGAGTTACTAAAAATCTGAGGAAGTCTACGTACTCAAAAATAAAAGTTGTTGAATAGGTGAAGGAGAGACCACCACTACCTTTCCCATAGAGGCTTAGAAAAGTGAAAGAGGATGCATGCATCAAGAAGTTCTTTGACACGTTCATAGAGCTTCATTTTTAACTTTCCTCTTTTAGATATTTTGTAGGGAATGCCCAAGTATGCTAAGTACTTAAAGGCGTGGTCACTAACAAAGTCAGGCTACAGTATGTTGAGACAGTAGCACTTACTGAGGAGAGTAGTTTTATGGTGATACAGAAGATTCCCAAAAAGGTTATTGTTCAGATAGTTTTTGACCATTAGATTTCACACCTAAGAGGTACAAAACGAATAAAAAGGGCGTCTGAGTGTGAGGAAGTGGCTGAAGGAAAATGGATGAATTAAAGATTGGGTCGTGTCGCGACACTAAATCAGGTGCTGCTTAGGAGGCAACCCAAATTTTTGTAGGTTTTATTTTTAGTATTTTTTATTTTTACTTCACTATTTTTTTATTTTGTTGAGTCACAGGTTTTTGGGAAGTCTGAGTACCAAAAACCTGAGCAAAGGAGCATGGCGAAGACTAAGTATGGGGTCCCCGAACCTGTTTGATGTATAAACATGCTAATAGCTAGCCTAGAGGCCTCAGGGAGTATTTCTATCTCTACTTTTAAGTACACTTTGGGGATGAAGTAGATTTCTTAATGAAGGGTAGGAAAATTCCCATTTTTAGTGGTGATTTTAAAATTTCTTGTGTTAGGAATAAATAAGATATTATTGTTAGTGTGATATTGGATTACATAATGCTAGTGTTTTGGTTGTAAGGAGCATGTTGATTGTGTGAATTACTACTTTTGAGACTCCTAGTCTCGTGATTACGACTCATGTACTTGTTGGCTTAATGTTGAATTCATGTGATTGTTTTGTTAAGAGTCTATGATGATCTTTCTTGAGTTGAGCATGTGTAATGTGTCATGTGAGATTGTTGCATATTCCTTATTGCAATTGATAGAACTTACCTATAATGTGTACAAAGCAAAATACAGAGTGTGGGTTTAGGATATGACATAGGCATTTCTTTGATATCCATAGTTCATACCTTCATTTTACCTACCCTGATGCATAATCCTAGTTAGCCCCATTAAGCCTTTAGCTTATTCTTTCGAACCCTCATATATAGCCTAATTCCCTTTTTTGATTGACCTTAATTTGATCCAAAGATACTAAGAACTTTAGTGTACAAAATTAATCTAGATAAGGAGTTGAAAGTAAAGTAGAAGGAAGGTGAAAGTGAATCCACAAAGTTATAGTTATTGATGTGTGCAATTGATATGTTATAGTTGGGAGTGAAAAAAAAAATTTCAAATTGAATAAGTTGTGAATAGAAAATACTCCCACCATAGTGTATGTTCATGAGCTTAATGAGATGGGGAAGACAAAATATAGGGGTAAACAAAAGTGGTGTAAAGTAGTTGTTAGAAATGAATTGAATGCAATGTGTGATGTATTAAAGCTCTTAGGGAAGATAGTCATTGTTCTTGAATAAAATAGCTCCTACCCATCCCTTTGCCCATATTACAACCCGTAAACACCTATTTGATCCTAAGCTTTAACATTCTAATATTAGTGGAGTACTACACTAAGGGAAATAATATGGTTCATCTTGTGTAACTTGTGAATTCCTTGTGAGAGTTAGTGCAATTTAATTCTAGTACCCATTCTGTGATAAAATTCTTTTATATGAGTGATTATGGGTAGCTCTCTTTCTGTAAGGTCACGTGTTTAATGATTTTTAGGTGATTAGGTGAGTAAATTCTTGTGGCTAGGATGTTTTGGAGTAGTATTCTTGAACTTTCAATTGTGTATGACATGCTTAGTATAGTAAATTACATTTTGTATAGTCATTGTAGTGATAGCTTGAGTATATTGGTTGTAGTAGAAGTGTCTAGTAACCTTAAATTATGATGCTTATAGTAAAGAGTTGTTCGAGGACGAACGAGGTTTTAAGTGTGGGATGGTGATCTGAGGTGGTTCTATGCACCTTAGTGTTGTTATCCTAACTTATTTAGCCTTGTTTTGAGGATTTATCGTGTTCTTAATGTGTTAATGATGAAAAAATTGAGCATCTAAGTGTTTTAGTACTTAAATACAATGTTCATGGTATCTTTCAAACAAGTTTGTACTTAAATTTTTCACATAGAGTTCAAACGAGAAAACTAGTGTTACTAGCTGAGCTTGGTGTTTATTTAATCTATCGCGATGGATTCAAATGTGTGTAATTAGTTACTAAGGTTATTATTGTTTAATTATGTGTGGAAAAGATTAGTTATAGTGTTTAAAGTTCAATTTAATCAATCCTAGGGTGAAAACACTAAGTTAAAGATAAGTGGGCAAGGCTACTCTTAGTTTGAGTTTCTAGTTCACCGTTCTTGTAATTGTATTGTTTTGAGCTATAATACATTTTATATGATGATTTAGGATTCTTGGTGAGTTTATTTTTATGACATATGGATGTTGAAAAATATTTAAATTGAAGGTAAAGAACACCACAAAGTTTGAGATGGAATGACAAGCAAAGGACGAGTGAAGAAGCCAAAAATACCATTTCCAGTGAGCCCGCGACGCGACCCATACTCAACCTTGAAAATCCTAGAGACATGACCCATACTCCATATTTCTAAGCGTTATGACTCAACCCCATTCTTTTGAAGTAACCAATGTGGCGTGAGCCTAATTTCACACTCGGTCAATTCATCCCACTATAAACTCAACACTTTCACTTTAAGTTAAACACTTTTTGACATCTTGGAGCTTTGGAGAGAGGCTGAAAAACACTTGATTTAGTGTTTATATCTCTTTACTTTATATTTTGAATGGATTATATGATGTATTCAATTACTTGATTATGGTTATGACTTTTAGTGGCTAAACACCCCCTTTCTGGGGCTAAGGCCAAGAATATATTTACTATTGTATTGAATTGAGTTTGTTTAGATTGATTATCATATTGGTTGTTTATTTATCCTTTTTATAACTATTTTAAGGATTCTCGACCCTTAGAATACATATATTGTCAACCTTGTGAGCTCGGGAGGGGGAATAGGAAAATAGAACATGAGGATAAATAGAGCAAGGTTCTTAATTTTTTATAAAATAAGGAATTTGAATTATCGACTAGGATAGAGATATACAAAGAAACCTTGGTCAGTTCACTTGAAGGATGATATCTTAAAGCATATAAATGGATTATTACATCCCCGCTCAACAATGTAGTTGTAATGTCCTGTTAGGTAGAAGGTTAGAGGTCGGGAGACCATGATCATATGATAAACCCTACAAATCAGCAACTAAGATAAGTAATCTAACGAATGAGGTTCAATTGCATAGTATGATTGTTCATAGTGCTTTAAACCTGGGCTTTAATCCATTGATTGTCCAATATCTTGACTTTTTCACATTATTTTAGTTTACTTTTAATTGAAATCTTTCAAAACTCTTTTAGTTACATTTGCACCAAGTTCATCTCAATAGTCAAACTAGTATTGGATAGTTGTTTAGCACAAGTCTTTGAGAGATTGATATTCGACTTTGTTTAAGGCCATTGTATTACTTGGTGAGACCACATAAACTTGTATGTGCACTAGGGCGTAACAACTAGCTCCTAGAGCTATGTTCAATATCACAAGAACCATGATTAGTTGTTAAACCTTAAAGGTTTATTCAGGGTTGCGGCTGGAGTGATCAAAACCTATATTTGATAAACTTTGTTGGGATTTAAAACTCATATGAGATGCCTGGATTCAACTTAAATCCTATCCAAATGTTTTTCCCTCTCTCATTAGTTAGGGAAGAAACCTTATGTTTAAATAAGCTTCTACACAACTCTATCACTAATTAGAGGGAGCTAAAATTTCTTTCCTGCAAAGGTTCTTTCTACCATCCAAAAAATTATAGCTTAGGGATGAGTAACAACTTTAGGTAACTTGTTGGAGAATTATTTCGTGATTTATTATTGTGATTAAATGATAATCTAAAATAATTCCCCAATCATAAGTTAGGAGATGAACATAGCACAGAGACATTTTATAGGTCCTTGAACTTTGTGACCAAATTGATAACTAATATTACACTAAAGGATCATTCATGTTGTAGACTTGTAATAATGTGGAAGCAATATTGAATAGAGTTACTAAAACCAATAGGGTGTGGCACATTAAAAAGTCTAAAGTCCCAAGTGGAACACATTTTGTAGGTATAATAGTTGAACAATGCCATAAGAAGGAAGAGTGAGATTAGGACATGGCCCATATGAAAATGCAAATGATCTTGCTTAAAAATATTTGCTTTTTAGTAGTTTTAAAAATTCAAATAATGTTGGTTAATAAGGTAAATCAAAAAGACATTGTTATGATCCGAGACAACCCCCTAGTTGTAACATGGTGCTTAGAGTCACAACTGACCTCAAGTTAACCCATGGCATGGCATGGAATGACACTAAGAATACTAAAAATAACTGATAAAAACACTTATGCAGAAGCTAAAATTAACAAATAAGTATTCAAAATAAAGCCAGTCAATAATATCTAAGTTTAATACCATACCTTAAACGTTTAACTATATGTTTGAAAGTCCATACTAAGATGAGTTGTTGGGATAAGCCCTCAGAAAATTATAATTGTCTAGAAATTGAATAATGACAAAGACAAAATGATACGATGATATTAGACCTCAAATGATGAGGACTCCCCAAAGTACTATTGTTGATGTAGTGGGAGATTGTACAATTTGTGATCCAGATGTTGACCATCAAAACCAATATTATGAGACAATATAACCCAAAAGATGTGATTATTACTTTGAATGTACTGATTTATGTTGAACATGATTCATGTAACAGGATAAACTGATGCAAGACCAAGAATTGCACAAGTGGTATATAATAAACTAAACAAATACAAGGTAATGAAATAATCTAAAGCCAAACTATAAATCATTGACAGTGGGAGCTACTAATAACTGACATACCCTGATCAAAGCTAACTATGGTCCAACCTATAACCTCATCTAGAAGGGTGTTCAGTACTTTACTAAGGGTATGGACACTGATAGATGTAGATCTACTAAACTGATGTCCAAAAGGACTAAGGTGTCCAGCCTGGTCTAATGGGTGACCCATTAGAACCTATAATACACGTTGTAGTTCTAGGACTTAGGGACTTCAACTAATGGTCTCTGTCTAAGTGAGGGATAAGACTTTATCTCCATATCCACTAAGTGCTAATTACTACTCCTAACATAATGACACTGATAACTATAATGCTTAATTATAATACTAATCTAAAGACTGAAATAAATACATTATCTGAAAATAATGATCCTCTAGGTCATTACCTTGATTTGCGTCCATTTTTGGCATTTTTAGCTTTCCCATAATAGCTATAGGTTATTTATGACTTGTCAAAACTATCGATTCTTTAATCATATACCTAACTTGTATTTGTGGCTCATTTCTCTATTTTGGAGCTTTCACTTTATAGGATTCGGTCCTAGAGAAAAAATCCTAGTAGATAACCTCGGATGAGAATTTTGACAATGCCATCATCTTTGGAACATTGATTTTGGGTGAGGGTGACCCTTGCTTCAGGTCACGAGGCTTCCAAAATCATTTTGGCCTATTACGTGGATTACGTGAAATATAGAACTATAGGTGTGGGCCCCACATTTAGTCAAAATAATCTCAGATGAAAGTTCTGATGGTTCCATCGAGTTTGGAACATAGAATTTGGTATGGTAGAATATTTTGTTTGAGCGTACAGGGTTTTGAATGAATTCCAAGCAACCGGTCGAAGCCCATTACGAAATTGGTAAAAATTTGGTGCATGGTATCTAATAGGACCATGATAGATAGGGAAGTTCGGATGTAATTAGGGTAGAACACCATGGCTAAGCCTAAATTTTGAGTTGGGGGCTAGAAGGGTATATGACCATTAAGTTGAATACTTATTATACTTCTACAATCCTATTACATTCTTTATAGATATAGCTAATTCATAGTATTATTATGATATTATTCTAGATGTGGAATGGGATTTTGGATTGAAAGCTTGATTAGTATGATTAGTTTTATTTTGACTACTTAGGTTATCTTGGAACCATAATTTAGGTGAAATTGACTTAGTTTCTTAGGTTCTAGGTTAAATTGCTATCATAGAGAAAATCATGGATTATTTATCATTTTGATGTGTTTGTGGATACCTTAGCCATGTCCAGGGTGTAAATTTCCTAAATATGGATTTTATAGATTAGAAGTGGGCCCATCCGATGCACCTTAGGTCAGGATTTGTGTTAGCTTTGTTGAATTATATTTGTACGGTAGCTTGTAAGACATAGTTTAGACTAGAGAACCTCCATTATAATGTCCCTGCCCAATTTATGAGTCACGATGGCACCTACTAAATCCCGCCAGTAGGCAAGACGAATCGTGGCCCGAAGCTGATTGGAATGGGCTAACTTGGTGGAAAATTCCTCAAAAAAGGGTGACTTAGACAATACACTTCATAAATAAGAAAGGCAATAGAAACAGTTTGGAAAGTAGCCATAACATAGAAAACCATGCCATGAACTGGTATATCTAGCACAAAAGCTACTATAGCACACCATAAGTTCTAGAATAGTCAATGCAATATGTCTCAAAACGAAAGACTAGACTTAGATAAATAGTAGTAAAAGGGGAAACTCAGACTCCAAGACCTCACCCTAGCTCCAAAGTCCACCACAACAAAATCCTCAAAGCAGCAATGGCAACTAGTACTCGAATCTATGGAACTCTTATGTATTATCATCAGTTCCACTCTGACTAGTATGTACTTTCGCATATAGAGGTTATCCTTATTTAAAACTTATTATTTCTTAAGGAATTGATTGGTAGGGAAGGTTTTCGATTGGTTAAAGGGCTAGGAGGTTCTTGTGGTCTTGGTACATGGAAGAATTCCTTCTCATATAGTTAAAATATGTTGTTCAATACTACATGTAATTGAAGCATGGTTCTAGCCTTGGCTTTATGTAATGACCCTCTAGGTCATTTCCTCAATTTATGTGCATTTTTGGAATTCGGTCATTAGTGACTTGTAGATACTATCGGTTCATTTATCATATAGTTTACCTAGGATTTTAGGCTCATTTACCTATTTTAGAGATTTTGTTATTATGAATTGGTCTTAGAATAATACTCCTAGTAAATTACCTTGGATGAGAATTTTGATACTGCCATTAACTTCAAAACATGATTCTAGGCTAGGGGCATCCTTGGTTTAGGTCTTGAGGCTTCCGAACACATTTTAAGCTATTGGGTAGATTATATGAATAATGGAACTATAGGTATGGGCCCTACCTTTAGTTGAAATGATCTCATATGAAAGTTTTGATGGTTCCATTAAGTTTGAAATGTCGAATTTGGTATGGTAACATAGTTCGTTCATGTGCACGAGGTTCCCAACAAATCTCGAGCACCCAATCAGAGTCCACTTTGGACTTAGAAAATCTTATGCCCAGGTTATTTGGGAATTAGTCCATTTGATTGAAATTGAAGTCCATTTGTAGTAATGATAGACTAGGAAAATCTTGAACTCTAAAAATTTCTCTCTAAGAATTTCTCTCCTAGATGATTTTTTGTTTCTTATTTATTGTAGTTGGAAGTTATGGCTTTGCTACAGTCGGCGGAGCCACCCCGGCCACTGGAAAAATCCACTCAGGGGTATCATTCTTGTTTGTGTTCCCTGTATTAAACATCATCTACATAATTACCATATATCTCTCTGCAATTGTAGAATCACAGTGGGTTATGGAATCGAATTTTAGTAAAGCAACTGAATTAGGCTCATGCCATCATTTGTCAAGCTCAATTGGAGGCATACCATAACCTAGTTTAGGATGATAATAATCAATTATAAAATTCGAAGGATACATAGAAAATGGAGATGATTATCAATGGAAACAATCAAAATATGGGGTTGAATACAATGTCTTCCACGGGTCAATCTACTCCTAGTCCTGGTATTTCAAATACTGATGTTAAATTTATGGTAAGCTTACCATTCTGTGTAATAAGGATTCAAATTTTTTGAACAATATGCTAAGAATTCAAAGCAATGTTCCAAAGAATTTAGGGGTTCCTGCTCCCAAATGTTGTTTTGCCCAAAACCTACCATATCTTTGTACCCCTTTACCTACAGTGGTTCATTCCTTGTCTACGAAACTAAGAGCTTAGGAAGATATGAAGGCAGAGCTCATACATATAAAACCTCCCAAAAAACTACTAAACAAGGCCTTTCAGCTGTAGTCTTTAAATCTGAAGACTACAAGATCAAACTAGCCCAAAGATGCAGATTCACTTTAATTGGCAAATTTGACACTTCAATGCCTAGAATGGAAGTGATAAAGAAGCAATTTATATTACAAACGGGGCTAGGAGGAAAAGTTAAACTTACATATTTCAATTCCAAGCATCTATTTATTACTCTTGATAATAAGTATGATCACTCAACTATTTGGTCAAAAGGTAAAATGTACATTTAAGGACAAATGATGAGGCTTCAATTGTGTACCCCCACTTTTAATCCAGATGAGGAGATACCTTTGGTTCCTATATGGCCTATTTTACCTAAATTTCTGTACAAATTTTGCAGTATGGAGGTGATTACACCTCTATTATCTCCTATAGAGAAAGTTTTCTTCCTGGACCTAGCCACCTATAAGAAGAGTAGGGGCAGTGTGTCAAAGGTGAAGTTGCAGATTGACCTTACTAAAAATAGACCCCAACATGTATAGATAGGATATGATATGATGATAATGGGGAGGAGTGGCAAGTCATTCAATATGAGGGTATACCATATTACTGAAGTTACTATAAGCATTAGGGATATGCTGCTAGACTATGTGCAATTAGAATAAGGCTACTAAAAAGGAAAGGAAATTTGAGCAAGATACACAGGAGGCAGAGCAACAGAGTAAGAAGAAAGACTAGGTAGTGCCTGAAAATAAAACTCAGCAACAACACACATCTCCACTCTAATCTAATATTGATAAGTGTAGAGCCCCCTAGATAAATAAAAGTCTACAAAAAAATGAAGAAGAGATGTCAAAATTGTGTCCCCAGGAAAGCAGGTTGAAAATAATGTGCAACATGATGCACTTGATTCACAACCAATATTTAACTCTTTTACAATTCTATTGTAAGACACTGGTGGTAATGAAGAGGTAAGTCCTGAAGATCTAATGTATATTCTAATGTACACAATGTGGAATATCTCAAATAGAAATATATTTAGGGAGGAACAATAATGGCAGTAAAAACTATTTCTCAGGAGATAGAATATATAATAGATGGTGATACTTTATCCCAACAAAATTGTTGCTCTTAGATCTCTTCTGTGAATATTGGTTGCCAGGAAAATGGAGCATTTTCTAACCTAGGGGACAAAAAATCTGGTAATACATTTTAGGATGATCCTCTAATTCCAAATAATAGCCATTACCATCAATCCCCCACTGAATTCTTTGATCATGAGATAGATTATAAGGACAGGGTGATATACTCAGTAAATGAAAGTGAAGCACCTAGTAAGGTGGAATAAGAGGGAGGTGTTGATGATGAATTGATTTATATATTTAATCTTGGTGATCAAGAAGACTTTGAAGCTGAGATTTCCTTTATTCCATGCCAACAAGGCCTCTCTCCAAGAGGCACCTTGGGTAAATCTAAAGTCAGATCTAAACAAAAGTTGCCTAATGTGACTATAATCAAAGGCAGACCTCCGCTGGGTCCCACTATTTACATTCATCCAAATGGTCAATCACCTCATCTAGAATTCGAGGGGTATTTACACCCAAGATATCATGGAAACACTGAAAAATCTAATTCTAATTCATCAACTATCACTTATTATTATTTGGAACCCTTCTCCAATAATTTTCTCCTAATGGGAAGATCTTGCTCTTTTGGTCCTTGGACATTAGTTATAATGTTATTGAAATAGATGATCAAAAGATTACCTGTTCTATCAACCGTGCAAAACTTTCTCAACAATATTCGATGACCTATGTAGATGCTAAGTGTAGAAACACTCTGAGAAGACATTTATGGACCAACTTGGTTCACTTAGCTTCTACTACTTTACTCAAGTACACTATTAGTGATTTTAATGTAATCATTTAAGTTGAAGAAAAGTTAGGTGGGATTTCTAATGATATGAGGAAAAGCTATGAGTTCTTAGGAGTTATTGCAGCATTTGGGCTAACTGATTTGGGATTTTATGGACCCAAATTCACTTAGTCCAATTTGAGAGGTATAAACTTCAAAATATGGAAGAGACTAGATAGGAAAATGGAATCAGATAAGTGGTTGGAAACAATGCCCCTATCATCCATCACCTACTTATCATTACTTGGTTCTGATCATTGTTCCTTATTATGTGAGATGCAGGAAAGGAGCGCTACATTTACAAAATACTTTAAGTTTTTGAACTGTTGGGTTTATAGTCCCTCATCATTTAGCACTGTGGATTCTTATTGGTATAAACCATGCACAAGTAAGTCTATATGGAAGTTTCAATAGAATATGAAATGATTAGACTCTACTTTAAGTCACTGGTCCAAATCTAAACATTGTGGCATCCATGCTAATGTGAATACTTATGAGGAAAAGGTTAAGATTATAGAGGAAAACTTAATTCTAAATAGAACTGATGATAATAGATAAGAGTTCCATAGGTTGCAAGCTAAATAAATTAGACACCTTAAAGTATAAGATGTTGTATTGAGACAAAAGACCCAATTTCAATGGTTTAAATATAGAGATGCAACTCCAATTATTTTCATGCATTAATTAGGGGAAGAAGCTAGAGGTTGTTTATACACAAAGTCTAGAATAAGGAACAAAACTAGATTCAAGTGGATTTTGAAATTACAGCTGCTGCCTGTAAATATTTTTAGGATATTTCACAAGAAAAGATGAATATATATCAGAAGATGTATTATTATGTATCCTTAAACTTCTCTCAAATTCTCACAATGAATTACTCCAAGTAATGCCTACTATGGATGAATTGAAAAGTGTAGTGTTCTCTATGAATGCTCATTCTATAGCTGGTCCAGATGGTACGAATGGGAAATTCTTTTAATCTTTTTGGCATATCATTGGTGAAGACCTTTTCCAGGTGGTGTTATCCTTCTTCTGTAGGAAAGAAATGCCAAAGTACTTCTCCTACATTTGCCTGGTCCTGCTTCTAAAAGTTGTACACCCTAACAAGCTCTCAGAATTTTAACCTATTAGTCTCGACAACTTTACCAATAAGGTCATCTCTAAGGTGATATACCTCAGGTTATCTCATCTTCTCCCTTCCTTTATCTCACCCAACCAGTTAGAATTTGTGAAGGGTAGAAATATTGCTGAAAATATCATGCTTTCTTAAGATCTTATCAGTAGTATTAAGAAACTTATGATTGGGGGAAATATGGTCTTTAAACTAGACATGGACAAGGCCTATGATTGGGGGGAATATGGTCTTTAAACTAGACATCGCCAAGGCCTATGATAGGGTATCTTGTTTCTTTGTTTGTCTATTTCTTAGAAGTTTTGGATTTGGAGATATCATCATTAATATTATTTGGAGGACCCTATCTAATAACTGGTACTCTGTGATTGTTAATGGTACCAGACATAGATTTTTTTCATTCCACAAGGGATTTAAAATAAGGTGACCCCCTTTTCACCTGCATTATTCATTACTGGGGATGAAGTACTTTCCAGAACTCTGAATAATCTACATCAACAACCTCAATATCGTGGTTTTTAAATATCAAGTAAAGGACCTCAGATTAATCACCTTAGCTTTGTTGATGATGTGATAATTTTTACTATTGGAAGAAGACATACTTTGAGACTAATAATGAAGACACTAGTTTCTTATAAAGTAGTGTCTGGCCAGCTCATTAATAAAGATAAGAGCCATTTCATGCTACTTGACTAAGCATTCCCTTTCATTATAGCAAGAATTAGAGCTGATATAGGTTTCCAACAAAGACACAGGCTTATTACTTATCTGGGATGCCTAATATATATACTGGGATACAAAGAATCATCCACTACTCTAGAATGATTATTAAAATTGTTTCCATAATTTCTGGTTGGAAATCAAGATTACTCAGTTATTGAGAAGGAACAATCTTGGTAAAACATTTGTTGCAATCAATCCCTGTGCATATCTTTTCAGCATGTACCCCCCCCCCCCTCTTAATACTATTATTATATTGCTCATGTGTTTGTTTGCTTATTTTATTTGGGGATAGAAAGACAATAAGAAAATATTCCATTGGGCTTCCTAGAGAAAATTATGCTTTCCTTTCAATGAAGGAGGTGTTGGGCAGAAAATGGTGCAATGAATATTCCTTGATGAGGAAATACATGATTAAAATCAAGATAGAAACTAAGAAGCACATTCTGTGGAAATTCAAATTGGGTAGTTGTTACTTCTGGTGGGAGAATTGGACAGGTATGGGGCCTTTACATAATCTCAAACTTGGTTGGGCTATATCAAATAATGCTAAATTTGTTTTTTTTGGACTGATGGTCATTGGCATATTCAGAAGATGATAGCAACAATCCCTCCATATCTAATTTAGATTATTCTAAAAGTTCCCTTTCAATTCCAAGAGGGCAACCCTGATCAACCGATCTAGAAGTTGAATGACTGTGGAGAGTTCATATGCTCCTCTGCTTGGGAGGTGATTAGGGAGCATAGGGATGTTACAATGGTGAATAAATACACTTGGAATAAGCATGCCCCTTTTAAGTATTCATTCCTTGTTTGGAGAGCCTTGAGAAGAAAACTGCCTATTAATGAATACCTCAGCAAATTTGGTGTTGCTTCTGCTAACAGTGTTTGTCGTCCTTTATAATGCTCAACTTACACGTAAATTTAAGTTCAAGGTAGTCGTTGTCAATATATTTACCTAACTAAGAGACGGGGTTAAATCCACGAGGAACAATGTGAGTGGCGATTGAGTAAGTTCAAAATAAAAGTTGCTTGCTAAGCTCAAACCTGTAGTACAAGATAGTTTGGTGTTTTCAATGTTTGCTAATGTGAGAGTAACTCTAGGGCTTCTAAGTTACTAATTTGAGACTAAGAATAATTCGAGTATAATCAATTAATATGGAACTTGGGACTATGCTTTCCTAGGGGCAAGATATGCGTGGGACCATTATAATTCGATGAAAATTCTAATCATTGATGATGCGATAGGCTAGGTTTAAGGTCTTTGACGCTATTTTATCAACAAAACCTCAAAGATATCACCCATTGAACCTTTCGAGTACCTAATGAGTATGTCAATTAAAGACACCAAATACCTCTATTAGGTATCCCTATTTCTAGGATGATACCCATGGTATAGTTAACTTATCAACCACCCTTATGTCTAAGATAGTGATAGATTAGCAAACTACACACATAATTGTCTACCATTGCTTTGGTTTCTACATTCCTCTTTCAAGGATGATGTGGGTTCCTAAATCTTACCAAAAACCCTTCTTTCAAAGATGGATATGAGCTTTCTTAAGCTTGGGGTTTTCACCCATCAAACCTATATGGGTATTTGGGGCTTTCACCTATGAATCATAAAAAATTTAATCAAGCAATAATAAAACTCATCATCAAAAAACTAAAATATACACAAATAAATCAAATCCCACATATATTTACACCCTAATCTATCGTAATCCAAAGAGGTAAATCTAAAACATCATAAGAATAATGAAAACAAATATACAAAGATATCCATCAAAGTTATTCATAAGAAAATA
Source organism: Capsicum baccatum var. pendulum (assembly GCA_030864225.1). Lineage (NCBI taxonomy): Eukaryota > Viridiplantae > Streptophyta > Magnoliopsida > Solanales > Solanaceae > Capsicum > Capsicum baccatum. The sequence continues at coordinate 47,765,816 of CM061551.1, read as the reverse complement.
AGGAGAGGATAAACCACACTTTAGACTCAAATGAATCTTCAATAGACAAAGCCAAATCTACACTTTAAAGCTCCTCTAATGTAATCTTATCTCAAGTTAGTGTAAATTTAAGATCCAAGATCCAAAATATTATAAAACCCTAAATTAACGATGGTAGGTACGGTTCAAGAATGATGGATTTAGAATGAAGGGGTTTTGAGCCTTAAATGGGATTTAGGGTCGGTTGTTCAAAATGATGTTTCTTCCCTTGGGCCATTTCTACCCTCATGTTATCGTGGAAGATTGGTCACAATCGCACTTACCGTGATCGCGATTAGTCCATTAAGATCGCAGCTGGATGACTAGCTTGACTCGGCATGATCGTGGTCTTTAGCCCGCGATCGTGATGACTGACGGATGGAACCTAATCCTGCATCAACTTGTCCAGATCTTGTGCTTTAATTGCCTTTTTGATCTTTTTCAGCTCAAGTTTGTTTCTTTTCTTCTCAGCACTTATTCACCTGTAAAATAAGGGAATTATTACTTTTAACCCCAAATATGTCTCACTTTTACCTTCAAATCGTAGTAGAGTGCATGAATATTTAGCATAAATGAGTGGTAAATTCACCCCTCATCAACACCCCCAACTTAAAGCCTTGTTTGTCCTCTAGCAACACTACCTCTAACTATGAGACAATGTACATTTATGTATAATTAGATGACCCAATGATCGTAATGACTGCAAGCTTAATTACTACCACAAGTAGCTCTTCAAACATGGGCAAAGCTATTCTCCCGACACCCTTCGACATAAAAGCAATAATTAAGGATGGAAAAGACTTCAAAGAGTAACCAAGAAACAACAACCAATACTCTATAAATGACTTTCTTTTAACCAAAACTAAGTTGTACTCCATTTGCCTCAGTGTTCAAAAGGTGACAAAATCACCCACCTTAACTTTTTCACATGCCTCCTCGCAAGAAAGAAAACTCCACACACCAAGCTACCACCTATGTAACAAGGAATTTAAGTGCAAAAACTCTCCCTTACAAAGGAACTTTCTATATTAACAAGTGTCATACCATAGGCTTGCCCCTATTTTCAATCGCCACTATAAAGAAAATAAATGGTTGGAGATCTCAAAGAACTTTTTAAGCTTGTAACATAGGTTCGGGTTAGGGTATGATATCATTTGTGACAAGACGGCTACACCCTCCCTTGAACATCTACATCACACTATCCACCTTTTTTACTATGAGCCACTCCTCTTTGTTTTCTCTTTTTTTATATATCCTTACTTTTTGCTTCCACAGTTCACCCATTTTCTTCTATTAGTATATCTTGCAATTTTCATGTAAGTCTTTACTTTGTTGAACCCTTGCTTTTCAAGTCATTTGTTTTCAATGCTCAGGAACTTAGGAATTTCACTAACAACTTTATGTCCCTATACTTACTTCCATCAATCTTCTCACCCCCATCTTAGGCTTTTAGCCTTAAGTTACGTTTTCAGGTTCAAGGAGGGTATGGTTTAAAAGATGGGTAAAAAGAATGCTTTATGGATTGTAATGTGTTTGCTAAAGAAAGGTTCAAAGGCGCAAAATGGGTAACTAGGGCTTACATTTATGCATGGGTATGCTTTGTTAGGCTAAGTGGGCTTCCAATGTAACAAATATTTCTCCAACGAAATACAATCAAAATTAGCTTTGAAAGACTAATGAGGCAAGTTCTAGATGTCAAAAGTTATACATGAGAACTAGACAAATTAGCTCACGACAAATGGCATAAAAATTTGCCAAGAAGGCCCAATTGCCCCTATGATTAGAGACAAAAATGGAGTATCTATCAATATTAACAAGTCAAAATTTGTGGAGTCGCGAAAAAAGAAAGATTTTTGTTACAACGTTGTTTGTGTCCATGACCTTAATTTTTTTTTTTGAAAAGATTTGGACGGAAGGGGTTGTTTGTTTTGCATTTGCACCATACTCAATTTGCTAACTCAGGGCTGCAACCAAAGCCTTAGACTCATATTTTTGGCTTAATATGGGCAAACCAACTATATGGTTACTCAGAATTTGCCAATTGTATGAGTGCAATCCCAAATTTCCAATGCTATGGGAACTCAGTCTTCCCTTGCATTTATGACCTCAATGCACAGGTACTCAGAATTCCCCTGCATCTATGACTCCAAAACCAAACACGATGCTTTCCCCTTAAAAATGTCACCACTTAGTCTATCATAGGGAAAGCTCACCCCCATCATTATTAAAAGAATATATAACCAAAAATTTTGAAAACATAAAACTCACAAAATGTTTATGCTTCGTGCATACTAAGTTCAAGTATTTTAAACCAATGAATACACACAATGGTAGGGCCATAACTCCAACTATAAGACTTGAAGTAACCTCACTACATAATTTAAAAGCATAAGAAGGGTTAGAGGGCTTCCTAAAACTACATTGATAACCATGTTAAAAGCTGGACAGACAGGTGCAATCACGGACTAATTAGTGCCTTCGCAGTGTCGTGATCACAGCCTAGGGCCCATAATCACGGTACCTGAGGCCATCTACTCCTCTATTTTGCCCTATTTTTCTGCATAGCTGCTATACTTCAAAACTTGTTTTTTCCTTATTTTTGGCTTTCAAACTGCCTTAAAGAACGTATAAAATATTGAAATTTTGTGATTTATTCAAAAGTAAATCATGTAAAAATAAAAAATGATAGGTTGCTTCCCATCAAGCGCTTGGTTTAACGTCGCGGCACAACACTTCTTCAATTCTCATTTGTGCCTCCACTTAGAGGATTTGAATTTCCTGCCTGATTTTCTATCATTACATCTTTGAGGTGCATTCAGCAAATGTAAGGACATGATGACATATGTTCTATCACGCCACTTCAAAGACTTACACTGTTTCCCAAATCTTACATCAAAATTTCTTGTGGGCTCGTTTGAAAACAACAAAAATATTAGAAGGCCACTAATTGGATATCGATCTTTAAGTTTCTTTGCCTTCAAGATTGGTCTATTAGAATACGCTTTTGGAATATCAAACTCCAAAATATAGGGATAGAGTTCCTTTACCTCAAAAATCATTATTTTCTTGAGTAGATAGACTTTCATCAAATCCACCCAGCATAATGTTGAAAAATGGTTAGAATGGGGCCTTTTTTCATTAATTCTGGAATTTTATCCATCTTAGCACCCTCACCTCAAAATGGACTAGAGTATTTATAAGGGATTTTCTTGGCTTTTTGTTCCGACTCTAGTACCATTTCCTCCTCTTTGGCATAATCACTCATGTTTTGTTTAGATGGTTGGGAAATCATTGAGGATTTTTTACTACCAAGCTCAGTATCATAGCTTGGTTTCTCTTCTTAGGAAGTGGGTAAGGCAATGTCATTTTCAAGGTTTATTTCCTTGCCAATTTTCTTTACCTTGAAAATCCTCTTTACAAATGCCTTATTAGAGTGATATATGTCGTGTATTTCTCCCCTATTGTAGTTACTCGATCCAAGATAGTTTGAAGCATAGCTCCAAAGCTGTTGGATCCAGTATGCTGCTCTTTCTTATTCTCATCATAAGACCTATCAAAATCATAAGGGGAATTATTATTTGCGTTAGCATTGCGAGAGGAGGGGTATTTGAACAATCACTCCATTGTTCTAATTCATCCTTCATTAATTTCTCCTGTTCCAAGATACATTGAAGCATTGATTCTATTCTAACATTTTTAGTGCTTCTTTCTTCCCATTTTTTTCATAAGACCTATCAAAATCATGAGAAGAACTAGCAACCGAGTTAGTATAGTAGGGGGAGAGGGCATTTGTACAATCACTCCCATGTCCATTTCTACCACCACATAGAGAACTAATATACTCCCTATAAGATCAAGATGGTGCGCACATCTCTGTATGAGGAGTAAGTCTATAATCTTGACAAAAGTGAGGTCCACCACAATATGGATATGGATTATCAAGATATGCTTTCCAACCATCAAACCCACATTCATTCCTTGATGCTAAAGTAAGAAATAAATAAATAAATAAATAAAATCTAATTAACACAAGAAATAAAGAAAATCACAAAGTAATATTTAAAAGTTTGAATCAAAGCAAGTAAACTAAAATTTCAAACTAACTCAATACACCAGATTATTTCCCGACAACGGTGCCATTTTTTAGAACGCTCAGCTTACATGTCAATTTACGTGCAAGGCGGTTGTTCTCAATATTTTAACCCACTAAGATTTGGGGTGGAATCCACGAGGAACAATGTAAGTGTATGTTGAGTAAGTTTGAAATAAAATTTTCTTGCTAATTTCAAACCTATGGTACAAGATAATTTGAGGGTTTTCAATGTTTTCTAATGTGAGAGTAATTCTTGTTCTTCTAACCTACCAATTAGAGACTAAGAATAATTAGAGTATAATCAATTAAAATTGATCTTGGAACTATGCTTTCCTAGGGGCAATATATGCATGGGAGCATGATAATTTGATGCAAATTCTAATCTTTGATGATGCGATAGGCTAAGTTTAAGGTCTTTGAGGCTAGTTTCTCAACAAAACCTCAATGATGTCACCCATTGACCCTTTCAAATACCTAATGAGTGTTTTAATTAAAGACACCCAATACCTCAATTGGGTATCCCTATTTCTAGGATGATACCCATGGTATAGTTAACTTCTCAACAATCCTTATGTCTAAGATAGTGATAGATTAGCAAACGACACACATAATTGTCTACCATTGCTTTGGTTTCATATCCCTCTTTCAAGGATGATGTGGGTTCATAAAGTTTACCCAAAACCCTTCTTTCAAAGATGGCTATGAGATTTCTAGAGCTTAGGGTTTTCACCCATCAAACCTATGTGGGTATGTGGGGCTTTCACCCATGAATCCCAACCAATTTAATAAACCAATAATAGAACCCATCATCAGCAAACTAAAATATACATAAATTAATCAAATCCCACACATATTTACACCCTAATCTAGCGTAATCCAAAGAGGTAGATCTAGCACATCATAAGGCTAATGTAAACAAATATACCAAGATGTCCATCAAAGTTATTCATAAGAAAGTAAAGAGAGGACAAACCACACTTTAGAATCAAATGAATCTTCAATAGACAAAGCCAAATCTACACTTTAAAGATCCTCTAATGTAATCTTGTCTCAAGTTAGTATAAATTTAAGATCCAAGATCCAAAAAATTACAAAACCCTAAACTAAGGATGGGAAGTAAGGTTCTAGAATTATGGATTTATAACGAAGGCATTTTGAGCCTTAAATGAGATTAAGGGTCGACTGTTCAGAATAACGCTTCTGCCCTTGGGCCATTTATCGGCCTTACATGATCGCGAAAGATTGGTCTTGATTACAGTTAGTCCATTGTGATCATAGTTAGCTGACTAGCTTGACTCAGTGCGATCGTGGGCATTATCCCTCGATCGCAATAACTAAGGGTTGGATCTCGATCCTTTATCAGTTTGTCTAGCTCTTGTACTTAAATTCCCTTTTTGATCCTTTTCAGCTCAAGTTTGCTTCTTTTCTTCTAAACATTTGTACACCTGCAAAATATGGGAATTAGTAAATTTAACCCCAAATATTTTTCAGTTTTACATTCAAATCATAGTAGTGTGCACAAATATTTAGTGAAATGAGTGGTAAATTCACCCGTCATCAGTCCTATCCCTGGATTTGATACTATCCATCATACTTTAGTTGCTAGATAATTTGCTAGTAATATTTGTCAAAGCTTCTCCTCTTCTCTAGGTATGGTCCAGGTAAAAATTTTATTAATGAACCTATTGATCAAATGGTGGAAACTAAAGACCACTAATGTTGCTCATCAATTTCTTACTCAGGCTCTTCCTATTATTATTAGTTGAAATTTCTAGAAGAATAGGTGTGCTATTAAATATGGGGGCAAGAAGTCTCAACTAACCAGGGTGAAATTTTTTATCCACAAAGACACTTTCTATATATTAAGTATTAAATTTTCTTACATCTGTTGGTCGGCTGAGTGGACCAAGATAATCTATCTTGTAGAGCAATGTAGACAGAAAAAAATTGTGAGACGTGTATATTGGTCCAAACCACCAGTTAATATGGTAAAGTTGAATACTGATGGTAGTTCACTATCAAATCGAGGAAAAATAGGGACAACGGGTCATTAGATATCATAATGGTTTATCTTCATTTCTGAATAATGGCATACAGCAAGTTATCCTAGTGGTTGACTCTGAATTACTTATTCGATGGACCAGGTCTCAGAAAATACCCTCTTGGTAATTACAACTTTTAGTTAATTCCCTTCTCAATCCCAGCTATGATTTGCAGACATATATATAGCAAGGCCAATTTTGTAGCTGATTCACTATCCAAGATCAATCATAAGTCTAACAACTCCTAGCATTACTTACATTGCAGTCAACTCCCACCAGAAGTAATAGGATACATTTGGATGAATAATTTAGGCATTCTAAGTTTTAGGAGAATGAAACTACAACAACTTAAAAACTCCCCTAGAGCTGCAGACTTTAGTAAGTAGTACTGATTAGGAGATATAATGGATAGAACATCACCATACATGGATAGAACATACCACATCCGATTACATAGTCTTATATATTTTTAATTTACATGTACACTGGTTATTCATACTTGTATTCACCTAATGCATGTCAGGTATATGCCTTCCTCCATATGTACAGTTTTTTTTATTAATGATAAGGCCTAGGGGTGATGCTCAGCCCCTAAAACTTAAAAAAAAGGTTGTTGGTGCAATTGCCTAAGCGGCCCTTTGAATACTTAATCAGTGATTAAATTAATGACATTAGGTTGCTTTAGAATCCTTTGTCATTAGCCCAAGGTCCGCTTAAGTGATCAATTTCCTCTTTAGCGGACATTGCTTTAGTGGCCTAGGCACCAGTATTGCAATGACTGCATCCCCATGCGAGCTAGTTCTAGGAATCAATGAGCCTCTTTAACAGTAGTCACTTAAGAGACTGGGTGACCTCTTAAGAGGCACCTAGGTATTGTTAAAATCCCTTCTTCACCCAAATATCCCATTTATTTTCTCATTATTTTACACTATTTTGGGATCTTAAAAAGAGGGAAAATATGGAAAATCATCCATTGAAGTTTAGGTAAGTTAGCGTAACACTCCTTGGTTATTTTCCATTATTTTCCCCACTAATTTCTATCATATTTCATTGTAAATTCTTAGAAATTAGGTCCTTAAATATCTTGACCTTTGGGGCTGATTTGGGACACCATTTCCACTCAACTTTTGAGTGTATATTCCTTGTCCTTCAAGGGACCTCGTGATAGATGCAACTTTGATTTTATTTGTAGGCTCTGTGGTCTGTTCTTGACCTAAACTCTAACCTAAACTTTTATATATTAATATGGATCTCATTTTACTCCCACTTACGTATATATTTAATAGTGTGGTGGGGATTTGGGATCATAGAGCAAAGATGAATGATTTGTGGATGACTCAAGACTTGTAGTTCAGAACAGAGGTAGGTTTCGGTCTACTCTTATTCTTGATATAGTGTATGATATATATTCTATGTTAGGTAAGGATTATAGGATATGATTATGGGTAAGATACCATGACTTAACCTATTTTATGAGTTTAGGCGTAGAAGGGTGAGTAGACCTTTTAGATGAAATGTGTGTTAAGTAATAAAAGTCTATCACCCTATATCATAAGCATGTTAACTATAGTTAAAGAGAAGTATCCTTTAATATAATACTTGCTACTTGAATTAGTGGACTATCATAGTTTCCTAGATTATAGTATTATTGCTATACTAGTTATATAATATTATGTCCCTTATTATTGTAATATGTAGATACTAGTGATACCATGCATAGGCTTTGGTACATTCATGCTCACTTAGGGGTATGATTCTGGATTAATCATGTTTTTACTACTATTTTCTATAAAGTGATTTATTCCTACTTTTCACTCTTAAAATATGTTCTTTATAAGAAGGAAATCGTACCACCTTACTTAATGATTCATGAGCTTTCGGAACTAAAAATGATGTTTTGAAGTCAGATTGAGATGATTCTGGTTCATGATTTATCCACTCTTTTACCATTATTATTTATTATGGTCGTGAGAGTTTCTGGCCCTTTCTACACTATTACAATGATTTAGACCCGCAGTTAATCTCAGGAAATGGATTTATAGACATACACTTTAAGCCATAGTTTGAATCCATGTATTAATTATATATATATCTCTTTGGTACTGGATAAAGTAAACTAATAATGATGACTATTGGAAATTTTGTATTAGGACCAGGTTGTGTAAATGGATATTCCTGAATCCCCTTGGGGCCCCTTTATCCATGAACCGTCATGCTGGAGAAGAGAGGTCATCATAGGCCCTAATTTTATGAGCCATAAAGCTAGAGGAAGTGTTTATATTTGGTATTTTATGGCACTTAGATTGGTTATGAGACTATGGATTTACTGCATACATTCAGTCATATGCATTACCTATCACTAGTATGTTGTTTGGTGTGTATATCTATTAGCTTTATGGGAGGCCGTATAGGTATAGGCTATGATTTTTGATTAATGAGTGTTGAAAATCCTTCCAGATTTGTGGGGACTCAGTTAGGTATTATTTTTTTGGATTATCCAATTACTTTATTATTGTTATTATTGTTAATTCGTGAAAAGTTTATTATGGTTTGATGTTGTTGTTGGAGGTATGATTCTAATTACTTTCTTATGATTATTTATAGTATGGATAGTGCATTCATGGTTAGACATTGTGACTAGGTCTGAAACAAGCTAGTGATAAGTGGTGATTTTACCATTTATTTGTACTCAACATTCATGCATATTACCTTGTTTTGAATGAATAAATGATAAATAATTATGATTAAATGCACTAATATCCACTCTTTATAGGCATAGAGTTAAGGGGATAGAAAGATGTGTATTAGAGTTTAAAATGATCAAAAAGGGAGAAAAAAAGTGCAGCTAACGACCTAGAGTAGAAAGGACTCAGTTATCGCGATAATGGTCGATCATGGTCTACTAACCATGATCGCGCCAGTTAAGTAGGTTAAATAAATGGTGGTCGTGTAGGTCTATTGTGGTCGTGGAGAACGCAATCACGGCCAAGTTGGTGCGATCGCGGCTTAGCAGAAGAGTTCAACCTAAGGGCAAATCTAAAAATGCACGTGGCTAATCCCAATTTTGACAAAAAGACTCAAACCCTAGAATTATTGATTATTCCATCTTCCCTAATTTCTTTAGGTTTAGCTCTTTGGTTCATAGCCCCTATACTTGGATAAGAAAATATTGTATAAATTTTAGGTGAGAAAAACATTGTAGACCTTCTAAGTGGAGGAATAGCTCACTTCCATTGTTGATTTATGGAAGTGAAAAGTTTGAAGTAACATTCACTTAATATTAAACAAGTCATGTCAATGGTGATTACGGGTATATATATGCTTATTTATCTTATGTGTAGCTAGATCTCCCTCTTGCGCTTATGTGTGAATAGGGGTTAAAGTGTGTGTGGCTTGTAATTGTTAGCCTCTATTTGGTAGTTTATGTTTATGGGTTTTATCATTTCTATGCTAACTTGATTGGTATTTCTGGGTAAAAGCCCCAAAATACCCACATGGGTTTGATGGTGAAAACTCTAAGCTCTAGAAAGCTCATATCTATCTTTGAAAGAAGGGTTATGGGCAAACTTTAGGAATCCATATCATTCTCGAAAGAGGAATGTGGAGACCAAAGCAATGATAGATAATTATGTGTATAGTATGCCTATCTATCACTATCTTAGACATAAGGGTGGTCGTGAAGTTGACTATACCATGGGCATTATCCTATAAATAAGGATGCCTAAATTGAAGTTTGGTAACCAATTGTAGAACACACCTATTAGGTATTCAACAGAATCAATCGGTGAAAGTTTGGTGTTTTGTTGAAAGACTAGCATCAAAATCTATAACCGAACCTATCCATATGTGATCTACTAAAATGATGTCGACCATTTGCACTCACGTGTCACTTTTCATAGTAATGCATAATCCCAAGATTCGTGCCTAATTGTTAAAAATCTAATTATTCATTGCCCCGGGTTTATACTAGTAAAACCCAAAAGGAAACATTAGTGTTGATACTCTCCTCACCCCATATTTTTTTCTTTTTGTAATATTGGTTTGAATATAACTTGTATCGATTATTTTGAATTAACTTGATTGCCACTCACATTGGTCCTTGTGGATTTGACCCTGACTCCAAAGTAGGGTAAATATATTGATGATGACCACCTTGCACTTAAATTACTGTGTAAGCTGAGTGTTATCAGCTAGTATTAGCCTTCGTACTTGGTTATGATTTCTTGGAAAGGTTCGATTAACTATTTTAGGTTGTACCTTCGATCTAGTCTAGTATATATATATATATATATATATATATATATATATATATATTGCTATATATATATATATTGCTATGTTATTTTTAGGTATCCCTCTCTTCCCTTATTTATTCATATTTATATGTATTTCTTGTGCTTGTATACTACTATATATCCTTCTTCTTCCCTTTATTCGTACATTGACCTTTGATATACGATATAGTATTTTAGTTCATGAATATGGCTAGAATAGGATAGATTATCTTTATTTCCTCTCTAGCTTTATGGTGTTAGCTTACTAAATAGTTGTTTATAGTTTACATTACTTCTTTGTATATTATCTATATTTGCATTATCTTTGGAGCTCAATCGACATTTACCTACTGTGTTCCAAGTATTTGGTTTTCATTCTATAATTTTACAGTCTATAGATCACAATGTGAATTCTTGCCATTGGTGTGTACATCATGCAGAATAGTTATGGATCATAGATTTGAGGCGAGATCCTGGCATTCAAAGAATTACTACTCTCTCACATATTATACTAATATCTATGATATATTCAGAGATGGGGTTTACCAGTATATTTTTCTAGTATTTGACTTTGTACTCTTATTGTATTCAAAACTCTTGTACTAATTCCAATAGGTTTTTGGACTACCTTTTTCGTAATAGTCTTTTATCATATTTATTCTGTTATTTTCTTCTATTTATCTTGAGAGTCTATTACTAGCCATTCCAGACTATAGGTTAGCTTACCTACTGGTGGGTCATAGTAGGTGCCATCATGACCTAAGAGATTAGGTCATAATAAATTGGCATTAGAGCCTAGGTTTATGAATATGTTTGTAAAAAGCTAAGTGTCTTGTATAGTCCTATGGGTTGATGCAGAGATATTTGAATCCTCTCTTTAAAAGGATACACGACATTCATAGGAAATTCTATACTTGATTCTTTATCATGTGTTTGTATTTCTATGAACCTCTAGTACATTATTTGACTCTATTTAATTCTAGATGGATGATATGACATTATCGGTAGATGTGGATGAGACTTTTGTATGTGTTTCCAGAGCTCTAACACAGCGTCAAACTAGGGAGTTAGACATTTATATCAATGATCTTTAGTTCCAACTAGAAGATTTGGAGCCAGCCCAAAATCTAATGGAGTTTTTGATTTCTTCACCTTTCATGATTTATCATTAGGGATTCTGAGCCATTTTATGGAAACCTCATAGCCAGAGATAAGGTATGGGTGTTCAGCAGGGTTCCTTATCAGTTTTAGAGTATGAAACTGTGTTCCTTGAGTGGGATATATATACTCTTATGCTATATCCTTTAGACCACAGGATTGTGTGTGGGATTAAAAATGGTATTAGCTTTTTTACTCTGCTTAGCATTAGAGCATTTTATAGTAGTTGGGTTTTCCATTTCTTAGGATATTGATCACGTAAGGAACATAAAAAGACCATGTATTGAGATTTATAGAGTTCGCAGCATTGCTAATGGTATTTTATCAAGGAGTAGGGATCCTCCCAGCAAGGATTATCTTCACTTGTAGATTGTCAGTTTCATGAAAGTAGCATCTTAGGCTATAGGTAGCTCTACAATCTATCTTGGTTGTCATAGTGAGAAGAGTTCTTTTAATACCCCATACTTTTCTTAGCTTAGTTCAGCTCATAGTGTCTGCATATGAGGCTTACAACCTGAACATTTCACTAAGTATTTGGGACTTAGTTTTATTTTTGGCCTCTTAACTCTGAGGATTTGTAAACTGGCCTTCCCGACCCTGATACATAATATTTTTAGTTAATTCATGTTCAGAGATGTAAAAAGCATGTCTCGGGGAAGTTTTAGATTTTTTGGACGAGAATTCGGTCATGTTTAGATTTTACTTCTAGCACCTCACTGAGATAGTGACACGTCATGGTGGGTATAGCGGTGATTCCCTTACCGCATCGTGGTGCTCCTACAAAATGCATTCCAGCTATGAATTTAAATGTCTAAGGGGCAGTAGCATTTTCCCCCTCAATCTAAGTTGTCATAACCCAACTTATATCAGTAATTTGGGCATTATTTGCCTATCTTTCTCCAATTTTATATCAACAAAACCCTAACCCTCTCCCAAGAACATCAAATTCAATTATATTTTCTTTATGAAAAAATAAGATTTCAAGTCTCCAAATTCAAGAACTTTAAGATTGTGTTTTCTTTTCAAGCTTAAGGATTTAAGGTATGTGTGATGTTTATCCATGGGCCTTTTTCACTCATGGAGTCTAAGAACCTATTTTTATGTTTTAAATTATGAATTTACATGTTTACAATGAGTTATCTCCATAAAGTTTTTACGAATTTCGATTATACATGATATTTACAAGTGTTTCTCATTGAAAGTAGCCCTTACACGTTTGAATGATGAAAAATTTCATGTTAAGTCCCAAATTTATGGTTTTATAATAATCTTATTCCCACATGTTTCACTCATTCTCATGCTTAAGTTCATAAATTTCAAGTGTTTGATGAAATGTTTAAGTAATTGGATTTGGAACAGTGATCCTTTAGTATGGTTGAAAAGTGTTTATATGTCCCTATTGATATTCCCATAGTACTGGGGGTTGTGAATACCCATTACTTAGTTGTTTACATAAATTCAGTAGTTTCAGAATGATTTTTGGTAAACTATGAATATTATCATTTAGTCAGTTATTATACTTGTTGTTGCTCAGTTTAAAGTTAGTTCATCCCAGCAACAGTGTCTCCAGTTAGGAGTAACACTCAGCACCGAGTGAACTTAGGGATGAAGTCTCCCCCGTCAGCTAGTTATGAGGCCTTAGTAATAATCCCTAGGTTCTAGACCTATAGCACCACTATAGACTTTGAGGGGTCCCCCATCAGTTAGGCATGATTCCTTCATCCTTCGGGACATCAAATTAGTGGATCCACACAGCAGTGTTAGTACCAGTGGCATGGTACTGACACTCTTCGTACTAGAGTTATAGGTTGGACCCCGATAGTAGATTTAGGGCATGTCGGTTATATCTAGTTCCCATATTCTCAGTTCAGTAGTTAGTACAGAATTCAATTTAGGTTTGCTTGACCATAGCATATAATTTATCAGTTATTCAGTTACCAGATTTTAGTAATTCAATTTACAGACTATTTCAGTATCATGTTATATGCTTATCCTGCATTCTTAGATTTTAGAGCTTTTACATATTAATGCATCAGTTATCTTATGCTATTCATCCGGTTAGAATTTCATGCATAATTAGACCATGCATTACAGACTAACCTCATCTCATATGCCAGTACATTCAAAGTATTGACTGCTTAGTTTCTTCGCATTATGATGTCTTATATCATAGGTTTAGACACTCAGTTTCCTAACTGCGCTTATATAGTTTATCTTATCAGCAGTAGTAGTTGTGGTGAGTCCTTACAGGTCGAGGACGTATTATGTTATTTCAGTATTTTTACATTTCTTTTAGTTAGTCTATCGGAGTTAGTTGGGGGCTTGTCCCATTAACTCCTCATTCAGTTGAGGCTTTCAGATGTTTAGAAAGTTAGTAATTATCAGTATTTTATCAGACTTTTTAGTATTGCTTTAGACATTCAGATTCATGACTTAATCATTATATAGTGTTTAAAAACTTTATGACTTTATTTAGTTGTTTCCACACATGATCTTTACCAGTATATTATTCAGTGCTCATAGCAGGTACCAGCTCATGGGTTAGCTTGTGGTCACTTGTGATCGTAAGCTCCATTGTCGTGACTAGGGATATCCTTGGTTTATGACAAAACTTGGTATCAGATCCTAAGGTCTTACAATGTCCTAGGGAGTCTAAAATTTGCATTTAGTAGAGTCTTATGTATGGGTGTGAAGTGCGTTACACTAACAGATAGGAGGCTATAAGACATTTTAAGAAAAGTTTCCCTTCTTTTAGTATTTATGCCATGCATGTGAGCATAAGCTCTATTAAATTTTGTTCTTGATTCATTCTCCTTCCATTTACAGAAAATACCTCCTAAAAGAAACAATAGAAGAATAAATGGAGATCAGCCCACACCTCCACCTATTTAAAAATATCACCTGAATGAGCACGTCTCTCATGCTGAATTTAAAGCAGCATTCACTACCTTAGCTCACTTAGTAGCAGCTCAAAATAATTAGTAGGTTGTTGACCTAGCCAATCCTGTTGCTAATACAGTCGCAGCTATGGTCCAAGATTTCACTCAACTGAATCCCTCTTTATTTTTGGGATCTAAGTCTTAGGAGGATCCAAAAGAGTTTATGGATATAGTTTAGAATGTGACTGATATTATGGGGTCACTTCAAGTGAGAGTGCAGAGTTGGATGCTTACCAGTTACAGAATGTAGCTCATACCTAGTTTAAGAAGTAGAAAGAGGATAAAGGTGTTGGTGCAACGCCTTTTGAGTGGGAGGAGATTCAACAATCTTTTTAGACATGCTCTTTCCTTTAGAGTTAAGGTAAGCTAAGGTGTTGGATTTTATTAATCTGAAACAGGGTAATATGAGTCTAAAGGACGATTGGCTTAAGTTTACTCAGCTGGCGAGGTATGCTCCTCATATGGTGTCTAATAATAGGTTTAGAATAAGTAAGTTTGTGTCTAGTGTATCTGATAGTATGGTCAAGGAGTGTAGGATTGCAATGTTTATTAAGGAGATGGACCTATCTAGACTTATGGTTTATTCCCAGCAATTTGAGGAGGAGAAGTTTAGGGAGAATGAAAGAAAGAATAAGAGGGCTAGGACAGGTAGTTTTAATTTTATTCAGCCAAAGTTAGAGGGTGGTAACCATTCTCACTTCTGTTAGAAGCTTTCAGCCCCAGCTCCATCTTCAGCTAGTGCGCCAGTGTCAAAGTTTTGGAATGACAATTGGAATAGGGCGCTAGGATCTAAGACTCATGGTAGTGTGAACAATAGTCGTACTAATCCATTTTTCTAAAATTGTGGTAGAAATCACCAAGATGTGTGTAGGTCTGGTAGTGATGTTTGTTTTGGTTATGGCAATCCTGGCCACAGAATGAGGGGGTGCTCAGCATATATGTGGAAATGTAGGAATGATCTCCAGCAGGGACAGACTAATTCTTCAGCAGCACTAGCCGATCACCAAACCCAACAAGGCGCCACTTCCAGTGCCACCAATTGTCAGCGCCAGAATAGATAGTATGCACTCCATTCCTATCATGATTAGGAAATCTCTCCTTATGTGGTTACGGGTATGTTACAGGTCTTTCATCTTCATGTTTATGCTTTTTTAGATCCTGAAGCTTTACTTTATTTTGTAACCCCCTATATAGTTGTTAATTTTAATGTCAGTCTCAAATTTTTAGCAGAACCTTTGTCAGTGTCTACCCCAATAGAGACCATTAGTTGTTCGCCAAATTCAATAAGTGCGATTTTTGGCTAAGTTCAATAGCTTTCCTTGGTCATATTATTTCCGGTGGTAGCATTAGAGTTGACCCTCAAAAGATCGAAGCAGTGAGAAAATGGACCAAACTTATCTCTACGGCAGATATCAGGAGTATTTTAGGTTTGGATAGCTATTATAGATGATTTATTGAAGGGTTTTAATCTATTGCATCCCCTATGTCTAGATTGACCAAGAAGAAAGTCAAGTTTCAATATTCAAATTCTTGTGAAAAGAGTTTTCAGGAGTTGAAGACTCGACTTATCTCAACCCAAGTATTGATTTTGCCAGATAGTTCAGAGGGATTTTTTATTTACTGTGATGCTTCCAGAGTTGTCCTTGATTGTGTGTTGATGTAGAGAGGCAAGGTCATAACCTATACCTCTAGACAACATAAACCCCATGAAAAGAATTATCCTACCCCTGATCTTGAATTAGCATTTGTCTTTGCCTTGAAAATTTTGCGGCATTATCTTTATGGGGTTCAAGTTGATGTGTTCATGAATCACAAAAGCTTGTAGTATGTGTTCTCACATAAATATATAAATCTTCATTAGATAATATGGCTTGATTTGTTGAAATATTATGATATGAGTATGTTATATCATTCGGTGAAGGTCAATGTAGTGGCAGATGCCCTTAGAAGAATGTCTATGGGTAGTGTTACTAATGTTGATAATAATAAGAAGAAGTTAGTTCAGAAGGTTCATCATCTTGCTAGATTAGGTGTTCGGTTGGTTGATTCAGTTGAAGGTAGTGTTTCGGTTCAGAATAGTTTGGAATCATCTTTGATTGATAAAGTGAAGGAAAAGCAAGATAGGGATTCTAGTTTGGTTGAGTTGAAAGAATTAGTTAAAGAAAATAAAGTTAAGGTTTTCTCCCAAGGGGGAGATGGCGTATTGCGTTGTCAGGGTAGACTGTGTGTGTCGTATGTTGATGGTTTGAGATAGAAAATCCTTGCAGAAGCTCATAGTGTGCATTATTCACCTAGGAGACACAAAGATATACCGTGATTTATAGGAAATCTATAGGTGGAGTGGTATGAAAAGGGATATTACAGAGTTTTTAGCTAACTTTCCTAATTGTCAGTGGGTTAAGGTTGAGCACCAGAGGTCTTGTGGAATATTGTAGGAATTTAGTTTTCCCAATTGGAAGTCAGAAAAGGTGAACATGGATTTTGTGATAGGATTGACCCATTTACATTATCGGCATGATTCAATATGGGTCACTGTAGACAAAATTACCATATTAGCCCATTTCTGGCCAGTTCATACTTCTTATTTAGATGATGATTACGCCAAGATCTACATTAGAGAGTTCGTTAGGTTGCATCGAGTCTGGTTATCTATCATTTCAAATAGAGGTGATCCATTTACCTTTTAGCTTTGGAAAGTTTTTCCCAAGGATCTTGGTGCCCAATTTTACCTCGGTATAGCTTTTCATCCTCAGACAGATGGCCAGGCAGAGAGTACCATTCAGACCCTAGAGGACATATTGAGAGCATATGTTATTAACTTCAAGGGTAACTGTGTTGACCACTTTCTATTGATTGAATTTGTCCACAATAACAGTTATCACTACAGTATTTAGATGGCTTTATTTGAGGCTCTCTATGGAAGGAGATGTAGATCTTTCATTAGTTGGTTTGAGGCAGCTGAGACTACGTTGATAGGGCCAAATTTAGTATTTGATGCGATGGATAAATTTCAGTTAATCAGGGAGAGGCTTAATATAGCCCAAATCCTACTGAAATCCTATGTAAATATGAGGAGAAGGGACCTCGAGTTTGAGGTTGGTGACTTAGTCTATTTAACTGTAATACCCTATATTTTTCATAGCGTGAACTCATCCAAAAAATGTTATAAACTTACTTTGACATATGAATCCATTTTTGTACACATGGAATTTTTAAGATTTTCACTTTTTATCTTATGGGAAATTGAATTTGCTTTCCAATAATACCAATTTTGTATAAATCCAGTATCGGAGTGAAAAGTTATGGACATTTCATCGAGAACTATCAGAATTGCCCAGGTGCAATGGCTAGGTTGACGGACCGTCGACCCAGCGACGGACCGTCGCCTTGACCGTCACAGCCAAGTTAGTGAGGTAACCTTCTGGATAAGGTGAGACGGACAGGTTGGCGAACCGCCGAACTTGTGATGACCATTGCCCAAGCCGTCGCTACTTAGGTAGTGAATCCTTTTCTTGGTCCATGTATGACAGTCGAAATGGCGGACCGTCGAGCCAGCGACGGACCATCGTACAAGCCGTCGTACATCCATTCAGTTATTTTTAAGTCATTTTTAAAGGGACTTATTGGTCTTTTACCACTAGGTTATATACCTAGTAATATTCGACGAAGGATCAAAAATTCATTATTCTTCCACAACATCAAAAAAATTAGGGTTTTCTCCCTAAGAGCAATCCTTAAGCAACAATAATCAAAATCTTCTTCAAGAACTAACAGATTCTAATACTTCAAGTTCAAGAAACTCACTACTAGGTATGCATAATGTTCATTCATGGACTCCTTTCGTCCATGAAGCCCAAGAATCTCTTTTCAAAGTTCAAGTGTATGGATTTCTTTATGAATTTCATGTTGTGTTTGCTTTTGTTCATGTTGATAATGAACAGTTGAATTATAATCCATGTTAGGTGATCAATTTTATGTGGAATTGATTAGTATAGGTGTAGATTCATGTGAACGTATGATTAAACCCTTGGATAATGAAATTAGAGTCGAATTATGATGTTTATTTGTTGTATAATCTTGTCTACATATACTATGCTTACCATGTGTTTGATGAAATACCTCAATAAATAAATTATGGATTGTAATGTTATTTATGTATTTAAGAAATTCACGCTTTGTCAGTTTCTTTCCATTGAGTCATGGGGGTACTTGTACCCGATAATTTAGTTGTATGCCTAGAGCTAGTGTCATGTTTTCACGATATCCCCAGTCAAGCTATGTTCAGTAGAATTCAGTTAGTCATGTGACACAAGAAAACTCAGTAAAACTCAGAAATTCCAGAAATCTCAAAAAGCTCAAAAATATAGAAATCTCAGTAATATTTCGTCAGTCAACAAAACCAATTAACTCAGTCCAGTTCAGTTCAGTAATTAATGTATAGTGTCTATTCAGGTAGGAGTAGAAATTAGCACCGAGAGAACCCAAGGATGGGAACACAAACTGTCAGATGAGGGTGTGATTCTTAGAAGTCATCCTTGCATTCTAGAACCATGTAGCCAGCATAGGTTGAGACATCAAAACTGTCAGATGAAGGTTAATGAGGTGGATAAGCACTGTTAGATAAGGGCCCCACCATTCTCTTTTGGGGATACTGCCATATGAGGGTCACTCACAGCTTGTCCTTTCCAGTGGCGCGGTATTGACACCCTTCTAATTGGTGTTACAAATTGCACCCTAACTCAGCTATAATGCATTATTTAGGGTATGTCGGTTAGATAACTACTTCCCACAGTTTCAGCTATAGAAATTAGGACTCTCAAATACAGTCATTCAATCTAAGTAATAGAACGCAGATAGTTCTATCGAATTCAGGACTGTCAGATACAGTCACCTCATAATAGTATAAAACACAGCTAGTTCTATCAGATTCAAGATTGTCAGATACAGTCACTCATGTTATCAGTTATATCACTCATCAGAACCCAGTTACTTGTCATGTTAGTTATCAGTAAATTCATGTTATCACGATCTCAGTTATAGTTACTATGTATTCATGCATGTATTCTCACATTTATATTAGTCAGTTTGTCTGTATTATTTATGAATATAAACCCCATGCATTCATCCTACCTCACATGCATGCCAGCATATTCAAAGTACTAACGCATTTGCGCTATGGTGTCTTATACCATAGTTTTAGAGACATAAGCTCTAGAGCATCAGTAGATTCCAGTCTCAGCAATCAGAGTTAGCAGTGAGTCTTTATCTTTGGAGGACATGATCATTACTTTATTATATTATTAATTATTTTATTAGTTGGAGTTAGTTGGGGACGTGTCCCTTCAACTCCTTATTCAGAAAGTTCAGTCATGATTTAGAGGCTTTTCAGACTACAGTATCTTCAAACAGTTTATTTCAGTTGTTTTGGGTATTTCATACCCCAACCAGATGTTATATTTTTATCAAATATTTTATATAAGCATTGAACCTTATGTCCTTTCAGTTCATGTTTCCACATTATACAGTATACTATGCAGTATATAGGTACAGATATCAGTCATAGGTTAGCTTGTAGTCCTTCGGGGTCATGAGCACCATGTAGTATTTCGAGTAACAGATTTGGGGATTTACAAACTTGGTATCATAGCCTAAGGTTCAATAGAGTCCTAGGAAGTTTGAAAGCCACATCTAGTAGAGTCTTTTACATGGGTGTGTTGCGCGCCACATTTATGTGCAGGAGGCTATAAGATGTTTTAGGAACAGTTTCCCTTCTTTCAGTATTCATATATTGCCAGTGACCATAGTCTCAAGTCAATATCTCAGTCTAATCTGTTTCTCTATTTCTTCTCTAGAACATGCCTCCAAAAAGAAAAAATGGGGATCAGTCAGCCCCTCAGCCTGAAGTACCTTTGGGCGAACATGTTTCTCATGCAGAGTTCAGAGCTACATTCACTACTCTTGCCTATTCAGTTGCTACTTAGAATGAATGACTAGTTGTCATTCTGGCCAACCCAATGGCCAATTCAGCTTTATCGAGGATTCAGGAACTTGCACAAACGAATCCTCCATTCTTTCTTGGGTCTAAGTTAGATGAGGACCCTCATAAATTCATCGATAAGGTTTAAAAGGTTACTGACATTATGGGGGTGTCAGCTATTGAAAGTGCTGAGATAGCTGCATATTAGTTGTAGGATGTTGGTCACATATGGTATAAGCAGTGGAAGTTAGAAAGCCCAGATGATACAGGGCATTTTAAATGGGAGGAGTTTGTCACTGCATTCTTAGAGAGATTCTTTTCCCTAGAGCTAAGAGAAGATAAAGTATTACAACTTATCAGCCTCGGGCAAGGAAACATGATGGTGAAAGAGTATTATCTTAAGTTTACTCAATTAGCCAGATATGCCCCTTATGTGGTTGTAAATAGCAGGGCCAAGATGAGTAAGTTTGTTTCTGGGTGAATGATAGTATGGTCAATGAGTGCAGGTCAGTGATGTTGAATGCTCAGCAGATAAAGGATCAAAATATTACGATAAGGGAGAAGTAGAATAAGAGAGCAAGGACAGGTAGTTTCAACTTTTCATAGCCCAAATCAGAAGAAGGAAACCGTTCTTAGTTTTGTACTAATTCATCAGTTCCATCTTTGAAATTCAGGGATGATAATAGATATAGGGCGCCAGGCTCAAAGTCTCAGGGCAGTGTCAGCAATGTCCAAACTAATCCCCTTTGTCAGACTTGTAGTAAGAACCACAAGGGTTCTTGTAGAGCTGGTAGCGATGTCTATTTCGGATGTGGAAAGCCAAGCCACAGAGTCAGAGATTGTCCCCAGTTAGGTTATCAGGGTGAGCAAAATTGTTCCTTAGCTCAGTACGATTGCCCAAACTAGTAGGGTGCCACCTCCAGTGCTACTAGTGGGCAACGCCCAAATCGACTTTATGCTCTCCAGTGCTCACCTCTTCTCCGCCAACTCAGATTAAGCTCAAGGTAACAGTTCTTCTTAAGCATTTATGTTTCATGTTTAGACTTCTATTACAAGCTTGGTATACAGTTCATGTTCAGAATTTTATCACAAACTTGGTATGAAATTCCATTGCATATTCAGTCATGTATTAATGTATCAGTTTAGTTATATAATCATGCATTAGACATTCATTCTCATTGTGAGAACCTTGGTTCATCAGAACTCTCAGCTATGCATTGATGAATCAGTTATTCAAGCATTAGATATGCATGCTCAGTATGATATATTCAGTTATCAGTCATGTCAGTCATGAAATCATTTTTCAGTCATTCATGTTCAGTATGTACATCGGTTTATCTTTTTTTCTCATTCTCAGTCTCATTTGAGGATGAATGTTCTGAACGGGGAGATATTGTAATACCCTATAACTTTGTATAGTGTGAAATCATCCTAAAATGTTATAAACTTACTCTAAAATATGAATTCATTTTTGTACACATTGAATTTTTAATATTTTTATTTTTTATCATGTGGAAAATTAAATTAGCTTTCCAACGATACCAATTTCATCTAAATCCGGTATCAGAGTGAAAAGTTATGAATGTTTCACAAAGAGCTACCAGAAACGCCCAAGTGCGACGGCCAGGTTGATGGATCGTCTACCAAGGAACGAACCGTCGCCTTGACCATCGCAGCCAAGGCAGTGAGGAAACCTTCTAGATAAGGTGCGACAGACAGATTAACGGACCGTCAAACTTACGATGGACCATCGCCCAAGTCGTCGCTACTTAGGCAGTGAATCCTTTTCTTGGTCCACATATGACGGTCGAAACGACAGACGTCAAGCCAGCGATGGACCATCGTACGAGCCGTCGCACATCCCGTTCAGTTATTTTTAAGTAATTTTTAAAGGGAATTTTTGTTCTTTTACCACCCGTTTATATACCTAGTAATATCCGACCAAGGCTCAAAAATTCATTATTCTTCTACAACATCAAAAAAAAATAAGGATTTTCTCCCTAAGAGCAATCCTTGAGCAACAAAAATCAAAATCTTCTTGAAGAACCAAGAGATTCAAATTCTTCATGTTCAAGAAACTCACTACCAAGTATGCATAGTGTTTATTCATGGACTTCTTTCATCCATGAAGCCCAAGAATCTCTTTCCAAAGTTCAAGTGTATGGATTTCTTTATAAATTTCATGTTGGGTTTGTTTTTGTTCATGTTGATAATGACCAATTGAATTATAATCTATGTTGGGTGATCAATTTTATGTGGAATTGGTTAGTGTAGGTGTAGATTCATGTGAACCTATGATTGAACCCTTGGATGATGAAATTAGAGTTGAATAATGATGTTTATTTGTTGTATAATATTGTCTACATATACTATGCTTATCATGTGTTTGATGAAATACCTCAATAAATGAATTATTGATATGTTGGTCATGTATTTAAGAAATTCATGCTTTGTCAGTTTCGTTCCATCGAGTCATGGTGGTACTTGCACCTGATACTTTAGCTGTGTGCCTAGAGCTAGTGTCATGTTTTCATGATATCCCCAGTCAAGCCATGTTTAGTAGAATTCAGTTAGTCATGTGACTCAAGAAAACTCAGTAAAACTCAAAAATCCTAGAAATCTCAATAAGGTCAGAAACACAAAAATCTCAGTAATATTCCATCAGTCAATGAAATTCAGTTAACTCAGTCTAGTTTAGTTCAGTAATTTATGTACAGTGTCGATTCAAGTAAGAGTAGAAATTAGCACCGAGTGAACCCAAGGATGGAAATACGCACTGTCATATGAGGGTGAGATTCTTAGAAGTTATCCTTGCATTTCAGAACTATGTAGCCAGCCTAGATTGAGACATCAATACTATTAGATGAGGGTTAATGAGGTGGATAGGCACTGTCAGATAAGGGCCCCACCGTTCTCTTTGGGGGATACTATCATATGAGGGTCACTCCTAGCTTGTCCTTATCGGTGGTGCGGTATTAACATTCTTTCAATTGGGATTACAGATTGGATCCCAACTCAGCTATAATGCATTATTTGGGGCATGTCAGTTAGATAACTACTTCCCACTATTTCAGCTACAGAAATCAGGACTGTTAGATACAGTCATTCAGTCTCAGTACCAGAACTCAGATAGTTTTACCAAATTTGGGACTGTCAGATACAGTCATCTCAGAACATCACGAAACTCAGCTAGCTCCATCAGATTCAAGACTGTTAGATACAGTCACTCATGTTATTAGTTATATCAGTCATCAGAACTCAGTTACTAGTCATGTTAGTTATCAGTAAATTCATGTTATCATGATCTCAGTTGTAGTTACTATGTATTCATGCATGCATTCTCATGTAATATTAGTCAGTTAGTTAGTATTGTTCATGCATATAAACCCCATGCATTCATCCTACCTTACATACATACCAGTACATTCAAAGTACTGACGCATATATGCTATAGTGTCTTATACCATAGGTTCAGAGACACGAGCTCTTGAGCATCATTAGATTCCAGTCTGAGCAATCAGAATTAGCAGTGAGTCCTCATCTTTAGAGGACATGATCATTACTTTATTATCTCATTAATTAATTTATTAGTTGGAGTTAGTTTGGGACATATCCCATCAACTCTTTATTCGGACAGTTCAGTCATGATTTAGAGGATTTTCAGACAACAGTATGTTCAGATAGTTTATTTCAGTTGTTTTGGGTATTTCATACCCCATCCAAATTTTATATTTTTATCAAATATAATATCTTAGTGTTGAACCTTTTGGCCTTTCTGTTCGTGTTTCTGTATTATATAGTATATTATGCAGTATATAGGTACAGATAACAGTCATGGGTTTGCTTGTGGTCCTTCAAGGTCATAAGCTCCGTGTTTCATTCCGAGTACTAGATTTGGGGCATTACATTAACATCTTGCCCATCAAGGGCATGAATATATTTTTCAAGAAGGGGAAGCTTAGTCCCCGATATGTTGGCCCTTACAAAATTTTGAGTAATTCTGGAAAGATAGCTTACGAGATTGAGTTTCCTTCAGATTTGGCATCAGTGCATCAAGTGTTCCATGTCTCTTTGTTAAAGAAGTTTATTAGTGATCCAACTGTTGTAGTCCTATTAGAAAACACAAATGTTCAGGATATCCTTTCTTACAAAGAAATTTCTGTTGAAATTCTTGATCATCAGATTTATGGACTAAGGAACAAAGAAGACCCCTGGTCAAAGTTCTTTGGCAGAATCAATCCATTAAGTGAGCCACTTGGGAGGCAGAAGTAGATATGCGTACCAAGTACCCTCATCCTTTCTCTGCAAATTCAGACTCATCTTAAGGTAACAGTTTTTCTTAGATTGATACTTTTTCATTCTCAGTCCCAGCTATATAATCATTCTCATGTCTCTGCATACATTCACGAATTCAATTCAGTCAGGCATCATGTTTCATGCTCAGTCATGTAATCATATTTTCAACTATGTATGTTCAGTATGTAATCTCAGTTCCTCGGTATTCTCAGATAAATTAGTCTTATTTTAGGAGGGAGATATTGTAATGTTTGTACTTTTCTTAGCTCATAGTTCTTGCATATAAGGCTTACAACCTGAAAAGTTCACTAAGTGTTGGGGACTTTGTCTTATTTTTGGCCTCTTAACTCCAAGGATTTTTAAACTATCCTTCCCAGCCCCGAGATGTAACATTTTTATTTAATTTATGTTCAGGGGTGTTGCTAACGCTTAACTCACTCCCATAATTTTTGGGCGAGGTGGTCCTTGTCAAGTAACCCAATGTAAATTGGGGTCGAATCTCAAGGATTGAATGCTATAGACTTCCAACCATGGGTACTCAAGTTACTAAACGGTTACCCGAAATGCTAATGGAATCAACATGTATAAGTAAATGGGGATTTTATTTGTTTTGAAATCCTTCACACAACTTCAACGAGTGTACGGTGAATGTTATCTTTTGTTTGAATTTAAGTTTTGGATAAATCTTGGGATTATGTCTCCTTAGAGGTGAAGCATGTGGGACAATATTTTTTTATCATGGAATTTATTTTTTAATTAATGGATAGGCTAGGTCGAAGATCATTGGGGTCAATCTTTCGACAAAACCCCAACGATTTCAGCCATTGGCCCTTTGGAGCACCTAACAAGTGTGGAGTTTGTATAGCCACCCAAAACCTCAACCAAGCATTCCTATTTGTAGGATTATGATCTTAACATGATTTACATTCCCTAAATACTTATTTCTAAGATTGCAAAGAGTAGTAAACTATAGACTTAGTTGTTTACCATTGTTTTGTCCCTCGATAACCCTCTTTCAAGGATGTTATGGGTTACCTAATATTCACCTAAATCCCTCTGTCGAGGATGAAAAAGGGTTTCTAGAGCATGGATCTTTCACCCATCAAACCCATTTGGATATTTGGATTTTTCACCCATCAAATTCCAACACATAAGATCAATAAATGGTGAAATCCATATTCAATAACTAATGTCCATGAAAACTCAACAATACCCATACACAATCACACTCTAGTTCAACATAATCCCAAGAGTAAATTATTTAGCTACTCATGAAGAAAGTAAAGAGAGGTATACTATGTGGGTCAACCAAAGCATTCATTCTTCAGCTAGAAACTAATAAATTCAAGCCTCCAAAGTTGATTACACACTTGCCCAATTAGGGTTTCAAGCTTAGATTTCCAAACTATCTTATGAGATAAGCAATCCCCAAAGAAGAAAGGCTTTTTGCTTATATATGATTTGGGATTCATCTATGATATTTTACAATTCTGCCCTTGGGCCAATTCCTGTTGATCCGCGATCGTGGGTATTTGACTGTGACCTCAGTTAGATTTTGTGACGGCATTGATCTGGCCATCTTGATTGACTGCGACCACAACCAAAAAAACTATGATTGGGATAACCGAGGCTGATGCAATCCAAGTCTTTAGTTGCACTCTTCCTTACTTCCTCTTTATCATTTTCAGCTCTAATCCACATCTTTTGACCTCCTTAGCTTTTTACCTATATCGAGTGGACATTAGTGCATCTAACCACAAGTTTGTCTAATTTATGCATTCGAATTAAGGAATTGTGCATGAATAATGAGTATGAATGAGTCGTAAAAACACCACCCATCAATACCCCCAACTTAAGACTTTGTTTGTCCTTGACCAACACTACCCATATATTATGAGACAATGTGTGCGCTCATTCAATCAATCAATGATCATGATGACTTAACTTGAGTGCCACTACTAAAAGCGTTTTGTACATGGTCAAATAAGTTTTTAACCACTCCCCTCATTATAAAATAAAATAGCAAAGGATGAAATAGACTTTGGGGAGCAACCATGTAAAAACTTTTAACACTCTAAAAATAACTTGCATGCAATACCCTTATTTAACTCATTATACAGGAGATGACAAAATAACCCACCTCAACTAGCTTGCATGCCTCTTCATGAGAAAGAAAAATTTTACACACCTAGTTACTAATCATGCAACAAGGAATTTTAAGTGCAAGCCCTCACTCTCTCAAGAAATTCTCCATATTAACAAGCACCATACCATAGGCTTGCCATAGTTTTCAAGCTCCACTACAAAGAAGGTAAGCGGTTGGAGATCTCAAAGGACTTTCTAAGCTTGTAATGTAGGTTTTGGGTAGGGTAGGATATCATTTTGGAAAAAACATGGCTACACCCTTCCTTTAACATCTACATCACAGTTTCTAAAATTCATTCTTTTTTATAACTATGGGTCACTCTCCTTGCTTTCTTTATTTTATCATGCCAACTTTTTGCTTTATTTATTCACCCAACTTCTTTTATCTTATTTTATTACAACGATAAATCTATCTTTCCTTTGTTGGATCCTTTCCTCTTCTATTCGCTTCTTTTCAAAATTTAGGCACATTAGGCATACACTAACTCTTTGTGGCACCAAACTTTCTTTATTCAATCTTTACCACCCCCAACTTAGGATTTTTGCCTCAAATTACATTCTTAAGTTCAATAATGGTATGGTTCAAAAGAGGGATAAAAATAATGGTTCACGGCTTGTAATGTGTTTGCCAAAGAAAGATCCAAAGGTTCGAAGTGGGTACTAGGATTATAATTATGCAAGGGTAGGCTTTTTAGGCTTAAAGTGGATACCAAAATCACAAAGACGGCCTAAGATCATTTCTCCAACCAAATATAATCTAAATTAGCTTTGAAAGACTAAAGGGGCAAGTTCTAGATAGTACAAGTACACAAGAGATGAAGAAAATGAACCTCACACACATGGCATGCAAATATCGTCAAGAGGGTTCAGTTGTTCTACCCATTCCAGATAAACATGGGGTATTCATTATTTTTTCAAATTCAACTCTCAGAGTCATAAAAAGAAGGAAATTTTTTTTACAAGGTCACTCATGCCCATGCCTTTGAATTTTGTAAAAATTTTTGGACGGAGGGGGTTGTTTGACTTTGTATCTGCACCACGCATAATTTGCTAATTATTGTAACAAACCAAGCCATAGTCTCATATTGTGAATCATAGTACGGGCAAACTACCTATATAGTTACTCAAACTTCACCAATGATATGAATGTCATCCTAGAACATCAATGCTACAGGTACTCAGACTTTTCTTGTATTTTATAGCCTCGATGCCATGGGTACTCAGGCTTCCCCTGCACCTACTAATAGAAACCCAATCATGATGGCAAGACTCATCTAGTGTAATTTAACTAAAATGGCCAACTAACAAAAACAAATAACTAGTCCATGAAAACACAGGCATTATTAGAGTGCTTGAACATTACAACCCAAATAAAAAAAGGTAAGGATTATATGAAAGAGCAAGAATAATGCAGAAATATCAATAATACAGGCTCAAATATCATGAATAAGGAAATACCCCTAACTAACGAGGATGCAGTGCCCCCACTGCATAAATAATCAAGGGTATAAGAGATAAGGGTGCTCCGTGAAATCATATTAAGGGTTGCTATCACTCTCAGACCCTGCATCATCACCATCCTTCTCAAGATTTGACCACTCGATTGAGGCCTCATCATTACTGTCCACCCAAGAAGTAGGAAGCCTGCTTCGGGGTTTCAGAACCTTCCATAGACCTTTCACCTCTTTCCACATCTTGGTAAAGAACTCATCCCTATTTTTCTCCCTAGTGATCATCTTTTCATATACGCTCTAAAGGTCCTAGTGTGATACCACCAAAGAGGAGTATGCTTCCTCAAGCCGATCAATAGTATATTTTTACTTTTTTTGGTTCTCCTTGTACTCATCATAATCGGTATGTGACGCATATGAGTGATGGGTGGTGGAGGGATCTCCCATCCCTTGAGGCAAGATAGCTACAAGCTCTTTAATAGTTATAATATTAACTCTAATCTCTTCAAGAGGTCCCATGGTGGTTGGCCTATAAGTCTCGGGTTCGCTATATGTTGGCTCTTCCAAGTTAATCTTTCTTTTCTTACTTTTTCCCATTTTGCCCTCTCCTCAAATCCTCAATGGGTATATGGGGGCACTAGGACACACCTGTGTATCACTAGTATACTCTTCCACCCCTGCTCTCGTGCAAAGCTCGGTAATTAGAGAAGGGTAAAAAATACTTGTACCACCTTGGTTTTTGAAATAATCTATTTCATTGACCACAAGTTGACCATCATCTAAAGGGATGTCTTCTAGAATACAAAAAACCATCCGAGCATGCCATTTTGGGACTGTTGTCATGTAGGTGCAAGGAGACACTCGACTAAATATGATGTGCAACCATATCCGAGCCTCGAAAGTGAAGTCATTCATAGAGATGCTTATTTTAGTTTTGGTCCACGAGACTTCCTTTCCGGGATTAGCTGTTGTGCAAACCAAATCCCCAACTTACACCTCTTTTGTTTGAATTCGGCAATGTCTGCCTGCTTGAGCCCATAAAAATCATTGATTTGCTTAGCCCCAACTTTCACCAACTTTCCCCGCATCTTTACAATCACATTATGTGTGTCTGAGAAATATACTTCACTGATATTGGTGTCAAATTCATAGACCCATTATTCATTTTCAAGGCAAGGATCCGGGGCAAAGCTCTTCCACCCTGTGGCTTCAAGTTTGTCGTGAAAAGCCAGTAGCTTCTTCTGTACATTCTCTACACAAATTCCTCTTTCCAAAAGCAACTTTGTCTTTGAAAGATCACTGTAGTAGTGAGTATGGATTTCAGGTACCATGAATCTGATATGATCAAACTTATCGATGCAGTTGTCCTCAAATCACTAAACATACATTGTATCTTTCAATGTCATTTGGACCATATAAAATGTGCTATATTTATCATTAAAGTTCATTAGCCTAGGTGTTTGGGGTTGCCTGGCTAAAAATTGGAAGTATAGGATTTTTGACATGACAGGAACCTGCCCTCAGTTACCTCGATCACAGATCAAAACCGTATCCATGTTATCATAATTGCAGTCGATGACCCCGATTGCGGTAGCTAAGGCTAGTTCCTTGTCAGTTCTATATGTTCAACTTCCTCCCAATTCTAGACTACTAGCATGTTCTATAATATGGGTGCAAATGAAGGTCATGTGAATAATGCTAGTGTGTGAATGTGCCCTTCAAAGGTAAATGCCACTATTGAAAGTTCATCTTAGTAATTCATCAAACACAAGGTGTGCATAACGCATTTTTTTACCTTTTTACATACTATTGGGTACTCAATGTTTCCCCACTTATGTGCACACCTCAATCAAGAAACCAACACCACAACAATAATAATTATGACAACATGTAAAGCATAACAATTAAAACTTTAGACCCTTCCTTAATCATGTACTCAATGGCCTATTTTCAAAAATAAAAGCAAGGTTCATGCCACCTACCGAAGTTGTGATACAAGAGGGATGTGTAGCAAGGCTGTTTAAGATCTTACAACTTGGCCAATAATGTAGCTTAGATTTGAGAGTACAATCTTGTAAAGGGAGTGTGAGGGAAATGAAGGAGACTATGGCTTAAATAACTGAAATGACTGTGACCGAGTTAGGGGCCGTAATCGCGGACACCCACGTGGCCACGATCACACATGGTGGCCGCGATCGTTTTAACTGAGAGTAGTTTTTACTCCCCTGTTTTCCCCTGTTCAGCATTTTACTCAATTTTCATAGAATTTTCCCTGCTTGCCTTTTCAAGGAAGAGTTTCACACTGTCCCCTTTTAAAGCTCATTCAATGCAAAGTATGACAAATGCATGGATTATTCAAATGCAAAGAAAACATCTACACTATGAGAACATAACAAGAAAGGATACGAGCCACTCTTGTGGCATTTATGGGTTGCCTCCCACCTAGAGCCTTAGTTATCATCGTGACAAGGCGTCTTTCTTATTTCAATCTCATAGTGTGTCCTTAAACCCTTCATCTTTCACTATCTCTTTTTCAACATCCACTACGGATACTACTTGGAGCTCCATAATTTGCTTCTTTGACTTATAAATTTTGAATGAGACATCATAATGATGACCAATAATGATGGGATCCTCTTTGTCCATCTCACAATCCAATACAATAAAATCCATTGGGAGAATAAATTTGTCCACCTTTACGAGGACATCAACCAATATACCCACCGAACCTTTTATGGACCAGTCCA
This sequence comes from Capsicum baccatum var. pendulum, assembly GCA_030864225.1. Taxonomy (NCBI): domain Eukaryota; kingdom Viridiplantae; phylum Streptophyta; class Magnoliopsida; order Solanales; family Solanaceae; genus Capsicum; species Capsicum baccatum. Next base: position 47,734,676 of record CM061551.1, on the reverse strand, counting down.
CCATCAAAACTCATATCGAGGTTGATGTAGGAGTTTTTAAGCTAAGTTTATTATAGATGAAATATGGCATTAGGTTGATGCTTGCATCAAGGTCACAAAGAGATTTAGCAAACTCATGAGTCCTAATGGTGCAAGGGATAATGAATGTTCTAAGGTCATTTTTCTTTTTCAAAACTTGGCTATCCATGATAGCACTACACCCATGAGTAACTTAAATGGTATCACCCTCAACGAGCTTTTTCTTGGACATTAACTTCTTTATTAACTTAGCATATTTTGAAATCTATTGTATTGCCTCGAGTAGTGGGATATTTATTAAGAGGTTGCTAAGTTTTGTCATAAATTTTCTCAAGTTATCACTCTCTTTCTTTTTATACAACCATTGAGGGAATAGAGGAGGAACATGGATGGTTGGCTTTGCTTCTCCTTACGGCTTTTCAACTTTGACAACTTCCTCATTGCTTTCATCTATATCTTTCTCTTCATTTGATTTTCTTCTTTGAGGTGTCCCCTCCTTTGACTTGGCCTTGGGCAAATTTTAACTCATAACTCCTCTAAGGGGATTTTCAAGTGCTTTTTTACATCTAGTGAAAATTGCTAGGACTTGTGCTTCATTCTTTAGGTTAGTAATTGTGTCACTGGGAAGTCCACCTCTAGTCCTTGCATTTAGTTGTGTGGAGATTTTCCCAACTTAGGTATCCAATTATTTGATGGAGGTGGAGTGAGACACCACCATTTGGGAGAGTACAGAGAAGTAACCCTTCAACTCACGAACCATCTTGTCTGTACCTTTAACTCTACTCAAGATTAGTGCCAAAACATATTTGGTCTTAAAATTTTTGGGGTCCATGACATTTGAAACCTTGTCCTTAGCCCTATCATGAGGAGGAACATAGCGGTCATAGTCGTGTTACCTATCTATCCAATCTCTATCTTGGTCACAATCCATCCAACCTTGGTTCCCACCTTGCCTTTGATAGGCGGGGAGGAAACCCCATGAGTAGTTTGCCAAGTACTGAATTTCTTCATTCAACTTATTTGACTCATCATCATATTCATAAGTCTTTGATGTTATGACATTTACCACTTTCATGAGTACACCCATAACATGTTTTGTTAGAAGCTCAAGCTGGTTCATCATCTTGTCCATGGTCTGCTCCTTTTACACTTCTCATTTTCTTTGCTCATTATTCACCACGGAGGTAGTAGAACGGGTCTTAGGTGCATTGGCATCATGGGTGTACCACCTTCAATTTTGTTGGGATATCACCTATCAAATGTAAAATGGTAAGATGATGCAATTTCATAATAGATCCACCCGATGCATTATCCATAATCATTTTGTTCAATGGGTCAAGATCTCTATAAAAATTTTCAAGGAGCATTTTATTCCGGACCTCATGATTTGGGCATTGAGATATCTTTCCATTAAACTTTTTCCATGCTTCAAACAATAGTTCTCCAATCAATTGCCGAAATTTTAAAATCTTATCCCACTTTTGAAGCATTTTTAATGGTTGGAAGTATCTATCATGGAACACCGTGGTAAGCTCCTCCCAAGATGTGATTAAGCTGGGTGGAAGTGAGCAAAGCTATTAAACCTCTTTTCCCATTAGTAAGTATGAGAAGAGTCGAAGTCGGATGGATTCTTATGTAATATGCGCTATGTTAAATGGCATAAAAACTTTCACAAAGTTTTTCAAATGAACATTTGGGTCCTCATATGCTTAACCCCAATATAATACTTTCATTTGTAACATGTGAATTATAATGTTGGTCACATGAAACACACCATTTCCGTTGGTTGGCGGGATACGGATAGCACGTGTTTTCCCTACTTCATTTAATTGTCCCTTATCATCTAGTGGATAATCAAGGGGGCCAAAATTTCTTGCATTATTTCTCATCACGTTGTGCATACTTAAATCACCAACAAAATAGTAAAAAATGACAAATAAAGTAAATTATCCCACTTTAGGTCTTCCCAAATAAGAATAGCACCACATAAGTGAAATTGATTTTTCACTCCCCCACAACGACGCTATTTTAATATCGCTCAACTGACTCCCATAATTTTAGGCTAAGGCAGTTTTTGTCAAGTAACCTAATGTAAATTGGGGTCAAATCTCAATGAGTGAATGATATACACTTTCAACCTATGGGTACTCAGGTTACTAAAAGGTTACCCAGAATTCTAATGGAAAAATATGTATAAGTAAATAGGGGATTTTATTTTTTTGAAAATTCTTCACACAACTTCAACGAGTGCGCGATGTATGTTATCTTTGTTTTGAATTAAAGTTTTGGAGAAATCTTGGGATTATGTCTCCTTAAAGGTAAAGCATATGGGACAATATCGGTCTATCATGGAATTTAGTTGTTAATTAATGGATAGGCTAGGTCAAAGATGATTAGGGTCAATCTTTCGACGAAACCCCAATATTTCACCCATTGGGTCTTTCGAGCACCTAACAAGTGTGAAGTTTATATAACCACCCAAAACCTCAACCAAGCATCCCTATTTCTAGGATGATTCTCTTGACATGATTTACACTTCCTAAAAACTTATTTCTAAGATTTCAAAGGGTTGTAAACCATAGACTTAGTTGTTCACCATTGCTTTGTCCCCCAAAAACTCTCTTTCGAGAATGTTATGGGTTACCTAATATTTACCTAAATCGCTCTATCGAGGATGAAAAAGGGTTTCTAGAGCTTGGAGCTGTCACCCATCAAACCCACTTAGATATTTGAAGTTTTGACCTATCAAATTCCAACACATAAGCTCATGCAATGGTGAAATCCATACTCAATAACTTAAATCCATGCAAACACAATAATACCCCTACAAAATCATACTCTAGTACAACATAATCTCAATACTAAATTATTTAGCTACTCATGAAGAAAGTAAAGAGAGGTATACCATGTGGGTCAACCAAAGCATTTATTCTTCAACATAAAACTAAGAAATTCAAGCCTCTAAAGTTGATTACACACTTACCCAATTAGGGTTTCAAGCTTAGAATTCCAAACTATCTTATGAGATAAGCAATCCCCTAAAGAAGAAAGGGTTTTTTCTTATATATTATTTGGGATTCATCCATGACATTTTACAATTCTTCCCTTGGTCTAATTCCCACTGATCCGCAATCACGAGCATTTGACTGCAATCGTGCATGCGTGACTGCATTGATCTGACCATTTTGACTGACTGCGACCCTAGCTAGAGGACTGTGATCATGGTAACTAAGGCTGATGCAATCCAGGTCTTTAGCTACACTATTGTTTGCTTTATCTTTATCATTTTCAACTTCAATCCAAATTGTTTAACCTTCTTAGCTTTTTAGAAGCATCGAGTGGATATTAGTGCATCTAACCATAAGTTTGACCCAGTTATGCTTTCAAATCAAGGCATTGTGCATGAATGATGAGTAAGAATGGGTGGTAAAAACACCACTCATCAAGTGTAAAGAGTATGTCTCCAAGAAGTTTTGGATTTTTTGAATGGGGGTTGGGTCGTGTTGGGATTTCATTTCTTGCACCTCATCGCGATAGTGGCGCATCACAGTGGGTAAAGTGGTGAGGCCCTTGGTGCATCATAGTGCTCCTCCAAACCCTATTCTAGTTACGAATTTAAATGTTTGAGGGTCAGCAATGTTTTTTCCCCTTAATCTAACTCATCATAACCCAACTTATATCAGCAATTTGGGTGTTATTTGCCCATTATTCTCTAATTTTCTATCAAATAAACCCTAACCCTCTCCCAAGAATATCAAATTTAATTATATTCTCTTCAAGAAAAATCAATAATTCAAGAACTTCAAGAAAGCTTTCAAGATTGTGTTTTCTTTTCAAGCTTAAGGATTTAAGGTATGTGTGATGTTCATCCATGGGCCCTTTTAACTCTTAGAGTCCAAGAATCTATTTTTATGTTTTAAATCATGAATTTACATGTTTCAAATAAGTTATCTCTATTAATTTGTTATGAATTTCGATTATACATAATGTTTACAAGTGTTTCTCATTGAAAGTAGCCCTTACCTGTTTAAATGATGAAAAATTTAATGTTAAGTCCCAAATTTATGGTTTTAGTATTATAATTATGTTATTCCCACATGCTTCACCCATTCTCTTGCTTAAGTTCATGAATTTTAAATGTTTTATGAAATGTTTAAATGATTGAATTTTGAACATTAATCCTCTAGTATGATTGCAAAGTGTTTATGTGTCTATATTGATATTCCCATTAAGTACTGGAGGGTTGTGAACACCCGTTACTTAGATTTTTACATAAGTTCAGTAGTTTCAAAATGATTTTAGGTAAACCATGAACATTGTCATTCAGTTATTTGTTATACTCAATTGTTACTCAATTTAAACTTAGTTCAGCCCAGCATCAATGCCTTCAATTAGGAGTAACACTTAGCACCGAGTGAACTTACGGATGGAGTCTTCCCCGTCAGTTAGGCATGAGGCATTAGTAGCAGTCCCTAAGTTCCAAACCTAATGCACCACCATAGACTTGTAGGGGTAACCCGTCAGTCAAGCATGTAACCCTCATCCTTTGGGATATCATATTAATGGATCCACACAATAGAGTTAGTACCCGTGGCATGGTACTGACACCCTTCCAACTATAGTACATTTGGGGCATATTGGTTATATCTAGCTCTCACAGTCTCAGTTCAATATTCAGTATAGAATTCAGTTCAGGTTTGCTTGACCATAGCATACAGTTTATCAGTTATTCAGTTATAAGATTTTAGTATTTTAGTTTACAGACTATTTTAGTATCATGTTATATTCTTAATCCTGCATTCTTAGATTTTACAGCTTTCACTTATTTATTCATCAATTATCTTATGTTATTCAGCCAGTCAGTATTTCATGCACAACTTCCCATGCATTACTAACAAACATCATCTCATATACCATTATATTCAAAGTACTAACCACATACTTTTTTCATGCTATGATGTCTTATATCATTGGTTCGGATGCTTAATTTCTTGACTACGCTTGGACAGTTTAGCTTATAGTAGTTGCAGTTGTGGTGAGACCTTATATGTTGAGAACCTGTTATGTTATTTTAGTATTTCCTCATTCCTTTTATTTAGTAAGTTAGAGTCAGTTGGGGGATTGTCCCATCAACTTCTTATTTAGTAGAGGCTTTTAGATGTTTAGACAGTTAGTTAGTTATCAGTATTTTATAAGACATTTCATTATTGTTGTAAATATTTAGATTCATGACTTAATCATTTTATAGTGTTTAAAAACCTTATGTCTTTATTCAGCTATTTCTACATATATTCTTTATCAATATATTATTCAGTGCTCATAGCAGGTACCAGTTTATGGGTTAGGTTGTGGTTACTTATGATCGTAAGAACTATTATCACAACTAGGGGTAGCCTAGGGTCATGACAGTTCTCTTCAGACATCATTGAGTATTTAGTATAGATTTTTATGGTTATAGTGAGATTGGTTATTGGTCTTTTGGGTGCCCCAAATGTGAATTGGTTGTTCAGATAGAGTTAGCATATGTTCTATACTAGTATAGAGTTCCTAAGGTATGTTATGACTGCGGGGAGGATGGTTATTTTAATAGAGAGTAACCTCGATATTGGTTGGTCATCTAGTTGGGGTTAGCTTATATTTTTTATCAGTCTATGGATTTAGGGATTTACTATGACTATAGAGAGATCGGTCAATTATCTAGAGAGTTTCCTCGACATAGTATTATTTGTTATTCATCTCATCTAGATTATTGTGATAGAGTTGTGGCACCTTCAGTTAGAGTTATGCACCTAGTACCTTAGTTGACTATTCAAATCTGCAGTTCAAGATTGGTCCCACTCAAATTCATACCTCTTTGGGCATGTCTAGCATATGAATTTGGATTCCAACATGATATGTGTAATTTTTATTTTCTTTCTTTACCTTTTCATTGAATGTATTGGGGGTTTGTAAACATCGATGATTATGTACCTTGGTAGGTTTATATATATTGGTTGTTGCGTTCCTTAGTATAGAGTTTATGAATATGTGATTACCTTAGTAGAGTGGATCAGTGATGATATTCGCTTTCTTATGGACCTAGAGTGGAACTTATTATTTATTTTCACTTTTGGTGCCACCTACCCCTTATATTGATATTTCTATTGTTGTTGTTATTATTATAATTATTTGATGTTAATCAATCCCTTTTTGATGGATGAATAGAATAGCATTATATAGTTAGAATTTCCTTCCTCATGATTTTTTATTGTTATCCTAGGCAGCTAGCTCTGTTAGATGGTGTTTCCTCTTTTATCAAGGTGAGGTTGGTCGTTTTCCTCTTCTATTAGTGGGAATAATTTGGTTGTTTAGTGGGCTATAAAAGTAAAGGCAGGTTACCTTTTCTTAGTTCTATCATGGTTCTAAAGTTGGAGATTTGATTATATCGCTCATTCTGAGTTAAAGATTCTAGGACTTGCCTTCTATAACTGGATATTTTAGCACTGGCTATCCCTCTTTGTATAGCTAGTTTCAAAGATTGACCAATTTGTGATTTGTTCTTTTGATTCAACTAGTTCATCACCGATAGTGGTCTTGATGCTTATATCGAGAGGTCTTTGACTTGCCTTTTGCATTTGTCAGGTTTATTTCCAAGTGATGGTCTTGGTATTGGTGTGGAGTTTGATACTCCATTTTCTCCGTGATGTGGTTCTTGTTCTAGTAGAGTTAAAGGAGGTAAAGATATATGATTTTTTTCTATGATCGCTTCTTTAGTTGGTAAATTGGGAATTCCTTATCTTGAGCTACTTCATTCATTTTTTGGTGGTAGTATGGACCCTATCATTAATGTTTATATTAGGATTCTATTCTTCGATGATGTGATTCATGGTTGAATTTTCTAGAGTTGGAACAAAATAGGTGGATATAATAAATCCTCATTTCAGTATTTGTTCGGCCTAATGAGACTTTATAGAGTGGATCTCTCTGGAGATATATTCCTATAGGTATTCATTGCTGAGATGGTGCATTAAATGATTAGTTTATAGCTAAGGTTGAATTTATTTGACTATATTTCTCCGAGCTGCAAGAATTTGGTCATCACTAGCACTATTTGTAGCCTTGGTGAGTTCTTAGTTATGCCTTGGTGCCTTGTGCCTTCAGCACATGTGGAGTTGATTGATTATTCTTTTAGCTTATGGTTTATCCTCCTTTATGATTTTGGTCCTCAGCTATATCTCGATATTGAATCTGGCATGATACAGTGGGGATATACCTAAATTTGGTTGGTTAGGTCAATTTGGGTAATTGGACTTAGTCCAATCTTATTGGCTTTAGTTTTGGATTTTGAGGCCTTGGAATGGCAGTTTGAAGGTTATGATAAATTTAAAGTATAGATTCTTACCTATATACAGGATTGGTTTTGATAGTTTAGATCAAGTAGTTCAGCTTTGGTGCTGAGATCATAATTTTGGATTAAGTAGCTTGGTTACAGCCTCTATTTTTAGATTTATACCAGCTAAGCATTTGCTTGTAGTTTTACTAAGCCTACTCTTTTTCTACCTATTTGATCTTCTTCTATTCAAGTAGATTGTGGTTAATTGATGCTCGAAATATAGCCCATTAACACTTAATGATAGTTCCTTCTAGTTTTGTCCTTGGTTCTCAGTCTTTGCCAAATATTTAGATTGTTTGCTTAGCAAAAGTAGTGTTCTCAAATTGAGCTTATCATGGTTTCATCATCAGATAGCGAGACATTCTAGAGCGGATTATTTGGTTCTGAGTATTTATGTTTTAGATGCCTAGCTATCAGTTTTGAGGGTTATCCAGACTGGTTGTAGCCTTGACAGGAGATCGCAGGCTATGACCTCTCTATTTGTGAGTCCAGTTAGCACCTCATAGGATTATTCTTATGCTTGCCATTATCGATTTTTGGTGGATCAACTTTAGTTCTTCGAGGTTAGTGTGACGATATTGCATGGACAGAATTCGGATGATAGTTTGGTGATTTCAAGTAGATGATAGGTTTAGAAAGGCAAGAGAAAGTTATATTTGGATGTTGGATTTGGTTCATGATTCATACCTTGGAGTGCCATTGGCTTCGATGAATATTTGCTTGTTTGTGCTATAATTGGTGCGGTATCAGCGTATTGTGGTTTGGATCTGTGTGCATCATCCTTTTTCGATTCAGTTGGAGGCCAGTTGGTTGTTGAGGTTGAGTTATGGTTGTTTGAGAGATAAATAAAGGAAGGTTGTTTCAAAAAGGATACCTTTGGAAAAATCTCTTTGAAATGTTATTTTTTCTTTAGGGTTATTTGGGAAGTCTTGCTCTGATCATGTGGGCCCAGTACCTTGTTCCTTCGAGCTTTAATGCTCCTCCTATCCATTTACCTTTGCAAACAAAAGTCATTTTATAGATGGATATTGTAATAACCCTCTAGGTTATTTCCTCGATTTACATGCATTTTTATTATTTCAAGCCTTCCTACAGCCGCTATAGGTCATTTCTGACTTGATAAAACTATTAATTCGATTATCAGACAGGTTATTTGGGATTTTAGACTCATTTCCCTATTTTTGAGCTTTCATTGTTAAGGAATTGGTCTCGGACAAAAACTCTTAGAAAACAAACTTGGATGAAAATTTTGATAACGATGCCAGCTCTAGAATGTTAATTTTAGGCTAGAGGGACCCTTGGTTCAAGTCTGGAGGCTTCCAAATTTGTTTTGGGCTAACTTTATGGATTATATAAAAACTGGAACTATAGGTGTGGTCCCCACCATTATCCAAAACAATCTCAAGTGAAAGTTTCAATGACTTCACTTAGTCTGAATGTCAAATTTGGTATGGCAAAATAGTTTATTTGTGTAAACGGGGATCCAAATGAATACCAAGCACCTGGTCGGAGTCCATTTTAAACTTAAAAAATCTAATGCCTCAGGGTGCTGGTGCAACTGCTCAAGTGGTTGTTGCTTTGCTAAAATTGGGTCGATTTAAGGGCCTTGGCCATTTTTCCAAGGGTTGCTTAAGTGATCAATATCTTCTTTAGCACCAATTTTGCAATGCCCGCGACCCTGTGGAAACTACTTTCGAGATCAAGATTCTGCTTTTGTGGCAGTTGCTTAAGCAACTAGGTGACCTCTTAAGTAGCACCTGGGGATTGTTAGATCCCGTTATTCATTCGAATTTCCTATTCATTTTCTTACCATTATAACATCTATTTGGGAGCATAAAGAGAGGGGGTAGTGGGAAATCATCCATTGAAGATAAGGTAAGTTAGCCTAACACTCCCTGGTCATTTCCTATTATTTTCCCTATCAATTTCCATCCCATTTCATTGTAATTCTTAGAAATTAGGTTTTTAAATACCTAGACCTTAGGGGGTGATTTGGACCCCGATTTATACACCATTTGTGCTCAACTTTTGAGCATACATTCCATGTCTTTCGAGGGACCTCATGATGGATTCAATTTCGGACTACATTTGTAGGACCCACTGCAGGCCCTGTGGGCCCATTCTTGACCCAAATTCTGATCTAACCATTTATAAAGTAATATGGGTCTTATTTTACTCCTAATAACGTGTTGTTTATTATTTTGATAGCGTGGTAGCATTTTAAGATCGTGGAGCAAAGGCGGATAATTTCTAGATGACTTAAGACTTGCAATTCAGCACTGAGGTAGGCTTTGATCTACTCTTCTTCATGAAATGGTGTATGATATATTTATTGTATATTAGGTAAGAATTATAGAATATAAGTATGGGTAGGATACCGTGACTTAGCCTATTTTATGAGTTTGGAGGTAGAAGGGTGAGCCGACCCTGAAGATAAAATATGTGTTATAGCGATAAAAGCCTATCACCCTAGATTATAAGCATGTTAATCATAGTTGAAGCTAAGTATCCTTTAGTATAAGGTTTACTACTTGACTTAGTGGACTATCATAGTTTATCGATTTATAGTATTATATATATATTGGTTATATACTGTTAGGCAACTTATGATTGTATTGTGTGGATACTGGTGATGGCATGCATAGGCTTTGGTACATTTATGCTCACTTAATGGTATGGTACCTACTAAGTCATGATTTTACTATTATTTTCTAAATAGATATTTATTACCACTTTTAACTCTTAAAATGGGTTCTTTAGAAAAAGAGAATCATACCACCTTACTTAATGATTTATGAACTTTTGGAACAAAAAATGATGTTTTGGAAATTAGACCAAAAGTTATTTTGGTCCATGGTTTATCCACTCCAACACTATCATTTATTTCGGTCATGAGAGATTTCCAGCCTTTCTACTCTATTACGATAATTTATTCTCGGAGTTAATCTCAAGTAATGGATTTACAGACTTACAATTTTAGCCATGATTTGAGTTCGTGCATTCATTATATATACATCTCATTTGTACTGGATGGAGTAGACTGATGATAATGACTATTGGAAATCCTAGATTAGGACCAGGTCAGTTTATATGGATATTCTCGAATCTCCTGGGACCCCTTTGTCCTGAGCCGCTAAGTCAGAAAAGAAAGGTCATGATAGGTCCTTCCTTTGTGATCCGTCGAGCTGGACGAAGTGTATATATTGTGTACATTATAGCACATGGATTGGGTATGATAGTTTAGATTTACTCTGCATTCATTCATTCATTTATATGCATTGCCTACAACCAGCATGTTATATATCTATCAGTCTTATGGGGGGTGCATAGGTATAAGCTATAATTATTTATTTCTAAGTGTTGATTAAACCTTTTGGGTTTAAGGGGCCCCGATTAGTTATTGTTTGTCTAAACTAGTCGATTACTTTATTGTTGTTATTATGGTTAGTTCATCGTAGGTTGATTATGGTTTGATGTTGAGGTTGGGGGTATGGTTTTGATTAATTTTTTATGGTTATTTACAATATGGATAATGCATTCATGGTTAGACGTTGTGCTATAGTCCCAGATCATACTAGTATTAGCTTTCCTACTTGTTTAGGATTTCCTGGAGAGGTTAGAATGACTACCTTTGGTTGTACCTTTAAGTTAGCCTAGTTTACTTACTTATATGTGTGTGTATATAGAGCTATGGTATTTCCTTATATCCCTATTTTCTCCTGTTTATTAATATTGCATATGTATTTTTTTGCCTTGTGTACTACTATATATCCTTCTTCCACTCTTTATTCGTATATTAGCCAATGTTATATGGTATAGTACTTTAGTTCCTGAATATGGATAGAATAGGATAGTTTACCCTTATTTACTATCTAGCCTTATTATGTTAGATTCCTGAATAGTTGCCTGTAGTTTACATTCCTTCTTTGTATATTATCTATATTTTCATTTTATTTGGAGCTCAATTAAAAATTTTTTAATGAGTACCATATGTTTGGTACTTATACTACATTTATGCATTCTATAGATTATAGTACGAGTTTTCATCATTGGTGTGTGCATCGCTCGGAGAAGCTATGGATCAGAGATTTAGGGTGAGTACCTAGCATTGGGAACATTACTACTCTCCCTCTTATGTGTTAGACTAATCTTTATGTTGTATTTAGAGATAAGTTTTACCAATATATTTATTCAGTATATGACATTGCACTTTTATTGTATTAGAAACTCTTGTACTAATTCCACAAATTTTTGGGACTGCCTTATATGTATTAGTCTTTTGTTATATTTATTCTGTTATTTCTTCCATTTTTTACTTATAGTCTATTACTACTCATTCCAAACTATGGGTTGGCTTACCTACTGGATGGTCATAGTAGGTACCATCATGACTTGAGAAATTGGGTCATGACACTCAAATTTTTAGGGTGTTACAAACATAATAGGTCATATTGTAATTCTAAGGAGGAGGCCAATTATCGAAACAATAGAGGGTTTTAGGCAATCTCATGTCTAAATGGTCCTATCCATTTATAATGACAAAAGTGTGCCCTTCTGGAGTTGTTGAACTTAAAATCCAAAAAGAGAAACATTTCAAATAGAATGGGAAGCATGTAAAATAGTACTTTGGAGTACTTGATGAGGTAAAATAGATATAAATGGTGTACTTTGATGAAGTCTGAGTAATCAAAGTACCCAAATAATGGCATGTTGTCAAATTACGAGCCACTAGAAACCAACCCATAATTGTTGTTGGAAATATGGATTTCCATTAAGCTTTATATTTAGAATGTGGTTGATGTGTGTGTTGAAGTGCATAGTATAGGCCTTTAGAGGAAGGACAAAAATCATCACTTATTAGGTAGGAGCAACGACTCATATCATGGTTTATCTACCAATTGATAGATCATCAAGCCAATAGTCACTACTGACCACCAAAAAGGTTTGGATAGTAGATAAGGTCAATGTGCAAATCCAAGGACCATTGAGTACATGATGGACCAACACCTTTACCATCCCTTTTAGAGAAAATTGGCTTACATTATAGATAGAGGTGATGGGTAACACCACATACCATTACTCAAGTAATGGTCCAACACCTTTATCGTCCCTTATGTAGCATAAGGCTAACACTCTAGTTAAGATTAATGGTTCCCATAACGGATCATCAAGCATGTGATGGACCGTGTGACCTAACATGGGCTAATTAAGTTTTTATTTTCTTTTTTTTACTCGATCCAACCTTTAACATATCACCTTCCCAGCTATTTTCTACCTACCAAATATAATTTTTAACTGAACTCAACTACTTTTGCCCCGATCTAATCAAGTTTGAAACCCAATCCAAACCTATGGAAATTGAAATCCACCATTCAAATGCTTGAATTTTTCTTTCCTTTCAATCTCTCATTACCCTATGTTTGAAAACTCACCCTTTTACCATAACTACCATCTTCTACTCTATATAAATTCATCACCTATTTTAATTCTATCATCACCTCTTTCTCTAACTATACACATACTAAATCAAGTATTAGGATTTAGGTCAAAGGTTTATTTTTATATATAGATTTTCTCTATTAAGGTAAGTTTTGTCTTGTATAATGTAAATTATGTATACTTGGTATTTAGTTTATCAGATCAGGTGTTGATGGTGAGTGGGCTAACTTAATGAGCCAAAGGGCAACATAATTTTCAAATTCTTAGAAACAAAATTCTAGAGAAAATTATACTACCCATCAACTAAAAATGAGGTTATGGATGCTTTACGAGAGGATGAAATCTAAATAATCCTATTTTGGGATTAAATATTTGTTAATTCATCACAAGATGAGATTTATGCCTCATATTAGTCTTTAGCCTTAATGATGTAATGAAACGTTGAACAACTTGAAAGTGATTTACATCCTAGAACTTGGATTATAACTAATTTTAGGCGAAGAGTGAAACCACGAACCATTACTTTGTCCATGGAGCATCAATTCACCCATCACCATTATATAATACTTAATTGAACACTCGATATGTGAGATGGTTTTGATGATGGAACATCAACTTCACTATGGAATATTACCTCTAACTATTAACTAGCACTTGCATTCTACATATGGGCAATGGCTTGGCTAATGGACCTTCAAGTCCTTGATGGACCGTCAAATCTACCTTTCATTGTCTTCTTAACATGAGTTAGAAGTGATGACTTGGATGATGAGATGTCATGTACATATATATTACAAATACTCCTTTCATTTTATATTTGTATATTGTTACATAGGTACTCACCTTACCCCTCAATGGGTACTTATGTCTAAAAAATGATATCCAATAGGAGGTGGAGGTTACGAAAACCCCTCAAGGAATACTACAACCCACCAACTCATAATGAAACAAAGAATGAGGATGAAGGGGTTGAGGAAGCCCAGGGTTATCATACTAAGCAAATAGTTAGAAAATAAGAGTAATATCCTCAATCTAGTGAGGGAGATAATTCTTTACAGAGTGAACCTTGTATGGAAGGCTCAAGTTCAACATCATAAAATAAGAGTTTCACTGATGCCACTAGATCCTAGAGAAGGGCCCTAATCCCAAAGGGGCCAATGTTATTAAAAGTAAAAAATTTGGGTTTCAAGATAGTATCTGCTGACAAGTGAAGGAATCGGATAAATATTTTCAAGATGGCATCTTCACAACGAGCAAGGGTAACATAAAAAGACCAATTGCTAAAAAAGTTAGGATTGTCTCATTGAATCTTACTCAGTACCTCAAGATTAAACAATGGATCAATCACTATCTCTTATAGTGATGAGCATAGCACTAAAGTAATATTACACCAATATGGTTTTGGAGTTTTGGGTGAACTATGACACCGCACTTGAAAATAAATGTAAGAAGGGATATAAACCAATAGATTCGCCAACTCTAAATAGATTTTAAATTCAAGGAGTTTGAGTGTATATATCTAATCAAACGATTAACCAATTTCTACATGGGTCTAATTTTGTACCACCTAATATGACTCCATATTTCATTGTAGAATGTGTGATAAGTACAATTAGTGTTTGTTCCTGACACAGGTTTTGACTGTTGGTTAGCCATTATGGTTGACATTTAAAGAATAAAAGATCTACAAGGCAAAGTTGAACTTCATAGTTATGTTTTGGTGGGTAGTAGTGTGACATTTCTTGTTCTTATTAGATGGAACAATCAATTAAATAAGGAGAGAGAGTCATGATGGCTAGTTTAATGTCTAGTTTCATACTATACTTCACTATCATTATAGTAAATGAATTAAGATTTGAGAAATAAAGCCTACTACTTCTTTACCATTCCCATGCCTTATAACACAGTTGTATAAAAAAGCTAAATCTTTTTTGTTGGTTGGGATATATGATGACATGATCGTGTTGAAAGAAAGATATTAAAATATCGTGACATGAGATAAAGAATAAGTTATGAGTGAACAAGCCTCCAAACTGTGGGGGAGCCTCCCTATTCTATGAAGGAATCAAGAGGGACTACAGGTATGGAGTTGGACCTCACTATAAGTCCAACTACTACCTCCATACCCTCAGCTTCTGGTGTTGCTAGAACCACTCCATCAACTACAATAGTTATTACTGGATCTACTTTGGGCCCAAACTCTATCTATTCATGCCATAAAATTATGTAAGATGGTTTGAGTAGTCCAATAGATTTGAGCATAAAAATTGAAGTTATTTGTAGAGAATCTAGGAACATTAATAGATAAGATAATTTTTCCCCTTGTATCATATCAGAGTTATTGAAACGCTAAGGGTTACACTACACTGTGAGGGACCAGGTCCCTCAGAGTCAATCACCAAAAAAATATAGTAAAGTAACAAGAATCAAGAAACAGTTCAAAAAGAGTAAAAACACAAGATTTAACGTGGAAACCTCCTTTCTCAAGGTAGTAAAAACCATGGCTTTCCCTTATAAGTACCAACAAAATCCACTATAATCAACCTCTTAATTATAGACTCTATTTCAACAAAACTCTAGTCTCCTTTCGCTTGTAATTAACTCTACTACAAGCTCATCTTAGCATCTCTACCAAGGACCCCAACACTGATTAGCTCTAGTCAGCATCAAACTTAGGCAACTCTAAATAAGCACTCTCGAGAAACTACAAAGCAAGACATTACTCTTATCGCATGAGTAATTTTTTTACAAATTAGCACTTAATAACAATCACTCACTCTTTAAGCATACTAAAAAGTTAAGAACATGAGAACTGATTGAGCAATCACGAAATAAAGTTTTTGCTACCGCTCTTCACTCTTTAGATTTGTGCAAAAACTCATTGATGAAGAAGCAACTTTTTCATTTTATAGTTGGGTGATGATTAGGGATGAAATATCACTAGTCCCTTGTAGTTACCTGATCCTTATTAAAACTACACTTAGCAATTTTCACCCATTTTGATGATGACAAACCAACCATACTGCTATGATCATATCCATCACATTTAATCAGTGTGATTATAACTTTGAAAATGAATATTCCCCCTATCATCATGGTTCCACCATCATGCAACATAAGGACCTAGTCCTATGTTTTCACTTGAAGCAAAAACTCTTGTTTGCTTTCCTCTGTCATCCTGTATTCATTTAGTGTATTCGCATACTTCCCCATGTCATTATGACTTTCTTCATTTATCTATTCAATGCATTACTTACTTCCTGCTATCAACATGCATTCACTTTTACCTGGTACCTGGTATCCTACTATATGTACTTAGTATTCCCCTTTATTGAATTATTGAAAACTAAGAACAGTAAACAAAGAGTAAATTAAGCACAAATTAGTTAACTCATGGCCACTAGAGCAACATTAACATATAGAATAACTTTGAAATTTAAAGGTAATAAATTTAACACACAAAGCAAAGATTTATTCATAAGTAGAGAATAAGTATCATTACAGCACATAAATTAAATGTTCTTAGGGAAAAAGCCTCAAGAATAGGGAGGAATTAACAAATGAAGGACTGGGAAAAAGATTTTGAATGAGTAGGGTTAGGTTGTTATTGATATTCCTTATTTTTGTATTCAGGCTAAGGACCTCATTATTTAATATTGACACACTCTTCTTTAGTTTAGCATTCTCAATTTTGGGCATTTTAGTGTTACATGGGCTTCTTTTGAAGAGATGTTGAATTGTCACCTGGAGCTAGTTTATTTCTTCATCCTTTGTAGCTAGGTTGAACTTTAGTTCCTCTATTTCCTTGGTGATCTCTCTTTTATAAAATCTACCTTATTTCACACATTTTGTCTTGACCAGTGCTTTTATACCAAGCATTTGAACTGCAAATCCTTGGGTTCTATCTAGAATCACAAACAATTCCATAATGATCAAGTATTTTGTTTAACCAATATCTATAAGGCATGACATACTTTTCATTTTTCCTAAGAACCACTTGGTGAATGTGTTATATCCTCAATGCAGGTAGATTAATGAACTCAAAGAAACTAAGGCATTCCATCACATATAAGTCAGTAGCTGAGGCAATGTTTTTCTTTTATGGACTAGGAATAATTAACTTATTCACAAAGTCAAAAATCAATTGAAACTCGCTATTGAATGAGATCCCATTCACTGCATCCACAGATTTCCCTTTGACCTTGGATACATTTGCTAATAATTCTATTGAAGACAGCTACATGGAGAGAGTTCTGTAGTACCCCAAATTTTATCTAATCTTAATTTCTCCTCGAGAAGGGTAAGGAGTGACTTCCAAAGTTATTATCATTTTAACCATATAGAATTTTCCTAATTTTGACTTTTTATCATATAAGAAATTTGATAAGCTTTCCGTCGATATAAGATTTTCCAAAATCCAATGCTCGGGTAAGAAGTTATGGATAATTTAAGTCCTAGTCATAAAACAGCGTCATTTTAGTGCTTGGCGTATCGCATAGAGGGTCTATTTGACAATTATAAGATTCAAGTGGAACTCTGTAATATTAGCGCATCGCGGAGGAGCCCAATTTCTCAATAGTCAATTTCCAGTGGCCTAGCACGATTGTGATGCATCGCACTGAAGTTCCAGGTCCCAACCAGTGGGACAACGCGATGGCTCTGTGTCTCGGTGACTCTTAGATTCCTATTTGTCAATTTCCAGTGAGCCACTACGATAATGGCGCATCACGGTGGCCCGTAAAATTGGGTTCCCGATTTAATTTTCCAGCTTCATACAGAAGTTAAAAAGGGCACTTTGAACTTTTTCCAAGCCTCTTAAATTGTACAAACACCAAATTAAAGTCATTTACAAGCATTCTATGTAATATTTCTCAAGTTTTCTCTCAACAAAAACCCTAAGTATCCAAAAACTCTTCCAAGAATCTCAAGAATCCACCATAGATTTTCTAAATTGAGTCAAGATTCAAGGTTCCCAAGTAAAAGGCTTCAAGAACCCTCATTCAAGAGTACGAATAGAGTCCCAAAAGCGAGAGTTCATCCAAAGCTTCTCATTCAAGGTATGTGGGGTTTTGAACAAGGGTAATCCTTTTACCCTTGTGCCCAAAGGCTTATTTAAACTACAATATTCTGTAATTTATGAGATTTTACATGAAATTGAATTGGGGTTTTTCACCCATTGTTATTGGTTGCAAGATTTTGATGTTACCCATAAATTGAAAGCTTAATGGCAGGAGTTTTACATGTTTTCTTGAGAAATTGAAGATGGGTTTATACCCCATGATTTTAATCCTTGAGAAGTTAATAGTTGCAAAGTTTGAAACATTGAAGTATATGAGTATGTTGATATTTTGAGACAAATTGTTGTAACTTCCAGATTTCTACATGAATTATGAATCTATATACTATCTATTATTCATTATGATGAGTTTTAACTTGAGATTAAATTATGGTTCATTAAGCCCTACTTGAGACTTGTAATTTCATAAACTATTGTGCTATAAGCACCCATGATTTGAGTATTTTGAGATTATTGAGAAATATTTTAACCTAATGGTCATTGAGTTTTGAAATCCACTCTACCACCTGAGATTGCATATTTGATTATTGGGTTATTATGAACCATGAGATTATTTTGAAAGTGGATTTCCATAAGATGAGCGAGATAAACTAAAGGGAGTAGTATTTAGCATCAAGTTGGGTAAGTTATCACGGTTTCTTACGCCAAAACTAAGTGCCACCATAGGTTTGAGATTTTAGGCCTAAGGCTGAGATGATTGGGCCCAAGGCCGAGATAAGTGATTACTTAGTTGAGTTTATACTCCTTGGCAATAGTATGACACTTCTCCCCAACGTGAGGTTTCTTCCTTAGGAGGACAAGACATTGGACTCCATGTAGCTTGCATGGTTTATGTCGGTTAAGAGAACCTCCCTAAACTAAAGTATTTTTCATTGAGATAGAATATTTTTCCTAAATCTTTGGGATGAGATATTTTCTAAAATGAATGAACTTCTTTGAGTATTTTCCAAAGAAGGAAGTAGTTTTCTCTACTAATACGAGTTATTACCGGTTTTCAAACTAAATTTAAATGATTCTGAGTTCCAAGTATTTGAGTTTAAAAGATTTATAAGTTCTTGAGCATTAAAGAAGTTTTACTCCCCATGAGATATATGCATAAGTTGAAAGTATTGTTTAAAGTTTCCTTCAGCCTATGAGTAATGAGAATAAGAGAAGAGTACAAATTTAAAGGCAAAGTATAATGACTCACGAGATTTGTGTTACATGCTTCATTCTATATGATTTATGAGCTTTACATTTTAGACTTATTCAAGACATGTGAGTCATTCCTATTTTCATGCATGATTTGATTAAAAAGTATTGATAATGTTTTATGTAAATGCATACACCCCCATATACTCTGTGCATTCCCAAGTGTTGATCCACGTATACGTCTATGTGCTACATTGTCTTATAATGTAGGTTCAAGTGCTTAGTCCCAGCCTCATTAGTAATTCTCGAGTACCTTTTGTCTATATTTCTCCAGTGGTGAGTCCGCATGGTTTGAGAGCCTATCTTCAGAGATTTCAATACTTGAGTGTTTATGTCATTACTTTCAGTTCAATTTAAGTCAGTTGGGGACCTGTCTTAACGGCTCTCTAGTTCATAGGGTAGTAGACGCTTTGTCAGACTAGTTACCAGACTGTGGTTGTGTTGAGATTTAAAGTATTGTGGTCATTTGGACCGAGTATTACCTTAGTATTTTCTTTCATTTAATACAACAGTGCCAGTGTTTTGTATATTCCTTCTTGAATGAGTTATTATGAGGAGTGATAGACTCAAAGGGTTATCTTGGGGCTACTTGTATCCCTAAGCATCGTGTGACATCCCGGGACCCATTTTTGGGGCGTTACAAATTCTCACCCCATATATAGGAACTTCGAATATTCTTACCAATATTTCCTTATTCAGCTTTAGTTTTCTTTCTTCGACATGTGCAGTTAGCTGCTCATCATCAAAACTACATACAGAAAGAGTATTCATACCCAAATAATGACATGGAAGAAAGCATGACTAAGAGGCTAAAGTATTTGATTGTTCCCAAGTTAGCAAAGTTTAATGTTGAATTAACAAAGTCCTAAGCTAATATTGATCAATTGTAGATTGATTGGCCCTAGCATTCCCTATACCTACCATTAAGAAGTCAAATATGGAGAATCATATCAATGATTTATTAGTTAAACCTATTAAAGCATCAAGAAAGAGGGTGTATGAAAAAGGAGAAAATCAAATGAAAGAGCTAAAGGCAAGAAAAAAGAAATAAAGAATTTCAGAAAGCACAGAATTTGTAAATAGAAGCAAGAGATAGAGTAGATAAAGAAAGAAGGGCTTGATGGTGCAGATGATAATGCTCAAATTACACATCAATTTGAGTGCAAGGCAGTCATTATCAATATAATTACCTAACAGAGTCGGGGTTGAATCCATGAGGAACAATGTGATTGGAGATTAGGTAGGTTCGAAATAAAAGTTATATGCTAAGTTTAAACCTATAATACAAGATAGTATGGGGGTTTTCAGTATTTGCTAATATGAGAGCAATTCTTGGGCTTCTCAAGGACTAATTTGAGAATAAGAATAATTAGAGTATAATCAATTAAAATGGATCTTGGGATTATACTTTCATAGGAGTAAACCATGCATAGGAACATGATGATTTGATGCAAATTCTAATCACTGATGATGTGGTAGGCTAGGTTTAAGGTCTTTGAGGCTAGTTTTTTAACAAAACCTCAAAGATATCACTCATTGATTCAATTAGAGTACCTAATGAGTGTGTCAATTAAAGCAACCCACTACCTCAATTAGGCAACCCTATTTCTAGGACGGTACCCAAGGGATAGTCAACCTCATAATCGCCCTTATGTCTAAGATAGCAAAAATTAGAAAACTACACCCATTAATTTTCTACTATTGCCTTGGTTCCCATATTCCTATTTCAAGGATGATATGGGTTCCAAAAGTTCACCCAAACCCCTCTTTCAAGGATGGTTTCAACTTTCAAGAGTTTGGGATTTTTATCAATCAAACCTATTTTGGGTGTTTGGGGCTTTCATCCACAAATCCCAACTAGTTAACCCAAGAAATAGTAAAACCCATCATCAACAAACTAAAATCTACACTAATACATCACAACTTACACATATTTGCACCTTAATCAGGCATAACCCCAAGAGGTAAATCTAGCAAATCATAAGGATAATGAAATTAATTATATCAAGTTGTCCATCCAAGTTGTTCATAAGAAAAATAAAGAGAGGACAAACCACACTTTAGACTCAAATGAATCTTCAATAAATAAGGCCAAATCTACACTTTAGAGTATCTCTAATTACTTCTTGCCTCAAATTAGTACAACTTTAACTCCAAGCTCAAAGAAATTACAAAAACCCTAAACTACGGATGGGAGGTAGGGTTCTAGAATTAATAGATTCTTCAAAAATGAGGGTTTTGATCTTTTAAATAGAAATTTGGGATTGGCCTTGTGCTTTTATACCTTTGCCCTTGGCAGAAAATCCTGCTATCCTGTGATCACATGTGAATCTGCCGCGATCGCTGAATTGTTCAAGCGATCACAGTCTGCTGACTTCTTGAATTACCACAATTGTGGTGGCCAATCTAGGGTCATGATATCTAAGTCCCAGTCCGTAAAGGTTTTCTAGTGTTTTCTCTTCTCTTCCCACTTTAATCTTTTTTCAGCTCATTTTGCGTCTTTTCATCTTATCATTTGTATACCTGAAAAATATAGGAATTAGTGCATTTAACCATAAATATTTCTCACTTAGACTTTCAAATCATAGTAGTGTGCATAAATTTTGAGTGCAAATGTTTGGTAAATTTACCACTCATCAGTGGATATGATTGTAGAGTGTTCACTCCTCCAACTATTACACCTAGTCATACACTAAGCGTGTCTATGACTATTGGTGCTACAATTTATAATATTGCATCTGATGTTATAGCCTACACTATTTTTCTAGACCCAAGCACCTAGGAAATCATAGGTATGTCCTAGCAAGGGTGGTATCACATTGATTTGGGATAAGGAGCAGACACTAGTTGTCTAGGTTATTTGATAGATGGATTGAGCTAACCTATAGGTCATGGATAGTGAGCATATATAAGGCCTATTACATGTGTCTATAAAGTAAATTGGAGAGTTTTGTGGTTCTTTAAGTGAATGCGATTTCCATTGTTTTTATTATATTTGGATTTTTGTGAGGTTCAATTTACTTGGATATATATATTTAGATCCTTGTGAGGTCTAATTTAATTTACATATCTTTGGATCCTTGTATGATACGGGTGTACAAAGTTGTCCAATACGTTCTCAACCATTCACACGAAGTCAAGCTCGGGAGTTATAAAAACTACTAGCCATGTTCATGCAAATGGCTGCGTGTGAGTTAGTACTTGATCTGCCAAAGAGCTTCAATGTTTCTAAGTGTGAAAATAAGCCTTGAAGTGTAATAAATTACCCTCTAAGGGCACCCCATGACTGAAGGGTAGGAAGGTCATTTGTCCTTCATTTTGTGTGTAATATAAATAGATGCTATTAGGGTTATTTTCAGCACTTAGTTCATTCTTCATATTTCACAACAACAAGTCTTGTAACATTGAATATTTCTCTCTCTCTTGTTCTTGAGAGTAGAACCTGAAATCTATCCAATAAGTGTCGTTACACTTATGTTGTTTCTTGGCTAGAAACTTGAGATCTTGAGGTTCATGAGTTCCTCTTAGTCTAAGTAAGAACTTGGTACTAAAATCTTTTGGTCTTAGGGTCCTTTCTTCAAGTTAGGGTTCATAGATTCTAAGATATCTTTGTTTCAAGTTACTATCTTTCATTTTGTACTCTTGAAACTTTGCAGTAACTTAGTGAAGCCGTGTGGGGCTGATTTTTGATTCACTATAGTTACTGCCATTTGTTGTTCTTTTTGTTAACATTGTAGTCTTTGTAATCTATCATTTTGTGTTGTTGAACCATTGTTTAATGTTATTGTTATCTTCTTGTTCTCCTTGTGTAGCTACTATTTTGGTATTGGTATTCCTTCAAAATTTCGTGATTGTTGTTGTCTTCACATATTGGAGTTGTTATCTTCAAGCTCTCAGAATTGTAGTGTGTTTGGACTGATTTTGTGGCAGATTTGATACGCTCCAAGTTAGTAGTGTATCATTTGGTATCAAAGCCATCTTTGATTTTGTTCTAACAAGATCAATCTTGGGCTTGAGACTTGAAAACTACAAAAACAAAAAAAAACTGAAATCTGAAAATTCCAGAAATAGTCAAATCTGCTACCTTTGTGTTCTTGGCCAAAAATTGTGATGTGTTGTTGTATGGGCCGAGATTTTCTTGTTTTTTTTGTCTAGATCTTGTAGTATTTTTTCTTTTATAGAGTGTTTCTAGTGTTTTTTTCTTTCTCACCAACACTAAAGATGACAAGATCTAAATATTGAGCTTATAATATGGACCATAGTTGTGGTGCCTTGTGGCTGGTTGTTTGTTGTTAATTGTTGTTGACAATTGGTGTTGTTGTGTTGTGTTTTTGAAAAAGTTTTTGTTTATTTCTTGAAGATTGTTGTGGTGTTCATCTAGTTCTTCATCTTTTCTTACAACTTTAGACAACCAAAAAGTGTGATATAAATTCAAGAGTTGAAGCTGAAAATTGTAAAGCATGTTGTGAGAGGCCTTGAACCCATCATTTCTTAGACTAAGCTTCTACTTTTCAGTAACTTTTTATTATTTCAAGAACCTAGTGTTGTGCAACAAGATACATTTTTCTTATTTCAAGAACCTAGTGTTGTGTGACAAGATACCGTTTCTTATTTCAAGAACCTTGTGTTGTGGGACAAGTACTTTTTCTTATTTCAAGAACCTAGTGTTGTGGGACAAGGTACTTTTCTTATTTCAAGATTTATGCTTTCCCTTCAAGACCAATTGTCATCCTTTCCAAATTATTCAAAGATTTAAATTTCAGAATTGGTGCTTAAATTGTGTGGGACCAAGACCAATTGCATGCTGCCACGTCACCCATTTGCTACTGTTCATGTCACCCATTATCTACTGTTCACATCATTAATAAGCTCAAATTTAGGTTTTCTAGTTTCTAATTGTTGATTCTTAGTTTCATTACTTGGTTTTAGAACTAATTAACATGCTAGTACACTCCTACTAGGTTGTCAATTAGTCCTTTTGAATTCCCTTGTTCTTGTCCACGTTTAGTTGGGTGCTTTTATTCGTTTGAATAAGTTTTAACTTCTCTAGTCCGTCGAGAATTCTTTGATTTTCAAACAATAATCTAATCTGGACAAGATCTTTACTCATATCTTAAGGATTCACGGTTACTAGCCAATCTACAATATTTGTGGAGCTCAAGTGTGAGTGAACCGAGAGAGTGTGAGTGAGGAGAGGTTTAACGTAACTTGTTTGCTGATTGTGTAGGTAACACCTTGACATGGAAGGAAGCACATCCCAAAGTGAGGGTACTACTGAATAAGATACTATGAAGGCCACACTTGAGGACATTACCAGAAATTTAGAGAGGTTGAACACGGAAGTTGGGGCAATGAGGGGAGATTTGACTACGATAAGTGGGAGATTGGAGCAAGTGAAGAGTCAAAGGAACTCTCATCCATCCACTCCTCATCATATTCCTTCAAGTGGGCATGAAAGAACTTCATCCATAACTATCTCACCAAAAACATTGCACCAAATAATGAATCCACCTCTAGCCCCACTAAATACCACAAATCATACCACTACTTTACCTCCAAACCAAAAAGCGAATAGACAACGCCATTCCCAAACTCCTCCAATTCCACAAGAAGTATGTAGCCTTCCCTTACCTCCAAAAAAACTGAACATACCTTACCAAACTCCAACAAATCAAAGACCACCACCTCCACAAATTCCAATGCCTCCAAATCACCAAAACCGACCAGCTCACTTTGAGGAACATGGTAGAGAAGAGTATGATGGATATAGAGCCTTTGATAATGCTTACATGAGAGAGGAGGAGCTAAGAAGGGGTTGTGTTAATCCAATAAGGTACCGAGGGTATGGAGAAAGGGGAAATCAACACCAAGAAAAAGACGTAGGCATCAATACCATCAAATTGAGCTTACCTATCTATAAGGGTGAAAGTGAACCCAAGGCCTACTCAGCTTGGGAATCAGCTTGTGACAAAGTTTTTCAAGTTAATGATATCTCGGAAGAAAAGAAAAGTTGTTATGCCATAGCTCATTTTGAGGGTTATGCCAACACTTAGTGGGAGTACGTCAAGCATTTTGGTGATGAATTAGTTGATGGGCAGCCACCACCTTTGTTTCGGTTAAGGTACTTGATGAGGCAACGGTACCTTCCCGAGAGTTATCACCATGAATTGCTTGCTAGATTGTACAACTTGCGTCAATGCAATAAAAGTGTGATGGCATATTATGATGAGTTTCAACAACTCATGTTGAAGCTTGATCATCATGGGGAACAAATCAGTCATGACATCATTCATTTTAAATGTGTTTTGAACAAAGAGATCTCCACTCATTTGTCGCTTTACAAATTTGATACCGTTGAAGGTATTTTCAAAGAGGCTTTTGAGATTGAAAGGGAGCTTAAAGAGAGGTCGTCGCTCAAGGCAAGGGGAAAATCCATCTTTGATGGGCCTAGAAGCAAGGACGTGGTTCAATCCTCTTCGGGTTGGCCAAAAAACAAGGACCAACCCGCCACTACAAGGCTTCCCGAGCCCAAAATAGTCCATAAAATTCCTCTAAAATAAGAAGTTCACAAGTATCCAAACCTAAAAGGATTCCAATGTTTCAAGTGCCAAGGTTGGGGACATAAATCCAATGAATTTCCAAATCGATGCAACGTGATACTGTGGTAAGGGATATTGTATTACCTTGGTGAGGAGGTGTGTCTTGAAAAAAAGGAGGATGAGGCCGATCCTCAAGATGGAGAGAAAACTGGAAATAGGCCACTTGATGATGATGATGATGATGATGGTGAAGTTATTTACCCACAAAAAGGGGGAGTGTGTTGTTCCAAACTTTGTAGTTAGATGCGCTATGATTAGTAAGGCAATATACGACCCTAGCCAAAGGGAAAATCTATTCCATACTAAATGCCTAGTAAAGGGGAATGTGTGCACTTTGGTGATTGATAGTGGTAGTTGTGCGAATGTCGTTAGTGTCGCTATGGTGAACTTTCTGAAATTACCAACTACACTTTATACTATCCCTTACAAGTTACAATGGTTGAACGAATGCGGTGAATTGAAGGTCATAAGGCAATGTGTGATACAGTTTAAGGTAGGGAACTACCACGATGAAGTGCTTTATGATGTGATACCAATGCAAGCATGTCATTTGTTGTTAGGTAGACCTTGGCAATATGATAGGTCTACCAAACAAGATGGGAGGACCAACCGATATTCACTTAAGAAGGATGGTCGAAAGGTCACTCTTCATCCTCTTTTGCCATCACAAGTGAATGAATTACATCAAAATATGAGGGAGTTGAAGGAGAAGGGAAAGAAATCTGAAAATGGTGAAAAAGAGGGGAAAACCGTGGGTGGGGCAGTAGAGATTTTTGGGACTACCTCAACATCAAATGGGCAAGAAAATATGGTGATGTTGGCTAGAAAGAAGTAACTCCTCTTGGATTATGATGTGGACATGCCTATGCTTCTTTTGGCTCATTATTTTAATACTAACCCCACTAATTCTTCTATTTCTCCTTTGATTTCTTGTGTGTTGCAGGATTATGAAGATGTATTTACCAAAGAACTTTCGCAAGGATTGCCCCCACTTCGGGGAATTGAGCATCAAATTGACTTTGTGTCGGGCTCACAATTTCCAAATAAGTCAGCTTACAGAAGCAACCCTACGGACGCCAAAAAATTGTAGGGTCAAGTTGAGGAACTCCTCAACAAAGGGTATATCAAGGAGAGCATGATTCCGTGCATGGTTCCGGTGCTACTGGTGCCTAAGAAAGAAGGAACTTGGTGTATGTGTATGGACTGCCGAGCCATCAATAATATTATGGTAAAATATCGTCACCCTATCCCTAGGTTAGATGATATGCTTGATGAATTGAATGGTTCGTGTTTATTTTCCAAGATTGATTTAAGGAGTGGCTATCACCAAATAAGAATGCAACCCAGTGATGAATGGAAAACCGCCTTCAAGACTAAATTTGGTCTCTATGAATGGATGGTTATGCCATTCAGCCTAACAAATGCCGCAAGTACTTTCATGAGGCTAATGAATCATGTGATGAAGCCATTTATTGGAAAGTTTATTATTGTTTACTTTGATGATGTCTTGGTCTATAGTAAGTCAATTGATGAGCATGTGATGCATTTACAATGTGTGTTTGATGTCCTTAGAAAGAAAAGGTTGTATGCAAATCTGGAGAAGTTCTCTTTTGGTGTTAATGAAGTTGTTTTCTTGGGTTTTGTTGTTAGTTCAAGAGGGGTCGAAATGGATGAATCCAAGATAGATGCTATCAAAAATTGGCCAACCCCACAAACCATTAGCAAAGTAAGAAGCTTCCATGGGTTAGCTAGTTTTTATAGAAGGTTTTTCAAAGGATTCAGCACCATAGCCACTCCTTTGACCACGGTCATTTGAAAAGGCCAACCCTTCAAGTGGGGTGAAGAGCAAGCTAAGGCTTTTGAAACCTTGAAAGCTATGCTCGTTTCCGTGCCTTTATTACAATTGCCCAACTTTGATAAGATATTTGAAGTTGAGTGCGATCCTAGTAAAGTGGGCATAGGGGCTGTTTTGATGCAAGATTTAAAACCTATTGCTTATTTTAGTGAAAACCTCAAAGGAGAAACTCTAAACTACTCCACGTACGATCTAGCGTTGTATGCCTTGATTCGAGCTTTGGCCACTTGGCAGCACTATTTGTGGCCCAAGTAGTTCGTGATCTGAACGGACCATGAATCCTTGAAGCATCTTCGAGCACAAGATAAGCTTAACAAGCGACATGCAAAATGGATTATTCAATACAAAAAGGGTAAGGACAATGTAATAGTCGATGCTTTGTCTAGAAAACATGTTCTTGTATCAACATTATCTTTAAAATTAATGGGTTTGGAGAGTTTGAAAGAATTGTATCCCGAGGACCCTTACTTTGCTCCAATCTTTAGAGAATATGAATAAATGGATAGGGACAAGTGGGATTCAGCTAGGGGTTCAAATCCCTGTGCCAAGTTTGATGGATACTTGTTTAAAGGTAGAAGATTGTGTGTGCCCTCCAGTTCTTAGAGAGAGTTATTTGTGAGTAAAGCATACAATGGAGGTCTAATGGATCACTTTGGTATCGAAAAGACCCTTGGAATATTGGAGGAGCAATTCTATTGGCAAAAATGCACAAGGATGCGGCTAAGATTTGTGGCCAATGCATAGATTGCAAAGGAGCAAAATCGCGGATCCTACCTCATAGGTTGTACACCCCGCTGCCCACTCCTTTATGCCCTTGTACATATCTATGGATGTCGTATTAGGGTTTCCAAGGACTAGACGAGGTTAGGATAGTATCTTTGTTGTGGTCGATCAGTTTTCTAAGATGGTACACTTTATTCCATGCTTTAAATGTGATGATCCACCTAGTGTGGTCTCTTTGTTTGTTGATAATGTTGTCAAGTTGCATGGTGTTTCGAGGACCATTGTGAGTGATAGGGACTCTAAGTTCCTAAGTTACTTTTGGAAATCTATGTGGGGTAGGCTTGGAACCAAGTTGTTATTTTCTACATCTTGCCACCCAAAAACTGATGGTCAAACGGAAGTGGTAAGTAGGACTTTGGGTGCTATGCTACGTTCCATGGTAAAAGGAAAATTAACTTCTTGGGAGGAATACCTACCATTGATTCAGTTTGCATATAACCGTGTCATACACTCAACTACGGGAATGACTCCCCTTGAGTACATATATGGCCTCAACCCCCTTACCCCTTTGGATTTAACTCCTTTGCCCAGTGATGTTATGATTAGCATAGATGGAAGCAAGCGGGAAGATTCGATGAAGAAGTTACATGAGAAGGTGCAGCTTCGACTTGAGAAGAAAAATCAAGACATTGCAAGGAGAGTCAACGAGTAGAGAAAGAAACTCATTCTTGAACCGGGAGATTGGGTTTGGGTTCACCTTAGAAAGGATAGGTTTCCATCTCAAAAAAAGTCCAAATTGATTCCAAGAGGCGATGGTCCATTCCAAGTACTTGAACGGATTAATGATAATGCCTATAAGATTGACCTTCCCCCGGAATACCAAGTGCACAACACCTTCAACGTGTGTGATCTTTGTCTAGTGGATGTGGTTGAGGATGACCAAATTCTGAATTTGAGGTCAAATTCCTCTCAAGATGGAGAGGATGATACGGGCGCACAAAGCTATCCAATACATTCTCGACCATTCACACGAAGTCAAGCTCGGGATTTACAAAAACTACAAGCCATGTTTATGCAAATGGCTGCATGTGAGATGGTACTTGATCCGCCAAAGAGCTTCAATATTTTTAAGTGCGAAAATGAGCCTTGAAGTGTAATAAATTACACTCTAAGGGCACCCCATGACTGAAGGGTAGGAAGGTCATTTGTCCTTCATTTTGTGTGTAATATAAATAGATGCTATTAGGGTTATTTTCAGCACTTAGTTCATTTTTCATATTTCACAACAACAAGTCTTATAACATTGAATATTTATCTCTCTCTTGTTCTTGAGAGTAGAACCTGAAATCCATCCAACAAGTGTTGTTACACTTGTGTTGTTTCTTGGCTAGAAACTTGAGATCTTAAGGTTCATGAGTTCCTCTTGGTCTAAGTAAGAACTTGGTACTGAAATCTTTTGGTCTTAGGGTCCTTTATTCAAGTTAGGGCTCATAGATTCTAAGATATCTTTGTGTCAAGTTACTTTCATTTTGTACTCTTGAAACTTTGCAGTAACTTAGTGAAGCCATGTGGGGCTGGTTTTCGATTCACTATAGTTACTGCCATTTGTTGTTCTTGTTGTTAACATTGTAGTCTTTGTAATCTATCATCTTGTGTTGTTGAACCATTGTTTAATGTTATTGTTATCTTATTGTTCTCCTTGTGTAGCTACTATTTTGGTGTTTGTATTCCTTCAAAATTTTGTGATTGTTGTTGTCTTCACATATTGGAGTTGTTATCTTCAAGCTCTCAGAATTGTAGTGTGTTTGGATTGATTTTTTGGTAGATTTGATATGCTCCAACTTAGTAGTGTATCATTAACCTTAAGAGTGAACCCCTAACCAACTGCACTGAAAGCTATAGCTAATAACGAGAGGCGCAACCCACCCTTTATAGGCCTTGAACCATACGGGGCACGAACCCGACCCACACCCCCAACCAAGGCCAACCCGAGATAGGTGGCCACCCTTTGGGTGCCATCATTCCCCCTTTCTTTGAGAAATGTTCGTCCTCGAACCTGTGCATGGTGTAAGCGGGATTCGAACCCGTGACCTCTGCTCTGATACCAAACCTTAAGAGTGAACCGCTAACCAATTGCACTAAAAGTTGTAGCTGATAGCGAGAGGCGCAACCCACCCTTTATAGGCCCTGAACCACATGGGGCATGAACCCGACCCACACCCATAACCAAGGCCAACTCGAGACAGGTGGCCACCCTTTGGGTGCCATCATTGTATGGTCTAGGTTGTTGGTATTGTATTTTGATGGGTTTGAGAAAGTGATAAATTGATATGTTTGGGATTTACTATTGTCAAATTGAGTTGAGCATCATTTGTTAAGTGTGATATAATATTTGATTGACTTGAGTTGAACATTAACGACTAAAGGTTATTAAGTTATTTAATTATGTTATTATACCAAAGTTCTATTCTTCTATAAATCTCTAATTAAATGTTTACTATTAAGTTACGTTCTTAGGTTATTTAATTGGGTTAGTTTATGGTAAATCACCTTCGACAATATAAAAAATTGTATAAGATAAACTCATTCGATGCCCCTAGTTTATGTAGTATTTGTTGGGTCATGGGTCTTTTCCCTTCTTATGTGGATAAATAAAACCCAATTTGGACCAACCCACTTTTTCCCATAGGACCATTACTATGGGGCATATATATATAGATATTTTTAGGTCTTGTTTCACCAATACAAAAAAAAAAGAGTTTTCAGCAGCCAAAGAGAGAAAAGAAAGTTGATTTTCGCCCAAAAATTCCAGCCACAGCTGTCAACTTAAAATTACAATTCCCGCTTCCTTTCTTGTCTGATTGAGCTGATTTTTGGAATTCTTGTTCCTATCATCTCAATATTTGATTATAAACTTATGGATCTTGATTTGGTGGTCTGTAGCTCCTGTTCTTCATTCTCGAATAGTAGCTGCATTTTGGTCTTTTTGCTCCTTTATTTCTCTAGTGTTTAGTGTTGTGGTTTATATATTGTTGCTTGTTGTTTGGAACTTATTTGGTGGCCATTTTGGAGAATAATATTGTAACTCTTGGTGATTATAGTGGAGGTTTTAGTCCCGTGGATTTTTACTCTTCACACTGAAGGGTTTTCCACGTGAATTTGGTGTCTCTTGTTCTTGGTTTTATTCTTGACTTATCATAGTTGTGTATTGATTTATTTTCTTCCATATTACTTTATTTTGTTTGGATTTTCTTGTCTCCTCTTGGTTCAAATTGAGATGGAAAGTTTAAACTTGGGTATTTTCTGTTGCTACCCTATCGGGCTCTTTGATTGTGCCGCTGGCTTTCCCAATAAAGTGACATCAGAGCGTTGGTTGTTATTGATTATTGATTTGAATGATGGAGGAAAATATGAGCAAGATAGTGTGTTTGAATGGTAGTAACTATCATACTTGGAAGGGCTAGATGAAGGATCTTCTCTTTGTCAAGAAAATGCATTTACCTGTGTTTACATCTACTAAACCTCAATCCATGATAGATGAAGATTGGGAATTTGAGCACTTATAGGTTTGTGGATATATCAGACAATGGGTTTAATATAATGATAAAAAAATATATTGTGAATGAGACACATACCAGAAGTTTGTGGGACAACCTTAAGACACTTTGTGCTTCAAAGACTGGCAATAATAAGTTGTTCCTGCTCAAATAATTGATGAATATCAGGTATAAAGAGGGAAGTCTTATTTCTGATCATATAAATAATTTTCATGGTGTCCTTTACCAACTGTCTGAAATGAGTGTAAATTTCAATGAAGAAATTCTGAGACTTTGGCTTCTTAATACTCTGCCTGACTCTTGGGAAACTCTTTTAGTTTATTTGACTAATTTTGCTCCCAGTGGTGTTGTAACTATGGAATATGTTAAGAGTGGTATCTTGAATGAAGAGATGAGAAGAAGATTTCAGGCCTTATCTTCGTCATCTTCACACTCTGATGTTTTAGTTACTAAAGAGAGGGGGAGAAACAATTTCAGAGGTTTAAATAATAAAGATAAAAGTAGAAGCAAGTCGAGGTTTAAATGCAAGAATGTTACATATGACTATTGCAACAAAAAGGGGCATATTATGAAATATTGTTACAAGTATAAGAGAGATATGAGACGGCAAAAGAAAGAAGATGATAATGAAAATTGTTTTGCTATTATTGCTAATGGTGATCTTTCTGTTGCTTATGGTGAGAATGCCATTAATGTTGTTTGTGATGAGTCTAGCTGGTTTGTAGATTTTGGTGCTACTTCTCATGTTACACAAAAGAAGAAATTATTTTCTTCTTATACTCCAGGTAATTTTGGGAAGTTAAAAATGGGAAATAATGATGAAGTTAAAGTACTTTGCATAGGCACTATTTGTTTGGAAAGTAACAATGGTTCTAAACTAGTTCTACATAATGTCAAGCATGCTCTAGATATTCGACTGAATTTGATTTCTGTATGAAACCTTGATGATGAGGGTTATGTTAACACCCTTGTTATTGGCCAGTGGAAGCTTACTAGAGGTTCAATGATTATGGATCGAGGTGAAAAACTGTCCAACCTGTACGTATTTTAGGGCTCTACTTCTAGAGTCTTGATAAACTTGGTGGAGAATTATTCTTCATCAGAGTAATGGCATAGAAGGTTGAGTCATATGAGTGAGAAGGGGATTGATAGTTTGGGTAAGAAAAATTTGATTTATGGAGTGAAATAAGCAAAGTTGAAGAAGTGTATTCATTGCTTAGCCGGTAAACAGAAAAGAGTTTCTTTTTAGAGTCATCTGCCTTCAAGAAAGCTTGATTTGCTGGAGTTGGTGCATTCTAATTTGTGTTGTCCTTTTAAAGTAAGGTCTCATGGTGGTGCACTTTACTTTGTGACTTTTATTGATGATCATTCTTGAAAACTCTGGGTATTTCCTTTGAAGTCCAAGGATCAAGTACTTGATGAGTTAAAGGATTATCAGGCCTTTGTTGAGAGGCAGACATGGAAGAAATTGAAATGCATCTTCTCAAATAATGGTGGTGAGTATGTTGGTCCTTTTGATAGATTTTGTAGAATATAGTGTATTCGGCATTAGAAAACTCCTCCAAAAACTCCTCAGCTGAATGGTTTAGCAGAGATAATGAAGTGAACTATAGTTGAGAGGGTTTGATGTATGCTTTTGGGTGCTAAGCTACCAAATTCCTTTTGGGCAGAAGCACTTTGACAGAGCTGAACTAAGGCTGGCCGTGATGGATATCCCGAAACATGAAGGCCCGGATGTCCTACTCTATCTGATCTGGTAATCATGCACAACATTCATATAATAAAATAAAATGCATAATTATAATATAATACGAAAACATGGTCATACTCTAGATTCTGTTTAACCATACGTAATGAATTCCGAAATCAACTAAATAACTGTCTACTACATGATCTAAAGATAACTGTCTGAAAAGCTGGGACAAGGCCCCCAGTAAACCAAAACAAAGGAATAACATAATCTGAAATGATAGGCCTTCTGGAACAAAGAAGGTTCACCACTGCACGGATCACTTCTCCCTGGATACTCTACTAATTAGCCGGACCCCTAGACTGAGCCTCCAAACCTGGGAGGTAGGGTTCAATACAATTGTACTGGTACACAGAGCAAATCCAAAATAATAATTTATATTCAACATATATGAGAGCAATTTAAAACATTTCATAAACATATCATATAATAAGAAATCTCATGGGCATTTCTGAAAGACTCTGTAAAATCATTTGAACTCTGTAACACTCTTTGTTTTACATCTGTGCTAGGTGGTATACCCTATAACTCTGAAATTCCACGGGCTATATGTAATCCACCATTGAATCGGTGGAGAATCCCCCAACCCAAGTGTTCCGCAAGGATTGGAGTCTCTGACTCTGCTACGCCACACGGTCGTCGCCAGCGTAAAATAATATACCCGGATTGGAAAATCACGGATTTGGGTTATGAGTTACTTGAACTAAAACCTTCTTCGAGTAACCACGTAACCCTCTTTAATCCCATTTTTAACTCTTTAAGACATTCATTCTCTTAAATCAAACTATTAAAAACATACTCTGTTATGGCATACATACTAATGGTATCGTCATACCATTGACTTGCAAGTCGCATCTCTGAGCCATTATTGGCATATCACACTCTCAATTTCCAAACATAAATTTGAGACCACCATATCAATAAATCATTTCAAAGAACTCTTTCTTTAAAACACATGTAAATGCATATATGCAACTCTCTTTTTCAAACTTTCAATAATGCAAGGTGGCCATGTCATAGCTCTTGATCTCATACAAATCTTTCTCTTTTAATAAAATATATTTACATCAAGAAACTCCCTCTCATAAATCTCTAAATCATGCTCAAAATACTATGGTATTTGAGTAAACTATTTTTAAGACGTGAATCATGCATTACAATCAATCACCATAAGGTTATCACAAGAGAGGGATTTTCTTTATTTGTGCTCTCAAACAAATCTTCAATTTCAAGTTTCATACATATAACTATATGTGTAAATCAATTTAAGCGGATAAGGCCTAATGGCCAAAACAACAATATCATTAAACATGTATAAAGCATAATAAAATCATGGATCTGAAAACTCCTTTAACAAATTCATTCTTGATGATTTTTAAAATCATAATTGGGTGTTTTCAACAAGCCCATTTAGTTTTAGAATAAACCCCACGTACCTCAATTTGGAAATTTGATGGATGATTATTGAAGCCTATGGTTTGGAGATTCCAAATCTTCACTCATTTTTGAAAACCCACGATTGAATCTTGAGTTAATTGGGTTTTTAGTTTGAAACCCTAGAGAGTATTCTTGTGAATTTTTGAAAAATGTATGAATAATGTGGTCACTTCAGAGTATAATCCCGTGTTTAAGCTAATAAGAGGGCGTGGAAAATACCTAATATACCCTTAATGAGACAGAATAAAATATAACTGGGGGCCCGATTTTATAGGCCACCGCGACACACCATAATTGCGGTGGCTCACTGGAAATTGACGAATGGGATTTTTAGGGTCACCGCGACGTGGAGACATCACGTTGTCACACTGGTTGGGACCTGGAACTTCAGTGCGACACACCAAAATTGCACTAGGTTACTGGAATTTTATAATTATTAAATAGACCCCCTCCGCAATGCGCCAAGCACTAAAACATTATTTTTGACTAGGACTTAAATTAGCCATAATTCCTTGCCTGGGTATCAAATTTAGGAAAATCTTAAATCGGAAAAAAGCTTATCAAATTTCCTATGTGATAAAAAGTTGAAATTAGGAAAATTATAAACATGGTTTAAAGATTACTCACTTTGGAAGTCAAAAAAAATAACTAAGTCTCTGTTGCACTAAAAAAAATCTTTAACTCTAAGAGAATATTACCACGAGCTAATGCATGGACGATGCGGGGTAGTACATTATCCCTCCATTGGGATCATTTGTCCATGAATGATGATGCAGAACATAGACAAGAACAATTTTCAAATAGACTAAGGACATGAAAGAATAAGGCAAGGATTGTACCTTCCATTTCGTCATTCACTGGATCAAATAAGTCTGGGTATCTATCTCCCATGTCATCTTATGATTCCCAAGTTGCTTCCTCAACTTTCTGATTTTTTTCACAACACTTGAACAAAATTTATCTCCTTGCTCCTCAACTTTCTAACTTCATGATCTAATAGTGCAATAGGTTCTTCTTCATAGGATAAGGAGTCTGTCACTTTGACCTCCTCTACAGGAAACACTAATGAAAGGTCTCCAATACATTTCTTCAACATGGATATGTGAAATACTGGATGAACAAAATCCAAACTTTCAGGCAAATCTAACTCATACGCAACCCCACCTATCCTTCTCAAAACCTGGTATGACCTTATATAACGAGGACTCAGCTTACCTTTCCTTCTAAATCACATAACTCCCTTCATAGGTGAGACTTTGAGAAATACCCAATCACCAACTTAAAATTCTAGCTCCCTTCTCCGAACATTCGCATAGGATTTCTATCTATTTTGGGCTGTTTTAAGTCATTCTCTATTAATTTTCACATCCTTCATCACCTCATGAACAAGATCAGGACCAAACAACTGAATCTCACCAACTTCATACCACCCTATCGGTAATCTACATCTTCTCCTACACAAAGCTTCAAACGGAGCCATCTTAATACAGGCATGGTAGTTGTTATCTATCAATGGCATATGATCTACCCAACTACCTTTGAAGTCAATCACACAAGCTCTCAACATATCTTCAAGGGTCTGAATAGTATGTTCGGCTTGCCCATCCATCTGAGGGTGGAAAGTCATACTTAGGTTCACTTGGGTACCTAAACCCCTCTGAAAAGATCTCTAGAACAATGAAGATAATTGTGTACCTTGGTCAGAT
Source organism: Capsicum baccatum var. pendulum (assembly GCA_030864225.1). Taxonomy (NCBI): domain Eukaryota; kingdom Viridiplantae; phylum Streptophyta; class Magnoliopsida; order Solanales; family Solanaceae; genus Capsicum; species Capsicum baccatum. Next base: position 47,697,952 of record CM061551.1, on the reverse strand, counting down.
ATGATGGATATAGGTGCTCCAAGAAAATGGACTATCTCCTTTATGTATAACTTGGCATAGTCATCCCCCGAATAGTTGGTTCTCACAGGAAGAAAGTAGGCTGACTTGGTTAGCCGGTCTACAATTACCCAAATAGAATCTTACTAGTTTCGAGACCTCAAAAGTCCCATGATACAGTCCATATTGACCATCTCCTACTTTCACTAGGGCAAAGCTATCTCTTGGGAGGTACCACCTGGCCTCATATGCTTTACTTTCACTTGTTGACAATTCAAACACTTGGCAATAAAGTTAGCCACATCACGCTTCATATTATTCCACTAGTATTTGGTTTTCAGATCATGATACATCTTAGTAGAGCCTGGGTGAAAATACCTCAAAGTGTGAGCTTCATCAAGGATCCTCTTTCATAACCCATCTACATCTGGCACATATAGTCTACCCTGATATCTTAAAATTCCATCACCACCAATTTTAAAATATATCACCTTCTATTGACCCATATTTTTGTTGATCTACATCAAGATGGGATCTTCAATCTGATTTTCTTTAACTTCATCAAAAAGGGAATACTTAACTACCTCATGTAAAACCACTCCCCCATCCTCAGAATCCAAGAGTCGCACTCCTAGATTTGCAAGTAAGTGAATATCCTTTATCATCTCCCTCTTTCTCTTTTCAACATGCAAAAGGCTTCCCATATATAGCTTGTTGAGGGTGTCGGCACCATTATTGCCTTGCTCAGATAGTAGTGCAGGCTCATGTCATAATTCTTCAAAAGCTTTAACCATCGTCTTTGACTGAGGTTTACTTCTTTCTACAAGAAAACATACTGTAAACTCTTGTGGTTAGTTAATATATCAACATGTACCCCATAAAGATAATGCCGCCAAATTTTAAGCGCAAACATCACAGCCGCTAAATCCAAGTCATGGGTGGGTTATCTGGTTTGGAAAGTTGTTTTGGGAATGTCTAACTGTTTTTCAACTGATGGTATCCCGAACGAAGGTCTATCTTTGAAAAACATCTAGCACTTTGAAGCTAGTCAAAAAATCATTAATTCTAGGAAGAGGATATTAATTTTTAACAGTGACCTTCTTCAATTGGCGATAATCTATACATATACGAAGGGAACTATCTTTCTTTCACACGAAGAGTACAGGTGCACCCCAGGGAGAAACACTAGGACAGATAAAACCTTTGTCTAGAAGATCTGCTAGTTGTCCTTTTAACTCTTTTAGTTCTACAAAAGCCATTCTATATGGCATAATAGAGATGGGACGGGTATTGGACAACAAATAAATACCACAATCTATCTCCCTATCAGGTGGTATCCCTAGTCGATCATCAGGAAAAACTTCTGGGAACTTTTTCACCACAGGGACAGACTGAAGAGAAAGGCTTTCGATATTTGAATCTTTAACCCGAATAAGATGATACAAGCAACCTTTAGAAATGAGTTTACGAGCTCTAAGGTAAGATATAAAGTACCCTCTAGGTGCTAAGGAATGTCCTTCCTATTCTATTACTGGTTCATTCAGAAATGAAAAAGTAACCTTTTGGGCTCTACAATCTAACATGGCATAACACCAATGGAGCCAGTCCATCCCTGGGATAGCATCAAAATAAACCATGTTTAAGTCTACAAGGTCTGCAATAGTATCCCACCCACAAAAAGTCACCACACAATTTCTATACACCCTCCTACCCATAACAGAATCTCCTACCAAAGTAGAAACAGAAAAAGGCGGCAATCACATCGGGCTCGAACCCAAAACTAGCAGCCACATAATGTGTCACATAAGACAGGGTAGACCCGGGATCAAGTAACACATATACATCATGGGAAAAGATTTGCAACATACCAGTAACTACATCCGGTGAGGCCTCTGCCTCCTGGCGGTTGGTCAAGGCCACTTTTGGCGGCTGAAGTGGCACCCTTTTGAGGTGGTGGTGGTGCAGAAGAATTAGCCTGTGAATTGGATGCACCAACATTACCCTTTGTTATCAAAAAGTCTCTCTATATATTGTCTAGCTGGACGCACAAATAACACACCATAGCGCCAAACTAGCATCTCCCTGGATGATTCTTTCCATATCTCTCACAGTGCAGGTATTTCTGAGAGATCTGAGCTACACTTCCTTAAGACTGTGAACCCTGCATTCTCAGCCCATGCCTGGACTGAAAATCCTAGGGGAACTATCCTACTGGGGGTCTGGAAACCGGAGTATAGGCTGCAGACTGTGCATTACCCAAAAACTTCTTCTCTACTATTTGTTACCCCAATTCCCACTCTGTTGCTTACTGTGGCTCTGGTTTGTTGTCTTGGCTCTCTTTACCTGCCTATCCTTCTCTCTAGATTCAGCAATTTTTTTTTTTCCTCAACTTACTATATGTGGACTGATAGTCTAGAAAAATCCATGTCCCAGTTTAACATTACTTCTGATATTCAAGCACTAGGTCATCCAAAAGGCCGGATGCAAATTTTCTCATTTGGGCTCTCATGTTACTAGCCATCTCTGGAGCATAACAGGTTCGATGGTTGAACCTCAGAGTGTACTTCTGGACACTCATCTTTCCCTGCTTTAGATTCATAAACTCTTCCGGCTTGGTCTCTCTCAACTCGAGAAGAAAGAACCGATTGAGGAAGGCTTCCACAAACTTAGCCCAAACTTGGGCTCAGCACTCTTACCCTCTAAATCTTCCCACTCGTTATACCATTAGTTCGCTATATCCTTAAGCTGGTAAGCTGCAAACTCAACCACCTCTACCTTATCTAGATACATCACCTTAAAGATCTTCTCCATCTCATCCACAAACTCCTGTGGATCCTCTTCTACCTTGGTTCCAGTAAACTTGGGCAGGTTCATTCTCATGAACAATCCCACTCTTGTAGCCTCAGACGTAATAGATGCAGACCTAATATCTTCTGACCACTGAGTCTGTATGGCGACCAACTATGCAAGCATATAAATGGACTACCTGAATTCTAAATTAGATACCTCTCTCTCGTAAGGCTGAGTGCGGTTAGTCCCTGTCCGGGGAGCTCTAGGTGCCCTAGGTGGGCTGTTCTGAGTAGGTGGGACTCCCGGAGTAACATCAATCTCTGGATTCTAAGCTCTATTTTGGGTCCTCATTCTATGAATGGGACGAACCTCATCTGTCTATGTATTCTGAACGATAGTAAGACGGGGAGGCATAATTGTTTTTCTGAAACACAAGAGACCATTGATTAGGGTACAATTCAGACTATGAAGCACGAGTTAAACCACAAAGAAGAGAAATATTCCTAAATTTCTAGTAGTCTCATGCTTATAAGTGTGGCGTGGTACATGCCCGATACAATTTCGCAGACACCCTAGAAACATGAACTATGCTTCGATACAAAATTTGTCACAACCCAAACTAGGGCCTGGCCGTGACGGACATCCCAAACCATGAAGGTCCGAACGTCCTACTATGTCTGATTTGGTAATTATGCACAACATTCATATAATAAAAGAAAATGTGGTATTATAATCTAATACAACAACATGGTCATACTCTGGATTCAGATTAACCATACGGAATGAAATCTAAAACTAACTAAATAACTTCTAGAACAGTTTGCGAAATCTCTACTACATGAACTAAAGATAACTGTCTGAAAAGCTGGGACAAAGATCCCAGTAGACCAAAACAAAGGAATAACATAATCTGAAAAGACATGCCTTCTGGAACAAAGAAGGCTTACCATTACACGGATCACTTCTCCCTAGATACTCTACTGATTAGCCGAACCCCTAGACTGAGCCTTCAAACCTGGGAGGTAGGGTGCCAATACAATTGTACTGGTACGCAGAGCAAATCCAAAATAATAATTTATATTCAACATATATAAGAGAAATTTAAAATATTTCATAAACATATCATATAGTAAGAAATCTCATGGGCATTTCTTAAAGACTCTGTAAAATTATCTAAACTTTGTGACACTATTTATTTTACTTCTGGCTAGGTGGTATACCTTAAAACTTTGAAATTCCATGGGCTATATGGAATCCGTCATTGACTCGGCGGGGAAGCCCCCAACCGAAGTGTCCTGCTAGGGTTGGAGTCTCTGACTCTACTACGCCACACGGCTGTCGCCAGCGTAAAATATTATTTCCAAATCGGCAAATCATTATTTTAGGTTATCATTTACTTGAACTCAAACCTTCGGCGGGTAACCACCTAACCCTATTTAAGACCACTTTTAACTCTTTAAAACTTGCATTTTCTGAAATCAAACTCTGAAAAACATACTCTATTATGGCATACATACTTATGTATCATCATACCATTGAGTTGCAAGTCACATCTCTGAGCCATTATTGGCATATCACACTCTCTATTTGCAAAACATAAATTCAAGACCACCATATCAATAAATCATTTCATAGAACTCTTTATTTAAAACACATGTAAACACATATATGCAACTCTCTTTGTCAAACTTTCAATTATGAAAGGTGGCCATGTCAAATCTCTTGATCTCATGCAAATCTTTCTCTTTTAATAAAATATATTTACATCAAGAAACTTCTTCTCATAAATCTATATATCATGCTCAAAATAATATGGTATTTGAGTAAACTATTTTAAAGCCGTGAATCATACTTTTCAATCAATCACCATAACATCATAAACATAAGGTTATCACAAGAGAGGGATTTTCATTATTTGTGCTCTCAAACAAATCTTCAATTTCACGTTTCATTCATATACTTATATGTGTAAATCAATTTAAGGGGATAAGGCCTAAAGGCCAAAACAACAATATCATTAAACATATATAAAGCATAATAAAATCATGGATCTCAAAACCCCTTTAACAAATTCATGCTTGATTATTTTTTAAATCATAATTGTGTGTTTCCAACAAGCCTATTTAGCTTTAGGATAAACCCCGCGTACCTCAATTTTGAAATTTGATGGATGATTCTTGAAGAGTACGGTTTGGGGATTCCAAATCTTCACTCAGTTTTTAAAATCCACAGTTGAATCTTGAGTTAATTGGGTTTTTAGTTGGAAACCCTAGAGAGTGTTCTTGTGAATTTTTGAAGAAAGTATGAATAATGTGGTCACTTGGGAGTATAATTCCGTGTTTAAGTTGATAAGGGGGTGGAAAAAACCTAATATACCCTTAATGAGATGAACTAAAATATAATTGGGAGCCCGATATTATGGGCCACTGCGACGCGCCACAATCGCGGTGGCTCACTGAAAAATGATGAATGGCATTCTTAGGGTCATTGCGACGTGGATCCATTGCGGTGTCCCACTGGTTGGGACCTGAATTTCAGCGTGACATGCCAAAATCGCGCTAAGCTACTGGAATTTAACAATTGTTAAATAAACACGCTCTGCGATGCACCAAGCACTAAAATGATGGTGTTTTTTGACTATGACTTAAATTTGCCATAATTTCTTGCCCGGGTATCGGATTTAGCAAATCTTAAAAAAATCTTTAAAACTAAGAGCATATTACTACGAGCTAATGCATGGAAGATGCGGGGTGTTACATTATCCACCTTGGGATAATTTGTTCCCAAATGACGATGCAAAACACGGACAAGCACAATTTCAAACATACTAAGGCCATGAAATAATAAGATAAGGATTGTACCTTCCATTTCGTCATACACCGGATCAAATAAGTTTGGGTATCTATCTCTTATGTCATCTTCTGATTCCCATGTTGCTTCCTCAACTTTCTAATTTTTCCACAACACTTTAACCGAAGTTATCTCCTTGCTCCTCAACTTTCTAACTTGATGATCTAATATTGCAATATGTTCCTCTTAATAGGATAAGGAGTCTATCACTTTGACCTCCTCTACAGTCAACACTAATGAATGGTCTCCAATATACTTCTTCAACATCGATATGTGAAATATCGGATGAACAGTACCCAAACTTGCAGGAAACTCTAACTCATACGTAACCCCACCTATCCTTCTCAAAATCTGGTATGGCACTATATTGTGAAGACTCAGCTTACCTTTCTTCCCGAATCGCATAACTCTCTCCATAGGGGAGACTTTGAGAAATACCTAATCACCAACTTCAAATTCTAGCTCCCTTCTCTAAACATCGACATAGGATTTCTATCTACTCTGGGTTGTTTTAAGTCGTTCTCTAATAACATACACGTCCTATATCTCCTAATAAACAAGATTAGGCCTAAACAACTGAGTCTTACCCACTTCATACCACCCTATCGGTGATCTACATCTTCTCCCATACAAAGCTTCAAATGGAGCCATCTTAATACTGGCATGGTAGCTGTTATTATAAGAAAACTCTGTCAATGGCAAGTGATCTACCTAACTACCTTTGAAGTCAATCACACAAGCTCTCAACATATCTTTAAGGGTCTAAATAGTACGTTCGGCTTGCCCATCCATCTAAGGGTGGAAAGCCGTACTCAGGTTTACTTTGGTACCTCGGTCAGATATGATGGATACAGGTGCTCTATGAAAATGGAATATCTCCTCAATGTATAACTTGGCATAGTCATCTCCTGAATAGTTGGTTCTCACAGGCAGAAGGTGGGCTGACTTGGTCAGCCGGTCTACAATTACCCAAATAGAATCATACTGGTTTTAGGACCTCGAAAGTCCCGTGATAAAGTCCATATTGTCCATCTCCTACTTCCATAAGAGAAAACTATCTCTTGGGAGGTACCATATAGCCTAATATGCTCTACTTTCACTTGACAATTCAAACACTTGGCAACAAAGGTAGCCATATCATGCTTCATATTATTTCATGCTTTATATTATTTCACCAGTATATGGTTTTTAGATCATGATACATCTTAGTACAATTTGGGTGAACAACATACCTCAAAGTGTGAGCTTCATCAAGGATCCTCTTTCATAACCTATCTACATCCGTCACACATAGTCTACCCTGATATCTCAAAATTCCATCACCACCAATTTCAAAAGACATAAACTTCTGTTAACCCACATCTTTCTTGATCTGCATCAAGATGGGAACTTCAATCTTCTTTTCTTTAACTTCAACACATTAGGAAGACTTAGCTACCTCATTAACAACCACTCCCTCATCTTTAGAATCCAAGAGTCACATTTCTAGATTTACAAGTCAGGGAATATCATTCACCATCTCCCTACTTCCCTTTTTAACATATGAAAGGCTGCCCATAGATAGCTTGCTGAGGGTGTCAGCTACCATATTTGCCTTGCCCGGATGTTAGTCCAGGCTCATGTCATAATCCTTTAAAATCTCCAACCATTGTCTTTGCCTGAGGTTTAATTCTTTCTATGAGAAAACATACTGTAAACTCTTGTGGTCAGTTAATATATCAACATGTACCCCATAGATATAATTCCGCCAGATTTTAAGCACAAACACCACAACCGATAAATCTAAGTCATGGGTGGTGTGATTTCTCTCATGCACTTTTAACTGCCTAGATGCATAAGCCACCACTTTACCGTGCTGCATAAGTACGTACCCAAGTCCTACACGGGATGCATCACAGTACACAACAAAACCCTTTGTACCTTCTGGAAAAGTCGGGATAGGTTCAGTGGTCAACTTTTCTTTTAATTTCTCAAACCTATTCTCACAGGAGTCAGATCATAAAAACTTCACCTTTTTCTACATCAGCATTGTGAGAGGTGCAGCTATGGAAGAGAAACTCTCTACGAACTTTCTATAATACCCCGCCAAACCCAAGAAGCTCCGAATATTGGTTGGAGTCATGGGTCTGGGCCATTTTCTCACTGCCCCAACCTTTGGGGGATCAACCTTAATCCCGTCACAAGGCACAATATGCCCCAAGAAAGCAATAGAATTAAGCTAGAATGCATACTTGGAAAACTTTGCATACAACCTATGATCTTTGAGTCTGAAGGATGATTCAGAGGTGATTAGAATGATCTTCCTCACTCTTAGAATAAATCAAGATATCATTAATAAAAATTATGACAAACAAATCCAGAAACAGATGGAACACCCTGTTCATAAGATCCGTAAAGGCAGCAGGGGTGTTAGTCAACCCGAAGAACATGACTAAGAATTCATAATGACTGTATCTTGTTCAAAAAGCTATTTTGGGAATGTCTGACACTCTACTTTCAACTGATGGTATCTCGAACAAAGGTCTATCTTTGAAAAACATCTAGCACCTTGAAGCTGGACAAAAAGATCATTAATTCTAGAAAGAGGATATTTATTTTTAATAGTGACCTTCTTCAACTGGCGATAATCTATACATATACGGAGGGAACCATCTTTTTTTCGTATGAAAAGTATAGGTTTACCCCAGGGAGAAATACTAGGATGGATAAAACCTTTCTCTAAAAGATCTGTTGGCTGTTCTTTTAACTCGTTTAGTTCTGCTGAAGCCATTCTATATGACAGAATAGATATGGAACGGGTATCGGGCAACAAATCAATACCAAAATCTATCTCCCTATCAGGTCGTATGCCTGGTCGATCATCAAGAAAAACTTCTGGGAACTCATTCACCACAGGGATAGACTAAAGAGAAAGGCTTTCAATATTTGAATCTTTAACTCAAATAAGATGATACAAGCAACCCTTAGAGATGAGTTTACATGCTCTAATGTAAGATATAAAGTGACCTCTAGGTGCGAAAGAATGTCCCTCCTATTCTATTACTGGTTTATTCGGAAAGGAAAAAAAACCTTTCGAGTTCTATAATCTAACATGGCATAACACGCATGGCGACAGTCCATCCCTAGGATAGAATCGAAATCAACCATGTCTAAGTCTAAAAGGCCTGCCACAGTATCCCGCCCACAAACAGTCACCACACAATTTCTATACACACTCCTAGCCACAATAGAATCTCCCACCAGAGTAGAAATAGAAAAAGGTTCGACAATCACATCAGCTCGAACCTAAAACTAGCAGCCACATAAGATATCACGTAAGACAGGGTAGACCCAGGATTAATTAACACATATACATCATGGGAAAAGATGTGTAACGTACCAGTAACTATATCCGATGATGCCTCTACCTCCTGGCAGTTGGTCAAGGTGTATAACCAGTTACAGCCGCTTCTGGTGGTTGAAGTGGCACCCTTCTGAGGCGGTGGTAATGCAGAAGAATTATCTTGTGACTTGGCTCGACCAATATTACCCTTTGCTGCCTGATAGTCTCTGTAGATATGGCTTGGCTGGATGCATGAATAACACACCATAGCGCCAAATTGACATATCCCTGGATGATTTCTCTTGCATGTCTCATAGCGTGGGTATGTCTGAGAAGTCTGAGCTACACTATCTTGAGACTGTGAACCCTGCATTCTCAGCCTCTGCCTGGATTGAAAATCTTGGAGGCGCTATCCGGCTGGGGGTCTGGACATTAGAGCACTCGCTGCAGACTGTGCATTACCCCAAAACTTCTTCTTCTAACATTTATTACCCCAATTCCCACTCAACTGATGATTGTGGATCTGGTATGCTGTCTTAGCTCTCTTTACCCGTTTGTCCTTCTCTCTAGATTCAGCAATTTTCTTTTTCTTTTCCTCAACTTACTATATGTGGACTGATAGTCTGGCAAAATCCATGTCTCGGTTTAATATTGCTCCTTGAAATTCCAGCACTAAGTCATCCGAAAGGCCGGATGCAAATTTCTTTATTCAGGCTCTTATGTTACTAGTCATCTCTGGAGCATAATGGGCTAGTTGGTTAAACCTCATAGTGTACTCCTGGACACTCATCTTTCCCTGCTTTAGATTCATAAACTCTTTAGCTTTGGGCTCTCTCAGCTTGAGAGAAAAGTATCGATCGAGGAAGGCATCCATGAACTCGGCCCAAACTGTGGGCTCAGCACTCTCACCCTTCGAATCTTACCACTTGTTATACCATTGGTTCACTACATCCTTAAGCTGGTAAGCTGTTAACTCAACCCCGTCTACCTCATCTACATGCATCACCTTAAAGATCTTCTCCATCTCATCCACAAACTCCTGTGGATCCTCTTCTACCTTTGTACCAGTAAACTTGGGCGGGTTAATTCTCATGAATTGGCCTACTCTTGTAACCTCAGATATAACAGATGCAAACCCAATATCTTATGACCGCTGAGTTTGTGTGGCTACCAATTATGCAAGCATATGAATGGACTGCTTGAATTCTGCATTAGATAGCTCTCTCTCACAAGGCTGAGTGCAGTTAGTCCACGTTCGGAGATCTCTGGGAGCCCTAGGTGGGATGGTCTGAGTAGGTGGGACTCCCGAAGTAGCATCAATCTCTAGAGTCTGAGCTCTATTTTGGGTCCTCATCCCATGAGTGGGACGGACCTCATCTGCCTGTGTAGTCTGATCGATAGTACGACGGGGAGGCATAATTATTTTTCTGAAACATAAGAGACCATTGATTAGGGGACAATTCACACTCTGAAGCACGAACTAAGCCACAAAGAAAAGAAATATTCCTAAATGATAAGTAGCCTCCTGCTTATAAGTGTAGCGCGCTACATACCCATAAAAACGATTCTACCTGGTGGGATTTCGCAGACATCATGTAAAAATGAACCGTGCTTTGATACCAAGATTGTTACGACCCAAACTAGGGACTGGCCGTGATGGACATCCCGAACCATGAATGTCCGGACGTCCTGCGCTATCAGATCTGGTAATTATGCACAACATTATATAATAAAAACATACAAAATTATAATCTAATATAGAAACATGGTTATACTCTGGATTCAGTTTAAACATACGTAATGAAATCCAAAATCTACTAAACAACTTTTGGAAAAGTCTGTGAAATCTCTGCTACATGAACTAAGGATAACTATCTGAAAAGCTAGGACAAGGCCCCCAGTAGACCAAAACAAAGAATAACATAATCTGACATAATAGGCCTTCTGGATCAAAGAAGGCTCACCACTGGACGGATCACTTCTCCGTGGATACTCTACTGATTAGCCGAACCCCTAGACTAAGCCTCCGAACCTGGGAGGTAGGGTGTCAATACAATTGTACTGGTACACAGAGCAAATCCAAAATAATAATTTATATTCAACATATATAAGAGCAATTTAAAACATTTCATAAATATATCATATAGTAAGAAATCTCATGGGTATTTCTTAAAGACTCTTTAAAATCATCTGAACTATGTGACACTCTTTGTTTGACTTCTGGCTAGGTGGTATACCCTACAACTTTGAAATTCCATGGGATATATGAAATTCGTCATTGACTCGGCGGGGAAGCCCCCAAACCAAGTATGCCGCAAGGGTTGGAGTCTCAGACTCTGTTACGCCACACGACTGTCGCTAGAGTAAAATAATATTCCCGGATTGGCAAATCATGATTTTAGGTTATGATTTAATTGAACTCAAACCTTCTGCGGGTAACCACCTAACCCACTTCAAGCCCAGTTTTAACTCTTTAAAACATGCATTCTCTGAAATCAAACTCTAAAAAACATACTCTATTATGGCATACATACTTATAGTATCATCATACCATTGACTTGCAAGTCGCATCTCTGAGCCATTATTGGCATATCACACTCTCTGTTTCCAAAACATAAATTCGAGACCACCATATCAATAAATCATTTCATAGAACTCTTTCTTTAAAACTCATGTAAACATATATATGCAACTCTCTTTGTCAAACTTTCAATGATGCAAGATAGCCATGAAAAAGCTCTTGATCCCATGCAAATCTTTATCTTTTAATAAAATATATTTACATCAAGAAATTCCCTCTCAAAAATATATAAATCATGCTTAAAATACTATGGTATTGGAGTAAACTGTTTTCAATCCATGAATCATGCATTTCAATCAATCACCATAAGATCAAAAACATAAGGTTATCATAAGAGAGGGATTTTTATTATTTGTGGTCTCAAACAAATATTCAATTTCAAGTTTCATACATATCCTTATATGTGTAAATCAATTTAAGGGGATAAGGCCTAAAGGCCAAAACAACAATATCTTTAAACATTCATAAAGCATAATAAAATCATGGATATCAAAACCCCTTTAACAATTCATGCTTAATGATTTTTAAAATCATAATTGGGTGTTTTCAACAAGCCCATTTAGTTTTAGGATAAACCCCACAGACCTCAACTTTGAAATTTGACGGATGACTCTTGAATTCTACGGTTTGGGGATTCTAAATCTTCACACAGTTTTGAAAACCCACGGTTGAATTTTGAGCTAATTGGATTTTTAGTTTGAAACCCTAGAGAGTGTTCTTGTGAATTTTTGAAGAAAGTATGAATAATATGGTCACTTGGGAATATAATCTCATGTTTAAGATGATAAGGGGGTTGGAAAAAACCTAATAAACCCTTAATGAGATGGAATAAAATATAACTGGGAGCCCGATTTTATGGACCACCGCGATGCGCCACAATCACGGTGGCTCACTAGAAATTGACGAACGGTATTATTAGGGTCACCGCGATGCGGAGCCATTTTGTTGTCCCACTGGTTGGGACCTGAACTTCAGTGCGACGCACCAAAATTATGATAGGCTACAGGAATTTGATAATTGTTAAATAGACCCCTTCCGCGACACGCCAAGCACTAAAATAATGGTGTTTTTGAACTAGGACTTAAATTAGCCATAATTTCTTGCCCGGGTATCGAATTTGGGTGAATCTTAAATTTGTGGAAAGCTTACCAAATTTCCCATGTGATGAAAATTCGAATTAGGAAAATTATATTCATGATTTAAACTTTACTCACTTTAGAAGTCAAAAAAAATGAGTCTAAGTCTCTCTGATACTAAAAAAAAAATTAACTCTAAGAGCATATTACTATGAGCTAATGCATGGACGATGTGGGGTGTTACATTATCCCCCCTTGGGATAATTCATCCCCGAATGATGATGCAGAACACAGAAAACCACGATTTCAAACATACTAAGGCCATGAAATAATAAGACAGGGATTATACCTTCCATTTTGTCATTCGCCAGATCAAATGTCTAGTTATGTATCTCTCATGTCATCTTAGGATTCCTAAGTTGCTTCTTCAACTTTTTGATTTTTGCACAACACTTTAACTGAAGTTATCTCCTTGCTCCTCAACTTCCTAACTTGACAATCTAATATTGAAATATGTTCCTCTTCATAGGACAAGAAGTCTGTCACTTTGACCTTCTCTACAGGAAACACTAATGAATGGTCTGTAATATATTTCTTCAACATGGATATGTGAAATATTGGATGAACAAAACCCAAACTTGTAGGCAACTTTAACTCATACGCAACCCCACCTATCCTTCTCAAATCCTGGTATGGCCCTATATTATGAGGACTTAGCTTACCTTTCTTCATGAATCGCATAACTCCCTTCATAGTTGAGACTTTGAGAAATACCCAATCACCAACTTCAAATTCTAACTCCCTTCTCTGAACATCGACAGAGGATTTCTATCTACTCTGGGCTGTTTTAAGTCGTTCTCTAATAATTTTCACGTCCTCCATCGCCTGATGAACAAAATTAGGCCCAAATAACTGAGTCTCACCCACTTCATACCACACTATCGGTGATTTACATCTTCTCCCATACAAATCTTCCAATGAAGCCATCTTAATACTGGCCTGGTAGTTGTTATTATAAGCAAACTCTATCAATGGCGAGTGATCTACCCAACTACCTTTGAAGTCAATCACACAAGCTCTCAACATATCTTCAAGGGTCTAAATAGTACGTTCGGCTTACCCATCCGTCTGAGGGTAGAAAGTCGTACTCAGGTTCACTTGGGTACCTAAACCTCTCTTAATATATCTCCAGAACTATGAAGAGAATTATGTACCTCAGTCAGATATGATGGATATAGGTGCTCCATGCAAACAGACTATCTCCTTGATGTATAACTTGGTATATTCATCTTTCGAATAGTTGGTTCTCACAGGCAGAAAGTGGGCTGACTTGGTCAGCCGGTCTATAATTACCTAAATAGAATCATTCTAGTTTTGGGACCTCGAAAGTCCCATGATAAAGTCTATATTAACCATCTCCCACTTCCACAAGGGAAAACTTTCTCTTTGGAGGTACCACCTGGCCTCATATGCTCTACTTTTACTTGACAATTCAAACACTTGGCAACAAAGTTAGCCACATCACTCTTCATATTATTCCACCGGTATATGGTGTTTAGGTCATCATACATCTTAGTAGATTTTAGGTGAACAACATACCTCGAAGTATGATCTTTATCAATGATCCTCTTTCGTAACCCATCTGCATCTGGCACACATAGTCTAACCTAATATCTCAAAATTCCATCACCACTAATTTTAAAAGACATCACCTTCTGTTGACCCACATCTTTCTTGATCTTATTCAAGATGGGATCTTCAATCTGCTTTTCTTTATCTTCAACACAAAGGGAAGACTTAGCAACCTCATGAACAACCACTCCCCCATCTTAGAAATGCAAGAGTCGCATTCTAGATTTATAAGTCAGTGAATATCCTTCACTATCTCCCTCTTCCCCTATTTAACATGTGAAAGACTGTCCATAGATAGCCTGCAGAGGGCGTTAGCTAACACATTTGCCTTGCCCAAATAGTAGTGCAGGCTCATGTCATAATCCTTCAAAAGCTCCAGCCATCGTCTTTTCCTGAGGTTTAATACTTTCTGCAAGAGAACATACTGTAAACTTATGTGGTCAGTTAATATATAAACCTATACCCCATAGAGATAATGCCGCAAGATTTTAAGCGCAAACACCATAGCCACTAACTCCAAGTCATGGGTGGGGTAATTTCGCTCATGCACTTTTAACTGCCTAGATGCATAAGCCACCACTTTACAATGCTGCGTAAGTACCACCCAAGTCCCACTCAGAATTCATCATACTACACAATAAAACCCTCTGTACTTTTTAGAAAAGTCAAAACAGGTGTAGTGGTCAACTTTTCTTTCAATTTCTCAAAACTATTCTCACAGGAGTTGGACCACACAAACTTTACCTTTTTCTACGTCAACTTAGTGAGTGGTGTAGTTATGGAAGAGAAACTCTCTATGAACCATCTATAATATACCGCCAAACCCAAGAAGCTCTGAATATTGGTTGGATTTGTGGGTCTGGGATATTTTCTCACTGCCTCAACCTTTGGGGGATCAACCTTAATCCCAGCACTAGACATAATATTCCCCAAGAAAGCAATAGTATTAAGCCATAATGCACACTTGGAAAACATTGCATACAAACTATGATCTTTGAGAGTCTGAAGGATGATTCAGAGATAATTGGCATGATCCTCATCACTCTTAGAATAAATCAAGATATCATCAATAAAAACTAGGACAAATAAATCCAAAAACTTACGAAATACCCTGTTCATAAGATCTGTGAGGGTTGTAGGGGTGTTAGTCAACCCGAAGGACATGACTAAGAATTTATAATGACCGTATCTGGTTCGGGAAGCTATTTTGAGAATTTATAACTCTCTAACTTTTAACTGATGGTATCCTGAACGAAGGTCTATCTTTGAAAAACATCTAGCACCTTGAAACTGGTCAAAAATATATTAATTCTATAAAGAGGATATTTATTTTTAAAAGTGACCTTGTTCAATTGGCGATAATCTATACACATACGGAGGGAACCATTTTTCATTTGCACAAAGAGTACAGGTGCACCCCAGGGAGAAATACTAGGATGGATAAAACCTTTGTCTAGAAGATCTGCTAGCTATTTTTTCAACTATTTCATTTCTGTAGGAGGCATTCTATATGGAGGAATATAGATGGGATGGGTATCGAGCAACAAATCAATACTAAAATCTATCTCCTTATCAGGTGGTATGCCTGTTTGATCATCAAGAAAAACTTTTGGGAACTCATTTACCACAGGGACAGATTAAAGAGAAAGTCTTTTAGTTTTTGAATCTTTAACCCGAATAATATGATACAACTAACCCTTAGAAATGAATTTACGGGCTCTAAGGTAAGATATAAAGTGCCCTCTGGGTGCTAAGAAATGTCCTTCCCATTCTATTACTGGTTTATTTTGGAAGCAAAAAGTAACCTTTTGGGTTCTACAATCTAACATGGCATAACACGAATGAAGCCAGTTCATCCCTAGGATAGCATCAAAATCAACCATGTCAAAGTCTAAAAGGTCTACCATAGTATACCACCCATAAACAGTCACTATATAATTTCTATTCACCCTCCTAGCCACAACAAAATCTCCCACCAAAGTAGAAATAAAAAAAGGTTTGGCAATCACATTGGGCTAGAACCCAAAACTAACAGCCACATAATGTGTCACGTCTGATAGGATAGACCAGAGATTAAAAAACACATATACATCACTGGAAAATATTTTTAATAGACCAGTAACTACATCTGGTGAGGCCTCTACCTCCTGGCAGTTGGTCAAGGCATACAGCCGGTTGTGGCCACTTCTAGTGGCTAAAGTAGTACACTTCTGAGGTGGTAGTGGTGTAGAAGAATTAGGCTGCGACTTGGCTCCACCAATATTACCCTTTGATGTCGGACAGTCTCTCTGAATATAGTCTCACTGGCCACACAAATAACACACCATAGCACCAAACTAACATCTTCCTTGATTATTCTTCCCACATCTCTAACAGTTCAGGTATGTCTGAGAGGTCTGACCTACACTTCCTTGAGACTATGAACCCTACATTCTCGGCCCCTGCCTAGACTAAAAATAATGGGGGTGCTGTGCGTCTGAGGGTCTGGAAACCAAAGCACTGGCTGCAGACTATGCATTACCCAAAAACTTTTTATTCTAACATTTATTACCCCAATTCCCACTCTGCTACTGACTGTGGCTCTGGTCTGCTGTTTTGGCTCTCTTTGTCTGCTTATTCTTCTCTCTAGATTTAGCAATTTTCTTTTTATTTTCCTCAATTTACTGTATGTAGACAGATAGTCTGGAAAAATCTATGTCCTAGTTCAATATTGCTCTTCAACATTCAAGCACTAAGTCATCTGAAAGGCCAGATTCAAATTTCCTCATTCGGGCTCTCATGTTCTAGTCATCTCTGGAGCATAACAGGCTAGCTGGTTGAACCTTAGAGTTTACTCCTGGACATTCATCTTTCCTTGCTTTAGATTAATAAACTCTAAAGCTTTGGCCTCTCTCAGTTCAAGTGGAAAGAACCGATTGAGAAAGGCTTACACAAAATTAGCCCAAACTATAGGCTCATCACTCTCACCCTCTAAATCTTCCCACTTGTTATACCATTGGTTCGCCATATCCTTAAGCTTGTAAGCTGCTAACTCAACCCCCTCTACCTCATCTACATGCATCACCTTAAAGATCTTCTCCATTGTGGATCCTCTTTTACCTTGGTACCAGTAAACTTAGGCGGGTTCATTCTCATGAACTAGCCACTCTTGTAGACTCAGACGTAACAGATGCAGACCCAATATCTTCTGACCATTGAGTTTGTATGGCTACCAACTATTCTAGTATATAAATAAAATGCCTGAATTCTATATTAGATACCTCTCTCTCGTAAGGCTAAGTACGGTTAGTCCTCGTTCGAAGAGCTCTGAGTGCCCTAGGTAGGCTGGTCTAAGTAGGTGGGACTCTCGGAGTAGCATCAATCTCTGAAGTCAGAGATCTATTTTGGGTCCTCATCCCATGAGTGGGACGGCCCTCATTTGTCTGTGCATTCTACGATAGTACGATAGGGAGGCATGATTGTTTTTCTGAAACACAAGAGGCCATTGATTAGGAGACAATTCAGACTATTGAAAGATATAAATAAAGTTTATTATGCTTCAGTTGTTGGTAGTTTGATGTATGCAATGGTTTTTATATGATTGAATATTGCTCATGTTGTTGGTGTTGTTAGTGTTTTATTTCTAATTTGGGAAGAGAATTTTGGAATGCTTTGAAGTGGATTATGAGATATCTTTGTGGCACTTTTAGTCTGAATTTGTGTTTTTGGTACAAGGAAGCCTATTCTTTGTGGTTATACTGATTTAGAAATAGCTGGTGATGTTGATACTCGAAAGTCTACTTCAGGGTATTTGGTTACTTTGGTAGGGGGGTTGTGACTTAGCAATCCAAGTTTTAAAAATATATTGCTCAACCTACTATAAAAGCTGAGGTTATTACTGTTGTTGAAGCTTGTAAAGAATTGCTTTGGATGAAAAGATTCTTGGGGGAACTTGGTGTTACTCAAGAGAGGTATGTACTTTATTATGACCATCAAAGTGCTATACATCTTGGCAAGAATTCTATATTTCAGGGTCAGTCTAAACACATGATGTGAGATACCATTGGATTTGAGATGAGTTGGATTCTATGTTGCTTGAACTTGAGAAGATTCATACGGATGATAATGGTTCCAATATGATGACTAAAGCTTTGCCAAGAGGGAAGTTTGAATTTTGGTACATGATCGTCGGGATAGTGGTCTCCTCCACTTAGTCTAGAGGGGGAGAATTGTTGGGTCATGGGTCTTTTCCCTTCCTATATGGATAAATAAAGCCCAATTTGGACAAACCTACTTTTGCCTATAGTCCCATTACTATGGAGAATATATATAGATCTTTTTATGTCTTGTTTTGACAACACAAAAGAGAGAGTTTTCAGCAGCCAAAGAGAGAAAACAAGCTGATTTTTACCCAAAAATTCCAATCACAGTTGTCAACTTCAAATTATGATTCCCGCTTTGTTTCTTGTTTGGCTGAGCTTATTTTTTAAACTGCTTGTTCCTCTCATCTCAATCTTTTATTAGAAAAAAATGGAGCTTGATTTTGTGGCTTGTTTCTCCTATTCATTATTCCTAAATAGTAGCTATATTTTGGTGTTTTTGCTCCTTTATTTCTCTAGTGTTTCGTGTTATGGTTTATGTATTATTGCTTATTATTTGGTACTTAATTGGTGGCCATTTTGGAGAGCAATATCGTAACTCTTGGTGATTATAGTAGAATTTGGTCCCGTGGTTTTTTACTCTTCACACTGAAGGGTTTTCCACATAAATTTGGTGTCTCTTATTTTGGGTATTATTCTTGCCTTATCGTATTTGTGTGGTGATTTATTTACTGCCATATTACTTTATTTTTCTTGAATTTTCTTGTCTTCTCTTGGTTCAAATTGAGAGGGAAAGTTTAAACTTGGGTATTTTCTACAGGTACCCTGTCAGGCTCTTTGATTGTGCCCCTGCTTTTCCCAACAGTGTTCGAAAGATGTTTCTATGAAGGAGACTAACTTAAGGGGGTTGTTATTTACCTTGGTTTTCTTGATAAAATATGTTCCATTAGGCACAATAATTTACAAAATGGTAGAGTTTATATGATAGTTTGATTTGTTATTAGAAGGGTGATGAAATGTGTGATGGATCAACTTGTGTATTAGTGAGGGCTGTTATAAGGTAAATTGATTTAGGAAAGAAGAGATAGTAAGGAGGCCAATGACTAGAAAACTAGTTAATAAATATAAATTAGTTTATTATATGAGTGCATGTTTGATTCTGGATATGTATGTTATACTTACATGATTTAACTTGTGTAGGTTGATGGTGCCTATCAGTACATGTGGTTTTATCGATACTACTCTTGCTATTCCTTTTTTGGGGTATAGTTTGGTTTTAGGATTAGTTGAGGTTTCATTTCTTGGTGCAGTTAGAAACCTTTAACAACTCCCTTTTTTCTTATTCCTATGGTAAAAGATAGTTCTTGTAAACTTATCCTTGTTCTATAGGTATCTCTTTTACATATCTAGAATAGGTCCTCGAGGAAGGTGTTTTTATTCTTTATTTTGTGAAAATGGTCTATAATATTGTAACACCCTGTGCTTTAAATGCTCTAGTAATGCATTAAAATTGACCCTTAGGACCCCAATATCAATAGTAAACCATGTATAGTTATTGTGGGTTATGTTTGGGGTGTTTTGGATGTTAGAAATAGGTGTGCATTACAAAATAGACCCTTCACAAAGGCTCAGTTCCACAGATAGATCGCTAAATACCACTTGAATGGGTTGGCTTTGCGCTGTCCATCACCAACCATATGGTTGGCTTTGGCTTTGCGCCGCTAACCTTGAGGTTGGCTTTGACTGTACCCTGCCAAGCAAAAGCCAAGCATTAAAAGTTGCTCAGTTTGAATTAATTTATGGGTGTTGAGGTCTTTTCACACCCCTAAACCATTTCTAACCATTCTTAAATGAATTAAGAGGTCTTAAAACATGTTATTTGCCACTTTTCATGAGGTTAAATCATGTAAACCCTTCCTGTAACACACCGTAGTTGTAATGACCAAATAAGGTATCCATAATGACCTTTAAGACCCCTATTTTGATGGTAGACCATGTTCAGATGTTATGGGTTAAGTTGGGGGTGCTTTTAGGCCTTAAAATGAGTATGCGCTGGATGTTATACCCTATGTTAAAGCCATGCGTTGCAAGAAAAATGCCAATAGCCTCTGGATGAGGTATGCTTTTAGTATGCACCGCACACCCTCAGGTGTGCTTTACGCGTGTACTATAAACCGTCAAGTCTGCTTTTAGCGTGTGGCGGCCAGGAAAAGCATAGTGCCAAAAATTTTTCATTTTGACTTGATTTAAGGGAATTAAGGTTTTTTCACACCCCTAAACCATTTCTAATCATCCTTACATAAAATAAGGGGGCCTTTAAACATATTATTTCCATTCTCTTAACCCTATATATTCAGTATTTCAATTGATAGTACCTTATTAGTTTAACTTCCTTACTTATTACATTACTATTATTTTATTTAGTGCTCACAGCAGGTATCAGACCATGGGTTAGCTTGGGGTCGCATATGGCCGTAAGCACTAGGTCATGACTAAGGGGTAGCCTTTGGTCGTGACAAAACTTTGTATCAGAGCCTAAGTTTTAAAGTATCCTAGGGTATCTGAAAGTCATATTGAGTAGAGTATTATTCATGGGTGTGAAGCACATCACACTTATAGACAAGAGGCTATGAGACATTTTTAGAAAAGTTTCCCTTCTTTTAATGTCCATATCATGTGAAAGAGCATGAGCTCAATTGAATTTTTCTTTCTAACTCATTATTTATTTTGTTTTCATACAGATTCCTCCCAGAAGAAAAAATGGAAGAAGGAACGGGGATTAGCCCGCACCATTACTTATTAAGGAAGATACCTTGAATGACCATGTTTATCACGCTAACTTTAGGGCAGCTTTCACAACATTGGCCCATTCTGTAGCTGCTCAAAACAATTAGTGGCTTATTGCCCTAGCTAATTCATTGATGAATATGGCTGCATCTAGGGCCCGAGACTTTAATCGAATGAATCCCCCTATGTTTTCTGGATCTAAGTCTTAGAAGGATCCACAGGAGTTTTTGGATGGAGTGCAAAAATGATAGACATCATGGGTGTCACTTCAACTGAGAGTGTAGACTTAGTTGCTTACAGGTTACAAGGAGTATCTCACACCTAGTTCAAGCAGTGGAAGGAGGATAGAGATGTTGAGGTAGGGCCTATGAAATGGGGGGACTTTTCTATGGATTTCTTAGACAGGTTCTTCTAAGTAGATTTGAGGGAAGCAAAGGTTCGGGAGTTTATAAATTTGGAGCCGAGTAGTATGGGTGTAAAAGAGTACTCACTCAAGTTCACTCAGTTGACAGGGTATGCTCCAACTATGGTGGATGACTCTAGGTCCAGGATGAGTAAATTCACGTCTGGTGTATCTAATAGTGTGGTCAAGGAGTGTAGGACCGCCATGTTGATTAAGGATGTGGACCTAACTAGACTTATAGTTCATGCTCAGAAGATTAAGAAGGAGAAACTTAAGGAAAAAAAAAGAGAATAAGAGGGCCAAAATAGGTAGTTTTAAATTTTCTCAGCCAAGGTCGGAAGGCAGTAACCATTCTCAGTTCTGCTAGAAATTTTTAGCACCAGCTCCACCTTCATCTAGTGTGCCAGTGCCTAAGTTTATGTAGGATAGTTAGGATAAAGCGCCAAGCTCTAAGTCCCAGGGTAGTGTGAGCATTGGTCTACCATCCGCTCTGTAGAAAGTGTGGTAAGAATTATCAGGGTGAGTGTAGAGCTAGTAGTGATAATCATTTTAGGTGTGGCAAGTCAGGCTACAGGATCCAGGAATGTCTAGTGGTTGCACAAAGGGGAAAGGATTTGTGCCAACAAGGCCAGCCTAATTTTTCATTAGCTACAGCAGGTCACCCGACTCAGCAAGGTGCCACTTCTAGTTCCACCAGTGAGTAGCACCATGCTCTCCAGACTCGACATGATTAGGAAAGTTCTCCTGATAAGGTTACTTGTATGTTACAAGTCTTCCATCTTCATGTTTATGCACTTCTAGACCCCGAAGCTTCACTTTCTTTAATGACTCCTTATATAGATGTAGACTTCGGTGTCAGTCCTAAAATGTTAATAGATCCTTTCTAAATGTCTTCCCCAGTGGGTAAATCCATTATTATTAGACGGGTATATAGAAATTATCAAGTCACAATGTCTTAAAAAATTACTTTAGTTGACCTTGTAGAGTTAGACATGACAAATTCTGATGTCATTCTCGGCATTGATTGGCTTCACTCATGTTATACCTCAATTGACTGTAGGAATAAAATTGTCAAGTTCTAATTTCCTAATGAGCCAGTTATCAAATAGAGGGGTAGTACTTTAGTGCTTAAGGGTCAGTTTATTTCCTATCTTAAGGCAAGAAAGATAATATCTAAGGAGTGTATTTACAATCTCGTCTGAGTCAAGGAATCAAATTTTGAAAATCCAAGTCTTGAGTTAGTTTTAGTAGTAAGAGAATTTCCAGATGTATTTCCTAAAGATCTTCTTGGGATTTCTCCCAAAAGGGAAATTAACTTCGAAATCGATCTCCTTCTAGATACCCAGTTAATCTCTATTCCACCTTATAGAATGGCTCCATATAAGCTTAATATGTTGAATAAATAGTTGAAGGATCTCTTAGATAAGGGTTTTATTAGGATTAGTATTTCCCTAGAGGGTGCTTCAGTTCTATTCATGCGCTAGAAGATGGTTCTCTCAGAATATGCATTGATTATTGTTAGTTGAACAAGGTCACAATCAAAATTAAGTATCCTCTAACCAGAATAGATGACTTGTTTGAATAACTTTAAGGTGCAAGTTATTCCTCTAAGATAGATCTTAGATCTGGCTATCATCAGCGTAAAGTCAGAGAAAGTGACATTCTGAATACAGACTTCAGAACTCGGTATGGTCACTTTGAATTCCTAGTGATGTCTTTTAGACTAAAAAATACCCCTGCAGGTTTCATGGATTTGATGAACAGGGTGTTCAAGAAGTACTTGGACATGTTTGTCATAGTCTTCATTGATGATATCCTTGTCTATTCACGTAGTGAGAATGATCACGCAAACTATCTAACAGTTATATTGCAGACCCTTAAAGATCATCAGTTATTTGATAAGTTTAGTAAGTGTAAATTTTTGTTAATATCAGTAGCTTTCCTTGGTCACATCATTTTTGGTGATGGAATTTGAGTTGATCCTCAAAAGATCAAAGTAGTGAGAAATATCCTAGTCTTATCTCTCCATCAGATATCAGGAGTTTCTTGGGTTTAGCTAGCTATTACAGATAGTTTTTTGAAGGGTTTTATTCTATTGCTTCCCCCATGTTGAGGCTAACCCAGAAGAAGGTTAAATTTCAGTGATCAGATTTCTGTGAGAAGTGTTTTTAGAAGTTGAAGACTCAACTCACTTCCTCCCCAGTCTTGACTTTGCAAGATAGCACAGATGGGTTCATAGTATATTGTGATGCTTCTATAGTTCGTATGGGTTGTGTATTGATGCAGAGATGAAAGTTCATAGCTTACGCCTCTAGATAACTTAATCCCCATGAGAAGAATTATCCAACCCATGATATTGAGGTTGCATTTGTTGTCTTTTTCTTGAAAAATTGGAGGCATTATCTTTATGGGGTTCATGTTATGTGTTGACGGACCACAAGAGTTTGCAGTATCTATTCACACAGAAAGAACAAAATCTATGCCAAACAAAATGGATTGAGTTTTTAAAAGACTATGATATAAATGCCTTGTATCTCCGAGCAAGGCCAATGTAGTGGCGGATTCCCATAGTAGATTGTCTATGGGTAGTGTTTCCCATATTTAGGATGATAAGAAGGAGTTAGTTCGTAAGGTGCATCAACTTACTAGGTGAGATTTTGGTTTGTTGATTTGGCCAAGGTAGTATATAGGTTTAGAATGGTTTGGAATGAGACATGATTTTTTTTGTTGAAAACAGCTATACTCGATGGGGGACTGCGACTTCGATCTTGTTCAACAAAATCATCACGCAATAAATCAACAAAGCGCAGAAAGCAAATCTTGGTATTGACTTATTGAACAGGGATCTTAGTTTTGTTTAGTTGAAGGAGGTAGTTAGAGATCAAAAGGTGAAGGTTTTCTCCCTAGGGGGAGATGGTGTTCTTCATTGTCAGGGATGGTTATGTGTTTTATGTGTTTATTGTTTGAGATACCGAATATTAGCAGAAGTGCATAGTGCACGGTATTCTATTGACCACAGAGCCACAAAGATGTACCATGATTTGCAGGAAATATATTGGTGGGGTGGTATGAAGAAAGATATTTCAGAGTTTGTGGCTAAGTGTTTGAACTGTCAGTAGGTTAAGGTTGAGCACCAAAGTCCTAGTGGTATGCTTCAGGAGTTTAGCATCCCCACTTGGAAGTGGGAGGTGGTGAATATGGATTTTGTGACAGGGTCACCTCGTACGCGTCGTCAGCATGATTTGATTTGGGTCATTATAAATAGAATAACCATGTCAGCCCATTTCTTTCCAGTTCATACTTTGTACTCAGGTGGGGATTATATCAGGCTTTATCTTAGGGAGTTGGTAAAGTTGCATGGGGTTCTATTGTCTATCATATTATATAGAGGTACTCAGTTTACCTCTCACTTTTGGTAGGCTTTTCAGAAGGATCTTGGTACCCAAGTTTACCTTAGTACAACTTTTCATCCTTAGAATGATGGTCAGGTAAAAGGACCATTCAGACTTTAGAGGACATATTGAGGGCTTGTGTTATTGACTTTAAGGGTAGTTGGGATGACCACATACCATTGATTGAGTTTACCTATAATAATAGTTATCACTCCAATATTCAGATGGCTATTTTTGTGGCTCTTTATGGGAAGAGATGAAGATCTCCTATTGGCTGATTTGAAGTAGGTGAGGCTGCTTTGATATCGCCAGATTCAGTGTTTGAGGTAATACAAAAACTTTAGTTAATTCAAGAGAGGCTAAAAATGGCCTAAAGTCGTCAAAAATCATATGTAGATATGAGGAGAATGGATCTTGAGTTTGAGGTTGGTGACTTTATTTATTTGAAATTTTTGCCTATGAAAAGGATGAAGATATTTTGCAAGTAAGGGAAGCTCAGTCCCCGCTATGTTGTCCCATACAGGATTTTGAGCTATTTTGGGAAGGTAGCTTAAGAGTTAGAGTTGCTTGCAAATTTGGCATCAGTACATCCGGTGTTCCATATTACTTTGTTAAGGAAATGCATTGATGATTCAGCTTCTATTATTCCTTTATAAAGTATGGATGTTAAGGATAGCCTTTCCTACTAAGAAGTTCTTATTGAAATACTTGATCGTCATATTCACGGGCTAAGGAATAAAGAAGTTCCTTTAGGTAAGGTCCTTTGGTAAAATCAGTCCATTGAGGGAGCCACTTGGGAGGCAGAAGTAGATGTGTGAGCCAGGTATCTCCATCTTTTCCTTACAAATTCAAACTTATCTTAAGGTAATGGTTTCTCTTAAATAGACTCTCTCATTATCTATCTTAGCTATACATGTCACGCCTCAAATCCTATTGGGGCGGACAGGCACCCGTAGCCGTAAAGGCCCGAGAGAACCAATTTATAACCTTGTACTTCTCAGGCATATAACTATGGCAACCAAAGGTTCTGACAAATATGATATTATGTATCGATGAGAATAATTACATAGGCAATCACAAACTTATATATACAACACTTGGCCGTTGGGGCCACCACGTCTAAAGGCAAGACACTACCATAACTTTACATTAGTCTACAAAGCCTCTAAAAGATACATAGACCTAGTTAGGGTCAAGACAAACCCCCACCCTACTCTTGACTTATTGCACAATACCAAAATATATGGAACAGACTTGAAGAGCCTCAAATCAACCTGAAGCTCACCAATAGTTATTGAATAGCCTGTACTCCTACTAGTGAGGTGAATGAGATGAAGTAACTATGCCTGCAGCATAAAATACAGGTCCCTCGTGAGAGAAGTCAGTATGAAAATATGTACTGAATATGCAAGGCTGAAGGTAACAACACATGATGTATTAGCTTAATAGAAATCAGATACAAGTGTATAAGTAGTACTAGTAGACCACCTTTATATATACTTGTGGGACTACATACATTACATTCCTTTCTTTATTTTTACCTTTCTTACTTCATAATCTTTGTAACCCATATATAATGCAAATGGCTAACTGATCAGTGGTAAATAGATAAATTAGGATCGGCTCATGCTAGGCTTACGCCCCTGAGCTGCCACCTACATATAAAGATTGGGATCGGACCATGCTAGGCTAATGCCCCTGAGCTACCACCCATATAAAGGTATCAAGATTGGCCCATGCTAGGCTTATTCCCATGAGCTGCCACTCATTTTACAGATTTGCGTTACTTAGTTTATTTAGCCTTTGAGATTGTTACTTTGATGGTCATAACATTATGGTACCTTCAACTAATAATCTGTTAATAAGAGTCATATAAATGGACACTTAATGCAACAACAATGAGGTAGGGAGCTGTTGGCACACAAATGAAGTGTTTAGGAGCTAAAAATAACACATGGGTCTTATTTGAACAAGTGGAGAACACCTAAAATTTTCTAGTAAAGATAGACGTGCAGGTTTAATAATAAACATGTATTAAGGTGTTTTAACATGTTAGAGAGTGGTAACAAGGTCACTGGCTTCATGGGATATAATACGCTGCTATTATGTGTCACTTGTTACAGGATAACCTTGGAAATTTACTTGATTGAACAAATGTCTGATTTCATGCCAAAGAGTGCAAAATAGAGTATGACTTACATACGTAGTTATATAACTCCAAAACTAACCTGACTTGACTTCCCGACCTTTTAGATTACTTATCTATAATAGAATATATGGTAAACTAGTATTAGCAACCAACTAACACATTTAGGCTACTTAACTTCACGAAAAACAGTAACCGGTCAGTAAGCCATTAATATACCAATCAAGGGTGTTATTTTAACCCTTTTCTCCTCCAATCAAACCCACATACCATATAAGTTCTTATAAGACTTACCGAAACCACCTCGGCTTCATTACACATTCCAACAATACTCAAAATAGATTGGGCAGTAAACAATGCAATAATTAGTTTGGTGGTGTACCGCCACACCTTTCTTCTATATTTCATTACAAACTAATCATACCTTTATCCAGCATCAACCTAGCAGCCCATAACATAAACATACAAAATAGTCCACAAAACAGCCTTAAATCCCTTTTATTGAAGAAATCAATTATTAAACTCATCATCTCTTGAGTACTCAATAACAACACATCCATAATTCTCTTTCAAATTTACATACAAGGAGAACAAAATGGATCAGTCACCATACCTCAATTCTGCAACTTATTCTTTTAGTTTGAACTCCTCAAAACTTTAACTTTCATTTTCGTTCACACTTTTAACCAAAGAAGAAAAGAGATCTCTTAATAACAAAGAAAAAGTGAGCAAGTAGCTTGTTCTATATTCTACAATGTATTTATAATTAGTCACCTATAGTATGTTTTCCTAATCTTCCATGAGATAATTAAGCTAAACCATAAGATTTTTCACTTACCTTGGACTGCAAAGGTGAGGGTTTCTTCAAGAACCCTAGAAGGAATTTCAGGGATTCTCCTTGTTGTTTTAGAGAGAGTAGAGAGATTTTGCGAAATATACTCTTTTTTGTGACTTAGAAATAAAGTAAAATGACCAGTAACTTGGCCTTATAAAGGCCCTATTTTTTCCACTTCCTTAGCTACATTTTGGACCTTAAAATTGGTCAAATTGGTCCAAGTAGGCGATGCACCTACTTAAGGGTTCAAGATGCTCAAATTTTCAAAGTAGGTGATACACCTGCTTACTTAAATTCTTATTTTGGGCTCAATTAACTTGGGCTTTTGGCAGATTTGTGTGTTGGGCCATTTATCTATTTCTTCCTCTTTTATTCAATTTGGGCCCAAATGAGTACATTAGTATAGGCCCAAATCTGGTCCATAGCATGGGTCCATTAATTTGGTCCAAATAGCTTAAGTAGGTGACTCACCTACTAGCTTAATTAAGCCAAGCAAGCACCTCAATATTTTATTCCATTTCCAGCTCCTAATCCCTTTATTCTAACCTTCAACTTATACACACTTGGTCACTTTAAACTTTAGATTCAGAAACTCGCTTACAATCCTAAGTTTAAATAGTCATATCGACGTTAACTTGGTCGCATAACATTCTCTTTCTTATGTGCTTCTATCATAATTCTCTTTCTTAGCCCTTCTACATTAGGCATACACAATCTATTTTGGCACCGAAGTACTCCCTCTTGTGTAAGTTCAAATGCCTTTGTCATACCACATTGCACATTCTCCTTAAGCTGTAATAGAATGGGATCTGTATATTGCTTATCTTTTACTTCAGATAATAGTGAAGATTCTGCAACATTATGCACAATAGGCCCCTCATCTGGAGTTTTAAGAAGGCGAACCCTTAAATTGGCTAATTGGTGTAGATCCTTAGTCATCCCTTGTCATTCTATAGACTACCCATAAGTGACCACCATAGACTTATGACTTAATGCATCATCTACAATATTTGCTTTCCTCAGATGATACAAGATATCAACATCATAGTCTTTTAATAACACAAGCTATCTCTGCTACCTCAAATTTAGGTCCTTTTGATTAAAGATATACTACAAACTCTTATGGTCAGTGTATATGTCAACATAATCCCATACAAGTAGTGACGCCATATCTTTAAGGCAAATATAACTGTTGCTAGCTCCAGATCATGCATTGGATAATTTTTCTTATATGGCCACAATTGTCTTGAGGCATATTCTATGACTTTACCATGCTACATCAATACACAACCTAAGCCAATTCTTGAAGGATCACAATACACTGCATACCCTTCTGTGCCTTCTGGGAGTACTAATACAGGTGTAGAAGTCAACTTATTCTTCAAATCTTGGAAACTTCTTTCACATGCATCATTCCATTGGAACTTGGACCTTTTTATGTTAGCTTTGTTAAAGGAGCAGAAATTGAAGAAAATCCTTCAACAAACCTTCTATAATAACCTTCCAACCCAAGGAAACTACGAACCTCCATAGGCATTATAGGTCTTGGCCAATTCTTCATGTCTTCTATCTTTTGAGTATCAACCTTTATTCCTTCATCAGATACAATATGACCTAAGAATGCCACAGATTTTTACCAAAACTCACATTTGGAGAACTTTGCATATAGCTTATGATCACGAAAAATCTGTAACACCTGTTGTAAGTGACTGGCATGGTCCTCATTTTATCTCAAATAAACTAGAATATCATCCATAAAAACTATCACAACCATATCCAAGAATGGATCATAAAATTTGCAGGTGCATTAGTTAGCCCAAAGGACATGACTAAAAACTCGTAATGACTGTACCATATTCAAAAAGCTGTCTTGGGTATGTCCTTCTCTTTGACCCTTATTTGGTGGTAACAAAACCTCAAATCAATCTTTGAAAACCATTTAGCGCCTTGCAACTAATCAAATAATTCATCAATTCTCGGAAGGGGATATTTTTTCTTAATAGTCACCTTGTTCAGTTATCGATAGTCAATACACATTCTCAATGAGCCATCCTTCTTACGCACAAATAACAATGATGCACCCCAAGGAGACACACTAAGCCTTATGAATCCTTTTTCTAAAAAGTCTTTCAATTGCTCTTTCAACTCCTATAATTTTGCCGGGTCCATTCTATACGGAGGAATTAAAATTGGTTGAGTACCTGAAATCATATCAATACCAAACTCTACTTCTCGTTCTGGAGGCAAACCTGGAAGATCTTCAGGAAATACATTGGGAAATTCATTTACTACTGGAATAGTTTGAAGAGTTAGCGGCTCCACATCTGTATTCTTCACCCTAACTAGATGACATATGTAACCCTTGAAAATCATCCTTATTTCCTTAAAATAAAAAATAAATTTACCTCTTGGTGCACCAATATTACCCCTCTATTTAAGGATTGTCTCTTTTGGAAAATGGAAATACACCTTAGTTCGGCAATCTACTATGGCATAACAAGAAACCAACCAATTCGTACCCATTATAGCATCAAAATCTACCATTTCTAACTCAACCAGGTCAGCTATTATATCATGACAGAAAATAGTTATTATACAATTTTGATACACTCTCCTATCTAGAATAGATTCACCAATTAGCGTAGATACTTCAAGTGGCTTAACTAGCAATTCTGGTATTTTTTTAACTTTCGAGCAACCAATAGAGCGGCATATGATAATGTAGAACCCGAATTAACTAATGCATATACATCATGTGAAAAGATAGACAATGTACTTGTAGCCACATCTGGAGAAGCCTCTGAATTTTGTTGATCCGCTAAAGCATATGTATAATTTCGGACTCCACTAGAGCTAGCTTCCTTTTAGCACCTCTACCATGACCCATAAGTTGTACACCTCTACCTGAATAAGGCACCGATGATGATGATGCAACGGCTGATCCAGTAGGTCGTGTCATACCACCTATGCCCTTTTGAGGGCATTCTCTCATCATATGTCCTGACATAGCATACCAAAAGCAAGTATTTATCCCAAACTGACATGCACCTAAATGAAGCTTTCCACATTATTTACATGGCTCCCGAGTAAGCCTTAATTGTCTTATACTTCCTTACACTTAATACCCCGCTGTTTGTGAACTCTGACTCTCACTTCTTTGCCCAAACTAGTTGCCTTTAGACCCTTGAAACTGTGGTAGAGCACTAGCTGCAGAATAATAAGATAATGGCCTAGGCAGTCTATTAGAAAACCAAGTCCTAAACTCTCCTTGGGATGCCATAAATTTCCCTATAGATCTAGACCTCTTGGAATACTCTCTTTCCAATTCTTGTGTTCTTCTTCTTTGCCTCTGATCCTCCATTTTTGTGCAAAATCTTGTATCCTTGCTATATCCATGTCTTTGTTCAAAGCAGCAATAGTATAATCTCTAAATAGATATGGATCCAATCTATCTATATATCGATGAACTTTATCATCCATTATAGCAACTACATTAGGAACATACCTAGCCAAAAGGTTAAATCAGAGGTTGTACTTCCTCACGCTCATATTCGCTTAGCAAAGATTCAGGAATTGATCCACATGGGCTTGTCAAATCTAAAATGGAAGGTAATGATCAAGAAATGCCTCTTTGAACTATTTCAAAGTAGCTAAAGGTGCATCAATACCCCTAGATCGTTTCCAGTCTTCATACCAAAATATAGCCTCCCCTTTGAATCTATATTCTACTAGCTCAACTATCTCTTTACCCGACACAAGCATGACATATAGAGCCCTTTGGATTTGATCAATAAAGTCCTATAGGTCTTCATTAGGATCTGATCTAGTGAATGTGGGAGGATCCAATTTAATAAAATACTGCGTTCATAGCTAGCTTCCCTATTCGCACCACTAGAACCTGTGGTTGGAATGGCTTGTCCTTGAGCTTGTCCAACATTTATATGACCAATAATTGTACCATATTCCTTATATCTTGCTCAGTAGAATTAATAGGTGGTTTTGAGGATGCGGTTCTTCTCCTTCTTAGATCTTCTGGAGATAGAGGAGTAGAAGAAGTTTGGAATACAAACTCAGCTTGAGCCTCGCTTTGATTAGATTGTCTAGGTGGTGACTTATTGGTCCCTTCTATGGTAGCCATATTTATTTGCTTACCTATATTCTTACTCCTTCTCATAACCGGCATCTTTACTATAATAAGAGGAAAAAATAGTTTCAATGGTTAAATATGACTTTACCTATAACATGGGCTTAATTGCACGATCTAAGATATGAAGAAAAAAAGACAACCCCTAAATTTCCCATAGCCTCTTGTTTATAGATTTGGTGCACAACACGCCCATAAAAAAGACTCTATATAGACACGTCTTTGTAGATACCCTAGGAAGACCTACTCCGATACCACTTTTGTCATGCCTTAAATCCTATTGGGGCGGACAGGCACCCGTAGCTGTAAAAGCTCGAGAGAACCAATTGATAACCTTGTAATTCTCATGCATGTAACTATGACAACCAAAGGTTCTGACAAATGTGGTATTATGTATCAATGATAATAATTACATAGGCAAGTACAAACTTATATATACAACACTTGAACATTGGGGCCAACACGTCCAAAGGCATGATACTATCATAACTGTACATTAGTCTACAAAGCCTTTAAAAGATACATAGACTTAGTTAGTGTCGAGAAAAACACCCGCCCTACTCTTGAATTACTTCACAATACCAAAATATATGGAACAGACTCGGAGAGCCCCAAATCAACCTGGAGCTCACCAATAGTCACTGAATAGAATGCGCTCCTACTAGTGAGGTGTATGAGTTGAAGTACCTAAGCCTGAAGCATGTAATATAAGTCTCCCGTGAGGGACGTCAGTACAAAAATATGTACTGAATATGTAAGGCTGAAGGTAACAACACATGATACAAGAGCTCAATAAAAATCAAATACAAGTGTATAAGTAGTACTAGTAGACCACCTTTATATATACTTGTGGGACTACATACATTACGTTCCTTTCTTCATTTTTACCTTTCTTACTTCATAATCTTTGCAAGCCATATATAATGCAAATAACTAGCTGATCATTGGTAAATAGATAAATTAGGATCGGCTCATGCTAGGCTTACGCCCCTGAGCTGCCACCTACATATAAAGATTGGGATCAGCCCATGCTAGGCTTATGCCCATGAGCTGCCACCCATATAAAGGTATCGAGATCGGCCCATACTAGGATTATGCCCCTGAGCTGCCACTCGTTTTATAGATTTGTGTTACTTAGTTTATTTAGCCTTTGAGATTGTTACTTTGATGGTCATAACATTATGGTACCTTGAACCAATAATCTTCTAATATGATACATATAAATGGACACTTAATGCAACAACAATAAGGTAGGGAGATGTTGACAAACAAATGAAGTGTTTAGGAGCTAAAATGGACATATAAATGGACACTTAATGCAACAACAATGAGGTAGGGAGCTGTTGGCACACAAATGAAGTGTTTAGGAGCTAAAAATAACACATGGGTCTTATTTGAACAAGCGAAGAACTCCAAAAATTTTCTAGTGAAAATAGACGTGCAGGTATACTTATAAGCATGTATTGAAGTGTTTTAACATGTTAGAAAGTTGGAACAACGTCATTGGCTTCATGGGATATAACACTGCTATTATGTGTCACTTATTACAAGATAACCTTGGAAATTTACTTGATGGAACAAATGTCTGATTTCATGCCAAAGAGTGCAAAATAGAGTATGCCTTACATACCTAGTTATATAACTTCGAAACTACCCGACTTGACTTCCCTCCCTTTTATATTACTTACCTTCAATAGAATATATGTTAAACTAGTATTAGCAACCAACTAAAACATCTAGGCTACTTAAATTCACCCAAAACTGTAACCGGGCAGTAATCCATTAATATACCAATTAAGGGTGTTATTTTAACCTTTTTCTCCTCCTATTACACCAACATACCATACAGGTTCTTATAAGTTTTACCGAAACCACCTTGACTTTATTACACATTCCAAACAATACTCAAAACAGATTGGGTCGTAAATAAATACAATAATTGGTTTGGTGGTGTACCGCCACACCTTTCTTCTATATTTCATTACAAACTAATCATACCTTTCTCCAATATCAACCTAGCATCCCATAACATATACATACAAAGTAGTCCACAAAATAGCCTCAAATCCCTTTTATTATAGCAATCAATTATTAAACTCATCATCTCTTGAGTTCTCAATAACAATATACCCATAATTCTCTTTCAAATTCACATACAAGGAGAACAAAATGGAGCATTCACCTTACCTCAATTCTGCAACTTATTATTTTAATTTGAACTCCTCAAAACTTTAACTTTCACTTTCCTTCACACTTTAAACCAAAGAAGAAAAGAGATCTCTTAATAACAAAGAAAAAGTAAGCAAGTAGCTTGTTCTATATTCTGCCATATATTTATAATTAGGCACCTGTAGTATGTTTTCCTAATATTTTATGAGATAATTAAACTAAACTATAATATTTTTCACTTACCTTGGGATGCAAAGGTGAGGGTTTCTTCAAGAACCCTAGAAGGAATTTTAGGGCTGCTCCTTGTTGTTTTAGAGAGAGTAGAGAGATTTTGTGAAATATACTCTTTTTTGTGACTTAAAAATGAAGTAAAATAACCAGCAACTTGGCCTTATAAAGGCCCTATTTTGTCCAATTCCTTAACTACATTTTGGACCTTAAAATTAGTCAAATCGATCCAAGTAGATGATGAACCTACTTAAGGGTTCAAGCTGCTCAAATTTTCAAAGTAGGTGATGTACCTACTTACTTAAATTCTTATTTTGGGCTCAATTAACTTGGGCCTTTGGCAGATTTGTCTGTTGGGCCATTTATCCATTTCTTCCTCTTTTATTCAATTCTTGCCCAAATTTGTACATTTGTATAGGCCCAAATCTAGTCTATCGCCATGGGTCCATTAATTTGGTCCAAATAGCTTAAGTAGGTGGCTCACCTACTAGCTTAATTAAGTCCAGCAAGCACTTCAATATTTTATTCCATTTCTATCTTCTAATCCCTTTAATCTAACATTCAACTTATACACACCTGGTTACTTTAAACTTTAGATTCAAATACTAGTTTACGATCCTAAGTTTAAATAGTCATATCGACCTTAAACTGTACGGGCAGCATCTACACCATTAATACTTGCATAATAAATCTTATATGTTACCTATACCACAAGGCTATACTAGGTTCCATATAATTAGAACAAGTACTAGAAAAATATAGGATGTTACAATATAACTATCCACCTATCATAGCATGTATTCATGAAACACAGCTCAATCTAGGTATCATGTTTTAGATTCAGTTACTTAATCATGGTTCAATGCATAGTGTTCAGTGTATGATCTTATCCTTTTTAGTGCTTCAGCTTGAATGATTTCCAAGGTGGAGATAATGTAACACCCCATAGTTGTAACGCTCAAATAATGCAATCAAAATAACCTTTAGGACCCCTATTTTGCTTGTAGACCATGTTTAGGTATTATGGGTTGAGTTGGGAGTGCTTTTAGGCCTTAAAAGTAAGTGTGCGCCATATGTTAGAACTTTTTCTAAGGTTGTTAGTCGCATGTCAAACACCAATAGCCACTTGATAAGGTGTGCTTTTGGTGTGCGTCGCACACCCTCAGGTGTGCTTTTGGCATGTGCCGCCAAGCAAAAACACAGTGCCAAAATAAAAAAAAAATTGACTTAATTTTTTGGCATTAAGGTTTTTTCACACCCCTAAACCATTTCTAATCATCCTTAAATTAAATAAGGGGTCTCTAAATATGTTATTTTCACTCCCTTAACCCCAAACATTAAGTATGCAATTTAAAAACCCTTACTCTCTTCCCAAGAATAAAATTCAAGATTTTTCTCTCAAGAACTCTCAAATTTAAGTTCCAATTTCAAGATTTCTTCAAGAATTCATCCAATTGAGGTATATGGGTATTCATTAATGGGTTACTTTCACCCATTGAGCCCAAAAATCCTCTTTCCGATTCGAATATGAATTTTACTATAATTATGATCATCTTCCATGTAAACTAAGAAATTTATCCATGTTTTCTCCTTAGTTTTATATTCAAGCCATGCTAATAGTTTAATCCCATGTGAATCATGCTCTTAAATGTTTGATGTTTGAAAAACCCTAAGGCATGTTCAGTTGGCATCATACCAAATTCTCTAATTATGATTTAAACTATACAAACGTGATATTATCCCAAGGTTAATTCATTCCCATGTTTACATTCATGTAATTTATCAGGTTGTTGAAATGTCCTATATTTTGGGTCTTTGAACAATGATTTTATTCCATTGTTTAAAGCCTTGTTATCATATTCATTTAATCATTATTGCTGGAGTATTATGAACACCCGATACCTATTTGTTTATATATGTCTTTATTTTCACGTTTCAAGTTTGTCATATCATGTTTTCATTAATATATTAAGATTACTATGTTTATGAGATAATTTATCAATACCGTACCACATCATGTTAGACCTAACGTAATACCTGTGTCCTTCAGTTGGGATTAGGATTTAGTAACAAGCGAACCTAGGGATGGAGGCTCATCCGCCAGTTAGGACTGGTTCCTTAGTAGCAGTCTCTAGGTTCCAAATCTACATAGCCAGCATAGGATTATGAGATATCACCTGCCAGTTTAGGATTGGCACTCTCTTAGGGGTCACCTGCCAGTTTAGGACTGACTCCCCTAGTCTTTTGGAACACTAGGTTAGTGGATCCACATAGCCATATGCTAGTACCTATGGCAAGGTACTGACACTCTTCCAATTGGGGTTACAGGTTTGACTTTGATTAGCTCAGATTAGGGCATGTTGGTTACATGATAGATCCCATAGTTTAGTCAGCACTCAGTCTATCATAGAAAGATTTGCTTGACCAAGTAATTAGATTTTCAGTTATTTTAGTCAGCCAGTTTACAGATTAAATTCAATTCATGCCTTGCTTGGTCTTGCATTCTCAATTTTACATGTTCATGCATCCATGTTCAATTGCCATATGTATTTATATTATTCCTTACCTCACTTACTAGAATATTTAAAGTACTTATCACATACTTTTCTTTTGTGCTATGTTGTCTTATAACATAGATTTGGACGCACAGTTTCTTGACCATCCCTAAATAGCTCAGCAGCTCCCAACAGCAATAACGGTGAGTCCTCAGCCATCGAAGATGTGATATGGTATTTAAGTTATTTCAGTATTTCTTTATGTTCAGTTAGTTGGAGTTAGTTGGGGGTTTGTCCCATCAACTCTGTATGTTTTAGCAACTTTCAAATAAATAGTCTGCTTCTAGTGTTTATCAGATACTTTAGAGATGTCGTTTTATATATTTTAGTATTCTAATTGATAGTAGCTTTTCAGTTTATCTTCTACATATGTAATATTACTATCATTTTATTTAATACTCACAGCAGGTACTAAACTATTGGTTAGCTTGGGGACGCATGTGGCCTTAAGCACTATATCACGACTAGGGGTAGTCTCAAGTCGTGACACTTCTCCTATTCCCAAGAATAAAATTCAAGCTTCTTCTCTTAAGAGCTCAAGAAGTTAAGTTCCAATTTCAAACTTTCTTCAAGAATTTGACCAATCGAGGTATGTGGGTATTCATCAATAGGTTTCGTTCGCCCATTGATCCCAAAAACTTTTTTTTTGGTTTAAGTATGACTTTTACTCTAATTTATGATCAATTACAATGTAAATTATGAAATTCATCCATGTTTTCTCATTATTTTACATTCAAGTTATGCTAACAGTTTTACTCCATAAGAGTCATGCCCCTACATACTTGAAGTTCTAAAATCCCATGTCATGTTCAGTCAATGTCATGTCAAATTCTCTAATTATGCTTTAAATTATATAAACATGATTCTATCCCAAGCTTAACTCATTCCCATATTTAGATTCATGAAATTTATCAGACTATTAAAATATCTTAGGTTTTGGGTCTTTGAATTATGACTTTATGTCACTGTTTTAAGTGTTGTTATTGAATACTGTAATCATTCAGTACTGGCGGGTCATGAACACTCGATACCTACATGTTTACTTATATTTCAGACTTTTTAAGTAATGATTCAGTCAAACCATATATTTTATTATTAAACTCAATTTGTTATGATCATGTTGAGTACTATCAATTTACATGTTTATGATTACTTCAAATTCTGTATACACTTCAGTGTAGGCCCCAGTTAGTATTTCAATGTC
Source organism: Capsicum baccatum var. pendulum (assembly GCA_030864225.1). Lineage (NCBI taxonomy): Eukaryota > Viridiplantae > Streptophyta > Magnoliopsida > Solanales > Solanaceae > Capsicum > Capsicum baccatum. The sequence goes on along the minus strand of CM061551.1, from coordinate 47,659,762 downwards.
TTTTAATTAGGAGTAGGATTTAGCACAGAGAGGGAAGTGTGGGTTCAGTGTATCCTACTTTCCCAAAAACTACATGTCATTATAGGTTATAAGGACTCGCCAGAGAGTGTTTCCCCTGGCCTAATATGGTCTTAGTTTAGTGATCACTCTAGTTTAATTCAGGTTCTACTCCAATGGCAAAGATAGAACAACCTCCTCAACGTGGGCTAGATGTTAGACTCTATGATAGCTCTCGTGGTTTATGTCAGTTACATGATTGCTCCCACAGTTTCAGTTAGTATTCAGTTTATTAGTAGTCAGTTTATCTCAATTTTGGTTGCTTGACCAAGTAGAAAAATTTTAGTATTTATTCAGTCAATTTTACAGATTATTTTAGTTATTTAGATATCAGTTATTCAAATTATTTCAGTACATGATTTACTTGGTCTTGCATTCTCAGTTTTATATATTCATGTTTTCATGCTCAATATCCATATATAATCCTCAGTACTATTTTACATTCTATTCAGCTTTACATGAAATTTACATACAATATTCATGCTTTATCGCTCCCATCTTACAGAATTATTTTTAGCTCATGATTTATAAATCTCACTATGACTTACAGTTTTCACGTATAGCCATGTTTTAAATGTATATTTCAGCAAATAACTTATAACCTTAGTTTAAAAGCATGTTTTAAATTTTTCTATGATTTAGTGCATGCCCCCATATACTCAGTACATTCCAAATTATTGACCACATATATGTGTTTGTGGCTACATTCCTTCATAATGTAGGTACCATATGTAGTCCATACACCAGAGTCAGACAATCTCACCATTCGGCCAGCAGGTGATTAGTTCTCTTATTTTGGGAACTCAAGTCAGTTATATTTCATGTGTTGTATTGTTATCATTCTTATGTATTGATTAGTGGTAGTTGGAGGCATGTCCCATTTGCCTATAGTTAGTATAGTATATGCTTCATAGATATTCAGTCAGAATCATCATATGTAATTCAAGTTCTTTCTTCAGTTTTATCATGTTGTAAACTTTATCAACATTACATTTATTTAGATTTTCTCATGATTATGCTTCCATTCAATAAATTTTGCTTTTGTTTACATTATGTATCAGTTGCTCAAATAGTATGCCAGTACATAGGTTGGCTTGGGATCCTTGTTGTCCTAAACACCATGGTACAACTAGGGGTAGTCTTGAATTATTTCAAACATGATATCAGGGTACAGAGTTCAAACGTCCTAGGTTGTTTATGAAGTTGTGTCTAGTAAAGTCATGCGAAAGGTATGGAGACGTTTGTACTTTTCTTTGAGAGTTTACAGTGCATTTAAGAAATGTTTCCCTTCTTTCATATCTCAGATCATGCTATAGAGATGTTCTCTAAGAAATTTATATAGATTCTGATCATGCTTTATTCATACCAACTCTGTCTTAGTTTCGAGGTAACAGAAATAGTCAAGTTTAAATTTATACAGATAGAGCTTTCTCAGACAATCCCTATAGATAATTATGGGATTGAATATGGGCCCAATAAGTATCCCACCAATGCCTTTATGTACCAAAATATGAGAGATTTCATTCATGATTATGAAAAATCTTGCAATAAACCAAAGTCAAATATGTTTTCAGATCCCTCCTCAAAATTCTATGATAGCACGTGATATAGAGTTAAAATCATGAACCTAGAAGTTTAACAAAAGTAAAGAGGGGATACTGTTATCTGAATCTAGTAGATTATGTACCCATGGGGCTAGTTGTCTGAAAAGTGAACCAGTAGGCTTGAAATAGTGTATGTAAGAATTTAAGTTTGTTACTTTGAAAATAAGTAGGATGATGTGTGTTGATCTAGAGGTGTACCCAAGGTGATATGGTACTGTATTATATCTAAGTTTTAATAATGTTTGTGCATAGATAGTACCCTTGAGTTATTAAGTATGAATAATACTATATAGTATATGATGTTCTTACAAGCTAAGCTATAGGTTATAGGTTGATGATGTTGGTATGTTTGTGTAATGATAATTCTCATGGTTTAGGGAAAATATAAGTTTAGATATGTGATATTAGTAGGCTATGAAGGAAAAAAATAGATTATGTATTTATTGAGGCAAGTATATTGTCAAGAAAAGTATAAGTATGTGATGATTATTGAAGCTAAGGAGTTAAGGATAGCATATATTAAGGGGGTGATCAAGAATGATGTTACTATAGTTTGTTAAAAGTTTGGAAATACCTATGTTAAGTGTTAGAATCTAAGTTTGAATCTTGAAAGATTGAGCTAATAGAAAAAAGAGTCAAAATTTTATATAGTGTGAAGTTAGGGTATAGTGATACTCAAGAAGATTCTAAGTTAGTAAGTGTTCAAGTTATTATATGATGACTAGTAGGGTTGTAGAAAGTTAAGAGTTGTATCTCAGAAGGGAGTACTAGTAGTAGGTTTTACACCTTTAGGTGTAGTCTTTCGGGGTGAATTTATTATTTATGTATATTTACTATATCTCAGACTCTAAAGTAAAGTGGTTGTAGTTCAGGTTAGAGTTTATTAAGAGGGTCCACAGACTTAGAATTATGGCTTAAATCTTAGGGGAAGATGATAGAACAAGGAACCAAGTCAGGCTCTCAGATTCTAGTAGTGATGCTAGTGTATTATAGAACATTTGTATTGAAGGAAGATGCCCGACCCACTCTTATTCTAGTGCAAAGTTCTATACTTTAGTCATTACGACATCCACTTATGCCTTACAAGTCAGCCCTATGATTATAGCTCATATTCATACATTTTCTATAAAATCATGTAAGCTCTCAGTTCATAATATGAGGAGTTCCAGTTCACTCAGAAGTACAAATCATATTCCATGAATTCACGAACTTCAAACTCCAGTCATGCAGTTCATGACTCATTTGCCCATGCTTTACAGTATGTTTAGTTCCAGGTACTCATAATACACTCTTAATAATCAGCGACATTTAGATTATGTCATATATGTCCTTAGTTTTGATCTTTTTAATAATTTCATGCTTTTGATACTCTATTCCTCAAGCCTCAGTTAAGTGTCACAGTTATGCATAGTATTCTTTTATGCTTCAGGTCCTCATGATCTAGACTTTTAGTGACCTCTCCTTATGTAAAAATAGTGGTGATGAAGATAGATGAACAATGATTTTGATAGGAGAGAGTAAATGTTCCTTATTTAGAAAAATATTGTTGTATGCTTGTTTTATCAAAGGCTATAAGTATGAAGAATGAGTGAGGCAAAACTTTTAGTAGATGTCATGGTTAGTTGAGAATTCTATATGTTTCTTCATAGGATAATGCATGGAAGTTGTTATTGACAAAAACATTAGAGAACATGAGAAAATCTCCCAGGTAGGTTGGTTAACTAGAAGTTCATATGTGGTTATAACTATAGGCTTCAATATTATGTTGGTGTATAAGCGGATGAATGCATTATGCACTAGTGAATTCATAGTAAGAGGTTGAAGTTAGTTGATGAATTGGTAATGAGTATTAATCTTGAGATGAGGGCTTTGAAAATACATAGGATGTCGAATTCATGGTTTAGACTAGTATTATAGTGTTATGTGTTCCACTTTGTAATTTTGAGTTAGCCTTGAAAATGGCGAAAGTATGCAGTTTAACTCAGACTTTGGCTAGAATAGTTATATATACCCATGTAATAATTATAAGTTGAATCAAATGAATATGGTATTTAAGGGGAAAGTATAGTTAAGGGAGTATTTTAGAAGTGTGGCTAAGCTTGAAAGTTAGCAGTCGCATTGCCCAAGGCCTAGTAATTCTACCCTAGCTTATATTTTATAGGCCTATATTCCATGTTGTTGAGTTATAGCCATATTGAGATTCCTTATTCAGATCATGCCCAAGAATTCTTTGGTCCCTAATATTATTAGAACTTCTTTTAAAAAGTGATGAAGAAATACTCCAGTTGAGTAAAAACTTTCAGAATGAGTTAGTATATATAGCCAACAATTCAGTTTACCAATTAGATAGATAAGCTCCTATAAATTTCCATCTTTTCATCTTGTATTATTATCTGTAGTTCCATGAATGTAGCTATTCTATGAGTTAATTCATTCACATCCATGCATGTTGTTTATTCAGTTTAGTCCATGCATCATGTCTCCGATTCAAATATTTAGTCATGATTCAGTTCATAAGTGTTTAGTCAATGACCTTAGTTTTTCAAGTATTCTAGCTCATACATTGTAATACCCTTTGTACAAACTTAGCCTCATTTATCTCATGATTCATTCTTATATAATCTACTTGTCGATGGTATGAAGCCCTTTTCTTTTGATTTCTATACTTTTTTTATGAAGGGACAATTTCTAATGAGAAGTTACTAATTTATTCCATCCTTAGTAACTCTTGGGATTTTGTTGCATCAGTTATCACTCCGCAGTTCTATATGTATGATTGTATCATGAACATTTCAAGTAAGTTCTAATCTCTCAGCATGAATAAACTTCTTATAGTCAATAGAGTCAAGTCAGATCATAAAACATTTCATGATGGAAGTGTTAATGTCTCAGCTCAACTATATCCTTCATTAGTAGACATGTCATGTCTACATTATTTCATACTTCTAAAGTTTCATAAGTTCCTACCCATCACTCGAGGATAAATAATTTCAAGAAGGAGATAATGGAAGACCCTATGCCCATAACACTCTAGTAAATCCTTAAAAATGACCCTTAGTACCCATATTTCGATGGTAAACTATGTATAGTTGTCGTGGGTTATGTTGGGAGTGTTGTTGGACACTGGAAATGGGTGTACATCGCCAAATGGACCCTTCACAAAGGCTCAGCGCCACTGAGGGATCACCAAACACCACTAGAATGGGTTGAGTTGTATGCCGCCAACCCTGAGGTTGGGTATAGCTATGCGGCACCAACCTTGAGGTTAGCTTTGGTTGTGCACCGCCAACCCTGAGGTTAGCTTTGGTTATGCCCCACCAAGCAAAAGTCAAGCACCAAAAGTTGCTCTGTTTGATTTAATTTAAGGTCGTTAAGGTCTTTTCACCACCCTAAATCATTTCTAATCATTCTTAAACTAATTAAATGGTCTTAAAATACGTTATTGCCCACTTTTCATGAGGTTAACTCGCGTAAACCCTTCCCCTCTTCCCAAGAACAAAATTCAAGTTTCTCCCCTCTAGAACTCAATACGTTAAGTTCCGTTTTCTTGCTTTCTTCAAGAACTTGTCCAATCGAGGTATGTGGGGTATTCATCAATGGGTTCCTTTCACCCATTGAGCCAAAAAACCCATTTTTTAGTTTATCTATGAATTTTACTCTAATTTATGATCAATTTCAATGTAATTATAAAATTTATCCATGTTTTCTCAGTGTTTTACATTCACGTTATGCTAATAGTTTTACTCCATGAGAATCATACTCCTACATGCTTGAAGTTCTAAAAACCCATGTCATGTTCAGTCAGCATCATGTCAAATTCTCTAAGTATGCTTTAAACTATATAAACATTATTTTTTCTCAAGGTTAACTCGTTCCCATGTTTACATTTATGAAATTTATCAGAGTGTTGAAATATCTTATGTTTTAGGTCTTTGAATTATGAATTTATGTCACTGTTTTAAGTATTGTTGTCAAATTCTATAATCATTCAATGCTAGCGGGTTATGAACACCCGATACCTACATATTTACTCAGGTTTCAGACTTTTCAAGTAATGAGTCAATCAAATGATATATTTTATGGTTAAACTTAATTTTTTATGATCATGTTGAGAACTATCAGTTTACATGTTTGTAATTACTTCAGACTCTGTATGCACTGATATTTTCAATATACCATGACCTGAGATTACCAGCTTTAGTTCAAGCACCAGCTAGTATTTCATTGTCTTTCAGTTGGGAGTAAGATTTAGCACTGAGGAGGAAGTATGGGTTCAGCGCATCCTACTTCCCCAGAAACTACGTGCTATTGTAAGTTATGGGGCCTCACCAAAGAGTGTTTCCCCTTGCCCAATATGGGCTCAGTTTAGTGATCACTCCAGTTCAGTTCAGTTCAGGTTTTACTCCGATGGCAAGGATCGAACAACCCTCTTCAATGTGGGTCAGAAGTTGGACTCCATTATACCTCACATGGTTTATGTCGGTTACATGATTTATCCTACAGTTTCAGTTAGTATTTAGTTTATCTCAGATCTAGTTAGCTTGACCAAGTAGACAAATTCCAGTATTTATTCAGTCAATTTTATAGATTATTTTAGTTATTCAGATATCGATTATTCAGTTATTCAGATTATTTCAGTTCATGATTTACTTGGTCTTGCATTCTAAGTTTTACATGTTCATGCTTTCATGCTCAATATCCATATATAATCCTCAGTACGGTTTTACAGTCTATTCATCTTTACATGAGATTTACATACAGTATTCATGTTTTACCGCTTCTCAGCTTACAGAGTTATTTTTAGCTCATGATTTATAAATCTTACTATGACTTACAGTTTCATGTATAGCCATGTTTTAAATGTATGTTTCAGCAAATAACTAAATCCTCAGTTTTAAAGTATATTTTAAATATTTCTGTGATTTAGTGCATGTCCCCATATACTCATCACATTCTAAAGTACTGACCACATATATACGTCTCTGGCTACATTCCTTCATGATGTGGGTACGAGATGTAGTCCATACACCAGGGTCAAACAGTTCTCATCATTCATCCTGTAGGTGATAAGTTCTCTAATTTTGGGAACTCCAGTCAGTTGTATTTCGTGTGATGCATTGTTACTATTCTTATGTATTGATTAGTGGTAATTGGAGGTATGTCCCAGCTACCTATAGTCAGTATTGTATAGGCTTCATAGATAGTCATCCAGAGTCATGATATGTAATTCAAGTTCTTTCTTCAGTTTTCTCAGTTTGTAAACTTTATCAGTATTACGTTCATTCAAATTTTCTCATGATTATGATTTCGTTCAATCAATTTAGCTTTTATTTACATTATATATTAGTTGCTCAAACAGTATGCCAGTACATGGGTTAGCTTGGGATCACTTGTAGTTCTATGCACCATGTAACAACTAGGGGTAGTCTCAGGACGTACAATCCCTTCTCCCACTGAATCCCAATCCAGAGAGGATCCTACAAATACCTAGTAGGATGACGGGATCGAAAATAGATAACATTCCTGAAGGGGTTCGTGATGATTTGTATCTCCCTTCAAAAAGAGTTCAGGATATTGTTGATCAGTAGATAGGGGTACTTTTAGTAGAAGCCGCTAACAAGAGAAGGGTAGTAGAAGAAGCTCAGTGGATATCTAGGGAGGAAGATCTAGCTGAGGAGAGATAAGAAGACGACAGCTGAGTAGCATTCAGTGGAAATTAGAATACAGTCAAAGGCAACCATCCTTAGTGATCCCAGCATACTAGTACATACGGCCATATGTGGATAATGAAGAAGATCTAGGATATGTTGAGCCAGCAGAGACTGGATCCATTATCCCTCCTATTTTACCACCAAATTATGTTAGACATAACGAGCGCAATAATCTAGCTCCTAAATCTAAAAGGTGTATATACATATAGATGATGCGAACATGCACCTTGCAAATTTTATCAGGATCTGCAGTTTGTATACAAATGTAGGTATGAATTAGGATGTGCTTAAACTAAGGTTGTTCACCTTTTCAGTTACAAGAGAAGCATCTTTTTGGCTATAGGATCTATCACTGTATGGAATAAGTCGCACACGCGATTCTTGAATCGGTGCATTCCTTCATCTAGGATATTATAGCTAAAGGACAAGATCTATATTATAGGAAATTGCTGTCAGAATCTATGTATGAGACATGGTTCAGGTTCAAGAAGAAGATGTGTATGGTGCCCAACCATCGGATGTCAAGGACAAGCCTATTGGAGATATTAAACGTAGCCTTAACCATCAGTTCCAGAGCATTGGCAGACACCATCTCCTGAGGAGCTTTTATGAGACTACGCTGGGAGGAAGCTTCGAAGATGCTAGATCAGATCTCACTTACTAACTGAGGGTCACAAACTAGAGAGGCTAAGAGGGGATTTGGAACATATGCTATTAGTGCCTCTTGTGACCAGAAAGTAGCAGATGACTCAGTAGCGTAAGAGAATGTGCTACTAAGAACTGATATTCGTTTATTGGCAAAGCAGTTTATAGTAGTGAGTTCTAAGAAAGTGAATGCAGTAGAAGCACAGGGTTCAGCTTCCAAAGCTTATTAGTCAAAATTAAAGGAGAAAGCAAACTATCTTGATCGTCAATTGACAGGTTTTTTAGCCTAAGGGAAAGGGAACCAAGGTTGTAACTATTATGACTAATATAGAGACCATAGTAGGGAGCAATATGGTGACTGAAGAAATAAGGATGAGTATAGAGAGAATGGAGATTGGTACATTCCACCTAGAAGATGAGATTCAAAATCAAAAATGGAAGAGAAGTTGACTAAGTTGGTAAAGGGTCAAGAAAATTAGGAGATAGGCCTTCAGGAGATTAAGGCTAACATTTAAAGGTTGACCCAAATAGTTAAATCCCATGACACTGCTATCAAGCAATCAGAGCACCAGTTCGGGCAGATGTCATCAACACTAAACCAGAGGCAGCCAGGTACCATTTTGAGTAACACTGTGCCAAATCCAAAAAATGATAGTCATATTCTTGCCATTACCAAAAAGAGAGGTATTACTACAGTGGACCCCTCATTACCTTTTGTTGAAATGCCAAGGCATAATGAAGCTATTATTTATGAGACACCTATTGTTAAGCCAGAAAAGGTAAGGGTCCGATTGTTGAGCAGAAAATAAGATAAATTCTAAGACCACCCCCATGTTTTTATTACAGACTAAAGCAAAAGGGATAGAAAGGTAAGTTAAAGCGATTCATTAAGATGTTAAAAAAATTAAGATTGAACATACCTGTTATTGAGGCATTGGAGCAAATGCCTAGATATGCCAGGTTCATGGAGCAATTGGTTACAAAGAAGAAAGGGGTGACGATTGAGGATGTTGATGGCTTGGACCATAGTAGCGCAGTCACTATAAGGTCTCTGGCCGAAAAAAAGGGTGATCCCAGAGAATTCACTGTACCATTCATTATTGGGTCTTCCCGATTTGCCAAAGCCTTATGTGACTTAGCAGCCAACATAAATTTGATGCCACTAGTTGTGTTCAAGCAATTGGTCTTGATCCCTCAAGAACCTACTGCAATGAGGTTGTTAATGGTTGACTGTATGGTGAAGAAACCTATGGATGTTTCATTTGGAGTGATTGTGAGAGTAGATAACTTCAGATTTCTGGGTGACTTTGTCATCTTGGAATATGAGGTTGACACTGAGTTACCCATTAGAGAGAAGGCCATATTCAACATCCAGAAATCAATAAAGCAACCAATCGACATGAGGGTGGTGTTGGTGATAGATTATATTGATGATCTGGAAGGGTAATTTTATAGGTATCTTGATGAAGTCTGGGTAATCAAGATACCCACATTTTTTCTGGATGTTAAATCAAGTGCTGAGTGGGAGGCAACCAACTATTTTAGTGCTCATTTCTTATTTGTTTTGTTTTTTTAGGTTTATAGCTTAAGGACTTACCCAAAATGGGGTAGGATTGCAACATGCATAAATTTTCAGGTAAGGGGATTATGTGACCAGCCCATTAGGGTCACAAGTCCTACACGGGCTAGGTAAGGTAAGCAATAATTGAAAAGATTTTGAGGATGATAATGGAAAGTCATGGACTTTGGCACATAATTATACTTTTGGAATCATAAATTCAAGTTACAGGACCATAAGTAGCTGGGAAAACATCAAAATGCCAAGTCCAGAATGCAGAAAAGAGGCGCAAAAATATTTTTGGCCCACATGTGCCCTTCACTATGGACCGCATATGGCATATGTGCCCCATGGCTGGCCGCATATGGCAAGCGCTTATGGGTGCCACAGATAGTATACTTGTGGGCCCAAATTTTAATTAAATCTTTGGGCCCACCAATTCATAATTAAGACCTAAATCGACCCCCTCTATATTTAATCATCTTTTGTCTCATTCTAACTCATTCACATCCTTAAAATCTCACTTTTCTCTTTAAATCCAAACTTCCCTCTCAAATCATATACTAATCCCATACTTAAATAAAGGCTAAATTCAAACATATTTGAGGTACCAACTTGTCCTAACACACCAAAAATAAGTTCAAACTTGGGTTTTGCTCTATTTCTTCACTATTTACTTTTAGTTTTATCATAAAAGGAAGGTGACTTTCTCAGCTTCTAATAGTTATATATTGATTTATTTATTGAATAAACAAGTTGATATGTGTATTTACATGAAAAATATATAGAATCTAGTATGCATGTATATAGGAGCCTTGAAGTAGCCTAAAATATTAATGTGGGGCTTGTTTTGAATTAAATTCTAAGGTTAGGCCCTAAACATAAGTTGAACTTGAAAAAGTAGAGTAATACCAAAAGTTAGGCATGTTAGTTTTCATTGAAAATCATGATCCTTGATATATGTGTACACATTGGACTTATCGGGACTTTAAATAGGTTATAGGGGTGTAAAAATTGAGAAAAAATTTGAACTTTTCGAATTTTGAGTTTTCTTTCAACTCTTGCAATCCCTCATTTTTGTTGGAAACTAACAACTAGTTTTTTAAGTACACATAGCACCAAAAAATTCTAAGAAAAAGAAGGTTGATACATTAATAATATGGGATAAACCCCCTGAGCCCAGAGGTTCAGTTGAGGAGTACCTGATTGCACAACTTAGAGAAGTTGCAGAGAGGGTGACACACAGAGTTACTAGAGGGCCGGTGTGCCAGTATCCAAGACTGCTATTAGGAACTATAGAATATCTGCTACCTGAGCAGTCACAGTGGGACAAATGGACAACCTTTACCCAACCTAGATCTCAGACTGAGGCTGTTCAGATTGTCTAGGTTGCAGAAGCATGTGTATCCCAACTTAGGATGAAGTCATCATGGAGATCACCGCCATATTCTTCTCCACTAGATAATGAGAAGGAGGAATATAAGGTAGATTTTGAACCATCCCCATAGGTTCTAGCTTAGGAACCCAATCTTACTAAGATGTAGATAAGAAGGAGTCATTAGTAGTACCCTTGTCTAAGAAAGGTACTACAGTTCATGTACAACAGTCAGATATACCCCAGTATAAATAGGGTATAGAGTAGGTTTCCCATGTTATGCCCATTCATAATAAGAGCACACTAGTACAGTAGGGTTAGAGTCTCGCACCCACACATGCCTCGGATGCACCTCTTGAGGGGGAAAATCTGAGTAGTGTATGGAGGGGATGCAAATGATATATGATATAGACAATCATATATCAGAGATCGATAGGACTAAATGGATTATTTTCGAGAAGAGGAGGATTGATCTATTTAGGTTTAGTAGAGTACCACAGTTACGGGTTTTCTTTAATCGCTACCAGCTAGAGTGGATGACTATACCATACAGTTATTATAGCTCTATTGTGGTATGAGAGTTTTATGCATCATATCATGCCAAAGTATTTCATCCAATGCACATATTTATAGGCCTGATGAGGCACATGGAGTAGCCACATCTTGAGCAAACCCTTGTAAAAGGGGTCAGGGTTGATGTTTTTGCAGAGCCTATCCATTGGGTTATTTTTGCTCTAGATTATATCACTCTCAGATCCACATCAAAGTGTGCTCACAGATTGAGAGTCATACATGATAAATAGATTATAAAGGAGGTTGAGCACAAATGAGAGAGAGTTGAGATGGCTAGGTAGATAGTCGGCTAGATTTCACTTTTAAATAATGAGACCCTATAGATCGAGGGACATGGTGTGATAAAAAAGGGTTCATTAACGTTTTCTACCAAGTTTTGGTAGCTGATCATCCGATATGACTGTTCCTAATGGCTTCAAATAATATGTTAACTTGGGAGAAAGCCACCCCTATTTCTAGTATAATGGTCGAGTATGTTATTCGTTTTAAAGTCATCCTCTAGCATGATATTCATAATAGAGCATTTGGAGAGATGACAAATTTGTCATTCCCCTGATTGATTCAGAGATTATATGATGAGGCTGGTGTACCTGAGATGACAGAAGTAAATGAGAGAGTACATTTTATAGCCATTACATAAATGAAGATTATGAAGGATCTGGCACGTTTGTCCCTTCATAGGAGATCTAGTAATCCTGTCGTAGTACCTCAGGCCTAGACTGAGGGCCTATTAGTTTCCATGAAACCTGGTGACATACATAGAGGTGATGTGAGAGCTAGCATTGATCTTGAGATGGGGGAGTAGAGAGAGGCCCTAAATTTGAGAACTCAGGGCGAGGGGACACCAGCCACTTCTTTATCATCCCCGGCTTTGACCTCAAAGTTGGTTGGTATTTCTTTAGAGCCCACTAGCCCATCCGCTATAGCTCCTACTTTATGTATAATTATTGTATCTCGAGAGTTCTTGTAGAGTTTAGTGGATAGGTAAAGATCCACTAATACTCAATTGCGGTAGTTGATACCGAGATAACTACTCGATATAGGTAGATCCAATTATGGGTAAGGACTAGATTCAAGATGGTAGAGGCTAGATGGGAGTCCTCATAGAAAGTTATCATGTTTGAGCTACAAGCTGATTTATAGGCACGTCTTGGTTCTTTTGAGAGACGTGTTACAGCCAGATTTAAAGAGTGACATTAGATTGAGGCCATATGAGGAAAGAGAAGGATATATTATGAGTAAAGGTACGCTCTCTCACAAAGAATTGTATGACAACCACTTCTTTAGTCATACCCCCAGTGGTCTAAATATAACCTTCACGCATACCTAGATACTTTGATTTTCTTCACAGAGAATGAGGAGGAGATCCCGACAGTTGGGGCCAACAGAAGGCACATGGGATACCTATAAGATCCTGATATGACATATGACTAGGCCTTTAAGATGGCCAGATATGACTCATTGGATTCTGCAGTTATTAAGAGGCAGAGGCATGTTGCGATAGCAGCGGGTGCATCTTCTAGTAGTGCAGCTCCACCACCACCACCTCCGCCAGTTTATATGCCCCCACCTGGGGATTCTCTTGACATGAACGCCTAGTACATCCTAGGTATGTTCTCACTTCCCTCTGTCTTAATTTATTTTAGCGTATTGGAAATAGTGCATAGTTTTAGCTGGGGGTGAGGTATACCATAGCCATCATTGGTTTTTGTTGTCATTTTTCTTTCCCTGTTGGTTGTGGTATAATTGTAGAACTGGCCTGTCTAGGTTTAAATTTGTGTCATATTGTGTTTTTTCATATTGTGTTGTGTTTTTGTATAATTAGGAGATTTTTAAGTATTTAGGGCAGTTGTCATTTTTTTGGTTGATTTTTGAGAAAAATAATACCCCTCCAAAATTGTGTTTTACAACTGTGTGAATTTATATATGTGTGAACATTGTTGATCCTGTTATGGCATTAGGAATAGGGACATGATAAATATTTGCTAACAGTTGCATAAACCGGATAAGTAGTAGCTTGTAATATTGACTTAATGTCATGTGTATGTGATATGCTACTTAGTTCCCTTTATGTGATAAATTTAGAACTTGTCTGATTGGTCTTGCTTAGTTACTAGGATTGTTGGTTAGGAAAGGATCATAGGTCATTTTTTATTTTAGTCAACTTTTAGCCTAAATGACCTTCCCTATATGAAATAGTATCGCTTGATCCCTATTTGAGCCTTATATCCTGATTTCCTTATTTCACCGTTCACCTTCCCATTTGTGTTGCAATAACCTATTTTAGCCCGTTCCTCCTTAGAAACTGTATCCTTTACTCAGGCAAATCTCCTAAGTTAAGGGTGGCTATTATAGAAGTGTGTGATGTAAAGTTGGTATGTAGAAGGGTAAAATAAGAGAAAAAGTTAGTTGGGCTAGGTGTGGTAGAAAAATGAAAGAAAAATAAAAAGAAAAAAATTGTGAAAAAGTGAAAGAAAAAAGAAAGACCACACTTAACCTGAATGTGCAATAAAGAATAAAAAGGGAGAAATAAGGGTGGAATAAAAAGAAAATTGGATAATAAGTGAGACTCCAGAATTATTGTAGCGCCAAGGAGGATTAATCACTTTATATGTCCATATGTACCATACCAGCCCCCCAAGCCTACATTATAAGCCAAGAAAAGTCCTAGTTATCCTAGCCTGACTGTATGAAAACTAAGGTAAAGAAAATAAGGGAAGCCTATGGTATTTGATGTTGATTTTCTTGAAACTTCTCTTCTGAGTATGAGTGTCTCTTGACTGTCCCTGCATTGACATGAATTAGCTTATATGAGTGGGTAGGACTTCTTTATTGGGAGGGGACATAAGTCATATTTCTAGTTGCTTACTCGTTTTGGGTAGTGTAACATGTCTATATCTGCATGATTGTCTTTTGCTAATGTAATTTCATACCTTGATCCTATTTTTTCATATTATTATTCTTTATGTTTATACACAGTTGGTTTTGAAAAGTTCAGATAGGTGGGGGTATTATGGTTTAATCTTAAAATGTTGTTAGACTGCCTTAAATAGCTTAGATTCTCTTAATTAAACATCGTGTTTTGTTTTGTGTTGTCTTGTTTTGTTATGTTGCCTCAGGACATGCAAATGTTCTAAGTTTAGGGTGTTGATGTTCTATAGAAATATAGCATTTTCAATGCTTAAAACAACGAAAATTTGCAATTTTCTTAGGTTGGTTTGTTAGATATGATACATTTTGGGTATGTTTTGCAGGAAACAAGGTTTTGGATGCTAAGTTCATGAAAAAGGTGAAAATGGATTTTTTGGATACTTACTTGATCAATTTTGGGTATCCGTGACACTTTCCAGATGTACGTGACCAGACATATGATGAAAGTTGAAGATGTGAAGCTTGGTTATAAGTATTGGAAGGCCTGAAACATACATATGTCTACATATGGACCACATGTGGTCTATATAAGACTAAGGTAAGTATCGTAATTGAAGATTCAGAGAGTTAATAAGATGAAAAATAACTTCTGGCACTTACCTATGTAAATATATGGACCACATATGAGTAAGCTAACTGCTAAAAGTTCAAAATCCTGATAATAGAAATTGCAGGACTTTTTTCTAGCATATGTAGGTGTCTACATATGCCCAGCCTCAGGCTGCATGTGGCACATGCACCCAAGGCCATGCCGCATGTGGACACCATAGGTGGCCACCGACCTTTTTTTGACCTTTTTAGTCCAGGCTTTGGTTTTAGGGTTTCCTCATGTACTATAAATACCCCTTATGTGGTTTTAGGTAGAAGTTACGCACTCTTGATACTTACAAACATATTTTGAGTCTGAGATTTGCTTTTGGGCTTGGAATTCTCTTGTATTGATTTTGGTTGATTAGTTCAGTTAAAGTTTTGGGTTTTTACTTGTGATTATTGTGAATTCATCTTATGCTTTCAATCATGAATATTGTTGATTACTTCATAAGCATGAGCAGCTAAAACCCCTTAGCTAGGGTTGTGAAAACCCTGGCAAATTAACGAAGTAGGGGAAGTGTTGTTCTAAACCAATACCCATGCATGCATTGCATTATCTTTACTTTAATAGTTATCTTAGAGGTTGCAAACATTTGGATCCATCCTAGATTAATTCTACTTACTCCAAAAAAAAGAGTAGGGACTAGGAAAAGATAACTACAATAGTAATTTGAAGTTTAACCATCGATCCACGCTACTAGGTATTATCTAAGTAAGATTGTTAGCTTCTATCAAATAACTAGAGACTCAAAAAGTGATACAAGATCAAACCAACAACCACAAGAGTTCGGATTTCAGTCCAACAACACAAGAACAACAAGTTTTAAGTTTCGGTTTTTCAGATTACAACACAAGAGATAGTTTCGGTTTTTAAGCCACAATCCGAGAACAACAAGAGATACAACAATGCTAGTGAATCGAAACAAGCCCCACACGGCTTCACTAGACTTTCAAGATAAACAAAAGCAACACAACAACAACAAGATAATGAAAGATAGATAACTTGACATATAACATTCAAGAAACTAAGAACCCTAACATCAAGAGAGGACCCTAAGTCTAATGAATATAAACACCAAGTTCTTACAAGGACCAAGAGGCACTCAACAACCTCAAAACCCTTGTTTCTAGCCAAAGAGACAACACAAGTATTCCTCTACTTGTGAGATCTAGGGACGGCTTCTTGGAGAAGAAGAGAGAAGATATTTTGGTGTTTTTAGGTTACAATTTCAGATTTCAAAATGAACTAAGGGATATCTCACTATGATGTTCTATTTATACTACAACAAAAGGTGTTAAAAGACCCATCCACCCTTGCTTTCTTGTGGCATCCTTGGGGATTAGTTTATTACACTTTAGGACCCCTCTTCACACATAAAAATGTTTAGGTCTTTGGTTGGTTCGGTCAACAACTCACACACGGCCATTTGCATGAACAAAGCTTGGAGTGTTTGTAATTCCCGAGCTTGGCTTCGTGTGAAAGGCCGTGTACCTGTGGGGATTGCCTTAACTGTATCATCTTCTCCATCTTTAGAGGAATTTGACCTCAAATTCGGCATTTGATCATCTTCAACCGCATCCACGAAGGAGAGATCTCCGACGTTGAAGGTGTTGTGCACTTGATATTCCGGTGGTAGGTCAATCTTGTAGGCGTTGTCATTGATTCTCTCAAGTACTTGGAAAGGACCATCACCTCTCGGCAGCAATTTGGACCTCCTTTGAGCTGGAAACCGATCCTTCCGAAGATGCACCCACACCCAATCTCCGGGTTCAAGCACTAGCTTCCTTCTCCCTTTGTTTGCCCGTTTTGCAACCTCTTGATTCTTCTTTTCAAGCTTGATCCGCACCGTCTCATGCATTTTCTTCATGGCCTCAGCTCTTTTATTTCTATCTAAGCTGGTCATGAGATCACTAGACAAAGGAGTGAGATCTAAAGGGGTAAGGGGGTTTAGGCCGTAAACACATTCAAAGGGAGTCATTCCCGTGCTCGAATGTATTACCCGGTTGTATGCGAATTCCACCAAGGGTAGGTGTTCTTCCCATGAAGTCAGTTTACCTTTGACCATAGAACGTAGCATAGACCCTAAGGTTCTATTTACTACCTCCGTTTGGCCGTCGGTTTGTGGGTGGCAAGACGTGGAGAAAAGTAACTTCGTCCCAAGCCGACCCCACATGGACTTCCAAAAGAGACTTAGGAACTTGGAGTCCCTATCACTCACAATGGTCCTTGGTACTCCGTGAAGCTTTACAACATGTTCAACAAATAATGAAGCTACACTAGGAGCGTCCTCGGTTTTAGCACATGGAATAAAGTGAGCCATTTTAGAAAATCTATCAACAACCACAAAAATACTATCTCGACCCTTTCTAGTCCTTGGCAGCCCCAAGACGAAATCCATCGAGATGTCCAGCCAAGGTCTAAGGGGAGTAGGGAGCGGGGTGTATAATCCTTGAGGTCGGAGGCGAGATTTAGCACTCCGGCAGGCCGCACATTGATTACAAATTTTTGTGACATCTTTGCGCATTTTGGGCTAATAGAAGTTCTCCTCTAGGATTCCGAGGGTCTTGTCTACCCCAAAGTGACCCATGAGGCCTCCGTCATGGGCCTCCCTCACAAGTAATTCCCTCCAAGAACTTGAAGGAACACATAACCTCCTTCCTTTGAACAAATACCCCTCGAACCGAGAGTAGGAGGAATGGTTATTTTCCTTAAGCCAACGGTCCCTTCCCCACTCTTCGCATTCCCTAAAAATAGGAGCAAAGGTAGGATCCTCGGGATACAACATCCGCAAGCTCTCAAAACCCATTAACTTCGAAGACAAGGTAGCAACAAGCACATGCTTCCGAGATAAGGCATCGGCAACAACATTTTCCTTTCCCCTTTTGTAATGAATTACATAAGGGAAAGTTTCGATGAACTCAATCCACTTAGCATGACGCCTATTCAGCTTGTCTTGGCTCTTAAGGTGTTTCAACGACTCATGATCCGTTCGTATCACAAACTCCTTAGGCCACAAATAGTGTTGCCAATTTCCCAAAGCTCTAACAAGGGCGTACAACTCCAAATCATAGGTCGAGTAATTAAGAGTTGCCCCTTTGAGCTTTTCACTGAAATAGGCAACGGGCTTACCTTCTTCCATCAAAAAAGCCCCAATGCCGACCTTACTAGCATCACACTCTACCTCAAACATCTTATCAAAATCGGGTAATTGCAATAAAGGCGCCGAGACGAGCGTAGCTTTCAAGGCCTCAAAAGCCCTAGCTTGCTCTTCACCCCATTTAAAGGGTCCGTCCTTTCTAATTACCTCGGTCAAGGGGGCTGCTATGGAACTAAATCCTTTGACAAACCTCCTATAAAAGCTTGCCAACCCGTGGAAACTTCGGATTTCTCCAATAGTTTTAGGGGTCGGCCAACTTCGTATAGAGTCTATCTTGGAATCGTCCACTTCCACTCCCCTTGAGCTCACGACAAAACCCAAGAATATGACTTTATCAACACCAAAAGAACACTTCTCCATGTTGGCATACAGCTTCTCCTTTCGGAGCACATCAAACACACATTTCAAATGCATTACATGTTCATTAATAGACTTACTATACACCAACACATCATCAAAGTAAACTACCACAAACTTTCCAATATAAGGCTTCATTACATGATTCATTAGCCTCATAAAAGTACTAGGAGCATTGGTAAGGCCGAAGGGCATGACCAGCCACTCATATAGACCGAATTTGGTCTTGAATGCGGTCTTCCACTCATCACCGGGTTGCATGCGAATTTGGTGATAGCCGCTCCTAAGATCCACTTTAGAAAACACACAAGATCCGTGGAGCTCATCTAACATATCATCTAATCTAGGGATTGGATGACGATACCTTATAGTGATTTTGTTGATGGCTCGGCAATCGACGCACATGCGCCACGTTCCGTCCTTCTTTGGTACCAAAAGTACCGGAACAGCACACGGACTCATACTTTCCTTGATGTATCCCTTGTTGAGTAGTTCCTCCACTTGTCTTTCAAGCTCCTTCGTGTCCATAGGATTGCTCCTATAGGCCGGTTTGTTTGGAAGCTGTGAACCCGGCACCAAATCAATTTGGTGTTCAATTCCCCGAAGCGGGGGCAATCCTTGCGGAAGTTCTTGCGGAAATACATCTTCATACTCCTGCAACACACAAGAAATCAAAGGGGAAATGGAAGGATTAGTGGGGTTAGTGTTAAAGCAATGGGTCAAAAGTAGCATCGGCTTGTTTTCATCATGGTCCACGAAAAGTTCCTTTCTCCTAGCCAACATCACTACGTTTTCCCTTTCCCTTGGCGTTGGGATAGCCTCGGATGTCCCTACCTCCTCACCTACGGCCTCCCTTCCCTTTTCTCCCCTCTCGGGTTCCCCCCCCCCCTTCCCTTTTAATTCTCTCATTTTTTATACCACTCATTTACTTGGGAGGGTGAAAGAGGGTGAAGTGTGACCTTTCGGCCATCCTTCTCAAGCGTGTACCGGTTGGACCTCTCGTCGTGTTTAGTAGACCTATCATATTGCCAAGGTCTACCTAACAACAAGTGACATGCTTGCATTGGGATCACGTCACAAAGCACTTCATCGTGGTAGTTGCCCACCTTAAACCGAATCACACATTGCCGTGTGACCTTCAATTCACCACAATCATTCAACCATTGTAGCTTGTAAGGACTAGTGTGTGGTGTAGTCGGTAGCTTCAAGAAGTTTACCATAGCATGGCTCGCAACGTTTGTACAACTACCACTATCAATTACCAAGGTGCACACACTCCCCTTTACAAGGCACTTAGTATGTAATAGATTTTCCCTTTGGCTTGGGTCATCTACCGCCTTACTAATCATGACGCGTCTAACCACAAAGTTTGGAACCACACACTCCCCTTCTTGTGGATAGACATCTTCACTATCATCTACTCCTTCCTCATTCGGTTCCTTCTCGGCTTCCTCTCCATCTTGAGGCTCGGCCTCAACCTCCCCCCTTTCGGACACCACCTCCTCACCAAGGTAGTATACTTTCCCTTCTCGTAGGATCACATTACGTCGGTTCGGACATTCATTTGCCTTATGCCCCCAACCTTGGCACTTGAAACATTGAAACCCCTTTGGGTTGGGGTATTTGTGAGCCTCCGGCTTCGGAGGAAACTTAGGAACTGTTTTGGGTTCGGGCAGCTTCGAAGGGCCGGGTTGGTCCTTGTTTTTGGTCCAACCCGAGGGGGTTTGGACCCGTGCCTTGAAGGTTGATCTCTCCTTAAGTTCCCTTTCAATTTCTAGGGCCGCTTGGAATATACCGTCAATTGTTTCGAACCGATGAAGGGTCAAGTGAGTGGAGATCTCTTTGTTCAATCCACACTTGAACCGGATGATGTCGTGGCTGGTTTGCTCCCCACGGTGATCAAGTTTCAACATGAGTTGTTGGAACTCGTCAAAATAGGCCACCACACTCTTGCCTCCTTGCCGCAAGCCATATAATCTAGCAAGTAATTCATGTCGGTATCTCTCGGGAAGGTATCGTTAACTCATCAAATACCTCAACCGATACCAAGGTGGTGGCTGCCCGTCAACCAATTCATTACCAAATCGCTTAACATACTCCCACCAAGTATTAGCATAGCCCTCGAGGTGAGCTATAGCATAGCAACTCTTCTTTTCTTCCGAGATATCATTAACTTGGAAAACTTTGTCACAAGCCGATTCCCAAGTTAAGTAGGCCTCGGGGTCACTTTCACCCTTAAAGATAGGTAAGCTCAACTTGATGGTGTTGATGCCTACGTCTCTTTCTTGGTGTCGGTTTCCCCTTTCTCCATACCCCCGGTATCTCCTAGATTCCCCCCGACCCCCTCTTAACTCCTCCTCCCTCATATAAGCATCATCATAGGCTCCCTCTCCATCATACTCCTCTCTACCGTATCCGTCAAAGTGGGCTGGTCGGCCTTGGCCATTTTAATTCGTAGGAATTGGAATTGGTGGTCTTTGGTTTAGTGGAGCTTGGAAGGGAGGGTTCGGATTTAGTGGAGGTGCTTGGCGTCCAAATCCCTCTTGCGGAATTGGAGGAGTTTGGAAATGTAGTGGTCTAGTGGAGTCTCGGTTTGGAGGAAAATTGGTAGATTGAGTTGCGGTATTTAGTGGAGCTTGGGGTGCATTTAACATTTGGTGGATCATTTCGGGGGTGATAGTCGCGGAGGAGGTCCTATCATGACCATTGGTGGATACGTGTAGAGGAGTCGATGGCCGAGAGTTCCTTTGACTCTCCACTTGATCTAGCCTCCCACTAATAGTCGATACTTCCCCCCTTATTGCGGCCAAGTCCCCTCTCACGGCTCCAAATTCCGAATTCATCCTTTCAAGTGTCCGAGTAACGGCCTCAAGAGTGGCCCTCATTGAGTCAAGGGCATTAGTATCCGCATTATGAGATGTTGTTCCTTCCATCGTCAAGGTATTAGCCGCTTTAGTCACCACAAGTCCGTGTTCCAAAAGTGTTGTATAATTTGGCTAGTAACCGTGAGATTTACAAGGTTTGAGTAAGCTCTTAGCCGGAATGGATTCTTGTTTGAAGACTCAAAGAATTCTTGCCGGACTAGAATCAAAATCAGCAACTCATTCAAACGAATAAAAGCACACAAATAATCGTTGACGCGAATAAACAGCTCAAGGAACTAGTTGACAACCTAGTGGGAATAATACTAGTTTGTTAATTAGTTCTAAGACCAAGTAAGGGAAACCAAGAATCAACAATTAGCAACCAAAGAATATCCTAAGTTGAGCTTATATTGACATGGTAGCATGCAATGGTCCTCACACGTTCTTCTTCTCTTCGGATTTATATATATATATATATTTTTTTTTGTCTTGATTTAATATTCACACAACTTGTGATAAATGGAAAAGTGTTTTGGTGGGAAAACTAAAATTTTGAAGTCTTAACTCCTTTTCACACTCAAGAAAGTGGGTTTGGTTGACAAGTTCCACAAAACAAGGTTCCTTGATTTAGGGGAAGTGATTGACAAGGCTACAAAGTGATGGGTGCAAGTCTTCAACTTTATAAGTTTACCACTTGAGCACACAACAAGATGAACACTTCAACAAGAGGAACAATATGCACAAGTTCAAAAGATGAACACTCCACAAACTTTAACACTTCCTTAGCACATAATCACACAACCACCGATTTTTCTTTTGGTCATCAACAACATTCAACTTTCGGCCACTTCAAGTTACTACACAATATTCAACCTTTCAAGCTCAACTTTCGGATCTAGACACCTTAGTGTTGGTGAGAAAGAAACCAACACTAGAAACTCACTAAACAAGCAAAATAACACCTAGATCTAGGCATACAACATCATTCTCGGTTTTCAACTTTTAGTGGACAGATTTCAGAATTATTTTTTTTTTGTAGTTTGTTTAATCCGTGAACTAGCCCAAGATGGGTTATGTTGGAACACAACCGGTCTTGCTCTGATACCAAATGATACAAGATCAAACCAACAACCACAAGAGTTCGGATTTCAGTCCAACAACACAAGAACAACAAGTTTTAAGTTTCGGTTTTTCAGATTACAACACAAGAGATAGTTTCGGTTTTTAAGCCATAATCCAAGAACAACAAGAGATACAACAATGCTAGTGAATCGAAACAAGCCCCACACGGCTTCACTAGACTTTCAAGATAAACAAAAGCAACACAACAACAACAAGATAATGAAAGATAGATAACTTGACATATAACATTCAAGAAACTAAGAACCCTAACATCAAGAGAGGACCCTAAGTCTAATGAATATAAACACCAAGTTCTTACAAGGACCAAGAGGCACTCAACAACCTCAAAACCCTTGTTTCTAGCCAAAGAGACAACACAAGTATTCCTCTACTTGTGAGATCTAGGGACGGCTTCTTGGAGAAGAAGAGAGAAGATATTTTGGTGTTTTTAGGTTACAATTTCAGATTTCAAGATGAACTAAGGGATATCTCACTATGATGTTCTATTTATACTACAACAAAAGGTGTTAAAAGACCCATCCACCCTTGCTTTCTTGTGGCATCCTTGGGGATTAGTTTATTACACTTTAGGACCCCTCTTCACACATAAAAATGTTTAGGTCTTTGGTTGGTTCGGTCAACAACTCACACACGGCCATTTGCATGAACAAAGCTTGGAGTGTTTGTAATTCCCGAGCTTGGCTTCGTGTGAAAGGCCGTGTACCTGTGGGGATTGCCTTAACCGTATCAAAAAGTAATAGTAAACAGGGATAAAGATAGGGGTTAGTAAGGCAACATGCTGAGACACAAAAGGTAAAGGGTGAAATCCATCTGCTCGTCCAAAAGACTGTAGATGGTACATAACTTATTAGATTCTGCATGTAAAATATCGGGTTGGTTCAATAAAGCATGATAAGCCTACGGAGTTAAGAAGCCAAGGGGAACACAATCCTAGTTTAAGTTACTACTGATTACAACCGAAGTTGATATTCGCCACTTGTTCGATATTGCTAGTCAAATCCCCCCATTTACTTTTGCAGTATTACCCGTTGATTACAATAGTTGAGAGCCACAATTCCACATATTTCCTTGGTATTTGACTCCAACCTTGGTTGGGTTAATATATTTGACAGCAACCGCATAACCTTTAGAGTAAGGGTGTATCTTGGGCGTTATCAACCTACTTAGACAATTATCACTCTAATCCTCTCAAATTAAGAGTGGTAGCACTATAAACATAATAATTTCCCGAAGTTGGCCAATCTTATTACATCATTAACTATTTTATGATGGTTGGGTCCTTAAATCCTTGTCTTTAACTCTCTTTCCTAGTCTTAACTTCTTTTCTCAAGCAGGTTAAACCTAAGGCGGGTTCAAATGTTGTATTGCTATCCTGATTTTTTTACTAAACATAAATTACTAGATATTCTTTTTGTATCAATATGATATTTACAACATAGTTATACTAAATAACTACCTATGTTTTTATATATTAGTTATTATTAATAATAAATGTCTACTTCATTCATACACTACAACTTAAATATTGTGTATCTCACTAGCTTAATTATGATATAAATAGCGAAGATTAAAGGTTACGATATGTTGAGCATTGTATATGTAGATAACAGTCAATCATTATTTAAAGCAAAAAAAAAACTGTGGTAAGACATCGCATAACTTAATTTTTAAAAACTCTCACAGCTATTGTTATAGTCATTACATGAATTCTCATTGAAGAAAATTTAACAATGTTCAAACTATGCAAAATGCAACTAATAATTAAGTACTCGTAGCTTTCAAAACAAATAAAGCCATAAAAATCATAAGGAAAGAATAAACTTACACAAATAAAACAAAAAAAACTTATTTTGTGCTTTGAAACTCAATATATTTGAAAAAAATCTCACAAAAGAATGTAAGAGTACTTGTGTTTGATCTCCAAAATGGAAGATGGCTAAAATAAATCTAACAATAGCTACATATAGTTTAGGTAAATTTGAAATTTAATTAAACTCAAAAAAGGCCACCTTATGGCACATTGTCAAGTTGACAGGATATTGGCTGAATGACATCCCATTACATTGACCATCATCTCAATCTAGTGAATGTTTCATACAAACTGCTTAAGATTCACAGTCTAGTCGATGGTCCATCAAGGAAGTGACGGTCCATCAACTGACTTGTCACTTGATTTCCTCCATTTCCTATATACTGGTTAAGAGCTACATTTTAGGTGAAGATTCATTAGAAGGTTGATGGTTCATTAACTTGGGTGTAGACTTTCTAACTCTTTGCATTAAATAATATTTTAGAACTATGGTCTAGGGGGTAGTACATCACAGGGTTGTCGTCAACTGGGGTATCTATTTTCCAATACATAGCACTTCGTATTATTTTAGCACCATGGTCTAGGGGATGATCTGTCACAGGGTTGACGGCTCCTCAAGTGGACTATTAAGTCTCTCTTTTCAACACAATTCACAATATATCTTGCCTTAACTAATTTTACTATACACGAGAACATAAAAGCGATCAAATGCAATAAAATCTACTTAAGAACTTGTACTTATTCATAGTTAAAACCATCAAATGTATCATCAATTATAATTACATTAACACCATCAATTAGAATATTTTCTTTTCCTCATGAAACAAATCAAAACTTTATCCACATGACTCTTAAGTAAAAAAAACATTGGAACAACTATAGTTGTCACAAGGCTTTTCAAAAACATCTCATTAGTTACCAAACAAGTGGGCAAAAAAAAGTTATCAAATTGACCAGGAGGATCTATGGATGGCATTTAATATCAATGAATAGTTCTACTTACAAAAATGATAGTTACCCAAACAATTAGTTAATATTGTCACTCTTGTGCCGACATGACAAAGAAGTCTTATACATACATCAGTCATTCAAACCGGGACTAGAACAAGTGTGCTCACTCTTACAACAAAGTTCAACCAATGCATGCTTGTACCATAAGCTTGCTTGTATTTTCTATGCCTCAAACTTTTTGGAAGGTTAGACTAAAGCCATTATAAGAATTTCTTGTCTTGTAATGTAGGATTGAGAACAGGTATGGTAAATTTGAAAAATAGTGATTAAGCCCTCCTTGATACTTAACTATCATGATTCCACTTCTGGCTAATCTTTTTCCTCCTTATTCTCCTTTTAACATTTTCTTTCTTTAACTATGAGTGTGGCTTTTTTTTAAAAGTCAACTCTTTTTTCAATTTTCTTATTTTTTTTCTCCTTTGTATCAAAAATGTGTAATTTATATGCATTGAACTAAAATAACGAAGCATGTAGGTCCTACATATATAAAACAATGTTATGTGTATAGGTTGAACTAAAACAACTAAGCAATTTGAAATTCATATATATATATAACATAACCAACTTGTAATTCATACATATACATAACATTATTATGTATATGCATTGAACTAAAACAACTAAGCATGTTGTAGGACATTACATATACATAACATTGTTATGTATATAGCTGAAATAAAACAGATTAGCAATTTGTAGGTCATAACATATACACAACAATGTTATGTATATGGGCTGAACTAAAACAACTAAGTAATTAGGAATTGATACATATATATAACTATGTCATGTATATTGGTTGAACTAAAATAATGTCACAATTTGTAGATTTTATACATTAAGAAATAAAAGAGTATATTCTTTATGATACATTACAAATACATAGCTAATAACTAAAATGTTATGAGTCATAGTAAAAAAATGATAAAAATAAGTGTTATACATTACTAATATAAACTAGAAATGTATCTAATACATTACTAGCTGACGGATGCTATGTATATTAATCATAAAATAGTTGAGATATTAACATGAAGAAAAATCAAATAGTAAAATAACTGGTGTAGCGTATCACTAGGATTGAAATTAGGGACAACAAATAATAACATACATCACTAAATGTGATAATACCAAAAGAAGTGAATATATTATGATCCCTTTAAGCATACAGTTTCAAAAAACACCATCACAGGTATTTTACAAAAAATATTTGCCCAAAAAATTATTCTTGAAAAGAGGAAACTTTTCATCTATTATATGCTAACTATTATTGATTCATCAAGTGGTGGAACATAGGTTGACCTTGGTCTTGGAGGATCTTCGTTGGCACAAACATAGACTTTCTTTGCCTTAACCACTCTGTAATTTCATAAAAATGAAGTGTATCTCAAACGATGAGATTCTGCTTCAAACCCATCTGAAGGTGTTAACCCTATATTTACATAAAATATTTTAATAATGACAAACTAATAAACAAATATATGCATGATACACTGAAGATATTCAAGGAATATATTCTAGGAGCAAATTATGAAGGAATATCTCAGCTGATCACTACCTACAAGGAAGCTAGCACCAAATCTTGAAGCATATCACGTAAGATCTCATCAGATCTAAAAGTATAGGAAGGTGATTTCCAATTAAGCACAACAGCATACCATAAGGATTTACACAAGGAAAGAAGATCACACTCTCTAAATAGACATATTTGATATGGACATGTATGGTTGTGAGCTCATAGTAGAAAAAAGAAGGTTGCATCACATGTACGAACATATCTGATATGGACGTATCAAATGGTGTAATTCCTCAATGAAGGATTCAATTCAAATCCCTGATTGAGAAGAAATTCCTTGGGTTTCCTTATAAAGCAAGAAGCCACATAAGTCGAAGGGTATAAAAGAGAAAATTAATGGCGCGACCCGATCGAGGGCCTTGTCGTAATGGGTGTCCCAAGTCCGATCGGGACTGGAGACCACCCTCATTACCCAATCTAACCACCAGCCACGTGCCCTGAGTTGGCTGAATTTCGAGTATATAGCAAGATAGTGCAACAGCTTACTTAAAGACTTTGGGATAAGATCACAATTGTAACCGACCTAACCGAGTCCAACCATCCCATACCAATAATCCAACCATACCAAATCATACCAAAGGCCATAAACCAGACCCTAACCAAAGATGTTCCAAAATATAATATAATTAATCCCATAATGAAATAGGATGGAACAACCAAAAATATCGTCCAATGATGTCAGCCAACTGGCTTATTCCAATGTCAAGGTCGACACCAATACTAATCCTGCCCATTTCAACCTATAGAAGTACTATAAAGCCTCTAACCAAAAGAGTAATAAAATCCAGTTCGGACATGACCCCAACTATAGCTAAAACCAATATCCAAAATAAAATCAAAATGTTTATAAATATACAAAACATAAAATAGAGCCTTCCAAAAGGATGAAAGCTCACCACATCAGTCCAAATGTTATTTCCGAGTCAATCGCAATATAGGAGGAGTAGAACGGTCGGTTCTTGCATAGTATGGGTTTACAGTCGTCAATAAAAGGGTTGGAGGATGAACGCTAGTATGATCTCAGGATAACGATAAAATAATGTCATTTATAAAACAAAGTAAAACCATCCATATGCACACAACCATATATATATATATATATATATATATATATATAATCATGCCAAGAAAAGGGACTGGGTTTAGCATGCCTTTAAAACCTTTACCTGGGTTGTGTATCTTCGTCGTCCTAAACTACCCATAGGCTATATGGATTTAGCTCTCCCTGCTGAAAGGGCCCTAGTACGTGAAGCCACAC
Organism: Capsicum baccatum var. pendulum; assembly: GCA_030864225.1. NCBI lineage: Eukaryota > Viridiplantae > Streptophyta > Magnoliopsida > Solanales > Solanaceae > Capsicum > Capsicum baccatum. Next base: position 47,631,540 of record CM061551.1, on the reverse strand, counting down.
GACCAAAGAAAAAAATCTGGGATGACTAGTACATCCCAAAAAATATAGTGTTACATCATACACACGGTCACCAAGACTAACCTCACATCGGCAAATATGAGTTTCCAGTTTTGGACCCCCAGGACCTCCACCTTCCATGGCTTTGCTACACATCCCGCCAATATTTTCCAATTAAAGCCAATTTTTCCAAATAACCAAACCATTAACCAATTATTAAACAAGGCCATTGTTATTGGTATCGTCATACCAATCCTTACTTGCAAGTATTATGCATAGACAACCATATATAGGTTTAATGGGACTTTCAAGTACCATTCCATTTACCATAATAAACCACTTAGGGGATTCTATGTGCCCTCACAAGCATAACCATTAGATATTTACCATTCCAAGCCATTTAAACTATGCATAATTTCTTTACCAAGTTTTGAAACAAACAAGCGTTCCATTAAAAGTAGTCAATGCAATGAACATATCTTTATAAGCATTTTGTCAAACACATTGGGGGCATAATATGACCAAAACCAATTTCAATTACCATTAACCCATTCCCATGCAATCCAATTATCCAAAATCACCATTAATGCACATAAAAACATAATTAAAACCATGGGAAACCATAATCAACCATTTAATATCAAAACCCCCAAATCATATTTGAAAGCCAAAATCATACAACCAATGAAATCATGAAAACATTAATAAAAACTATGCCTTTAGATAGAATTAACAATGAGGAAAGAGAACATTCCTTTAAACAAGATAATCCATTCCTTGAAACAAGATAATGATGGAAAGAAATCACCAAGACAATCTCCAAATCAATCCTTTAGTTGAAACCCTAGGTTTCCTTCCCCAAAAGCTTTTGAGAGAATTATGGAGTGTTTAAAAGAGTTTCTGAGTGTTAATTAATGGAATAATAGGGTAAATAACCTTCCAAGTAGGTTAGAAGTCATGAGACCTTACTAGGATAAGTAGGGAAATATACAGAATACCCCCATTTAAGTTGTACTAAAATCCCATCATAAGGGTACGACTAACCCACACGAGTCGTACCCTTCCAATACGAGTGGTACGCTCCACTCATATCCTAGCCTCAACCTTTGGATCCAACACTGTCCAGCATATGACTCATCCAACTAAGTCATACCCAAAGTATACAATCTATACCGTCCTGGAAGATTTAGACCCAAGGAAGATTTAAACACTGTCCACCATATGAGTCTTGGGTATGACTCATACCCTAGCTTACGGCTCATGGTCTGCCATTCATACTTAGATCCAACCTAAGTAAACAAGTCTAAGATTAAGTTAAGGAACCAAATGATCTGTAACCATAAATATGACTTGTACCCCTAAGTCGTACCCATTCTAGTATCCAAAATCCATCCCACCAACCAACACTGGTCAGCATACGATTGGACCATACCATCCGTACCCTAACATACGAATCATACCCATGAGTCATATTGGGTCCAAAGACCGAAATTCTAGTAAGTTTTCTAAGGTTCAGAAACTAGGGTGTTTTAATTGAAGACCAAAGACCTCATGAAACTTCACAGGAAATTCTTAGTATGTCTCAATCTTAGTCTTAATAAAGCTTTGTACTTCTTAGTGTGCAATAGTTACAAAAGAGAAAGATTGAGTCAACATATTTATACCCATTTAGGTTATGTCACAAGATCTGAAAAACAAAATCAGCTTCAGAACGTGTCTACTATAATTTTACTCCAACTCTAGTTTAAAAGACAATAAGAAAATCCTTGAAACTCAAGGGAACGGTAGTAGGCACCAAATAGGTGTTCCAAACCAGGATAAATCTCTGTGTCATTTATTTATTTACTTATTTATCTTCTTGTTAATTTAATTTTGATCGATATTCTTAGTACTCTATTCTATAGGTGAATCAACCGTCAAGACTGACCAGTTGACTCTGGAAAGATTTTTCAATTTACCCCCTCCCCACCTTTAGATTCCATTAGTATCAAAGCAGGTCTCACCAATAGTGTTGCTTAACTGCGCATAAGAAAAGATCCAATGGCAACCTATCAGATTCCACGAGCCCTCATTTAAGATGGACACTCATCCATAAGGCCACCATACTTTAATGGACAGTACTACTCTCATTGGAAGAATAGATTCAAATTTTTTGTTTAGTAAAATGACTTCCAAGCCTGGGTTTTCAATAAGAAGGGACCAATCATATTGCAGGAATCAAAGAAATACAGAAAGACAAGGAATCAAGTAGTATTAAGCTAGATGACTTTCAAAACATTAAAGTAACCAAGGAATAATAAGTGGTAATTCAAACTAACACAAGAGCTAGAAGTTTACTTTATTATGCTGTCAGCAAAGAAAAATATGATAGGATATCAACCTGTGAAACTGCAAAGGAAATGTGAGACAAATTTAACTTACGAAGGAACTACCAAAGTCAAAATAGCAAGAATAAGTGCTCTGTTCAATAGTACGAGCTCTTCAAAATAGAAAAAAATAAATCTGTGGAATTAATGTTTGCTCGATTTAGCAAAATTGTATGTGAACTTAAGTCCTTGGGATGATCTATCCGAACAGTCTACAAGTCCAAAAGCTTGTAAGAAGCCTCTCAAAAGCATGGAAAAATAAAGTTGCCATTCTTGAAGATAGAAATCTCCATAATATGACCTATGATGAATTAAGATATAATCTCGTTGCTTATGAATAAAATCATATCAACAGGTGCAACAAGGAAAAAAGAAAGAAAGAAACCAGTAGCTTTTAATGTAGTAACAATCGAAGAAGAAGAACCCACAGATGAGGACAATAGTGAGGGTATGGTTCTTATAAATTACAGATTAAGGAAGATCCTAAAATAAATATAGTAGAAACATCAAGGATACATGAATAATGAATTCACAAGAAATGATGATCGATGTTATTACTGTGGGAAATCGAGACACATTAAGCAGAATTGTCAAAAATTGAGGAGAGGATCATCCAAGAAAAACAAAAACTTTGGTGCATGGAGTGATAAAGATAAAACTGAGAAAGAGATAGAAGCAGCAAATATGTTATTCATGGTGAGAGATGAACCAAGTGAGGTCAGGCAATATGTGCTTCAAGGCGAGAGGTGAACTAAATGAGGTAAGACCAAACAATTGTCATAATTGAAACATTCTTCAAATGAATCTTGATATAACTATTGATGAGCTTTACAAAGTTATTGATGAATACAATAAGCTTGCTCAAGAAAAGAAAAATCAGGAAGCTCGATCAAAACAAAAGTTTGTAGAGGAAAGAAGAAACTAGCAAATTGAATTTAAAGCATGTTAAATCAAAACTGATTACTTTAATAAGAACTTGATGATGTAAAAATATTGTTAAACAGCATTAGAAAATCATCAAGTCACAGTTTCATAAAATCAAATCCTTTCAAAACTAAATCAAGCTCCTCATCAAGTTTGTTTAAGTCAGCTAAAACCTCTTTCTTTTTTAAAGGACCAATCTGTTATACTTGTGCTAAAAGGGGCACAAATCACATAATTATAGACAAATGTCTAAAGGTTTATGGGTTTGGCGACCCAAAGAAAGTACATCTAACCCTAGAGGACTCAAGACCATTTGGGTACCTAAACAAAACTAATCTTTATTTATTGTAGGAACACATATACAAAAGCTATAAGAAAGTAATGTGGGTCATTGATAATGGATATTCTAGACACATGACCAGCAATAACACGCGATTTAGCTATTATTCACCCAAAATATACTATTTTCTCTCAAGCTTCTCTTTCCATTTGTTCTTATTTTAATTGATTTTCTTGGATGTCATGGATCATAATTTGATGTCTTTCCATTCCTAGAGTCGGCTTCCTTACTTGCTTCCTTCATCCTTTCATCATTAGCATTGTTCCAATATCCTGCAAAGGTCCACTCATTAGTTTTTCATTATTAAAACATAAACTTAGGAGGCTAACAATCTCTCTCTTTTTTATAATGACAAACGAGTATAAACATCAGTTGACTTTTTTGTATGTTAACTTGCTCCCTCTGACTGGTAGGCGCTTCCTGATTTCCTGATGTTTCTGTCTTTCTCCCCCTTTGGCATAGTAAAAAATGATAAAACAAAACAGTAGAAAAGCAATAGAGATATATATAATATATTAAATAGATAGAGAAAAATAGTGTAGCAGATAGTGTGTAACAAATTATCTTACAATCCATCAACACAATGGTCCGGACCCTCTTTTGAATGAAAAAAATCATTGTTCACCATTTTTTGAGAAAAAGGTCAGAGCATTATGCATGTTATAACAAAAGTTGTCTTAAGATTTTTCAACGTTTTTTAAGAAAGAGGAATAAGAGTTCTGGATAAAAATAGCTAGATCATCATTGGAGGAGAGGACTTGGGTCTTGAAGGAATCCATTCGGGTAAACACCAGAGTAAACAATTTTATAACCTTCTGATTGAACCCATCAAGAGCCATTCTAACCATATCTATGTATGCGCTTGTGCTTTTCCCAAGGTCTAGCAGTTTCGAAGTTGACTTCTGTAGTAGTGCAACACTTTCCTTGATGGACTTGAATCGATCCTTAATATACCCCAGTTCTTTTAAAATAGGAATTATAGCGTTAGAGACAGATTTTCTTACCTTGGGAAGTTTTGACATTGCCCAAGCAGAATCCTTCTTGTACCATTCCTCTTCAACCAAGACATACCCCATACTTGCAAATATCTTAGAATCATAAGTGACAAAAACCTCAACTAGTGTGTAAGCAGATAGGTTAATAGAGTAATATTAAGGAATTCGAGTAATGAGCAGTCCATATGGTAGACTAGAAGAGGCATGAGCATCGGCTGCACTTTTAAGCATGTACTCACGGATCCATGTTGCCTAATTGATTTTTATTTTCTTAACCAAATAGTATAGTAAAAACATCACGACCGGTGATATTGATGAGAGATGCTTTTCGGGGAATAAGTATAGTAAAAATTATGTGAGCGATAATACAAAATTTAAAATAGAGGGATAAGGGACCAAAATTGGTCGAAGCAGAGTCAGTGTCTAACAAAAATTTCTTAGCTTCTTCAAAGCTGGCCTCAAAATCATCAGGTTAGTTATCATTCATAAAACAGATGTTACCAAAGAACTTATTATCAAAGGAATTCCCAAATAGAAAATCATTCACAATGATTCCTATGCCTAGTACAAGAGGCTTGAGTTCACAACTATTAGGGGAGAGGTAAAGATTCACATAAAATATGCGAATTGTATCCTCATAAACCAAAAGTTCAAAGAGACGAAAGACAAGGGTAAAATCTTAAAACTTAAAGAAGTAATTGACATTAATAAGGAGTCTTTTAATGAACAGAGATTGATAATGCGATCGTATAAAATGAAGTGACCCTTAAAGGTGGAGAATTTTTCTTTGTGGGAGTATGTCCAAAACTTTTGCACGTCCTCTTAAGGGAAGGAAGGAAGAAGGTTGGGATGAGGTTTCTTGGTGGATGGGACTAAACTGGAATTAGGACAATATCTCTTAATGAGAGTTGACTGATAGTCCATTGAGGATTCATCAGATGACTCAAAGAGAAGAATAGGGCTGTCGGAGAGGGATTTGGAAAGAAATTTAGACATAGTCGCCATTGAATGAGTTCTGGTCATAGGAAGGGACGAAAGGTGAATTTTAAATGGGCAGATAGGGAGAGGGGAGGACATTTAAGAAAAATTGAGGAGGAATAGGGAAAGTATAGGACTATTGAAAAAGATAGATGAGGGGAAACCGAAGTGGTACAAGGGAAAAAGTGACTGTTGGGAGTGAAGGGTGGCAGTCAAAGGAGTTTTTGAAAGGTAAATAGGTACAGAGGCAGCGAAAGGGGCATGAAAAATAGTGAGGATAATGATGACTTCCCTTTTGAAAAAAATGAACAAAAAAAGTTTTGTCCAAAAATAAGGCTCATAAGTCATTAATACTAAGAATACCAAGTCTTTTTCTAAGGTAACAAAATCTTTCTTCTAACAAGGGTTTTGTAAAAATATCTGCTAGTTGATTTTTGGAATCAACAAATGTTAATGAAAAATCACCATTTTCAACATGATCACGAATAAAATGATGCTTGATATCAATGTATTTTGCCCTAGAATGATGCATAATATATTTATATAGACTAATAGAGTTGGTGTTATCGCACATTATGGGAACAGATTTAAAAGACAAATTAAAATAAAGTAGCTGATGCATAATCCATAAAATTTGAGTACCACAACTTCCAACGGCTATGTATTCGGCTTCAGTTATTGAAAAAGCAACTGAAGTTTGCTTTTTGTTGTGCCATGAAATCAGGGCAACACCAGGAATTTGACAAGTTCCATTGGTGTTTTTTCTATCACTTTTGTCACTTGACAAATCAGCTTTTGAATATCCAATTAAGTCAAAATGGGAAAAGCATGGGTACCATAGTACAATGTCTTGAGTTCCTATAAGGTATCGGATGATATTTTTTTACGAAAATCAAATGAGACTTTTTGGGAGTCGACTGAAACCTAGCACACTTACAAATGCTAAACATGATGTCTGATCGACTGACAGTCAGGTAGATCAGTGATCCTATCATTCCCTTGTACATTTTCTCATCAACATCCTGACCGAAAGAGTCTGAATCAAGGCTTGTGGATGGACTCATTGGAGTTCCATAGGCTTTTTCTTTTTCTATACCAATTTTTTTATGAGTTCATTCGTGTACTTGGCTTGACTGATGAAAGTGCCTTTGGGAGTTTTCTTGGTTTGTAATCCTAAGAAGAATGTGAGCTCACCCATAAGACTCATTTTGAATTCTCCTTTTATTAAGTTAGCAAAATTCTCACATAGAGAGATGTTAGACCTACCAAAAATGATATCATCAATGTAAATTTGCACAATAAGAAGATTTCAATCAAGCTTCTGTATGAAAAGAGTTGTGTCAATTTTACCCCTTTGAAAATAATTATTTAGTAAGAAAGTACTCAATCTCTCATACCAAGCCTTTGGAGCTTGTTTAAGGCCGTAGAGTACTTTTGATAATTTGAAAATAAGATTTGGATCCAACTAATTTTCAAACCCTGGGGGTTGTTTTACAAAAGCTTCTTCATGAATGAAACCATTTGAGAAAGTGTTTGTTATGTCCATCTGATACACTTAAAATATTTGAAAATAGCAAAAGCTAATAAAATCAGTATTGACTCTAACCTTGCCACGGGGGCAAAGGTCTCATCATAATCAATACCTTCTTGTTAGGAATAGCCTTGAGCTACAAGTCTGGCTTTATTTCTGATAAATTACCTTTTTTATTCAATTTGTTTCGGTAGACCTATCTAATTCCAATTATCGAGCAGTTTCTTAGTCTTTCAACTAAGATCCAAACTTGATTTTGTTCAAACTTGTCCAATTCTTCTTTCATAGCTTCGACTCATAATTAATCTTTAAGGGCCTCATCGATTTTATTTGGTTCAATTTGGGATACAAGGGAAACAGATGCTTGTCTTCTCAATAATGCTCTTGTTTGCACTCGTTTTTCTGGATTTCCAATGATGAGTTTATTTGGATAGCTGGCATCATGTTTCCACTCTCTTGGAACACTTGGTTTCACTATTTCTTCTAAGGGAGTCGACTCTGGAGGGGGTATAGTCAACTTGTCTTGTTATGTCTCAGAGGTTGTGCGATTATTTTCTCCAGAGATTACTCCCTATTCTTCATCAACATTTAAAATCATAGGGGGTGATTAGATTCTTCAAATACAATATGCATAGATTCCTCAACATATAAAGTTCTTTTATTAAAGGCACTGTAAGCACGACTAGTAGGAAAATACCTTCATCACTTCCTGGATTGAATTTTTCCAAGTTATTTTTACCATTATTGTGAATAAAACATTTGCATACAAAAGGATGGAAATAGCTAATATTAGGATTCTTTCCTCTCAGGAGTTCATAAGGCGTCTTCTTTAGAATGGGTATGATCAAGCATCTATTGATGATGTGACATATTGTGATTACTGCTTCTACCCTAAAGTGATCTGGGAGGTTAGGTTCTAATAGCATAGTTTAATACCCTAGAAAATTTTCTTCGTAAATATTTCGTGAGAAACATACCAAGTTCTACGCTTTAGAGTGATCCATAAATTTTCTGTGTAGTATTTCTAAGATGTTGACCTACCATTGTGTAGAGTATTGAATAATATTTCCAAAGATATGTAGATCATCAAAAATGGACACTCGAGCGATGAGTTACGACCATTCCGATCGAACTACGACCATTCTGATTGAACTGTGAACAGTAAAACGTGCAGGAAAAAAAAGTACTGAGGCCTGGCGTATTTTTTATCCAACTTTAAATGATCATAACTCCTTGTACATAATGATTTGGGTGATCGACTATATATCAATGGAAATCTCTGTGAGTCCTCTTTCAAATGAAATTAGTTTCATCCAATTTGTCTATCGGAGCAAAAGGTTATGGTCGATCTACTTCAGCCTATCAAAAGTGAATTTTTGGGTCAACTTCAAATGATTATAACTCCTCGTACACAATGATCTGGGTGAGATAGTATATATCAATGGAAAGATATGAGAGTCCTCTTTCTAATGAAATTGGTTTCATCCAATTTGGATATCGAAGTAAAACGTTATGGTTGATCTACTTCAGACTATCAAAATAGTCCACCAAAGGACAGATTCGAGAATTATTTGAGTTTTAGGGGCAGTTTGGTCATTTTGGCTCACCCAAAATCCATCCAAAACCTATATTAAAGCCTATTAGAAGCATTATATGTTATATTTTATCAAATTCCCTCAAAAAGAAAACCCTAAGCTCCTACATCCAACTTCAAGAACCTCCAAAGTTCACCATTAATTCTGCAAATTTATTCAAGATTCCAAGTTCCTAGTTCAAAAACTTCAAGAACCTCCAAAGTTCACCATTAATTCTACAAATTTATACAAGATTTCAAGTTCCTAGTTCAAGAACTCCAAGAACCATCATTCAAAGGCACGATTAACATCTCAAAAATAATTATTGATCTAAAGTTCATCATTCAAGGCATGTGGGGGTTTTCAACAAGAACTCTCTTTCGTTCTTGTGCCCAAAAGTAATTTTCTTTACAAAGGCATGATTTTTATTTGATTTTTACGAATTTGAAGCATGAACCCATATCTTATGATGATTATTATGAAATCTTGATGTTTATGATTTTGAAAGATGAATTTACATGTGTGGTGATATAAACTATGAATCTTGAATGATATTTAACACGATTTTGATATTTGGGTCGGGAATCCCATTTGAAATTGTATTTTTTGAGAAAGTGTGTGTTATAAGCACGTTGATGTTGAATATTTGAGATATTTTAAATGATTTGGCCTTTTGCTCATGAATGAGTTATTATGAACTCGACTGTGAAAGAAATCCACGTTTTTATTGATTATGATAAAGGGGTAGCAAATTGGCTCGGGATGAAAATTGTTAAAGTGTTTATTGTGGATTTTCTTTAATGTGAGCCTGAGGCTAATTTAAATTTCTGAGGTAAGTCCAGGAGTAATCTTTAGCACCGAGTGAGAGGTATAAAGTGACCTTACTTCCCTAGAACTACGTGCCCCCGTAGGATGTGAGCCTAAGGCTGATTTATATAGTGATCACTAGTGTTTTTGAATTGATACTAGAAGTCCTACTCCAATGGCAAGGATAGGACGACTCTCCACAATGTGGGTTGTACATTGGACTCCATGTAGCTCACATGGTTTATGTCGGTTATAGGATCTCCCAATGTGTGTATGTACTCTTCTATCTGAGATGAAAACATATTCGCTTAAAAGGCTGAGTTTGAGAAAGACATTATTCTTAAAAGATTTAAGGAATATATTCTAATGATAATTGACATGAGATTTGATTGTTTTGATGATTTGAAATTAACATGAAAGTGAATTGAGAACGTATTGTAATGACTCACTTGTTTTACTTTACATGTATTATTCATCCATGATTTTGATGATTTAATTCGAGCTAAGTGAGTCATCTATATCAGCATGCATAATTTTATAAACTGTGATGATATTAAGATATTATTTTATCTATGCATTGCACCCCCATATGCTTGATATTTTTCCATGGTACTGACCCACATATTCGTATGTGGGCTACATTTTCTCGGAATGTAGGTACAAGGTATAGTTGTACCTTCAGATCCAGTCAGTTCGTGGTATCCAGTCAGTAGGTGATGAGTCCTTTTGATTCAAGGTCTTGGGTTAGTTATGCAGAGTTTATAGTGTTGTATTTTCTTTATTCAATCGTATTGAGTTAGGGTAGTCAAGAGTCATGACCCGGCTACCTACAGTCAGTACTAATAGAGGCTTCATAGACAGTCAGTAGAAGTTGATGTATTTTGTTTCAATTTTAGTTGTAAAGACAGAATTATAATCCTGTAAAATTTTATTTTTGTATCGATCAGATTTAGAAAAGAGTTAATTTCTGCTGATTTGTATGGATTTGTATTTTTATCCAGTTGCTTATGAGTTATGCCAGTAGAAGGGTTAGCTTGGGGTCACTTGTGACCTTAAGCACCGTGTGACGTCTCGGGACCCGATTTTGGGGCGTTACAAACTTGGTATCAGAGCACAGAGTTCAAGTGTCCTAGGGTGTCTATGAAGTCGTGTCTAGTAGATTCTTGCGGAATGGTACAGAGACATCTGTAGTTTTCTTCAAGAGGCTACAGGGTATTTAGGAAATGTTTCCCTTCTTTCAAGTCTAAGATCGTGCTATAAAAAGGTTCTCCAAGAAGCTTATATAGATTCTCATCTTACTCTATTCTGGCCAACTATGCCTCATTTTCAAGGTCTCAGAAACAGTTAAGCTTAATTCTCTTTAGATAGTTATGGGATTGTAAGAGAGCTAGAAAGTATCCTATCAGTGCATTTGAGTTCCAAAGATTGAAGTACTTTATTCATGTTCATAAAAGTCGTGAACTAAGCCTAGGTTAGGTGTGCTTTCAGATTCCTCCTCAGAATCTACAATGTCAATCTATACTTCTCCCTCTATGTATTATTTTTGAGATAACATGATTCGCAAGCTCCAGTTCTTCCCCAGGTAATGCTTCTATATTTTCTAGAAGAAATTTAAAAAGTTACACAAAGGGCTTGAGAGGAGCTCTCTAGTGTGTTAAGTTCCTTAAGTTAAAAGTTATGCCCTCATTCTTATGAGTTATTTAATTAAGACAAAGTAAGGTGTATTCTTAGATCGTTGAATGTTGGGTGTCAAGTTTCTATCTCTTGTATTATGTAATCTTGTTATCATTATGTTTGTGAAAAATCAAAGTGTAGTGAAGCTATGTGGGGATCTTTCGATTCACTAGCACAACTACTTTGTTATTCATCTCAAAAAAAAATTTCAAAACTCATATTCAAAGCCTAGTGGAGCCGTGTGCGGCCTATTTCGATCCACTAGTAACTTGTAGTTCATCTTGTTCCTTGTGCTGGCTGAAAATGTGAGATGTGGAGGTGTAGTAGTAAGAAGGACGGTAAGAGTGATTTGTTAAGCATAAGTATAGTAAAATCCCTTTTTGCATGCAATTGGGTTAATAGGAAATGATATAGTTTATTCCAGGTATGAAACGGGTGTTGACAGTATTTGTATGACAGAGAGTATAGGTTAGTGATGGAAGTACTCGGTGGGTAAGTGTTGTTAATCTAGGCGCTCTCCAGATTGCAAGAGAAAGTTAAGTTAAGACGTAGAGAGCTATGAACTAAGTTAAGTTGTGTATGAAGGATAGATAGTAGTGATGGGTGAAAGAAGGATGTGTTAATGGATTGTGAATAAGATAAGCTATATGATTATGACCAATTATTATTGTTATGAAGTTTAAATGGGCTAGCATTTGTTAAGGATTGTTTTATAGTTTCTAAGTGGAAATTTCATGCGAAAAGTTTTAAGTTATATTGTGTGCTAAAAGTTAAGTTTGAATGATTAGTGATCGTGAAGGTGACTGTGACGATTTCTTGATTAATGGTATTAGTTGTTAGGAAGTGATCTAGTAGGCTTGAATAGTGGATATAAGAGCCTAAGTTTGGTTGATTCGTGATTAAGTTTGATGTTGTGTTTATGATGAGAAAGTTCACCCAAGATATTATGGGACTGCTTTAATTTCGAGGATTAGTGTATGACTGTAATGGTTGAGCTTCTTAGATGTGATTTTGATTCTTATGGTTTAGAAATATAAGTTTACAAGCGTGATTTTAATAAGTGATGACAGAGGTAGTGTGGTCCATTAAGGATTAGAAAAATTTAAGTTGAGCGTTAGACTCTAAGATTGAAATTTCAAAGTTGAGCTGAAAGCGTTGAAGCTCTAGATTGTGTATGCTTATTTTGAGCTAAGTAGTAATGTGAAGAAAGATTGAGATTAAGCTTTCATGTATATTGTGGTTAGTTGAAGTTTTAAGTGGTTATCTTGAGGGATTGTGGTGTACATGTTTCAGATTCTGGAAGCTAGTTATGCTTCAATTCGTAAACTTCTACTAAACGATCTTTATTTTCCAAGTATTCTAGCTCAGTCAATCAGAATCGTATAGTGTACCTGCTCATTTATCATTCATCAAGTTATCCAAGGATCTTATGAATGAAATTATTTTCATACGAAGCATCTCAGTAGTTACGAGTATACCTCTGTTCGTGCGTCATGCATATGAGCTAATTCATAGGTGCCCCGTGCACAGTCTTAGTGACCCTATAAAATAAGTGTTATAGAGGAACATAGAGTCCCAAGGGGGAGATACCCCATGACTTCTTAAAACATCCATGTTTTAAACACATCTAGTTCATGCTCAAGTTCTCATTACGAGTCTTGAATTGGCTATTGTTACATACGCATTCATACATTCCAGAGTCAGTTCAGTTAGATATTTATGCGCCAGATATGCATATTTAGTATGAGGACTAGGAAACTGTAATTCCAATCATGCCGATATGTCTCAGATGTTCGTGTCCCTTAAGAAGGTCAGTTGATCAGTGCTTTTATCCTATCAAGTGACATTCGAGGACGAATGTTTCCAAGGGAGAGATAATGTAATACCCCAGAAAATTATCTTCGTAAAGATTTTGTGAGAAACGTATCGAGTTCTATGCTTTAGAGAGATCCATAAATTTTTTATGCAATATTTCTAATACGTTGACCTACCATTGCGTAGAGTATCGAATAAGCTTTCCAATGATATATATATCATCGAAAATAGACACTCGAGCGATGAGTTATGACCATTCCGATCGAACTGTGAACAGTAAAACATGCAGGAAAAAAAAGTACTGAGGCCTGGCATATTTTTGCTCTAACTTTAAACGATCATAACTCCTTGCACATCAACGAAAAGCTCTGTGAGTCCTCTTTCCAATGAAATTAGTTTCATCCAATTTGTCTATCAAAGCAAAAAGTTATGGTCGATCTACTTCAGCCTATCAAAAGTGAATTTTTGGGTCAACTTCAAATGATCATAACTCCTCGTACACAATGATTTAGGTGAGATACTATATATCACCAGAAAGATAAGAGAGTCCTCTTTCTAATGAAATTAGTTTCATCTAATTTGGATAGCGAAGAAAAACATTATGGTTGATCTACTTCAGACTATCAAAATAGTCCACCAAAGGACAGATTCGAGAATTATTTGATTTTTAGGGGCATTTTAGTCATTCCCCCTCACCCAAAATCCGTCCAAACCCTATATTAAAGCCTATTAGAAGCATTATATGTTATATTTCATCAAATTCCCTCAAAAAGAAAACCCTAAGTTCCTACATCCAACTTCAAGAACCTCCAAAGTTCACCATTAATTCTGCAAATTTATTCAAGATTCCAAGTTCCTAGTTCAAGAACTTCAAGAAACTCCAAAGTTCACCATTAATTCTATAAATTTATTCAAGATTCCAAGTTCCTAGTTCAAGAACTCCAAAAACTATCATTCAAAGGCACGATTAATATCTCAAAAATGAGTATCGATCTAAAGTTCATCATTCAAGGTATGTGGGGTTTTTCAACAAGAACTCTCTTTCGTTCTTGTGCCCAAAAGTAATTTTCTTTACAAAGGCATGATTTTTATTTGATTTTTACGAATTTGAAGCATGAACCCATATCTTATGATGATTATTATGAAATCTTGATGTTAATGATTTTGAAAGATGAATTTACATGTGTGGTGATATAAAGTATGAATCTTGAATGATATTTATCATGATTTTGATATTTGGGCCGCGAACCCCATTTAAAATTGTGTTTTTTGAGAAAGTGTGTGTTATAAGCACGTTGATGTTGAATATTTAAGATATTTTGAATGATTTTACCTTTTGGTCGTGAATGAGTTATTTTGAACTCGAATGTGAAAGAAATCCACATTTTTATTGATTATGATAAAGGGGTAGCAAATTGGCTCCCGATGAAAATTGTTGAAGTGTTTATTGTGAATTTTCTTTAATATGAGCCTGAGGCTGATTTAAATTTTTGAAGCAAGTCCGGGAGTAATCTTTAGTACCGAGTGGGAGGTATAAAGTGACCTTACTTCCCTAGAACTACGTGCCCCCGTAGGATGTGAGCCTAAGGCTGATTTATATAGTGATCACTAGTGTTTTTGAATTGATACTAGAAGCCCTACTCCAATGGCAAGGATAGGACGACTCTCCCCAATGTGGGTTGTACATTGGACTCCATGTAGCTCACATGGTTTATGTCGGTTATAGGATCTCCCAATGTGTGTGTGTACTCTTCTATCTGAGATGAAAACATATTTGCTTAAAAGGCTGAGTTTGAGAAAGACATTATTCTTAAAAGATTTAAGGAATATATTCTAATGATAATTGACATGAGATTTGATTGTTTTGATGATTTGAAATTAACATGAAAGTGAATTGAGAACGTATTGTAATGACTCACTTGTTTTACTTTACATGTATTATTCATCCATGATTTTGATGATTTAATTCGAGCTAAGTGAGTCATCTATATCAGCATGCATAATTTTATAAACTGTGATGATATTAAGATATTATTTTATCTATGCATTGCACCCCCATATGCTTGATATTTTTCCATGGTACTGACCCACATATTCGTATGTGGGCTACATTTTCTCGGAATGTAGGTACAAGGTATAGTTGTACCTTCAGATCCAGTTAGTTCGTGGTATCCAGTCAGTAGGTGATGAGTCCTTTTGATTCAAGGGCTTGGGTTAGTTATGTAGAGTTTATAGTGTTGTATTTTCTTTATTCAGTCGTATTGAGTTGAGGTAGTCGGGAATCATGACCCGGCTACTTACAGTCAATACTAGTAGAAGCTTCATAGACAGTCAGTAGAAGTTGATGTATTTTGTTTCAATTTTGGTTGTAAAGGCAGAATTGTAATCCTGTAAAATTTCATTTTTGTATCGATCAGATTCAGAAAAGAGTTAATTTTTGCTAATTTGTATGGATTTGTATTTTTATCCAGTTGCTTATGAGTTATGCTAGTAGAAGGGTTAGCTTGGGGTCACTTGTGACCTTAAGCACCGTGTGACGTCTCGGGACCCTATTTCGGGGCATTACACATGGTCCTGGCAGTTTCATGGAGTGATCAATTCTTTTGCTCTACTATACCATTTTTCTTATGATACCAAGGTGAAGAAAAGTTCTGAGAGTATCCGTTCTAAGCACAATACTCTCAAACGGCTTATTTTTTAATTCTCATCTATGATCACTATGAACATAAGTGATGAGGTGTCCAGCTTCTCTCTATACCTTTTTACAAAAAATCTCAAAGTTTATGAAAGCCTCATGTTTGTAAGTAAGAAATATTACCCAAGTAAAATGTGAGTAATCATCAACTTTAACAAAAACATATCTCTTTCCACCAATGCTTGAGGTCTTGGTGGAGCCAAACAGATCTGTATGGATTTTTTGAAGAGGTTTGGTAATAAAGACATGTCTTTGACTTTGAATTATGTTCGGGTCTGTTTACCCAAATGGCAAGCATCACGGATGTGATCCTTTTCAAACTTGAGTTTTGGAAAACCTTTCACCAATTCCAGTTTGGACAACTTCTCAATGATATGCATACTAGCATGCCCAAGCTTTATGTGCCACAACCAAATATTATTGGTTTGTACAGTGAGGCAAATTAAGGTAGTAAAGTCATGACTATTTAGGACATAATAATTATCAATGTGTTCACCGATGTGAGAAATGTCTCTTTTGTCATATTTGATTGAGCAATTTTCGGCTTTAAAGAAGACTCAAAAACTAGCTTCAGACAACTAAATAATACTAAGAAGATTATGTTTAAGGCCACCTACCAGATATACTTCAGTGAATTCACATAATGAGTTGAGTTTTACTATGTCGACTCTAATGATTTTGCCTCTAGCATTGTCACCGAATCTGACTGATCCCTCATCTATTTTCTTTAAAGTAGAAAATTTTTCTTTCTTCTAGATTATGTTTCTAGAACATCCGCTATCAATGACCCACATTCCCTTCTTATAGCTCTTGCGGACCTGTTCCTATAAAATAAAAAAATTAATTTTGTTTAGGTACCCAGGTGGTCTTGGGCCCTTGCGGGTTAGATGTGCTTCCTTTGGGCTTACAAACCCACATACTTTTAGGATTATGCCTGCAACTGTAGGATTTGTTCCCTCTTTATCCATAGATAAAACAGACAGGTCCTCGAGAGGAGGAGGAGGTCTTGGCTGATTTAAACTATTCTGATGAGGAACTTGAATTGTTTTTAAAAGAGTTTGATCTCACGAAACTGTGAGTTGTTGGTCTCTTAATACTGTTTAATCTTATTTTTACATCATCAAGCTCTTCATGAAGGAAGACAATTTTAATTTGACATGCTTTAATTTCTTTGTTCCTCTTTGAATTTTTGTTAAATTGAGCTTCACAACTTTTCTTCTCTTGAGCAAATTTGTTTTATTCATCTATAATTTTTTGAAGCTCGTCAGTTATTATATCTAAATTAGATTCAAGAATATTATAATTATGACAATCGGGTAGTCTTACCTTTCTAGATTCACCTGTTACCATGAAGCACATATCTTCTATTTCTTCTTCGATTTCACCTTCATCACTCCAGGCTCTAAGATTTTGATTATTCCTGGATGTTCTTATTCTTAATTCTGGATACTTTTGTTTGAATGTGACCAGGCCTTCCACAATGATAACAACGATCATCGTTTATAGTGGAGTCATTATTTTTTGGCTCCTTGGGATATTTGTTGTCTCTGTCACATGATCTGTCTTACTCCACGATTAATGAGGGCGATTCCTTCGCTATTGGCATCTTCTAAAATGTCATCTTCTTCAGTTGGAATAGCGTTGAAGGCTACTAGTTTCTTATTTCGCTCCTTGTGGTACATGTTGATATAATTTCATGCAATGAGGTTACCTCATAGTTCATCATATGTCATGTTGTGAAGATCCCCGTCTTCCAGGATGGAAGCTTTGGTTTTCCAAATTTTTTGGAGACTTCGAACCAACTTCTGGACTTGTAGGTTATATGGATAGATCATCCCCGGTGATTTCAGTTCGCATACGATCTTGCTAAATCTGGAAAACATTGGTTTAATGTTCCCATTCTTTTTTATTTTGCACAACTCGTATTCATTGACCAGGGCAACAATTTTTGACTTTTTGACTTTGGTGGTTCTTTCATAGGTTATTTCCAGTTTGTCCCACATTTCTTTTACAGTCCCGCAAGTTGTTATCTTGGTGTATTCTTCTCCACTAACTGCACAGAGAAGTAAACTTATACCACGTGCATTAGTTTGGATTACCTCTTGTTGTTCTTTGGTGACCTCAAAACTTTCAAGGTCTTCTATGTCAGTATTGCTAGGTTACTTTCCTTTACTTTTTGCTTCTCTTTGAGTCCTGGAATCGGCTTTGGACCATTCTTGATGACAACTCAGTCTTGGAAGTCATTTGATTGGACAAAGATTCTAAATCTATTCTTCCAGTAAGAGTAGTGTTGTCAATTAAAGTATGGTGGTCTTATAGAGGAGTAACCATCCTAAAGAAGAGCACTGGGAATTTGATAATTTGCCATTTGATCTTTTCTCACTTGCAGTTAAGCAACACTATTGGTGAGACCTGCTCTGATACCAATTGAAATTCAAGAAGGGGGGGTGAATTGAAAATTTATTGTAAGTCGACTATTGGCTCATCATAGTCGACTCTCCTGCAGATCAGTACACTTCACAAAATAGATTAGGTTTAAAATAATCAAGCAAATAAATAATCAAATTTAAAGTAAAGACACAGTGATTTATCCTAGTTTGGAACACCAATATAGTGCCTACTTCCAGTCCCCTTGGATTTCAGTGTTTTCTTAGATCGTTCAATGTTGGTTCGAGTACAATGATAGAAAACAAGTTTCGAAGACTTATTTTGTTCTTCAGATCTTGTGATGCAGCTTCAGTTTTTGTTACAAAGTTGACTCGATCCTACACGTTATACAACAATTGTAAACTAAGAGTTACAAAGTTTCTTGAGACTAAGATTGAGACACTTTGAGATTTTTCTTGAACTTGCGTAACACTTGTTTATCTTTAGTCTTCTTATTTTACAATCTTCGGATGCTACTCTTCATAAGGAAACCCAAGAATTTCTTCTCAATCAAGGATTTGAATTGATTGCTTGATTGAGAAATATAGCCGTATAATATGTCCATATACGACTTTTACTCACGTCCATATCAGATATGTCTGTGGTCTTTTCTTTCTTTTGGTCTTGTAGTGATTAATGCTTTTTTCAAGTTTGTTTGTGATCTTTTCTTCCTTTTACTTCATTGTGATTAATATAATCTATTGCGATTTCGGGACAGGGATTCTCCTTCCGTTTGTTCTCGTTTTGATTGATTTGCTTGGATGTTACGAATCATGATTTGATGTCCTTCCATTCCTAGAACCGTCTTCCTTATATATTTCCTTTATCCTTCCATCATTAGCAATCTTCCAATATCCTACAAAGGTCCACTCATTAGTTTGTCATTATTAAAATGTAAACTTAGGAGGCTAATAGGTTAGCGGGGTGAGCGATAGCATGTAACTCAGGATAAGATTTGTCATTTCAAAATCAGGCCCAAATTCAATGTATATGTTCACATACATGCATATATACATATATAAAATGCTGGGATGATGGACAAGGTTTAGCATAAGATTTAAAACCATTAAGCTTGATTGTGGCTCTAACTATCCTAGGGGCACCCACAGGCTATATGTGTTCAACTCCCCCCTTGAAAGGGTTTCAGTGTATCTTAGCCTCACGAACCAGGAAATCCAAGGATGAGACAGGGAATGGCTCGACCCCATCCAATATATATATTCTAGATGTGGAAGTCCCGTGCCAGCACGGACCCAATATATGTTATTTTTTATCTTAATTTATGTGATATAAATAAATAAAATAATAAATTATATTTTAAATATGTTTTTAAATTTTGTAAGTTGTTAGATATTGTAATCTATAATACTTTTTTCCTGTTGTACTTTACTATTTTAAGTTGTTTGCAATTGTAATTGTATTAATAGTCAATTTATATTTTAAAAGTAATATAAACTTTTAATTATTGTGATTTATAATATTTTTTTCTATTTCAATTTAAGTGATACTGATATAATTTCGAGAGTTAACCAAATATTACGATTGAAGTAACAAAACTGACACGTCTTGAATGACTCATAATAACTAATTAGAAGTGATAAAGCAAAATTGCTATAAAAATATTTGTGAAACAAATTTAAGTGGACCTCATATAAGATGTCAAATTAATTTAAAATATCAATAGTTAATTTATCATTTTATGTTTATTTTACCCTTTTTAGAGTAAATATTATTAATTTTTAAATACTTGACTGACTCATAATAATTAATTATGAGTTATATAGTAAAATTACAGTTGAAGCAGCCGAAACAACCCTCTCATAAATGTCTATTTTCTTTTATAAATATTTATAATATTTTTTATTAAATATTATTATTTTTTTAATACATAAATGTCATATAATAATTAATTAGGGGTGAAATAGTAAAATCATGGAGCAAACAGACAATTGGAAGTAAACGTGTCGATCGCCAGCTGCCTGCTTTTAGCTGCCACTCACGCTTATATACAGTATATATAAACTATGCACACAGTCATAAAGACCCCCACGCCCGCAAATGTGATTTTTAGTATCGGTTCCCTCAGGATTTTCATCTTCCACAATGAGCTACACAACCTCTTTTAAGCCTAATTAAAACATTTATACATAACCTATCCATTTAACTAAAGAGTTATTCATTTAGGCAATTACCATTTGGTATCATCGTACCCATTGACTTTGCAAATCAATTTCCATTATGCCATTCCACTTATCCATTAGCTTAGAGGAATCCACGGCCTTCAAGTTTTAATTTAAAACCAATCCATGGCCACCAAGGCCTTTGAAAACTGTGTATATTTCATTAGCCTTTTATGCAGTATAATAGTTCCAAAATGGGTTAAATTATGCATATTTCCATGTTCCAAAATCAAATTTATATATGCCAATTCCAAACCAAGTTTCATAAAATTGGGGGAATACCACGACCTCCTTTTCCCATTCACCCAAACCCATGTACATACATTAGTTCAACAACCATGAGATAAAGCATGAATGATAATTCTAAACCATAGGAAAACCAACCAAGTAACAGTTATTCAAAACCCACAATTAAATTTATATAAACCATGATTAAACATATGCTTTTATATAAAACCAAGTTAGGAAAGAGATACATACCTGAAACACTAAGGAATTTGGAAGAGAAATCACAAATTGAGCCCTAGATGACCAATCCCTTGAAACCCTAACTTTGTTCTAGACTTGAGAATTTGTGAGAGAAGCGAGTGTTTATGACTTGTTAAGTAAAGAAAATTATCGCCAGTGGCTACGAGTTACCTCACGACTCACGAGGAGTTTCACGTGTCGTCACCACGACTCGTGATTTGGGTAGAAAGTTTGGGCCATTATACTGGTTTGGTCACGAGTCCCTCATCACGACTCGTGACCTCACTATACGACTCGTGACCTCAATAAAAACCATGGACAAACTTACTGGTCAGGCTATGATTAGCACCTTATGACTCGCGAGGAGTCTTCACGAATCGTCAACTGACTCGTAGTCTGAGCAGTGAGCACAGCACCAAGAGAATTTCAGAGTTCAAACCCCGAGGGTGTTACATTGGACGAGCAATCTTGATAAATAAGATATTCTCTTATATTTATTTGTATTGTGATTACTTTTTATTTATCAATAGAGTTTATATTCAATGTTTACATATATATGTTTTAATTTATTTAAAGAATTTATTTTGTCAAACTTCTCTACGCAAAAGACACGTGCAACACATATAGCCTAAACTAGTATATTTAGTGATACATGACTTATCTATAGTAGGTCAGTATTTTTCTTAATCATCATTTCATATCTTTTTGTGTTAAGGGTTGTTTGATGTGAAGTATAAGGTATAATAATTCCAAGTATATGATTATTTCATCTTATGTTTGATTGGAGGTATTAAGTAATTTTCGAATTATTTATATCATAATAATGAAATAAGCTATTTTTTATATATTAATTTATCTTAAATAAAAATTATTTCAAGATAACTTGTTTCCAACCAAACCGCCCCATAAAGTATTGTGTGATTTGATAAGTAGCAGGAATATTTATCTCGGTATACTAATAAACAAACGGGGCGAACCCGGGTCGTGTAGGGAAGGTTCTCTGCTTGGACCAAGGAAAAGAAGAGAACTTCCGATTTTACACGAATTTAGTTTAATCTCCGGATTGAAAACCCAAAAAAGTCCAAAAAAGAAATAAAATTCTTTCAATAATATTTAACGGAGAAGATGTAGTAATAAGATTAGAATGAAAAACAAAGAAGAAACAGAGAATCGAAATTTGATAAGATTACCAAATCCATCTTCTGAAAATCTATAAATTGCCAATATTTTATTTTTATTCACAATTCCATTGTCCCATTTCCCAGAAAATTGGGAATTAATCCCCTTATCGCCAATTCTGCTGTATACTTGTTTGGCCCTACCTTTCGGGTTTCTTCGTACACTGGTAACAATTGTTTTTCTTCAATTTTTGGTTGTTTATGGTTTCTAATTCGTTTAAGATAAGATCAGTTTCTTATGAAAGTAGTGGAAGCTAAACTATGGGATAAAATAGATATATAATTTGGCGATTTGCTTGGTGTTTGAGAATCCGAGCATGATGAATTAATGGATTGAAGTTTCTTTTATTCTTTGATGAAGCTTAAAGTATTGAAGAATTGTGCGGACAGTGCTTAATATTTGAAGGATAGAAATTGAAGAAAATTATTTAAAAAGTTCCATATTGTGATCATGAATTTTGTTTGATTTGGGAACTTAGAAGTGAAACATTTGTCTTATACTGTAGGATTGGTGTGTATATTTGGTTGTTGATTTTGGGGTGCAGCTATGCAGAGTCAGTTGGTGTGCAGTGGGTGTAGGACAATTCTTCTTTATCCTAGAGGAGCTACTAATGTCTGCTGTGCAGTGTGCAATGTCCTCACCCCTGTCCCACCTCCTGGTATCTCTCCTTTCTGCTCTACTATTATGCATGATTTTTGTGATAAAAAATACAGAACACAAGTTTATTTGACACTTGGGCTGAGTCTGTACGCCTTTTCTTTTGATACTATTTCAATTTCTATTTCATTTTATGCTAGCCAATGATGAACAAAGAGTAATACTTTAAACTATAACTTCATCTTTGGATTCTGGTTAACTGCTATATTGAAACATGGCAAGAAAATATCATAGTAGCTGAAATGCATGATTCCTCGTGGATGAAGTTGGTGATGGAATCCTCTCCTGTCTTCCCCTTCTCCTATACAGGGAAAAAGGGGAAAGAAAACAGTGTGTTTAGAGTTCAAGCTAATGCCTTTCCTGCAAAATGGTAGTCAAATATATTTAAGGACTTGGACTTAATTTTATTTTTTTTCTCTAGGATTAAAAAAACATGTGGAGTTTATTACTACTTATATAACTAGTCCTTACAAGTCCTTTTTAGATATACGATAGACCGAGCTTCTAGTTGAAATTGATAAGTGATTAGCTGTAAACAGTTTACAGGGAATGTTGGTGATACATGTATTAGCATGTGGTAGTTAGTGATCAACTAATTGGTCCCAAAGTATGAGAGCTAACATGTTTCATAAAATACTAGCCAGTAAACAACAAATCTGATATTCTAAGAGATTTGTTAGTAAGGAAGATGTTCAAACATAAAGAGAAGTGTATAAGCTATAAAATGGGGCTCGCCCCTTAGTTAAACACTTACTTCCCAAGAGAGAAAGGGTAATGGTGCTGAAAGTGCCTCTTTCCTCTTCTTTGAGTTCTACATCAAGCTGGTGGGAGAAGAAGAATTTGAACTTATGTAGGAAAGCTTCCATAGATTTTCTAATCTGCAACACTCAGCTACTCTTTCCTTTGGGCTCAGGGTTTTATTGTGAATGTCAAGCCCAAATAAGTAGGAGTATGACACGCAACAATTAACATGCACTGAGAAGATCACATAGACCTGTCTACCCATTTCAATGAGCATACAGTTGCATGAATATACCATGATCATTTGGAAAATTTATGACCAAAACATCTGGCTTGTCAACCTCATCATAGCAGAAACCAAAGTTAGGTGCATAGCCAAAACATTACATAAAACTGAATGATCATCATGAACATGAGAAAGCAAAATAATGAATCCCATGTATACATCTAGACATCCCATAGAAAGTGTCATGGAACCTTTATGAATATTTAAGTTGTATGGACTCGGGTGCGGATCCGAGAGTCGGATTCATCAAAATTTAAATTTTAAGATTTGGGGATACGAATCCAAGTATGGATACGGGTGCGGGGATTCGGCTAAAAAAATTAAATATTATAAATATAGAGTTATAAATATATTCTAAAAATTCACTTTTAACTTTTAAGATAACTTTTAGTTATTTTTTCAATTAGGATTACTCTATAGTATATACTTGTAGTTTTGGGAAACCAACAGGCACATATATTTTTTTTACTATATTAATATAATTTTTTTTTGTGAAAAACCAATAGACACATATATTTTTTTACTATATTAATATAAAATTCTTTTTATATTTTAAAAATATAATTATTAAAATCCATTTGATCTGAAAGTTATTCTTCACAGTTCCCAACCAGTCTCTCTTTTCTTCCCAACTATTCAAATTCCGACGACAATGATTATAGTCGCCGGATTTTGCCCTTCCGGCGATGACAACAGTCGTCGGTTTTCTCCCTTCCGGCGACGATAACCCTAAACCCGTCGCCGATCTTTCTCCCTTCTGACGATGACAACCCACTTTGTTCTTTAAGGTGGGTCAACGCCTCCGGATTCGTTTGACTGAATAGGAGACTCACCCCGCGTCCTCGCCCACACCAGCGTCGCGTCGGGACGGGTTCAGCAGTGGAACCGACGAGTCCGCGCAACATAGATGAATATACATGAGCATATGATATGAGACATGTCCCAGCTCAACAAAAGAACAAGGATCTAAACTAGCTTCCACATACAATATAGGTGGGCTCATCTACAACAACAACAACAACATACCCAGTATTTAGGTGGGCTCATTTAAATATAAGAAACTAAAGAGATGACACCTAGCTCGTACCACAATGTTTGCAACATACCACAATGACAACAATGCCTGTGGGAGCTGGGTATTTGTACCATGTTAATATTTTTGACTCCGCCCGCTAAGGTTAAAAGTGATATTTTAAAACACAGTTAATGTGTAAATAGCAAAATAACGTAAAATATTTCAGAAAGAAATCATTTTTGGAAAGCAATAAACATTTGAAAAATGTATTGATAAAATTCTAATATAAATAAATATACCATAACTTCAACTGGGGATTCCCATAGAAACTGACATAGCATACTAGGCCTTGTGGACACCATGACGGACAACCAACACCCAGTCGACAAGGTTGTCTCACCATAATGTCGTATTCTTTCAACGATAAGTGCTAGCACAAAAAATTACCTCCTTTTGGAATGGTATGAGTAGCTGCCATTAAAAATTAGAAATGGTATGAGTAGCATGTTTAGTTTCTTAAATGTTTCCACCTCAGGGAATGAATACCCTCCCAGTTCTAATCTGAGACCTACATAACTTAAAAACGTAACCATCTTAGGTCCTCTAAACATCAAATTTTGGCATATTTAGCTCATGAGACATTTAAACCTACATGTAACGGAAAACATCAATTTAAATATTTAAACATGATAATAAATCTAGGGGTGTCCATCAGTCGGTTCGGTTTTACATGTTATTGGTTCGGTTTATCGGTTTTCGGTTTTTAAATATGTAAAACCAATAACCAACCAATAAGATATTTTCTTATCGGTTTCGGTTTATCGATTTTTGGTCCTTAACGGTTCGGTTTTTGGTTTAACCAATAAGAAAATACTTATAAAATAAAAATAGTAACAACTAACATAAAAAAATAAAATCTTAATTACCGTCAAAACCTACGCAATGTATTTTAGTTTACAAGAATCTTCAAACATGGAATGTTAGTTAGGAAAAAAATTGAATCCTAATTGTTGGAAGCTATAAATGCTTCAAGTTTTTTATTACGATAATAGCCGAACTTTATATTGTGCCTTTGTTGCCCTAAAGAGGTTAATACTTTGTGAATTGCTGTATTATGAATTAGTAGTGCATATAATCTATATACATACACATATCTATATCTATATCTATATCTATCTATCTATCTCTATATATATAGATAGATAAATAGATAGAAAGAGATATTTAAATATATAACATAAATAGAGATAAAACAATAACTTAGTGTATCTTAAGCTAAAACCAAAACCGAACCGTTTACCCAATAAATTTTTTTATAAAACCAATAAAAAACCGTTGACCCGATAACCCAATACCAATAACCCAATAACATTTTTATCGGTTCGGTTTATTGGTCGGTTCGGTTTTTGCACAGTCCTAAATAAATCATATATTTGAAATCAAGTAAAGCATATACACATGAGACTTTTACATAAATTTATTCACTTATTCTAAAGGAAATCATAGATCATGTAGAAAGATGTCATAAATGCTATTTTCAATCTTATAATTAGGTCTACCCAACATAAGGTATAAACATGTACGTAACATATAAGCTAACATAGGTCATTCAAAGCGTGATAAGCGTGCCTTGCTTGCCCTTACGAACTCATACTAACATGTCAAACATTTTTCATGAATTTGGAAGTCATGCATTTTTAATAAAATGTCTTAAGGGGCTCTTCGATGCAATCCAAAAGACATTCGAGCACCCAACACAATGTAATCTACACAGACCGGTTCAATTTCAATTAATTAATAACCAACTGGATAAAATAGGGTTCACTTTATTCCTTCTACCATTATATATTCCGTTAACTGATATTTAAATGATCTACCATATGATATTCCTAATCATTGGGGTCAATGGGATCCTTAATTCATTCCTACCCCTAATTTACTATTTGTTATTTTCTCTCGTGGATATATTACTTTTTCAAGACTACTCGTTTCTGGAGTTCACTTAATCCACAATTCAAATGGTGTTTTCAAATTCTAAATACCTTCATAATTTTATATTTTATCATCGTGGAAGGAAAAAGCAAGAAATTACCTTTTGAAGAAACCTTAGAAATTTTCAAGTTCTTAATATTCTCGACAAACCTTGAGGATCATCATGTGGTGAACTTTAATCCGTGAGAGTGTTATATCTTGTAACAAAGACAGGATCTTTCATAAATGACTATCAATATCGTACCTGGAAGTACATTAACGATGGAGCCTTTCCTCTTTTAAAAGCTACCAAAACTTCAATAAATGAGTTCCCATAATAAATTTTCGATCTTGCTCCTCGGCTCCCCGCCAAAGTCATGCCTGGCAACTTTTTATAAGTTGCCAGGACTCTTCAAATATGTCTACGGGTGCGTGTCTGATCCTCTAAAAATAGTGTATTTTTGGAGGATCTGACGCAGGTGCGTCAACATTTTTGGTGAGTTTAAGCAACTTACTTGGCAAGACCCCCGTCCCTTTTTTTTCAAAAGGCCTGCTTCTCATCACTTGCTCGCCTTGCAAGGATCCAATTTTTAGCCAAACCTAGCTTCTTGACAAATTTCGCCATCAACCTCTCGTTACTGTGTGTCAAAATTTTGGCTCGTAAATTTTCTTTCTCAAATTTCTCCTCGGCTGACATGGGAAAGGCGAGGCCCTTCTTGGAATCTTGCTCTCCTCAGTCCTCGCTAAACAAGCTATAGGTAGGCTTTCCCTGGCCCTAGAAACCCTTCTTGCCCGGTGAGGTATGCTGCTCGGACTTCTTGAAAATATTGCTGGGTGCATGTCGGAGCAACATAGCTGGTGAGTTCGTGGCCAGGATAGTCTATACTTCTCCCTTTCACTATAGTTCCCCTTTCCATTTCATTTATGATGCTGCTTCTCAATTTATCCATATTTCTTCCAAGCCTAGCTACATATTTGATATATAATTCCAACATTCCAATATCACTCTATAGCTTTGTTAACACTTTGTATAGTATGACCCGGCCCTCTATCCTGCTTTGACTTGAAGAGAAGTCTCTTTTTCAAAGAGGCAAATCAACTTTTCTGTTCTTGTGCTACTGTAATTCTATTGTGAGAATAAAATGACTCAGGATCTTGACTCAAGTTAAAGACCCTTTATGACTTGCATCAAAAGTGGATTTAAGCATCTGAAGAGACGCAGGCTCAAAGCTTTTAGCCTATTCCATTTGAACGTGTTTCAAAGCTTTAACCATTTCCTATAAAATGTTCTCTTCCTTTTGCAAGTTTATCTGCTTCAAAAAATAAAATAAAATGTTCTCTTCCTTTTCATTTGCGTGCTTTTAAAAACCTATGGAATTTACAGAGGAGAAAATTATCATTTAGAATATTACAAAACTAGTTGATGCTGTGCCTGATAAACTTTTACATATAGCTAGTGTGGACCCAAGTTTACCTTGTGATGGTGATGGATCGGTTTTGAACAACTCAATGGTGATAAGAACTGAAAGGGAGATCCATTCAATATTGAAGGTTGCAGAATCTACGGAAGGGTTACCAAAAAGTTCAACGTTAATTCTCTGGTTCGTAACTTGGTGGTTGGGAGTATGGATTAGACAATTTTGCTCTTAGTTTTCTCCTAGCATTAGAGTTTCTAGGATTTGTAAGAGCCCTTCAATACATCTATTTTTGTACAACTCGAGCTAAGAGCCTCCTACAATGCAAGCTAAATTTATGGTGCTTGAAGTTAGAACGAGAAGTTACAGTGCTTGGTGGCATAATAGGACTCCTACTAAGGATGACACTGCGCTTAAAATACACTTGCTCTTTTCTTATCCTTTTTTATTTTAATATTTTCTTTAAAAAAAAGAACTGATGTGGATGGTTTTGCTCACAAAGTCAAAGAGTGGTGGCTTTCCTTCCATGTAACTGGTACATGGTCTTTTGTATTAGCTTGAAAACTGAAGATGTTAAAGGAAAAATTGAAGGAATGGAGATTGACACAAAGAAATAATTGGAAACAGAAGAAAGAGGAAATCATAAACCAGCTATCAAAATTAGAGAAAATTCAGGAACTAAGAATTCTAGTAGAAGAAGAGATGGTACAGAAAATACATCTATCTATATAGTTTGAGGAGGTTGCGAATCAAGAGGAAATAACTTGGAGACAGAGGTCGAGAGTATAGTGGCTCAAACAGGGGGTTAAGAACACTAAATTCTTTCACGGGATGGCCACAATTCACAAAAGATTTAACTCTATCTTCACTCTGATGGTGGAGGGGAATTCTATTACATAGCTAGAAGATGTTAAAACGGAGTTTGTTAATTTTATCAGAAGCTATACAAGGAAACAGAAAGATGGTCGACCAGAGTTCAATTTCTAAGAGGTGGACAGTTTAAATGACGAAGAAAGAGAATGGTTGCAGAAACAATTCGAAGAAACTGAAGTGTTGAACTGTATAAAGTTGTGTGCCAGTGATAAGCCCCAGGCCCCGGGAGTTGTTGAAGTTTGACTTTATGAATGCTGTGTGACAATTTCATGTGAGACACGAGTTTGAAGAAAGTCTTAATGCCACTTTGTGGCCCTCATCCCTAAGAAAGCCGGAGCCTTTGAATTGAGAGACTTTAGACCCATAAGTCTCACTAGTGGAATGTATAAAGTTTTTGCCAAGCTTCTGGCTGAAAGATTGAAGAGGGTTGTTAGCAAGCTAGTCAACAAGCACCAAATGACCTTCATTCATGGGAGACAAATTATGGATGCAACTTTAATAGCTAGTGAAAGTGTGGACTCAAGCTCAAAGGTGGAGTCCCAGGGATCGTGTGTAAGCTTGACATTGAGAAAGCTTATGATCATGTAAACTTGGATTTCCTCATTAGCACTCTGAAACATATGGGATTTGGAGAAAAATGGCTGAAATGGATAGCGTTTTGCATCAAAACTGTCAGGTTCTCTATTTTGATAAATGGAGAACCTGCGGTTTTTGCGGTTTTTTATCTTCAGAGAAAGGGTTAAGACAGGGAGACCCTCTCTCACCTTTCCTATTCATTCTAGCCATGGAGGAGCTCAATAACATGCTGTGGGTGGCCATACAAAGGAATTG
The DNA here is from genome assembly GCA_030864225.1 of Capsicum baccatum var. pendulum. NCBI lineage: Eukaryota > Viridiplantae > Streptophyta > Magnoliopsida > Solanales > Solanaceae > Capsicum > Capsicum baccatum. The sequence continues at coordinate 47,601,801 of CM061551.1, read as the reverse complement.
GCTTAAGGGGTTTAGTATGGGCAATCCAAACAGGTGAAGAGGTGCAAATTTGTCAACTGTTATATGTTGATGACACTGATATTTTGTGATGCAAAGGCAGATCAAGTGTGTTTTATCAGAGTGACTTGTGATTTTTGAGGCAGTTTCAGGGCTATCTGTTAATTGGAGGAAAAGCAGTATGAAGTTGCGAACATTTAAAACCTAGCCAATATCTTAAAGTTGTGAAGTAGAAAAATTTCCAACTACCTATCTAGGAATGCCTTTGGGCAGTAATCATAAGGAGTTGGAGATTTGGGATGGTATTGTGGAGAAGACAGAGAAAAATTTAGCTACTTGGAAGAGCAATCCTGATCAACTCAGTTCGAGATGCGCTACCGTCATATGTCATGTCACTCTTCCCTCTGCATGTTAAGGTGGAAGAGAAACTAGACAAACTGAGGACAGACTTCTTGTGGTTGCGCAACAAGGAAGGAAAAAGTATTCATTTATTCAAATGGCAAATTGCTCAACTCAGCAAACAATCAGGAGAGATTGGTATCAAGAATTTGGGGCTTCAGAATAAGTGTTTACTTTCAAAGTGGCTCGAGAGGTTTGTCAATGAAGATCATGCTTTATGAAAAGAAGTTATTACTAGTAAATATGGTCAAACTGACCAGTGGGTTTCCAATACAGTTACTAGTACTTGTGGGTTTCTGTATGGAGGACAATTAGGAACGTATGACCTAAGTTGTCTGAGAACATTTGGTACAAAGTGGGAGAGGGAACCAAAATCTATTTTTGGAAGGACAAGTGGATTGGTCAAGAGTTTTTAATGGATGCATACCATGATATATGCTCGTTTTGTGGTAATCCTTGAGCAACAATTGTAGGCACATGGTCTCCTCAAGGATGGAACCTTACATTTGGAAGGCTCCTGAATGATTGAGAGGTTGACAAAGTTGCTATGGTACTACAGAAACGAGGTGATTCCCTGGTTGTAATGTAGAACTAGACACTATAGCTGGAGACATGAAAAGGATGAGAGGTTATCAGTAGGAAGACTTTATTAAAGAGAACATTTGGTACAACCAGGGGCATTCCTTGACCATGGAGACAAATATGGAAATGTAACATTCCAACCAAGGTGAAGTACGTCACATGGTTAGTCTGCCGGAGAGCTTGCTTGACTCAGGAAAAATCGAAAAGAAGGGGTTTCCGGATTGTCTCCAGGTGTTTCTTCTGTAATGAAAAAGAGGAAATAAACAACCATTTGTTCCTTCATTGCAGAATCACTACTCAGATATGGCACATGTTCCTCCACCTAACTCAATGACCATGGGTAATGCCTGAGAATACTGTAGATCTTCTTAAATGTTGGATGAAGAGAGGAGGGAACAAAACTTAGAAAAAAATGGTGGAGCATAATTCCTTCATGCATATGGTGGTCCATTTGGATGGAAAGAAACAATAGATGTTTTTACAATATTACTAATCCCATGTAGAGAGTCATAGAATCTTGCATTAGTACTTTCTATTTTTGATGTAAAGATGAAGCAGGTTAGTTAGTAGATGTCCTAGGTTCTTTGCTAAGTTGCTCGAACTCGAGTGCGGGTGTCCGGCACGGGTGCGGATCCTTTATGATCGAATTTTTAAGATTCAGGGATATGGATCTGAATACGGATACTGGTGCGGGGACACGGGAAAAAAAATTAAAAATTTATTCATATAGTTACAAAAATATCAAATATGCATAATTATATTTATGAGATATTGTGAAAAACTTACATGTAACTTGTGCCTTGTAGAATTAGATCATGAAGGAATGAGGCTGTAAGCAAGTAGAACTCTCTAAAAGAGATTCATCCCTTTTCCTACAACTCACACAACAAAGTATTAAAATAAGATATTATAACACATTGAAATATAGCAAATAAAAAACTAAAACAAAGCTAAGATTAAGGGAGATACGAAACATACGTTTTATTCTTTTGGAAATAAGTCGAGACGAGTTACCAAGTTATAATCAAATAGACCAAGAGAAAGTCATGAGAGACAAGTCAATTAACTATTCAAATTAAGAGTCAAATGATCACCAAAAATCATACATAAGCTACATGTTCACAAGATCATATACCAAAAATAATTACGTAAAATGTACACTTAAACTAATTTCTATTTGAGAAATCTAATATGAACATGAGTACATCTAATCAAAGGTCATCTTCTTTAATTTCTTCCATGTAATCTTCGTCTAAAGTCTGAACTTCATTTTCAAAGAAGATACCTTCTAGTTGAGATTCGTCGATTAACAATTCAACTAACTCATTGACACTTTCATCAATGTTGAAATGGTCTCCACCTAAAATAATACTAAATGAATTTAGAATATTGTGAAAGAAGCTTATCATAATAAAAAATTACTTAAGAAGTATCAAAAGACTTGCCTCAATCCCAATATTTGCTTGGACCATTTATGTATTTTTCTTTCTTTTGAGAAAGCAAGCGAAGATTATAATGCACAAATACTAAATCTTCGACTCTTGAAGAAGCTAATTTGTTTCTCTTGTTGCTATGAATTAATGAATAAGTGCTCCGATTTCTTTCACAACAAGATGAAGAAGCCGGTTGGGAGAGCGACTTGTAATCCAAACTTTGTAAAAGTGGAGCATTCACACCATAGCTAGCTCACCAAGATAGAGGATCTTCATACACCACAACATTAATCACGTGAGGCTCACTAAAATGACCACTTGAACTACAAAATGCCCCATACTCCAAAGAAACTTGCTTCAAATCATTTGGATCTTTGAAGTATCTTTGAAAGCATTTGATCCTATTTGAGGCAATCTTCCTATCTTCATTTGGAGCAAATCTTCTTATCCCATTACCTTTTCCTTGAAGCCACAATTCATAATAGTATTTGGGAACCAAGGAATGTACTAAACAATGCAATGGGGTATTACTCTTATTCCACCTAGCCACAAGAATTTCTTAAATTGTATCAAAAAATTCTGATTGATCGTTAATAAGATCTTTCCCCTCATGCTCAAATACAATCACCTTCACCTTTTCAATCATGGTGTCCCACATGTCATAAATAAGATGCAATTGTGGAGTATCAAGGTCGGCTCTTCTAAGCATGTATACTATTGCTCCGTACATTTTAAAAAGTATTCAACTTTATTCCACCATGCATCATCCATCACAAGCGACTTTATCTCACGCGCCTTCGCTTCAAGTACTTTGTCTCCCTTGTAATGTTTCCATTCGTCATCCATTATTTTCCAATAACAATTTTAGTTTATAAACACGAGAAGTCATAACAATGTGGGAAGCGAATCTTGTTTCGACAACTTTTAATAAAGATAACTCCAAGTGCTTTTGGAAAATGGCATACGTCATGTCATGATTCATAACAAAATTCTTCAAACTACTCACTTCGCCAATCACTTGGAGTATCCATGCACAACTTGAAAAGTGGGCCGATTTTTCGGAAGGTTGGTACATACTTTTTAAAGCAAGATTGAGACAACATACAACACACGGTGTCCAAAATATGTGTGGAAAAGTTTCTTCAACAGTAGTACCATCAAGCTTTAATTATCGGTGATAACTTGAATGACATTTTTTGGGTCAACATCTTCAATGACTTTAATAAATAACTTAGCAATGTACCCACCATCCTCGACAACTCCACTAGGATTAATGGATTTCAAGAATATAGGTCCACCATTAGATGCTCCCATTATATTTATCAAAGGTCGTCTTTTAATATCCAACCATCCATCCTAACATATTGACAACTCTTTTCTTTTCCATGTATCTCTAATAGGTTGTAATTTTCTATTTATATTAGCTTTTTCTTGAGCCAAAAGTGTTGTTCTTAACCTGTTACAAGTGGGTGGAACATAACCGCGTATAGGATTTGTCGCCAAAAACTCCGAATACTTTTTAAAGTAAGGGGAAGTTGCAAGGTTGAATGATAAACTTGATGGATAGAGCATCCGAGCCGCCAACTTGTCAGCAATGTTTCTATTGGCAATGCTAAACGACTTCTCTCGATCCTTTTCGCTTTTTCGATTGCGATAAATCTAAGCCTTCAGGAAGGGATACATAATCTGCCCTTTTTCTTGCATCTAATTGCACCATTGAATTTTTCTTTTCAACGTCTTTATCCTCCATCTTTAATGTTGCACATATTTCATTACTAATTTCTTTGCATATTGCAACTCCATGACCAGAAAGTTTTATAAAATGTGCTTTTACCTTAGAATATGAACTTGTAATCCTTTTATTACAAAAGTTATTTGACCACACTCTATTTCCACTACCATCAGGAGCAATCATAAGAACCTTGACATGATTCCACAGAGGTCTATCATTAAAATCTAATTCAACACTTTTTGTTGGTCTTAAAATACTTTTTTCTTTTGCTTCTGATGATGCCATGGTAGAACAGAAAACTTTTGAAATTTTTTCGCTATAGAAGAAAATTTTGTTAAGAACAACTTGTTGGCAATTTTTTAGCTTTGCTGTTTTTGGTTTCTTTTTAGAACAAGAATGGCCTTTTAGTCTTTGAGAGGGAAAACTGAAAAGTTGGTGAAAAGATGAAGTTTCCCATGCATCTTTTTCCATGCATATCTACAAGAATATGACATTTTTGATGATATTTGACTTTTTTCTTATCAAAAAGTTAATTTTGGTGGCTATTTTATTTAAAGTAGTACAAATCTCATTTTTTGGATATTTCAATTTAAAACTATTATCATGTTTTAGTAAGAATATATTTTTTGTTCTGATTTATGTGGCACAATTCTAATTTCGAGAGTCAATTAGTTTAGTTTTGATCGTAAATTCAAATTTCAAAATCATATTAATTCTAAAGTCGATCATTAAATTAGTCGTTAGTTGTTACTTCTAATATATAATTACACTTCAAGTTTTTTGATAATTCAGAACTTACACTGACAAGAAGAATCAAACGATCTAACAAGATGTGATCCCTAATATAACTTACACTGACAAGAAGAATCAAACGATCTAACAAGATGTGATCCCTAATATGATATTTTGCTATCAGCTAAGTTAGTCAAATATTATCGTTAATTGTTACTTCTAATGTATAATTACATTTTAAGTGTTACAATAGTTCAGAATTTATACTGACAAGAAGGATCAAACGATCTTTTAAATTGTGATCCCTAGCCATGTCGATCACTACTTCTAATTATAATTACATTTTAAGTATTTCTATAGTTCATAACTTACACTGACAAAAAGATTCAAACGATCTATTAAGATGTGATCCCTAATATGATATCTTCAGAACTTACACTAACAAAAAGAATCAAACGATCTAACAAGATGTGATTCCTAATATGATATCTTGTTATCAAGTAAGTTAGTTAAATATTGACGTCTATTGTTACTTCTAATATGTAATTACATTTTAAGTGTTATAGTAGTTCAGAACTTACACTGACAAGAAGAATCAAACGATCTTTTAAGATGTGATCCCTAACAATGTCGATCACTACTTCTAATATATAATTACACTTCAAGTATTTCGATAGATTATAACTTACACTGAGTAAAAGAATCAAACGATCTAACAAGATGTGATCCCTAATATGATATTGTGTTATCAACTAAGTTAAGTCAAATATTGTAAAATGTTACTTCTAATATATAATTACATTTTAAGTATTTCGATAGTTCAAAACTTACACTGACTAGAAGAATCAAACAATCTAATAAGATGTGATCCCTAATATGATATCTTGTTATTAATTAAGTTAGTCAAATATTGTCAATTGTTACTTTTATTATAATTACATTTTAAGTATTACGATAGTTCAGAACTCACACTGACAAAGAATCGAAAGATCTAACAAAATGAGATCCCTAATATGATATCTTGTTATCAGTTAAGTTAGTTAAACACTGTCGATCACTATTTCTAATATATAATAATTACATTTTAAGTATTTCAATAATTCAGAACTTACACTGACAAAAAGAATCAAAAAATCTAAGAAAATGTGATTCTTAGTATGATATCTTGTTATCAATTAAGTTAGTCTCAAATTAGTCAAATAAAGTCAATCTTTACTTATAATATAATATTTGGATCAATGTAATAATATTATTTGTTAGTTAATATAGAATTTATAATGTACTTTCTCTATTCATTTTTAGTTGAAAGAAATGATTATTTAAGAGTGTGATTTAATTAATATATCTTTTATAAATTCTTTAGTCTTTATCTATTTACATGCTTCTTAAATATGAAAAGACTAATACAAAGGTTCAAGTTGAAAAAGAATAATTCATGCTTTTTTATTTTTTAAAATTGACAAGTATTTTGAAACTAAAAAAGAATGAAAATATTAATATGTTCAATATATACTTACGCTAAATTTAGTTAAATGTGTGCTTTCAAAGCATATACATTAATTTATAATTTATAATTAAATAATTATAATGTTTATCCTTATTTTATAAACTCTAATTAATATACAGTGCTTATCTCATTTGACCAAAAAAATGAATAAATTATTTATTCTTAATAATAAATAATCAAGGAGGCAACTATTAACTAAGCTCTAATTATAATATGGAATGTTTATCTCATTTAACCAAAAAAATAATAATATTTATTTTTATTAATAAATAATCAACTTGACAGCTATTAAAGGACTAAAGGTCAATTATAAAAAAAAAATTAGTGTTAGTGTTTGAACTCTGAGTCGTCTTCATTTTGTTCCTCTGCTTTGTTTTCTCTCTTCAATCTTCGTCCCCAACTATATGTTTTGCATATCTTTTTTTTTCCAATACAATACAAAATTAGGATGCGCATAATCTAATAGTCCACGACGGCACCATCAATTCTCGGCTTCAAAAACCTGCAACATCATGAACAATACCTGCGATAACCAACACGAACAAAAAGATTTACCAAGAAAAAGCTTCAAAAGAGACAAAAGGACTAATATAAATTACTATGTAGCAGCAAAATTAAAGGTATTTTGTTTTTGAGCTATTCAAATTTTTACTTTGAAATAACAAAATTTCAATTTTTCTCCGAATTGTTGGTCAACACATCCGATTTCGTTTGACCAGATCCGACATAGATCCCACACCCTTACCTGTGTCAGTGTTGGTCGACACGGGTGCAACACCGAAATTGGCGAGTCCGAGCAACTTAGGTTCTTTGTAAGTATGATTATTGCCCATGTGATTTATTGGAGGTTGCAAACATATCCTCAATGGTGAAGAATACAACTTTGCCTTAATTAAAAAAAAGCTGATATAGGTAATTGACATCATACCATCTTGCTACCGAAAAAAGACATCATATCATCCACACACTATCAACTATCAAATCATAATTATGCCCTAAAAATCAACTAGTTTACCAACATCCACCGTTTAATAGTACAGTCTCTATAGTGGCAACGTTTGTTTGAAAAATTTACGATTGCTATAGAGGGGTGCTGTTATATATGTATACTGGCATTGACGTTCAGATCTAATTTAGCTGTTATAAATAAAAGTATGCGAAATTAGAAAGAGCATAAGTATTAAAAGAGCAAAAATTAGTGTCACGACCCGACCCCGACCCCGACCCCGACCCCGACCCCGGGCCTGGCCGCGACGGGTATCTTAAGCTCGCCATGGACCGGAGACCACCCCCTTAGCCTAATCTCAAGAGCACAATAATAGTAATAAAGCGGAAACAAATCAAGATTGTAATAAAAAATAAGTAAGTCAACTGAGTTCTAAGAGTCCAAAACCAACAATCCAACCCACACTTGTCAACAAGAGCCTCTAAAACCAAAACATCAATTAAGTTGGGACATGCCCCTGACTATGACCAAAAGAATCCAAAAGTACTATGACAATAAAGAAAGAGTAATTAAATGACAAAGCCTTTCGAAGGATGGAGGCTCACTATTTCATAACAACTCAACAGATGTGGTCAACCACCTAATGCTGTACAGGAGCAACAAAAAAGTCTTTGAACCCTATATCATGAAACGATGTAGTGTCCTAGGATGGTCAGTGGGATAACCATTAGGATGTAACTCAGGGAAAGTGATAAAGTAATGTCATGTCTAAATCAGTCAAAACCACATGCACACATTCATATATATATATATATAAATACAGGATGCCGGGATAGGGACAAGGGTCATGTACATGAGAGTTTAAAGAATTAATCTAAATTGTATAAATCAATCCATCTTAAAGGCACCCATGGGCTACATGGGTTCTGCTCTCCCTGCTGAAAGTTCTCACTGCATGTTAACCGCAGGAATCGAGGAAAAATCGAGGGAAAACTAAAGCCACCAGGGTCATATAGAACCCCAACGTCGGCAAATGTGGTTTTCAGTGTTTGTTCCCCTTGGACTTACACCTTCACGGTGAGCTACACAACTCTCTTTAAGCCCAAATTAAAACAATTTGCATATAAAACCAACCAATAACCCAGGAGTCATTCATTAAGGCATTTACCACTTGGTATCGTCATACTATTATGCTTGCAAGCTTGTTTAATTATGCCAAACCAATTCACACAACCAAATTGGACTCCCAAGTTCTATGTAAAATCAAAAATCAAGGCCACCAAGGCCATCCAAAACCATATTCATAATCCATATCCTTTAATCCAATGCAATGGGTTCAAAACAAGTTAAACCATGCAAGTCTCCATATTTAAAACCGAGATTATAAAGTGGGTTGAGGTTAATGTCAATTCTAAGCCAAAATTCATCCAATTTGGGGAAACCCATGTCCCTTATTCCAATCATTTAAACAATGCACCAATTTAGTCCCAAAAATATCAATTTAAAGCATGAATAATCAATTTAAAACATGAGACAAGTAATTCAATCGGTAACAATCAAAATTCCTCAACCCAATTTCAAAACTCACAATTTAAATCATATGAAAATCCATTCAATTAATGCCACAATGTAAAATGCAAGTTTAGGGAAGAGAAACATGCTTGAAATACACAAGAAATTGAAGTCAATTCGAAGTTTGGAGCCCGGATGATGAATTTACTGTAAAACCCTTGAATGTTCTTGGGTTTTGAGTTTGAGAGAGAATGATTTGATTTTTGAAAATTGAAGGGAATGGAGTTATTTTATGTTATAAGGTCGTACAACGGGTAAAACGACCAAAAGTCCCTCACCCCAAGTGATAAAAACAAAACTGGACGAAATTAAAACATCATTGTGTCATGCCATTATCGCAGGTTAGCCTTCATGCCACGCCAATATCGCGGAGGTTAACCTCCGTGACACGGCCTTATTGGGGACCCTCGCGGTCCCAAAATGTCCCTAACCCAAAATGTCCCTAACCCCTTTCCGAAAAATCTGAAACTTTTCCAAAACACCCTTTTAACACCCCTAATCATAATTCAAGTCAAAGATTGACATTACGCATGCGGGAGGGTCAAAAATAAAATCATCGAAGTTTTATGGGGCCTCTTAATTAGTAGCCTTTTTCTTGTGAAGTGATGAAATAACTGATATACACCATTTAAATACAATTTTTTATTTAAATTAGATATTCGCAATTAAAATTTACTATGTGGATGACATTAATGATGATTAACCTAAATATTTTGGTATTTTATTTTGTACATAATATATTTATTACAAAATATTATTACATAATATTTTAGTATGTTATTATAGAGAGGTAGTTTTACAAATAGTGTACTGCTGTAATAGATGTCATTGCTATTATAGGTAGAATGTTGTTTTAGAGAAGTTAAATATAACATGAGAAATCGATTTCGGAGAAAATCAGGTTGCTATAGAGAAATGCCGTTATAACGAGGTGACGTTATAGAGAGCTCTAACTGTACAAGGAAACAACATGAAGTCCACAGCACAATACAATGTATTGCCTCATCTTTGCTTTTGTAGTTTCCATCCATTAAATAGAAACTACTAATGGCATAGGTGGGTTGAAAGGCTGTTCTATTAGCTTCTAACTGCACACAAGTTGAATCTCATTGGTGCACATCTGTGAAATGTTCCAAAAATTGATAATTATTAAACTTGGGGTGTGATTTGGTTTGGTTTTGGTTGGCTTAGTGAATTTAACCATGAGTCTTGTCCAGTAAAGGTTGACATTTCAGTTTCAATTGTTTGGCGATTTTTGTAGGGACCTAGTTAGTGAGACGAACAATTGGGATCTATAGGATTTGAGGGGAGGTTGTAATAATTCATTTTCCCCCTCATTATAACTTTTCCTCTGTTGGTCCAGCAAATGCATTTTCCATTACATTCTTTCTGTTAATTTTATGCAGGAGCATGTTTTCTCTTGGCTCATTTTGAATATTGAGGAAGTTGTTAAAAAATGTCTTTCTTGAGAGAAATGACGTGAAGTGAAGCAACAACAACAACAACAAACCCAGTGTATTCCCACCTGGTGGGGTAAGATGTACGCAGTCCATACCTCTACCTCTAAAGAAGTAGAAAGGCTGTTTCCGATAGACCCCCGGCTGAAGACACTAAACACCAGATACCACACAAATACAAATACAAAGTGAAGCACCGAACAAGGTTACAAGAGTACATGAGTACATAACATAACATCCATAACATAGATACGGCAGCCATACGTAGAAGAAAAAGAAAACAGAAAACAGAAGGAAAACAGAGGAAAGCACCCATATTCGTACATAACATTTTATTGCATGTTTTTAAAAACCAAGGTTGAGAAAAATGTGGCGGTTGAACTTTTTCGTTATAAGATCTCTTTTTCAACACTTATTATTGCCAGTACTTCCCTGTAATAAAGTTTGAAGTGGGAGTTTTTCTTTTTTCAAATTTTATGGTGATGAAATCTGATCTAGTTCGAGTGCACCTCAATTTGATCTATCAGGCAGCATGTTATAAGACTATAATCCATAAGCACAACTGCCGGATGATCTTGCTTGCGCGAATTAGGGCAGAAAACTAGGGTCAGTTTGGGGCGTTAGGGTAGGGAAGTATTTGGTGGGTGTTTTATTCCTGTTATTCTTCCTATTCTTATTTTTATTCCTATTTTCTATTCTTCTTCTTGTTATGCTTTCGGTGTTCCATGTTTTATTACGAATCTGGATGCTTTCCGATGTTTCCTACTATTTATGGGTGCCGTATTTACGTTATGAAATCCTGTTCTGTGCGTTACTTTATATTTGTGTGGTGTCTCGTGTCTTGAGCCGGGGGTGTATCGGAAACAGCCTTTCTACTTCTTCAGAGGTAGAGGTATGGACTGCGTACATCTTACCCCCCCCAGACCCCACTAGGTGGGAATACACTGGGTTTGTTGTTGTTGTTGTTGTTGTTGCTCATATATCTCAAACACTCAAGCCATCCCTGTTGACTGGAATAGGAGAAAATCCCTGTTGACTGGAATAGGAGAAAATTATCACTAACCAGTGATCTTTTCTTCTCTTTTTCCAACAATCAAGCAATTCCTTACAATACCATTGGATGGGTAACAATCATTGTCTTTGGAGCACTGTCTTCACCCAACAAATCCTAAAAGGAGAAAAAAACTGATTTGATTATCACGGCACGGAGCTTTTATCATCTGATTGCCAACATTCCCAGATGACACAGCTTGCAGCTGTTTGCGGCACTATATATGCCTTCAACTTACCCATTCTTCTGATGTTTCTTAAATTCTGTCCTCTATGCAGGAATGGAAATGGCTCAACTGATATGTGGAGGCTGTCGCACCTTATTGATGCATCCACGTGGGGCAACGAGTGTGAGATGCGCTTGCTGTCATACGGTGAACCTTGTGCCAGGTACAATATTTGAGATTTTTTTCTTTAGAAATTAAGAAATCACAGTCTGATTAGCAATTCTCTTTATAAGGCAAGTAATTTTGTGCGTTTAGTATCTAGAACATACTTGCAAAGTACAGAAAGAGGTATTAGCTGCCCTTTCATAAGAAAGAAATGAAGAGGGCCTACAAAATCCACAAACCGACACCAAAAAATAAAGACTGCATGCATTGAAGTCTTCTGTTCTGAATTAGAGTGAAAATCCCTTCGAAACATCTCGATGTTCCATTATGTCATTTGGATATAACAGGGATAATATTCCATATATTCTGACTTTGCTTTCCTGCCTTCATTTTTTCCAACATATGTTTTTGCTTCTACAACGTCTGTTTTCATATCTTCTACGTTGTTTGGTTTAAGGGATTAGGAAAAATATCTCAGCATAAAATCTAACATAAAATAGTACAGTCTTTGGTTGGAGGGGTTAAGGAAATTATCCCAACATAACTAATTCAATGTTTGGTTGGCCCTACAAAAAATTAAGTCACACACAACTAATGCTATATTTAGTTGATAATATTAAATAATATCTGCATTAAGTTATGCAGGAATCTTATTGATTAAAAACATTTATGCAGGAATCTTTGCTTATTTTGCACAAGATAGGATATGGAAAAAGTATGTGTTTTTCATAGGATAGAATATGGAAAAAGTATTTGTATTAGCAGTACGAGAATAAAATTGCTTAAAGACCGACACGCCCTTAAAGTAAGTTCTCCCTACATAACATTCAATGTATTATTGTTCAACAACAACAACAACAACAAACCCAGTGTATTCCCACCTGGTGGGGTCTGGGGGGTAAGATGTACGCAGTCCATACCTCTACCTCTAAAGAAGTAGAAAGGCTGTTTCCGATAGACCCCCGGCTCAAGACACAAGATACCACACAAATACAAAGTAAAACACCGAACAAGGTTACAAGATTACATAACATAAATACGGCAGCCATAAGTAAAAGAAAACAGAGGAAAGCACCCAGATTCGTACTAAAACAAGGAACACGGAATCATAACCAGGATACTACCCCCAGCAAGTAATTCCCTACACTAGCGATCCAAACTGGCCCTAGTCCTCTGCCCTAATTCGCGTCCTCCAGACCTTCCTATCTAGGGTCATGTCCTCGGTGAGCTGTAACTGCTCCATGTCCCGCCTAATCACCTCACCCCAGTACTTCTTCGGCCTACCCCTAGCCTCTCACACCTACGAACCGGGGCATCCATCCCCTCGAGTCTCATCAATCAGAACTATATCGTCTGCAAAAAGCATACACCACGGCACCTCCCCTTGAATACGCCGCGTCAACACATCCATCACCAAAGCAAACAAAAAGGGACTAAGAGTGTTTTACTACAAGTTGGCGTTTGCCAAAGTTTCTAACACCGAACTCCTTTCTTTCAGCAGTTCCTCCCCTTGTTTTTTTTCTCTTGTGGATTTTGCATAATTTTTCTTTACAACAACTACAATAATTATACTTCAGTCCTAAACAAGTTGAGGGGGGCTATATGAACATGTAAACTCATCTCCTGCCAAAATTATCCAAAATAAATATAATAATAATAATACTCCCTCCGTCCCAAAAAGAATGACATATTTTTCTTTTTATTTTGTTTAAAAAAGAATGACAACAACAACAACAACAACAAACCCAGTGTATTCCCACCAAGTGGGGTTTGGGGAGGGTAGAATGTACGCAGTCCATACCGCTACCTCTAGAGAAGTAGAGAGGCTGTTTCCGATAGACCCCCGGCTCAAGATAGAGAAAAGTAGACCCAAGCGTAATTAAATAAGAAGCAAGATGGATGTCATAACATGAAAAAGAATAAAACACAATAAAAATAGAACTCAGAGCAATAAGAAATAAAATAAATAAGCGCAATAGTAAAAAGAGACCCAAGCCCGCCTGATCAGGCTTCTATCTCTGGACCCAATCCTAGGGTTACTAGCCCGACTCAACCTGAGCTCTTCAAACTACTTACTAAATCCACGCACACAACCTAGCCTTCTATCCTTATCCACAACCTCCACACCTTTCTATCTAGGGTTATGTCCTCAGTAAGCAGAAGTTGCTCCATATATGTCTAATCACTTCCCTCCAGTACTTGTTTGGCCTACCTCTCCTTCTCCTGAAGCCATCTGACACTAACCTCTCACACCTACGAATTGGGGCATCCGTGCCCCTTCTCATCACATGCCCAAACCATCTCAACCTTCCTTCGCGCATCTTATCCTCCAACGAAGCCCCTCCCAACTTCTCCCGGACGGTCTCATTCCTGACTCTATCCCCTCTGGTAAGTCCACACATTGTGCATCTTAAAAAAGAATGACCCTTTTCTTTTTTTTGGCAACACTTGAATTTCGACTTTCCATGTAGCGTGTTTAAGAACATATGATTAAAGGGTATTTTAGTACATTTGGCATTAATTTAAGACCATAAGATTCAAGTCTTTCTTATTTTCTTAAACTCCGTGCCAAGTCAAAACAAGTCATTTTTTTTTGAAACGGAGGGAGTAATAAAAATAAAGTAAAAGGTATAGAAGTTCATTACATTTTCTAGCGACGTATAAATATTTGAAAGGCTAAACAACCCCCAAAAAACATAGGGCATGTAAAAGTGCTAACATGGCTAAACATATTCTCAACTAATAGGTATCGCCTATAAAACTTTTCTTCGATTTGTGCCCTATCTTTCACTTTGCATGGATCCCAAGAGATAGTAGAACCTTTGAGACAACTTTCTTCAAAGTAATTTTAGGTCTAGCTTGTCCTACTAGTTCTAGGAGGCCCGTGCCAAATTCAAGATAGAAAAAGTAATATCTAATTATTATTGAACTAGTATAATTTGTATTATATTTTTCTATTACATCATTAATTTAAAGGTTAATCATATATAAGTTTTCATAATTATTAAAGTTCTTCGTTATGAAATTGGGTGATATTTTAAAGAAACATTCATTTATGGCGAAGTAAAATTAAATAATACCAAAGTATGCAAGTGATTTAACGTCAATATACTCAATGTGATTTAACTAGCGAAATTTGGAGAGAGTAAAGGTACGTAAATCTTATCCCTAGGTCGTCGAGGTAAAGCGATTGCTTCCGAAAGACCCCAAGAGACTGAAGTGATTCAATATTCTATAAACTTAAATGATCAAATACAATAATTACAACTTGGTGAAGATCATAAATTGAAAAATATTTTCTATTTTTGAGAATTTTTAGCATGTAATTCTATTTATTGAGATTTTAAAATTTGAGTTTTTAAAATTGTGAGTTTTGAAATTTGAAGATGCGTTTGAACATGCATTTAACTTTGATAAGAATTAAAATTTTATGAATGAATTTGAATGTGCTTGGACATGCATTTAACTTGATTTTTCAAAGCTATTATGAATGAATTTGAAGATTAGATTTTACAAAATTTGATCAAATTTCATGCCCAAATAGATATTTGAAGATAAATTTTTAAAAACTACTTTCAAAATCCATGGATAAAAGTTAGCTTATTACAAAAATATACTCCCTCTATTTCATTTTTTCTTGGCCCCTAAACTAAAAATAAATATTTTATTTTACTTGTCTATTTAAGTAAATTAAGAGAGTTTTAATATTTTTTTCATATTATCCTTATTATTAAATAACTATATAAAATTAGTAGTGGACAAATTTCTATTTCCAAAACATCATTAATACGATTAATTAAGTAAAATACACCTTGAATTTAAATTTTATAAAGAAGAATATGCCAAATCAATAGGGGCCAAATAATATGAAATGGGAGTAGTATAAGACAATTTAAGTAAGAACTACCTTCAAGCGATGAACGTTGGGCCCACGGCAAAAAAAATCCTTAAAAAGCTACACAACACACGAACAGACCAATTATAATGTTCCATTTGGGAATGATATTCAATTAAATGAGGGCAATGTAATGGAAAGTCAAACTGTAGTAGCCACCTGTTATTTTACGTATGAAATTCCCATTAGGACCTGTGAGGCCGAAGAAAAAAGGGATTCTCCCTTATATTAAGTTATAATTTAACACCTTCACTTACTACAGTTGACATAAGACATGGTCAAACCATTTAAACACCTTTTATTTTATCCTCAATGTATGCTACTTGAAACTTTTCGTGAATTTGGTCATTTTATGACTCATTTTGTAGATGTTTTGGACTTTAGCTGCCCAACATCACTCCCATGTAACATTATTGTTCTATATATTCTCTTGTAAAAATTTAAAAGTAGTAGGAAATGAAGATCTATAAGATGTACATGTCTCCCCGAAAACAATTATAGGATATCAAATCTATTACTTCCCTAGTTTCAATTTCTTCGTCAGGTTTAGACTTGGCATGGAGTTTAAGAAAGTAAAGAAGACTCTCGAATCTTGTGGTCTTAAATTAAAGTATTCTTGTCCCTGCCTGTGATGTCTATCAATAGACTGTTGTTGATTGTGTTTGTGTTCCGTTTATCACACTATATTGTTGTTGTTATTGTTTTCTTTTGGTAGGCTTTGCATTGTTTCCTTGTTAGTTTTTATATTTTCTTCACTATTTCCTTCTTCTTTGTACTTGGATTTATTGCACTTGAGCCGAGGGTTTTTCAGAAACAAACTCTCTACCTTAACAAGGTAGTGGTAAAGTCTGCGTACACTCTACCCTCACCAGACCTCACTTGTGGGATTTCACTGGATATGTTGTTGTTGTACTATTAGTCGTGTGAAGAACCTTTCTTTTTGTTGGATAAATTTGTGAAGAATTTTTATTAAAATGTAAGTAGTGGTTTTGTTGAATTGATAGGTGACTAGCACTTAAAATTTAGCTATTCATATCATGTACTAGAATAACAGGATTTAGCCGAGCTACATTAGTTGTGCGTTTCTGCTCGATGTTTTCGTCTCTGTATCTTCATTTTCCTATATTTCTTTGTTTTGGTTTTATGCACTTCCGTTGCTAATTTTAATTTTCTCTTGATCATCAGGTCCTAACCAATTTGCTCATGTCAACTGTGGGAACTGTCGTACTATGCTGATGTATCCGTGTGGAGCTCCATCAGTTAAATGTGCCATATGCCACTGTATCACACACATTAGTGTGAGAATCAGCCTTTTTTTGGTTTTTTAATTCTTTGGTGAAATGTTTTTTGATGTATTAAT
The DNA here is from genome assembly GCA_030864225.1 of Capsicum baccatum var. pendulum. NCBI lineage: Eukaryota > Viridiplantae > Streptophyta > Magnoliopsida > Solanales > Solanaceae > Capsicum > Capsicum baccatum. The sequence goes on along the minus strand of CM061551.1, from coordinate 47,584,807 downwards.
GTTTCTGTATGCATGTTTTAGTGTGCCTGAGCGAGAAAAGAGAGAGAATAAGTGAGAGAATAGAGAGAAAAAAAGAAGTGAGATAGGAAGCGGGGCAGAAGGAAACAGAAGGAAGAATCGAGTAAGTAGAAAGGGAATAAGATACCCGTTATATCCTAATCAAACTTTCACGTATTTTTGAAGTGTCTCCAAAAAAATAATAGTCCTATTTACATATGAAAAGATGAGGACAAGTCAGAACTCTAGAGACAATTTATTTTTTACTTACAAGACTCTAACCAAAAGATTAAGAATAAAATCAAATTAGAAAAGTGATAACATTAAGGGATAAAACCAAGTCTGTAAAAATCTAAAGGCATCTATCTAAAAGATAAATATGAAAGTAAATGTAAATTTACTCAGAAATCTATAAGAAAATCTCTAAACATACAATTGGTAATCTTTTTTTGATATAGAATCTTTTTCACAAGGATATTCCAATATAAAATCTCCCACCAGGAGGGACGAATTCGGCTTTGACGAGTAGCTATCTTGTTGGTCTACTCAAAATGATCAGAATGTATTGCCACCTATCACTAATCACGTAGCATCTTGTGGTGGTTGATCCTTCAAGAAAAACGTGCCCTATAGGCGAACTGGATTCTCATTTGTATTAGGGTCTTACACAACTTCAACATTGTCTTCAACTTACAGTAGTTAAAAATAAAATCGAGTGATCAGGCTTCCTTATCATAAACCCTGCTTGAAGCAAAAGAGGGCCATTTGAAAGGTATAAAATAGAGTGAGCGGTCAAAGTGATACAAGAAAACAATTGAAGACACAAACCACCCCAAAACAGTCCACAAATCACAAGGATCCTAGGACCGATTGGAGACCACACTCGAATTCAAGAATACAATACAAGAATGACAATATTCAAGGTGTTCAACACCTATTTTAAGCCAACCCAAACTAAGTTAACCAACAATAAGATGATGAACAAGAAGAACAATAACAATGTGAAACAACAACAACCAAACGGTTACAATAACAACAATACCAAACTACACGATTACTATGAAACAAAGGGATAGATAGATAGACAAAGTGAAGATATAATCGTAAGAACCCAAGAGCTTATTCCACACTTGGACCCTTAAGAGTACACTCAACAAATACCTATGTCTTCGGTGGACACAAGAGAGACCTCAACCTCCTCTAGCACCCAACGTTCCAAGCAAGAATCCAACAAGAGTGATTCCACACTCCTCTTGACCTAATTTCGGGTTTGTGCCTCAAGGAGAGAGGACTTGTGTTCCAAAGTGTTAATACACTCACAATATCATGAATAATCTAAGACAAAATGACCTACAATATTCTATTTATACTAGGTTACAAATAGAATACAAAATGACTGAAAGACCCTTTAATGAAAAGCCTCAAAATATCGCCCATGGAGTGTAGTCTAGGTTCGGTTTTGGTGTGTGTTTTAGGCCCTCTTTTGCATTTTTCTTGCACACTCCAAGCCTTGGGTTCATTGTACTTTCACACGACCATCCTCATGATCGTACTTGTATCATCCTCCCCATCTTGAAAAGGATTCGAGCTCGAATCCGTACCTTGCAAAATCAAGAGAAGATAAACAAGCACACACATCCTCATGACATGAGGGGTTAGGGTTAGCAAAAATAACACATCAACATGCCATGCCGAGGCGGAACAAACTTAAAGTTTAGCCATGGGTCCTTTGTTTTAATCACGAAAAGATTAGTACAAATGCTACAAAGGCGTTGGCTCGGGCAAGCATCAAGACAAAAGAAAAATAGGTCGAGCGTAATCCTTTCCCCCCCAAGATGGTTCCAGGATCAAACGGGAGAAGTAGTCATGGCCATGGTTTTCGGTCATACTTACTTTCCCCTAAGGTGCCACCCTCAAAATTAGACATACCCTCTATATAGCGATGGAAAATATCACGAGCACAAAGAGGGTAGGGAAAGGTGTCACACGAGTCAACTCCAACTATGGTGTCCTCATGCAACAATAACAACAAACCCAGTGTGTTCCCACAAAGTGGGGTCTGGGGAGGGTAAGATGTACGCAGTCCATACCGCTACCTCCAAAGAAGTAGGGTGTCCTCATGCAAGTACTTACTAATTTCAAGTTCATTGTTATTAGCAAGCTCAACATAGGAAACACACGAAGGAGTAGATAGGATTTCTAGGCATGCAACACTTTCTCTTTCAAGAGAGTAGTCCCTAAATAGACATAAACCATCATGGACAGCAAAGGGAGTACAATCAAAACCAACTTCACAAGAACAAACACTAATCGGATTGTCTAGACATTTAAGCACGTCAAGGTCATCGTCACCCGATTGATCATTTTTCACATCCTCACTAGTTGTTGGCAACTCACATACCAATTTAGACTCACCTTGGTTTTCACAAGGGTCAACTAGTGTGTGAATACTCTTATTACACGGCAATGGAACCTTATTCAAGTCACAAGTGCTAGCACTAGATGGACATAAATCATTCTTACGAGAAGAATTAATTTTGTCATCTAAAGGATCAATTAGTGCTTGCTTACTGACAACAAAAACTTGGTTGTCATGCATCCTGACAATACCAAGAGTATCACAAAAGGAAGACCCATGCACTTCTACTCTATGCAAACCCGAAACCACTCTCATTTGGCTACTACTAGTCACATCACAATATTCCAAGTTTGTAGGAGTGTGCGGATTAACATTTTTACCTTGTAACTTGCATGAGTTACGGTCTTCACTTTGATGTGTGTCATGGCAGCTCGCTTGTACCTTTGACAATTTCTCATCACAAGGGAGCCTTTGATATAGTGGTTTGTATGGCGTCCACTCCCTTTCTCGTCTTTCACAGTCACGGAGGATAGTTTCAAAAAGGACCATTGTTCCTTGGTCAAGTGGAGGTTGGATTAATGGTTTTGGATTCGGGGAGTCATGTATGTGACATAGTCTTTCAAGGTTTCGGTGGACATTTTCAAGGGCTGCCTTGAAAGTACCGTCATCCATGGGACCTAAGAAAGACAACAACAAAAACAAACAAACAAACTTGTTAGGATCCTAGGACCAAACAAACTTCTTGTATCATGATACTGTGTTTTTTTTGGGAACAAAATCAAGCCATGCTCTGATACCAAATGATACAAGAAAACAATGGAAGACACAAAACACACCCCAAACAGTCCGCAAATCACAAGGATCCTAGGACCGATTGGAGACCACACTCGGCTTCAAGAATACAATACAAGAATGACAATATTCAAGGTGTTCAACACCTATTTTAAGCCAACCCAAACTAAGTTAAACCAACAATAAGATGATGAACAAGAAGAACAATAACAATGTGAAACAATAACAACCAAACAGTTACAATAACAACAATACCAAACTACACGATTACAATGAAATAAAGGGATAGATAGATAGACAAAGTGAAGATATAATCGTAAGAACCCAAGAGCTTATTCCACACTTGGACCCTTAAGAGTACACTCAACAAATACCTATGTCTTCGGTGGACACAAGAGAGACCTCAACCTCCTCTAGCACCCAACGTTCCAAGCAAGAATCCAACAAGAGTGATTCCACACTCCTCTTGACCTAATTTCGGGTTTGTGCCTCAAGGAGAGAGGACTTGTGTTCCAAAGTGTTATACACTCACAATATCATGAATAATCTAAGACAAAATGACCTGCAATGTTCTATTTATACTAGGTTACAAATAGAATACAAAATGACCAAAAGACCCTTTAATGAAAAACCTCAAAATGTTGCCCATGGAGTGTAGTGTAGGTTCGGTTTTGGTGTGTGTTTTAGGCTCTCTTTTGCATTTTTCTTGCACACTCCAAGCCTCGGGTTCATTGCACTTTCACACGTCCATCCTCGTAGTCGTACTTGTATCACAAAGTCACACCTAAACCATTGAGAGTGATTTTTTTTTTGAAACTGGTGACATCGTGTATGTATATATTATGAAGAGATTCTTACAAGAGTTGCTGAACTTTACTAAGTGCATCCTACAACTATGCTCCTATGATCCTATGTCTATAATGACCCTAAAACATCAATAATAGAGACAGAATCATTAGTAATTATCTGGTTATAAACACAGTAGCAAGATGCAGTTGAGCTTGATCTGCTGAATACTGTTTGCTATATTCTCAAAACACCTAGCGTTCCTCTCCTTTCAAATAGTCCACCAAATGCATGCTGGGACTATCCTTTATCTTCCTCTGCTCTTGGTTAGCCTCCTTGCCTGCTCCCAGCTTAAGGCCCCTGTAATCTTCCTAGGCATGCACCTTGCTGTTCCACTGAGGTTTAGAAACAATCTCCATAGTTGTCCAATGATCTTACTATGGAGGAACAAGTGTGACACTCTCTTCTTGTTCACCACACAAGAAGCACCTAGTTAGGTTATCCCTCTCTTCATTAGATTTTCCTGAGTTAGCACCATCTCTTTTGCCAGAAGCCATATAGAGCACGCCACTTCATATGGAATTTTGGTTTTCCAGATGTTCTTCTAAGCCCAGCTTCTAGTTGCTGGTTGGGTCTATTCAATCTCGTGTAAGCTCTATTCACCTGAAAGAACCTTTCTCACCATCCTGCTACCACAATTCATCATCACCTGCTTTCAGCCCACTAAACTGCTTAATTTTGTTGATGAAATCTGCCATTCTCTGTATTTCCCAATCATTAGGTTGCCTTCTAACGTTAAATCTCCACCCTACTGGAGTCCATAGCTTTGCTATAGTCCTTTGTTGGTATGTAATAAAGAATAGATATCTGGGAATAGGGTTTCCAAGTTATGTTCTTCATGCCACACATCTGGCGAAAAGCTACTTTTCATCCCATTGTTGACCTTGATTGTAGTATATATAATTCTCCAGTTCAGTCGAGAGACTTCTTATGGATTTATATAATTGGACTCCATATGGAGTTGTCACTTACTTAGTCATCCACCTATCTTTCTCCTCATACTTGGCTTCTATAACTCTCCCCCACAAGGTTTGTTTGTCATTAACATACTTCCATAGCCATTTCTTCTAAGTGCCTTGCTATGGTTCTCCAAATATGTTCTTCCCAACCCCCCAAACATTTTGTCAATAATCATATACTTCCCCTTGACCAAGTTGTAACCTTTCCAGTCTTTGTTCCCTTGCCACAAAAAATTCTTCCTTATTCTCTCCAACCTACAGAAGGGGAGCTTTGGAGTAACTAGTAAAGTTGTTGTCATGTGACCAAGAGGTCACGAGTTTAAGCCTTAGAAACAGCTTCTGGCAGAAATGCAAGGTAAAGCTGCGTACGATACACCCTTGCGGTGGGGCCCTTCCCCAGACACCGCGCATAGTAGTAGCTTTAGTGCGCTGGGCTGCCCTTTTTATTCTCTTCAGCCTACTAACGATTCCAGCTCGAATAGGGAATTGGGACATTATATAAGTTGTCAGGGAATCAAACATCGAATTGGTAAGAGTTAATATACCACCTAGTGACAAGTATTGCTTTTTCCACATTGCCTGTTTCTTCTCACATTTTTCAATCACACTATCCCAAATTTCATTAGATTTTGATTTATCACCTAAAGGCATACACAAAGAGACTGTTGGTAGGCTATCAATTTCACCTCCCAAAATTGTATTCAAGGATTCCCAAGTCTGTGACCTCATTGATAGGATTCATAAAGCTCCAGTTGATGTGTAGCCTGAAAATCCCTTCAAAACGACCAGTATCACCTTCAGGATCTGGAGCTATTCTTCATCTACATCACAAAAAATGAGAGTATCATCTGCATACTGTGCTTTACTATGTATTTGTGTGGTATCTCGTGTCTTGAGCCGGGGGTCTATCGGAAACAGCCTTTCTACTTCGTTAGAGGTAGAGGTATGGACTGCGTACATCTTACCCCCCAGACCCCACTAGGTGGGAATACACTGGGTTTGTTGTTGTTGTTGCATCTGCATACTGTAGATGAGTTACCTCTAGGCTATCCCTTCTCTAGGAACATTGAAGCCTCTTAGCCAACCATTTCTGTTTGCTGTTTTGACCATGCTATCGAGAGCTTCCATTGCTAATAAAAACAAGACAGGTGACATAGGATCACCTTGGTTAAGACCCTTTGTGCCCCTAAGAACCCTGCTGGTGAGCCATTGGTTAGAACTGAGAAGCTCACAGTGGGGATTCAGTAATTTATCCAGTGTATCACTCAATAGTTAGCGAAACACACCTAGACGCAGACTAGACCAAATGTTTGTCTGCAAACGATTTTAGACATGTTTGGCCATAAAATCTCCGTCCACATGGCACATATTATGGCTTTATTAGTTGACACATATATAGTGAAAAGTAAAGTTTTTGAAACCACGATGAAATTGTACCTAATTAGTGGAAAATAAGTCTGAGATGTTACGCCACGACTGAGATGAGACTTCTGTTGAGAAGGTGGAGAAGAAGATGTTGGATGCGACACAGTGTAAATTATTTTACGTGGTGTTAATTTTTAACCTTTTAACTTTTAATCTAATTATAATTTATCTTTTGTCAGGATGGACTTATTTTTCCATGCGGAGTGCCACGTGGCAGAATTTAAAAAAAAAGAGTGTTGTATGCACACCATTAAATATTTGTTGAGGTGTGTTCCATTAATCATTGGATGATAGTTTAGGTAGGAAACTCACTCCCAATAGTTCAATTATGATACTAAAAAAGGAAATAGTTTAGGTGTGTTTTTGCCCCTACACTCTACAGTATATTATCTAAAAGATCTGAGTATAGTTTAGTTGGTGTCGGGGCTAGCTTGCATGCACGTCGACCAATCCCACAGGAAACTTGCTAACTCCCAATGACAAGTTGTCACGACCCGAGCCGGGGCTCTGGCCGTGACGGGTATCCCGAACCATTAAGGCCCGAGAGACTCCTATAACTCCCCAACCCACTAATGATATTGTCCGCTCTAGGCCCAGGCCCGCATGGCTTTAAAACGCGTCACTAGGGAGTAAGGCTTGCTTACTTACATACCCAGTATCTCTCCCGTGTTTTGCCGATGTGGGACTCCTTATCCTAAGTTGGGGATTTCATATACACCGCCTCTTATGGACCCAGCGTCCTCGCTGAGGTTTGCCCCACCGAATGGGATTTGCCTAGACTCAGGACTGAGGTTTGCCCTGCCTTACCGGGATTTGCCTACCCTCAGTTTGAACTCTGGCCCTTATCGACAGGGCCGACACAGGAGCGGCTTTGATACCATTCTGTCACGGCCAGAGCCCCCGCTCGGGTCGTGACACAAGTATCGAGTAACTGTATTTATTGAGGCTTGGGCAGATGGAAAGAAATAGTGTGTTTTACTCTTCCGCTTGGATTTGAACCTGAGACCTCATGGTTGACATTTTATGAAAGTGTATTCCTTGAATGGTCTCTCAACTTTTAAGAATGTCCTATTAAAGTCATTTTAAGTTGAGTGACCATCCAAGAAATTAACACCATTTTATGACATATTGAGGTCTTGCATAAAGAAAGGTGGGAAGTGGTTTCACTGTCAAAGTGCGGTTTTTATTGAAGTTTAAGTTCACATAAAGAAAGGTGACTTTATTGTCCTAAAAAAATGACTTTATTAAGATAATCTCATAAGTTGTAAAAAAAATGACTTCATTAAGATAATCTCATAAGTTGAGTGACCAACCAAGGAATTAACTCCATTTTATGACACATGTTGCGGTCTTGCATAAAGAAAGGTGCGAAGTGGTTTCACCATCAAAGTGTGGTCTTTATTGAAGTTATGTTTGAAAGAAATCATGTTTGCTGTTAGAGACCCGTAATTTCCAGGTATGGTTACCAGTTATTGCAGAACAAGAGAAAGTATATCTGCTGATTGATTTGGTGTTTCTCGTCACATAAGTTCAGAGGTTATGTCACAGACTCACAGGAAACTATTCTCTGCAAACGCCTTACTCGTCTAATTCTCCTTGCTTTGCTCAGCTGTGTTAGAAATGGGTTTGGTTTCAGTTACTAATTCATCACTTATGCTATTACCATTCACATTCTGTTGTGATTATTCTTTTTCAGTTTTAATGTGTCTATGTATCACCATACAGGCCGTAGATGGAAGAGTCCCAGTTCCTATGCACACCTCTAATGGTGGTGTGACATCCTCCGCTGGACCCTCTTCTTCAACAGTGAGTTCTTAATCTGCTGCGCCTTACTAACCATTTGCAGCTTGTGATTCGCCAACCAGGATTCACTTCTAAAACATTGTCTTGTATAGGCTACAGCCCGTTCACAGAATCAAACCGTGGTCGTCCAGAATCCTATGTCTTTAGATGAAAGTGGCAAGTTGGTCTGTTTCTCTAATTTCAACCTCTGTTTCATTGTTGTCTATTACTGCTCACCTTTGATTCATTTTTTCTTGTGCTTCATTAGTGGTTAAATATTTCTGATACACAATCTTACATGTGCTAGGTGAGCAATGTTGTTGTTGGTGTGACAACGACGACTTAGGATTATCTGTGAAATGCAATAGCAGAAGTATTAAGATTCCTATGTCTGAAATGCACCAACTTGAAGGGAGTAAGGTTTTTGTTTGCTTCCGCTGGATCAATGAGTATAGATGTGGTGCTATATAGATATGGTACTATTAGTCCTAGTATCAAAGCTTTATAGATTGAAGAACTGTACCAATGACCATCTGTGGTAACAATGCCAAAGTGATTGAAGATTTAGGCTTCAGAAAGGTATGATTTTCTGGAGTCGGTAAATGTTGTCAAATTAAATTCTGTGGTGTGAATATGCCCGATGATCGAATTACAGAGTGTTGATTTGTACCATTTGTCCTGATGTTAATAAAATTTAATCAATTTGGTGTATGTGATCTTGACGTTACTGCTCTTAGGACAACTTTTGAAAATATGACGTCTTGGAGATAAGAATTTTAACTTTTCTCAGGAATTTTTTCACTTTATTCCAAAACTGGTGTTTGGCCATAAGAATTCCATTGACGTTACTGCTCTTAGGACAACTTTTGAGAATGTCTTTTGAGATGAGAATTTTTTGCCTTTTTTCAGGAATTTATTTTTACTTTATTCCAAAAACGGTATTTGACCATAAGAGTTTCAAACAAGTGAAAGCTTATTTAGTTTTCACTTTTTCACTTACATTTCTCTTACAAAATAAAAAAATAACTCTAATTTATATTGATGGTCAAATACAATTCCAAAAAGTTGCAATTGTCGAGGCCAAACGCTTAGTTGGGAAGAAATAGAGTTATTTTTGCCTCTACTTTGATTCAGACCCTCATTTGATATAGTTTTGGTTTCAGCTTCCTCGGCTGTTAGGTTGCATCTATGTTGATTTGAAGTTTCTGAGTCTCAGGCATACACTTCATAAAAAAAATGCTCTCGGGCGCATTTTCCTAGGTCCATTCATATAACGACTGTTAGGCTTGCTCAGTCACTTTCTAGTGAAGGTTTTTCCGGCTTCTTGGACGGAAGCTGTAGTAAAATGTGGGTGAATGGGATATTCTACTGATACGAGCATGGTTAGCGTGAGGCACATTAAGATGAACTTCCACGTATGGATGATAGCTTGGAGCCATAAGAATGTCAAAAGAACACATACAATGTATGGAAGGTCCATCAAATTGAAGAGGAGGGAGAAAGGGCTATGTGTGCAATTGACCATCTCTTAAATTCAAGATTTACAAAACAGGCAACCAAACAATGCTCTTGTCTCATTAATGATAAAATTATAAAAGCTAGTTGTCTTTTTTATCTTCTTAGCATAAATAAACGATTTCCTCATTTTGAAGGTAGTTTATGAAGTTTATGATGTTTATTATGAATTGAGTACTTCTAAGCTTGTAGTTTCTAGGTGAAGCTTAGCATTGGATTAATTAAGTAGTTAATTGTAGTTGAGTGCTTAGGTTGGATTTTCGATATTGCTCGTGTTAACTTCTTTCACTTAATTAATCATCGAGTCTCCTTTTTGTGGATTTCATTTGATTGTCTCATCTTTGATTGAGCCGGGTTGTTGTTGTTTGATTGGGTTCAATCGAGAGGTGAAGATATTAAGCCCTTTGTTGTTAGTAAATTCGAATCTCGATAATTCCATATATTCTTTTCTTTATTTGAATTTTCACAATTTTAACTCTAGTTTTCGACTAGAATCGTTGGTTTGCTATCAAGACCCTAGGTTTAGGTTTGTTTTCACAAATCTAAATCTTGGAGTATTCATCTATTCAAAAACCAAAAAAAAAAAATAAAAAATCATCCAAAATTTTCAAAAAAATCTAGTTCTTTTTGTTTTGATTTGTAGTTTTTGACACAAGATTTAGATTTCCTAGTGTTTTTTGAGCCTAAATCTCGAATTTCATTTGATTTGGAGGGGTAGAAGTGAAGTTATCATTGAAGGGTTTGCCAATTTTGAAAAGTGAATTTATGTTTTGCTTGATATTGAAGGCTAAAAATTAGAGGATTTGTTGGTGGTGTTGAAAGGAGTGCTTGATTGAAAATTTTGTTGAATTTGAAGTTAAAACGAAGGAGTCATGAATTTGTGAAGATTTAGGTCTTTTCTTGGTTTTCTTGAGCTCCTTAATCTTGTTCTTGAAGAAGATAGAAAAAGTAAACTTTGATCCAAAAATTTTAAAATCAAAGTTGACTAAGTGTTTGTAGGTCCACGTGTGAAAATTTGAAAAGAATTTTTTTTTTTTTGAAATTCCACGTGGACATGCCATGTCAACAGTCAACGGTTAAAGTCAATCATTGACTGCCAAAGCCGCAGCCACACAGTCAGCCGCATCAACATCAAGTGACCCTGACTTGCCCACTCGCGCCTGCAGTGCAGTTTCAGAGGCCAAATTTCTGTAGTTCCAAAGCCTAAGTTTTTTCTTTTGTTCGGGTCTCAACATTTTTTCTATGTATTCAAACTTCGTCGTTCTTTTTTGAAAACTCTTTCCTCTTTGATTTCTCAACTATTAAACAAGTAATTAACTCATTTAATGACTATTAACTAGTTTCAAAACATCAAAACTCTTTTTGATTCATCAAATAAAGTAACACAAATAATTTTTCTACTTTTGTTAACTTTTTTTGGTTCGATTGTTTTTTGTGCTTCTTTTCTTCGACTTTTTTCATCTTAATTCGAAGATAAACTTCTTGATTTAAGTCCTTTTAGCTTTATTTGACTTGTCCTTCTTTCAAGAGTCAGAAAAATCCACTTCACCACCAAGATAGGAGACCTTGAATTAGTTGAGCAAAACTAGTTCACGAGCAGTCTTGAGAAGAAGCCATAGAAGGTGAATTGAGAGTTCATATATGAGTGACGTGAGACTTTTATTACTAACTTATTTGCAAGTTTTGTAGGTACAAAAGGTGATATAAGGGAGAATGTCATTCATAGCTTTGAATTATTGTTGAGATGATATTAGTGACTGCATAAGCTATGAGTATAGTGATGATGAACCATATGAGGGTTCTTTGAGTGCTTGTCAGCAAAGTGATGAAGCTCATGAGTACGATGGTTCAGTAAACGATATGATGGTCCAAGAAATCATGATCGATATGGTGATAAGAATTACTACATCAGAGACGAATGTGAGATGCTATCATAACCCAAAAATCAAGAGTCATGATGATACTTGTCGTGGCAAGCCTATCACCCAAACTAATATGAAATGAAATGAGGAAATAGTACCAAAATTCAAGGCAAAACTCCTAGAATGTAGTCGAACCGCAGATATATAAAAATAACGGGAAATACATGACCAAAGCTGCCTATACTATTTCAAAATCAGGTGTTACAGCGTAAGAACTACTAAATATATCTTGAATGTCAAAGATACAATAATAGACCAAAATGACCATAATATGTTTCTGAATACAAAACAAAAGACATGAAATAGATAGGAGATTTAGTAGGTCAACTCCGAAAGCATAAGTCGATCGCTACCTCGAATATACTCTAGATATCGCCTGAATCAGCTACCAGCAGTGCACTCATACCTGGATCTGCATCAAAAGAGAGTTGTAGGGGTGAGTACGGTCCACTTGTACTAAGTAGATATCATAGGGCGATTGAGTAAAGTAGAAAATAAAGAATATAAAATACACATTATGGGCACGTCATCTACAATCAAAAAATGTTTCAAATGGTAACGAACACACCATCTTCCCTAACAGTTCTATAATATTCATATATACCACACAAAAATATTAGAAAGAAGCACAATTATATAGATATCGCACATACAAGTATGAAAAAGAAGTGCACATAGACAGATTTCACATGAAAGATAATAATTCAACACAGAATGAGCACAATATATATGGAATGCAATGAAGATGATGACGATGATATGATGTGATGTGATGCACGATGTTGTCGCATAACCTCCGTATACACCTATTGAGCTGTTTTCCCGAGTTAAGACCCATGACGGTTCGTCAACCCATATACAATTCAATATTCAATATCAATATTCATGACTCCTCTCCAGCATATACATCGCAAAAGGGTCTGTAAAAATGTCATAAAGTGTTTTCAGTATTTCAATAGTGGTACCAATGTTTCACGAGTGTATATAATATAATGATGTAATTCTCACAACCAACCAGACTGAGAATTTTCAAGTCCAACCAATATACTAACCATGTGAGTCAGAAATTCATTCAATATGTCAACCATCCATGAATTCATGCAATCCATATGCTAATAGATTAATATACACAAAATATTCCATTGATATCACATAAATTCAAATTTAGGCTTTTTTAATAAGAAAAATGCCACAAAATATACATACATAAGGCCAACAACATCATATAAGACCCCATATGGTCATACATAACAGATAATGTCTCAAAACCACCAAATAACAACATCATAGGCTCCACACGGGGATAACACAATAATAAAGTCATTTTCATGATTAGTTCATACACTCATAACATGATTTTATATTAATATTTATTACTTAGCCCAGTCTGAAGAAAGGTAAGCCATAACCTACCTCGAATATCGAAAATTAGTCCAAAAGACTTTATCACGGAGCTTTCTCTTTACCAATGGACTCAGAATCAACTAAAACACACAAATATAAAATCTACGCGTTAAAGAAAGTCAATGATACCCATATGGCCCATTAGCTAGTCAGGATCAAAATAGACTCCCAAAATAGATTTTCAGAAAAGAAGGGTAAAATCAAAATTTTAGTCCAAAAATATATTACCCATAGTTAAAGGAACCCTTAGACAAAAATTCAAGTGAAAATAGGTTAGAATTGGGGTATAAATTGAAGAATTATCAATTTTAGACCTTTCAGGCCAGAATCTTTAAATTTCACCTTTGAATTTAAGTTTTAAAAGGATTTGTATGGCAAGAATCGAAGAAAAATAATTGAAATAGGAATTTGGATCTTACATAAGCTTGAAAATGAAAGAAATTATCGAAAAACTCGAAACTCCAAGCTCCAAGTCTAAAAAATGGTGAAATATTACAAAAATAGGGAATTTAACCCACCTAGACATCACCTAAGCAATTGCCGCGTCACTTAAGCGATGCCCGCCTCATCGCGTAAGCGACATGGCTGTCGCTTAAGTGACAGGTGCCTAAGCGATGGGGGAGTCGCTTAAGCGATACCCTCAGCTGTCTTTCAGGTCTCTTAAGCGACCAAAAGGTCGCCTAAGCGGGTGCACTAGCTGAAAACATGGAGAATTTTAAGTCTTTGTGGACCCCTTGGAATTCATCCGAAATCTCGAGAATGTAAACAAAATATGCTACTAAATAAAATTTGATGCTTTAAACTCAATGGCCATATCAGATTTTTGAGAAAATGTTGTTTTCATAAAGTTGACCCCCAAATCCAATTTTACAGCTTTTAGAATTGAGGGTTGAAATTATATATAAAAGTCGTAAAATTACACCAACTATGATAACAACCTAAAATCTATGTTTCGGAGTTGCTAGGGCAGTCCGTTGTTTCATCCAATGCATAGATCAATAAATTTTGACCGAAGTCAAATATAAAGATTTTATAACCACCCAAAACCACAACCTCGCACTAATCACACCAAAATACATTGAAAACCGTGGCATTCATTCCCACACCCTAGAAGTACTACCTAAGCGATATGGCTATCGCTTAACTGATAGGTGCCTAAGCGATGGGGGAGTCGCTTAAGTGATACCCTTAACTGTCTTTCAGGTTGCTTAAGCGACCAAAAGTTTGCATAAACGGGTGCACCAGCTGGAAACTTAGAGAATTTCAAGTCTCTATGGACCCCTTCAAATTTATTCGAAATCTCGAGAATGCAAACGAAATATACTACTAGATTAAATTCGACGCCCCAAACTCAATGGCCATATTAGTTTTTTGAGAAAATATTGTTTTCACAAAGTTGACTCCAGAAATTCAATTTCACAACTTTTCAAATCGAGCATTGAAATTATATATAAAAGCCATAAAATTACGCAAACTATGATACCAACCTAAAATCGACATTTCAGAGCTGCTATAGTAGTCTGTTTTTCCATCCAATGCACAATTCAATAAATTTTGACCAAAGTCAACTATAAAGCTTTTATAACCACCGTAAACCACAACCTTGCACAAATCACATCGAAAAACATTAGGAACCATGACAATTTTTCTCACACCTCAGAAGTACCACAAAGCAACCACGAGTAGGGGTAAAATGGTCAAATCACACAGAAATAAATAATTCATAAAAATTACCAAAAATCAAGTAATATAACATCCACCACTAAGAATCTAGTTCGTCCTCGAACTAAAGGCAAGAGAAATACATGAACCAGCGAAAAGTTGAGGATAACTACCATGCATATCAGACTCACCCTCCCAAATAGCCTCATCTATAGGTTGGTGTCTCTATAGGACTTTAACCATTAAGATATCTCTAGAACACAACTATCTCACACCCCTAGCTAAGATGAAGACAAATTCCTCAATGAAAGACAACCTCTCATCTAACTACACTAAATCCCAATGAATGACATAAGACTCATTCGGAATATAACGCCGAAGCATCAAAACATGAAAAACTGGATGAACAGCTGATAAATATGGGGGTAATACTAACTCATAAGCCACATCCCAATAGTCCTAAGAATTTCAAAAGGTCCAATGTACCTGGGCTAAGCTTGCCCCTCTTCCCAATCCTTATTTTGCCTTTCATGGGTGACACATGAAGAAAGACTCGATTACCAATACTAAATCTCAAGGCACAAAGTCTATGATTTGCCTGACACTTCTGTCTACTATAAGTTGCTTGAAGTCTATCCTGAATGACCCAAACTCTATCCAAAGACTCACGATGCAAGTCTGTACCTCGTGGTGTAATCTTAGAAACCTCAAACCAACCAATTGGAGAAGCAATAATGCCTAACATACAAAGCCTCGAAAGGAGCCATCTTAACGCTAAAATGGTAGCTATTATTATGCGTAAACTCCACCAAAGATAGATGCTACTCCTACTGACCATCAAAGTCCATCACATATGTGCAGAGCATATCCTTCAAAACTTGAATGGTCCACTCCGACTGACCATCAGTCTGGGGGTAAAAGGCTATGCTAAGATCAACTCAAGTAACCAAATCCTCCTAAAATGTCTTTCAAAAGTGACATGTGAACACAGAACCTCGATATGAGATGATGGCACTAACACACCATGAAGTCAAACTATTTCACGAATATAGATACGAGCCAACCTCTCAGCACTGAAAGAAACCTAAATCAAAATAAAATGAACAGATTTTGTCAATCGATCCACGATGACCCAAACACTGTCAGAACAACAAGAAGTATGAGGTAACCCAGTCACGAAGTCTATAGTGATTTGTTACCATTTCTACTCGGGAATGGGTAAGCTCTAAAGCAAACCACAAGGCCTCAAATGCTCGGCCTTCTCTTGAAAGCAACATAGGCAACAAGCTATAAAATCTACTACATCCTTCCTCATACCACCCCATTAGTAGTGCTATCTCAAATCATGACACATCTTAGTCGCTCTCATATGGATAGAATACCTAGAACAATGAACCTCCTTCAATATCAATCTAATCCAATCACTACTCTCGGCACACAAACTTAATCTCTAATTCTTAAAACACCATCAGAATTAGGTGAGGCTTCCTTAGCCTCTCCATATAATACCTTATCTCGAATCACTCTCAATTTAACATCATTAAATTGATGAGCCTGAATCTACTCTGTCAAGAAATACCTAGCTTCCACAAATGCCAAAACACATCCAGGTATTGAAATATCAAGCCTTATTATCTAGTTAGACAAAAATTGAACCTCTAAGGCCAAAGGTCTCTTTTGAGTCAAAATATGCGCCAAACTACCCATGTTAGTTGACTTCTAGCTCAAGGAATCCACAACCACATTACCCTTCCCTGGATGATAGAGAATAGTCAAGTCATAATTCTTATGCAACTTAAGCTAACAACACTGCCTCATTTAAGATCTCACTGGATGAAGAAATTCTGATGGCTATGATGATCCGATAAAATCTCACAACAGGCTCCATAAAAGTAGTGCCTTCATAACTTCAAAGAAAGTACAACCACACACAACTTTAAGTCATGGGTAGGGTAATTTCTCTCATAGGGATTCAACTAATGAGAAGCATACAAAATTACCTTACACCCTACATCAATAAACATATAACCCAACACCAGAAGTATCACAAAATATGATAAACCCTACGACCTCCTTGGGCAAAGTCAGGATAAGTCTGAGGTCAACAAATTGAGATTTTGAAAGCTCGCTTCACAAGTATCAAACCACTGAAAGAAAATCTTATTCTGAGTCAATTTGGTCAATGGAGTTACAATAGATGAAAAACCCTCAGTAAAGCATCGATAGTAACTTGCTAGACCAATAAAACTCTAAATCTTAGCAGGAGAAGTAGGCCTAGAAAAACCAACAAAACTCTGAAGCCCTAAAGTAGAAGTAGGACTAGCCTAATCAGGAACTGCTGCAATCTTGGACAGATCGACCATAATACCATCCTTGTTCACCACATGACCTAAGAAAAAGAAAACTCCAACTAAAACTCACACTTAGAGAACGTAGCATACAACTTCTCATGCATCAGTCTCTGAAGCATAATCTACAAATGCTTCTCATGGTCAGCCTCACTCTTGGAATAAGCTAGGATATATTATCTATAAATACAATGAAAAAAGAGTTAAGATATGATCGAAATACTTGATTCATCAACTCCATGTATGCAGATAGGGCATTGGTTGAAGGACCTGACCAAAAAAATAAACTTACTGAGTTCAAAAGGCCATCTTCAAAATAGCCAAAGCTCTAATCCTCAACTGGTGATTCCTGGATCTCAAATTAATCTTCAAAAACACCAATGAATCTTGAAGCTGATCGAATAAATCATCGATACGAGGAAGAGGATACTTATTCTTAGTCGTCACCTTATTCAACTAGCGATAATCAATACACATACATATAGATCCATCTTTGTTTTCTAAAAAAAGACAGGTGCACCCTAAGGTGATACACTAGGTCGGATAAATCCCTTATCCTATAACTCCTGCAGCTGATTCTTCAATTCCTTCATCTCTTTTGGGGCCATCCTATAAGGAGGAATACAAATGGTCTTAGTTCTCGACTCAACATCAATTGAAAAGTGAATATCATGATCTGAATCCATACCATGCAAATTTGTAGAATGACATCTATGAACTTACGAATAGTACCAATATAATCCAAAGAAAGAGGTGAAGCAACAATAGTATCACCAATCTGAGACAAATAAGATAAATATTCCCACTCAATCAAGCAACAATCCTAAATAACAAATATAACTCTCTTGGACCCAAATGAAGCACATCTTTCCAATTTATCCTTGACACACCTGACAAAGCTAAGGTCACGGTCTTAGCATAAAAGTCTAGGAAAATATGATAAGGAGATAATTTATCCATACAAAAGATAACATTAAAGTCTATCATATCTAGGATAATCAAATCTATCCAACTCTCACACCCAGGAAAAGTCATAACACAAAATTGGTGCACCCGATCTACCATTAAAGAGTCTTTTGTAGGGGTGGATACATGGATAAGCATGACAAGAGGCTCACTAGAAAAATCATAACTCAAAGAAAAATATGTAAACGTATAGGAAAAATTCAATCTCGAATCAAATTACATACATATAGATCTGAAACAAACAAGGATGATACCTGTGATGCCAATATTGAAAGTCTCTACCTCTGGTCTGGTGGGTATAGCATAACACTATCCACGACCACCACTTGACTGAGTAACCCTTCAACCATCACCACAAGCACCACTATCTCTACCTTGCGCACCTCTAGTAGAACCTCTACCCTTTGATGTGTCATGGTTTCATGGCACTTTTGATGTTAAAACTGGAAAAATGCAAGTACTTAGGCCTATTTTGTGGGATATGATGTATTTTTGTGACTATTTTATAGAAACTAGGTTCTTGGTGCTAAAACAGAAGAAACAAAGTTGAAAAATGCATTTTGGGTTACCTATGTTAGCCCCTACTAGGCATAAGTGCCACCTACTAGCCATAGGTGACAAACCGTAGGTGTTCAGAGGGTCAAAGTACAAAGAATCAAAAGCTAAAATTTTTCTCTACTACGTACGACCTGCCACTTACTGGCAGTAGGTGCCACCGACTTAAATTTCCCAAATTATTTTGGTTTGAATTTTTAGGGTTTCTATGTAACCTATAAATACTCTTTTGACATTTTTTTTTAGTTATTTTATCAATTTTTACTCACTCTTGACTCACTTTATACTCTTATAAACACATTAATTTTGAGATTAACTTTTGATCTAGGAATCTTCTTGTTCTTGGTTTTTGGTTACATAATTGGTTTGAGACTTTGTATTTTCTTCTTTCATTATTGTGAGATTAATTCTATGCTCTCTATTGAATTTAATGTTTTTTTTGTAATTATGAGTGACTAATTCCCTTATCTATGATTGTGGGAACCCTAGTGGGTTAACGAAGAAAGAAAAGTCTGTGGTTCAACTAAATCATTGTTGCTACATGTATTGTGATATTCTTTGTATTGTTTGCTTCCTTATTTCAAAAGCTAAGGACTTGCTTGTATTAGAGATCATCTTCATAAAAGTGGTCCAAATTTGGAAAAGAAGGTTACAACAGTGATTCGAGACTATCAACCCTCATCTAATAAATTGTTACCCATAAGGTGAAAGTTAAACTAGGATCAAAGATAAGGGTTAGTAAGGTGACTCCCTGAGACTCACGAGGTAAAGGGCGAGATTCACCAAAGATGTTCGCAAGACAGTTGGTGATACAGAACTTGGCAGATTTTGAATGCATGACCTTGAGATAGTCAGATTGAGGATGATAAACCTACAAAGTTAGAAGCCAGGGGAACACAAACCTAGTGTTTGTTTTAGATTGCTTACAACCAAAAACATTCAAATATTGTTACTTTTACTAATTATTGTAAACCCTCATTTACTTTTATTCACTTCTGGCTACTTTAGCAAGTTTGAGAGATGAGTTTGACCTATTCCCTGTGGGGTCGACCTCAACCTCGTTGGGTTACTGGGGAATATGACTGCGGAGTTATTGATTGAAGTTGTTGAGGTTTTTGGGTTTTATTTTTCTATTTTTCTTAGGGCATATGTCAGTGTATTCTTAGAATAAGAGGCTAGGAAATCCCTTACTCCCACTTGATCTTGAGCCAATGATAATCCTAAAGATGAAAGAACAAAAATGTGAAGGTCATCTTAAGGGGCTTTAGGACAATCCTTCTTGCTTGCCTCTTCCTCTTCCTGGTATAGTTTAGGAGATGATTGATCGAACCACTGATCAATTATTAGTAAAAGCAAATACTGCTAATGCAATAAGGGATGTGGATGCCCATCGTATAGGTAGGAGGCAAAGATGGAAAGGTAGAGACAAGGAGCAGATCATTGAGTAAAAGTCAACATAAATTGAGATAAAGGTAGAAGGGGTAGAGCTTAAGTACTCCCATCCTATCGATAATTTCCACCATATGATGATCCAAAAAAGGAATTGTGATAATTTGAGCCTACCAAGACAAGAGCTATCATTCCTCCTGCATTGCTACCAGGTTTAAGTTTGACATTAACAGTGCTATGATCTAGTTGTTGAATCTGAAAGGTGTGTTTGCGGGCTTGCCGATTGATAATGCAAACATGCACCTCATTAATTTTGTTAGAATTTGCACTTCATATACTATACCTGGGGTAGATTAGGTATCTCTGAGACTCAGGTTGTTCCCTTTATATCTAATTAGGGAAGCTATGTTATGGTTAGAGAAAATTTCTCGTAGGTCTATTACTACTTGGAACGAGTTGTGAAGATAGTTTTTGAACCGTTTCTTCCCGCTGACTAGAATACTACAGTTGAAGGATGAGATATATAATTTCAGGCAACTGCATTCTGAATCAATGTTTGAGGCATGGTTTTAATTTTAAAAAAAGTTGATGATGGTGCCTAATCATAGAATTACGAGAAATAACTTGCTTAAAATATTCTATTGAGCCCTTAATACTAGTTCAAAAGCAATGAAGGATACCATTATTGGTGGATCATTCATCCGCTTATGTTGGGAGGTAGCATCGAAGATAATAAATCAGATCTCTCTCACCAGCTGAGGGTAGCATACTCAGAAGGTAGAGAGGCACTGACACTTATGCTATTGGGGCTTCTAGCGAGCACAGAGTTGCAAATGACATAATAGAGTAGGAGGTTGCATATCTAAGGATAGAGATTGCGTTGCTGACAAAGCAGTTCACAATGATCAATTTTGAGAAGGTGTATAGTAGGTACACAAGGTAAGGCCTCTAGGTCATATAATTCAAATATAGATGAAGAGGCAAAATATCTAGATGGAGAGTTGGCTATTTTTAAGGCTAAGGGCCAATTATCTGCTCAAGATAATTGGAACTCCAAGAAAGGGAACCAAGGTTGAAACTACTATAAGGATAGATACAGATATAAAAGTAGAGAGAGAGATGGTGACTGGAGACGTAAGGATGATTATAAATAGAAGGGTGGTGCATATGTTCCACCGTACAATTGAGACAGTGAATCAAGGATGGAGGCTATGTTGTCAAAGTTGGTAAAGGTTCAGGAAAGTCAAGAAAATACGATTATGGACATTCTTTAATTTGTGAGACTACACATACTGGGGCTCTTCCAGTTAGGAGAGAGATGGGCCCATATAGCTGTAACACCCCACAAAATTCTCTCCTAGTCTGAGCCTTAGAGCGTGTTCAGTGAATTGTTAATCTGCCCTAAAAAGTTGAGAGGTGTCTTTCCAAGTGTGAAATACTTTGAACCGTGTAGAATTTCTCTAATATCAAATTTTTGTCCTGTAGAGAATTGAATAAGCCTTCTATCGATATCAAATTCGCCCAAATTCGATACTCAGGCAAAGATTTAGAGCTATTTTAGTAGGACAGTGTGCTACCTGGCACTTTAGTGCATCGCAGAGCCAGCCAAAATGGCAATCATCAAAATCAAGTGAGCCTCCATGATTTTGGTGCATTGTGCCAAGACTTAATTTCAGAATTGTTAATTTCTAGTGTACCAACGCGATTTCACCACATCGCAGTGCCTTTCCAGTTTGCAACCAAGGTGGCAACGCGATTGCCACCGCATGACACTATCATACAGTTTCCTAATTGTCCAATTTCCAGTGAACCGACATGATTATGGGGACGCCAGCATGTAAAATCAGGATTTTTTAGCTTAATTCCAAGGGCTTTTTGGTCCTTTTCCACTCTTTTTTAGCCCTTATATATACTCGATAAAAAGGCTCTCAGCCTTATTTCCCATCTTCAACATCAAAACTAGGGTTTTACAAAATCAAAATCCTTATTTCTTCTTCAAGCAAAATCAATAAAGATCAAGAGAAATCAAGAATCTCTCCAAGGGCATTAAAGAAAAGTGTTTCCCCAAGGTATGTAGATGTTGATTCTTGGGTCTCTTTCATCCAAGAAGCTCAAGAAACTTTTTCTAAAACTCAAAGTATTGTGTTTATGGGTTTTCATGATTCATGTGAGTTGAAATTGATGTTCCTTCTATGATTGAGTTATGATTCATGTTTGTTTACAATGCTTTTAAGCTTTGACCCTAGTAAGTGGAATTCATGTGATGGTTAAGATAAACCCTCTTCAAGTTGCTTTCTATGTGATGTGTTCATGTCAGTTAAGTGTAGAAATGGTTGAATAAGCAAAGCATGCTCCCCATATATTTGATAACATACTTATGTGAAGAACTAGGGCCATTATAGCATGTTGATTAGGAAACCCCAATTGTGTGCAAGTTCATGCATGCCAAGTGTTTGTTGAAATGCCTTAATAAATGAATTATAGTATGATAGCATAAAATCTCCAATTAGGCGTAGACCCATGCATGCCTAGTGTTTATTGAAAGGCCTTAGTGACCAAGTTGAGAGATGATAGTAGCAAATTCCCCAATTACGTGCTCTTTGATACATACTAAGACTTTAATACATTCCAAGTGCTTGACAAGTAAATTGTGACATAATAGTATGAAGTTTCCCCAATCATGTGCTATCCAATACATTCCAAGATGGATATACGTGCGAAGTACTTGATGCAAGACCTTGTTGAATGGAGTATCATCTAATAGCATGTTTACCCTACGCTATTATATGTCTATGATTCCTAACTACTTGAAGTGATGCTTTAGTGATTATGATGGTGAATTTATGGTTGTGATTCCTAAATGCTTGAAGTGATGCCTTTGTGACTGTGATGTGAATATATGGTTATGATTCTTAAATGCTTGAATAGATTCTTTGGTGATTGTGATGATTAATGAATGACCGTGGTTATGACTAGTCAAGAATGGTTATGTCTTACATTTATGTTATCGAGTCCTAAAGGTATTTATACCCGACAATTTAGCTGTTGTCTAGAGCCTGTGTCATTTTTCACGATAATCCCAGTCGGGACATGATTCTCAAAACTCAGTGAATTATAGAACTCTGTATCCTCAAACAGATACAAAACTTAAGAAATCTCAGTAATCTCCGTAATCTTCGTAATCCCTATATCGCTAGTAATCTAGCCTCAGTGTTGTACTCAACTCAGATTTTGTAGTATCCAAGTGTTCAATTCTGGCCTCGGTAGTGACCGAGTAATCTATTCAAACTTTGTATCATCTATCAGATACCGTGGTTTAGTAGTATTCCATCAAATACGAAACCAAGTGAATTCATCTTAACTCAATCAGATCATTTGACAAATGTGAACAGTATCAGATTTAGTTCAGTTTGTGTTCAGTTGCTAATTCAGTTCAGAGTCTTTCAGTTAGGAGTAGGAGCTGGCACCGAGTGAGGGAAGGGATGACAACTCCCCGTCAGAGAGAGAGGCTGAGTCATTAGGAGAAATTCCTAAACTCCAGAACTACATAGCCAGCACAGGATGCAGGAGTCACCATCCTTAGAGGCTGTTACCCGTAGGGAGAGGTTTGACTATTATAATATCTTAGGATGACATCCTGTGAGGGTTAACAACCAGAGAGGCTTGACCAGAGAGGTCTTTACCCGTGGAATGGTATTGACACCCTTTTAGCTGGGGTTATAGGTTAGAACCCACCTATGGTTGGTCGGGGCATGTCAGTTAAGTAACTAATTCCCATTGTTGCAGTTTTAGTATCAATCTTTAGAAATTAGGATTGTGAGGTACAGTCGTCTATCTTAGTGGGAAACTCAGATAGTTCCATTGATTCACGACCATCTGTCAGATAGGCTTGGTCTCATATACAGTTATTTGTTATCAGATCAAGAGATCTCTCGATAGATAGGCTTGATCTCGGTCTCAGATTCTGTTGAGTATTCTTGTTGTCAGATTTGGACATGATCATTTTCTTATCATTGATAACAGATTCTGAAATCACCCATTAGAGAGGTTGATCTCCGATTTCATCAGTCGAGAGTAGTAAGCTCAAAATTCAGTCATTGATATGAGTATATCCAGTTAATCAGTTATCAGTATCAGATAATTCAGTGATTCAGTATCTCAGTGTTAGTGGTGAGTTCAGATGAC
Source organism: Capsicum baccatum var. pendulum (assembly GCA_030864225.1). Lineage (NCBI taxonomy): Eukaryota > Viridiplantae > Streptophyta > Magnoliopsida > Solanales > Solanaceae > Capsicum > Capsicum baccatum. Next base: position 47,560,701 of record CM061551.1, on the reverse strand, counting down.
AGTAAAGTAGCATCCGAGTTTCAGTTTCTTAGAGTTGTGATGATTCTGATTATGGTTGTGCATTCATGTATGTGTTCTCGTTCATCACTCTTATGATTATTCAGTGCAGTAATTGTTCATGCATGAGCCCTTGCATTTAGCCTTACCATATCTTCATACTCGGTATATTCCTGTACTGACGTATTTGTGCTATGGTATTTTATTTGACACCATAGGTTTAGAAGCACGAGATCCAGAGTACCTTAAGCAGTTCAGTCCCTGTCAGTAGCAGTAGGCATAGCAGTGAGTCCTCTTCATTCAAGGATGATCCTTGGTTTATTATTTCATCAAATTTTGCTTATTTTTAGTAGGCAGAGTTAGTTGGGGACATGTCTCATCAACAACGTAGTTTAGATAGTCTAAAGGCTTTCCAAACAAATGTATCATAATTCAATTTTCAATTTTGGAGCATGGTTAGATGTTTTGAACCTTATTGCTAATTATCCTCATTTATTATCTATATTATGCAGTTTTGAGGTACAAATATCAGTAGAGGGTTTGCTTGTGGTCCTTCGGGATCATGAGCACTGTGTGATGTTTCAGTTCCATAAAATTGGGTCGTTACAAACTTGGTATCAGAGCCTAAGGTTCAATAGTGTCCTAGGGAGTCTAAAAAGCTACATTTTGTAGAGTCTTATGCATGGGTGTGTTGCACGCCACATTTATGTACAAGAGGCTATAAGATGTTTTTAGGAGCAGTTTCCCTTCATTCTGTATTCATGTCGTGCCAGTAAGTATGAGCTCAAGATGATCCTCAGTCTGATCCACTTCTTTCTTCTATTTATAGAGTATGCCTTCTCACAGAGATTATGCCCCTAGGTTTATGACCAGCCCCCTCAGCCAGTAGATCTTGAGAATGAGAGTGTGTCACATGCCAAGTTTTGAGTAGCTTTTCATGCTCTAGCCTAAGCTGTGACTAACGTTCAGGGCAAATGTTAGGCTGTAGCCCACCTCAGAAAAATGAGGGTTCAGTCGCAGCTAGGATTAGAGATTTCATGAAGATGAACCTACCAGAATTCTTTGGGTCAGTAGTAGGGAGGACCCACAACTTTATCTAAGAGAGGTGAAGAAGATTACCCTGATTATGCATGTTTTTGAGGAGGAGAGTGTTGAGTTAACATACAATAAGTTGATGGATATTTCTCATGATTGGGTAGTGACTTAGAAGGAGGGTAGAGGGAAGGATGTAGCTCCTGTGACATGGCAAGAGTTTCAGGGTACCTTTCTAGATAGGTTTTTCCCACTAGAGATGAGAGAGGCTAAGGTAGACAAGTTCATAAACCTAAGGCAAGATTCCATGACAGTGAAGGAGTATTTTCCTATGTTCAACCAATTAGCTAAGTATGCTCCTGACTTGATAGCTGACCCTAGAGTGAGTATGAGTAAGTTTGTGACTGGTGTGTCCGGGTTAGTGTTAAAAGAGTATAGAACTGCTATACTTCACAGAGATATGGACCTTACTATACTGATGATGCTTGCGCAGCAGATTGATGCAGATAAGATAAAGGAAAAGGAGTGAGAAAGAAAGACGACCAGGACATATAGTCATGGTTTCTCTCATATAGGGTCCCAAGGTGGTAGCGGTTCCCAGTATAGTTAGAGATTTTCAGTCCCAGCTCCATCCTCAGCTAGTGTAACCATACCTGAGTTTGAGGGTGTCAGTTATGATGGAGCACGAAGCTCTAAAGCCCAGCGTAGAGCTAGTGGTGTTCGTACCTATTCACTTTGTGGAGAGTGTGGCAAGAGCCACCAAGGTGTGTGTCAAGCCGGTAGTGATGTGTGCTTTGGGTGTAGTGATCCAAGCCATAGAATGCGAGAATGTAGACTTCTAGCTTAGAGGGGTAGAGAGTTTCTTCAGCTGGGTACCCCTTTCGGTGTCAGTAGTGGTCGGCGTCAGAGAAGACTTCATGTGCTTCAGGCTCTCCTTGATCGGGAAACGTTCCCTGAAATAGACTCGGGTATGTTATGAGTCCTTCATCTTTGTGATATGTATTGTTAGATCCCCTTCTTCCATTTTGAGCTTATATGTCAGCATGAGCCATGCATGAGTTTCAGATCTAAGTCTGTCAATCATGACCCAATTTGTAGGTGCCCTATGCACCACCCCAGTGTTTCAACGAAGAGTTTGTAGAGGGACTTTGAGTCCCAAGGGGGAGATACGCCATTATAGTGTGGTATTTGTATGTCTTTAGACTTATTCAGTTGCATGTTCAGACTTTCCTTACAAAGTTAACCTTAGTTATCATTACATAGCCAGTCATGCTTTCGAGAGTCAGTTCAGTCAGACCTTTATCCATTAGATATTCATGTTCAGTAAAAAGATTTCAGTTTTTTTCAGTGCATTCAGTCATGTATTCATGAGATTAATTCAGTTATGAGTCTATGCATCAGATATGCATGTGTGTTATGAGAATTCAGCTTATGAGTAACTTCAGTCTAGTATTCCATGCAACAGATATGCATGTCCAGTATGAGAAAATCAGTATGTCAGTTGTTCCAGTTGTGTAGTCATCTCTTGAGATGTTCTTTTTCCTGAGTAAGTTCAGTTGATCAGTATTCTTAGTCTATCAAGTAACATTCGAGGATGAATGTTTCCAAGGGGGAGATAATGTAACACCCCAAAAATTCTCTCCTAGTCTGAGCCTTAGAGCGTGTTCAGTAAAGTGTTAATCCGGCCTTAAAAGGTTGAGAGGTGTCTTCCCAAGTGTGAAATACTTTGAACCATGTAGAATTTTCCTAATATCGATTTTTTGTCATGTAGAGAATTGAATAATCCTTCTGTCAATATCAAATTTGCCCAAATCCAATACTCGGGCAAAATGTTAGATATTTTAGTGAGACAGTGTGCCACCTGGCACTTTAGTGCATCACGGAGACAGCCAAAATGAAAATCGTCAAAATCCAGTGAGCCTCCACAATTTTGGAGCATCGCGCTAAGGCTTAATTTTAGAATTGTCAATTTCCAGTGCCCCAGCGCGATTCCACCGCATCGCAGTGCCTTTTCAATTTGCAACCAAGGTGGCAACGCGATTGGCACCATGTTGCGCCGTCATGTAGTTTCCCAATTGTCCAATTTCTAGTGAACTGGTGCGATTATGGCGCATCGCGCCAGTATGTAAAATCAAGATTTTTTAGCTTAATTCCAAGGGCTTTTTGGTCTTTTCCCACTCTTTTTCAGCCCCTATATATACTCGATAAAAGGCTCTCAGCCTTATTTCCCATCTTCAACATCAAAACTAGGGTTTTACAAAATCAAAACCCTTATATCTTCTTCAAGAAAAAGCATTAGAGATCAAGAGAAATAAAAAAGAATCAAGAATCTCTCCAAGGGCTTTCAAGAAAAGAGTTTCCCCAAGGTATGTAGATGTTGATTCTTGGGTTCCTTTCATCCAAGAAGCTCAAGAACCCTTTTTATAAAATTCAAAGATATTGTGTTTATGGGTTTTCATGATTCATGTGAGTTGAAATTGATGTTTCTTCTATGATTGAGTTGTTATTCATGTTTGTTTACAATGCTTTCAAGCTTTGACCCTAGTATGTGGAATTCATGTAATGGTTATAATAAACCCTCTTCAAGTTTCTTTCTATGTGATATGTTCATCTCAATTAAGTGTAGAAATGGTTGAATAAGCAGAGCATACATGCCAAGTGTTTGTTGAAATGCCTTAATGAATGAATTGTGGTATGATAACATGAAATCCCTAAATAGGTGTAGACCCATGCATGCCTAGTGCTTGTTGAAAGGCCTTACTGAACAAGTTGAGACATGATAGTAGGAAGTTCCCCAATTATGTGCTCTTTGATACATGCTAAGCCTTTAATATATGCAGTGCTTGACGAGTAAATTTTGACATGATAGTATGAAGTTTTACCAATCATGTGCTATCCAATACATACCAAGACGGATATACGTGCGAAGTACTTGATGCAAAACCTTGTTGAATGGAGTATGATCGAATAGAATGTTTTCCCTACGCTATTATATGTCTATGATTCCTAACTGCTTAAAGTGATGCCTTAGTGATTGTGATCGTGAATATATGTTTGTGATTCCTAAATGCTTGAAGTGATGCCATAGTTATTGTGATGTGAATATATGGTTATGATTCCTAAATGCTTGAAGAGGTTCTTTGGTGATTGTGATGATGAATGAATGACCGTGGTTATGAATAGTCAAGAATGGTTATGTCTTACTTTTGTGTTATTGAGTCCTGGGGGTATTTATACACGACAATTTAGCTCTGTCTAGAGCCTGTGTCAGTTTTTACGATAATCCTAGTCGGGCCAGGATTCTCAAAACTCAGTGAATTATAGAACTCTGTATCCTCAGACAGATATAGAACTTAAGAAATTTCAGTAATCTCCATAATATTGGTATTCCTCGTATCTCTAGTAATCTAGCCTCAGTATTGTACTTAGCTTAGATCTTATAGTATCCAAGTGTTCAGTTTTGGCCTTGGTAGTCATCGAGTAATCTATTCAAACTTTGTATGATTAGTTAGATACCATGATTTAGTAGTATTCCGTCAGATACAAAACCAAGTAAATTCATCTTAACTCAGTCAGATCATTTGACAAATATGAACAGTATCAGATTTAGTTCAGTTTGTGTTCAGTTGAGAATTCAGTTCAGAGTCTTTCAGTTGGGAATAGGAGCTAGCACCGAGTGAGAGAAGGGATGACAACTCCCCGTCAGAGAGAGAGGCTGAGTCATTAAGAGAAATTCCTAAACTCCAGAATTGCGTAGCCAGCACAGGATGCAGGAGTCACCATCCGTAGAGGCTGTCACATGTAGAGAGAGGTTTGACTATTATAATGTCTTAGGATGACATCCTGTGAGGGTTAACCACCAGAGAGGCTTGACCAGAGAGGTCTTTACTCGTGGAATGGTATTGACACCCTTTCAGCTGGGGTTATAGGTTAGACCCCACCTATGGTTGGTCGGGGCATGTCGGTTAAGTAACTAATTCCCATTGTTGTAGTTTTAGTATCAATCTTTAGAAATTAGGATTATGAGGTACAGTCGTCTATCTCAGTGGGGAACTCAGATAGTTCCATTGATTTACGACCATCTGTCAGATAGGCTTGGTCTCATATACAGTTATTTGTTATCAGATCAAGAGATCTCTCGATAGATAGGCTTGATCTCGGTCTCAGATTCTGTTGAGTATTCTTGTTGTCAGATTTGGACATGATCATTTTCTTATCATTGATAACAGATTCTGAAATCACCTATTAGAGAGGTTGATCTCCGATTTCATCAGTCGAGAGTAGTAAGCTCAAAATTCAGTCATTGATATGAGTATATCCAGTTAATCAGTTATCAGTATCAGATAATTCAGTGATTCAGTATCTCAGTGTTAGTGGTAAGTTCAGATGACAGTAAAGTAGCATCCGAGTTTCAGTTTTTTAGAGTTGTGATGATTCTGATTATGGTTGTGCATTCATGTATGTGTTCTCGTTCATCACTCTTATGATTATTCAGTGAAGTAATTATTCATGTTTGAGCCCTTGCATTTAGACTTACCATATCTTCATACTCGGTACATTCCTGTACTGACGTATTTGTGCTATGGTGTTTTATTTGACACCATAGGTTCAGAGGCACGAGATCCAGAGTACCTTCAGCAGTTCAGTCCCAGTCAGCAATAGTAGGCGTAATAGTGAGTCCTCTTAATTCGAGGATGATCCTTATTTTTTTTATTTCAATGTATTTTGCTTATTTTCAGTAGAAGGAGTTAGTTAGGGACATATCCCATCAACTCCGCTGTTCAGATAGTCTAGAGGCTTTTCGAACAAATGTATTTCAATTTTGGAGTATGTTTTGATGTTTTGAACCTTATGACCAATTTTCCACATTTATTATCTATATTATGTAGTGTTGAGGTGTAGATATCAGTAGAAGGTTGGTTTGTGTTCCTTCGGGATCATGAGCATAGTGTGATATTTCGATTCCAAAAAATTGGGTCATAACAATAGCCCATGGGTGCCTTATTCAATGAAGGTCATGCTACACAACCCAGGTTAATGTTTTTAAACTTCATGCTAATATTGTTCCTTACCCTAGCATGGTATATATATATGTATGCATTACATTGGTTATATGTATTAGTTGGTTAGATCTGAACTTTTGGTATTATTTTATCCTTTTTCTTGTATTACATGCAATGCTCTAACTACTAACCATCTTCGATGCTGCATCCCCATGCAATATAGGTGTTGGTCATACTGCATCTCCTACTCAGTGATTGGAATCAGAAACAACTTGTGTTGACTTGAAGTGGTGAGCTTCCATACTTCAAAAGGTTCTATTTCTTGCTTTGAGTTTTCTTATGTCTCTATTGGTTTAGAGTTGGACATCAATTTTGTCTATGGTTGGGGGTATGTCCCAACCTAATATTATTGGATTTCCTTTAGAGGCTTTGTATGGACAAACTGTAGACTTGGGTACGTTATGGTATGTATATGGACTTGGTTATATTTTGGTTTTAGTTATGGTTGTTGGTTTGGCATTGGATGATTAGACTTGTTTGGGTTGGTCATGGTCTTTGACCTATCCCAAAGTCTTTATATTGCTAACTACTCTATCTTATTATATGTTTGAAATTCTTCTGACTCAGGGTATATGTTAGTTGGTTGGATTGGGTAATGGGGTGATCTGCCCTCCTTGTTAGGATTGAGATGCCCATTATGACAAGGCCCTAGTTTAGGTCATGTCAAGTTGGTATCAAACCTAGGTTCATGGTCAGTTGAGAGTGCGCAAAGCCGTGTTGAGTAGAGTCTCTTTTAAGGGTGTGTACCATGCCACACTTATAAGTAAGAGACTACGAGGCATTTAGGAATGTTTTTCTTGTCTTACTTTAAGCTATAAAGTCTAAGGTCTTGCATTCTTTTGATGTATGTTTTCTTGTCTTTCATATAAGCCGTTTTAGAAGATCTGATATTCATGGAAACTTTTCTGTCCTGACTTTGGACAGTGTTGATGGGATACACTCTACTTCTGTAGTCTAGACCCGGTTAAGGGTCACTGCATCTGACTTTCCTCGTGGGGTTTCACCTGTTACCACTGATTCTACTTCTAAGGGTGACATTCATACTCTGTCACCTCAAGGGCATGCTACTAATGCTGAGTTCTATCGCTCTATTAATTTGTTGACTGGGTTAGTAGCTTCACAGTTTGAGCATGGTATTTCAGTTACTCTATCTAAGACCTCAAACGTTAGATAGTTCATGAGGTTGCATCCTTCTACATTTACTAGTACAAAGGTTAAGGAGGATCCTCAAATTTTTATTGGAGAAATGGAAAATATCTTCTGGATTATGCATACTTCAGAGGTTTAATATGTTGAGTTTTCTTTCTATCAATTGAAAGATGTAGCGTACCAATGGTACGAAGAGTAGGGGACAGATGAGGGGCGAGGATGCTAGTTCTGCCTTGTGGGTGGATTTTTCCTGTGCCTTCTTAGATCACTTCTTCCATCAGAAGTTGAGAGAAGCAAAAAAGGAAGAGTTTGTGAATTTGAGGCAAGGTAGGATGTCTGTCAAGGAGTATGCCTTGAAATTCCATCATTTGTCTAGGTATGCTCCGAAGTTGGTTCCTAGCATGAGGGCTAGAATGCATAAGTGTTCTTTGGGATTGTCTCGTAAGTTGATCCTTGAGAGTAAGACTGCTTTGTTGATCAAGGACATGGATATCACTAGGTTGTTTGTGTACATACAATAAGTAGAGAAAGTGAAACGAAAGTAGGCTAAGTTTAGTGAGAGGCAAGGGATAAAATTTAAGCCTTCTGAGCATAGTGGTAGAGATGGTGGTAAGTAGATAAAGAAAAAGTGGGAGATTTCTGGTTCTTTTTCCATAGTTAGTTCTCCTTACCTAAAGTCATCAAGTGATCATCGATCTCAGCATGATGGTGAGTTTTAGGCATAGGGTGCCTAATCTCAGGCTAGTGAAGCTAAGTCAGCTCCATCCCACCCTTCTATAGATTTTGTGGGCGATCGCATCTTGGTTTTGTGAGAAAGGGAATAATAGATGTTTTTATTGTGATTTTATTGGTTACATGTAGCGTGATTATTGTGCTAAAATGGCTTACGGGGATAACATGGTTTTGATATCCTCTTTTTTTGCTCCTGCACCAAAGGGTGTTATTTTGACATCTATTTCTGCTTTTGGTAATGATACTGGCCGGAATCATTTATATGCTCTTGCATGTCTATAGGATTCTGAGTCATCTCTCGATGTCATTACCAGTATGTTGAAAGTTTTCTCTCATGATGTGTATTATTTACTTAATCCAGGGTCCAGTCTTTCTTATATTACCACATTTTTGGCTGTGCATTTTGGTTTTGGTCCTGAATTTATTTTCAATCATTTTTTTATAGCTACCCCATTTGGTGACTTTTGTGATTTCTATGAGAGTCTATAGGGGTCTTGTGGATATGTTAGTGGTAGAGAAACTCTTGTGGCTATGATAGAGTTAGATATATTTGACTTTGATGTCATACTATTGATGGATTAGTTGCATTTGTGTTATTCTTACATAGATTTTTAGACCCGTAAGGTCATATTTAAATTCCCTAATGAGAAGGTCATTGTATGGGAAGGGGATTCTTTAGTTCTTATGGGGAGGTTCATCTTATATCTTAGAGGACAAAAGTTGATTTCCAAAAGGTATTTGTATCATTTGGTTTGGGTTAAAGATTATAACTCGAAAGGTCCTTCTCTAGAATCCGTTCCTGTGGTTAATAAGTTTTCCATGGTTTTCCCTAATGATCTTCCTGGTATTCCCCTTGATAAGAAAATTAATTTTGGGATTGATCTTGTTTCAGATACTCATCCTATTTGTATCCCTCCTTATAGAATAGCTCCGACTGAGTTAAAGGAGCTTAAGGAGCAATTAAAGGATCTCTGATATAAAGGTTTTATCCATCCTAGTGTGTCTCCTTGGGGTGCTCCAGTGGTTTTTGTGCGTAAGAAGGACGGTTACCTTTGGAGGTGCATTGATTAGCGTCAGTTGAATATGACGACCTTAAAGAATAAGTATCTTCTTTCTAGGATCAATGACTTCTTTGATCAACTTCAAGGTGGGAAGTGTTCCTCTAAGATTGATCTTAGATCGGGTTATCATCAACTTAATATTAGGGAAGTGGATATCCCTAAGGCTGCCTTCAGGACCCAATATGGTCACTATAAAGTTATGTCTTTTAGGTTGACCAATGCTAGCAGGGTTTATGGACTTGATGAATAGGGTCTTTTCTCAGTTTCTGGAATTGTCGTCATTGTCTTCATTTATGACATCTTGGTCTACTCTATGAGTGAGGCGGATTATGTCAATCACCTCCATGCTATGTTACAGGCCTAGAAAGATCAATGTTTGTACACCAAGTTCTCAAAGTGTGAGTTTTTGTTAAAGGTTGTGACTTTTCTTAGTCATGTTATCTCCAGTGAGGGGATCATGGTATATCCATAAAAGGTTGTAGTAGTTAAGAAGTGGCCTAGACCTGCAACTCCAACCTATATTTAGAGCTTCTTGGGTTTATCCGGTTACTATAGGATATTTGTGGAAAGTTTTTCAAATATACATGTCCCATTGACTATGTTGACCCAGGAAAAGGTCAAGTTCTTATGGTCAGATTCATGTGAGGGTAGTTTTGAGAAGTTGAAGGATAAGTTGACCTCAATACCAGTTTTTACCCTGCCCGAGGGTAATGATCTCTTCGCAGTGTATTGTGTTGCTTCTCGTGTTGGGCTGGGTTGTGTGTTGATGCAGTATGGTAGGGTGGTGGCTTATGATTCTAGAAATTAAAAGTTCATCAGAAGAACTACCCTACTCATGACTTGGAGTTATTAGTGGTGGTATTTGCGCTGAAGATTTGGTGTCACTATCTTTATAGGGTTCATGTTGTTATCTTTTCTGATCATAAGAGCCTACAATATGTGTTTATCAGAAAAAGTTAAATCTTAGGCAAATGATATGGTTTGAGTTGCTGAAGGACTACGATATGAGTCTTCACCACCATCCAGGTAAAGCTAACATAGTTACTGATGCTCTTAGTAGGTTATCCATGTGGACTCTGGCTCATATGGATAAGGATAAGCGGGAGTTGGTTAAGATATTCACCATTTGGCTAATCTTGGAGTTTATCTCACGGACTCTAATGATGGTGGTATGTTTGTACATCAGGTATCCCAATCATCTTTAGTTCTTGAGATAAAGGAAAAGCAAATGTTGGACTCTGACTTAATTAAGATTAGAGGAAATGTAGGTCAGCAAAAGGTTGTTTACTTTGCAATTGATGGAGATGGTATCTTGAGGTACCAAGGCAGATTATGTATTCTCGACGTCGATGGCTTAAGGAAAAGATTTTGGCCAAAGCTTACGGATCTCGTTATGCTATTCAGCCTAGTTCTACAAATATGTATCATTATCTTAAGGAGTTCTATTGGTGGAACAATATGAAATGAGATGTGGCCAGCTATGTGGCTAAGTGTATGGTGTGTCAACAAGTGAAAGTTGAGCACATGAGACCCTAAACTTTGTACACAGAGATAGAGTTTCCCAAATAGAAGTGGGAAGTTATTAACATGGATTTTGTTACCGGTCTTCCTCGATATCAAAATCAATATGACTAGATTTGGGTGATTATGGATAGGATGACCAAGTCCGCTCATATTTAGCCGGTGATGACTAGTTACTTGGTGGAGGATTATGCTAAGTTGTATCTTACAGAGATGTGAAGTTGCATGGTGATTCAATTTCTATCATTTTGGATTGTAGTACTCCATTATCATTTCACTTTTGGAAATTATTTTAGAAAGGTTTGGTGTCTAAGGTGTGTCTTAGTACTACTTTCCACCCGCAGTCGGATGGACAAACAAAGAGGACTATTAAAATAATGGAAGATATAGTTTGTCCTTGCGTGATTAACTATGGTGGTTATTAGTTTGACCATTTTTCTTTGATTGAATATGCTTATAACAATAGTTATCACTCTAGCATTGGTATGGCTTCTTTTGAGAAATTCTATGATATGAGCTATTATTCTCCTTTTGACTGGTATGAAGTTGGTGAGGGTAAGTTATTTGGCCTTGATTGGTTCACTAAGCCTTGGAGAAGGTAAAGGTAATTCGGAAAGATTGAAAGCCAATCAAATTCGCCAAAAGTCCTATGCGAACGTGTGGCGTAGGGATTTGGAGTTCAAGTTTGGAGATTGAGTATTCTTGAAAGTGTCTCCCATGAAGGGAGTAATGCATTTTGGTAAGAAGGGAAAACTTAGTACTCGGTATGTTGGTCCCTACTTTGTTTTTGAAGAGGGTTGGCAATATTGCCTATGAATTAGAGTTGCCTCCTAGTATGAGCTCCATTCATATATTTTTCCATGTCTCTATGCTAAGAAAGTGTGTAGGTGATCCTTTATCAGTTGTTCCTTTGGAAGGTTTGGGTAGGTTTGGGTATCTCAGATTCCTTATCTTATAAGGTAGTTTTGGTCTAGATCTTGGATAGTCAAGTTTGTTGATTACGGACGAAGGATGTGACTTTGGTAAAGGTTCTTTGGAGGAACCATAAGGTTGAAAAATCTACTTAGGAAGCGGAAGAGGACATGAAGTCCAAGTATCCACATTTGTTCCCCATTCTAAAAATTCATGCGGAAGGTATATGCTCTTCATTACATATTTGTTTTCTAACTTAGTTAAAGGAAAGATTGATTTCCTTGCATCTTTATTTTCTAACTTGGTTAAAGATTAGCTTGATGTGTAATAATGTGTTAATTCATGCTTATGCATTCATTTCCCATCATTTGAGGACAAATGATCCTAGTGGGGGAGAATTGAAATACCTTGACTTTTGACCCTTAGAAAATTCCATGATTTTGAGCTCACTGGACATCATACAACTTATGGGTGCTAGTCGTATGATGTGATACGATTTAGGGTACGTCACTCATGTATTAATCAGTGTGGATAAGGTATGATTAGGTATCTTACTAGTAATATATTGGGATACGAGTGGTATGTTGCTAAGTAGTATGATGCCTATGTCTAGTCTAGATGATTCTGATTAAGGTATGGTTCAAAGAGTACTAGTCGTATACTAAGATATGAGTTGGTCCTTTTGTGGTCGTATGTTGGTCAATATTGTGGTCCAAGATGATTCCTAGTTTATGAGACACGAGTATTACTCGTATCCTAGGGTAAAATTTAGGGGTGTGTGGTCATACCCTCCTACGACTATGTTTTCAACTTTTAACCTGAGGGTATTCCGAATATTTTCCACCCCAAAACCCTTAAGTCCCCACGTCTTATAACATGTTGTACCCTCTCATAATACACTTTTAAAAGATCAAACACTCCAAAAACTCTCTTTAAACACTCCTTTGGAGATTGGGGCTAGGGTTTCTATAAGTGTTTATCCAGAGGCTCAAGTGTCAAGTTTCATCTGTGAATCTTCTTGAATAAGGCATGTGACTCTTCCCTCATTGTTAGTTCATAAATATCATATTTTTTAAAGTGTGATTATGATTCTTAAATAGTGGTTTTGAAAACCAAAATTGAGGGTTTTGTTGCATATGGTTGAGTATTGTTTACTCTTGGTTTAACGTGTGTTTATACATGTTTTTGGTGATGGTTTGCATATGTGGGTGCTTGGTAATTGTTTTTCAACAAATGGGTCTTTTTACTTTGGTTTTGGTCATGGTAATGATGTGCCCTCAAGGTCTGTCAAAATGCCTAAGAGGATAAACTAGTCACGTATTAGATGTTGTTTTGAACTAAGGCATTGACCTAATGAATATGAATGGTTGGTAAATGGTTTTGTGAAGGCCTTGTTGGCCATGTAATGATTTAAATGGTAACATTGGTGGTTTAATTGCGTTAAATAGGTTTGAGTCCCTAAACACTAACTTGATTTATGTATTTGTTAGAGAATAGGTTCGAGTTTCGAACCTTTGAATTGAATAAGTGTCTTTGTAGACAATGGGTTTGAGTACCAAAGTCAAAAGAATGATTGGTTGATATATAATGGTAATGGCATGTGGTATACTTGAAAGTAGTGTTGGTATGGTGATACCAACAAAGTACCTTTGGTAAGTAATTGACTTAATGGTTGTGTATGTGAAATGATGGTTTTAAATCGGGCTTTAAAGTGGGATGTGTAAGAAGGGTGTGAAAGTGAAGTCCGAAGGACTAACAATGAAAATCGTGCTAGCTGGTGTAGGTGTATTATGACCGGGTGGTTTGAGTTCCTGAATAAACATATGAAAGAGAGGTTTGAGTCCCCCTTATTGCATGTATTGATACTTAAGTGACCTTAATTATGCCAGGAGGTTCATGTCGCCCATATATGCATATACAATTAGGGATATTCTGTGGTTCGTGAGGCTACACGTACTGGGGCCCTTCCAGCTAGGGGAAAGCTGGGCCCATATAGTTCATGGGTGCCTTGTTTTATGACGGTCATGCTACATAGCCCAAGTTAATGTATTCAAAGTTCATGATAATCTTGTTCCCTACTCTACCTTGGCATGGTGTATATATATATATATATATATGTATTGCATTGGTTATATGCATTGGTGGGTTGGATCTGAACTGTTGGAATTATTTTAACCTTATAATTGAGTTACATGCTAGCACTCCAACTGCTAACCTTCTTCGATGCTGTATCCCTATGTGAAGCAGGTGTTGGTTATACTATACCTCCTACTCAGTGATTGGACTCAGTAACAAATGGTGTTGACTTAAAGTTGTGAGCTTCCATACTTTGGAAGGCTCCATTTATTGTTTTGAGTTTTCTTATGTCTTTATTGGTTTAGACTTTAACATCGGTTTAAGCTATGATCGGGGGCACGTAACAATCGAATATTCTTGGATTTCTTTTAGAGGCTTTGTATGGACAAACTGTGGACTTGGGTACGTTATGGTATGGATATGGACTTGGTTATATTTTGGTTTCTGTTATGGTTGTTGGTTTGGTATTGGATGGTTAGACTTGTTTAAGTTGGTCATGGTCTTTGACCTATCCCAAAGTCTTTGTGTTTCTAACTACTCTATCTTGTTATGTGTTCGGAATTCTTCCGACTCAGGGTCTATGTTAGTTGGTTGGATTGGGTAGAGGGGTGATCTCCCATCCTTGTTGGGATTGAGATGCCCATTACGACAAGGACATGGTTTGGGTCGTGTCAAGTTGGTATCAGAGCCTAGGTTGATGGTTAGTTGGGAGTGCACAAAGTCGTGTTGAGTAGAGTCTCTTTTAAGGGTGTGTACCATGCCACATTCACAAGGAAGAGACTATGAGGCATTTAGAAATGTTTTACTTTCTTGTCTTACTTCGAGCTATAGAGTCTAAGTCTTGAATTCTTTTGATTTCCATTTTCTTGCCTTTCAGCTCATGCCTTTGAGAAGATCTGATGTTCATCCAAACTCTTCTTTCCCAACTGGGGACAATGTTGATAGGACATACTCTACTATAGTCGTTCTAAGTGTTTTGCATTGATTCTTCTTTTGACTCTAGTATCATTTATTTTATTGTGGCTTCTTCTTCCTTATATGAGTTGGATTGTTGGGAAGCTGCTGAGGATTCTTTGCTACCAAGCTCATCATCATAGCTTGGTTTATCTTCTTGACGTACTTCCTCTTGGATAATGGGCATGGTAATGATAGTTGCAAGCTTTTCTTTTTCGCCCATCATCGCCTTCTTGAAAGTTTTCCACTCTTGATAGATGTGTTCTAGGCTCTCCCCCGTTGCTTTCAACCGGTCCAAAATAGCTTGTAACCTTAGGTCACAGCTATTAGACTCGGTATGTTGCTCTTCCTTCTTCTCTTCATAATACCTATCAATCTTAGAAGAAGGACTAGTAACTTGGTTAGTATAATGGGGGGAGGGGGCATGTGGACATTCACTCCAATGTCCATCTCGACCACTACATAAAGAACACCTATACTCTTTATAGGATTTAGATGGTGAATCCATCTCTCTTCGGGGATCTTAATCATAATCGCTCATGAAATGTGCTACATCGTGATATGGATAAGGGTTGTTAAGATCGGACTTCCAACTAACAATGTCATATTCATCGAAAGATTCCATAGAGAAATAAAAAAATTAAAATAAACTAAACTCCACCTGCCAAAGAAAATCACAAGCAAATATATACAAGCTTGAATTCAAGTAAGTAACTAAAACTCCAAACTACCTAAATATGTCAAATTATTCCTTGACAACGACGCCATTTTTGATAACTCTCAACTTACACGTCAATTTAAGTGCAAGGCGGTGGTCATCAATATATTTACCCAACTTTGGATTTGAGGTCAACAATGTGAGTGGTGATCAAATTACTTCAAAATGATAGATACAAGTTAAATTCAAACAAAAGGTACAAAAAGATAAAATAGGGGATAGGTTCCTACACTAATGTTTCTTTTTGGGGGTTTTTAGTATAAATTCGGGGCTATGAATAATTAGAGGTTTAGCAATTAAACAAGGATGTTGAGATTATGCACTACTAAGGGAGTAACATGTGGGAGTTAGTCATCAACATCAATTTAGTAAATCAAATATGAGTAGGCTTGGTTATAGGTTTTGATGCTAGTCTTTCGACAAAACACCAAACTTTCACCCATTGATTCTTTCGAATACCTAATAGGTGTGTTCAACAATTGGTAACCACAACCTCAATCTAGCTTCCCTCTTTCTGGATTGATACATATGACATAGTCAACCTCACATTCACCCTTATGTCTAAGATAGTGAAAATTTAGCAAACTACACACATAATTGTTTATCATTGCTTTGGTCTCTACATCCCTCTTTTGAGGATGACATGGATTCCTAAAGTTCACCCAACACCCATCTTTCGAAGATGGCCTTGAACTTTCTAGAACCCTTGTTGGTGTTTGGGGCTTTCACCCATCATATCCCAACCAAATTAGCATAGCAATGACAAAACCCATAAACATAAACTACTAAATGGATGGTAACAACAACAACCCACACACATTTAAACCCCTATTCACACATAACCCTAGGAGGGAGATTTAGATACACATAAGATAAATAAGCATAGATATATCCGTAATCTCTATTTAATTAAATTGTTGAAGATTTAAGCGAATGTTACTTCAAACTTGGTTCTCCCATAATATTAACAATGGAAGTGAGCAATTCTTCAACTTTGAAAGTCTTCAATGTATTCTTCACCCAAAATTTATATAATATTTTTTTCTCCAAAAATAAAGGCTATGAATTACACAAAACTAAAATCTAAAATTAGGAAAGATAGAATTCTCCCCTCATGATAGGGTTTGAGTTAATTTTGTCAAAATGGGATCAACATGTGCAATTATAGTTTTGCCCTTGGGCTGAAATCCTTCTCTAGACAGTGATCGCGCAGGTTTGGTTGTGATCGTGGTTTGCCTCTGCGATCACGATTGATTGGCCATCCTTGACTGCCGTGACCGCGGTCAGTAGATCCCGATTGTGGTACCTGAGGCCCTTGTATTTTAGATCTTTAGCTACACTTTCTTACTTTTTTTATTTTATCATTTTGAGCTCTAATCCACATCCTTCTAACCCTTTAACTCTATGCCTGCAAGAAGTGGATATTAGTGTATCTAATCATAATTATGTCTCATTTATTCATCCATAACAAGGTAATATGCATGAAAAATGAGTGAGATTGAGTGGTAAACTCACCACCCATCATTATACTACACCTCTTACTTAGTGATTGGACTTGGTAACAACTTGTGTTGACTTGAAGTGGTGAGCTTCCATACTTCGGAAGGCTCTATTTCTTTTTTTGCGTTTTCTTATGCCTTCACTGGTTTAGACTTGGACATCAGTTTTAGCTATGTTTAGGGGCATGTCCTGACCGGATATTCTTAGATTGCTTTTAGAGGCTTTGTATGGACAAATTATGGACTTGGGTACGTTATGGCATGGATTTAGAGTTGGTTAATATTTTAGTTTTTGTTATGGTTGTTGGTTTGGCATTGGATGGTTAGACTTATTTGGGTTGGTCATGTTCTCGCACCTATCCTAAAGTCTTTGTGTTGCTAAATGTTCTATCTTGTTATATGTTTAGAATTCATCCGACTCAAGGTATATGTTGGTTGGTTGGATTGGGTAGCGAGGTAATCTCTTGTCCTTATTAGTCTTGAGATGCCCATTATAACAAGGCCCTAGTTCGCTTCATGTTAGGTCGGGATAGTGGTAAGTGGCCTAAGAAGAAGTAGAGAAATTTTACGTCTTACTCGATGGCTAGTGCTCTCTACCCAAAACCATCGGTAGACACATATTTCTAAGGTGGCGATAGCTTTAGGAAATAGGGTGCTCAATCTCAGGCTAGTGGGGCTCAGTCAGCTCTATCATATCTTTTTTGCAAATTTTATGGTTGATTGTATCGAGGTTTTTGTGATGATGGAAGAGACAAGTTCTTTAACTATGGTATGCCAAGGCATAAGCTTAGAAACTATCCGGTTGGTAAGGTTGCTCTGGGGAAAATAAGGTTCCTCTTGCCTCTTCTTCAGCCCCGACACTAAAGGGTGTACCATCTAGTTTCAACACTAGTCGAAACTGTGTTTATGTTCTCAATATCCAATAGGAGTCCAAGACATCACTTGATAGCATGAATGGTATGTTAAAATTCTTTTCTCGTGATATGTATTGTTTACTTGATCAAGGGTCCATTCTATCTTATGTGACCCCATTTTTGGCTGTGCATTTTGGTTTTTGTCCACAGTGTATTTCAGACCCTTTGTCTGTTTCTACCCTGGTAGGTAAATATATGATTGCTAAAGGAGTCTATAAAGAGGGTGTGGTATTTGTTGGTAGTATAAAAACTATAGTGGATCTGTTTGAATTAGATATGGTGTATTTTGATGTCATATTGGGGATTGACTAGTTGCACTCATATTATGCATCTCTTGACTATTGGACCTGTAAGGTTGTCTTTAATTTCTCTAATGAGCCAGTTATTGAGTAGGAGGGCGGTTCTCTATCTCTTAAGGGGAAGTTCCTATCATATCTTAGAGCTCAGAGATTAATCTCCAAGGGGTGTCTCTATCATCTAGTCTGGGTTAAAGATTCTAACTTGGAGGTTCCTTCTTTGTATTCCGTCCTTGTGGTGAATGAACTTCCTAAGGTCTTCCCTGATGACGTTGCTAGTTTTCCTCCCGATAGGGAGTTTAAGTTTGGAATTGATCTTGTTCTGGACACTCATCCAATTTATATTCCTCCATATAGAATGGCTCCGACTGAGTTAAAAGAGCTTAAGGAGCAATTAAAAGATCTTTTAGATAAGGTTTTCATCCATCCTAGTGTATCCTCGTTAGGTGCACTGGTGCGATTCATGCATAAAAAGGATGGTTCCTTTCGGATGTGCATTGATTGCTGGTAGTTGAATAAGGTGATGGTAAAGAATAAGTATCCCTTTCCAAGGATAGATGATTTTTCAATCAGCTGGAGGGTGCTAAGTTTTTCTCCAAAATTAATATTCGATCTGAATATCAGCAGTTAAAGATTAGGGAGGTGGATATCTCTATGGCTGCCTTCCGAACCTGGTATGGGCATTTTGATTTCTTGGTGATGTCGTTTGGTTTGACCAATGCCCCTGTGATATTTATGAATTTGATGAACAGGGTCTTTCATCTGTTTCTGGATTTGTTCTTCATTGTGTTCATAGATTATATTTTGGTGTACTCTAAGAGTGAGGTGGATCATGATGCTCACCCCTATGTTGTGTTGCAGACTTTGAAGGAGCAGTAGTTGTATACCAAGTATTTGAAATATGAATTTTTGTTGAACGCTGCCACCTTTCTGGGTCTTATTATTTCTAGTAAAGGGATCATAATAGATCCACAGAAGGTTGTAGTGGTTAAGAAGTAGCGTAAATCCATGACTCCAACCAATATTTAGAGCTTCTTGGATTTAACTGGCTACTACCGTAGGTTTGTGGAGAGTTTTTCTTCTTTAGATGGCCCGTTTACTAAGTTGACTAGAAGAAGGTAAAGTTTCATGGTCTAAAGCTTCTGAGGGTAGTTTTGAGAAGTTGAAGGGTAAGCTAACTTCAGCTCTGGTATTAACTTTGCCTTAAGGCACTGATGATTTTTTGGTATACTGTGTTGCATATCGTGTGGGGCTTGGTGTATTTTGATGCAACATGGTATAGTGATAACTTATGTTTCGAGGCATTTGAAGGTGTATGAGAGAAATTATTCAACTTATGACTTGGAACTATTAGCTGTGGTATTTGTATTGAAAATCTAGCATCACTATTTGTATGGAGTGAAAGTGGAGATCTTTTCTGACCATAAGAGGCTGTAGTATGTGTTTACTCAGAAAGAGCTTAACCTCAAGAAAAAGAGATGGCTTGACTTACTCAAGGATTATGAAATGAGTCTTTACTACCATCCTAGTAAAGCTAATGTGGTTGCTGATGCTCTTAGCAAGTTATCCCTGGGAAGCCTAGCTCATGTGGATATAGAGAAGCAGGAGATGGTGAAGGATATTCACCATTTGGCTAACCTTGGAGTTCATCTCTTGGACTTGGAGATGGTGGTATGTTCATTCAGAAGGTGGCACAGTCATCTTTTGGTGTGAAATTAAGGAGAAACAAGTTTTTGATCCCATGTTAAGGAGAATCAAGGGTGACAGTAGGAAGTAGGTGATGGCATTTGAGATTAATGAAGATGTTACTTTGCGGGTCCAAGGGAAATTATGTGTTCCCAATGTAGATAGTTTGCGAGAAAGGATTTTGGCTGAGGCACATGAGTCGTGCAATATTGTTCACCCTAGTTCGATAAAAATGTATCATGACCTCAAGGAAATATATTGGTAGAATAATATGAAAAAGGATGCGGCAAATTTTGTGGCCAAGTACGTGGCGTGTCAATAAGAGAAAGTTGAGCATATAAGGTCCAACGAATTGTATCAAGAAATCGAGTTGCCAGTGTGAAAGTGGGAAGTAATCAACATGTATTTGGTTAATGGTCTTTCTCGGTCTTGAAATCAATTTGATTCGGTTTGAGTTATCATGGATAGGATGACAAAGTCAGCTCACTTTTTTCTAGTGAGGACTAACTTCCCGGCTGAGGATTATACAAGGTTGTATCTCAATGATATTGTGAAGTTGCATGGGGTACCAGTTTCTATCATCTCAGATTGCAGTACGTAGTTTTCATCTCACTTTTAGCGGTCATTTCAGAAAGGTTTGGGGATCAAGGTGAGTCTTAGTATCACTTTTCACCCGTAGATGGATGAGTAGAAAGTAAGGACTATTCTGGCATTGAAGGACATGCTTTGTGCTTGTGTGATTGACTATGATGGTAGTTGGGTGGAGCACTTACCTCTTGTAGATTTTACTTACAAAAATGGCTACCACTCTAGCATTGGGATGGTTCCATTTAAAACATTGTATGGTAGGAGATATAGGTCTCCTATTGGGTGGTTCGTGCTTGGTGAGGCGGATATGTTTGGCCCAGATTTGGTACACTATGCCATGGAGAAGGTAAAGGTGATTCAGGATAGACTTAAGGCTTCCCAAAGTCTCCAAAAGTCCTATAAAAATGAGAGGCAAAGAGAGTTAGAGTTTGAGGTTAGGGATATGATGTTCTTGAAGGTGTCTCCCATGAAGGGAGTGATGCGGTTTGGGAAGAAGGGAAAGCTTAGTCCCCGGTATATTGGTCCACACTTAATTTTGAGAAGGATTGACAATGTTGCGTATGAGTTGAGTTGCCTTCTAGTTTGAGCTCAATTGACCTAGTGTTCCATGTTTCTATGTTGAGGAAGTGTATGGGTGATCCGTCTCATATCATGCCTATTAAGGATATTGGTATTTCAGACTCTTTGTCTTATGAGATGGTCCCGAAGAAAATCTTGGATCGTTAGGTTCATCTTTTGTGGACCAAGGACATAGCCTTAGTAAAGGTTCTAATGAGGAACTATAAGGTTAAAGAGGCAACTTAGGAAGCTGAAGAGGACATGAAGTCCAAGTACCCGCTCTTATTTTTTGCCTCAAAAATGCGGAAGATATGTATTCTTCATTATACTTTTGTTTTCTAACATAGTTAAAGTTCAGAGTTAAGGTGTTGGGTGTAATTCATGCTTGCACTTGCTTGTTCCCCAATTCGAGGATGAATGGTCGAAGTGGGGGAGAATTGAAACACCCTGAGTTTTGACCCTTCAAAATTTCCTGAGTTTTTAAACTCTCTGGGAACCATACGACTCAAGCATACTAGTCTTATGTTGTGTTAATGACTTATGAGGCCAAGTTAGATGATAAACTGTGTGTTCTAGGTTATTTTCTATCCAAGGTATAACAAGACTTCATACGAGTCGTATGGGGATGGTATGAGAGAGTAGGGTCAATCGTATGTTAAACAGTATGCATTCTTGATCATGTACTACCAAGGTTACGATTATAGTGTACCAATCGTATGATGTTGATACGAGTTAGGCCATGAATTCGTCTATTGGACAAAATTGTAGTCCAACTTTCTACCTAAGGTACGAGTTAGGGGTATTACTCATATGATTGGATATGGGTGAGAGGTCCAAACCGTATCCACCTGCTGGAGTTTTTACAGTTTATGTTGGGGGTATTCTGGACATTTCTCCTCTTAACTTCTTTTGACCTGACAACTTAAAACACTCTTGGAACTTTATTAACCTACTATTCCCAAATCAAACACTCCCAAAACATTCTTAAATCTCTCTCAAGCTCTTGGTTCAAAAAGAGGCTAGGGTTTTTCTAGGTGGTCATTAAGGCTCTCAAGGTTGGTTTCTCTCCATTTTCTTTTGTATCTAAGGCATGTTACTCCTCCCTCATTTCTAGTTCAAGCTAAAAGCATATTTTACTTAATGGTTTTCATGGCATTATTGTGGGTTTGTGTCGACTTTGAAATATATGTTGGGGGTCCTGGTTACTAATGGTCGAATAATGTTTTCCTATGTTCTATTTATGGTTTTTCATGTTAAAAAATTGGTTTGAATATGTGATTGCGTGGGAATGGTTAATTGGTTCTTGGTTTTGGTTTTGGAAACTATATGCCCTCAATATATTTGTTAAAATGCCAATGTGAATGTTTTTGTCACATAGTTTGACTCTTTATGAAAACCTTGCATTACATACTATGTTAATGGAACCTAAGTTGGTTTGATTGAATTAAATGATTTGGAAAGTCTGCAGTGGCCATGGTTTTGATTGATTGGAAATCCTATGGGGTACATGGGAATCCCCTAAGTGTTGGCTAATGGCATTACTTACAAGCAATAGTCGGTATGATGATACCACTTCATAATGCCTTGGTAATTAACTCTTCGAATTGGTGGTTGTGTTATGAGCTAAAGGTTTTAATTAGGCATTAATTGCGGGGTGCGATAGCTGATCGTAAAAGTGTGAGTCCAATGGATAAACAATAGAAAGTCATGTTTGTCAACATGGAGGTTGGTCATGATGACCATATACTTGTGGGGTGCACGGGAATCCCCTAAGTTATACTTGTATTTATCTATCATGGAGGGAAAAGGGTTTACGAGAATCCCTGACCCTATGATATCTCTGGTTCATGCGGCGACCTGCACTATGGCTCATTTAGGGGGTAACACTGGATCCATATCGCCCGTGGGTGGTTTTAGGATGGTCAAGCTACGCAACATAGGTTAAAGGTTTCAAATGAATGCTAACCCGGTTCCCCTTCCCGACATGGAATATATATATGTGTATGAATGTGATTACATATAGTAATTTACCTAATTTTAAATGTTGGAATTATTTTATCTTTATTCTTGAGTACATGCTAGCACTCTCCCGCTAACGCATCTTCGGGCGATGTATCCCTATGCAATACAAGAATCGACCATTCTACTCTTCCTGCTCAACGACTTGGATCAGGGATAATATTCGTGTCAGGTTGAAGTGGTGAGCTTCCATATTTCAGAAGACTCCATTTCATGTGATGGATATCTTTTCATATTTTTGTCTATTTCTTAGACTTTGGTTTTTCCTATGGTCGAGGCCATGTCCCGACCGAATGTTCTTTGTTTTTGGTTAGAGGCTTTGTGTAACTATTATGTATATGGACGGTGTCGGTATTGGTGTCATCCTTGGCATTGATATTTGTATTAGGGTTGACACCGATTGGACGTTTGGATGGATGTTTGATTGGTTATGATTATGGATTTTATCATTGCCTTTTAATTATAATTGTTTTATCTCATTATATGATCGGAATTCATCTGACATAGGGTGTAGGAAGGTTATGGTTGGGTATTAGGGGTTCTCTCCAGTTCCAGTTGGGCTTGATGCACCCAACATGACTAGGCCCTGGTTTGGGTCATGTCAACTCAGTATATTCCAGAAGTACTGACCCACATATATGTCTACGTGCTACATTGCCTTATAAAGTAGGTTCTGGTGCTTGGTTCCAACAATACGATTGATCGTGGGCATAACCTCCTACATCCCAACATTTGGTAATTCCTCATTATCCAAGGACCAAATCTATTGGAGTTTCAGACTTTATGGATGATTGCTTAACTAGTTTATTTCCTTATTGGGTCAGCTGGGGTTTGTCCCAGTGACTTTTTCTGTTATAAGATTAGAGGCTTAACGTACAATGTTTATTTAAGTTAAAGAGATTTAGTTAGGACTTCTAAGTTATAAGACTTCAAAAGAGATATTTAAAAGTTGGTTTCCTTTGGTAGACATGTATATCTTAATCTATATCCCTATGAGTTCAGTGCCAATTAGATATCTTGGGTTAGCTTGGGACTATTCATAGTCTTAAGCACCGTGTGACACCTAGGGGGTACTCTTGGATCGTTACTAACTTGGTATCAGAGCCTAAGGTTTTAAAGAGTGCTAGGGAGTTTGATAAGCCGCATTACGTAGACTCTTGATCATGAGTGTGAAGTGCACCACACCTATGAGCAAGAGGCCCTTGGACGTATAAGGAATTATCCATTATTTCATGATCTCTATCGAGCTTTGAGGTTGTTTGTTTCTTCTCTAATTCGTGCTTTCGCGTGATAGAGAATGCCTCCTCACAGAGATTATGTACACAGAAATGGGGACCATTCAAACCCTCCACCACCTGCAGACTCTCTGAATGAACATGTTTCATATGCTGAGTTTAGGGATGTATTCCAAGTTTTAGCTCATGCTGTGAATACAAATGTTCAAAGACACCATCCAATAATAGTCCCACTCTAGCAGAATGGTAACTTAGCAGCAACCAAGATTAGGGACTTTATAAGGATGAACCCACCTAAATTCTTTAGGTCAAAGGTGAATTAGGATCCTAGTTCTTCATTGATGAGGTGAAAAAGATTACGCAAATTATGCATGTTACTGAAAAGGAAAGTGTATAGTTGGTGTCTTATAGATTGAAAGATGTTTCTTGTGATTGGGTTACTACATGGAAGGATGGTGGGGGTGAGAATGCAATTTCTATGAGTTGGCCGATGTTTTAGAGTAACTTTCTGTAGATGTTCTTTCTTCATGAGATGAGAAAGGCCAAAGTGGAGGAGTTCATGAACCTGAGGTAGAGCTCTATGTCATGAAAGAGTACTACCTTAAGTCCATTCAGTTAGCTAAGTATGTTCCAGAGTTGTTGCCTGACTGCAAAGCTCATATGAGTAAGTTTGTCACTAGAGTGTTTGACTTGGTGGTCAGGGAGCGTAGGATTGCCATACTGACTGGAGATATAGATATTTCTTGGTCGGTGACTCATGCTTAGCAGGTTGAGGTGAAGAAGTTGAAGGAAAGAGAGATGAGAAACAAAAGAGCTAGGATTAGACATCTTCAGTAATGTCAACAAAGGTCTTGAGGGAGAAGCCATTCATAGTTTTAGGGTCACTCATCAGCACCTACACCAACCTCAGCTCGAGCCCCTACACCCAGGATCAAGAAAGAGTAGTGGGCCAGAGCTTCAAATTCGAGATCTCAGGGTGGTGTGGCTGGGAGGCCTACTTATCTGACTTGTGCAAAGTATGGTAGGACCTATCCCGGTGAGTGTTTGATGGGAAAAAAAAGTTGATAGGGTTTTGGTAATATGGGCCATAGGATCAAGAAATACTCGTATGATAAGAAAGGGAGTAGAGATGTTCTTCCTCAGACTCAGTCCACGAACTCAATAGCTAAGCACCAGAATTTGTTTTATGCTTTACCATCCCGCCAGGAGCAGGATAATTCACCAGATATTGTCACTGGTATGCTTCGTTCCTTTCACCTTGATGTATACATATTTTTAGACCCGAGATCAAACCTCTTTTATGTGACCCCGCTTATTTCTGTACATTTTGGGGTGAGCCCTAAAAATCATCCTAAGCCCTTTTCTGTCTCAACAATAGTGGGTGAATCAGTCATAGCTAGGCGAGTCTATATGGGGTGTCCTATTACCATCCTCCATAAAGTCATTCTAGCAGACTTGATAGAGTTAGAGATGATAGATTTTGACATTATCCTGGGCATGGATTGGCTCCATTCATGTTATGCATCTATCAATTATCGCACCTGCGTGGTAAAGTTTCAGTTTCTCATTGAGTTAGTGTTTGAGTGGGAGGGTAGTTAGGTTCCTCCCAAAGGTCGTTTCATCTCTTATCTTAAGGACAAAATATTAATATAAAAAGGGTGTATCTACCATTTAGTTCAAGTCAAAGATATTAAGTCTGAAGACCCAACCATTCAATCAGTCCATGTAGTTAGTGAATTTCCAGAGGTATTCCCCGATGATTTGCCAGGGGTACCTCCAGACAGAGAAATAGAGTTCGGTATTGACTTTCTTCCTGACACTCAACCCATCTCCATCCCTCCATATTGTATGGCTCCAGTCAAACTTAAAGATTTAAAGGAATATCTTAAGGACCTCTTAGATAAAGGTTTCATCAAACCCAGTATTTCTTCGTGGGGTGCGCCAATCCTATTTATGCACAAAAAAGATGGCACTCTTAGAATGTGTATAGACTATAGATAGCTAAACAAGGTTACCATTAAGAACAAGTACCCCATTCCTAGGATTAATGATTTTTTCGATGAACTTTAGTGGTTTTCGAAGATCGACCCCTGGTCGGGGTACAACCAGTTAAAAGTCAGGGAGCATGACATTCCGAAGATGTCTTTTAAAATAAGGTATGGTTATTTTGAGTTTGTAGTTATGTCATTTGGACTAACGAATGTTCCTGCAGCTTTTATGGATCTACTAAATAGAGTCTTCAATCAATAATTAGACATGTTCGTTATCGTCTTTATAGATGACATATTGGTGTATTCTCAGAGTAAGGTGGAACATGTAGACCATTTGAAGGATAGTGCTGTAGACCCTCAAGGACTGAAAATTGTATGCAAAGTTTAGTAAGTGTGAATTTTGGTTGGAGTTTGTTACCTTTTTAGGGCACGTTATTTTAGGAGCTGTTATTCATGGAGACCCTTAGAAGACTAATACCGTGAAGCACTGACTTAGCCCCATTTGTCCATTTGATATTCACAGCTTTTTGGGTTTAGCTGGGTATTATAGAGGATTTGTTGAAGGGTTTCCTCTATTGCCGAACCATTAATTAAGCTGACACAAAAGAAGTTGAAGTTTATTTGATTGGATAAATGTGAGAAGAGTTTCCAAGAATTGAAGGATAGATTGACTTTGGCACCAGTGTTAGCTCAGCCAGAGGGGTTAGACAGATTCGTGGTGTATTATGATGCTTCTAGAGTTGGGTTAGGTTGTGTTTTAACGAAAAATGGGAGAGCAATAGCCTATACTTCCAAACAACTTAAGGATCACAAAAAAAACTACCCAACTCTGGACTTGGAGTTAGCTGTTGTAGTCTTTGCTCTGAAGATTTGGAGAAACTATTTCTATGGAGTTCATGTCGATGTTTTTACTGACCATAAGAGTCTTCAGCGTGTATTTTCACAAAAGTAACTAAATCTTTATCAAAGAAGGTGGTTGGAGTTATTGAAAGATTATTACATGAATGTTCTCTACCATCTGGGTAAGGCAAATATGATGGCCAACGCGTTGAGTAGGTTGTCCATGGGTAGTATGGCTCCTATAAAAGAGAAAGAATGGGAGATGGCCAAAGAAGTGCATAGATTGGTCCATTTAGGATTATATTTGGTTGACACGGATGATGGGGAGTAGTGGTTCAAAATGGTTCAAAATCATCTCTGGTAGTGGAAGTAAAGGAAAAGCAGCGTAATGATCCCATACTTAGCCAAATATTGGAAGCAGTCAGGCAGCAGAAGGTCAAGGTTTTCTCCCAAGCGGGAGATGGTGTACTTCAATATCAAGGTAGGTTTGTGTTCCTAATGTGGATGGGTTGAGCGAAAGAATATTAGCTGACGCTCATGGTTTGAAGTATTCTACTCATCCTTGAGCTACTAAGATGTACCATGATTTGTGAGAAATTTATTAGTGGAATGGTATTAAGAGGGACATAGCATAGTTTGTAACCAAGTGTCCAAATTTTCAGTAGGTTAAGGTTGAACACTAGAGACGGCTGGTACGCTACAGGAGATCAGCATCCTTACTTGGAAGTGGGAAGTAGTGAATATGGATTTCATCATAGGATTGCCTCGTATAAGTCGTCATCATTATTCGATCTGGGTCATGGTCGATCAAATGACCAAGTTAGCTCATTTCCTACCTGTTAAGACTTCAGATACTACATAAGATTATGCCAAAATATATATTCACGAGTTAGTGAGACTACATAGGATACCCATGTCCATTATTTTAGACAGAGGCACACAATTCACCTCCTAGTTTTGGCACACATTTTAAAAAGGCCTTGGTACAATGGTAAAGCTTAGAACTGCTTTTCATCTATAGACCAATGGTCAAGCTGCACGTAAAATTCAGACATTGGAAGATATGCTAAGGGCATGTGTTTTAAAATTTAAGGGAAGCTGGGATGATCATTTACCTTTGATCGAGTTTACCTATAATAATAGTTATCATGCTAGCATTCAGATGGCTCTATCCGAGGCATTGCATGGGTGTAGGTGCAGATTACCTATAGGATGGTTTTAAGATAGTGAAACGACATTTATTGGGACAAACTCTGTTATTGAAGCTAATAAAATGGTTCAGTTAATTCGTGAAGGGTTGAGGATTGCTCAGAGTCATCAAAAATTGTATGCAGATGTAATGAGGAGCGAAATCAAGTTTGAAGTGATTGATTGGATATTCTTGAAAGTGTCGCCCATGAAAAGGATAGTGTGATTTGGAAAGAAGAGAAAACTGAGTCCCCAATTTATTGGCCCATATAAAGTAGTAAGTCATATCGTAGAGGTTACATACGAGTTGGATCTCCCACCAAAGTTAGTAAACGTCCAACCAGTTTCCATGTCTCGATGCTAAGGAAATGCATTAGGGATCTGTACCTAGTAGTTCCCCTAGAGAGTATTAGGGTCAAGGATAACTTTTCCTATGAGGAAATTCTAGTCAAAATACTGTATATGCAAGTTCGAGGACTAAGGAATAAGGATGTGGCGTTAGTAACGATTATTTAGAGAAACAAATTGGTTGATGGAGCCACTTGGGAGGCAGAAGCAGACATATGACCAAGTACCCTCATCTCCTTTCTTCCAATTCAACCCCCACCCAAGGTAAATTGTTAATTTCAGCAAATTCTTCTCTTTAAGACTATTTCAGTATTCTCAGATCATATTATGTGTCCGTGAGTCATTGAATCCTTGTGATAGTTATAAGTTTGGGTTGTAAGTTCAATGTGGAGATGTCGATTTATCCCAAAATCCTAATCCTAGATGGGTCTCATTCGAGGATGAATATTTCCAAGGGGGATGTATTATAATACCTAATATCTTTAAAGTTCACTGTGGAACCTACGAATCACTCATTAAGTCATGAATGCTCTTTACGAGTTGTGAGATATAATCGTAGTAAAGACAGTTTGGGGCGATCGAGGTTCTACTTTTGTTATGACTCATGCTAAACAAGTTATAGTGCGACTATATAAGTCATATGGTGCAGTTGTAATTAGATCAGTAGGAAAGACAAATGGTTCTGGTCATATGATGACTTAATCCTATGAGTCTATACAAGTCTATACGAGTTGTATAATAGGAGTCGTTTAGATAACAGTGTAGGACCCCTAAGTTTCTATTCAGGTTAAGGTTGGAGGATACAAGTCGTATTGACTGACTACGTGTAATAGGGTACAACTCGTATCCAGACCAGTAAGTACACTTCCTGTTACTGCCAAGGTTATGAGTCACAGGGAAGACTCGTAAATAGATATCAAGAGTTGTAAGCTGACTCGTGATGACTGACGGTCAAGTTTCTATTTGTTCAGTTAAGGGGCCTTTTGGTATTTTCTCCTTTTAAAACTATCAACCCATGACTTAAAACGTACAAGAGGCATTATTTTCCCCATTCTCAATAACTTAACAACATTCTTTCTTCTCTCTTCCTTAAGAACATTAAGACTAAGGTTTCTTCTTTAAAATCATATCTCAAATTCCCAAGCTAAGTTTCCTTCAAGGAAGTTAAGTAAGTCTAGGTATATGGGGTTTGAGCGAGGATAATCTTTCATCCTTGTGCCCGAAAACTTGATTTTTTAAAGTTGAATTCATATGATTGCAATTAGGGTTCATACCCAATTCTCTTATTCTTGAATTTATGATATCATCATGTGATTTAAAGATCGATTTGCATAATAAATACCCTTTATTCATGTTTTGACTTACATTATTGTTATTATGATATTATTTCTTTATCTTGACTCGAAGTTTGATGAATTGATGAAAGATTCTAACTTAAATTTTGAGCATAGTATTTTGATATGAAGTTCTAAGACATGATGCATGAATTTAAAGATTTAAGCATAAGTAATTGAGTACAAGAAATTCAAGATTATAAGTTTTCTTTGGTTAAATTTTGGATTTTATTGATAATTTAAATGAAAACATAACAAAAATGGACCAACGCATTTGAAAATGTCCAAAAACGTAAAAGAAAAATAATCGGCCTACATCTAAAACTCCTACCCGGCCTAAATAAGAAATAAAAAATACATATAAATAAAGTAGGGTTTCCAAAATAAGCTTAGTCTTCAACTTCACTTTCATCCACCTCCTCTCACTATGTTTCCCTTTGTCAATCAGCAATTCCTTCTTCTGCTTCTTTGGATAATATGCTCTATACCTGGTCGATTGTGCATGGAGCTTTTTCCATCTTGCATAAGTACCTCCTCTTTTTTTCCTTCCATTTGCTCTCTAATTTTGATTGTTGTTGTGATTTCCTGATGTTTTTGCTTTTGTTTATTCTATTTTAGCTGAGTTCTCTAGTGGATGGGATTGTGTTGTGTTTTTGGAGATGAATCGATGGGTCTAGTCAACTGACACTTGTTATCTCTTTCAAGTGAGGTGATTTCCCTTTTTCCTTCCTGTTTAAGCTATGTACAACTATTTTGCTTGACCTCCGACTCTCTAATCTATAGATATAGTTTTTATAGAGATACTAGGATGCTCGAAACCACAAGTATTTGGAAAGTAACAGGTTTCTCAGGCTCCTGAAGTTAAGATCCGACCTTCTGATCCCCTATTGCTGAGAGTCCTTTTTTGTTAGTTGTTATATGCAGGCTAATTAGATATTTCACCCTTTTTGAGACCTTATCGGGTTGTAAATATAATTCCTACAAAAACTTAGCTTTAGCCATCCTAGCCTCTTCACCCTCTTGATGGTGACAGTCTCAGATAAGGACATTATAACTTATCACTGTTACCAATTCTCCTGCCTGATGCATGTAACTATTTGAATATTGTGACTGTGAAGTCCCTATGATCCAGTGCCAAATAGCAAAGTACTTAGCTAATTGATTTCCTTATCTTAGAATATGCTGAAATTATACTTGCTTACTTGAAATTAGTTGCCAAATTTGTTGTACCTTATTTGCTACACTCCATGGGCTATCTCATTCCCTGTTTAAAATTTTCTGCATTGATAATGAATCTATATGACTGATTACGTTCTCAGGCTTTGACTAATTGCAATACTTAGATTCCTATAGTATTGCCACTGCTTCTGTTTCCATGTTGTTTATGTCTTCCATGATAGCTCCCCTAGATACAGTAAATCACCTCGCTATCCCTTAAGCAAAAAGCAAATGAACTTTTTCCTGGATTTCCCCTTGATACTCCATCGGTATTGTATTTCACCCATCCCTCTATTGGAAATTCCCATAAAATAGTAGTAACTTTAGATGTTAGCTATTGAAGTCTAGTTTTGATCTTATGACAACGTTTAAGATTTGAAATCCACAACTTCACCCCATGAGTATTATTTAAGTAAAAGAAGCATAGTCAATTTCCGTTACAAACCCATATGCTTTTTTAAGGTGGATTTCCTGAGTATGAGCATATATATATATATATATATATATATTTGGGAGTAGTATTTAGCACCGAGCTGGGAATGTGGATGAGCATATCCAAATTTTTGAAAACTACGAGCCACCATAGGTTTAAGAGACCTCACCATATAGTCTTTTTTTCCGAATATGGATGAAGTTTAGTGATCATTTAAGTTAAGACTCTATTCCAATGTCAAGGGTAGGACATCTTTCCCTGACGCGGGTATGACGTTGGACTCCATGATAGTTCACATGGTTTATGTCGGTTATAAGAATCTCCCACCACAAAGAAAAAAAGTAAAGATTTTAGAAACTAAGTGTGATGACTCACTAAGATTTACATTATGCTTTATCATTTATGTTTTATGATTCTTTAGTTTCGACCTTTACTTATGTCTAAGGCGAGTCCTTTTACACTTAGCATGCATGATTTGAAAGTTTATTCAGTTTTGGTTTCACCCATGCATTCACCCCAATATACTTAGTACATTCCAGGAGCACTGACCCACATATATGTCTATGTGCTACATTGTCTTATAAAGTAGGTTCTGGAGCTCGTTTCTAGCAACACAATTGATCACAAGCATCACCTCCTGCATCCCGACAAATGGTGAGTCCTTATAGTCTGAGAACCAAGTCTATTGGAGCTACAGACTTTATGGATGATTGCTTAACTATTTTATTTCCTTATTGGGTTAGCTGGGGTTTGTCCTAGTGACTTTTTCAGTAATAAGATTAGAGGCTTATCAGACAATGTTTATTTCAGTTAAAAAGATTTTATTAAAACTTCTAAGTTGTAAGACATAAAAAGTGATATTTAAAAGTTGGTTTTCGTCGAAATAAGTAATCTTAATCCATCTCCCGATGAGTTCAGAGTCAATTAGATATCTTAGGTTAGAGATGAGTGGTGACTTTACTACTCAATTGCACTCAACAATCGTGCATCCTACTATGAATTGAAGATATAAGTGAGACAAATTGGTGATTAAATGCATTAATTTCCATACTTTTTAAGCATATAGATTAGGAGAATGAAAGATGTGGATTTGAGCTGAAATGGATCAAAAAAGGAAAAAAAGTGCTGCTGGAGGACCTGGAGTAGGAACAAGCCTCAGTTACCGCGATTTTGGTCTGTGGACCACGATCACGGCCAGTCAACCAGATCAAAATATCGTGATCACAATATCCTTAACGCGGTCATGGTATCCACAATTGCGGACAACCTTCTGTGATCGCGACTAAGCGGGAATTTTTCCCATGGGTAGTTTTGTCATTTCACCCAGCCAAATCTAATTCTTCTTATAGGCTTAAACCCTTTGTCTTTTGGGCATTGCACACTATTGAGACATTTTTGAGTTTGAAGTATAAACCCTAAAATGGGAAAGTTTTGTAATTGGATTTGGAGACTTTGATTTTATTATTTTTTTAAGAATGGATTCTTTGAAAAATCCTTATGGTATATGTTTCTTTCTTTTCTTCAAGAGTAGCTAAATCTTTTAGTCTTGGGATTATGTTGAACTAAGGTGAAATTTTGTTTGGGTGATGACGTGCTTGCATTTTTCTTAGTTGTTGATTATGGATTCCACTATTGCTTAGTTTAAATAGTTGGGATTTGTGAACCCCAAATACCCAAGATGGGTTTGTTGGGTGAAAACCCCAAGCTCTTGAAAGCTCTCATCATCCTTGAAAGAGGGATGTGGGTGAACTCTTAGGAACCCATAGCTTCCTTGAAAGAGGGCTATAGGAGGCCAAAGTAATAGTGGACAATTATGAATATACCTTACTTTCTTTTGACATCTTAGACATAAGGGTAGATGGAGAGTAGGTTATGTCATGGGAATCTTCCTAGAAATAGGGATGCCCAATTGAGGTTTTGGGTAGCTTTAATTTATACACTCGTTAGTAACTCAAAAGAGTCAAGGAGTGACATCCTTGAGGCCCTGTTGACAAACTAACCTCAAGGACTCTCAACCTAGCCTACCATGTCATCAACAATTAGAACTTATACCAAACCATCATGGTCCCATGTGAAACTTACCCTTAGGAAGACATAATCCCAAGATCTCTCCAAAATTTGAATTCTAAAACCAAAAGTGTTATCGTAGTGTGTTACTTGGATAGCTATTGATAATATTCTATTTAAAACCACCCCTACTTTACATTAAGCATTTTACCTAGTGTACACTTCGGGTATCGTTTTTGGTAATTTTGACACCCATAGAACTTGAAATCTAAATCTCTCTGCTTGTGGATTCGACCTCAATGAAGGTTGAGCTATTGACAACAACCATCCTCTACCACTTTAGATGGCATAGGTGAGCGTTATCTAAATGGTGCTATTGCCAAGGAGTGATATCTAGATTTCACTTGAACAGTGTTGATTTTTGCTTAGGATATTCATGTAGTGGTTTTTATTTCTATTGGTTGTTGTTTTTGTTTTTGTATAGTTGATCGTAGTGTAAATAGAACAATGAAATAGGAGTAGCTCTAAACAAAGGGTGAGAACGTTCCTTAGCCACATGGCCAATCTCATCACACATAAAGCAACCTCTACGACCAGTCACAATTGGAGAATATACAACTGGGACCAAACGACCACCCTGAATTGCAGAACTACAAGATCCACCACCTAAAATCTATAAAATCACCTGCACTGGCCTACCATGGTATCCACGATAACCTCTAAAATCTCTACCTCGAGAGGTATAACTCCTAAAATCTCTGTCATCTTAGCATGATCTACAATACTCTGAAAAGAAGCCCCAAACATAACCATTTGAGATGTAGCCAACTGAAGAAACATATCCAAACTCTTCACAAACTTCCAAATCTTCTCTGACTCGGTAGAAATGATATCATAGGAATATCTGGATAGGGCATGGAAGCGTTCCTTACACTCAACAATTGTCATGGAGCCCTGCTCAAAATGATCAAACTCTTTCTGTATACGACTCGCAAATTGAAAGGCATAAATCACTCTAGAAAAGCCTCGACGAACTGATTCCAAGTCATATCAGAAGAATCATAAGGTCAACAGCTTACAAACAACCTCCACTAATCTCTAGCACCATTCTCAACTGATAGGTCATACAAGCAACACCATCTTTTCAAATAGAGTGAAACACAACTCACAACACAAGGTATGAAAGAACTTCACATATTAAAGAACAAAATGAAGAAAGTTTTCTAAAGACGTCCTTTAGCCTCTCAAAGATAGATACGGACATCTACGTACCGATCCACGAGACTCTATTAGACATCCTATACTTACCTTATTGAGACTAATTAAACCTAGCTCTAATATAAATTTCGCACGACCCAAAAATGAGGGTCATGATAGCACTTATCGTGGCATGCCTTGACAAATAAGCCTATCCCCACAAAACGATACAAAAAGAGAAAAAGACAAAAAATATCTCAAGGTAAGACTTCTAGAATGAAGTCGAACCATATAAGTAATCATAACAATGCGGAAGGAACTTATCCAAAATACCAATCATGCCCAAAACCAGGTGTCAATAATGTAAGAACTACTAAGACAATCCAAGAGTCAAATACTTCAGAAAAAACCCACAAAGGATTAATATCTATCTCAGAATACGAATAAAGACATAATTACTATAGAAAGATAGATGTGAACTTCAGATACATGAATGTCCAACCACTACCTTGGAAGCTCCAATAATCACTCGAGTCAAGCAAGCTGAGGCGCACTTGAGCTAGAACGCACACCGAAAGGGTGCAGTAGGCATAAGTATGGTCCACTTGTACTCAGAAGGTTTCATAGGCCGACCCAGCAAAGTAGTGAATAAAACATACAGAATATACACTAAGGGTACGTCACTTGCAATAAGAAAATGTCCCACAATGATAGCCCACACCGCTTGCACTAATAGTTCTATAATATCCATATATAATACAATAATACATAAGATATGGATGTAAATATACACAATATCACATACAGGTACAACCAAAATAAGGATAGGTATAATCAATATCATTAAGTACAATTAAAGAAAGATAGAACAATTAGACATTAACAAGTCCAGATATAGAACAAATAGGTAAATGACAAGTCAATATGGCAATTCAAACACAACATAAACAAAATAAAGTGGGTGCAATATATATGATGATGCTACTGATGATGATGATGATCATAATGATGCATGGTATTGGCACACGGCCTAAAAATCACTAATATCTGCAACTCTTCTTCGGCATGATCCTTTGGAGATGGTTCATAAAATCCAATATCCGATACCAATATCCATTGTTTCCAATATTTTCTAAGCACATACATAACATAAGACATAAATCAAGTACAAGTACATAACAACAAGTATATATAAAGTAGTAAAAAAACATGTGAAATAATGCGTATGATGACATGAGAATGATGATGCAATGTTCACAACCATTCAAAATGAGTATTTCCATAATCAATCCATGTGATGTATTTTCACAACCAACACAATGTTATAATTCCACAACCATGTGTGCCAATATTCACCCATTACTTCTATTTCATTCATTAATTTCCATATGTCTCATATACCAATAATTATGGATATATCATAATATACCAATGAAGCCACATTAGGCATTTCAACAATACAATACAATTATTCACATGTATTCAAGGCTAGCAACACCATATAGGACCCCAGACTGTCACACATATCACATCATATCTTAATTTCAACAATTACATCAGATATAGGTCCCCATATGAGCACAAAACATAGATAACCATTTTCATAATTAGTCCCCACCCTTAATATGCATTTTGTACCATTATTTACTACCCAACCCAATGTAAGAACCCGCAAAATTCTAAGACTAAGTCAGTCCCTTAGGGTATGAAAGGAGGTCCTAGACTTAGAAATTTTAGCTAAGCGTCCATAGATAGAATTATTTTAGCCTTCATAAGTTGGCAATCTTATTTCACGGTCCTTACAACCTCAAAATGTTGATCTTTGGATTGAATCATGAGCAGGGTTGTCAATAAGTCACTTTGGCTGAGTTTTAAATTTTTTGAATCTCTTTGAATCATGTTCAGGTGACTAAAATAGTGGGTTGACGTGATCTCGATGCATTGCGTCACCCATCGCATCGATACATAATATTCCCCCAGCTTTCAATGCAATTCCAATGAACCAACATAAATTTGATGTAGTACATTGGTCATCGTGTTGATGCCATCGACACAGTGCATCGATCTACACGTCACTGGGCACACTTTTAGTCATTAAAAGCTCATGTCCAGTGGGGTATTGGGGTTATTTCCCACCCTTATATCATCCCCAAAATACGTAATTAAGTCATTCAAAAGGAAAAATTCACTCATTCTCTCAAAAAGTTTCTCAAGAACAAGCCCTAGGGGATCTAATTTCAAATTCAAGATTCAAGAACGCACCATTAATCTTCATGAATTCAAGAACCAAGGTATGTTAGGTGTTCATCCAAGGGTTTCGTTCCACCTTTGGAGTTCAAGAACCTCTTTTAAAACTTCAAGTTTATTGATTTCATGAATTCAATGTTGGGCTTGAATATATTCATGATTATGATGTAATTTGGGTTTCTAATTCATGATTTATTACAAGATTCATGTAAATTTATTCAACATGTGTGTAGTTATGTGGATTTATCTTAAAGCCCTTGAATTTTTAAGTTAGGATTGGAAATCATGATGTCTATATGTTGATTAGTATTATGTGCATAGATTATGTTCCCCAAGTATTTGATAAATTGCTCATGTGGATTAAATGGGGAGATCATGACATGCTAGCATATTTATAAGCTTATATCTTACAAGAGTTTGATAAAATGTCTCTATGAATGAGTTATGAACATTGTAATACTTTTTAAGATGATGCTAGGCTTTACTTCTCATGTTATCGAGTCCTAGGGGTATCTAATACCTGACAATCTAGTTGTTTACCTAGAATTATAGTATCTTTAGAATAGTCCCAGTAATGTCACGTACAGTAGCATTCAGTTAGTACAGAACTCAATATATCCAGTCAGTAAATAGAACTCAGAACACTAAATCAGTTACAATACTCAGTGAAATTAGTCTAGTTCAGGCCATTAACACGATCAATAATAGTTCAGTCTAACCTAGAATAGTTTAAAAATCAGTGCAGTGTTTATTCAGTTGGGAGTAGGATTCAACACCGAGTGAACCTAAGGACGGGGACTCACCTTCCAGTAGAGGGTGTGATCCTTAAAAGCAATCCTGGCATTCCATAACTACGTAGCCAACGTAGGTTGAGACATTAACCTTCCAGTTGAGGGTTGATGAGGGGTTCTACATTTCGATTGAGGGTACCACCATTCTCGTTCAGAGCGCCTGCCAGATGAGGGTGACTCAACACTTATCTTTACCTGTGGCACGGTACTGATACCCTTCCAGCTGGGGTTATAAGTTGGGCCCTAATCAGGTCAAAGAGAGGTATGTCGATTAGAACTCAGTTCAATTCTATAGAATCAGGATTGTCAGACATAGTCACGCAGTTCAGTATAGAGCTTATTAGGACTATCAGAAATAGTTACCCAACTATCAGTAATACAGTTATCAGTAAACTCAGATATCAGTTATTTAGTTATCAAAACTCAGTATCCAGTGTTACTATAATCTCAGACACACCGTATGTAGATATATGCACAATTTTGTATAAATAGTGTTTCATCAGTTTCAATTATATATGTACTCTCATTCATCTGTATTCATGCCATTTGGTCAGTTATTGTTCATGCATATGAACATTTACATATCAACCTACCTCACTTAGCATACCAGTACATTCAAAGTATTGATGCATACCTTTTCTTTTGTGCTATGATGTTTTATATCATAGGTTTAGACGCACAAACTCCTGAATGAACTTAGCATCCTAGACTATCAGCAGCAGACCAAGTGCCGAGTCCTCATAGTTCAAGGACAAAGTTATCATATCATAGCATTATTTTAGTATTCAGTTTATTTCAGTAGTCGGAGTTAGTTGGAGACTTGTCTCATAAAATCTATATTCAGACAGATAGAGGCTTTCAGACTAGATTTTTAGACAGTATTTAGTTGTAGAAATTAGTATTACAGTTGGTATTCTTTATCAGTATTTCAGGTTTTGAACCTTATGGCATTTCAGCCTATTTTTTTGCATTTATTACAGTATTGTTACTCAGTTCTCACAAAAGATATCAGTCATGGGTTAGCTTGTGGTCCTTCGGGTTCGTAAGCACCGTGTGGCATCCGGGGTGTAGACTCAAGGCGTTACACCCAATCTGAAAGAGTTACGCCATAACCTACCTCGAATGTCAAAATCGGTCTGCTATACTTTAAACCCACGACCTTACTATTCATGAACGATCACAAACTCCACTAAAAACATCAAATATAAAATCTACACATCAAAACAAAACCAACAACACCCATATTGACAACTTTTGATTCGGAGTCAAAACAGACCTCCGAAATGGGTTTCCAAAAAAGAAGGAAAAAATTAAAACATTACTTCAAAAACATATTTTTCGTAGTTTTAGGAATCTACATCTAAAAATCCAAGTCAAATCGAGTAAAAAATGAGGTTCAAATTGAAGAAAACTCATTTTAAGCTTTACTGGATAAAAATCTTTGAAATTCGAGTTAAAATCAAGTATAAGAGTTGTTTTAAGGTTAAATTGATGAAAATCTAGTAATTATAAAATAAAAATATTATTCATGTTAAAAGAAGTAAAATTGGGGTTTAAAATCAAGCCTAAGAATTTTGGAATTTTGATAAATTAATCAAGAAATTACTAAGAAAAGGGTGAATTCTTACCTTAAATCTATAATAAAATCAAGAAATAGGTCTTAATCTAGCGTCCAAGCTCCCACAAACTTTTTTGTTTACGTTCCCACAATATTTAAGGTTTTAACTCCCAAGAGACAAGATAAAAAATGAGAAAAATAAGCCCAAAAACTGCAATATATATAGTGCAGATTTTCTGCACTAACGGAAGGAAAAAGCTGGTTTTCTGATTTTTTTGGTTCAATGTGAATTTCGATGGGGTGTTCGGAATTCATTCTTAGTCCGATATATGCAAAAAAAATATCCCACCACACTAAATTCGATGTTCCAGACGTGTTGGCAAAGTCGGATTTTTGAAAAAACATCATTTTCAAGAAGTTGACCCCCGGAATTCGAAATTATAATTTTCCAAATTGAGGGTCAAAATGAGATTTAAAAACCATAAAATCACACAACACATGTTCACACCCTAAAATTGACATTCCGAATCTACTGGAGAAGTCAGATTTTCGATCCAAGGTCGTTTCGACCAAATAAGGGTCCCACACCCATATTTCCAATTTTTCATCTTTCCAATCAATAGGTTGAAATGAGCTCGGGTGCACTGGGACCCTAACCCTTGGTCTACCTAGCCTAAAATTGATATTCTAGAGATGCTGGTATAGTCCGTTCATCCATCCGTCGTACAGATCAAAAGATATCCTCATAAGTCTAAAATAAGGCTCTCGAAGCCATAAAAAACCACAATATCGCATAAGTGGTACCAAAATGCATCAAAAATCATGCCAATCACCCCCACACCACAAAAATACCATAATGCAACAACGGGGAGGGGTAAAATAGTCAAATCATACAAAATCACAAATTTCATTAAATTTTTAGATAGTTACATCATCCATTACTAAAAATCTTGTTCGTCCTCAAACTAAAGGCAAAAGAATTACTTGAATCAACGAAGAACTGGGGATAGGAACTACATATATCAGAATCAACCTTCTAAATAGCCTCATCTATAGGTCGATGTCGTACTGAACCTTTACCACAGGGATAACTCCAGAGTGCAACCGCCTAATATCTCTAGCAAAATAAAGACCGACTCCTCAACAAAAGAAAACTGCTCATCTAGCTGAAACGACTCCTAACGAATGGCATGAGAGTCATCAAGAATATAGAGGGGAAGCATAGAAACATGAAAACTAAATTAACAGCTGATAGACCAGGGGGAAATTCCAACTCATAAGCTACATCATCAACAGTCCAAAGAATCTCAAATGGACCAATATACCTAGGGCTAAGCTTTCCCCTCTTTCCAAAACTCGTCACACCCTTCATGGGTGAATATCAAAGGAAAACATAATCACCAACACAATATCTCAAGGCATGTAGTCTACGATTATCATAGCACATCTGCCTACTTTGACCTGCTCTAAGTCTATCTTGAATGACCCAGACTCAATCCAAAGACTCACGAAGCAAGTCCTTACCTCAAGGTCTCACCTCTAAAACATCGAACGAACCCACTGGGGAGCAACAACGCCTATCATACAACTCCTTAAAAGGATCCATATCAATACTAGAATGGTAGCTATTATTATATGCAAACTTTGCTAAAGCCAACTGCTGCTCCTACTGACCACCAAAATCCATCACGCATGCATGAAGCATATCCTCCAAAACCTTAACAGTATGCTTTGACTGACCATCAGTGTAGGGGTGAAACACCGTGGTAAGTTCAACTCGAGTGACCAACTCATCCTGAAAAGTCTTCCAAAAGTGAGATGTGAACACAGAACCTCGATCTGAAATAATAGACACTTGCACACCATGAAGACATACAATCTCATGAATGCAGATACAGGCCAACCTCTCAACACTAAATGAGACCTAAACCAGAATAAAATAAACTAACTTGGTCAATCGATCCACGATGACCCAAACACTGTCAAAACCATGAGATATAGGAGTCAAACTAGTATCAAAATCCACAGTGATCCATTCCCACTTACACTGGGGAATGAGTAAACTCTGAAGTAACCCACCAGGCCTTATATGCTCGGCCTTCACCTGCTGACAACACAGGCAACGAGCCATAAAATCCGCTACTTATCGCCTCACCCCACCCCACCAGTAGTGTTGTCTTGAATTATGAGACATCTTAGTCACACTTGGATGGATAAAATATCTGGAACAATGAGCCTCCTCCAAGATCAAGCTACTCCAATCATCCATTCTCGGCACATAAACTCACCCCAATCCTTAAAACTCCATTTGAATCAAGTGAGGCTTTCTTAGCCTCCCCACTCAGTACCTTATCTCTAATCAACCTCAATCAAGTATCATCAAATTGATGAGCTCGAATTTGCTCCATCAAAGAAGATCTAGTCTCCATAAATACCAAAATGTACCCAGGTGTTAAAATTTCAAGTCTAACCATATGGTTAGCTAAAGACTGAACCAATAAGGACAAAGGCCTCTCTTGGGTCAAAAGATGAGCCAAAATGCCTATGCTACTCGACTTCTAACTCAAGGTATCCGCAACCATATTAGTATTACTCGGATGATAGAGAATAGTCAAGTCATAATCCTTAAACAACTCAAGCCAACGATGCTGCCTCATATTAAGATCCTGCTAGGTGAAGAAGTTCTAAAGGTTATGATAATCTGAGCAGATCTCACAATGGACTCCATATAAGTAGTACCTCTACAACTTCAAGGCAAACACGACTGCTATAATTCAAAATCATGGGTAGGATGATTCCTCTCATGAGGCTTTAACTAACGAGATGTATAAGCAATCACCTTGCCCTCCTGCACAACACAATACCTAACCCAACACCTAAAGTATCACAAAAGATGATGAAACCCATATCGTCCTTGGGAAAAGTCAAGATAGGTGCTGAAGTCAACAAATCCTTGATCCTTTGAAAGTTCAACTTGCAAGCATTAGATCACTGGAAGGAAATCTTCTTTTGAGTAAACTTAGTCAAGAGAGCTGCAATAGAATAAACACACTCGATTAAACTCCAATAATCAATACACATACGCATAGACCCATCCTTCTTCTTCACAAAAAAGATAGGTGAACCCTAAGGTGATACACTAGGTCAGATAAATCCCTTATCTAATAACTTATGCTACTGATCCTTCAATTTCTTCAACTCTACTGGGGCCATATTATAAGGAGGAATGGAAATGGGTTTGGTGCCCGACTCAATATCAATAGCGAAATCAATATCTCCATCCAGAGGCATACCAGGAAAGTCCATAGAAAACACATCCATAAACTCACTGACAATACAACCAAATCTAAGATAGGAGGTGATATAACACTGGTGTTAAAATTATGAGTCAAGTGAGATAAACATCCCCTCTTAAAATTTGTTTGAGCTTGAACATAAGATATAATCCTTTTAGGACCTGAATAAAGTGAACATTTCCAAGGTATCCTTGGCACACCCGGCGAAGCTAAAGTCACAGTCTTAGCGAAACAAATCAAAGACACCATGATAAGAAGCCAACCAATCCATACAGCAAATAACATCAAAATTGACTATATCTAACACAAACAAGTCTACCAAAGTCTCATGCCCAGTAAAAGTCAAAAAATAATTTCGATACACTCAATCCACCACTAAATAATCACCTATTAGGGTAGACACATGAATAGGCATAGCAAGAGGCTCACTAACAGAATTAAAACTCGAAGAAAAATATACAGACACATAGAAAAAAGTCGATACTGGGTCAAATAATATAGATAAAGATCTAAAACAAATGAGGATGATACCTATAATCACAACATTAGAAGCCTCCACTTCAGGTCTGGCTGGTGTAGCATAACAATGTCCACGACTACTAATTGGCTGAGTAGCCCCATAATCACTACCACAGGCTCAACCATCTCTACCTGTCACACCTTTGGTAGAATCCCTAACCCCTCACTAATGAAACAAGAGTACCTCTAAACATAGGACAAGAACAGTCCTTAGCTACATGTTTAATCTCATTACACACATAACAACCTCTATGACCAGTCTCAATAGAAGAATGTACAACTGGGCCTAAACGGCCACCCTGAACTTCTGAACTATAAGATCCATCACCTGAAATCTATAGAGTCACCTGCACTGGCCTACCATGTTATCCATGAGAACCTCTAAAATATCTACCTTGAGAGGTCTGACTCCTAAACTCACCAAAATATTATTCCTTCTTGGTGCCTCCCTGAGATACACTAAGAATATCCTCTATCATCTTAGCATCATCTATAATACTCTGAAAAAAGCCCCAATTATAACCATCTGAGACATAGCCAAATGAAAAAAGACATCTAAACCCTTCATAAACTTCTAAATCTTCTCAAACTCGGAATAAATGCTATCATAGGAATATCTGGACAAGGTATAGAAGTATTCCTTATACTTAACAACTATCATAGAACCCTGCTCCAAATGATAAAACTCATTCCACATACGATCTCTCAAACTGAAAGACACAAATCTCTCTAGAAATGCCTTGACGAACTGATTCCAAGTCATATAGGGAGAATCACAAGGTCTACAGCTCCCAAACAACCTTTACTAATCTCTAGCACTATTTCTCAATGGATAGGCCGTATAGAAACATTATCCGTGCAAATAAAGTAAAACAAAACCTAGAACACATAGTATAAAAGACAACACACAATAAAAAACAAAATGAAAGAAGTTTCCTAAAGACATCCTGTAGCCTCTCGAAGATAGATACAGACGTCTACATGCTAATCCATGAGACTCTATTATACATTCTATTCTTACACCATTGAGACCAATGAAACCTAGCTCTAATACCAATTTGTCACGGCCCAAAAATAAGGGTCATATGGGACTAGTCGCGATATACCTTGACAAATAAGCCTATCCCCCAAGCTAATACAAAAAGAGAAAAACATAGAAATATTCTAAGGTAAGGCTTCTAGAATGAAGTTGAACCATATAAGTAATCATAACAATGTGGAAGGAACATATCAAAACTACCAATCATGCTCAAAATCAGGTGTCAATACTGTAAGAACTACTAAGACAATCCAAGAGTCAAATACTTCAGAAAAATAACCACAAAGGATTAAATCTATCCCAGAATACTAATAAAGACATAACTACTATAGAAAGACAAAGGTGAAATTCGGATGCATGAATGTCCAATCGCTACC
This sequence comes from Capsicum baccatum var. pendulum, assembly GCA_030864225.1. Taxonomy (NCBI): domain Eukaryota; kingdom Viridiplantae; phylum Streptophyta; class Magnoliopsida; order Solanales; family Solanaceae; genus Capsicum; species Capsicum baccatum. Next base: position 47,516,308 of record CM061551.1, on the reverse strand, counting down.
TTGGAAGCTCCAATAATTGCCCGAGTCAAGCAAGCTGAGGCATACTCGAGCTTGGACCTGCACCAAAAGGGCATAGTAGGTATGATTATGATCCACTTGTACTCTGTAGGTATCATAGGCCAACCAAGCAAAGTAGTGAATAAAGCATACAAAATATACACTAAGGGAACATCACTTGCAATCAGAAATTGTCCCACAGTAGTAGCCCACACCGCTTGCACTAACAGTTCTATAATATCCATATATAATACAACAACACATAAGATAGGGATACAAATATACACACTATCGCATACAAGTAGAACCAAAATAGGAAAAGGTATAATCAAGATCATCAAGCACAATTAAAGAAAGAATAATTAGACGTTTATAAGTCAAGATATAGAATAAATAGGTAGATGACAAGTTAATATGATAATTAAAACACAACATAAACACAATAAAGTGGATGCAATGTATATAATGATGATGATAATAATGATAATAATGATGATGATGATGATGATGGTGATGATGATAATGATGCATGGTATTGACACAGAGCCTCAAGTTTGGCACACAACCTTAAGTTTGACACAGAGCCTCAAGTTTGACACACATCTTAAGTTTGGTACACAGCCTCAAGTTTCATACACAGCCTCAAGATCACAAATATCTACAACTCTTCTCCAGCATGATCCTTTAAAGATGGTCCATAAAATCTAATATCCGATACCAATATCTAGTGTTTCCAATATTTTCAAAGCATATACATAACATAAGACATAAATCAAGTACAAATACATGACAACACATATATATAAAGTAGTAAAAATAAAGAAGTGAAATAATGCATATGATGTCATGAGAATGATGATGCAATGTTCACAACCATTCAAAATGAGTATTTCCACAACCAATCCATGTGATGTATTTTCACAACCAACCACAATATTATAATTTCATAACTACATGAGCCAATATCCACTTATTACTTTGATTTCATCCATGAATTTTCACATTTCTCATATACCAATAAGTATGGATATATCACAATATACTAATGGAACCACATTAGGAATTTCAACAATACAATACAGTTATTCACATGTATTCAAGACTATCAACACCATATAGGACCCCGCACAATCACACATATCATATCATATCATATCTCTATTTAAATAATTACATCATAAATAGGTCCCCATACAGGAACAAAACATATATATCCATTTTTCATAATTAGTTTCCATCCTTAACATGTATTTTGTACCATCATTTACTACCCAACCAAGTTTGTAAGAGTTAAGCCATAACCTACCTTAAATGCCGAAACTAGTACGCTACACTTAGAACAAATAACCTTAATTTTCACGAACGATCCCAAACTCCAATAAAAACATCAAGTATAAAATATACACATCAAAATAAAACCAACGACATCCATATTGACTACTTTTGATTCGGGGTCAAAACGAACTCCCGAAATGGATTTTTGAAAAAAAGAGCAAAATCAAAACTTTACTTTAAAAATATGTTCCCCGTAGTTTTCGGTATCTACATCTAAAAACCCAAGTCAATCGAGTCCAAAAAGAGGTTCAAATTGAAGAAAACTTATTTTTAAGCTTTACCGGGTAAAAATCTTTAAAATTCGAGTTAAAATCAAGTATCAGAGTTGTTTTAAGGGTTAAATTGATGAAAAACTAGTAATTATAAGATAAAAATATTATTTAAGTGAAAAAAACTGAAATTCAGGTTTAAAATCAAGCCCTAAGATTTTTGGAGTTTTGAGAAATTAATCAAGAAATTACTAAAAAAAAGCGAATTCTTTCCTTAAATCTGTAATAAAACCAAGAAATAAGTGTTAATCTAGCTTTTCAAGCTCCCACAAACTTTTTTTAAGCTCCCACACTATTTTAGGGCTTAACTCCGAAGAGACAAGATAAAAAATAAAAAAAATAAGACCAAAAACTGCTATATATAGTGTAGATTTTCTGCACTAATGGAAGGAAAAAGCTAGTTTTTTTATTTTTTTGGTTCAATGTGAACTTCGATGGGGTACCCGAGATTCATTCGGAGTATGATATATCCAAATAAACTATACAACTACAGTAAATTCAACGTTCCGAACGTGTTGGAAAAGTCAGATTTTTGAAAAATTATCATTTTTAAAAAGTTGACCCCCGAAATCATAAATTATAATTTTCCAAACCGAGGGTCAAAATGAGATTTAAATGTCATAAAATTATACCAAATATGCTCACACCCTAAAATCAATATTCTAGATCTACTGGCAAATTCGGATTTTCCATCCGAGGTCATTTCGACCAAATGTGGATCCCACACTCATATTTCTAATTTTTCAACTTTCCAATCAATAGGTCGAAATGAGTTTGGGTGCATTGAATCCTAACCAAAGGTCTACATAGCCTAAAATCGATATTTCATAGCTGCTGGTATAGTCCGTTCAACCAGCCATAGCACGGATCAAAAAATATCCCCATAAGTCTAAAATAAGGCTCTCAATCCATAATAAACCATAATATCGTATAAATGATACCAAAATGCATCAAAAATAATGCCAATCACCCCCACACCACAAAAATACCATAATGTAATAATTGAGAGGGGTAAAATAGTAAAATTTTTTAAAATCACAAATTTCACATATTTCATCAAATTTTTAGGTCGTTACATCATATTACCATCCAAATCCCTATTCCCCCGAACATTCCATTCTAAACATTTCTCTTTAGTTGGACCCATTTTTGGCCAAATTGTAAGCACTCCAACAGCAATCTTGCATTTGTATTGCAGCATTTGTTTGATAGGTGCCTCGATCCATGCCTTGATAGTTGAAAATAGGCCATAGAATATATGTTATAGAGAAGACTTGAAATTTTGATTTTTATTCTTAAAAGCTTCATTAGTTGTACTTATGTGGTGTTTAGCTTCTAGAATATAGTGTGCACATGAGTGGGGAAGTTGAGTATCCAAATTGTGTGTAAAATTGAGAAAGATAAAGAGTGTGCGTCAAAGGCTCGATAAATTTCCAAAATGAGTATTCACTAATGATTTTTGCATTCGAAGGGCATAATCGAGCACCTAATAGTCTTGTTAAATAATTTTAGTGTAAATCCTTGTTATAGAATATGCTTTGGGCTTCAAATTTGAATTTTTGGACATTGAAAAATTGGTTTGAAACTAATCTTAGAAACTGCAATCACAGTAATACGATCTCAACTCTATGGCCTACGGTAGCAGTAACCGAGGCTGATTTTCTGCCTAGGACAAAAAGTTTGCTCTTTAAATTTTTTTCCAAACACCACCAAGTACCCACCCCATGAGCTTTATTGGACAATAGAGGATACTTTGTCCATTTAAAGATTGATAATGATTAATGTTGTTGTGTTGTCCTTCATTTTTAGGATCATATCATGGAAGACTACGACCAAGTCTAATTCATGGCACCTGAGTGACACATACTCTACTATGGTGATCTTTTGAGGACAAATCCACTCTCAAAGAGAGAAATTTGCTTAGAGAAAGTGCCGAAAAATCTTCCAGTATTCCATGAAAGGCTTGTGGCCACTGGATGGCAATGTTTCACCCCAGATCCTTACAAAGGTAATGAGATAAAACACCTTAGTTTTTGGACCATATAAAATATTTTGAAACTCTAATCTCGATACCTAATGTGACTCATGGGTATGAGCCGTATGTTGGGGGTATGGATGGTATGGTCCAATCATATGCTGATCAATATTGGTTGGTTGGATGGATTTTGGCTACTGGAATGGATATGACTTAGGGGTACGAGTCGTATTGATGGTTGTGGATCATTTGGTTCTTTAAATTGATCTTAGACTTGGTTACTTATGTTGGATTTGAGTAAGAGTGGCTCACCATGATCCAGAATCCAGGGTACAAGTCATACCTAAAACTCATATGGTGGAAAGTGTCTAAATCTTCCTTAGGTTTAAATCTTCCAGGTGTACTGATGAAAATTATGAATCATATGCTTTGGATACGACTTGGTTGGATGAGTTATATGCTAGAAAATATTTGATCCAATGATCTAGGCTTAGGGTATTTGTTGAGGGTACCACTCTTATAGGAGGGTACGACTCGTGAGGGTTAGTCGTACCCCTGTGATGGGATTTTAGTGCAACTTAAGTGGGGGAATTTTGGACTTTTCCTCACTTATCCTAATAAGGTACCATGACTTATAACCTACTTGGAAGGTTATTTACCCTATTATTCCATTCATTAATATTTAGAAACACTTTTAAAACTCTAAAATTCTCTCAAGATTTTTTTGGGCAAAGAATGTTAGGGTTTCAACTACAAGTTTGATTTGGGGCATGTCTTGGTCATTTATTTCCACCATTATCTTAGTTTAAGGAATTATCTCTCCCCTCATTGTTAATTTTATCTAAAGGCATGGTCTTATGAATGGTTCCATGATTTCATTGATTGTATGATTTTGGCTTTAAATTATGATTTGGGGATTTTGATATTATTTGGTTGGTTATGGTTTTCCATGGTTTTAATCACGCTTTTAAATGCATTAATGGTGGTTTTGGATAATTGAATTGTATGAGAATGGTTTAATAGTGATTGGAATTAGTTTTGGTCATATTATGCCTCTAATGTATTTGACAAAATTCTTATAAAGATATGTTCATTGCATTGACTACTTTTAATGAAACTCTTGTATGTTTTACAACTTGGTAAAGGAATTATGAATGGTTTAAATTTCTTGGAATGGTAAATAGATCAATGGTTATGCTTGATGAGTACATAGAATCCCCCAAGTGGTTTAATATGGTAAATGGAAGGAAACTTGAAAGTCCCCTTAAACCTGTAAATAGTTGGCTATGGATGATACTTGTAAGTAAGGATTCGTATGATGATACAAATATCAATGGCCTTCGTTAATTAATGAAAAATGGTTTGGTTATTTAGAAATTGGTTTTAATTTATCAATAATGATGGGATGTGTAGCAAAGCCGTGAAAGGTGGAGGTTAGGGGGCCAAAACTAGAAACTTATATTTACCGATATGAGGTTGGACTTGGTGACTATGTGCATGATTTCACATTATATTTAGGAGATGTACTAGTCATCCCAAGGCTTTCTTCCTTGGTCATGCAATTACACGCATTATGACACTTCAGCAAGGTGAGCTGAAACCATATAGCTCGTAGGTGGTTTAGGATGACATAGCTACACAACCCAGGTAATGGTTTTAAAGGCATGCTAAACCTGATCACATTTTCGGGCCTGGTTATATATATGTATGGTTATGTGCATATGGATGGTTTTACTAGGTTTTATAAATGACATTATTTTATCCTTACCCTGAGATCATGCTAGCAGCCACTCGCTAACCTTGTCTACTTGCGGCTATATCCCTATGCTATGCAAGAATCGACCGTTCTACTTCTCCTACATAGTTAATAACTTGGGGACAACATTTGGACTAAAGTGGTGAGGTTTCATCCTTTTGGAAGGCTCTATTTATGTTGTAGACATTTTTTGATATTTAGGTTTTATTTTGGATATTGGTATTGACTATGGTTGGGGGAATGTCCTATCCAAATTTTATAACTCTTTTGGTTAGACGATTTGTGGTACTTCTATGGGTTAGAAGGGGCAGGATCATTATAGGTGTCAACCTTGGCATTGGAATAAGTTGGGAGGCTGGCATCATCGGACATAATTTTTCACTGTTCTATCATATTTCATATTGGAATTAATTATATTATATTTTTGAACATCTTTAGTTATGAGCTAGTTTATGGCCCTTATTTTGGTATGGTTTGGTATGGTTGGATTATTGGTATAAGATAGTTGGACTCGGTTGGGTCGATAACAATTGTGACTTATCCTAAAGTCTTTATGTGAGCTATTGCACTATATTGTTACATGCTCAAAGTTTGGCCAACTCAGGGCAGGCGACTGGAGGTTGGGTTAGGTATCAGGGGTGGTCTCAGGTCCTAGTCAGATTTGGGATTCCCATTAAGACAATGCCCAGGGCATGTCATGTAAAGTTTGTATCAGAGCCTAGGTTCATGTTTAATTGGGAGTCCTCAAAGTAGTCTCGAGTAGAGTCGCTTTTAGGGGTGTGTATCAAACCACACTCCTAAGGGAGAGGCTACAATTATTTAGGAATGTTTTACTTACTTGGTATTCTATTTTCTAGCTTGGAGTCTCAGTCCTGGAATCTTCTCTAATCCTTGTTTATTCATCTTTCAGATCCTGCCTCATAGATCTAGAAGACAAGAAAATTCTTTTTTCCCATCTAGGGGTAATGTTGTAGCGGTCTGTTCTACTTCTAGGGTTCATCTTTGATCTCACGGTCCTATCCATGATAGTTTTAGAGTTCCATTAGTTATTACTAGTCCTCCTCAAGGCGAGGTGACTAATACAGAATTTCATCAGTCTATTTATACTATTACTAAATTGATTGCTGCTTAAGCTGAGCGGGATATGTCTGGTGCTTTATCTGCTGAGGCCACAAGGGTTGACTAATTTATGAAGATGGGTCCTCCTACTTTCTATGGAGTGAAGGTAGAGGAGGATCCATAGGTCTTTTTTTGGAGGAAATAGAAAAGATATTTTAGGTGATGCAGGCTACCAATGTGGAGGTGGTAAACTTTGCAGCTTATCAACTCAAATAGGTTGTATATTAGTGGTATGATAAATGGGATAGAGATAAAGGAGATATGGAGAAGTCACCTTTATGGAATGCCTTCTTTGGTGCTTTTCTGGATTGTTTCTTTCCCCAAAAGTTGAGGAAACCTAAGATAGAGGAGTTTGTGAACCTCAAGTAGGGGAGGATGTCCATTAAGGAATATGCCTTAAATTTTCACCAATAGTCAAGGTATGCTCTTGATTTAGTGGCTGACATGCGGGCAACGATGAGAAAGTTCACTTCTGGATTGAATTGAGATTTGATTCTAGAGATAAGATCACCTTAATGATTAAAAAAATAGACATCTCTAGGTTAACTACTCATATACATTAAGTGAAGGATGAAAAGAGGAAGCAGGTAGAGTTTGGGGGTAGGCAGGGGAAGAGGAGTAGGTATTCTGACTAGGGAATGCTCAGTCTCATCATGGTTGAGATGGTGGCAAGTGGCAAAAAAAAAGTGGGGGAATTCTAGTTCCTACTCTTCTGCTAGTACTCCTTACCAATCGAGAAGTAGGCGTTATCATAATAGTGATAATTTTTGGGCACAGGGTGCCCTATCTCAGGCAAATGAGGTCAGTTAATTTCTTTATACCCTCCTTGTCGATTCTTTGGTCATTCTCATTAGAGTTATTGCGATGAAGAAAGGGGTAAATACTTCAAGAGTGGCCAGAAAGGCCATCGGCTCAGGGATTATCCGGCTAATAAGGTTGTTATGGGGGTGAATAAAATTCTCACGGCTTCATTTTCTACTCCTACACCTGGTGGTGTGGAATCTACTTTTGTTACTGCTCCTAGTTCTAGTGTTTGCCAGAATAACTCAGCACTCTCAATAGAAGTAGCACCTATGATGTCAATGACCTTCTGAACTTGGTCAATGAACTCCTGAGGGTCCTTATCAGACTTAGGCCAATGGAAAGATGGAGGGTTCATCCAGGTGAAGTCTCGGACCTTAGATGCTTTGGGAGTGGCCACTGGATTGGCCGAAATGACCGGTCTCCATTCATTCTGTGTAGCCATGAACTGAGCAAGTGTGGTAAATGAGGCTCTAAACTCCACATGGGGAACATGTTCGCCCAAAGGATCTTCGGGCTAAGGAGCTGGCTGGTTTCTTCTCTTTGGGGCCATGGTCTGGAATAAGAGAAGAATGGATTAGACTGAGAGTTTAACTTGTGATTATTCTCACTAGTATGACATGATTAATGAAGAAAGGGGACTGTTCCTAAAACATCTTATAGCCTCCCGCACATAAATGTGGCGTGCAACACACCCATGTACAAGACTCTACTAGATGTGTCTTTCAGACTTCCTAGGACTCTATTAAACCTTAGGATCTGATACCAAGTTTGTAACACCCCAATTTGCTGAACCGAAATGCTACACGGTGTTCATGACCCCGAGGGACCACAACCTAACCCATGACTGGTATCTGTACCTGTATACTGCAAATCATGATATAATAATGCGGAATACATGGAACTATAAGGCCATAAGGTTTAACTGAATACAATCACATGGGCGAAAATACCCAAAACAACTCAATCTGAATGTAAATCTGAACATAAATCTGAAAGCCTCTAAACTGTCTGAATAAGGAGTTGAAGGAACATGTCTCCAACTAACTCCATAAAACTGAACTGAAGAAATAAATAAATGAATCAAATCATATTGTCCTCAAATCAATGAGGACTCACTAAGTCTTTACGACTGGAATGCTACCTCTACTACTGGGCTGGAGCTTATGTCTTAGAACCTATGGTGTAACATGAAAAGAAAGCACCATAGCGCAAATGCGTCAGTACAAATGGAGTACTGAGTATACGAGGAAGGTAGGATGAACATAAAGGGTTTCATGCATGAACAAAATTGACTGACTAATATGAACGTGGGAGTGCAAACACACATATATAGAAACTGGGACCATGAATACGTGATAACATGACTTGTAAGCTAATACATGGTTTATTGATAACTAACATGACTGATACTGAAATAGATAACATGGACGACCGTATCTGACAATCCTGTATATATTGAAATCTGAAGAACGACCTGAGTTCTTTTACTGAGACTGATACTAAAACTGTGGGAAGTAGTGTCTAACCGACATGCCCCATGTATGCTGTTATGGCTAAGCTGTGGTCCAATCTCTGCCCCGACTGGAGGGGTGTCAATACCGTGCCACAGGTGATACAAGATATCAATATCATAATCTTTTAATAACTCAAGCATTTAGGTCCTTCTTATTAAATATATACTGCAAACTCTTATGGTCAGTATATATGTCAACGTGAATCCCATACAAGTAGTGATGCCATATCTTTAAGGAAAATATAACCATTTCTAGATCCATATCATGCGTTGGATAATTTTTCTCATGTGGCTTCAATTGTCTTGAAAAATATGCTATGACTTTACCATGCTGCATCAATACATACCCTAAGACAATTATTAAAGCATCACAATACACTGCATACCCTTCTGTGCCTTCTGGAAGTACCAATACGGGTGTAGAAGTCGACTTATTCTTCAGATCTTGGAAACTTCTTTCACATGCATCATTCCATTGGAACTTGGACGCTTTGTGTGTTAGCTTTGTTAAAGGTACAGAAATTGAAGAAAATCCTTCAACAAACCTTCTATAATAACTTGCCAACCCAAGGAAATTATAAACCTCAATAGGCGTTATAGGTCTTGGCCAGTTCTTTATTGCTTCTATCTTTTGAGTATCAACCTTTATTCCTTCATCAGATATAATATGACCTAAGAATGCCATAGAATTTAACCAAAACTCACATTTGGAGAACTTTACATATATCTTACGATCACAAAGAATTTGTAACACCTATTGTAAGTGACTGGCATGGTCCTCATTTGATCTCGAATAAAATAGACTATCATCTATAAAAACTATCACAAACACATCCAAGAATGGCTTAAACACCCTATTCATCAAATCCATAAAATCTACGGGCGCATTAGTTAGTCTAAAGGGAATGACTAGAAACTCATACTGACCATACCATGTTCGAAAATCTATCTTGGGTATGCCATTCTCTTTGACCCTCACTTGGTGGTAACCTGACCTCAAATCAATCTTTGAAAAGCACTTGGAACCTTGCAACTGGTCGAATAAGTTATCAATTCTTGAAAGGGGATATTTGTTCTTAATAGTCACCTTATTAAGTTGTCGGTAGTCAATACACATTCTCAATGAGCCATCTTTCTTACACACAAATAACACTGGTGCGCCCTAAGGGGACATACTAGGCCTTATGAACCCCTTTTCTAGCAAGTCTTTTAATTGCTCTTTCAACTCCTGTAATTCTGCCGGGGCCATTCTATACGAAGAAAGTGAAATTGGTTGAGTACCTAGAGTCACATCAATACCAAAATCCACTTCTCGTTCTGGTGACAAACCTAGAAGATCTTCAGAAAATACATAGAGAAAATCATTTACCACTGGAATAGTTTGAAGAGTTGGTGGCTCCACATCTGTATCTCTCACTTGGAAGTCATCCTTTTTGCCTTAAAATAAGAAATAAATTTGCCTCTTGACGCACTAATATTATTCCTCTATTCAAAGATTGCCTCTTTTGGAAAATGGAAATACACCTTTTTAGTTTTGCAATCTACTGTGGCATAATAAGAAGCCAACTAATCCATACCCATTAAGCATCAAATCTACAATTTCTAAATCAACCAAGTCAGCCATTGTATCATGAGCGCAAATAGTTATTATACAATTTTGATACACTTTTCTAGTTATAATAGATTTACCAACCGACGTAAATACTTTAAATGGCTTAACTAGTAATTCTGGTGTTCTTTTGAACTTCCTAGCAACCAAAGGAGTGACATATGATAATGTAGAACCCGGATCAATTAATGCATATAGATCATGTGAAAAGATGGACAATGTACCTGTAACCACATCTGGAGAAGCCTCTAAATTTTATCGATCCACTAAAGCATATGTACGATTACGAACTCCACTAGATCTAGCTTCTCCTTTAGTACCTCTACCATGACCCATAGGCTATACATCTCTACCTAAATAAGGCATCGATGATGATGATCCGATGGCTGATCCAGTAGGTCAAGCCATACCACCTATGCCCCTTTGAAGACATTCTCTCATCAGATGTCTTGACATGCTACACGAAAAGCAAGCATTTATCCTAAATCGACATGCACCTAAATGAAGCTTTCTAAATTTTTTACATGGATGCTGAGGAGGCCTTAATTGTCTCATACTCTTTTGCTCTTGATAGCCCTCTTTTCGTGAACTCTAACTCTCACATTTTTGCCTAAACTGGTTGCCTTTAGACCCTTGAAACTGTGGTAGAGCACTAGCTACAGACTAAGAAGATAATGGCCTAGGCGGTTTAATAGAAAACTGATTCCTAAACTCTCCTTAGGATGACATAAACTACCCCGTAGATCTAGACTTCTTGGAATACCCTTCTTTCAATTCTTGTGTTATTCTTCTTTACCTCTGATCCTCCATTTTTTATACAAAAGCTTGTATCCTTGCTATGTCTATGTCTTTGTTCAAAGCAGTAATTGTATAATCTCTAACTAGATATGGGTCCAATATATCCACATATTGATGAGCTCTATCATCCATAGTAGCCACTATATTAGGAGCATACCTAGCCAAAGAGTTAAAACCAGAGGTTGTACTCCCTCACGCTCATATTTTCTTGGCGAAGATTCAGGAACTGATCTGCACGGGCATCTCGAATATCAAATGGAAGATAATGATCAAGAAATTCCTCTTTGAACTCTTTCCAAGTAGCTAAAGGTGCATCGATACACCTAGATAGTTTCTAGTCTTCATACCAAAATATAGACTCCCCTTTGAATCTATATGCTGCTATTTTAACTGTATTCTTCGGCAGCTACATCTATTTTCTTACTTGTATTCTTACTCCTTCTCATAACCATCATCTTTACTATAATAAGAGGAAAAAAGATAGGGTCAATGGTTAAATATGACTTCACCTACAACATTGGCTCTATTGCACGATCTAACATATGAAGAAAAAGAGACAACACCTAAATGTCCCATAGACTCCTGTTTATAGATGCGGTGCACAACACGCCCATAAACAAGACTCTATATAGACACAGCTTTGTAGACACCCTAGGATGACATGCTTTGATACCACTTTTGTCACACCTCAAATCCTATTGGGGTGGACAGGCACCCGTAGCCGTAAAGGCCCGAGAGAACTAATTCACAACCTTGTACATCTCATGCATGTAAAGGTTCTAACAAACATGATATTATGTATCAATGAGAATATCTACATAGGCAAGCACAGTTCTGACAAATATAATATTATGCATCGATGAGAATATTTACATAGGCAAGCACAAAATTATATATACAACACATGGCTGTTGGGTCTACCACGTCTAAAGGCAAGACACTACCATAACATTAAATTAGTCAACAAAGCCTATAAAAGATTCATAGACTTAGTTAGGGTTAGGACAAATCCCCACCCAACTCTTGACTTACTGCACAATACCAAAATATATGGAACAGACTTAGAGAGCCCCAAATCAAACTGAAGCTCACCAACAGTCACTGAATAGCCTGTGCTTCTACTAGTGAGGTGTATGAGTAAAAGTACCTATGCTGCAGCATAAAATACAGGTCCCCCTTGAGGGACTTCAGTATGAAAATATGTACTGAATATGTAAGGCTGAAGGTAACAACACATGATACAAGATCTCAATAGAAATCAGATACAAGTGTATAAATAGTACTAGTAGAACACCTTTATATATACCTATGGGAAGACATACATTCCGTTCCTTTCTTCATTTTTATCTTTCATACTTCATAATCTTTGTAAGCCATAAATAATGCAAATGATCAGCTGATCAGTGGTACATAGATAAATTATGATTGGCCCATGCTAGGCTTATGCCCCTGAGCTGCCACCTATATATAAAGATTGGGATCGGACCATGAAAGGCTTATGCCCCTGAGATGCCACCCACATATAAAGGTATCGAGATTGGCCCATGCTAGGCTTATTCCCTTGAGCTGCCACTCATTTTATAGATTTATGTTACTTAGTTTATTTAGCCTTTGAGATTTTTACTTTGGTGGTCATAACATTATGGTAGCTTGAACCAATAATCTGCTAAGAAGAGACATATAAATGGACACTTAATGCAACAAAAATGAGGTAGAGAGCTGTTGGCATACAAATAAAGTGTTTAGGAGCTAAAAATAACACATGAGTCTTATTTGAACAGGCGGAGAACTCCTAAAATTTTCTAGTGAAGATAGATGTGCAGGTTGAATAATAAGCATGTATTGAGGTGTTTTAACATGTTAGAGAGTAGGAACAATGTCATTGGCTTCATGGGATATAATACGCTGCTATTATGTGTCACTTGTTATAGGATAACCTTGGAAGCTTACTTGATGGACCAAATGTCCAATTTCATGCCAAAGAGTGCAAAATAGAGTATGCCTTACATACCTGAGTATATAACTCCGAAACTAACCAAACTTGACTTCCCGACTTTCAGATTACTTATATACAATAGAAGATATGGTAAACTAATATTAGCAACCAACCGACAAATTTGGGCTATTTAACTTCACCAAAACAGTAACCGGATAGTAAGCTCTTAATCTATCAATTAAGGGTGTTATTTTAACCCTTTTATCTTCCAATTAAACCAACATACCATACATGTCCTTATAGGGTTCACCGAAACCACCTTGTTTTCATTACACATTCCAAATAATATGCAAAATAGATTGGGCAGTAAACAAATGCAATAATTGGTTCGGTGGTGTACCCCCACACCTTTCTTCTATATTTCATTACAAACTAATCATACCTTTCTCCAACATCAACCTAGCAGACCATAACATATACATACAAAACAGTCCACAAAATAACCTCAAATCCCTTTTATTGTAGCAATCAATTATTGAACTCATCCTCTCTTGAGTTATCAATAACAACATATCCATAGTTCTCTTTCAAATTCACATTCAAGGAGAACAAAATGGAACAGTCACCTTACCTCAATTTTGCAACTTATTGTTTTAATTTGAACTCCTCAAAACTTTAACTTTCACTTTCCTTCACACTTTAAACCAAAGAAGAAAATAGATCTCTTAATAACAAAGAAAAATTGAGCAAGTTGCTTGTTCTATATTCTACCATGTATTTATAATTAGGTACCTATATCATGTTTTCCTAATCTTTCATGATATAATTAAGCTAAACCATAAGTGTTTTCACTTACCTTGGGCTGAAAAGATGAGGGTTTCTTCAAGAACCCTAGAAGGAATTTTAGGGCTGCTCCTTGTTGTTTTAGAGAGAGTAGAGAGATTTTGTGAAATATACTTTTTTTTGTGACTTAAAAATGAAGTAAAATGACTAGCAACTTGTCCTTATAAAGGCCCTATTTTGTCCACCTCCTTTGCTGCATTTTGGACCTTAAAATTGGTCAAATTGGTCCAAGTAGGTGATGCACCTACTTAAGGGTTCAAGATGCTCAAATTTTCAAAGTAAGTAATGCACATACTTACTTAAATTCTTGTTTTTAGGCTCAATTAACTTGGTCCTTTGGTAGATTTGTGTGTTAGGCCATTTATCCATTTTCTTCCTCTTTTATTCAATTTGGGCCCAAATGAGTACATTAGTATTGGCACAAATCTGGTCCATAGCCATGGGTCCATTAATTTTTTCCAAATAGTTTTAGTAGGTGACTCACCTACTAACTTAATTAAGTCAAGCAAGAACCTCAATATTTTATTCCATTTCTAGCTCCTGATCCCTTTAATCTAACCTTCAACTTATACACACTTGGTCACTTTAAACTTTACATCCAAATACTAGCTTACAATCCCAAGTTTACATAGTCGTATCGACATTAACTTGGTCGTATCATATTAAACTATATGGGAAGCATATATATTTCCATATACACCATTAATACTTACACAAAAAATCTCATCCATTACCTATACCACAAGGCTATATTAGGTTCTATAAATTAGAACAAGTATAAGTTAAATATGGGATGTTACAGGTTTGAGGTAAGGAAATGACCAAAATACCCTTCCGAAGTTGAATAAGAATTGATGAAATTTTTAGTTGATGACTTAGTTGGCATATTATCAACTAGTTGATGGATTATCAACTTAAGTCGCCAACCCATAGATGGACTTGGACCCTTGTTGTTTAAGAGTGATGACTTGGTTGGTAGGTCGTCACTCAGTTGATGGTTTATCACCTCAAGTCATCACTTTGCAGTTAGGATGGTTAAGGTTGACGACGAGGATGATAGGTCTTCACTTAGTTGAAGTCTTATCACCTCAAGTATTCACCTTGTTGATAGACAGACATGTTAAGAAATAATGATCATAACTTTCCACTCTGTTATCCAATTTAGGTTAAACGAGATGCGTTGGAAAGCTGAATCTAAAGCTGAATCTAAGATCTTTTATTTGATGTATGTTAGGACACTTAAGTCAAAAATATTCTAGGAGATACACTGATTTAAAGTTGACCCTTGTAGGATCGAATAAAAAGACTCAATCGATAAAAGTGTTTTCAACTCGACTTTGCTCTAAGTGCTTCCTATGAACATTTTTCACGTTGTA
Source organism: Capsicum baccatum var. pendulum (assembly GCA_030864225.1). NCBI lineage: Eukaryota > Viridiplantae > Streptophyta > Magnoliopsida > Solanales > Solanaceae > Capsicum > Capsicum baccatum. The sequence continues at coordinate 47,500,978 of CM061551.1, read as the reverse complement.
AGCACTATTCTCCCTAGGATAATGATAATGACACATGTATTCTAATGTAAATTATGGGAGTAGAGTTTATATATTTAGGAACGATGGTACAAATTCTATCGTGAAAATACATGATTTTACATTATCTCCCTTTTGGGAACATTTGTTCTCGAATGAGACTGGTTAGCTGAGAATACTTGTAGAACTAAGATCATATACTGAACATGCATGACTGGAAACATGATTACATAACTGAGTCTGAAACATGATACATGATTGAACTTATTTCATGAATACATGCAATGACATAAGAATGGTTATAAGGCTGAGATAATAATGAAAGAGTCAACTTATAAGTAAACATTACTTCAATCTAGATCTTGTTTTATGAAGAAAAGTATAGAGATTTAGTACATGAAAACTCGAGGGTATAAAATATATCCCTCTTGGGATCGTTCATCCCTTGAATGATACTTTCTTGGCTGAAATATTAAGGAAAGACTGATATCATGCAAGGGATACTTATGGACTGAATTATGATTGAAAATCTGGAATATGAAACTGATACATGGTGAACAAACTAAGCTGAATTCACAAATTACCAGGATGCAAACATTTTTACCTCTTGGAATAGCCATATTCATGAGACTTTAGATAGTATGATCAGATGGAAAGATGGAAAACCATAGGAACTCATCTATCTGATTGCTAGACTGAATTGTTGGCTTTACGGACTAACTCATACTAAAAGCTTATACTCAATTGGAGCATTTCCTTAATTCTCTTTCTAAGAAGTTCTAATAACATTAGAGAGTAGATAATCTTAGGCATGATCTAAATAAGATATCTGTATAAGGAATTACAACATTGATACAACTCTATAGCATGGAACATAGATATATAAATCATAAGCTAGGATAGAATTACCAGGCCTTAGGCAATGGAACTTCTCACTTTTAAGCTTAGAAACACTTCACAATACTTCCTCAACTATAATATTCCCCTTAAATACCATACTCATTTGATTCAACTTATAATTCTCACATAGGCATTGATAAATCCATCTACTAAAGTCTAAACTGAACTAAATTCTCTCACTATGATCAAGCCTAACTCGAAATCACAAGGTACAACACGGCATACCATAATACTAGTCTAAACCAAATGATATAATCTTCTATGTCTCTTTTAGAGCTTACACACTAAGAATAACATGCCTTACCACTCCAATGACTAACTGCAAACTCTTACTATGGATTCACTAGAGAATATTGCATTCATCCTTTTACATCCGAACATGACATTCAAGCCTATCATTATAACCAGATAAGAACTTCAAGGCAAACGCCTATAAAGGCATACTTCTCATATTCTCTAAACCTCTATCAATAACAACTTTCCTGCACCATTCTTAAGAAGACATACCTAGAATTCTCAACTAACTATGACATATACCAAAGATTTACCTCAATATTCCTTCATTCTTTAGCCTTAGATAGAAAAAACATAAATAATCTTTCTTAATAAGGGTCACGAACTCTCTCACATCTAAACCATTACTTATCCATTATCATCACCACTATCTTAACACAAGAAGAGGTCACTGAAGGGCTAACGCATAATGACCTGAATCACGAAGGAATACTATACATAACTTTGATACTTAACTGAGTCATGAGGAATAGAATATCAAAGGCATGGATTGATTAAAGAGATCTAAACTGAGGAAGTACAAGATATAATGCGAATTTCACCAGTATTATGAGTTCTGAGAACTGATCATACTCTAAAACATGAATTCATACTTATCATAAGCTATTCAACATAAGACTGAAGTTCATAGATTTGTAAGGGATGACTCGAATCACAGAGTTAAGCTGTTACTTACTTACGAGAAGCTGAGAATGAACTTAAATACACACGAAGTGTATAAGCATTGGCATTTGGCATGGATCTATCATGCAAGAAATAAACATAGTATGATAATGACTGAAATACAAGGAATACTCTAGAGTAATAAGGGATCACTATCTCATCACAACTCTTATTGACATACACAATATAATTCTCAAAACTTGATTTGGTTCTCAGTCTACCATCTCCCCCTTAGATCAAAGCTGACATTCTAATGTTATAGGTCTACTCCATACTCTAGAGACTGAGCCATAATTTCTTTGCTCTAACGATCTACACAGAAATGCTCACTCACCTGAATAAACTATATCTAGACAGTACTAAGTTTATTCATGGACACTGTCTTAATACATGCCACCCTGAACTTCCTTTAGCTTCAATAATCATCATCATATACTTACACTCTATTAACCCGACAAATATAGCAGCCTCACTAAACACATAATCTACCTCACTAACTCAAATCATACCAAAAATCTCAACATCATCTACCTATATCCCCTTAACATAGCCATCAAGAATACCATGTACTATATGACAAGCCTAATTCACACTCAAAAACTCATGGGCACTATCTAAGAACACATGACACTTAATAATCTTAGAAAATAATTCAATCCCCATATCACCTTGGGTATACCTCTAGATCATTCCTATGACATCATACTTAATTGTGAATAAATAAACTTAAACTCTTGAATACATTATCTTAAGCCTACTTTTTCGCCACCAATATAATTAGACACACTATCCTAAGTAATCACTCTTTCCACCTTGATGATCATCTACTGTTCAAGGTTAGATTCTAGTACTAGTCATGATTAACCACAACTTCACACACCACTAGAAACTTATAATAATAATATTTGATCATAATCTTACAGTCTATCTAATTCCAGTCCATAAGCACATCCCTTTTCCACACACCTCTAGTACTTATCCATCCATATTTCTAAATTTTACATATATATCTACAAATATCAACCAATTTTTTTTTGCACAATCACAAGAAGCCAGATTAACAATTTTTATTAGAATAATACTTTCATTAATAACATATACTTTTCTATCACAATGAAATATCATCAAAACCTCTTTTCCTACTTTAAGCATACCATAATTTAGCTTAACCAATAACTCCTTCTTTACGTTCCACCATGAAACCTATAACACATTCACTACCCTTTTGTTAGATCATAAGGACAAATCTTCCCCAACCTACTTAATGGAAGACATAGATCTATCAATTTTTTTTACCCTCAATAAAATGCTAACCCTAACTTTTCTTGTTACTACACTACTAAATCCATACTTCTAACTCTAAGAATGTTCAACTACCTAGGAATCATAACACTCTAGGTTTCAATATCTCTTGAATACAAACTCAATTTAACAATCTAGGTTCATACGATCTTCTCTTATGAGCACTATCTGTATTAAAGGGTTAATGAGGAATCTGACTACATATCTTATTCTGTCTTAACTAAACAACTCATATGGATAAGGACATATCTTTCAATTTAAGGAACTTATAACACACTAGCGAGCTTTTCTCAAGCCCCTTGTATGACTTCTAAAATTATTGATAGTAAATTTGAAAGCATTATCTTGTGAGGAATCGAAACTTACTAATCATTTCATCTCAAGAATAAGTCATAGATAAAGGATCAAGGAGTAACACATGAATCAACATAAGTTTCTAAAAGAACAACTCTACAGCATGACTTAAAGCATGAAAAAGGGAAAAATTTCTTAAATGCCCTATAGCTTCTCAAAGAAAAGTACAAATACATCTCCGTTACGTTCCATAAGACACTACTAAACATTGCTTCATAGACACCCTAGGACACTTGAACTCTATGCTCTGATACCAAGTTTATAACGCCCCGAGACTACCCCCTGGACATCACACGGTGCTTAGGACCATGAGAAATCCCAAGCTAACCCTTGTACTAGCATACCTCATGAGCAACTGAATAAAATACATAGAACTTGACATAATACATAGAAGAAAAGTTTTTAGCTAAACATCTTCAAATCAAAGTTATTAAAATGATTACAACTCTAGTTATACAAAAAAAAAACTAAAATTGAATCATCAACTCTACTAACTGTCTATGAAGCCTCTACTAATATTGTCTTTATGTAGCCGGGACATGACCTATAGCTATCCCGAATTAATACGACTGAATAAAGAAAATAAGATGCTACTTAAACTATGCTTGAATCGACCTATCAAATCAAAAGTACTCATCACCTACTGATTAGAAGCTACACACTATTTGATTATGATGTGTGGGTTACAAATGGTACCTACATTATGAGACAATATAGCACATAGACATATATGTGGATTAGTACTTCTGGAATATACTGAGTGTATGGGGAGGAATGCATAAGTAAAAGAATAACTAAATGCTCATGTAAACTTTCAAATAATGCATGCTAAGTGTACATGACTCACCTTGAACTTGAATAAAACTAAAGTTGTAAAATCATAATCATGAGTAATGAAGCATACAAATAAACTTTGTGAGCCATAACACTTAGTTCTAAAAGCTATACTTTTACTCTTTCTTTTGGGAGCAGTGTAGAATAGGTAGAACTAAAATTGTTTATACTTTTAAATCAAGCATGCTAAGTGTAAAAATACTCACCTTTATCATACATAAACTGAAAGCTAAAATCTCAAAGATAATAACTTATGTAAAAAAATATCTGAAAAAGACTGTGAGTCTTTATACTTAGTTTCTAAAATCTTTACTTTGAATATTTCTTGTGGGAGGATATTCTAACCGACATAAATCTTGTAAGCTATGATGGAGTCCAACATCTCGGACCCACATTGGTAGGGCTGTCATACCCTTGACATCAGAATAGAACCTAAGCTAGAGTGATCAGTATACTGAACTCACTATGGACATTAAAATCCTATAGTGGCATATAGTTTTGTGGTATGAGACCTTTGAATCATACCCAACTCATTGCTAAATACTACTTCCATATTACTTATATACTCTCTGTTTAGGAAATCTACCTCAAAATAGCATAAAAGTTTATAATAAAAACTAGTTATGCATCTCTTTGCTCTAAATTATGATCAAAATAAATAAATATGGATTCCATATCTTAGATGGGGATTATGAAAAGATCCATTTACTTTAAATCTTGGTATAAAACCATCAAATAAACTTAATAGCGTGATCATATTGAAATCTCAATACTTAAACTTAGGGCTTAAAACCCATGATTTAAACTCAAGTCATTTCATAAAAAAACTTCATGCTCAATAATAATCTTGAAATACTTCAACAATATCAAGTCAAGATAGTGCAATCTCATGCATAATAGAAATCTCATAAGTTAAAACATAAGCATAAACACTTCTTAAAAGTAAAACTTTAAATTTCATGATAATAACATTCTTCAAGAATATAGAAACTTTGGTATGAACCCTACTTCAAAACAAACAAATAAATTCTCAAAATTATGTAATTTGGACACAAGGGTGAAAGGTAAATATTGTTCATAACCCCACATACCTTAATAGACTTGATTTAATGGAGAAAGCTTGACCTTGAAATGCTTGGAGATGATCTTAAAAGTTCTCTTAAAATTCTTGGATTAGGTAACTTAGATTCTTGATTTTCTTGAAGAGGAGACTTGAATTGTTTGTTCTTGGGAATAAAACCTAATCTTATTGTTCTTGAGATTGGATAGTTTTAATGGCATCTAAAACTGATAAGTTATGGCTAATAATGCATAATAATGCTTTTAGTCATGGGAGAGGTAGGGTTTTAGGTGAGGAGAAGAACAAAATCCCCCTTCAAAGTTGAATAACAATTGCTGAAATTTTTAGTTGATGACTTAGTTGATAGATTATCAACTAGTTGATGGCTTATCAACTTAAGTCGTCAACCCATAGATGGACTTGGACCCTTACTATTTAAGGGTGACGACTTGGTTGATAGGTCATCACTCAGTTGATGGTTTATCACCTTAAGTCATCACTTTGTAGATGGGATGTTAAGGTTGACGACGAGGATGTTAGGTCATCACTTAGTTAAAGGCTTATCACCTCAAGTTGTCACCTTGTTGACAGACGGACATGTTACGGAAAAATGATCATAACTTTCCACTTCAATATGTTATTAAGGTGAAACCAGATGCATTGGATAGATGACTCTAAGATATTTGATTTGATATATAGTAGGATACATAAGATAAAATATTCTAGGTGATACATTCATTTAAAGTTGACCCTTGTAGGACCGAATACAAAAACTCAATTGATAAAAATATTCTCAACTCGACTTTGCTTTAATTGCTTCCTATGAACATTTTTCACCTTGTAAACTCAATTCTCACTAGGATAATGATCATGACACATGTATTCAAAATTAAATCATGGGAGTAGAGTTTATAGACATAGAAACAATGGTTCAAATTCTAGCATAAAAATATGGGGTTTTACAAAGATAATAACATGAAGATTACACAATTAAAACAACAAGATTGGCTCCTATAAGTCTATAAGTACAAAAAAGTAAATAACCCAACGCAGACTTCCAAAAGACTGGAAGGTACAATCAAGTAGATTAAGCAATCAAATATTCATAAATAACCAATTTACCTTGCCATAAATAAGAATTCATTTGATTAATGAGTGGTGATTTTACCACCCATTTGCAATCAACATTTGTGCTCATTACCTGGTTTTGAATGAATAAATAAGACATAATTATTATTAAATAAACTAATATCCACTCTTTGCAGGCACAAAGTTGAGGAGATAAAAAGATGTGGGTTGGATGTTAAACTGATCAAAAAGGGAGAAAGAATATACAGCTGAAAACCTGGAGCAGAAGGGCCTCAATTACTATGGTTGCGCTCTTTTGACCGCGATCGTGATAGTCAAGCAGTGTTAAGAAACCATGGTTATAGAAGATATTTGCAGTTACAGATACCGTAGTCGTGGACAAGCTGGTGTGGTCATGACTTAGTAGAAGAGTTTAACCCAAGGAAAAATCTAGAAATGCACGTGGATGATCCCAAATTTGGACAAAAAGACTCAAACGCTAAGTAATTCATCATATTGCATCTTGCCCACTTTTTAGGTTTAGTTGTTGAGTTCATAGCATCCATACTTGGAGAAGGAAACATTGTATAAATTTTCGGGTGAAGACATTGGAGACTTTCTAAGTGAAGGATTAGCTCACTTCCATTGTTGATTTATGGTAGTGCCAAGTATGAAGTAACATTCACTTAATATTTAACAAGTTACTTCAATAGAGATTTTAGGTATATCTATGCTTACTTATCTTATGTGTAGCTAGATCTCCCTCTTGGGGTTATGTGTGAATAAGGGTTAAAGTGTGTGTGAGTTGTTATTATTAGCCTCTATGTTGTAGTTCATACTTATGAGTTTTATCATTGCTATGCTAACTTGGTTGGAATTTGTGGGTGAAAGCCCCAAATACCACATGGGTTTGATGAGTGAAAGATCCAAACTCTAAAAAGATCATGTCCAGCTTTGAAAGAAGTGTTCTGGGTGAACTTTAGGAATCCAGATCATCCATGAAAGAGGGATGTGGAGACTAAAGAAATGATAGACAATTATGTGTGTAGTTTCCTAAATTTTGACTATCTTAGACATAAGGGTGATTGTGAAGTTAAATCTACCATGGATATCATCCTAGAAGTAGGGATGCCCAGATTGAGATTGTGGTTACTAATTGTTTAAAACAACCGTTAGGTATTCAAAAGAATCAACGAATTGTTTAACACAACCGTTAGGTATTCAAAAGAATCAATGGGTGAAAGTTTGGTGTTTTGTTGAAAGACTAGCATCAAAATCTATAACCGAACCTACCCATATTTGATTTACCAAATTGATGTTGATTAGTAACATCCACATGTTATTCCCTTATTAATGCATATTTCCAAGATCCGTGCCAATTTTTGAAAACTCTAATTATTAATAGCCCCGAATTTATACTAGAAAACCCAAAAAGAAACATTAGTGTAGACTCCTATGTCCCCCATTTTTTTTTAATTTTTTTGTACTATTGATTTGAATTTAACTTGTATTTATTATTTTGAATTCACTTGATTGCCACTTACATTATTCCTCATGGATTTGACCCTGACTCCAAAGTTAGGTTATTATATTGATGATGACCGCCTTGCACTTCAATTGATGGGTAAGTTGAGCGTTATAAAAAATGGCATTGTTGCCAGGGAAAAATTTAGTGTATTAAGGTAGTTTGTAATTTTAGTTACTTGCTTTAATTCAAGCTTGTATATATTTTTTTGTGATTTTCTTTTGTAGGTAAATTTTTATTTTATTTTATTTGTCTGTAATTGGGAATCCTATCATGATAACCCATGTCCAATTTAATACAGACCACACTTTAGGAGAGATTATAACTATGTTTTCTAGAGAGAGATGGATCCACCATCTTGATCCTTTAGGGAGTATAGGTTTTCTTTATGTAGTGATCGCGAAGGACATTGGGATGACTATCCAAATACCCCTTCCCCCTATTATGCTTATCGGGTTTCTTGTTCTTCTTATGAGTTTGATAGGTCTTATGATGAAAAGAAGGAAAAGAAATATACCGAGTCCGATAACATTGACCCAAGGCTACTAGATATTTTAGATCGGTTGGATACAATAGGGGAGAGTCTATAAGACATGCATAAAGAGGTATTAGGATGGAAAAGTGTCAATATGGGGGAAATGAGCAAAGATGAAAAATTTAAAACTATCACTACCTTGCCCATATCCAATGAGGAGGTTCATCAAGAAGAGAAACCAAGCTATGATGATGAGCTTGATAGAAAAGACTCCTCGGTGACTTCCTATTCTAACGAATCATATGAGGAAGAAGCAACCAAAATAAAATAAATAGTACTAGAGTCAAGAGAAGAATTAAGGAAAATATTTTATGATGACTGTAGTTCATTTTGGGGTGAAGATGCTTTAGAGGAGGTTAATCCATAATTAGGGGTTGGGACTCGTTCAAACCACTTTTAAACATTATTCTTAAAGGATGTGATGAAGATCCATCCCTCATAATAAATGATGGATTGTGGGGAGAAGGAGTCCGATTCTTATATTTTGGAGTTTGACGTTCCAAAGGAGCATATGGAACCCCATCCATCAATGGCTAAGGAACTTAAATTCCGATGTAAAAATTATGGCCTATTGATGTGCTCACTTTTACCCAGGGATCCAAACCAAAAGTTTGATGTAAAATTGGGTAAAAGGTTTAAATCTTCAAAATGGTAAGATTAAAGCCTGCTTACTATTTCATCACTTTTTCCAAGACTCATCTTGGATGATCTGAATCTTCAGTCCCACTGCCGCTCATTGCATATTAAATAAAAGCTGGGATGGAGGTTCAAATCTTCCAAGTGTAAGCACAAAAAGAAGTAGTGAAGGCATCGTGCTACGATGTTAAACTAAGCGCTAGATGGGAGGCAACCCATCACCATATGAAAAGTGGCCCGTATCCTTTTTATTTACACATGATAGAGTAGATTTCATTTTTGTTTTATTTTGTTTTTTTGCATGCATAATCCATGAAATGTTATCTCTAAGAGGACTTTTGATTGAATTTAAAATAATAGCATAGGCAATTGACAATTTGGACTGAACAAGAAATGCAGGAGACCCGGTTGTTTGGTCTCAGTTACTACAACCATGGTCCGTTCCACCATGATTGCAGAGGCTGCATGAGCACAACTACATAAATGGTGCCACAATCATGATAAAATCAGTTTAAATGACCATCCAAATTCCACTCCCCCATGCTCCTCTTCTAATTTATCTTAAATTCTCTTTAATTTTTGGCATTACATTGCATATCCAAGTGTAAATTCATCCCTTGCATTAATTAATTTGGTAAGTTATCTCAATTTCCTTGGTTTTGATATAATTGAATGCTTAGAACTTGTAGTACAGAGAAAGTCCTAAAATAATGTTTTCATTGTTAAATGCATGCTTATTTATGATTATTGCTGTGGTTAGCTTTTGTAGTTAGTGTACAGACTAATGGGGAAGTCTTGAGTACTCAAATCTAAGCTTTAAATAGTTAAAATTATTATGTACATCATATGTTCGATTTAATGCCACAATGAGTTCAATTTGAATTATTTTAAGTTTGGGGCTATAAGCATACATACTAGGCTTAAATTCTTTGCTTATAATGTAAACATGCCTAGTTGAAACAAAGAATTGGGGTTAAAATTGTGTTTTGAAAAGAGTGCAGAATCTTTTGAATATGGTCTCAGGTTCTGTGATCACGGTCACTACTTTGCAATTACAATACCTGAGGGCTATTTTTGTAGGAACCCAAAATTTCTACACAACCATTTCTGCCCCCAATACTTTCTATTACACTGCCACATGAGTTTATCTGCTTAATTTGGCATGTTTTTGGTATGATAATGCTGAATTTGGAATGAGTTGCATTGCTTACAGGTTCTAAGCCTCAACAATGAGAGATTTTGACGACACCAGGTTTATGATTGTACAATGCCAACACCACTACTATAAAGATTTACACAGGACTAAGTTACTCCCTGAAAGGGGTATCTGCCTTGACAAAATGGAGGAGAAGCTCCCAACATTCCATGCCTGACTCAATGCTACTGAGTAGATGTGCTTTTCACTGAACCCCTGCTATGAAAACGAGCATTGGGTATGTGAGTTCTACACAAACCTTAGTGTAGTTTCTCTTACAAACCCAGTGATGAAAATTTGGGAAAAGCAAGTGAACTTCAGAGTAGAGCGGATTAATAAGGTATATGGGCTATCGAATACGGACATTAAGCAGTTCTAGGTTGAAACATGTGAGCCAGGGACCTGGATGGCAAACATTTTATGTCTTAGAAAAGCAGTTCCCTGGTCCATCACCAAGAGAGATATTTTGATGAACGACTTCACAGCAGAGGCCAAGATTTTGCTGAACATTATATGTGGTCGAGTATCTCCATGCACCTATATGACCATTGTAACAGATTTGCGAGCTCGGATGGTGGCTTACATCCTATCTGGAATCTCTCTTAATGTGGGTGAAGATGGTTTTTTGGAGTAGAGGTATTTCAAAAATCATGGAGGTACATATCTTCTTTTTCCTTCCCTTATTACTAAGCTTTGCAAAATGGTAGAAGTAGAGGAGTATGCTATAGATACTCGGGTGCACCTAGGTCCCCATATCTTCCCACTAAAATTTAGGGGTGAGGGTGCCCATATCAGAGCAAGAAAAGGAAGATTGACTTCGGCAAATCAGCCCAGTAGGACACGGATTCTTGTAGACCTTCATAAGCCAACCCTCTTGATGATATCTAAGGTCTTATGAGGGAGGTAAGGGAGCTAGTGTACAAATTACCTCAGGGACCAGGAGAGCCATCCACCACCCATCACTCATATATGACTTAGTCGGATTATGATATATACTGTGAGGAGCAGAAGAAACAGAAAGCCACTGTTGTCGGATTTGAGAGATCCTACTCAGCCTTAGCAGGATCACACAGGGACCTCAAGAAGTCACATGTGAAGATGGTGAAAAGGGAGAAAAAAGAGATAAATTTTTCATGAAGCCATAGAAAGGGGTAAAAGGAATCTTTAAGGTGCTCAAACCCAATGATAGACCACCTTCACTTAGGATGGACAATGAGGATGAGGCCCCTACTGATTGGTCTACTGATGATGCTAATAGTGATGGTGCAGAGTCAGCGAGAGAGATCATCTCTTGATGCAAATACAGGGAGACCCCTCTAACTCTTATTTTATTGCACATGTAGTGAGGACACTACATTCTTTTTTTAGTTTGGGTTGACCCCAGATTTATATTATTCTAATTTTGTGTTGATGGATATTTTATTTTATGTTATTTTTTTGGGATGATACCTTGGATATTATTTTGTTTTGTTTTTGGAATATTACATTTTTTGGGCGCCTTGATGATGCCCATGTTTTATGGACTATCATGTGGTTTTAGTTTTAGTTTTTATTCTTATTATAGTTCTATTTGATTTTAATGATACATGACTAGCTTTGCCCTATGATAGATTGAGTGACAACATTCTAAAGAGTAAAGCTTCGTGATTGGGTTTTGAGACATAAATGCAGGGAAATTTCGAGTACTCATAGCATTGTTGATTTGGGATCAAGTTATACACCATTGGCGAAGTCTGAGTAGCCATATGGATAGTTTGCTCATTTTGAGCCAAAATGTGAAGTTAAGGGCTTGGTTGTTTCCATAGTTTAGCAAATTGTGTGTGGTGCTAATGTAAAATGAACAACCCTCTCAATCCAAAGTTTTTTAAAGAGAAATCAAGGGCATGGACATGAGCAATTTTATAACAAAACTTTTTCTCTTTTTTAGCTCTGTAAATTTTTGACCCATGAATAGAATTAGATACTCTAAATTGTCTTTAGTGGGAGGGACATTTGAGCTCCCTTGGAAAATATTGCATGCCATGCGTGGTGAGATATTTGCATTTATCTCTTGTATACTTGTGTTATCTATTACTTTTCCGTTAGTCTTTCAAAGCTAATTTTGACTGTATTTTGCTCGAGAAATGATATTAGGCCATCTTTGTGATTTTGGAAGATAATTTATCCTAAAAAGCCTACCCGTGCATTATTGTAATTCCTAGTTACCCACTTTGAGCCTTTGGACCCTTTTTTTGGAAAACTCATTACAAACTGTGAACTATTCTTTTTATCCCTCTTTTGAACCATACCTTCCTTGAAATTAAAGATGCAACTTGAGTCTAAAAGCCTAAGTTGAGGGTGGTGAAAGTTGATGGAAGGAAGTTTGGGGACATTATGTGTTAGTAAAATACCGAATGTGCCTAAGTGTTGAAAATAAAGGAATAGAAAAAGAAAAGATCCAACAAAGGAAGGGATTGCATGAAAAGTACAAGAAAATGAAATAGAAGGAAAAAATGGGCGAACAAAGGAAGTGAAATATAGGCATATGAAAAGAGAGAAAACAAACAAGAGTGACCCATAGTCAATAAGGAGGATTAAAAAATGTGATGTAGATGTTCAAGGAAGGGTGTAGCCATGTTGTTCCCAAATGATATCCTACCCTAACCTGAACCTACGTTACAAGCTTAGAAAGTCCTTTGATATCTCAAACTATTTACTTTCTTTGTAGTGGCAAATGAAAATAGGGTCAATCCTATGGTATGACACTTTTTGCACAAATATTTCTTTTGTAAGGGAGAGAGTTTTTGCACTTATAATTCCTTGTTGCATATTTGGTGGTCTGGAATTCTCTTTCTTGTGACGATTAGCATATGAACAAGTTGAGATGGGTGATTGTATCACCTGTCAAGTGGTAAGGCAAATAGAGTATAGCTTAGTTTTGGTAAAAAAGTGAGTACTTCTAGAGCATTAATGGTTGTTGCTTGATTGATCTTTAAATTCTTGTGTATTCTTTAATAGTGCATCTTATGATGAGTGGAGTAGTGAAAAATAGCTTAGCCCATGTGCAATGAACTATTTGTGGTAGTGACTAGGGTTAAAGTCATTATGGTCTTTAAGGCGTGAAGTTTGGGCATAAACGTTTGTCTCATGTTAAGAGGTAGTGTTGCTTAAGGACAAGAAATATCTTTAAGTTGGGGGTGTTGATAAGTGGTGATTTTACCACCCATTTGCACTAAACATTTCTGCACATTACCTTGTTTTGGCGAATAAACAAGACATAATTATTATTAAATGAACTAATATTAACTCTTTTCAGGAATAGAGTTGAGTAGATAAAAAGATGTGGATTTTGAGCTTAAAATGATCAAAAAGGGAGCAAGAATGTGCAACTAAAGACCTAGAGCAGAAGGGCCTCAGTTACTGCGGTAGTAGTCTTTGGACCTTGATTGTGGTAGTCAAGCAGGGTCAAGTAACTACGGTCATGAAAGATATTCACGGTCGTGGAGGCTGTGGTCACGGATAAGCTGGCGGGATCACAATTTAGCAGAAGAGTTCAACCCAATGGCAAATCTAGAAATGCTGGCTGATCCCAAATTTTGACAAAAAGACTCAAACCCTAAGTCATTCATTATATTCCATATTCCCCAATTTTTAGGTTTAGCTCTTGAGTTCATAGCCTCCATACTTGAAGAAGAAAACATTGTATAAATTTTAGGTGAAGAATACATTGGAGACTTTCTAAGTGGAGGATTATCTCATTTCCATTATTGATTTGTAGGAGTTCCAAGTTTGAAGTAACATTCAATTAATCTTCAACAAGTCATTTTTATCTTATGTGTAGCTAGATCTCCCTCTTAGGGTTTTGTGTGAATAGGGGTTAAAGTGTATGTGGGTTGTTATTATCATTCTTTATTTGGTAGTTCATACTTATTGGTTTTATCATTGCGATGCTAACTTGGTTGGGATTTGTGGGGGAAAGCCCCAAATACCCACATGGGTTTGATGAGTGAAAGCTCCAAACTTTAAAAAGCTTAAGGCCATCTTCGAAAAAAGGGTTTTGGGTGAACTTTAGGAATCCAAATCATCCTTGAAAGAGGGATGTGGAAACCAAAGCAAGGATAGATAATTATATGTATAGTTTGCTAAATTTTCACTATCTTAGACATAGATGTAATTTTGAAGTTAACTATACCATCGGTATCATCCTAGAAATAGGGATGCTTAGATTGAGGTTATGGTTACCAATTATTGAACACACCCGTTAGGTATTCGAAAGAATCAATGGGTGAAAGTTTGGTGTTTTGTTGAAAGACTAGCATAAACATCTATAACCGAACCTACCCATAGTTGATTTACCAAAATGATGTTGATTAGTAACACCTACATGTTATTCCCTTAGTAATGCATAATCCCAATATCCGTGCCTAATTATAAAAACTCTTATTATTCATAGCCTCGAATTTATAGTAGAAAACCCCAAAAGAAATATTAAAGTACATTTTTATCTCCCTTATTTTTTTTTTAACCTTTTTGTACTTTTGATTTGAATTTAACTTGTATCTATTATTTCAAATTAACTTGATTGTCACGTCACTCACATTGTTCCTAGTGGATTCGACCTTGACTCCAAAGTTGGTTAAATATATTGACTATGACCGCCTTGCACTTCAATTGATGAGTAAGTTGTATGTTATCAGCGAACAATATTATCTCATACATAGTTTTCGATGCTGGAATTGAATCAAAACTTAATAGCATCATCATCTTTATCAGTATTTATCGGACTTGAATCGAAACCCATATTATCAAGATCATTATCATCTGTCGGACTCAAATCGGTACTAATATTTATAAATAGTATCAATAAACCATACCACCAAGCCATATGAATAAACTAACCCAATACACTATACCAATACCTCATCTATAAAGTTATTCCAATAGCCAAGGCCATAAGCCATGTCAATAGTCATATTCATAAGTTACTTTAATAAACATATCCTTAAACTAAGAATCATATTTACAAGCCCTTAACCATATCAACAAGCCATACCGTATCTATGAGCCATATCATATCTATAAGCCATATCTTATCTATAAGCCATATCATTAATCATGTCGATATCTATATCATTAAACATATCGATAGGCTATATTCTTAATCATATCTGAAAGTCATACCAATAATCATATATATAGGTTACTTATCATATCCGAAAGCCATATAAATAATCACATATATAAGTCATTAATCATATCCGAAAACCTTATCAATAATCATATATATATGACATCAATCATTTCCGGAGGCCATATCATTAATCACATATATAAGTCATTAAACATATTCAAAAGCCATATCAATAATCGCATGTATAAGTCATTAATCATATCTGAAAGCCATATCAATAATCATATATATAATTAATTAATAATATTTGGAGGCCATATCAATAATCACATGTATAAGTCATACCATTAACTATTTCTATAAATTATTTTCTTAATCATGTATATAAGCAATATTATTTGCAATACCGAAATTAGCATCAATCCTTCAATACCCAACAAACTTATTGAATAGATATATTAAATCCCCTTAAGTTTCAAAACAACCAGTATTAAGAGTATATCATGCATAACTATGTCTACAAGGCTAACACAAATCTTGGCCTAAGGTGGGTCAGAGGGCCCCACTTTAATCCCCTAAATTCATTTTAGGCAAATTTTGCCTCAGACTAGGCTAAGGTATATAAGTTCATTCCTATATTTCAAGTAATCCATAAAAATCTCCAAGATAGTAATCTTTCCCAAATATAAACAACTAAGGGAATCTTACTGAAAAAATAGCAGCTAAGATGATTTCCCCAAACTTAAGTAATTAAGGACAATTCCACCCTAAACATGAAGGATTAAGGCAATTTCACCTAACTTTAGTAACTAAAGAATTTTCATTCTAAATATGGGACGTGAAGTCATATTCACTTAAGACATGAATCACTACGCTAATTACTCCAAGTTTTTAGTTTCAAGATAGCCTAAAGGTCCAACTAAACTAAATATTCACATTCATACTTACAACACCTAAATATCAACCCATATCCATCATAATATCATAATCATACTATGAGTAGATAAATCTATGAGGAGGTAAACCTAGCCTACTTGAGTGCTGAAGAAAAGCTCAAAGAATCTGCTAAATCACCGATTTTCCCTTTTGAGAAGCTCCTGCAAGGTGCCAAGTTATTAAAATCACAATCTATACATAAATACAAGAACAAATATGTCCATATTGCACTATTGTGATTCGTGTTCAAAATTACATAAAAATCCCATATGGATCCCATTTATGGAATCGCACATTCGAAACTAACACAATATCCCTATATGGTCAAGGAATATTTATCCTCATTGATGGGTGGATTCATAGCTATAAGGTGATAAGATTTAGTCACCAAGCTTATACGGATTTAGCAAAAGTATGGAGAAATCAAGTATGAAAATAATGGAATCTTATCGCAAATTTGTTGGAAAATTGCATAAATTAATGATACT
This sequence comes from Capsicum baccatum var. pendulum, assembly GCA_030864225.1. Lineage (NCBI taxonomy): Eukaryota > Viridiplantae > Streptophyta > Magnoliopsida > Solanales > Solanaceae > Capsicum > Capsicum baccatum. The sequence continues at coordinate 47,484,081 of CM061551.1, read as the reverse complement.
AAAGCTCCACAATCACCCAAAGTTTATTCTTCTGAGAACTCCCACGTTTTAAGGTTTAAGATTCTAGAGAATAGATGAAAATGGTGAAAAATTAGGCTAAATGGGTATTTATACTCTTCCCAGGCACGTGAGTGCCGCTAAAGCAGACATTTGGCAACTTTAGAAATCACTGCTAAAGCTTCTGGTATGGTAAAGTGGTATTCGACTCCACAATCTAGGCCGCTAAAGCAGACCATGGCCCTTTTTAGTGTTAGCCGCTAAAACACTTAGGTGCCGCTACTGGCTGGGTAAGGCTGTTAATGCACCCAAAGAGCCATTAAAGCACTCGAAATTCTACTTTAGTGGTCGCACTAGATATCATGCACCAACTGGATCCCCTATGCATAGTCGAACTATGCTAGCCTATAAAATTCAACATTTTGGACTTAATGGCTTAGTCAAAATCTTTGTCCAAGGTCATTTCAATGAAGAGTGGGTCCCAGATGTACTTGCCATTTCTCTTAACTTCCAGCCAATAGTCTAAAATGAGTCTGAGAGCCTCAGGACCCATATCAGGGGTCCATCTAGCCTAAAATAGACATTTCAATGTTATTTGAATAGTCAAAATTAGAATACCAAGTCATTTAACTAATGTTTTTCCCAAAAGCCAATTTGAACTTGTGAAACTTTAAGATAGGGAATTGGCTGAAAACAAAATGAACTACCTGATAACCAAAGTAACAGTTCCAACAAGTCATTAATAACTTCGGAAAGCTAAAGAAAAGTTTTAAATGGAGAAAATGAGTGGAATACAAAAAATGACCTGAAGGGTCATTATAATTGATGACTAAATTGATTCTTATAGTAAGATCAATCTATCTCCATCTACTGTTGATACATGTGCTTTGAATGATAGTTTATTATAAATTGATATTGGTGATGATCAACTTGTGTGTAATGATGACCCACTAAATAAGGAGTTTTAGGATGAACTTAAGGAACCTCAATTTAATGTTAGCATTGTTATAGTTGGTCATGTAGATAGTCATGTGAAGTAATTGCACCTAAATAATGAATCCTAGATTTTTGATCCCATTCCTTGTTCTTCTCATGTAGATTTTAAGGTGGAATGTGTTTTTAAGGATAATCCCATGTTTAAAGTTGACATGACTAATCAAAATAAAATGCATAGTAGTGTGTATTGGCATGATAAAAGTGTAGCCCTTCTTAAATAATTATGATGCACCTGAAGCCTTGAACAAGTTAGGATTATTAGTGTGAATCTCGCCCCTAATCTTCCAAGTAGCCTCCTCTAATGTGCGGTATCTCTACTGAACCTTAACTATAGGAATTTGTCTATTGTGCAACAGTCTGACATCATTAGCCTAAATAAGGACAGACTTCTCTACAAAGGTCAAAGCTCATCCAATTGAATTGAGTCCTATCTAAACATATGAGATAGGTCGGGAATATACTGCTGCAACATAGAAACATGGAATATCAGATAGAGATCAACATCATGTAGGGGTAGTCTAACTCATAAGACACTTCACCAACTGTGCAAAGAATCTCAAAGGGTCCAATGTATCTGGGCTAAGATTTCCTTTCCTCCCGAACATCATCACACCATTCATAGGTGATACATGTGAAATTCAAGAGGGGTAGAATTAAAAATTTTCTGTGGGTCGACTACTGACACTTCATAGTTGAATCACCTGTAGATCAGTACACTTTACAAAATAGATTAGATTTTAAATAATTAAGCAAATAAATGATTGAACGTTGAGTCATAAAAATTTATCATGGTTTAGAACACCAATATGGTGCCTACTTCTAGTTCCCTTGGGTTTCAAAGTTTCCTTAGATCATTCAATGTGGGGCTCAAGTACAGTGATGGTAAACAAGTTTTAAGGGCTTATTTTGCTCTTTAGATCTTGTGATGCATCTTTAGTTGATGTTACAAAATTAACTCGATCCTACTCTTTATACAACAATTATAAACTAAAGGTTACAAAGCTTCGTAAGACTAAGATTGAGACACTTTGATATTCTTATTGATGTTGCATGTTGTCTTCTTTCTTTTGTTTTGGCCTTTATAGTATTCTGTTATATATACTTCTTTTCTTTAAAAGGAAACCCAATAGATTTTTTCTCAATAGAGGATTTGAGTAGATTCCTTGATTGAGGGAGTTTTCACCTTATGTTATGTCTATATCAGATATGTCCAAACTTGGTGCAATTTTCCATATTAGATATGTCTATGTAAGTGGTGAGATCGTCTTTCTCCTTTTATCTTGTCGTGAGGTGTGTCCAATTTCCATGTCTATTGGGAAATTTAGTTGTATGATTTTTGTTGCCTTGTCAAGCTATATCCTACTTTTGATGTTGCTCCATATTTAGAACAATATTCTTTAAGAGAATATTCCTTGCCTTGTGCGAGATATATTCCAATGATTTCAGATCTTCAATATCCTTTTTGTGAGATTTCCTTCCATCATTGGGGATCTTCAATATCTTTGACGTGTCTCCATATTTATCATGATATTCTTTTAGAGAATATTCCTTTCCTTGTATGAGATATCCTCCCATGATTTGAGATCTTCAATGTCCTTTGTGTGAGATCTCCTTCCATCATAGGGCTCTTCAATATCCTGTAAAGTTTAATTATTAGTTTGTCATTATTAAAACGTAAAACACAAATATATGAGGCTAACAATCTCCCCCTTTTTGATAATGACAAATAGTTATAAACATCAGTTGACTTCCCTGTCTGACACTATAGTTGGTTTGCTCCCCCTGACTTGTAGGTACTTCTGATGTTCCTGTCTTTCTACCACTTTTGGCATAATCAAAAAGTACCATAGAGTAGCAAAAAGTGTAGTAGACAAATAAAATAGATTTAATGTATTAACTAACAAGTACTAGGAAAAACAAACAGTGTGGCAGATAGTGTATTAAAAATCATTGCACAACCCAACAAAAACCAATGGACATAACCCTCTGTTGAAGACCATTTTTTGGTTAAAAACTGACGAGAAAATCAGAACAAGTAAATAAGTTTTTTATCCGAAAATAAGACTCATAATTCATTAATGCTGAGAATACCAAGTCTTTTTCTAAAGTAACAAAATCTTTCTTCTAATAGATGTTTTATTAAAATATCAGTCCGTTGATTTTTGGAGTCAACAAATGTTGATGAAAAATAACCATTTTCTACATGATCTCGAATAAAATGATGCTTAATATCAATGTGTTTAGCTCTAGAATGATGCACAATATATTTATATAAACTAATAGTGCTGGTGTTAACATACAATATGGGAGCAAATTTGAAGGACAAATTAAACTTAAGTAGTTGATGCATAATTCATAAAATTTGAGTACTACAACTTTTAACGGTTATGTATTCAACTTCAGTTGTTGAAAGAGCAATTGGAGTTTGCTTCTTTCTGTGCAATGAGATAAGGGCATCACCAAGAATTTGACACATTTCGCTAATGCTTTTTCTATTACTTTCATAACCTGCAAAGTTAGTGTCTGAACATCTAATTAAATTAAAATGAAAAGAACAAGGTACCATAGTCCAATGTCTTGAGTTCCTATGAGTCATCGAATGATCCTTTTGATGGCATTCAGATAAGACTCTTTGGTAGTCGACAGGAACCTGACATACTTACATACACTAAACATGATGTCTAGTCGACTCGCGGTCAAATAGAGTAGTGATCCAATCATTCCCCTGTACATCCTTTCATGAACATCTTTCCTATATGAGTCTAAATCAAGACTTGTGGAAGGACTCATCGGAGTTCCATAGGCCTTTCCGTTTTCCAAACCAATTTTTTTGATGAGTTCTTTTGTGTACTTAGCTTGACTAATAAAGGTACCTTAGGGAGTTTGTTTTATTTGTAATCCCAAAAAGAATGTTAGCTCTTCCATAAGACTCATTTAAAATTTTTCTTTCATCAAATTAGTAAAATTCTAACATAGAGAGATGTTAGGACTACAAAATATGATATCGTTAACATAAATTTTCACAATAAGGGGATTTGAATCAAGTTTCTATATGAACAGGGTTGTATCAATTTTACCTCATTGAAAATTATTATTTAGTAAGAAAGTATTCAATCTCTCATACTAAGCCTTTGGAGCTTGTTTGAAACTGTAGAGTGCTTTTGACAATTTGAAAACATGATTTAGATAAGATGAATTTTCAAACCCAAGGGGTTGTTTTACAAAAAAACATCCTCATGAATGAAAGCATTTAATAAGGAAATTTGGACGTCCATTTGATATAGCTTAAAACATTTAAAAGCAGCAGATGGTAATAAAATTTGAATTTATTCTAACCTTGCAAAGGAGCAAAGGTTTCATCATAATCAATACCTTCTTGTTAGGAGTAGCCTTGAGCTATAAGTCTGGCTTTGTTTCTGATAACCTTACATTGTTCATTCAATTTATTTCTGTAGCCCCATCTAGCTCCAATTATTGAGCAATTCGTAGGTTTTCAACCAGATTCCAAACTTGATTTCATTCAAACTGGTCCAATTCTTCCTTGATTGCTTTAAACCATGATTCATCTTTTAGTGCCTTATTGGTATTCTTTGGTCTAATTTAATATACAAAGGCAACAAATGCTTGCTTTCTCAATGATGCTTTTGTTTGCATCCTACCATCTGGATTTGCAATGATAAATTAATTTGGATAGATAGCATCGTGTTTCAATTCTCTTGGAATAGTCGGTTTGACTATTTTTACTGTGGAAATTGACTCCTAATGGGGTGTAGTTATCTTATCTGGTGATAGCTTAGAGGTCGTTCTAGCATTGGATCCAAATTGTAGATTACTTAACTTTTTTTCATTAATATTCAAACTCATAGGAGGGTGATTAGATTCATCAAATACAATATATATAGATTCTTCAACACATAAGGTTCTTTTATTATAAGCCTTGTAAGAGCGACTAGTGGGAGAATACCCAAAGAAAATACCTTTGTCACTTCGTGGATCGAATTTTCCCAAGTTATTCTTACCATTATTGTGGATAAAGCATTTGCATCCAAAAGGATAAAAGTATCTAATATTAGGTTATTTTTGTCTCCATAGTTCATAAGGCATCTTATGTAAAATAGGCCTAATCAGACATTTGTTGATGATATGACATGTTGTACTTATTTCTTTTTCCCAAAAGTGGTCTAGGAGATTATGTTCTAACAACATGGTCTTGGAAATTTCTTGGAGATACCGATTCTTTTGATCCACCTCACCATTTTGCGGAGGATATTGAGGTGATGAGAAGTTCTGAGAGTATTCGTTCTGAGCACAGTATTCCTCAAATGCCTTATTTTCAAATTCCATCCTTGATCACTGTGAATATAGGTAATGAAGTGTCAAGCTTCTCTTTGTAATTTTCTACAAAAAATCTTAAAGTTTGTGAAAGCCTCTGTTTATCAGAAAGAAACATCAATCAAGTGAAACATGAGTAATCATCAACTATAACAAAAAAACATATCTTTTTCCGCCAATACTTTTGGTCTTGGTTGGGCCAAATAGCATCACGTGGATTGTTTAAAGACGTTTGGTAGTAAATTAAATGTACTTGGCTTTGAATGATGTCCAGATCTATTTACCCAATTGGCAGGCATTACAGATGTAACCCTTTTCAAACTTGAGTTTTTGCAGACCTTTCACTAATTTTAGTCTAGACAATTTCTCAATGATTTGCATACTCACATGCCCAAAATTTCTGTACCACAACCAAATATCATTGGTTTTCACAGTAAGGAAGCTTAACATAGGAAAGTAAGGACTATTTAAAAAATAATTATTATTGATGCGTTCACCAATAAGAAAGATGTCTCTTTTGTTGTGTTTGAAGTAATTTTTGGCTTTGAAGAAGACTCCAAAACTAGCGTCACATAACTGACTGATTCTAAGTAGATTATGTTTGAGTCCATCCACTTGATATACTTTAGTGAATTCACATAATGAGTTGAGTTTTACTTAGACAACTTCAATGACGTTGCCTCTAGCACAGTCATTGAATCTGAATAATCCCCCATCTATTTTCTTTAGAGTAGAAAAGTTTTCTTTCTTTCCGGTCATATGTTTGAAACATCCTCTATCAATGACCCATATTACCTTCTTATAGCTCTTGCGGACATGTTCCTACAAAACAACAAGATTAATTTTGTCTAGGTACCCAAGTGGTCTTGTGTCCTTGGAGGTTAGATGTGCTTCTTTTGGGATTCTAAACGCATACACTTTTAGGCCTGTGCCTGCAGCTATAAGATTTGTTCCCTCTCTGTCCACATATAAAATAGACAGGTCCTCGAGCTGTGAAATAGGTCGGGCTGATTTAAACGATCCTGCTAAGGAACTTAAGTTCTTTTTAAAAGAGTGATCTTACGAAAATGTGACTTAGAGATTTCCTAAAGCTATTCACCTAAATTTTTACATCAGCAAGCTCTTCATGAAGTAAGTCAATTTCAATTTGACATGCTTCAATTTCTATTTGACGTTTTTTTATTCCTCTTTGAGTTTTCATTTAATTCGTGCTTCACAATGCTTTTTCTCTTAAACGAGTTATTATATTCATGTATGACTTTCTAAAGCTCATCGGTTATCATATCTAAATAAGGTTCAAGAATATCACAGTTATGACAGTCATATGGTGTTACCTTTCTAGATTCACCTGTTGCCATGAAACACATATTGACAGCCTTTACTACTTCTTTAATTTCATCTTTATCACTCCAGTTTCTAAAGTTTTGATTCTTTTTAGATGGTCTTCTTCTTAACTCTGGACAATTTTTTTTGAAGTTTCTAGGCCTTTCATAGTGATAACAACGATCATCGTTTTTGTTGGAGTCATTATTTTTGTATCCTTAGGATCTTTGCTGTCTCTTTCTCATGATCTATCCTACTCTACGGTTGATGAGAGACATTCTTTAGCTATTGAAATCTTTAAAAATATCCTCTTTTTCAGTTGGAGCAGTGTTGAAGGAGGTTTCTTTTTTTCCTCTTTGTGGTACCTGTTGATATAATTTTCTCATATGCAATAAGGTTACCTCATAGTTCATAATATGTCATATTATATAGATCTTCGTCTTTCAAAATAGCAACCTTGGTTTCCAAAATTTTTGGAGGACTTCGGACTAGCTTCTGGACTTGCACTCTATGTGGATAGATCACCCTCAATTATTTTAGTTCGCATACAATCTTACTAAATCTGGCAAACACTGTTTCAATGTTCTCATTCTCTTCCATTTTGAACAACTCATATATCTTTCACTTTTTGACTTTGGTGGTTCCTTTATAGGTTTCCTCCAATTTGTCCTACATTTCTTTTTTAGTCTGGCAAGTTGATATCTTGCCGTATTCTTCACCACTAACTGCATAGAGAAGTAACCCTATAGGCATTAGTTTGGATTACATCTTGTTGTTCTTTGGTGACCTTGAAATTTTCAAGGTCTTCTATGTTAGTCAGCTAGATTCTTTTATTTTTCCTTTGGCTTCTCCTTGAGATCTAGAATCGTCTTTGGACCCTTCTTGATGACAACCCAGTCTTGGAAGTCATTTGATTGGACAAAGATTTTAAACCTATTCTTCCAGTAAGAGTAGTGTTGTCCATTAAAGTATAGTGGTCACGTGGAGGAGTGACCATCTTGGAGAAGAGCACCTGGAATTTGATAATTTTCCATTTGATCTTTGCTCACTTGAGGTTAAGCAACACTATTGGTGAGACCTGCTCTGATACCAATTGAAATTCAAGAGGGGGTGAATTGAAAATTTTCTGTGGGTCGACTATTGACTCTTCACAGTCGACTCGCCCACAGATCAGTACATTTCAAAAAATAGATTAGATTTAAAATAATTAAACAAATAAATAAATGAACATAAAGTAAAGACACAAAAGTTTATCCTAGTTTGGAACACTAATGTGGTGCCTATTTCCAGTCCTCTTAGGTTTCAAAGTTTCCTTAGATCGTTTAATGTCGTTCTCGAGTACAGTTATGGAAAATAAGTTCTGAAGACTTATTTTGCTCTTCAGATCTTATGACACAAATTCAGTTGATGTTACAAGGTTGACTCGATCTTACTCTTTATACAACAATTGTGAACTAAAGGTTACAAAGCTTCGTGAGACTATGATTGATACACTTTGATATTTTTCTTGAAGTTGCGTGGTGTATTCTTTCTTCCATTTTGGACTTTATAGTCTTCTGTTATATATACTTGTTTTCTTCATAAGGAAACCCAAGAGACTTTTCTCAATCAAGGATTTAAGTTGATTCCTTAATTGAGGGAGTTTTCACCTTATGGTATGTCCATACTTGGTGCAATTTTTCTTTCTCACAACTATACATGTCAATATAAGATATTTCCATGTAAGTAGTGAAATCTTCTTTCTTCTTTGATTTTGTCATGAGGTGGTCCAATTACCTTTTTTGTTGAGATCTTTAGTTGATATGATTTTTGTTTACTTGTCAAGCGATATACTACTTTTGATGTGGCTCCATATTTTGCATGATATTCTTTGAGATATATTCCTTGCCTTGTACGAGATATCCTCCCATGATTTGAGATATTTAATGTCCTTTCTATGAGATCTCCTTCTATCATTAGGAATCTTCAATATCTTTGATGTGGCTCCATATTTAGCATGATATTCTTTGAGAGAATATTATTTTCCGTGTGCGAGATATCCTCCCATGATTTGAGATCTTCAATGTCCTTTCTGTGAGATCTCTTTCCATCATTAGGGATCTTCAATATCCTGCAAAGTTCACTTATTAGTTTGTTATTATTAAAACATAAAAAACAATATAGAAGGCTAACAACACGAAGGAATACTCGATCACAAACTCCAAACATCAAGGCACAAGGTCTACGATATGCATAAGCCTTCTGCCTACTCTGAGCTACCCTTGACCTATCCTAAATTACCCTAACACTATACAACAACTCTTAGAGCAAGTCAGTACAAGAATGTCTGATTGGATGACTCAAACCATACAATCGGAGGATGACATATCCTACCATCTAAATCCTCAAAAGACACCATCTCAATATACAAATGGTAACGTTATTATATAGGAACTATGCCAAGGCTAAGCGCTGCTCCCACTAACCTCCAAAATCCATAACACAAGCTTGGAGCATATCCTCAAGAACATGAATAGTCTGCTCTGTCTATTCATCGATCCAAGGATGAAAGGTGTACTAAGATCCACTAGAGAACCTAACTCCTCCTAAAAAACTCTCCAAAATCTAGAAGTGAAAACTCAACCCTGGTCTGAAATGATAGGTATAAGCACACATGAAAATGGACTATGTCACTAACATAGATAGGACTATATTCTCGGTGCTAAAGGACATCTGCATAGGGATGAAATATGTTGACTTAGTCAACTAATCCAGAATAACCCAAATACCATCGAAACTACGAGATGTATAAGGCAACCCATTAACAAAGTCTATGGTAATTCACTCCCATGTCCACTTGGGAATGGGAAATATCTAAATCAAACCACCAGGTCACTAATGCCCAACCTTCACCTGCTGATGACATAGGCAGCGAGCTATAAATTCCACCATATCTCTCTTCATACCACTCCACCAATAATGCAGACTCAAATATCTATACATCTTAGTTGTACCAGGTAAATAAAATATCTGAAGCTGTGAGCCTCATGCAAAATCAACTTGATTGCAAAATAAATTAAATCAAGTCATCAACCTTTGAAACACAAATACAATTGTCAATGCTTAGTACGCCCTAGGAATCAATGGTTGTCCTATTGAACTAACCACTCAACACTTAATTATGGATGTGTAAAGTATCTTATCCTTAAATTAGCGACCCTGAATCTACTCAAATAGTGAGAACTTTGCCTTAACACTAGCAAGAATCCTCTTAGGGTATGAAATATTAAGTTATACCATCAAGTTTTCTAATGACTGAATGTCCTATGCCAACAACCTTTAAGAAACTAAAATACAAGTTAAGCTACTCGTACTCACTGTGGCTCAAGGTGTCTGCTACCATATTTACCTTGCTCAGATGATACAAGATAGAGTTATCATAATCCTTAAGCAACTTCATCTATCTATGCTACCTAGTTTTTAGCTCTCTCTGTTTCATAAGATTTTGAAGGCTATGATTATCCCTGAAGATCTCACAATGCACACCATAAAGATAATGCCTCCAAATCTTAAGCTAGAAAACTACTATTGCCAACTCATCATGAGTGGGGTAGTTGCGCTTGATCATCTTAAGATTTCTCAATGCATAAGCAATAACACGACCCTACTGCATCAATACACAATCCAAAACAACATCAGAAGTAACTCAATACATGGTAAATCCTTCATTCTCAACAGGAAGAGCTAAAGTGAGAAATCCCTTAAGCTTTCCCAAGATTGACTCACACTCCTTGGACCATCGGAATGGAAACTTCTACTATGTTAATCTGGTCATCGGTGCTGCAATGGTAGCAAAGCTCTTATCGAACTACCAATAATAACTAGCCAAACTAATAAAATTATGAACCTCAGTCAGAGATGAAGGTCTGGCGTAATCACCAATGGCCACGATCTTAGCTGGGTCTATGATAATCTCATCCTTAGAAACCACATGTCATCATCTCAATCCAAAACTCACACTTAGGGGATTTTGCAAAAAGCATATGATCCCTTATAGTTTAGAGCACAATCCTTATATGCTGCAGATGCTCCTCTCTACTCCTTGAATTCACAAAGATGTCATTGATGAACACAATCATAATGGAATCTAAATAAGGCCTAAACACGCGGTTCATTAAATCCATAAATGCGGTTGGGGCATTAGTCAACCCAAAGGACATCACTAGGAGCTCATAATGATTGTAACGAGTCCTAAAATATGTCTTTGGGATATCCTAAGCCCAAATCCTCAACGGATGGTAATCGAATAGCAAATCAATCCTAGAGAACAACACTACTCCCTAAAGTTGGTCAATCAAATCATTAATCCAAGGCATAGGATAATGGTTCTTCACTGTCACCTTATTAAGTTTCCTATAATCAATACACATACACATAGAGCCATCTTTATTCTTCACAAAAAATATAGGAGGCCCTCAAGGATACACACTTGGTCTAATAAAACCCTTATCAAGATGATCTAGAAGATGAGAATCCAACTCTTTAATGTCAGCAGAAGTTGTATAGTAAGGTGACATAGAAATAAGTTGGGTGCCGACTCAAGATCAATAACAAGATAAATACTAAACTTAGGAGAAAGGCCTATTAGATCGGTAGGTAAAACATCAGGAAACTCACAAACTAAAAAATAGAGTCAAGTGATAGAATCTCCACTCTAACATCAAAATATAAGAGAGATAAGACTCATAACTATTTGAAATAAGCCTCCTAGAACACACATAAGAAATAATCCCAATCGGCTCGTGGCTAACAGCTCTTTGCCACATAATCGATGGTATGTCAGGCATAGCTAAGGTAATGATCTTGGCAGAACAACCTGGACTGCATAATAGTAGAATAACCAGTCCATGCCTAGAATCATATCAAAATGCATCATGTCTAATATAATAAGATCAATATAAGTATTGAAATCCGAAACAGTCATAACCCATGATTTAAAAACCCAATCCACTACTAAAGAATAACCCACAAGATTTGATAAATGTAATGGCATAGATAATGAATCCCAAGATAACTCTAACCACAGATCATAATATAAAGAAACATAAGAATAAGTTGATCCCAAATTAAATAATGCAAAAGGCAACTAAAGGCACACCAAATTTATACCTATGAAAACAACATCTGAAGACTCAGCTATGGGTCTAGCAAGTACTGCATACAACTAACCACGCCCGCCACCTGGTTGGGATCCTGACCGACCTCCTATCCTAGCTACCTAAGAACCTCCATGGTAACCATACAGACCATTCCTATAACTATGCATACCACTTCTAGTTGGAAGATGAACTGCCTTGATAGGTTGAATATTCTGAGCTACCGATGACTAGGATACTTTCTTGAGAAATGACCGAAATTTCTATAATAATAACATGCCCTAGGTACTGGGCTGAAACTAAAAGACTCAATTGACCCAAATGAAACACCACAATTAGAATAGCCAGAAGATAAACCCTATAAAGATCGACTACGACCCTAGAAAGGGTGATTGTTGGTGCCAGACTGGCGTCCATCAGTAATCTAAAGTGCAGACAAAACTGGTATACTAGATTGACCCTACTACAGATGCACCTGAGGTAGAGGGTACCTACCCTGAGAACCACTGCATTTGAACCAGGAGCTACTACAGCTTCTACTGAACCTTCTTGATATTGCAACCTTTTATCACTGCCTCTTTGGGCCATGTGATGTATCTCCTCCATAAGATGAGCATGATTAGAAACCTTAGAAAAAGACCTACCCATAATAACCAAACTCTATGTATATATTTGAAGAAGAAGTCTCAATCTTTGAACAAAGCAACTAACCCTGTTATACTAAATCATGATATTTAATATGATAAGATATAAGATAGATTAAGATAATTTGGGATAAAATAGGCAAACCTAGAAATACGCTCTAACACTGCTGTAAATGAATAAGTAAATGCATATGAGATAATAACATAAAGATCACACAATAACAACTATAATATTAACCCTATAAGCTAATAAGTTAGGAAAAGTAAATAACCCAACATAGGATCCCATAAACCTATAGGATACAAAAATTAATCAACTAGCTATAAATCACCAATTTACCTTACCATAATCAAGAATCCATCCGAATAGTATTATCTCATACATAGTTCCCAATCTAAAATTGAACTAGAACTTAATAGCATCATCATCATTATCACCATTTTCGAGACAGGAATGAAACCCATATTATCAAGATCATTATCAACTGCCGCACTCGAACTAATACTTATATTTACAAACCATATCAATGAACCATACCACCAAGCCATACCGATAAACTAAACTAATAAACTATACCAATACCCCTTGTATTAAGTCATCCTAATAACCTAGCCCATAAACCATGTCAATAATCACATTAATAAGTTACTTCAATAAACATATGCATAAACTGCGAATCATATCTATAAGCCCTTAACCATCTGTACAAGCCATACCATGGCTATGAGCCATATCATATTTATTATCCATATCATTAATCACGCCGATATCTATATTATTATGCATGTCGATAGGTAATATTATTAATCATATTAAGAAGCCAAATAAATAATTAGATGTATAAGTCATTAATCATATTCAAAAGCCAAATAAATAATCCTATGTATAAGTCATTAATCATATGTGAAAGTCATATCAATAATCATATATATAATTTATTTATCATATTCGGAGGCTATATCAATAATCAGATGTATAACCTATTAATCATATTCGGAAGCCACATCAATAATCACATATATAAGTCATTAATCATAACAAAAAGCCATATCAATAATAATATATATGTCATTAATCATATAAGGATGCTATATTAACAGTAATATGTATAAGTCATATCATTAACCATATTTATAAATCATATCCTTTATCATGTATATAAGCAATATCACTAGTAATAGCCAAGATTAGCATCAATCTTTCAATAACTAACAAACATACACAATAAATATATTCAATCTCCTCAAGTTTCAAATCAACCAATATTAAGAGTATATCATGCGTAAGTAAGTCTACAAGGCTAATACAAGTCTTGGCCTAAGATGAGAAGGAGGGTCCCACTCTAATCCTCGAAATCCATTTTAGGTAACTTCTACCCAGACTAAGCAAAGTTATCTAAGTTCATTCCTAGATTATAGGTAAGCTATAAAAAAGCCCCAAGATATTAATCCTTTCTGAACATGAAAAACTAAGGCTATCCTACCAAAAAAAAATATCAACTAAAGCAGTTTCCCCTAAATTAAGCTACTAAGAAAAATTTCACCCTAAATATGAAGGACAAAGGAAATTTCAACTAACATGAGTAACTAAGGCATTTCCATTCTAAACATGGGCCACAAAGTTAAATTTAACTAAGACATGAGTCACTATGCGAATTAGTCCAAGTTTACGATTTCAAGAGAACCTAAATGGTCCAACTAAACCAAATATTCTTATTCATACTTATAACACCTAAATATCACTCCATATCTAGAATAATATCATAATCGTACTATGTAATAAATCAATCTATAAGGATGGTAAACCTACCCTACTTGTATGCCAAATAAAAACCCAAAGAATCTGCTAAATCATTGATTTCCATTTCTAAGAAGTTTCCATAAGGTGCCACAATATCAAACTTACTATTTGCTCAAAAATTAGAGAACAATGATACTCATATTACACTATTGTGCTTTAGGTCCAAAATTATGTAAAAATCCCATGTGGGGCCTATTTAAGAAATTGCATATTTGAAACCAGCATAACTTCCCTCTATGCTTAAGGAATATTTATTCTCAAAATTAGGCGAATTCCGAGCTATAATGGTTCAAAGATTTAGTCACTAAGCATTTAGAGATTTAGCAAAAGTAATGAGAAATAAACCATGAAAATAATGGAATCTTACCATAAATTTGATGGTAAATCAGGTAAATTAATGATATTTAAGCTCCACAATCACCCATAATTGATTCTCTAAAGAACTCCTAATTTTTAGAATTTAAGATTCTAGAGAATAGATGAAAATGGTGAAAAATCGAGTGAAGTGTGTATTTATACCCTGCGCAGGCACGTGAGTGCCGCTAAAGTTGATACTTGGATGCTTTAGTGATTATCGCTAAAGCGCCTGGTACCGCTAAAATAGTATCCGACCCTACAAGCCAAGCTGCTAAAGCAGATGCTAGACACTAAACCATTACTTACTGGCTGGGAAGGGCCGCTAAAGCACCCAAAAGCCCACTAAATCACCCTTCTTTTATGTGCCCAAAGGGATGTTTTAGCGGTTGCACCAAATATAGGAACCAGCTGGAGCCTTGAAATTTTTTTAAGTCCCTAACAACTCCTCGAGATTCTTTCAGAATCCCATATGCATAAAAATATTACGATATCCTATCAAATTCAACATTCCAAACTTAATGGTGCAGTCAAAATTTCAATTTGAGGTTATGTCAATGAAAAGTAGGTCCCACACCTACTTGCCATTTGTCTTAAGTTCCGGCCAATTGCTTAAAATGAATTTGAGAGACCCGATACCCAAACCAAAGGTCCATATAGCCTAAATTTGATGTTCTATAGTTATTTGAATAATACAAATTAGAATACAAGGTTGTTTAACTAAAGTTCTTGCTCGATAACCAATTCAAACGAGTAAAGGCTTCAAAATAGAGAATTGGCTATAATAAATAAATAAACTACCCTATAACTGAACTATCAATTCAAGCAAGTCCTAAATAACTTGGGAAAGATATAGGAAAGCTCTAAGTGTCAAAAATGAGTTGAAACACAAAAAAAACTAAAGGGTCATTACAATTGATGATAGAAATCATTCTTTTAGTAAGATCAATTTGTCTCTGATGAATTTTGTACTTGTTCTTTGAATTATAGTTCATTATTAATTAATATTGTTTTTGATCAACTTATATTTAATGATGACCTACTAAATAAGGAGTTTTGTGATGATCTTAAGGTACATTAATTAATGTTGACATTGATATAGTTGGTTATATAGATAGTCATATGAGGTCATTGCACCAAAATAATGAATCCTTGAATTGTGATCCTATTCATTGTTTTTATTATAAGGATTTTGAGGTGATATGTGTTTTGAAGGATAATCCTGTATTTAGGGTTGACACGACTAATGAAATTAAAATGCATAGTAGTATGTCTTGGCATGATAGAATTGTAGCCCCTCTTAAAGGATACCAAGTGTTTGAGAATCCACTATGGTATGAGGACACACTTTTAGACGGTGGAACTCTCTTCTTGGAAGATAATAATACATCTATTAAAGGGATAGCAGTCAAAAAGAAGAGTTGTATATCTTATAATGACCCCTTAATTCTTGTGTGACCCCATACTTGATCAAGCCCTTAATGATTGTAGATTAAAGGGTGATTATATATGTGGGCACACCTTGGATTAAATTCAATTAAGTAGCACCTTTCTATACTATTTGTTTGCATATAATGATACTCTTTTCTTTGAGTGGAGTATGTTGTGTGAGTGTGAAAATATAACACCTTAGATTTTTGGACCTAAAATTACAGAGATTTTGAACTCATTACCCTGACTATAACTTACCTTATGAGTAGTAAGGTCACTATATGGGTTTTAGGACCCCAATCATTGGGTGACCGGTAAGGTTTCCTAAGGTATCAATTCTGAGTACGACTAGACTCAATGAGCCATCAAGATTCTAAATAAGTTGAATAGTACTTCTCGTATCCAAATCAGTAAAGGTGCTTGATATTTCTACCTTAAGAATGACCAGGACCCTACGTGTCATAATGATACCTCATGAGTCCTAGTATGTGACTCGTAAAGTCAACAGTCAGGGGACCTTGAGTTACTGCTCAAACTATGAGTCACAAAGATAACTCATAGCCAAACATCATGAGTCATACAATGACCTATGATAACTATGTGACCTTTTCTGCACTTTAAGTAGGGTCATTCTTATCATTTCCCTTATTCCCCACTTAGGAACCACATTCATAAATACCCAAAGAGGGTTTCAGATACATTTTCTCTTCTCTCTCAAATCCCTAAGTCAAGAACATCTAGGGTTTCTAAGGAATTGCCAATTAGAGCATCTAAAGGCTAGTTTCTTTTTGTAGTTCTTGATATCTCAAGAATGTAACTCTTCCCTAAGTTTATTTTATTAAAATCATGTATTTATAATTGTTAATAATTTGATTAAATTATGGTTTACAAATATGGGTCAAGGGTTTTTGAGTTTTAATGAATGTATTATTTTTCCCATGGTTTTATGAATGATTCATGGCTTAAATTGATGGTTTTAAACTATATGGGGTACATGGGTTTGGTTAATTAGAATGGGGGTAGTGGATTTCTCAAATTGATATTTTGAATGTTGTAATTGGTACAACCTCAACCTAATCTTGCAAAACTTGTCTTGAACATGAAGGTATGCATACTGAAATAATTTTGGAACCAATGCATGATATAAAGAAGCTACTAAAACATAATGGTTTTGATTTAATGAACAAAGAGGGTCATTTCCCCCAAGTTGATGGAAATAGTAATGGAATGATGATAATACCTTATAAGTGTAGTTGATATAATGAAACTAATAGTGTATGCCTTATGTGTACATTAGTTCGATAAATGAGAATGTGTGAATATTTTAATTGGGCTTATAAAAGGGTTGTTTATCTAGGTAGTAAAATTGGAGGTCTTTAGGGACCACTACTGAAAACTGTATTTGACTGCATGGGGGTCAAAATAGCCAATTGTTTGAGTCACTCTTTCCTTATGACCGGGTGTTTGATTCACCTTTGTTAAATGAGTGGGTATTCATGTAACTCTTGATATATGATTTGGAGGCTCGACTCCCCTATACACGTATATATTTGATTATTTTCTAGTTGTACGGCTAACATGCACTGAGGCCCTTTCAGCAGGAGGAGTTGAGCCCATATAGCCTGTGGGTGCCTTTTTATGACAATAAAGCTACATAGTCCATGCTAATATTTTAAAGTTCATTATAAACCTTGTTCTCTATCCCATCATGTTATATATATATATATGTACACTCTGTGCATGTGGATTTTACTATGGTTTTGACTTGGCATTATTTTATCCTTTCCTTGAGTTACATGATAGCCATAACCTTGCTAACCATCTCCAAATGCTTTATTCCTATGTGATGCAGGAATCATATACACTTTTACTTTTTTTGCAAATTGATAGGATTTTTTGGTTTTCCAGAAATCACTTTAAAGTGGAGACCTTCTATATTATGGACGTTCTATCATTTTAAAGTCGTTTTGATCTGTCTTAGACTACTTTTAGATTCTTTTGGATATCATTGGGGGCATATCCTGACTTAGGATGGTTTTGATATGTTTAGAGGCTTTGTGGATTATTATGGCCTAGGATTGGTATTATTGATTCTTAGCATATTCTTACTGTTGTATATTCAATCTTGTTATATGTTTAAAATTTATCTGTTTCTAGTTGTATTGTGTTCCATTTGACTAGATAAAGGGGATGTCTCCAATCCATGATGGACTATAGATACCCATCATCGCCAGGCCTTAGTTCAGGTCGTGAAAAAATTGGTATCAGAGCCCAAAGTACATGGTCATTTAGCTGTTCAAAATTTATGTCAAGTGGAATCTCATTTGTGGGTATGTAGTGCACCACACTTATAAGGGAGAGACTATGAGACATTTAGGAATGTTTACCTTTATTGTGTACTACTTTCGGTATGTGGAGTCTAGAATGTTGAAATCTCCTCTAATTCTATTTGTTCACATTTCGAAACATGCCTTCCCAAAGATCTAATGCTCATGGAAACTCCTCTATCCTTCTAAAGTACAACATGGATGGTTCTCGTCCTACTTATAGGGTATAGATCTAGTCTAGGGTCTCTACTTTTTCTTGCTCCTATTGAGCTCCACTGGTTCTTACTAGTCCTTTTTTTGCTCCTCGAGCTGATGATACTTTTTCCTTAATTCCCTAAGGTGATTTGACTAATGCTTAGTTTTGTAGTCAGTTTGCTTGCTTACTCAGTTGGTGGCCTCTTCGTTGTGATAGTTTGAGCTTATTGCCCCTGTCACTCCTTGTTTCAAGGCCACAAGGGTTGGTCAGTTCATGAGGTTGAGTCCTCTAACTTTCACTGGTTCTAAGGTTGAAGAGGATCCTTAAGGGTTCATAAATGAGATGGAAAACATTTTCTTAGAGATGAATACTTTTGACTTTGAGGGTGTGGAGTTCTACACATATCTTCTAAAAGATGTGGTGTATCAGTGGTATTAGTAGTGGGAGTAGTCGAGGGGTAAATATGCTGACCTAGCTACGTGGGTTAATTCCTCTTGGGACTTGGTGTTGCAGTGAAAGGCTACCTTACTAAATAATGACATAGATCTATCTAGTCTTGTGGTGTATATGCAGCAGGTTGAAGACGAAAAAAGAAATACGCAAAAATAAGGGAAAGGAAGAGTAAGAAATTTAGGTATTTTGACTAGGGTATAGGCCAGTAGAATAGTGGTAGAGATGGTAGGCAGTGGTCTAAGGAGAAGAGGGGAAATTTTGGTTTTTATTCTATGGATAGTTCTCCATATCTAAAGCTATCTGATGATCATCACTTCTTGACAAACAATTGATTTAGGGTGCAACATGCCCAGTTTTAGGTCAGCGGGGCTCAGTTAGACCCATCTTATCCTTTTATAAATTTTGTGGGCAAATGCATTATGAAGTATGTGATAAAGAAATGAATAAGTTCCTTAACTGTAGTCAAGTTTGTCACATGCAGTGAGATTATCCTTCAAGGATTGCTTTTGGGGATAATAAGGCTCCAATTGCCACTTCATCAGCTCCTACACCAAAGGATACTCTGTCGTGGCTAGAAAATTGTACAAGGGTTGTGTGGTATCTATTTGTGGTAAGGAGATGTTGGTGAATTTGGTAGAATTGGATATGTTAGATTTTGATACGACATAGGTGATTGATTGACACCATTTGTGCTATGGATCTCTTGATTATACAACCCGAAGGGTTAGTTTCCAATTCCCAAATAAATTGGTGATTGAGTAGGAAGGTAGTTCTTTAACGAGTAAGGGGAGGTTTATCTCTTATCTTAGAGCCTAATAGTTAATTTCTAAAGGGTATATATATCATTTAGTTCGGGTTAAGGATTCTAATTCTGAGGTCCTATATTTGCATTCTATCCCTGTGGTCAATGAGTTTCCCAAAGTGTTTCCTAATGATCTTCCTGGTATTTCTCCCAATAGGGAAATAGACTTTGGGATTGATCTCTTCTTTGATACCCATCCTATATCTATCCCTC
Source organism: Capsicum baccatum var. pendulum (assembly GCA_030864225.1). Lineage (NCBI taxonomy): Eukaryota > Viridiplantae > Streptophyta > Magnoliopsida > Solanales > Solanaceae > Capsicum > Capsicum baccatum. The sequence continues at coordinate 47,464,077 of CM061551.1, read as the reverse complement.
CCTATAAAATAGGTCTGCCTGAGTTGAAAGTACTAAAGGATCAATTGAAAGATCTTCTTGATAAGGGTTTAATTCGCCTTAGTGTTACTTCATAGGTTTCTCTTGTTCTTCTCATGCATAAGAAGGGTGGTTCCCTTTGGATATGTATAAACTATATTTAGTTAAATAAATTGAATGTGATGAATAAGTATCCTCTTCCTAGGATTAATAACCTGTTCGAGCAGTTTATGTGTGCTATTAATCTTCGATCAGTTTATTAATAATGATCAACTTACATGTCAATTTAAGTTCAAGGTGGCCGTCTTCAATATATTTACCCCACTTTGGAGTAACAGTCAAATCCATAAGGAACAATATGAGTGGCGACTAAATTAGTTTGGAATGATGGATACTAGCTAAATTAAAACCAATATTACAAAAAAATAAAAATAGGGGATTTTGAAAGATATCACATGTAATATTTCTTTTTGGGATTTTCTAATATTAATTCGGGGCTTCTAATAATTAGAGTCTAGGCAATTAGGCACAAATCTTGGGATTATGCTTTCCTAGGGGCAACGTATGTATGAACATGTGATAATTTGATGCAAATTCTAAGTGTTGGTGATATGGTAGGATACGTTAGAAATCCTTAAGGCTAGTTAATCAGCAAAACTACAAGGGTGTCACTCATTGACCCTTTCGAGTACCTAATGAGTTCTTCAATCAAATCCACCTAATACCCCAATTAGACACCCCTATTTGTAGGATGGTGCCCTTAGTATAGTAAACTTCACAATCACCCTTATGTCTAAGATAGTGAAAATTAGTCAACCATGCTCATAAATTGTCTATTATTGCTTTGTTTCCCATATCCCTCTTTCAAGGATGATGTGGGATCCAAAAGTTTACCAAATCCCTCTTTAAAGGATGGTTTGATCTTTCAAGAGCTTGGTATTTTCATCCATCAAACCCATTTGGGTATTTTGGGGTTTCACCCACAAATCCTAACCAATTTACTCAAGCGATAGTAGAATCCAACTTCACAAACTAGTAAATGCACAAGAAAATCATATCTCACACATATTTACACCCTATTCTAGCATAATCCCAGGAGGAAAAACTAGCTACTCATAAGATAAATAAGTAAATATTTTACCCAAAATATTCATTGATTTGATTTGAAAAAATCTAAGTGAATGTTACTTCAAACTATGAGATCCAACAAATCTTCAATGGGAGTTCACTAATTCTTGTCTTGGAAGTGACTCTAAAATATTCTTCTCCCAAAATTTATACAATATTTTCTTCTCTAAAAATAGAGGATACAACCCTAGAAAAATGCCTAAAAGTTGGGAAATATACGATATGATGGATTAGAGTTTGAGTTTTCCTTTTGTCAAATTTGGAATCAGACACGTGCATTTCCATTTTTTCCCCTGGGTTGCACTCTTCTGCTAGACCACAATCGCAGAGGCTATGCTGCGACCATGATCATATCTTATTGACCTGCTTGACTGACCATAATTCCGATCCTCAGACCTCGACCGCGGTAACTAAGGCCATTTCTACTTCAGGTATTAATCTGAACTTTCTTGCTTTCTTTTGATCATTTCGAGGGTAGAGGTATGACTATACAAGAGTTGGTAAAGTCATATCTTGCTTGTAAGATGAAGGAGAAACAGGTTTTGGATCCTATCTTGATGCAGATTAGGGATGATATGGGCCAGCATAAGTCATGGCTTTTGAGATTGGTGGTAATGGTATCTTGAGGTACAAAGGTAGATTGTGTGTTCCTGATATTGATGGGATACGAGAGGGGATCTTGGCTGAGGATCACGAGTCGATGTATATTGTTCATCCTAGTTTAATGAAGATATATAATAATTCAAAGAAATCTATTGGTGGAATAATTTGAAGAGGGATATGGCCAATTTTGTGGACAAGTATATGGTTTTTCAGCAAGTGAAGGTAGAGCACTTAAGGCCTGGTTATTTGTCTCAACAGATTTAGTTGCCCATGTGGAAATGGGTAGTGATTAATATGGATTTCATTACTAATCTTCTACTGTCTCAGAGTCTGTTATTTGGGTTATCCTGGTTAGAATGACTAAGTTTGCTTATTTCTTGCAAGTGAGGACTAATTATTCTACATAGGATTATGCTAAGCTTTTCATTTATGAGATTGTGAAATTTCATATTTCACCTATTGCTAGTATACTTAATTGAGGTACGTAGTTCTTGTCTCACTTTTCGCATTCATTTTAGGGAGGTTTAGGAACTAAGTTAAACCTCAGCACCGCTTTTTACCCTCAGAAGGTTGGACAAGAAGAGAGGACTATTTAGACTTTAGAATATATTCGGCCTGTGTGATTGACTATGGTGGTATTTAGGTTGATCATTTTCCTATCATAGAGTTTACATATAATAATAACCATCACTCAAGTATTTAGACGGCTCCATTCAAGGCTTTGCAGGGTAGGAGGTATAGGTCACCTACTGGATGGTTCAAAATTATTGAGACTAGGCTGTTCGGCCCGAACCTTGTTCACCAAGCCATGGAAAAGATAATGGTGATTTGGGATAGGCTTAAGACCGCCCAAAGTGTCCAAAGGTCCTATGCGGATGTGAGGCATATAGAATTGGAGTTTGATGTTAGTGATTATATGATCTTGAAAGTGTCTTCTATAAAAGGATGATGAGGTTTTATAAGGACGGAAAGCTCAATCCCCATTATATTAGCATGTACTTGATTTTGAGGAAAGTGGGAAATATATCTTATGAGTTGGAATTTTCATCTAGTTTGGGTTCTATTCACCCGGTCTTTCCTTTTTCAATATTGAAGAAGTGCGTAGGAGATCCTACCTTTTGGATTCCTTGTCTTATGAGGAAGTTTCGATGGAGATTTTGGATAGGAAAGTCCATCGTTTGAGGAGTAAGGATGTTGCTTCAGCAAAGGTTTTATGAAGGAATCATGAAGTTGAAGATGCTACTTGGGAAGATAAAGAGGACATGATGTCCAAATATCCATTCTTGTTTCCATCTTTGAATAATCGTGCTTAAGGTATGGGTTTTCCTTAACCTCGTTGTTCAATCATTATTAAAGGAAGTTGTAGTTGCATTTCTGTTTTGAATCGTGCTAATGAATCCCTTAACTTATTATTCGAGGATGAATGATCCCAGGAGGGGGGAATGTTACTCCCTAGATTTTTGGACCTAAAAGTTCCAGAGATTCTGAACTCATTTCCATGACTACGACTTACCTTATACGTTGTAAGGTCACCATACGAGTCATAGGACCCCAATCATGGAGTGACCAGTGAGGTTGACCAACGTATCTGTTCTAAGTATGACTAGACTAACAAGTTGTCAAGACTCTAAACGAGTCGTATAGTGCTTCTTGTAGCCAAACCAGTAAAGGTGCTTGATGTTTCTTCCTTGGCAACGAAAAGGACCGTACTTATCATATTGACAACTCATGAGTCATAGTGTGTGACTGTAGGGTTAATAATCAGAGGTCCTTGAGATACTTCTGAGACTATGAGTCATGGATATGACTCATAGCCAGACATTATGATTCATAAGGTAACCCGTGATGACTGGGAGACCTTTGATGAACTTTTAAGTGGGGGAATTCTTGTCATTTCCCTCCTTCCCCACTAAGGACCTATATCCATAAAACATCAAAAGAGGGTTATTTTCATCACTTTAACAATAAAATACATGTGCTTTTATCTCTCAAATTCCAAAGTGAAGAACACTTAGGATTTTCATGTAATTGGCAATTAGAGCGTCCAATGGTTTATTTCTTTCCTTACTTCTTGATATAGCAGGCATGTTACTCTTTCCTAATATTTATTTTTTTAAAATCATGTATTTATAACTGTTATTTAAGTGATTAAATTATGATTTATGAATATGCATTGAGGGTTTTTTAGCCTTAATGAATGAATTCATTTTCTCATGGCTTTTATGAATGATTCATGAATTGAATTGATGGTTTTAAACTATATAGAGTGCATGGGTGTTGTTAATAGGAATAGGGGCTATGGATTCGCCAATCTGATGATTTGAATGTTGTAATTGGTGCAATCTCAATCAAATCTTTTAAAACTTTCCTTGAACATGAAGGTATGCACATTGAAATACTTTTGGAACCATTGCATTATATAAAGAGGCTATTGAAACATAATGGTTTTGATTTAATAAACAAAGGGGGTCGTTTCCCTAAGTTGATGGAGATTGTAATGGCATGATGATAATACCTTGCAAGTTTAGTTATATGATGATACAAACAGTGTATGAGTGATGTGTATCATTGGTTCGAATAATGAAAGTGTGTAAATATTTTAATTAGGCTTAAAAGGGGTTGTGTAGCTCAACCATGAAAGTGGAGGTCCCGATGGACCACTACTGGAAACCATATTTGCCAGTGCAAGATTCAAAATGGCTGGTTTTTAGAGTTACCCTTGCCTTATGACCATGAGTTTGAGTCAACCTTGTTAAATGATCGGGTGTTCATTTCACCCTTGATATATGACCGGGAGGTTTTAGTCCCATGTGTATATATATATTTGATTATTCTCTAGTTCATGCAGCTAGCGCATACTGGGCTTTTTCAGTAGGTGGAGATGAGCCCATGGGTGCCTTTATATGATGGTTAAGCTCACAGTCCAAGATAATATTTTAAAGTTCATTCTAAACCTTATTCCTATCCCAGCATATGTTATATATGTATGTACACTGTGTGGATATAGATTTTACTTTGGTTTTGACTTGACATTATTTTTTCATTCCCAAAATTACATGCTAGTGCTCACCCCACTAACCATATTTGGACACTATATCACCACACGATGTAGGAATCTGAGTCACTTCTAATTTTCCTATGCAGTGGTAGGATTTCTGGGTTATCAGCAGTCAACTTTAAAGAGGTGATCTTCCATTGTCTGAAAGGGCTATCATTTTAAAGTATTGTTTTATTTATATCTTAGACTATGTCCATTGGATTCTTTTGGTTATCGCTGGGGGCATGTACCTACTTCGATTGGTTTTAGTCTATTTAAAGGATTTGTGGATTACTGTTGATTGGATTGGTATTATGGATTCTTAGAACATTCTTGCAGTATTGTGTTCTGCTTGACTAGGAAAAAGGGCTGGTCTTCGATCCACAATGGACTTGAGATACTAGTCATAGCCAGGCTCTAGTTTAGATCATGATAAAGTTAGTATCAAAGTCGTAGATTCATGGTCAATTGGGTCCCACAAAATTTTGTCAAGTAGAGTCTCTTTTATGGATATGTAGCATGCCACACCTATAAGGGAGAGGCTATGAGGCATTTAGGAATGTTTCCTTTTTTTGCATTCTACTTTCGGGTTGTGGAGTCTAGAATATTGAAATCTTCTCTAATTTCATTTGTTTGCATTTCAAATCATTTCTCTCCTAAGATTTGTTGCTAGTGAAAACTCCCTTATCACGCTTGAGGACAACGTGGGTGAAACTCGTCCTGCTTATGGGGTACAAACCCAGTCTAGGGTCTTTGCTACTGATTTTCGTATAGAGTTCCATCGGTTCTCACTAGTACTCCTAGATCTCCTCGAGCTGATGATATTCCTACCCCAATGCCTCAGGGTGATGTGTCTAATGTTGTGTTTTGTAAGTCAATTCATTTTCTTACTCAGTTGGTGGCCTCCCAGCCGAGCTAATCAGAGTGTGTTGCCTCTATCATTCCTTCTTCTGAGGCCATAAGGGTTGGTCAGTTTATGAGGTTGAGTCCTTTGAATCTCAATGGTTCCAAGGTTGAGGAGGATCCTCAAGGGTTCATAGATCAGTTGGAAAATATTTTTGAGTGATTCATGCATATGACTCTGAGGGTTTTGAGTTCGCTGCATATCACCTGAAGGATATGGCATACCAATAGTATGAGGATTGGGAGAAGTCAAGGGGTGAAGATGTTGAGCCATCTATATGGGATGATTTCTCTGGTGCTTTTCTTGATCACTTCTTTCCTTAGGAGTTGAGGGAGGAAAAATCTTAGGAGTTTGTGAATCTGAAGCAAGGAAGAATGACTGTGAAAAAGTATGCCTTGAAGTTTCATCAGTTGTCTCGCTATGCCTCGGAGTTGGTTTCTTTTATGTGGGATAATATAAGGAAGAATTATTTGGGCTTGTCTTGTGACTTGGTGTTAGAGTACAAGGATGCTTTTCTAAATAATGACATGTATATCTCTATGCTTGTGGTATATATGCAACAGGTTGAAAAAAAAACAAGCAAAAACAGAGGAAAGACAGAGTAAAAAATTTAGGAATTTTGAGCAGGGTGGAGGCCATCAGAATAGTGGTAGAGATGGCAGGCAGTGTCTATGAAGAAGTCGGGAAATTTTAGTTCTTATTCTACAACATGTTGTCCATATGCTAAGTCATTGGATGATTGTCGTTTCCAGATAGATAGTGGATAGAGGGTGCAAGGTTCCCAGTCTTAGGTCAGTGGTAATAAGTGCTTTAAGTGTAGTCATCTTGGTCATATGCATTGGTATTATCCTTCAGGCGTTAATAAGGTTCTGATTGCTACTTCTTCAGCTCCTGCTCTAAAGGGTGTTACTTTTAGTACCATCACTGCCCAGAATCATCTGTATGCTCTGGCGACCCATTAGGAATCTAAGGCTTCTCCTGATGTTGTAACTGGTACATTACAATATTTTTCCCGTGATGTGTAATTATATAATTAATCCGAGGCCTGCTCTTTCATATGTGACCCCTTATTTGGCTGTTCATTTTGGTTTTGGTCCTGAATGTATTTCTATTCCCTTTTTTGTGTCTACCCCAATAGGTGACTCTGTCCTGGCTAGAAAAGTATATAAGGGTTGTGTGGTATCTATCTGTGGTAGGGAGATTGTAACGCTCCAAAATTTGATCCGGAGATGTCACATGGTACTCAGGACTACGAGTAACCTTAAGCTAACCCTGTCTGTCTTCTACTAGATATAAATCTCATAATCAAGGTAATATAGACATGAAAGTTATACTGAATGCGGAAACTATCTGAAATAACTAAGAATAATCTGAATATAATGTATGAAACATCAATACTAAATAAGCTGAATCACAACTAGTAGTTTGACAAGCCTCTACTACTAGCATCTAGAGAGTCACTAGGATAAATCCCCAGCTAACTCTAACTATATGAACAGAATACTAAATTATGTAAACTGATAATCTACAAAATCTAAGTGAACAAGTCCCCAAACTATGAGGACTCACGAACTGTAGAATGTAGATGAAGATGCTCGGACTACTCACACTGCTGATACTGAGCACCTGAACCTATATTATGAGACAATGTAGCACATGAACATATATGTAGATCAGTACTTTGAGGGTGTACTGAGTATATGGGAGTGAAATGCATAAGTAAAACATCATCTCATCATCATAATTTATAAAACAATGCATGCTAAATCTAAATGACTCACATAAGATGGAATAGCTGAAATACTGAGATCGTGAATAATAAATCAATCAAACTTTATAAATCTAGAGAGTCATAACATTTAGTTCTAAAAGCTATACTTCCATTCTATCTGTGAATCATGTTGTCTAAGTGTAGAAAAAGCTCACTTCTGAAATCTAAAATCTAAAAGCTGAAGTCTGTAACTGTTATCATTTTGTAAAACATAATCTGAGTAAATTGTGTGCCTTTACACTTTGTTTACTAAAAATCTTTGCTCTTAAACTGTAGAAAAAATATTTTATCTTAAGAGAGGTTCTCTTAACCAACATAAACCATGTGAGCTACATGGATTCCAACGTCTCGTCCTTCTAAGAAAGAAACCTCATGTTGGGGAGAGGTGTCATACTCTTGCTAGGGAGTATAACCTACTTTCCATGTGGTCAATCATAATATGAATCTCTCATCTATATAGAAATGGGAATAATCTCATAATTTGTACCTACGTTGGCTACGTAGTTCTATGAAAGATAGGACACGCTAATCCCACACTTCCCGCTCGGTGCTAAATCTACTCCCTTTTTATTTGCTACTCTCATTCTATTAGAAATCAACTTTAAAACAAGCATAAGGGTTTATCTAAAACCATTATGCATTAATCTGATAAAATCTGTAAATAGAGCTAATCTGAGTTCTGTAATCTGTAATAAATCTAAAAAGTGGATTCTATTGCTAATTCGATGATCGAAAGATCAAAACTTTACTGAAAATCTATAAATAATCTAATTATAGGATGCTTAAAGCATCATCTTTCTTGAAATAATAATATTCAATCTTAGGATAATAACCCATGCTTCAATCTCATGTCAAACCATCATAATAATCATGCTTGATATTGAAAACAATAACAGTTCATCTCAAAATCTGTAAATTTACTGCAATAGGCATGAAAATATGAAAATAGACATGTAATTCAATTTCTAAATAACTTGAAATCTCAAAATCTTGCAAAGAGAAATAATGGGTATGAACCCTAATTCAAATCTCATGAATATCCATTTAAAATAAAATGATTTTGTAAATAAAACTTGGTTTTGGTCACAAGGATGAAAGGAAATCCTTATTCATAAATCTCACATACCTTGATTGATGATTTGGTGGAGAAACATGAATTATTGGTTCCTGTTTGAGTTCTTGGAGTTCTATTCTTTCTTACCTTGCCTTGGGAATCCTTAATCTTAAGCTTTCTTGGAGAATCAATGGAGGATTTTAATTTCTTGGAAAAGAGGTTTTAGAGCACTAGGGTTTTCCTTTTGAAGATAATGATGCATAATGAGCACAAAGTCCTTTGAATATGATAAATCTTGTGTTTTAGATGGATTGAAAAAACACCATTCTAAAACTTCTCAGCGGAACTGGAAAAGAGCAATATTTTCCAATTTGGTTGGCCACCGCGACGCGCAATAATCGTGGTGGCTCACTGGAAACAGGACAATTGGGAATTGAGATGACTCTGCGATGTGCCACCATCGTGGTACCCCTTTGGAATTCCATTTTGACCACTAGCACTATGCCCCTATATTGCAATAGGCTATTGAAAATCTACTACTGGGAAATTGGCTCTCTCTGCGATGCGCCAATATCATGTCGGTCTAATGGAATGGGAAAATTAGGAATTTGGGCTTCTCCGTGATGCGTGTCTATCGCAGAGGGCCACTGGAATTTGACAATCATCATTTTACCCACCTCCGCGACACGCCAAGTGCCCAGGTGGAACACTGTTAACTTAAAAACGGCATAACTCCTTCACCGAGTGTCGGAATTGGGCGAATTTTGTATCGATGGAAAGCTTATTCAATTTTCCTCACAATGGGAGATCTAAATCTGAAAAATTTCACACGAAATACATATTCTTCATTTTGTAAGATATTTCTTAACATTCTAGGAATGAATTTAATCTAAGAAAAGTGCATGGTGTTACAATATCTCCCTTTTGGGAACGTTCGTCCTCGAATATGGCTAGATAAGCTGAAAATATTGAGGAATCTGAGGCTATAAGCTGTCATGCACAACTAAAATAAACTGAATAACTGAATCTCCATTAAAATGACCTACTGAACTAATCTAAGAGTGCATGAATTCTCATGAAAATAACTATATATAGCTGAATCTAAAACTGAAAAAGAACCAAATTAATTAAAACTATTACCTTCGGTTGAATCTGAGTTCGTGGAGAAGAGATGAGGATACTTGGTATGCATGTTTGCTTCTACTTCCCATGTAGCGCCCTCAACGGACTGATTTCTCCACATAACTTTGACCAAGGGAGCTTCTTTGTTCCTTAGTCTACAAATTTGATGATCAAGAATCTCCACTGCTATGCAAGAAAGGCTATTCCGAATATCAGTACTTTCTAGAGGAACTATAATAGCTGAATCATCCATGTACTTCTTCAATAAGTATACAAGAAATACTGGATGTACTAAGGGTAAATCTATGGATAACTCAAGCTCATACGCCACCTTCTGAACATGACTTAAAAGATAGAAGGGATCAACATAATAGGGACTAAGATTCCCCTTCTTGCCAAATCTCTTCACCCATTTTATGGGTGAAATTTTAAGTACACAAGATCATCAACCTCAAACTCAAGATCTCTTTATTTTACGTCTGCATAAGATTTCTGAAAACTCTTGGCTTCTTTCAATCTCTTTAATCAACTGAACATTCTCCATTGCCTCAAATACTATGTCTAGCCCACTTAAAGCAGCCTCACGCATTTCAAACCAACCAACTAGCGATCTACATCTCCACCAATAAAGAGCCTCAAATAGAGCCATCTGAATACTAGCATGATAACTATTATTATAAGCGAACTCAATTAATGGCAAATGATCATCCCAACTACCTTTGAAATCAAGAACACATGCCCTCAACATATCCTCCAAAGTTTGAATGGACCTCTCTACCGGACCATCTGTCTATGGATGAAAAGCTGAACTATGATGAACTTGGGTACCAAGACCCTTCTGAAAAGCTCTCCAAAACTGAGAGATAAATTGAGTACCCCTATCTGAGATGAGGATAAAGGAAATCCATGCAATCTGACTATCTCTTGGATATATAACTTAGCATAATCTTCAGCTCTGTAAAACATGTGAACATGAAAGAAATGCACTGACTTAGTCAGTCTATATAAAATAACCCAAATCGAATCATGCTGATGATGCAAATAGGGTAAACCAGTCACAAAATCCACATTCACCTCTTCCCACTTCCAAGTGGGGATAACAAACTGTTGTAATGCACCACCAGGTATTTGGTGCTCTACCTTAACCTGTTGACAAGTCGCACACTTAGCGACAAACTCTTCTATATCGTTTGTCATACCACTCCACCAATAGATTTCTCGTAAGTTGCGGTACATCTTAGTTGCTCCTGGATGGATAGAATAACGCGCACTATTCGCTTCCACCATAATCCACTGCCTCAAATCATCAACACAAGGCACAAACAATCTACTTTGGTATCTCAACACACCATATCCCTCTTGGGAGAAAACCTTTACTTTTTGGTCTTTAACTGACTCCTTCAGTTTGACCAAACTAGGATCCTTATCTTGCTTCTCCTTCACTTCCGAACTTAGGGAAGATTCGAAACTACTTTGAACCCAAATATTCCCTTCAGCTGAGTCAACCAACCTAACACCCAATCTATCTAATCGATGAGCTTGTCAAACTAACTCTTTATTATCACTCTCCACATGGGCAACAGTGCCCATAGACAGTATACTAAGGGCGTCTGCACCTACATTAGCCTTACTCAGATGGTACAACACACTCATACAATAATCTTTCAACAACTCCAACCACCTTCTCTGGCTTAGATTCAACTCCCTCTAAGTAAACATATACTGTAAGCTATTGTGATTCGTGAACACATCAACATGTACACCAGACAAATAATGTCTTCATATTTTTAAAGCAAACACAACAATAGCTAACTTAAGATCATGGGTTAGGTAATTAATTTTATGGGGCTTAAGTTGTCTAGAGGCATAGGCTATGACCGTAGTACATTAAAACACAACCCAAACCAAATCTAGAGGCATCATAATAAACCACAAAAATCTCTGTACCATTAGGCAATGCTAAAACTAGTACTGAAGTGAGTCGAGTCTTCAACTCCTGAAAACTCTTCTCGCAAGAATCTGACTACTGAAACTTAACTTTCTTTTGGGTCAATCTAGACATAGGAGACACAATAGATGAGAAACCCTCAACAAAACATATGTAATAACCTACTAGACCCAAGAAACTCCTAATGTCTGATGGGGAAATAGGTCTAGGCCAATTTCTTATAGCTTCTGTCTTTTGGCGATCAACTCTAATACCTTCAATAGAAATGATATAACCAAGGAAAGATACTAAACTTAGCCAAAATTCATACTTGATGAACTTGGTGAACAACTAGTGATCTCTAAGGGTCTGTAACACAATTCTAAGATGGCCTGCATGGTCCTCACTACTAGAGTAGAAAAGAATATCATCTATAAAGACTATGAAAAATATGTCCAGATACTATTTGAACACTTTGTTCATGAAGTCCATGAAGGATTCTGGGGCATTTTTTAGTCCGAAGGACATGACTAGAAACTCAAAATGACCAAAACGGGTTGTGAAAGCTATCTTTTGGAATATCACATTCCCTTACTTTAAGATGATGATAGACGGATCTAAGTTTTATCTTTGAGAAATAACTTGCAACTTGGAGTTGAACAAATACATCATCAATTCTAGGAAAAAGATATTTTTTTTACTGTAACTTTATTAAACTGACTATAGTCAATGCACATACACAAAGAACCATCTTTATTTCGCACGAATAAGATGGGAGCGCCCCATGGAGAAACACTAGACATTATGAAACCTTTATCTAAAAGATCTTTAAGTTTCTCTTTCAACTCCTTAAGCTCGGTGAGAGTCATATGATATGAAGGTATAGAAATAGGCTAAGTAACTGGAAGAAGGTCAATACCAAATTCTATTTCCCTGGCAAATCTTCAGGAAAGACAATAGGAAACTCATTAACTATACTGACTGACTGAACGTTGGAGTCTCAGACTTAGTGTCTTTAATGCAAACAAGATGATAAATACTCCCTTTGGAAATCAACTTTCTTGATCTATGATAAGATATGAAATGACTTTTGGGAGACACTAAATTACCTGACCACTCAAAAATTGGCTCACCTGGAAACTGAAACTTCACTACTCGGGTGCGACAATCTATAGAGGCATAAAAAGAATGGAGCTAATCCATACCAAGAATAATATCAAAGTCCACCATATCTAACTTTATTAGGTATGATAACATGACTATATGAAGGACAGTGATATGACGCTTTCTACAGATCTGTTTAGCCATAATTGACTCACCCACTAGGATAGACACCAAGAAAGGCTTCAGAATCTTTTCAATACATATCTTAAAATTTACTGCAACTAACGGGGTCACATAAAAGAATCTCTACCCAGGGTCTAAAAATACATAAACATCAAAATAAAATATAAAAAGCATACCAGTAAAAACATCTAGTAAATCCTCTTGCTCCTGATGGAATGATAAGACATAGAACGAATTTTGGTGCTGACCATCATTGATACTGGATGATGCGACCTGAGGAGGAACTGGGCGACCTACATAAGCTGGTGTACTAGTAGCTAGAGTCTAGGGATGAACATCTCTATTTCCCTACTTAGCATGCGGACAATCTCTAATACCATGACCCAACTTAATACAGCCAAAGCAAATATTCTATCCAGCTAACCACTCACCGAGATAACTTTTACCATACTAGCACATAGAGGATAACTGGGCCTACTACTCATACTATTCTAGGATCTAGACATAGAAGACTTACCCCACTACTCCTGTCTAACTGTGGGAGCGGAAGCACTAGTTAAAGATGGTATTGGCATAGATGAATAATTCTGAAACTACAAATGTTTCCTCCTTGAGATCTATTTTTACCATACTCAAACTGACCTATTCTAGCACTCTTATTATTTCTAACTATTCCCATTAACTTCTCTGCCTCAATCTATTAAGCATGCATCATAAATCTAATAAGATACATATCTCCAATAAGCATGGAAGTCCTACACTCCTTGACTAACAAGCTAGATACTTCAATAACAAACTTACTCATACCAGCCCTAGGATCATCTATCGTATCGGGGAATACTTAGATAACTAATTGAACTTAAGGCAGTACTCCTTCACTGTCATCGAGCCCTACCTCAAATTCACAAAATCTTCTATCTTTGCTTCTCTCATCTCACATGGGAAGAACCTATCTAGAAAAGAATCCTAAAATACCTGCCAACTTATAGGAACAATATTCTCACCTTTACAAGTGTTCTACATCACTACCCAATTATATGCTATATCTTTTAATCTATAAGAGGCTAACTTTACACTCCTCTATTAGAAACATACATAATCTTGGTGATTTTCTCAATCTCATCTAAATAAAGTTATGGATTCTCACCTGTCTTTGACCTAAACAACTCTAGCAAATTCATTCTTATGAATTCTCCATTCCTGGCTGCTACTAAATTCCAATTCTATTAGAGTGGGATTGCAGCCTGGTTCTGATGATTGCCCTAAACATTGGCAGTCACAGCTTAGGCTAACACCTAAAAGGCACCCCTAAACTCAGCATAGGTGGCTTTCTTGACTCTCTAGGACTCATAAAACCTTATGCTATGATAACAAGTTTATAATGCCTTGAAATCTAATATCGAGATATCACACGGTGCTCAAGACTATGAGTAGCCTTAAGCTAACCTTGTCTGCCTTCTACTAGATATAAATCTCATAATCAAGGTAATATAGACATGAAAGTCATACTGAATGTGGAAAATATATGAAATAAATAAGAATAATCTAAATATAATATATGAAACATCAATACAGAATAAGCCGAATCACAACTAGTAGTCTAACAAACCTCTACTACTAATATCTAGAGAGTCATAGGAACAAGCCCCCAGCTAACTCGAACTGTCTGAAAAGAATACTAAATCATAAAAACTGATAAGCTACAAAATCTAATTGAACAAGTCGTCAAACTATGAGGACTCACTAACTATAGAATACAGATAGAGAATCTCGGACTACTCACACTGCTGATACTGAGCACCTGAACCTACATTATGAGACAATATAGCACATAGACATATATGTGGATTAGTACTTTGAGAATGTATTGAGTATATGAGGGTAAAATGCATAAGTAAAACATTATCTCATCTTAATTTATAAAACAATGCATGCTAAATGTAGATGACTCACATAAGTTGGAATATCTAAAATATTGAGGTCATGAATAGTAAATCAATCATAATTTATAAATTAGTGAGTTATAACATTTAGTTCTGAAAGCAACACTTGTATTCTATCTGTAAATCATACTGTCTAAGTGTAGAAAGAGCTCAATTCTGAAATCTAAAATCTAAAAGATGAATTCTATAACTGTTATCTTTCTGCATAGCATAATCTGAGTAAAATGTGAGCCTTTACACTTCGTTTTATAAAAAGCTTTACTATTAAACTATAGGAAAAACACTTTATCTTAAGGGAGGATCTCTTAACCGACATAAACCATGTGAGCTACAGGGAGTCCAATATCTCATACTCTTAAGAAAGAAACCTCATGTTGGGGAGAGGTGTCATACTCTTTCCAGGGAGTATAACATACTTTCCATGTGATCGATCACAAGCTAAATCTATCATCCATTTAGAAATGGGAATAATCTCATAATCTATATCTATGTTGGCTATGTATTTCTATTGAAGATAGGGCTCACTAATCCCATACTTCCCGCTCGGTGCTAAATACTCCTCTTTTTTAATTTTCTACACTTATTCTGTTGGAAATCCATTTTAAAAATAGCATAAGGGTTTATCTTAAACCAATTGTCCATTCATTTGATAAAATCTATAAATAAAGCTAATCTGAGTTTTATAATCTGTAATAAATCTGAAAGTGAATTCTATAGCTAATTCGATGATCGAAATATCAAAGCTTTACTAAAAATCTGTAAATAATTTGATAATAGGATGCTTAAAATATTATTTTTTTGAAATAATAATATTCAATCTTAGGATAATAATCCATGCTTCAATGTCATAACAAAACATCATAATAATCAAGCTTGATATTAAAAACAATGATAGTTCATCTCAAAATTTGTAAATTACTGCAATAGGCATTAAAATAGACATGTAATTCAACTTCTTAAACACTTGAAATCTCAAAATATTTTAAAGAGAAATAATGGGTATGAACCCTAATTCAAATCTCATGAATATTCATTTAAAATAGTATGAATTTGTAAATAAAACTTGGTTTTGGGCACACGGATGAAAGAAGATCTTTGTTCATAAACTCCACATACCTTGATTGATGATTAGATAGAGAAACTTGAATTATTGATTCCTATTTGAGTTCTTGGATATGGATTCTTGCTTATCTTACCTTGGAAATCCTCAATCTTAAGCTTTCTTGGAGAATCAATAGAGGATTTTGATTTCTTGGAAAAGAGGTTTTAGAGCTCTGGGATTTTGCTTTTGAAGAGAATGATGAATAATGAGTACAAAGTTCTTTGAATATGATAAATCTTATATCTTGGATTGATTGAGGCCTTGAGAATTGACCAAAATACCCTTTTTTAAATTTCTAAGCAAAACTAAAAATGAGCAATATTTTTTGATTTGGCCGACTACCGTGATGCGTCACAATCATGGTAGTTCACTGGAAATAGGAAAATTGGTAACTGGGTTGACTCCGCGATGTACCACCATCGGGGTGCCCCTTTGTAATGCTATTTTGGCCACTGGCGCGATGCACAAATATTGGGTTAGGCTACTAAAAATTGACAACTGGAAAATTTACCCTCTCCGCGACATGCTAATATCGCATTGGTCTACTAGAATATGAAAATTGGGAATTTAGATTTCTCCATAATGTGTGGCTATCACGAAGGGCCACTGGAATTTGCCAATCATTATTTTACCCACCTCCGCGACATGCCATGTGCCCAGGTGATACACTATTAACTTAAAAATGCCAAACTCTTTCACCGAGTGTCAGAATTGGGAGAATTTGGTATCGATGTAAATTTTATTCAATTTCCCTCATAATGGGAGATCAAAATCTCAAAAATTCCCTATGAAATAAATATTCTTCATTTTGGAAGCTATTTCTTAATATTCTAAAGATTTAAGCTAGAAAAAGTATGGGCTATTACAGAGATATTGGTGGACATGATAGGGTTGGATATGTTAGACTTTGATGTGATATTGGCGATGGATTATCTCCATTCGTGTTGTGCATCTCTTGATTATAGAACCTGAAGGGTCAGTTTCCCATTCCTAAATGAACCGGTGATTGAGTGGGAAGGTAGTTATTTAGCACCTAAGGGGAGGTTCATATCTTTTGTTAGAGCTCAGAAATTATTTTCCAAGGGTTCTCTATATCATCTATTTCGGGTAGAGGATTATAATTCATAGGTATCCTCTTTGAAATATTTCCCCATGGTCAATGAGTTTTCTGAAGTTTTTCCTAATGATTTTCCTAGTATTCCTCCCAATAGGGAAATAGACTTTGGGATTGATCTCTACTTGGATACCCGTCCTATCTCTATCCCTCCCTATAGAATAGCTCTGACTAAGTTGAAAGATTATAATGAGAAATTGAAAGATCTTCTTAATAAGAGTTTCATTCGCCCTAGTGTTTCTCCATGGGCTACTCCTGTTATTTTTGTTTTTGAGAAGGATGGTTTCCTAAGTATATGTATAGACTATTGACAGTTAAATAATATGACTATGAAGAATAAGTATCCTCTTCTTAGGATTAATGACCTGTTCAACTAGCTTAAAGGTGTTAAGTACTTTTCTAAGATTGATCTTCGATTAAGTTATCTTCAGTTAAAGATTAGGGCGGTAGATATCCCTAAGAGTGCTTGTTGAACTCGGTATGGACATTATAAGTTTTTGGTCATGTCTTTTGGATTGACTAATGCATCAACGGCCTTTACAGGTCTTATCGTGTATTCCATAAGTCTATAGACTTATTCATCATTGTGTTTATTCAAAACATCTTGGTATATTCCAAGAGTGAGGAGGATTATGCCAATCACTTCTGTATTATATTACATACTCTTAAGGATTAATATTTGTATTCTAAGTATTTGAAGTGTGAGTTCTTATTGAATATTATGACCTTTCTTGGTCATGTTGTTTATAGTGAGGGGATCATGGTTGATTCATAGACAGTTGAGGCGGTTAAGAAGTGGCCTAGACCCACGACTCTAATTAATATTCAGAGTTTCTTGGGTTTAGCCGAGTAATACATGAGTTTTATGGAGAGTTTCTCTTTGATTGTTGCTCCATTGACTAAGTTGACACAAAAGAAGGTAAAGTTTCTATTATTTAATACTTATGAGGGTAGCTTTAAGAATTTGAAGAAAAAGTTGACTTCAGCTCCAGTTTTAACCCTACCCGAGGATACTGATGGTTTCATTATTCACTGTGATGCGTCCTTTATGAGACTAGGTTGTGTTTTAATATAGCATAGCAGGGTAGTGGTGTATTTCTTTTGACAGTTGAAGGTGCATAAGCGGAATTATCCGAATCATAATTTGGAGCTACTGGCTGTGGTTTTTGCTTTATAGATTTGGCACCATACTTGTATGGAGTTCATGTTAACATATATTTAGACTATAAGAGCTTAAAGTGTATGGTCACCTAGAAGGAGTTGAATCTCAGGCAAAGAAGATATATTGAATTGTTCAAGGATTACAACATGAGTCTTCATTATCACCCATGTAAGCTAATATACTTGTTGATGCTCTTAGAAGAATGTCTATAGGAAGCTTATCTTATATGGATGAGGAGAAGTGAGGGTTGGTGAAGGACATTCAATGTTTGTGGAGTAACATTAAGAGGGATGTGTCTAATTTTGTGGCCAAGTATATGGTTTGTCAGCACATGAAGGTGAAGCACTTGGGGCCTAATGGTTTGTCTTAAGAAATTAAGTTACCCATATGGAAATAGGAAGTTATTAATAGATGTTTCATTACTAGTCTTCCGCTATCTCAAAGTCATTTTTATTTGATTTGGGTTATCATGAAGGGAATGAGTAAGTCCGCTCATTTCTTGCCAGTGAGGACTAATTATTCTACGCAGAATAATGCTACGCTTTTTATTCAAGAGATCTTCAAGTTGCATGGTGCTCCTGTTGCTATAATGTTTGATCAAGGTACACAGTTCTTCTCTAACTTTTGGCGATCATATCAGAGAGGTTTGGGAACTAAGGTGAACCTTAACACCACTTTTACCCTCAAACATAGAGAAAAATAAAGGGGAATATTCATAATTTTGAAGATTGCTAGGGGCTTATGTGATTGACTTTTGTGGTAGTTGGGTTGATAATTTGCCTCCCATACTATTTTCCTATAATAATAGCTACCACTCGAGTATTCAGATGGCTCTATTTGAGGATTTTTATAGTAGGAGGTGTAAGTTTCCTATTGGGTTATTTAAAGTTGATGAGACTAGGTTGTTCATCCCAGACTTGGTTTTCTAAGCCATAGATAAAGTGAAGGTGATTCGAGATATGCTTAAGACTCCCCAAAGTTGTCAAAAGTCCTATGCAGATATGAGGCATAGGGAATAGGAGTTTGATATTGGTGATTGGGTGTTCTTGAAGGCGTCTTTCATGAAAGGGGTGATGAGGTTTGGGAATAAGGGGAAGATCAGTCTCTATTATATTGGCCCATACTTGATTTTAAGGAGAGTGGGCAATATGGCTTATGAGTTGGAATTGCCATCTATTTTGGGTTCTATTCAAATAATGTCTTCATATTTTTAAAGCAAACACAACAATAGCTAACTTAAGATCATGGGTTAGGTAATTAATTTTATGGGGCTTAAGTTTTCTAGAGGCATAGGCTATGACCTTACCTCTGTACATCAAAACACAACCCAAACCAAATATAGAGGCATCTTAATAAACCACAAAAATCTCTGTACCATTAGGCAATGCTAAAACTAGTACTGAAGTGAGTCGAGTCTTCAACTCCTGAAAACTCTTCTCGCAAGAATCTGACTACTGAAACTTAACTTTCTTTTGGGTCAATCTAGACATAGGAGACACAATAGATGAGAAACCCTCAACAAAACATATGTAATAACCTACTAGACCCAAGAAACTCCTAATGTCTGATGGTGAAATAGGTCTAGGCCAATTTCTTATGGCTTTTGTCTTTTGGCGATCAACTCTAATACCTTCACTAGAAATGATATAACCAAGGAAAGATACTAAACTTAGCCAAAATTCATACTTGATGAACTTGGTGAACAACTAGTGATCTCTAAGGGTCTGTAACACAATTCTAAGATGGCCTGCATGGTCCTCACTACGAGAGTAGAAAAGATTATCATCTATAAAGACTATGAAAAATATGTCCAGATACTATTTGGACACTCTGTTCATCAAGTCCATGAAGGATGCTGGGGCATTTTTTAGTCCGAAGGACATGACTAGAAACTCAAAATGACCAAAACGGGTTGTGAAAGCTATCTTTTGGAATATCACATTACCTTACTTTAAGCTGATGATAGACGGATCTAAGTTTTATCTTTGAGAAATAACTTGCAACTTGGAGTTGATCAATTACGTCATCAATTCTAGGAAAAAGATATTTTTTTTATTGTAACTTTATTAAACTGACTATAGTCAATGCACATACACAAAGAACCATCTTTATTTCGCACGAATAAGACGGGAGCGCCCCATGGAGAAACACTAGACATTATGAAACCTTTATCTAAAAGATCTTTAAGTTTCTCTTTCAACTCCTTAAGCTCGGTGAGAGTCATATGATATGAAGGTATAGAAATAGGCTAAGTAACTGGAAGAAGGTCAATACCAAATTCTATTTCCCTGGCAAATCTTCAGGAAAGACAATAGGAAACTCATTAACTATACTGACTGACTGAATGTTGGAGTCTCAGACTTAGTGTCTTTAATGCAAACAAGATGATAAATACTCCCTTTGGAAATCAACTTTCTTGATCTATGATAAGATATGAAATGACTTTTGGGAGACACTAAATTACCTGACCACTCAAAAACTGGCTCACCTGGAAACTGAAACTTCACTACTCGGGTGCGACAATCTATAGAGGCATAAAAAGAATGGAGCTAATCCATACCAAGAATAATATCAAATTCCACCATATCTAACTTTATTAGGTATGATAACATGACTATATGAAGGACAGTGATATGACACTTTCTATAGATCTATTTAGCCATAATTGACTCACCCACTAGGATAGACACTAAGAAAGGCTTCGGAATCTTTTCAAAACATATCTTAAAATTTACTGCAACTAACGGGGTCACATAAAAGAATCTCTACCCAGGGTCTAACAATACATAAACATCAAAATAAAATATAAAAAGCATAGCAGTAACAACATCTAGTAAATCCTCTTGCTCCTGATGGAATGATAAGGCATAGAACTAATTCTGGTGCTGACCATCATTGATACTGGATGACGCGACCTGAGGAGGAACTGGGCGACCTACATAAGCTGGTGCACTAGTAGCTAGAGTCTAGGGATGAACATCTCTGTTTCCCTACTTAGCATGCGGACAATCTCTAATACCATGACCCAACTTAATACAACCAAAGCAAATATTCTATCCAGCTAACCACTCACCGAGATAACTTTTACCATACTAGCACATAGAGAATAACTGGGCCAACTACTCACACTATTCTAGGATCTAGACATAGAAGACTTACCCCACTGCTCCTGTCTAACTGTGGGAGCGGAAGCACTAGTTAAAGATGGTATTGGCATAGATGAATAATTCTGAAACTACAAATGTTTCCTCCTTGAGATCTATTTTTACCATACTCAAACTGACCTATTCTAGCACTCTTATTATTTCTAAATATTCCCTTTAACTTCTCTGCCTCAATCTACTAAGCATGATCATCAATCTAATAATATCCATATCTCCAATAAGCATGGAAGTCCTACACTCCTTGACTAACAAGCTAGATACTTCAATAACAAACTTACTCATACCAGCCCTAGGATCAACTATCGTATCGGGGAATACTTAGATAACTAATTGAACTTAAGGCAGTACTCCTTCACTGTCATCGAGCCCTACCTCAAATTCACAAAATCTTCTATCTTTGCTTCTCTCATCTCACATGGGAAAAACCTATCTAGAAAAGAATCCTAAAATACCTGCCAACTTATAGGAACAATATTATCACCTTTACAAGTGTTCTACATCACTACCCAATTATATGCTATATCTTTTAATCTATAAGATGCTAACTTTACACTCTTCTTCTCAGAAACATACATAATCTGGGCGATTTTCTCAATCTCATCTAAATAAAGTTATGGATTCTCACCTGTCTTTGACCTAAACAACTCTAGCAAATTCATTCTTATGAATTCTCCATTCCTGGCTGCTACTAAATTCCAATTCTATTAGAGTGGGATTGCAGCCTGGTTCTGATGATTGCCCTGAACATTGGCAGTCACAGCTTAGGCTAACACCTAAAAGGCACCCCTAAACTCAGCATAGGAGGCTGGTTATCTTTTTTGCAAGTATTAGCTCAATGAGGAGGCATATTTAACTATCACGTAAGAGCATGAGTTAAAAATAGATAGAGATATT
The DNA here is from genome assembly GCA_030864225.1 of Capsicum baccatum var. pendulum. Taxonomy (NCBI): domain Eukaryota; kingdom Viridiplantae; phylum Streptophyta; class Magnoliopsida; order Solanales; family Solanaceae; genus Capsicum; species Capsicum baccatum. Next base: position 47,441,868 of record CM061551.1, on the reverse strand, counting down.
GTAAGTACGATAGATCATAAAAGAAAGAGAGGATTTCCTAAGAATATTATGTAGCCTCGTGCTCATAAATGTGGTATACTTCACACCCATGATCAACACTCTACATAACATAGCTTTCCTGACTCTCTAGGACTCATAAAAGCTTATGCTATGATAACAAGTTTATAATGCCTTGAAATCTAATATCGAGATGTCACACGGTGCTCAAGACTATGAGTAGCCTTAATCTAACCTTGTCTGCCTTCTACTAGATATAAATATCATAATCAAGGTAATATAGACATGAAAGTCATACTTAATGTGGAAACTATATGAAATAAATAAGAATAATCTAAATATAATATATGAAACATCAATACAGAATAGGCTGAATCACAACTAGTAGTCTAACAAACCTCTACTACTAATATCTAGAGAGTCATAGGAACAAGCCCCCAGCTAACTCGAACTATCTGAAAAGAATACTAAATCATAAAAACTGATAAGCTACAAAATCTAATTGAACAAGTCGTCAAACTATGAGGACTCACTAACTATAGAATACAGATAGAGAATCTCGGACTACTCACACTGCTGATACTGAGCACCTGAACCTACATTATGAGACAATATAGCACATAGACATATATGTGGATTAGTACTTTGAGAATGTATTGAGTATATGAGGGTAAAATGCATAAGTAAAACATTATCTCATCTTAATTTATAAAACAATGCATGCTAAATATAGATGACTCACATAAGTTGGAATATCTGAAATATTGAGGTCATGAATAGTAAATCAATCATAATTTATAAATTAGTGAGTTATAACATTTAGTTCTGAAAGCAACACTTGTATTCTATCTGTAAATCATACTGTCTAAGTGTAGAAAGAGCTCAATTCTGAAATCTAAAATCTAAAAGATGAATTCTATAACTGTTATCTTTCTGCATAGCATAATCTGAGTAAAATGTGAGCCTTTACACTTCGTTTTATAAAAATCTTTACTATTAAACTATAGGAAAAACACTTTATCTTAAGGGAGGATCTCTTAACCGACATAAACCATGTGAGCTACAGGGAGTCCAATATCTCATACTCTTAAGAAAGAAACCTCATGTTGGGGAGAGGTGTCATACTCTTTCCAGGGAGTATAACATACTTTCCATGTGATCGATCACAAGCTAAATCTATCATCCATTTAGAAATGGGAACAATCTCATAATCTGTATCTATGTTGGCTATGTATTTCTATGTAAGATAGGGCTCACTAATCCCATACTTCTCGCTCGGTGCTAAATACTCCTCCTTTTTAATTTTCTACACTTATTCTGTTGGAAATCCACTTTAAAAATAGAATAAGGGTTTATCTTAAACCAATTGTCCATTCAGTTGATAAAATCTATAAATAAAGCTAATCTGAGTTCTATAATCTGTAATAAATCTGAAAGTGAATTCTATAGCTAATTCGATGATCGAAATATCAAAGCTTTACTAAAAATCTGTAAATAATTTGATAATAGGATGCTTAAAATATTATTTTTTTGAAATAATAATATTCAATCTTAGGATAATAATCCATGCTTCAATGTCATAACAAAACATCATAATAATCAAGCTTGATATTGAAAACAATGATAGTTCATCTCAAAATTTGTAAATTACTGCAATAGGCATTAAAATAGACATGTAATTCAACTTCTTAAACACTTGAAATCTCAAAATATTTCAAAGAGAAATAATGGGCATGAACCCTAATTCAAATCTCATGAATATTCATTTAAAATAGTATGAATTTGTAAATAAAACTTGGTTTTGGGCACACGGATGAAAGAAGATCTTTGTTCATAAACTCCACATACCTTGATTGATGATTAGATAGAGAAACTTGAATTATTGATTCCTATTTGAGTTCTTGGATATGGATTCTTGCTTATCTTACCTTGGAAATCCTCAATCTTAAGATTTCTTGGAGAATCAATAGAGGATTTTGATTTCTTGGAAAAGAGGTTTTAGAGCTTTTGGATTTTGCTTTTGAAGAGAATGATGAATAATGAGTACAAAGTTCTTTGAATATGATAAATCTTATATCTTGGATTGATTGAGGCCTTGAGAATTGACCAAAATACCCTTTTTTAAACTTCTAAGCAAAACTAGAAAAGAGCAATATTTTTTGATTTGGCCGACTACCGTGATGCGTCACAATCATGGTAGTTCACTGGAAATAGGAAAATTGGTAACTGGATTGACTCCGCGATGTTCCACCATCGGGGTGCCCCTTTGTAATGCTATTTTGGCCACTGGCGCGATGCACAAATATTGGGTTAGGCTACTAAAAATTGACAACTGGGAAATTTGCCCTCTCCGCGACATGCTAATATCGCATTGGTCTACTAGAATATGAAAATTGGGAATTTAGATTTCTCCATAATGTGTGGCTATCACAAAGGGCCACTGGAATTTGCCAATCATTATTTTAACCACCTCTGCGACATGCCAAGTGCCCAGGTGATACACTATTAACTTAAAAATGCCATACTCTTTCACCGAGTGTCAGAATTGGGAGAATTTGGTATCGATGTAAATTTTATTCAATTTCCCTCATAATGGGAGATTAAAATCTCAAAAATTCCCTATGAATTAAATATTCTTCATTTTGGAAGCTATTTCTTAATATTCTAAAGATTTAAGCTAGAAAAAGTATGGGGTATTACAGAGATATTGGTGGACATGATAGGGTTGGATATGTTAGACTTTGATGTGATATTGGCGATGGATTATCTCTATTCATGTTGTGCATCTCTTGATTATAGAACCTGAAGGGTCAGTTTCCCATTCCTAAATGAACCGGTGATTGAGTGGGAAGGTAGTTATTTAGCACCTAAGGGGAGGTTCATATCTTTTGTTAGAGCTCAGAAATTATTTTCCAAGGGTTCTCTATATCATCTATTTTGGGTAAAGGATTATAATTCATAGGTATCCTCTTTGAAATATTTCCCCATGGTCAATGAGTTTTCTGAAGTTTTTCCTAATGATTTTCCTAGTATTCCTCCTAATAGGGAAATAGACTTTGGGATTGATCTCTACTTGGATACCCGTCCTATCTCTATCCCTCCCTATAGAATAGCTCTGACTAAGTTGAAAGATTATAAGGAGAAATTGAAAGATCTTCTTAATAAGAGTTTCATTCGCCCTAGTGTTTATCCATGGGCTACTCCTGTTATTTTTGTTTTTGAGAAGGATGGTTTCCTTAATATATGTATAGACTATTGACAGTAAAATAATATGACTATGAAGAATAAGTATCCTCTTCTTAGGATTAATGACCTGTTCAACTAGCTTAAAGGTGTTAAGTACTTTTCTAAGATTGATTTTCGATTAGGTTATCTTCAGTTAAAGATTAGGGCGGTAGATATCCCTAAGAGTGCTTGTTGAACTCGGTATGGCCATTATAAGTTTTTGGTCATGTCTTTTGGATTGACTAATGCATCAACGGCCTTTACAGGTCTTATCGTGTATTCCATAAGTCTATAGACTTATTCATCATTGTGTTTTTTCAAAATATCTTTGTATATTCCAAGAGTGAGGAGGATTATGCCAATCACTTCTGTATAATATTACATACTCTTAAGGATTAATATTTGTATTCTAAGTATTTGAAGTGTGAGTTCTTATTGAATATTGTGACCTTTCTTGTTCATGTTGTTTATAGTGAGGGGATCATGGTGGATTCATAGACAGTTGAGGCAGTTAAGAAGTGGCCTAGACCCACGACTCTAATTAATATTCAGTGTTTCTTGGGTTTAGCCGAGTATTACATGAGTTTTATGGAGAGTTTCTCTTCGATTGTTGCTCCATTGACTAAGTTGACACAAAAGAATGTAAAGTTTCTATTATTTAATACTTATGAGGGTAGCTTTAAGAATTTGAAGAAAAAGTTGACTTCAGCTCCAGTTTTAACCCTACCCGAGGATACTGATGGTTTCATTGTTCACTGTGATGCGTCCTTTATGAGACTAGGTTGTGTTTTAATATAGCATAGCAGGGTAGTGGGGTATGTCTTTTGACAGTTGAAGGTGCATAAGAGGAATTATCCGAATCATAATTTGGAGCTACTGGCTGTGGTTTTTGCTTTAAAGATTTGGCACCATACTTGTATGGAGTTCATGTTAACATATATTTAGACTATAAGAGCTTAAAGTGTATGGTCACCTAGAAGGAGTTGAATCTCAGGCAAAGAAGATATATTGAATTGTTCAAGGATTACAACATGAGTCTTCATTATCACCCATGTAAGCTAATATAGTTGTTGATGCTCTTAGAAGAATGTCTATAAGAAGCTTATCTTATATGGATGAGGAGAAGTGAGGGTTGGTGAAGGACATTCAATGTTTGTGGATTAACATTAACAGGGATGTGTCTAATTTTGTGGCCAAGTATATGGTTTGTCAGCACATGAAGGTGAAGCACTTGGGGCCTAATGGTTTGTCTTAAGAGATTAAGTTACCCATATGGAAATAGGAAGTTATTAATATATGTTTCATTACTAGTCTTCCGCTATCTCAAAGTCATTTTTATTTGATTTGGGTTATCATGGAGGGAATGAGTAAGTCCGCTCATTTCTTGCCAGTGAGGACTAATTATTCTACGCAGAATAATGCTACGTTTTTTATTCAAGAGATCTTCAAGTTGCATGGTGCTCTTGTTGCTATAATATTTGATCGAGGTACACAGTTCTTCTCTAACTTTTGGCGATCATATCAGAGAGGTTTGGGATCTAAGGTGAACCTTAACACCACTTTTACCCTCAAACAGAGAGAAAAATAAAGGGGAATATTCATAATTTTGAAGATTGCTAGGGGCTTATGTGATTGACTTTTGTGGTAGTTGGGTTGATAATTTGCCTCCCATACTATTTTCCTATAATAATAGCTACCACTCGAGTATTCAGATGGCTCTATTTGAGGATTTTTATAGTAGGAGGTGTAAGTTTCCTATTGGGTTATTTAAAGTTGATGAGACTAGGTTGTTCATCCCAGACTTGGTTCACTAAGCCATAGATAAAGTGAAGGTGATTCGGGATATGCTTAAGACTCCCCAAAGTTGTCAAAAGTCCTATGCAGATATGAGGCATAGGGAATAGGAGTTTGATATTGGTGATTGGGTGTTCTTGAAGGTGTCTTTCATGAAAGGGGTGATGAGGTTTGGGAAGAAGGGGAAGATCAGTCTCTATTATATTGGCCCATACTTGATTTTAAGGAGAGTGGGAAATATGGCTTATGAGTTGGAATTGCCATCTATTTTGGGTTCTATTCACTTGGTCTTTCATATTTCAATGATGAAGAAGTGTGTGGGTGATCCTTCCTTGGTTGTCCCTTTAGAGAGGGTTGGCTTTTTTCATTCCTCATCTTATAAGGAAGTTTAGCGGGGGATTTTAGATAGACAAATTTGTTGTTTAAGGATTAAGGATGTGGTTTCGGTGTAGTTTCTATGGAGGAATCATAAAGTTGAAGAAGCTACTTGGGAATCTGAAGAGGACATGAAGTTCAAATATCCATTCTTATTTCATGCAGTGGATAATTGTGCTTAAGGTATGTGTTTTCTTTAACATCTTTATTTTTTGTCTTTCTTACAAGAAATTGTGGTTGCTTTTCTGTGTTAAATCGTGTTAATGAATGCCTTGACTCATCATTTAAGGATGAGTGATCCTAGGGGAGAGAAAGTATCACCCTAGATTTTTGGACCTAAAAATTCCTGAGTTTTTGAACTCACTCCCCTGACTAGGACTTACCTTATGAGTTGTAAGGTCACCATATGGGTCGTAGGAACCCAATCATAGGGTGATCAGTGAGGTTTCCCCAAGTATTTTTTTGAGTACGACTAGACTCAACAAGTCGTCAAGCTGTTGAACGAGTAGCACAATGCTTCTCAAAGCCAAACAAGTAAAGAAGATTGATGTTTCTACCTTGACAACAACCAGGACCTTACATGTCATAATGACATCTTACGAGTAATAATGTGTGACTCATAGTGTCAACAGTCAGGGGTCCTTGAGCTACTGCTCAGACAATGAGTTATGGAGATGACTCGTAGCCTGATGTCATGAGTCGTATAGTGACCCATGACGACTGGATGACCTTTTCTACACTTGTAAGTGGAGGCATTCTTGTCATTCCCTCGTTCACCTCTTATGAACCATGTCCATAAAACACCTAAAGAGGGTTATTTTCATTACTTTAACAATCAAATACATGCTCTCTACTCTCTTAAATCCCTAACTCAATAACACCTAGGATTTGTAAGAAATTTAGAGTATCTAAGGGCTGATTTCTTATGTAATTCTTGGTATCTCCAACATGTTACTCTTTCCTAAAGTTTATTTTGTTAAAAAATGTATTAACAATTGTTATTTATGTTATTAAATTATGATTTATGAATGTGGGTGAAGGGATTTTGAGCCTTAATGATTGAAATATTTTTCCAATAGCTTTTATGAATTGTTCATTGTTTGAATACATGGTTATGAACTATATAGGTTGAATAGGTATGACTAATAGGAATGGGCATAATGGATTCCCCAAATTGGTGATTTAGAATGTTGAAATTAGTACAACCTCAACCCAATCTTACGAAACTTGTCTTGAACATGAAGTAATGCACACTGAAATACTTTGGAACCATTGCATGATATAAAGATTCTATTGAAACATAATGGTTCTAATTTAATGAACAAATGGGGTCATTTCCCCTAAGTTAATGGAAACTGTAATGGAATGATGATAATACCTAGCAAGTGTAGTTGGTATGACGATAACAATTGTTTATGCCTGATGTGTATCATTGGTCAATGAATGGGAATGTGTGAATGTTTTACTTGGGCTTAAAAGGGGCTTGTGTAGCTAGTCCGTGAAAGTAAAGGTCCCGAGGGACCATTATTTGAAACCACGTTTGCCGGCGAGTGGGTCAAAAGAGTTGGGCATTCGAGTCACCCTAGATTTATGATCGGATATTCAAGTCACCTTTGTGAAATAACTGGGTGTTCATGTCACCCTTGATATATGATCGGGAGGTTTTAGTCCCTTGTGCATGTATAAATTTGATTATTCTCTAGTTTGTGTAGCTAACACGCATTGGGGCCATTTCAGCAACGAGAGCTTAGCCTATATAGACTGTGGGTGCCTTTTTGTGATGATTAAGCTACATAGTCAAGGCTAATATTTTAGTTCATGCTAAACCATATTCCCTATCCCAGCATATTATATATATGTATATGTATGTACACAATGTGTAAGTGGGTTTTACAATGTTTTGACTTGAAAGCTCACCACTTCAAAACACTGTCATTTCTGCATAGTTATAGAATTTTTAGGTTGTCAGCAGTCAACTTTGAAGTGGTGAGCTTTCATTTTTTTGAAGGGCTATCATTTTAAGGGCTTGTTTCATTTATTTCTTAGACTACATCCATTGGATTCTTTTGGCTATCATCAGGGGCATGTCCCGACTTAGACTGGTTTTGGTCTATTTAGAGGCTGTGTGTATTATTGTGGATTGGGATTGGTATTATAGATTCTTAGCACATTCTTATTGTTGAGTATTGTATCTTGTTATTTATTTGGATTCTAATAAATTCTTATTGCTAGTTGTATTATATTCTGTTTGAAAAGATAAAGGGGGTGGTCTCTGATCCATGATAGACTTGAGATACCCGTCACGACCAGACCCTGTTTCGTTTCGTGGCAGAAAAGGGCCAATGGGGAAAATAGATGTATGCGTGACCTATTTTTATGAATTTTCTTTTCCTTTGACTCTGATAATAATTTAAATAATGACATTTGTAATGAAATGCTTGATCCAAATGACAAAGCAAGTTATGAGTGAGGTTATTGGCTTGCATAGTGATAAGTATAGCAGTGATATTTCCTTTCTCTCATATGATTACTTGATCTTATGAGTTTTAATAAGATATATTTGCCAACTTGTGCGGGAAATACCTTTGTATTTGACCTCAGTAATGATTTGGGAGTAACCCATTCTTGAAGATAACTAGTGCATTTGGTGGACTCTTAACTTAGAATGACCTAGTTTATGACATAACACTTAGCTAAGTGGGATATTATGTGTTACTTGACTTAATGGGGGGTTTTCATTTTTCTAAATGTAGAACCATTAAGGACTTATATTTGTGATTGCCTAAACACCATAGTTCTTTTGATTTATCCCTTTTTCAATGTTTCCTATGTATCCAAGTATCTCTTGTTTTGTTGGTTCATAGAAATTTTATGTCTCATTTTGATGCTTGGCTATACGTTAAATGTGTGCACCTTTGGCATGGTGATAGATTTGTTATTGCTAACCCTTTTGGTAACCTTCATTTATAGCATCAAGGATGGACCACTTGAAGTAAGATTGACGGGCTTCAATGTAAATCAAGAAGATGCTTATAATGGAATAACAGTCAAAGAACGAGTCCAAGAATTATAGAGAAGAATGGGCTAAGTTCTACACATATTTCATGATTCAAGTCCAATCCCAAAGGAAGAAGATTGAGCCTATATGGGTTATGAGTAAATTTGGAAACTTTTCTTTATTTTCTTAGGGATGAATTTTTGGTATTATTTTAACATGCTTTCCTAGTCCTAGTAGGATTTTATTTATTATTTATAAAAGTAGATCCTAATCTTATGCTCTTTTGGGATAGATTTTTCCCAGTCCTAGTTAGATTTGATTTATTATTTTCATTAAAGTAGTTCCAGGTTCCATTCTATTTGAGATAGCTTTTTCCCTATATATAGTTATAGATATTCTTATTAATCAAATAATATTATTATTATTTGAGAGGTTCTCTTCTTTACACCTTTGTGTGTGCTTACTTGGGATTTATCTTGCAACCTTATAAGAATGATTCCTTAGGAAGTAGGATTAATTCTTAATTTATCTTTGGTTTCTATTAAACTAAATTAAACAAGGTGATTAGTCTTTTACTACTTGGTGTCTTTAGTTTCTTCGTAATATGGGTCCAGATCACTTTTGATCTAAAGTTTTGAATTGACTCTATTAGTATCATAATTAGTTTTAATCTGGTAACTTTGAGTACTAAGATCAATTAGGATTCTTAGCCCTTATCTCGAAATTGGATATTTTATTCTCAGATTTCGCCTATCTTTAATTTTTTATCTTTAATCTTAGTATTCTTGATTTTGCACTGTTTTCTTATTTGTTCAAGTGACCCAATTCTTATTGCGGTCTTGATAATTCATAGAAGGTTTTGGCGCAATAAAAGATAAAAAAAGTTCTTTCTACTATTTTTTTCTTCTTGTATATTAAAAAGAAAATCTACATAGTAGCAAAAAAATAAAAAAAAACTGGAAAATCATTCTATTTACACAAATTGATCATTTTCCTTGTCTCATCAAAACCCAATTTGTCTAGGCAGTGATAAGTTATTTTCTTTCTACATGTTGCTTCTTAAAGGTTGTTGCTAATATGGTTATATATATATATATATATATATATATATATATATATATATATATATATATATATATATATATATATATATATATATATATATATACTAAAGGATATATCTAAAGGTAGTAATTTGAATGGGAAAAGAGTAAGAGAGTGTGAGATTATTAAGCAAAAAAGGGACAAAAGTTGAGATATCTTTGTTTTCTTTGGTAATATTTTGAGATGTCTCAAATGGGAAAGGATACTAACATTGGGATTCCAAAACAATGACATATCCAAGGTACTTAGAAGGGTCTCTGCTCGAGTTGATGAATTAGAGGTTACCCAATATCCACCTAATCAGGTGAATATGACTGGTCTGATGAGAAGTATTTTTCATACTAGATGTAGGATAAAGGATAATATTTGCTCTATGATTATTGATCTTAAAAATGGTGCTAATGTGATAAGTTCATACATGGTGGAGAAGTTTGAACTTATATGTGTCAAACAGAATAATTTTGGTGAACTTAGGGTGACTAAGAAATGTATGATTTCTTTCTCCATTAGGAGGCACTCTAATAATATTCTTTGTGATGTAATTCCAATGCAAGATTGTCATATAATGCTTTGGTATCCATGATAGTTTGATAGAAATGAAATTTATAAGAGGGGAAAGAATAGAGTTTCTCTTGAGCTAAGCAAAAGAAACTATTAACTTATACCTTTAACTTTATCCCAAGTTAATGAAGATCGAAAATGTGTGAAAGAAGTAATGAAAAAGTTTAAGAGAGAAAAGAATGGGAGGAGTAGCAGAGTACGTGTTGACATCCAAAGAAAGAAAAAGGAAGATGCTATGATGTGTTGAGAGAATGAGATGCTAAGTGAGGTGAGAGAAAATAAAAAAGAGATGATCATAAGAGTAAAGATGAGAGGAATGATCATAAGTAAGAGAGAGAAGAACAAGTGAGTTTGAGTAAGGTTATTTCTTAGTCTAACTCTACCTTCCTACTTCTTCTTATAGTTGCATTGTCTCTATTGTAGGTTCTCTGTAAAAGTTTGAATTAAAAAGCCTTCATTTGATGACTAAATACTAAGGTGATTGAAAATACATATCCCAATGAGAAAGTGTTTGTTCATGAGAAGGATATAGGTAAAGAAAATTATTTTGGACTTGTCCAAGATAAGATTCACGACAAGAAGTCCAATAAGGAAGATGTAGGTATAACGCCAATGAGCAAGGAAAAATGAGGTGATATTGTTACTTTCCTACATAAGATCAAGTATGGTATCTATGATTGGTTTATACACATTTTTGGAATTCCTAAAGAACCTAAGTTCTTGTTGGAGGTAATGAACTAAACTCTTAATTCTTATGTTGGTGACTATTAATTTGGGGATGAAGATATGTTGCTATCTAGTAAGTCATTAACTATAATCTCTAAGTTAACTAAAAGTAAGTTGTTCTCCTGTAAAATTGAGCATGGCATTATTGAATATTGATTCCCACTTGATGAAACAAGGCATAATTTTTGTGGGCGAAGAATATAAATTATGAATGAGTTAGATGATTTTTCTTCTGTTATTCTAGTGTCGAAATAGTTTTTTATGATGGCTTATTGAAATATGATTCTTTCTATGGGATAAGAAAATTCTTCAAGTATTGGTGATTTTAAGGTTAAAAAGATATTTGATACTAGTGATAAGGATATACATGAATATTATGATACCCACGATCAAATGCCCTTTGTTGAACCTATTCATGATTTCTTGTTGGAGAATTTGAGTAATTACTTAGAATTTGGTGGAGATTCAATTTTGAGATTGAAAGGTTCTTCTAACATTCTGGAAAATTCCTATGCTTATGTTGATAAGTATCATGTGAAAAACATTTGGGAAGTGTAATTGATGATATTTGGTACCATAAAAGTATTCAATTTGAAACATACTCTATGGATCTTACAAAGTCTTTGACAAAACCGTTGGAGTACATTACATAGAGCTAAATTAGAGAGGCACATATCATTCCCTATGTCATCTATACGTGCATATTATTGTTCTCATACAAGAAAAAGAAGTTTCTATTAGGATGATGATGTCCACATGCTTTATAAAGTTGTATTTATACATGCAAGGATTAATTGGGTTAAGTGGATGCACGGTCACTATCTTATTTTGTTCCTACCGCTTTTGTATTCAATTAATGGATGTTGTTTACTATTATATGTCTTCTGGATTTGCGACATTCAAATTTGAGGATGAACTATTTTCAAGAAAAGGGGAATGAGATCATCCAGGTTGTCCCACATGCATTTGAATTGATGGTCTTTAATGTGAATCAAGAAGATGCTTACCGTGAAAAAGGGGCCCAAGAATGACACCAAGAAATATGGAGAAACGTTAAGTGATACACATATTTTATGATTTAGATCCAAGCTCAAACAAAGAATATTGGGACCATATAGGTTTTGATTATATTTGGAAACTTTTGCTTTCGTAGTTTAAAGTTTCCTAGTTCAAAAGTTACCGAGTTTAAAGTTTCCTAGTTTAAAAGTTTCCTTGTTTAAAAGTTTTCTATTTTAAAATTTCCTAGTTTAAAGTTTCCTAGATTTCTCTATTTTCATAAAAGTAGAGTTCGAATCCTATGCTACTTGGAATAGTTTTTTCCCCTATATATAGGGATAAATTTTTTTATTTTCAATTAGACAAAATTATAATTATTTCACAATTTTTCTTTTTTACACCTTTGTGTGGGCTGCTTCAGATTTTTCTTTCAACCTTATAAGAACGATCCTTTAGGAGATAAGATTAATACTTAACTTGATATCTTTGATTTCTATTTAAGTTAATTAAAGAAGGTGATTAGTCTTATACTAATTGTTGTCTTTAATTTTTTCGAAATAGGGGTCTAGATCACTTTTATCTAAGTTCTTGAATTGAATTTTTAGTATCATAATTAGTGTTAATTCACTAATTTTGAATACTAAGATCAATTTGGGTTCTTAGAACTTATTCTCAAAATTGGGAATTTATTCTCAAATTTCATGTATATTTAATTTCTTGCCTTTTACTAGTTTGTATCCGCTTACTTTTTGTATTTGTTATACTGTTATTGGTCCTAAGCAGGGGGTCTATCGGAAATAGCCTCTCTACTTCTCTTGAGATAGTGGTATGGTCTGCGTACAATCTACCCTCCCCAGACCCCACTAGGTGGGAATACACTGGGTATGTTGTTGTTGTTGTTGTTGTTATTGTTGTTAATTTCTTGCCTTTAACCCTAGGGGTATTTGCTTCCGCATTATTTCTTGTTTATTAAAGTAACCAGATTTGTATCACTCAGGTATTAGAATATATTTGTTATTTGTCCTTATTATGTTTTGTATGGTCAGGATTCGAGGATGAATCCTTTTAAAGAGAGAAAGAATGATGTGAGCATGGTTAGCATAGGGCACATTAGGATAGGATTCCTTATATGGATAATAGCTTGGAGCCCGAAGGATGCCACATATAGAAATACAATTTGTGGAAGGTCAAACAAAGTTAAGAGGAGTGATAAAAGAGGTGTGACAACCCGAGACTACTAATACACCCAAATTACAACTCTCTTACAAGAGTGTAAGTGACCATTGTCAAATATATAACTCAACTAGGTTGGGGGGAAATCCCACAAGGAATATGGTGCTAATTAAGTTGTATGCAGATTAGCTGACTTTTAATATTTGTTTTTGTAAAAAAAAAATGGGGGGATTTGATTTAGTTCACAAGCTTCAATACTTGGGCTTTATGAATCCATATATGAATCATGCTTACAGAAAAACATATTATATTTAATAACATAATCCTAGTGTTTCTCAAACATCAAGGACTAATTCACTTTAGTTCACTCGAATCAAAAGTGTTTATAAAAACAATACGAAATCTCCAAATAGTTAATCCTGTTAAGGCATTAACATATGAAATAGGGGTTGGAAATCCTATTTTATTGTCACTACTCACTTTTCCGAACATCAACCTTTATATAGAATAAGTTGTGTTTTAAGGCATATCCTTTATGTTTGCAACCACAAGAATTCAAAATAAGCGAAGAAAGATGATGTAAACAAATCAATGCATAATGAATTCAAAATCCAAATTAATAGATTGTCTGATACAAGGCTTCCATAACCCTAACTAATAAACTTAGCTAATCATGAGTAAATTGGAAATAACAATAGGAATATTCATCATACCAAAAGGTAAACACAATCTTGGTAGAGAAGATGAAGTTGCGTCTTTTTCCCTTTAGTGCTAAGCCGCCACTCTTAGTGCTAAAATAATACAAAATAATGAATAATACGTGAATTGTCAGCATCAAGTATTTTTAATAACTTTTCCCTCATAATTGCCTTCTAAGTCCCTAGACTATAAATGACAAATTAGTTTTGGACATAATTTTTAGGCGCCACATTTGGTCCACACCGCTACTCTCTCTTGTGTCATATGCCATCCACATTCTATAGTCCCATTATTTCTCCATCAACCTTATTAATACCTGAAATCATGCTAATTATATAGGTTAGCTCAATTACATAAAAGTAGAGTAAAAACATAAGAAACTAGGCACTTTTCTCTCCAAACTTAGTTAAAATATGGGGAAGTTATGGTGCTTAGGCATATAAATACACCAAAGATGACCATCCCACACTTAACTCTTTGTTTGTCCTTAAATAACTTATCCATTTATGTAGTCTACACAAGTCTTAACACCCACAACGGAAAAACAAGATGCTTAAATAGGCTCACACAACAATTATGAACAAGAAGTAGATTCATGAATTGTTGTGTCTCTACGCGCACGCAAGTGTACATGATCGTGCAAGTAATATAATGACTTAGACAGTCAGATATCGTTCCCTCAAGGATCAATAAACTAGAAATTTATTCAATCTTTAGTTCAAGACAATTAAGTATTTAGTGTTTGTTGGTATAAAGATTAAGTTGATTCTGCAAATAAAATGTAAATTACCAAACAAGAAATAATTAATGATGACTAAAGAAAAGTAAGCAACATTTCTAATCAGTAATGAGGACGATTCCAGGGTTGAGGTATTTTGAGCAATCATATAATTCTCTATTCTTTTCACAGTCTAATTGGTTATCGGGTTGATGGTTCGCAAGGATTATGCCACGATCTTGGTCTCCCGACCTCAAATCTTCTATCTATTGAATGTTGTAACTACAAATCCCGTAGAGTTACAACAAATCTTCTAGATTCATGAAGTTTTCTTCTCACAAGTGAACCAAGCAAGGCTTCTAGGTATATCCCTATCCTAGATGCTAATTCAAATCCCTTATTTTATAAAAGAATAAGAACCTTGCTCCCTAATTTCTTCGTGCTATCCTATGATTCTCCTCCCGAATTCACATGGAAATATAAATTTATTCTAGTGGTGGCCAATCATTAAAATAGTAAGCTCAAGAAATTAAGAACAACTTAGATGATAATTCAAAAAGAAACTATGAATAAGAATCTTAAAGAGTAATTATGTTCTTAGCCTCAACCCCAGAAATAGGGTGTTTTGCTACTCATGTTTGAATTCATCATCTAAAATAAGTAATAAATCATACCCAAAACAAGCCTTGAAGTAAATAAATTAAAAAGAATGTTTAAGAACCCTAAAAGAGAGAAATTTCTACTTTTCCGCCACTGCTCTGCTTGACAAAAAATCCCCCCACATTTTCTTGTATTTTTCCTTTTATAGCTGGGACAAAACACTTAAAATATTACCAATTTGTCCACCCGACGCATCGTACCATGACTTTGATTGCTATTTTCCATTAAAATCTAGGAAATAGTGGAGATCAAATATTCCCTGACAATTGTAAAATGCACCCTTACCGTGACACGCCACTATTGCAGTGATCCACTGGATTAGGACAATTGTGAAATAGTTATCCTCCATGATGTGCTAAACCTTCAGGTTGTCAAATCTGATAAATGAAACTAATCCGTGACGCGGTAGTTTCGCGAACCTCTACCGGAATTGGACCATTGCTATTTGGTTGATCCACGTGATGCAGAGTTTCTTTAAATGAGGATTCCTACTTTCCAACTTCCATTTTTTAGCTTAATTTCACTCCCTTGCATTCCTTCACTACTTCCATATCCTTGTTGTATCCAATTATGCACAATTCTTCATAATTTTGAACCTGAAAGTACTAATCATATCCATTAGGCATGAAACAGAATAAAAACTTAATTATACTGAAGAATTCATACAAAAGTTCTTGAACTAAGTCTAAATCTAGGTGCATATTAGTGCTTTGGGCATATAAATATGCCCAAGATCACCACCCTACACTAAAAATCTTGTCCGTCATCAAACACATACATTTCAAAACATAATTACTTTCTCTTTACATCACAATCTCAAAGTTGTGTTGTAATGGGCACTTACACTTTGCAATAACGTATTCTTACATCATCTTGTCAAAACAGTTTTTAGGTCATGAGACAATTTAGTACAAATTCTTCTATATTCAATAATGAATTTCTAACATATTGGCAAACTCAATTAAAGAAACACAAGAAGTACTTTGGATTTCCTCCGCCTGCATCCTAACTCAAGAAAAAATTCTCCATTTTAACTCACAACGATATCTAGGCAACAATATGGGAGTATCAAATCAAATCACTCACTCTCAACAAAGAATTCGTGCATGCTATTTAATGAACCATAAGCTTGCCTTTAGTGTCCTACTCCACTAATAGTTGGATGTTCGGGTGAAGGATCAACTAGATCTTGTTAGGATTGTAATAAAGGCTTAGGGACAGGTAGGTACTATTTAAAGAAATAGTAACTATTGCTCCTAAGTGTTTTAGTACAAGAATTATTAATTATCTCTATTTTTCAACACCAATTTATCCTTCTATTTCTCTCTGTTCTTTCATTTATCAGCACCTTTTTCAATTAGCTTATTTTCTCAAACTATGTTGGGAGTATTAGTCATTCCGTCCACATTCTTCTCTTTTTTTTATCTTATGAACCCCTATTATATCCACCCATAACTTAAGCGAAAAGCCTTCATTAAGGTGCACATTATCCAATTGGACCAGGGCCAAAATAGATTCATCGTAATATTTCTATTTATTAACTTCCAATTAACCCAATATCATCAAACATCAATAACAACTACTTTGGCAGTATCAAATGATTACTTTCTCTCCTCCTCATTTTTGCTCTTAATATCCTCTTAGTCTTATATTAAAAACACTCAGGAGCTTATTTAGCTCAAATTATGGTTTAGCAAAGAAAGGATACGGTTTCATAATAGGCTACCAAAAAAAGAGGCTAAAGTCTTAACGAGGCTGACTAAGAATATGCACCAAGGGAGTTCTATTTAAGTTAGAAACAAGGCTGTCAAATAAATGCATACATCACTTCATACACCCAACACCCTTTATTTTGCTTTGTAGACACACAAGATAAGTTGTAGTCATTTCTATTCATGTAGAATATATACAAATCCTCACAATCACAGTGCATGCACGGAGTTAGCCCAAGGTTCCCAATCATGTTCTTTATTGAATTCAAAATTAAGACAACATATCAAATTACATTTATCGAGATTAAATCATCAGTAATAAAATAAAAATACTCTTATGCTTATTGATTCTAGAATTTATTTCAATTGCTGCAAACATGACCCATTTCACACACTCCTCTAAGATAGTGATTAGCTTCTCCTAAGTTTCTCTACTTCGTACGACCACTCCCCTTAAGAAGGTCGTCATCCATCTATCATAGGGGATAGAAATTAACTATGACTGTTTATTCCTAATTACCAAAGAGGGCAAAGAAAAATGTAACTACTTGAAACTAAATTTGCCAATGAGGGTGAAAATAATAATAAAATAATACTTTAAACTGAAGAAATATGCGATAAATGCCAAAGAGGGAAAATTGCAATCCATAAAGTCAAAGTTACTAACTATTACAAACAAGTGTTCTAAATAGCTAGTACATGCAAACACATCAAAACAGAAAAATAAAATTGTTCAGCCATATAAAAAAAATGACGATGAAGCAGAATACGAACCCGCCACCCCATACTTAAAATAAAGCACTATCCCAGCGCTTCCAATTAAGCATATGGTAGGGTGGCAGTATACTTCCTGATCACTCAAATGAGACTATAGCATCCATGTATTCAGGAGCCCCGTCCACATCATCAGCTCCATCACCATCAGATTGCTCCTCATCATTGGACTCCATGTCAAAATACCTGTACCTGTGCTCTTTATTAGTGGGTACATCATCATCAACCGGATTAACAAAATTCAGGCCAATCCTCAACATGGTCCTAGCATAGTGGCCGAGTGGATAGTCGATCTCTACAACATGGAGCTTCTCTACTGTAGCTGGTCTACCTTCTTTCCTGAACATCATCATCATGAGACCATACAGCCTGCCCGCACCTTATCAATCCTTGTCTGTCTCTCCAGTATGGTTAAAATTGGGCCAGATGCCCCAGATGTTCTTCTTGCAGTAGTTATATCCACAGGACGAGTGATTACCTCAGGCTTATAATCTAGTTCCTCTTCATCCACCCTATGCCTTCATAAAAATCTAGTTACCAAACCTCAAAATCCAAAGCTACGACCTACCTAGGTACGCGTATTCTTCTTCACAAAAAATATTACACTCCCCGCATTTATCTCTACATCATAACACATTAGGGTATAAATCAAACACGCCCTATCCCTAGTAACCTCAGTCATATGCTTGCCTTGAATCAAGCATGAATACATAATACGACCCCATATTCTTGTTTCCTTATTCATCTGAGCGTAGGGGAAGGAAGAATGCAAACCTGTAACACGATGCCTAGTCCAATGGGCTGAAGATCGCTGACCATATAACAAATGCCTGATATGCACATACGGAGGAGAAACAATAAACAACCTTAAGAAATTTGGGTTCGTTTCTGGTATACCCAACAAATTATTAACATCACCAACTGTGAATCGAATCACCTTCCCTCAAACTTTCAACAAATGTTCAAGATAACTAGGGTCCTAATTGGCAAAAAACTCTCTAGAAAGGTGCAAATTGCACTTAGTCGGCTGATGGAAGATAACATTCATGTTTAGTGCCTTGATTCTTGATGATAGGTGAATTTACACGCCTATATCAATATATTTTGCCCATATTTTAGCCTAGTTTTGAGAACAAATTATATATTTCATGCACTTTTAGTCCTTTTTCCTATAAGTGAGCTAACAAACATGATTAGCAAAGTTTCAGGTATAAACAATGCAGAAATCAGCATTTTATGGCTTACTTGACGCTAAAGAAAGCTCACGAAGGAAGGAAAGGGAGTTTGGACCCCTAAAGGACCAAAAGTAATACATGGGAAATCTGTCCCGGGCTAAAACAACATTTCTGAAGACTTTGGGGACTTGCAGTAACTTAGTTGGATTTGGACAATGATGCATTAACCTAGTACAATTGGGTTATGTATTTCATTAGTTTATTTGGATTAAGAGAATGTTAGATTAACCTAGTACAAATGGGTTAAGTATTTCCTTAGTCTAGTAGGATTTGGTTAGATATTTCATTAGCTTAGTAGGATTAGGATATGGGTATTATAAATACCCTATCATGCTAGAGATTTTTATTCATTCACCATTCCCCCATTCCATTAATTTTCATCCATCCACCATCCATCCATCCATCAAAACAATTCTTTTTATTAATTCTTATTACTTTCTCTTCATCTATTCTTAATTTCCGCAATAAGAGAAACGTTACTTTTGCAAGAAATCACGCCTAACGCCTACCACAGTTGTGCTACACGAAACTCATCTTTATTGTGGTATATTAACAATGTCAATTGTGATTATGTTCGCATTCATGGATAACTAAACTTCTCTGTTGGGGTTATGGAAGCCGTATGAGATACTATCTATTGCTGTGAGTTTATGAGTTCGTGACACGTATGCTGCTTATATCATTATTCTCTTCATCTTAATGCAAATTCTTGTGGCTGCAGACGTATAGAATAACGCCAGTATAACATTTAACTTGTTCGAAAGAAAGGTTATCTGTCTGAAAAAGAGATAATGTCAAGGTAGTAGGACACCCTTTCCTATTAAAAAGCTAGTGCCGTAACTGGACTAACCTCTTGGAGAATTCGTACCGTTAGACACTCTTAAAGCTCGAAAGAGTTAAAGTGAAATAATCGTCGAATAGGTCGGAAGACGCCTGGATTTACCATCGAATACAATTCTCTATAAGCACATGCATGTCACAATTCTACACACTCATAGCCAATAGAGACGTATAACTCAGAAGGTGGACATAACCCCAACGCTTCAATTCTCATTGTTTCACAACCTACGAAATAGTCTTTCTTTTTACTTTGCTATTTTCAGCTTTTGCTTTAATATTTTGGTTACTTTACTTGCACTACAAAACTCCCCCCTTTTTACGAGACTTGCACTAAATGTCTAGTGATTTTACTTACTTGTTGGCCAAGCTATTCCCTGTGGGATCGACACCCAACCCAGGTTGGGTTCTATATTTGCTAATGACGGCTTTACACTCCTACGAGAGCTGTAGATTGAGCGTTATCAAAAATTGGCGCCGTTGTCGGGGAATACGAGTGTCAATTAAGTTTGTGATAATTACTAGACCCTTTGGTCAAGGATTCTCGTACTTTTACTTTTAGTTGTTGTTTTTGTTTTATTCAGGTTTGTTCAGTGCATCAATGGATGCATAACGTGAAATTGAAAGGATGGCTGCTCAAGTGCATCAATAGAATATTGATAATCCAGGTCGGGCAACAAATCTTGATGATGAGGACCTGGGCGATGAGGAGCTACTAAACCCACGACGTACTGCTGAGATGGAGGCACCCATGTAGAGAAGAGATCGTCAATCTAGGTTTAGGCCTAAACGCCGAGCTATGCAAATACCGTTTGATGATGATGAGGACGATCTGGACGGACCTGGTGCCACTGGAGCTATTATTCTTCCGCCATTGGCACCTGGAGCAGAGTTTAATATCACTAGCACCATGATTCAGCTTTTGCAACTCAAGGGATTATTTGGTGGACTAGCAGGCGATGATCCGAATATGCATCTGATCAACTTTATTTCTACATGCAAGTCATTCGACAATCCGGGCGTTGGACAGAATGCAATTCGACTGCGCTTATTTCCATTATCTCTGTCTGGTCTATGGTTGAATGCGCTGACTCCTGATTCTATTACTAATTGGAGGCAATTGAAAGACGCTTTCCTAGAAAGATTCTTTCCGCCATCCAAAAGAGCACAGTTGAGAGATTAGATCACAAATTTTCGGCAGCTTCCAACTGAAGCCCTCAACGAAACATGGGAGAGGTTCAAGACGAAGCTTATGCGGTGCCCAAATCACCATATGACCAATGTCCACTTGATGGAGATATTATACAGATCTTTAAATTCGGTGACTAAGCCAGTGGTAGATAATGCAGCAGGTGGATCATTTATGGACCTCACCTTTGTGCAGGCAAGCAATATGCTAGATCGTATGACAAAACAAAGTAGAGCTTGGCATACCAGGGATTCTGAGGTAGCAAGTCCCACCTTGTCTATTGGCATGACCACAGACCAAAGAAGAAGAGAAGAAGAACGTGATCAGGATATGGCGCACTTGAAAACACAAATGGATCTTCTTACAAAGCATTTATTGTCAGGGAAGACCGAAAAAGTGAAAGCTATTGCGTCAAAAGGAAGAGACGAATCTGATTCGGAAGAGGAGGCCAACTACTTGAACAATCAGGGGGGTTTCCGTGGGAATGCCCAAGGAAACCAAGGTCGGAACTATTATGATAAATCTGGAAACAAAGACCAAGGTAGTTGGAAAAACAAGAATGAAAAGAGTGGTTTGTACGTTCCCCCTAGTAGACGTGACACCACCACATCTAATTCTGGAAGCATGGAAGACATGATGGCTAAAATCTTGAAAGGAGTGGAAGCAACAAGCGCGGGAGTAACAGAGGTAGTTAATGATTTGTCCTCCATGAAATAATTAGTTGATTCTCATTCCACTTCAATCAAGCAAATAGAGCAACAATTGGGCCAACTTTCAGCAGCACTCAATCAAAGAAAGGCCGGCACTTTACCTAGCGATACTGTGCCAAACCCAAGGAATGACGGGTCATGCATGGCCATCACTACCAGAAGTGGTAAGGTGCTGGAAACTTCAGAAAAAGGCAAGCAAGTGGTTGACGAAGTTGCGGACATGGATGACAACACAAAAGGAGAAGATGCCGCAGCACCCACTCCTGACGTCAAGGACTCCACATCCAGCACTGTGCAACCTGAAAAAGTGGAAAAACGGAAGCAAGAAGAGAAGAAAACCGTGGAAAGAACACTTCCATACCCACCACCACCTTTTCCCCAATGATTAAAGAAGGTGGCGGATGATACAAAGTTCAGCAAATTCATGAATATGTTAAAGCAGCTGACCATTAATGTTCCATTGGTGGAGGCACTTGAACAAATGCCTGGATATGCAAAATTTATGAAGGACCTATTGACAAAGAAGCGGGCATCAAGTTATGAGTTAGCGGATAATGTTCATCATTGTAGTGCAGTTGCTACCCGATCGATAGTTCAGAAGAAGGCCGACCCCGGAGCTTTCACTATTCCTTGCACCATAGGATCTTTGAATTTTGCCAAAGCATTGTGCGATCTAGGTGCTAGCATAAATTTGATGCCACTATCCATCTACAAGAAGTTGGGGCTAGGCGATCCGACACCAACCAATATGAGGCTCGTGATGGCTGATAGATCAGTAAAAAGACCTGTGGGTATCTTGAATGATGTGTTGGTGAAGGTTTCTTCATTCATCTTTCCTGCAGACTTCATTATTCTGGATTGTAAGGAGGATTCTGAAGTTCCCATAATCCTGGGACGTCCTTTCCTTGCAACCGGAAGTGTGCTTATTGACATGAAAGATAATGAGCTTTTGTTTCGAATTAATGACGAAGTAGTACGGTTTGATATATGCAAATCCATGAAGCAGCCCAGCTATATGAATGAGTTATCTGTAGCTGATGGTCATCAAGAGGATATGAAAGCATTATCTATAGAGAAACAGCCTACTGTTGAGCCATTGTTTGCTGCGCCACTGAATATTGAGCATGAGGATAATGAAGATTATGAAGAACTTATGGGTGATCTAACAGAAATAGAGTCTTATACTCCTAAGAAACCAGATTGTGATCTCAAGAATCAACCAACAGCGAAGACTCCCATTGACGAGCCACCAATGCTAGAATCGCAAGAGCTCCCCGATTATCTAAGGTATGTGTTCTTGGAAAGTAGAAATATACTTCCAGAGAGTGCAGATGATTTAAGTGAACAGCATGTAGAGGATCTCATCTCTGCTCTGAAGAGATACAAGAGAGCTATGGGGTGGACTATTGATGATATAATTGGTGACACTCCAGAGAAACGTATGAGCCAGCTCGAAAAAGATCGCATTCCCACAGGTAAGCCTTATTGTCGTCTAAATCCTTTCAGAAAACGATTCACCATTTACCTCAATGAAGTCTGAGTACTCGAGGTAACTATGTCATGCCACGACAATAAATAAGGTGCTAGATGGGAGGTAACCCATTGTTTATCATTTTTCATTTATTGTTTATCGTTCTGTCTTTCTTTCATTCTAGTACGTATTTTGCTTTTGAAAATCCAAAAAAATAAGAGTCGTGCCACAACCAAAACTAAGGCGCTTGATGAGAGGCAACCCATTATTCTAATCATTTTTATTGGTTTTGAGGAAATGTAGGTGCAAGAGGTATACGACAAGGAGATCGGTTTCAAATTTTGATTTTGACGTATTGCATGGTAAAGGTGGTAAGTTAGGAATAGTGATGCATAAGGTTATGGATTGAGCATTGCTCATGCCAAAATAGGCATCGATGAAGGCTAGGCCTAGTTAAAAATAGGCCACAAACAATGCAAAACTTATCCTATAGCCCAAGGTCTCGGAATCTAGTGTGCAAAGACATAGGCGCCGTCCATGCTCAAGTATGCTAGCATAGGCGCCGCCTATGCTAAAGCATTTGGTCTCTGAATCTCATATGCTTTTAACAATGCGTCGCATATGGTCAAGAATGCTATTAAGAATGCGCCGCATAGTGTCACTAAATGCTTTTCAAAATGCATGGCATATGCTATGGCATTCTGCTCAGCTAGGCAAAGCATTAGGCACCGCCTATGGTCACTTTTGGTCTCCAAATCTGATTTTAATGGGTCAAAACTCGACCCAACCTTTTCTTATAAATATGAGACTTAATCTTGAACCAAAAACACATTGGAAACCTAGCTTATGCACCACCTATAGTCTCCAAATCCTATCAAAAAGTTTCCTTTTGCTCTTTTTCTTCACAAGAACTTCATCCAAAGACTTCAACCAAGTAAGTACTACTTTGTTCTTCATTTATACTTTGTAAGTACTACACCTATTATGATTATCTTAACTTGTTTCCGACTTGAATTTGATTTTGGTGCATTGTCATACTACTTGCGGAATTGCTATAGTCATGAACATTGCATAATCTTGTCACTTGAATACTTACATGTTAGAATGTCCCGTTTAGCGGTATAAGACTTATAGTTGCCTACCGACATAGGAGGTTGTGATAGATACTATACCTTGATGTAATCCCTATGTAGTAGTCTTTTTATACCTAACATGAAAGTATTGCAAAGGTTGCAAGAAGTGATACATCTCTGATTTTTTTGTTGGAATATAGCTCCTAAAACGTATGTCGATGAAGTCTGAGTAATCGACCACTTTCACTTCACTAGTTGGTGCCAACAACCTAAGGGTGGGGTGGTACATCTACTGCTTATTTATAGATTGTATCCATTGAGATGATGCTAACATGACTCTATTGAGATCTCAGGTACAATGGCACCAAAAGACAAGGCAAAGATAAGGCTACCACTTCACTAAAAAGCAAGAAAAGAGGCCAAAAAAAGCAAGGAGAACCCTCCTCGATGCAAACACCTCGACTCACTCTTGGAATTAAGTGGGATACTTATGAGGAACTCCTAAGGATGATGACTCTGATGATGATTCCGATGCAAAGGGGTATGACCCCAGACATAGAGAATGAGTCCGACTAACCAGGTTCTTCTTATTTATTTTCCATTGAGGACAGTGTGTCCCGTCTAAGTGTGGGGTGCTGGTATTTGTATGCTTTACTTCTCTATCCGCATTTACATTTTCATTCATGTTTGTTTGCTTAGTTTTTCGTTTTTTTGTTTTTTTAAGTAGTTAAAATTTTTTTTTTAACGTAGCTTTGCATGAAATTATTCTAATAGGCAGCATGAGATTATAACAAGAGTATGTGCTACAATTATGACTGTTGAGACGTTTAGGCTCTAGTTGTGACTCATTATGTGATATTGTGTGGTTCAATTCCTTCACTTGTTGGGTCGAGAGTCTATATTACTTCCAATCAAGTCGACCATGTGCCTTGTGTGTGTGAGATAATAGTATATTCTATGTTTGTGGCTGATGCTAGAACTTGCCTGGTATGTATGCAAAGCGAAAATAAGGAGTGTAAGTTTAGGAGATGATTTAGACATTTCTTTGGCAACCTATACATGTTTACATTCAGTTTTACCTACCCATGTAAATCATCCTAGTTAAACCCTTTTGAGCCTTTAGCCTATTTCTTTGACAACCTTGTATGTAAGCCTAATCCATTTTTTTCAAGACCGTAATTTGATCCAAATTCCTAAGTGCTTTAAAGTGAAAAAGTCATGTGACAACAAAAAAGGAAATTGGGTGAGTATGATGCTTTAAATTGTAATGGTGCTTGAATGTGTTATGAAAAGAAAGTGCTATCATAAGAGGTATGTTGAGAAAAGAAAAAGGAAAAAGAAAGCTGAAAAATGAGTTATGCTTAAAATTGAAAAACAAAAGAGGAGAACAAGGGTGGTAGAATAAAAGAAAGAAGAAAGGTTGAAAGAAAAAAATGTCAATGATACAATGTGATGTATTAAAGTGCTTAGGAACTTAGTCACTATTTCTGGCCAAAATAGTCCTACCCGTCCCTTAGCCTACATTACAACCATCAGAAGACCTATTTGATCCTAATCTTAGCATTCTGACATTTAGTGGAGTATTACACTAAGGGCAAGCCTATGGTCATCAGTTGCTGCATACGAATTCTTTGTGAGAGCGAGAGCAGGGATATTTTGATACCCATGTTTGAAAAATATGCTATACTTGTGAGTGACTATGGTAATATATTGTTAGACACACATGGTTGATGAGTTTTGGATAGTTGTGTATGATTCTTTGTGCCTTGACTTTTGAATATGAGTTAACCACCATCACGAGTCTATGCTAGAGGTTAAATGGTTTCTACTAATGATCGAAAAACTACTCTTTGTTGATAATTGTTGTGCTTGTCTTGATGAATATTTTGTGTTGTTGCTGTGAAACCCTAAGTTGATGTTTAGAGGGACATGATATTTTGTTCGAGGACGAACAAAGCTTCAAGTGTGGGGTATTGATGATAGGCGAATTTACACGCCTATATCAATATATTTTGCCCATATTTTAGCCTAGTTTTGAGAACAAATTATATATTTCATGCACTTTTAGTCCTTTTTCCTATAAGTGAGCTAACAAACATGATTAGCAAAGTTTCAGGTATAAACGATGCAGAAATCAGCATTTTATGGCTTACTTGACGCTAAAGAAAGCTCACGAAGGAAGGAAAGGGAGTTTGGACGCCTAAAGGACCAAAAGTGATGCATGGGAAATCTGTCTCGGGCTAAAACAACATTTCTGAAGACTTTGGGGACTTGCAGTAACTTAGTTGGATTTGGACAATGATGCATTAACCTAGTACAATTGGGTTATGTATTTCATTAGTTTATTTGGATTAGGAGAATGTTACATTAACCTAGTACAAATGGGTTAAGTATTTCCTTAGTCTAGTAGGATTTGGTTAGATATTTCATTAGCTTAGTAGGATTAGGATATGGGTATTATAAATACCCTATCATGCTAGAGATTTTTATTCATTCACCATTCCCCCATTCCATTAATTTCCATCCATCCACCATCCATCCATCCATCAAAACAATTCTTTTTATTAATTCTTATTACTTTCTCTTCATCTATTCTTAATTTCCACAACAAGAGAAACGTTACTTTTGCAAGAAATCACGCCTAACGCCTACCACAGTTGTGCTACACGAAACTCATCTTTATTGTGGTATATTAACAATGTCAATTGTGATTATCTTCGCATTCATGGGTAACTAAACTTCTCTGTTGGGGTTATGGAAGCCGTATGAGATACTATCTATTGATGTGAGTTTATGAGTTCGTGACACGTATGCTGCTTATATCATTATTCTCTTCATCTTAATGTAAATTCTTGTTGCTGCAGACACATAGAATAACGCCAGTATAACATTTAACTTGTTTGAAAGAAAGGTTATCTGTCTGGAAAAGAGATAATGTCAAGGTAGTAGGACACCCTTTCCGATTAAAAATCTAGTCCCGTAACTGGACTAACCTCTTGGAGAATTCGTACCGTTAGACACTCTTTAAGCTCGAAAGAGTTAAAGTGAAATACTCCTCGAATAGGTCGAAAGATGCCTGGATTTACCATCGAATACAATTCTCTATAAGCACATGCATGTCACAATTCTACACACTCATAGCCAATAGAGACGTATAACTCAGAAGGTGGACATAACCCCAACGCTTCAATTCTCATTGTTTCACAACCTACGAAATATTCTTTCTTTTTACTTTGCTATTTTCAGCTTTTGCTTCAATATTTTGGTTACTTTACTTACACTACAAAACTCCCCCCTTTTTACGAGACTTGCACTAAAAGTCTAGTGATTTTACTTACTTGTTGGCCAAGCTATTCCCTGTGGGATCGACACCCAACCCAGGTTGGGTTCTATATTTGCTAACGACCGCTTTACACTCCTACGAGAGCTGTAGATTGAGCATTATCAATTCTCCATACCAGGGATGAACACTCTCTCATTAACCGAGCATGATCAATATGTACCTTTCGGATATACATAGCATCAGTATGCTTAGTATACCACTACTTCCCATCCTTACATACAACCTTGAATCCGAATTTTCAAACCTGCCCTCACTAAAATGGTGGGGCCTTGGGAACCCTAGTCAGTTTCCCCTCAGATGGTCTACTCCTCTTCCTAGCAGGGGTAGATGGTCCTGCCTTTGCCTTCCCCTTGCTTGGTTGTGATTCCATTATGCGTGCAATTCAAAAAATGCCAAAAAAAAACATTTAAGTATGTTAAACTTAAGACTAGCTAAACTGAGTGTGCATTACAGATGACTTTGCACCCCACACATAGTTGTTAGCCAAACACCTACGTTAATATCCAAGGTACTCAGACTTCCCTTTGTTTAGTACTTATTATCACCTTTAAATACATCAAATTACTCTTCGGTACATAATATCTTTTGTCATTTCCTTAGCACATTAACATTGTCCCATCTATTTCCACCTAATTACTCAATAAAAGGCTATGAACGAGATCCTGTCACTACAGCCCCATGCAGTCAGGAATTATTTTCCTAGAATTTAACTAAATCAACTAACATCAGACAGAAAGAGTGTATGCAAAATGGAATGAAACTACCCCCACTAAATCAACACAATTTCATCTGGAATGACATTGCCCCCAATGTCATAAACCTTCTTGCTTCACCCATCAATGATACACGGAAAAAAGGTTATAAATAAATAAAAATGTTAAAGAACATACCTTAAGAATTAAGAAAAAGGATGAAAGAGAGGGAAAATTTAGGAAATTAATCTGAGAGGAGGGTGAGATGGCGACGCCTGATGTTGAAATAAAAGGGTTTAGGGTTTTGGTAAAGATGTACTTATAGAAGGGTGGGTCGGGTTATGTTTAGTTAAATGTTTATGTCCAATTTCAACCCCCTTCACAACGCGGTAGGATTGCATATACCTACTGGAGAATGCCAATTTCCATTTAATTGCCCACCATGATGCGCTAAATTTTACATCTAGTCACTGTAAATTGACAATTATCAATTTTCCAAGTTACGTGACGCACTGAAAATCACGACAGGCCACTGGAATCTGACAATTTTCAAACAACACTTCTCCGTGTCAAAATGGAAATCGCGTATCCTAACTGGAATTTGATAATTGTCAAAATACTCAGTTCCACATTGCGCCATTCTCCAAAATCAGATTCCTTAAGTTATTCTCACTCTTTTCTTATATGAGAAAATCCTCACTTACACATATCATTTTGCAAACCTGATTACTTTCCTCAAATATGGTAATCTCCTCATTTCACTTTGAAATTCCCTGCAATCTCAAACAAAAACAATAAAAATTGTAAGTAAAAAATGGTTGTGGCACGACATATTTTTTTGTGTTCTTCTTTTCTTTTTAATTTTACAAGAAAAAAATTAAACTATCTATTACAATACATGAGTGGGATGCCTCCCACATAGCACCTTATTTTACGTCGTGGCATGACTCAGTTCATCATCACTCATTAGCAAAAGTGATAGATTCCTTGTGTTTATCCAAATGATCAGCTCAATAGTGCTTTACACGTTGTCCATTCACAAGGAACTTCTCCGTTTTCTCTTTATTCCACAACTCCACAGCTCCATGGGATGTCATATGCACCACCTCAAAAGGTCCAGACCATTTCGATCATAATTTAACTAGAAATAATTTAAGTCATGAATTAAACAACAACACAAGTTTTCCAGGTTCAAATTCCCTAACTTGAATTTGCTTGTCATGCCATCTTTTGGGCTTCTCCTTGTAAAGCTTGGTATTTTCATAGGCATGGAGTTTAAACTCATAAAGCTCATTCAGTTGCAATAACCTTCTTTCTCCCGCGGTAGTCATCTTAAAATTCAGCTTCTTCATAGCCCCAATATGCTTGGTGTTCCAACTCTACGAGAAGATGATACACCCTACCATACACTAAGCGATATGGAGATGTACCAATGGGTGTTTTGTATGCTGTTCGATATGCCCAAAGTTCATCATCCATCTTCTCCGCCTAATCTTTTCTCTGTCCATTCACGGTCTTTTGAAGTATTTACTTAATATTCCGATTGGATACCTCTACTTATCTACTCGTTTGAGGATGGTATGTAGTGGAAACCTTATGCTGCACACCATATTTAGCAAGAAGATTCTTGAACCACTTGTTGAGAAAGTGTGTACCTCCATCACTAATTATTGCTCTTGGCGTACCAAAGATAGAAAATATTTTCTTCTTCAAAAACTTCAGAACGACTCTTGCATCAATAGTCAGACTCACTATAGCTTCCACCCATTTAGCGACATATTCAACTATAACAAGAATGTATAAATTACCTTTCAAAGGTGGAAAGGGGCCCATGAAAGCAATCCCCCAAACATCAAAGACTTCTACTTCTAAAATATTATTCAGGGGAATCTCATGACGCCTAGATATAGTACCCAACCTTTGACATTGATCACAAATCTTTACAAACACCACTGCATCTCTAAATAGAGTCGTCCAACAAAAACTTCATTGCAATACTTTCCTCGCAGCCTCTCACCCCCATGATGTCCACCATATAGAGATTAGTGAAAATCTTGTAACACCTTGAAAAGTTCAGCCTCTAGGATACACCTACGAATCACTCCATCTGGACCCTGCTTGAAAAGGTACAGTTCATACCTAATGTAAGCACGAGAATAATGGAGTAATTTCTTCATTTGTTGTGAGGTTGTTTCAGGTGAATATACCCCACAAACTATCATATTTACAATGTCAGCATACTATGGGAACTCAAATGTATCTAATAACAACATCTTCTCATCAGAAAAGTCTTCATTGATACTTTGAAAGTCATCCACAATATGGTCTCAATTTTCCATCCTTGACAAGTGATCAGCAACTTGATTTTCAGCTCCCTTTCTATCACGCACCTCAATATCAAATTCTTAAAGTAGCAGAATCTGCCTAATTAATCGTGGTTTTGCATCCTTTTTGTTCACAAGAAACTTAATGGCAGCATGGTGTATATGAACAATGACCTTGGTACCAACTAAGTAAGATCGAAACTTATCGAATGTATATACCACAGCCAATATCTATTTCTCTGTAACTATGTAGTTAACTTGAGCATCATTAGCACCTTGCTAGCATAGTAGATCGATCAAAATACCTTCTCTTTTCTATAACCCAACACTTCTCTCACTGCAATATCACTAGTATCACACATTAGTTCTAAAGGTAACTCCCAATTTGGTGCTATCAAAATAGGTGCTTCTATCAACTTCATCTTAAGCTTTTCAAAAGCTTCATAGCAATTAGCTCCGAACTCAAACTTGGCTTCTTTCTCTAACAATTTGCACATGGGACTTGTAATCTTTGAGAGGTCTTGAATTAATTATCTATAGAACCCAGCGTGACCCAAAAAAACTTTGCACGCCTTTGACTGTAACTAGATAAGGCAACTTTTCAATCACTTCAACCTTTGCTTTGTCAACTTCCATCCCTTTGCATGACACTTTATGGCCTAAGACAATTCCTTCCTTAACCATAAAATGGCACTTTTCCCAATTCAAAACTAAGTTTTTTTCTTTGCATCGAGCTAGAACTTTATCGAGATTTTGTAAATACTTTTCAAATAAATTACCATACACGAAGAAATCATCCATAAATACCTCCACAAAATCTTCCACCATATCCAAAAATATTGCCATTATACACCTCTGAAATGTAGCAACTGCATTGCATAAGCCAAAAGGGCATACATCTGAAAGAATATGTACTGTATGGTCAAGTGAACGTGGTCTTTTCTTGGTATTTTGGTACTATGCTTATTTGATTGTAGCCATAGTACCCATCCAGAAAACAATAATACTCTTGCCCTGCAAATCTATCTAGTATTATCAATTAAGGGAATTAGATAGTGATCTTTCCGAGTTGTTTCATTCAACATCCGATAATCTATACATATTCTCCAACAGGTCACTGTATGTGTGGGAACCAATTCATTATCATCATCATTCGTTACTACTTTCATTCCTCTCTTCTTTGGTACACAGTGCACTGGACTCACCCATTTGCTATTAGAAATTGGGTAGACAATACCATTATTTAACCACTTGATCTCTTCCTTCTGAACTACCTCCTTCATCATAGGATTCAACCTTCATTGTTGCTGCACTCTAGGTCTGTACCCCTCTTCAATGTAAATATTGTGCCTGTAAAATGCTGAATTGATTTTTAAAATATCAGAAATCTACCAGCCAATCGCCTTTCTTCTCTTTTTGAGAACTACTACAACTTCCTTTACCTATACATCAAATAATCTTGCAAAAAAAAATAACAGGAAAGTTATCTTGATCACTAAGAAAAACATATTATAAGTGAGGAGGAAGAACCTTAAGCTCTAAGTTAGGAGCTTCTTCAAATAAAGGACTGGATGATGGATCAATTGGTCTATTCAAAGGCTCGATCAACACTTTATTTGTCTCAATTATAACCAAATTCATAACCTGGATCAATTCCAATGCTTTTGAATCCCCATGCAAATCATAATCCATCCAAAATCACTCTAATGGATCATCAGACAAAAGCAACTGCCAATCTGAATCAAGATCAATAAGCTATATTGAGGACAACTCCTCATCTATGGCTGGCAATTTCAATGCTCTATACACGTCAAAAACCTCTACTTTATTGTCTGCTCGCATTGTTATTTTTCCAGCTGCCACATCAATGAGTGACTGCTCTGTTTCTAAAAAGGGTCGTCCCAAAATAAATGGAACGACTGGATCAGCCTCAAAGTCAAGAATCACAAAATCCATTGGAAAGATTAAAGATCCCCCTTGAACTAATACATCTTCAATAATACCATCTAGTTTAGCAAGTGGCCTATCTTCCAACTTCAACATAATATCATGGGTTTGGGGATTCTAAGACCCATCTTCCGATACCATAATGTGGGCATGAGATTTATGTTAGCCCCCAAGTCACACAATCCACGGGCACAAATAGTTTGACCAAGGGTAATCTGCAAGGTGAAACTCCCCGGATCCTTCAATTTTGTGGGCAGTTTATTTTAAATTTTGGACGTGCACTCTTGAGTAAGTGCAAATATAGCATATTCAGTCGACCAATTCTTATTGGAAACAATATCCTTTAAGTATTTATCATATTTTTGCACACTCTGAAGAATATCAATAAGAGGAAGGTTTACTTGGACTTGTTTCAGAAGATCTAGAAACTTCTTAAAATTGGCTTTCTCTTGATGCTTTCTTGCCCTTTGAGGAAAGGGTATGGGGATAGTCTTCTTCCCTTCATAAATCTCTTCACTAGCCACTTTTTCTTTTACTTCAACTTCTGCATTCTCTTATAAACTATCATTAGTGACCACGAGATTATCCTGCTCTTGAACTATCTCCTTAGTATGCTGCCCACTCCTTGTTGTAACTGTCTTTACCTGTTTAGAATTAGCCTTAGTGTCGCTAGGAAATGCTCTTTGTGGTCTTATATTCTACGATCCTGAAATTTAACCTAACCGCAACTCTAGATTTCTTATGTGCAATTATTGACTCTTCAACTTAGCTACAAACTATACATGTTGAGCCTTCATGTCCATCGCAAATTGTGCTTGTTGAGACATAAACTACTTAAGCATCTCCTCTATATTACTATTCAAAGTAGTCACCTGATTATTCTAAACCGGTTGTGGATTTGGTTGCACTGGTCCCTTATACTGATTTATATTCTGTGCCTGATTCCCACCCTATGAGAAATTAGGGTGGTTCCTCCAATTTGGATTATACGTACAACCAAAATTCTATTGACCCTGACGATTTACATTCCCCATGTAGTTGACTGAATTTGGATTAACAGAACATAGATCTACTTTATGCTCACCACTTCCACAAACTTCACACCATAAATATACCTGTTGAACTATATTCGTTGTGGTTGTTGGTTATACTGTACCCAACTTTAAGTTGTTGACTTGAGTTGTCATATGAATCTGCATTGCTACAATCTGTGCTTGTAACACTGTGAACTGATCAACCTCCAAAACCCTTGCAACCATCTTGGGAGCATTTATTGAGTTTGTATGCCAATTAGGATTCCCTTGTGCAATTCGATTCAGAAAGGTATACAATTCTTTATATGTTTTCTCCAAAGCTTGACCCCATGCTACCGAATCCAAGAGAATCTTTGTATTAGACTCAAGGTCTTCTATAAATGTATGCACCAAAACATCGTTCGATTGATGGTGATGAGGACAATTTTTAACCATGCCCTTGAATCTCTCTTAAACTTGGTAGATATTTTCTCTATCTTTCTGTCTAAAACTCAATATGTCACTCCTCAATTGTGCAGTTTTCTGAGATGGAAAAAATGTAATGAGAAACCTTCGAGCACAATCTTCCCATGTAGTGATGGATTGGTGTAGTTCAGCAAGTAGCCATGTCTTTGCTTCCCTTAGTAGAGAAAAGGGAAAGAGTGTTAATTTGATATTAGTATTCATATCTTCAGGAATATATGTATCGCTTATCTCTAAAAAGGTTTCTAAGTGCTGCTGCAGATCCTTAAATGAGAGTCCTTGAAATTCTCCTGCAGATCTCAACAATTGCACCATATTTTTTTCAATTCCCACCGACCTCCTGGTTCAAGCTTCAGAATACTGTTAGTCACGAGTTGCGTAAGTTGGATTGCCACCTCACAAACAGGTCTAGCAACTGGTTGAACAGGAACAACTGGAATAACAGGAGCTGGAACATTTCCAACATTTGCATCAGCAACTATTGGATTGCATATTTCTGCCATCTGTCCCTGTTGAATGTAGTATTGAGCTCTTCATCTCTGATGGAAAATTACTTCTGGTTCTGCAAAGGGCTCTACTAACTCTTTATCTCTAGCCAGTCCAATGTTCAGCCAAACC
Source organism: Capsicum baccatum var. pendulum (assembly GCA_030864225.1). NCBI lineage: Eukaryota > Viridiplantae > Streptophyta > Magnoliopsida > Solanales > Solanaceae > Capsicum > Capsicum baccatum. The sequence continues at coordinate 47,407,421 of CM061551.1, read as the reverse complement.
TGCAAAACTTCAGCCGCTAAGATCAAGTTGTTAACACTTGAACTTATTATTGAAAACCAAAAATTAAAGCAATTTACTAATTCTATTTGATTCATGGCAATGGCGCCAAAAACTTGTTGCGACTCTATGCACACACAAGTATACATGATCGTACAAGTAATATAATGACTTAGACAGTCAGATATTGTTCCCTTGAGGATCAATAAACTAGAAATTTATTCAATCGTTAGTTCAAGACAATTGAGTATTAAGTGTTTGATGGTATCAGGATTAAGTTGATTCTGTAAATAAAATATAAATTACTAAACAAGAAATAATTAATGATGACTAAAGCAAAGTAAGCAACGGTTGTAATCAGTAATGAGGATAATTCTAGGGTTCATGTATTTTGAACAATCATATAATTCTCTAATCTTTTCACAGTCTAATTGGTTATCGGGTTGATGGTTTGCAAGGATTATACCACGATCTTGGTCTCCCGACCTCAAATATTCTATCTATTGAATGTTGTAGCTATAACTCCCGCAGAGTTGCAACAAATCTTCTAGATTCATGAATTTTTCTTCTTGCAAGTGAACCAAGCAATGCTTCTAGGTATATCTCTATCCTAGATTCTAATTCAAATCCCTTATTTTATAAAAGAATAAGAACCTTTCTCCATAATTTCTTCGTTCTATCCTATGATTCTCCCCCCGAATTCACATAGAAATATACAATTATTCTAATGGTGGCCAATCATTAAAATAGTAAGCTCAAAAAATTAAGAACAACCCAGATGATAATCCAAAAAATAATCTATGAATAAGAATCTTAAAGAGTAATCATGTTCTTAGCCTCAACCCCAGAAATAGGGTGTTTATCTATTCAAATTTGGATTAATCATCAAAAATAAGTAATAAATCATACCCAAAACAAGCCTTGAAGTAAAGCAATTCAAAGAATGTTTCAGAACCCTAAAAGAGAGAAATTTCTGTTTTTCTGCCGCTGCTCTTCTTGACAAAAAATCCCCCCACATTCTCTTAGATTTTTTCTTTTATAGCTAGGACAAAACACTTAAAATATTCCCGATTTGTCGACCCGGTGCATTGAACCATGACTTCGATTGCTATTTTTCATTAAAATCTAGGAAATCACAGATCTCAAATATTTTCTAACAATTGTAAAATGCACCCTCACTGCGATGCGTCACTATCGTGTGAGCCACTAGATTGGGACAATTAAGAAATAGTCATCCTCCGTGATGTGGTAAACCTTCAAGTCACCAAATCTAATAAGCAAAACTACTACGTAACGCGGTAGTTTTATGAACCTCTACTAGAATTGGACCATTGCTATTTGGTTGATCCACGCGGCGTGGAGTGTCTTCAAATAAGGATTCATACTTTTCAGCTTCCATTTTTTCATCTTAATTTCACTCCCTTGCATTCCTTCACTACTTTCATATCCTCATTATATCTAATTATGCACAATTCTTCATAATTTTGAATATGAAAGTACTAATCATATCCATTAGGCATGAAACGGAATAAAAGATAAATTATACTTAAGAATTCATACAAAAGTTCTTGAACTAAGTCTAAATCTGGGTGGATATTAGTGCTTTGAGCATATAAATATGCCTAAGATCATGAATCATTACAAGAGACAACCTACCCTCAAGAATAGACTCATTAAGTTGGCAAAATCATGCATACCGTTTAATTAACAAAATCATATAAATTACCCAACTTTCATTAACCATGTGCCCTCGCAACAAGAAAGTTACCCAATACTCACAATAATGCAATTTCTGACAATATGGGTATAAGGATCCAAATGCGCTCACTCTCAAAAAGAATTCTCAAATTACAACTGATTACTATATGCTTGCCCTTAGTGTAGTGCTCCACTAATATCATAATGCCAACATTAGGATCAAATAGGTCTTTTACGGGTTGTAATGCAAGCTAAGGGATGGGTAGGAACTATTTTGGCTAGAAATAGTGACTATATTCCCTAAGAACTTTAAGACACTACATTATTCATTCAAGACCAATCTCTAACAACCAATTTCCATCTCTAGTATCATCACATATTTGCTTTTCACTACAACTCATTAAGCTTAATTAATAACACAATGGTGGGAGTATGCAACTCTTTCAATTTTTTTTGCACCCATTTCACGTTACGCACCCCTATGATAGCCACCCTTAACTTAAACAATTTGCCTTAGTTGAGGTGCATAATGTATAAGAAGGACCAGGACCAAAACAGGTCCATTGTAACACGTTCGGGCTAAAATTTAAAACTTTTTCAACAATTTTCGCTACTCCCAACCACAAAAATTGAACACACCAATAACTAGACTTTGGGGCATTAATTTCACCTTTTTCTTCTTATTTGTCAAACTCCTAACTCAAATTTATTTTACATTAAAGTGCTTAGGAGTTTTTGGATCAAATTATAGTCTATTAAAGAACGGGTTAGGCTATATATGAGGCTAACCAAAAACAAGCTAAAGGCTCAACGGGGATAGCTAAGATAATGTGCAAAGGTAGGTGAAAAGAAGGTATGAACAATAGCTATCAAAGAAATGCCTAAATTAGGTGAAAAGAAGGTATGAACAATAGCTATCAAAGAAATGCCTAAATCATCTCTGAAACTCACAATCTTTATTTCTCGTTGGAGACACACCAGGAAAGTTCTAGCATCCATTGCAACAAGGAATATACAATAATCTTACACACTCATGGCACATGGTCAACTCAATTAGGAGAATTATAGATTCTCAAACAACAATTAAATGAATTCAAATAAAGCCAACAATCATAATAAGAGTTACAACTATAGCCTATTTGTTTCAAATGTAATGTTCCACTGCATACTCATGCTATAATGCTATGTGATCCACAAGAACATTTACATGCAACAAATAACTAATTTTCTATTAGGATATTCATCATCTATCCATCATCGAGAAAAACACCTAACTATGAATAAATTAAACAAACATCTAACAAGAAACAAAATAAACCAAATAACTAATCTTATCACAGAAGTTAACTAAGAAGAAGGTACTAATTTCTTACAAAACAAGAAGCAAAGTAACTAGCCATCCACACTAAATCTAAGCACTGTCTCCAATGCAAATAACAAGATAAAGAACCTGGCTAGTAGTACTTCTTACCCACATTAGGAGTCATGCCACCTGCATGAGATCATCATTGGAGCTATTTTTCTGTATTCATCATGTCATGCACGTCAGCCACACATAATGAAACTAACAACAATTAAGATGAATATGGTGAAGTCACCACCCACACTCAATTTATTAGTATAAACCAATTAAGTATTATTATCGGGTACTCAGACTTTGCCGACATACACTTTGACATGGTGCACCAATATTAGTCATAATACTATTCACTCACTTCAATTCCACCAATTTTATTTCAATGAAACAATTTTTGAACAAAGTTATTCCTTAGAGCTTCAACATATCAATATACACAAAACACCATCACTTTGACATGATTTAACCAACATCATGTTCCAATAAGTAAGTTATGAAATAATGGCCACACAACTAAACTACATTAGTTATGAACAATTCAATCACATGAAAAAGCTCAAAGTACTACAACAATGATATTTATCTTCCCAAGATGTTCAATCTAAGACCCCGCAAAATCCTAAACTTAATTCAGTTCTTTAGGCTTCTCAAGGGGTCCCATACTTAGAATATTTTAGCTAAGTACTCAGACTTAGTTTTATTTTAATCTACGAAGGTTGGTAATCTTATTTTATGACCTTTACATCAATTAAATATTGATGTTTAGGTTGATTCATGATCAGGAATATCCGTAGGTGTTTTCAGATAAGTTTTGTATTTTTCGGACTTTGTTTGAAGATCTTTTGGATTACAAAATAGTGAATCAACACGATCTTGGCGTGCCACATCAACTATTGCATTGATTACAATTTTTCCAAAATACCAGTGTCTAATTACAGTGAATCAGTGAAACCATGGTGCAACATGTTAGCTATCGTATTGACCTGTGCCTCGGTAACCCACTTTTCAGTCATCAAAAAATTGCGTCCTTGGGGGTATTTGGGTCTTTTTCCGCAACCTTCAACCCAAAAAAACTCAAAATTCAGCCCTGATTCGCAAAAGTATACTCACTTTCACTCAAAATCTCTCAAGAACAAGCCTTAGAGTTTTCAATTCAAGATTCAAATATCAAGAATTCTACCATCAATCTTCTCAAAGTCAAGCATCAAGGTATGTGAAGTGTTTATCCAAGGGTTCCTTCCACCCTTGGAGTCCAAGAATCTATTTTGAACTTCAAGTAATTGATTTTATAATTTACATAGTTGGAATTAAAGTGTATCCTTTATTTCTATTTGTATTAAGCTCATAATTCATGATTATATATATATATATATACACACACACACATATATATATATATATATCTCATGTGAAATTGATCATTATATGTGTAGATTCATGTGAATCCATGATAAACCCTTTAAATGTGAAATTCGAGATGAATTATGATGCTAACTTGTTGTTCAATATGTGCATACACTATGCTCACCAAGTGCTTGATAAATTGTCCATGTGAACTATTAAGAGAATGAAATCATGTCAAGTTAGATTATGTGCAAGTTATATCATGCAAGTGTTTGTCAAAATTCCCCAATGAATGAATGATGATCAAGTTCATAGTTTACATATTTAATGCTATTCCATGTCTCTTAATTTATGTTATCAAGTCCTGAGGGTACTTGTACCTGACAATTTAGCTTATTACCTAGAGCCATGATCAGTCATAGAACAGTATCAGTCACCATACAATCAGTAGTACTCTCAGTAAGTTATAGAACTAAGAAAAACTCAGTAAAATCCATATTAGTCTAGTCTAATTCAGTATCCAGTTCAGACCTCGATAAACTCAGTCAGCTAACAAAATTCAGCAGCATTCCGTCAGTGAACAAAACTCAGTAAACTTAGTTTAATTTAGTCAAACAGTAATATCGGTAACAGCTTAATGCAGCCTAGTATAGTTTAGAACTCAGTCTAGTGTTTATTTCAGTTGGGAGTATGATTCAACACCGAGTAAACCCAAGGATAGGGACTTACCTGCTAGTAGAGGGTGTGATCCTTAGAAGCAATCCTTGTGTTCCAAAACTACATAGTCAACGTATGTTAAGATATCTTCCTGCCAGATATTATTGGAGTTGATATATCTCGTTTGAGTTTTTCCTATTTATGAGGGTTGATGGAAGAGATTCTTGTTAGAAAGGGGTTAGCTCATAGCTTGTCCTTACCTATGGCACGATATTGACACCCTTCAAACTGGGGTTACAAGTTGGATCCCAAATTAGTTAGAGAAGAGGCATGTCAGAGATGATTACCTCCCACAGTTTTAGTTTTAGATTCAGTCTCAGTATAGAACTCCATTCAGTTCTACAGATTCAGGACTATCACACAGTCACTTAGTTTAACATAGAACTCAATATAGTTCCACAGAAGCAAGACTGTGAGATATAATCAAACATACATCGGTAATATAGTATTAGTAAACTTAGTTAATTAGTAATTCAGCATTCAGTCTCAGTATTTAGTGTTATCATGATCTCAGTACCATTTATGGGTTTATGCATGTACTCTCATTCAGTCTTACTCATATTATTCAGTTAGTATTGTTCATGCATATGAACCCATGTATTCAGCCTACCTCACTGAGCATACCAATACATTGAAAATACTGCTGCGTACTTTTTTTTGCGCTATGATGTCTTATATTATAGGTTCCGACTCACGAGCTCCAGAGCACCCTTTAGATTCTCAGCTTTCAGAGTAGTGGTGAGTCCTCATAGTTCGAGGACATGCTTATTATTTACAGCACTTTAGTTTTATTTCAGTAGATGGAGTTAGTAGGGGTCTTTTCATATCAACTCCACAGTTCAGACAGTTAGAGGCTTTTCAAACTAGAGTATTTTTTAGACAGTTGTTCAGTTTTTTAGTACATATATTCAGTTTTGGTATTTTGATACCGCATTCAAATTTATTCACAGATTTTAACCTTATGGCATATGTTTCAGCCTATTTTCGCATAATTATAGTATTTATTACTCAGTTAATGCAGTAGGTACCAGTCAAGGTTTAGCTTGTGATCCTTTTGGATTGTGAGCACCGTGTAGAATCTGGGGTACATACTTGGGACATTACAAACTTGGCATCAGTGCCTAAGGTTCACTAATTCCTGGGAAGTCTGAAATCCGCATCTAGTAGAGTCTTCTGCATGGGTGTATTGCATGCCACACTTATAGACAAGAGGTTACGAGATTTTTTTGGAAAAGTCTCCCTTCTTTAGGTATTCATGTCATACGAGTGAGCATGAGCTCTACTTATACTCTCTTTCCAATCCTAGCATCTCTTTTATTTTTAGAACATGCCTCCAAAGAAGATTTAAGGAAGAGGAATGACAGATCAGTCAGCCCCTCAGCCTATCCATCCATATTCTTTTGGCGAGCATATCTCCCACACAGAGTTCAAAACAGCCTTCACCGCCCTAGCTCATTCTGTAGCAGCCTAAAATAAAAGACTAGCAGTCGTTTCGACCAACCCAATGTCCAATACTGCTACTACCAGGATTTGGGTCTTCACCAGAATAAACCCTCCATATTTTATCGGGTCTAAGTCAGATGAGGACCCTCAGGAATTTCTTGACTAGGTTCAGAAAGTCACAGATATCATAGGAGTAAATTCCAGTGAGAGTACTAACTGAGCGGTCTATCGGCTACAAAATGTATCCCATATGTGGTTTAAGTATTAGAAGGTAGACAGAGGTGCAGATGTAGAGCCCATTGAGTGGAAAGAGTTTGTTATAGCCTTCTTAGATAGTTTCTTTCCTTTATATATGAAAGAAGCCAAGGTTTCAGAGTTCATCAATCTCAGATAAGGCGGTATAAGTGTGAAAGAGTATTCCCTCAAGTTCACTCAGTTTGCCAGGTATGCTCCCCATGTAGTAGCAGATAATAGATCAAGAATGAGAAAGTTTGTGTTTGAGGTATTGGGTAAAGTGGTTGAAGAGTGCAGGACTGTGATGTTGATTAATAAGATTAACATATCTAGGCTCATGGTCCATGCTCAACAAATTGAGGAACAAAAACTTAAGAAGAAGAATAGAGAAAATAAGATAGCTAGAATAGGTAGCTTTAGTTTTTCCCAACCAAGGTTAAAGAATGATAATCGTTCTCGGTTTAGTCGGATGTTTTCAGCCCCAGTTCCATCTCCAGCTAGTACACCAGTACCAAGGTTTAGGAATGACAGTCACGATGGGGTGCCAGGCTCCAAAACCTAGAGTAGTGCAAGTGGTCTTCGTACTAATCCATTTTGCGAAGAATGTGGTAAGAATCATAAAGGTGTGTGTAGGGCGGACAGTGATGTGTCTTTTGGATGTGGAGAGTCAAGTCACAGAGTGTAAGACTATCCTAAGGCTGGTCCATAAGGTCAGCAAAATCGTCCTTCAATTCAGTTCGGTCACCCGAATTAGCAGGGTACCACTCTCAGTGCTGTCAGTGGGCAGCGCCCAAATAGGCTTGATGCACGTCAGTCCAGGGAAGATTGGGAAAGTTCTCCTAATATGGTCACCGGTATATTATAGACCTCCCATTTACATATTTATATCTCATCAGATCTAGGAGCTACTCCATTTTTTGTAACCCGTCTTTACCTCAGTTCTAAAGCTTGTACCTCCATAATCATGATACCTATGCATGCTTTACATCTCAGCTCGATGAATACAACTTATATTCACACACTTTCCATAGATTCGTGTGCGTTTCCAAGTTCATAGATGAGGAGATCCAGTTTACTCAATAGTACAAATTATATTTCATGAAATCGTGAACTCCAAACTCAAGTCATGCAGCTCATGACTTCTGCACCCATTCTTTACAGTGTGTTTAGTCCCAGTTACTGTATCAATTATAGTTTCAGTTACAATCTTAGTTGTAGTGTCAGTCTCAGTCCAGTAATCATATTAGTAACTCAGTTCAATTTCTATTTTGCTTGAACATAGCATACAATTATTAGTTATTCAGTTATTCGTATTTTAGTACCTCAGTTTACAAAATATTTTAGAATCATGTTATATGCTTGGTCTTGCATTCTCAAATAGTATAGATTTTTTTCATGAATTAATGCTCAGTTATCTCATTTTACCCAGTCAGTCCTTACCTCATGTAGATGAAACTCTACAGTTTCAGTCCTGTTATTCAGACTAAGTATAATTAGTCTTTACATGCCCCATATTCAGCTATCAGCCATCCAGTTAATCAGATAAGTTAGTATGCTTATACATTCATACGCAGCTCCCATGTGAATATTTTTCAGTAATCCCAAGAGAAATGTCGTACTAAGGTGGAGAGTATAGTTGAGAATAAGTTTTCAGTGTGAGTTAGTCTGTAAAGCCAGTAATTCAGTATTAGCAGTCAGACAGACAAGTTCGTGTGGTGTGGTGTCCACCTTTCCATCTAGTCACTCTATCTGAATGTCTTGTGAATTAAATTATTCCAAGATAGAGCAATCAGGTAGTGCGTGTTCAGCTCAGTTTATGTATCATGTCTTAGTTTAAGATCCCAGATATTCAGTCATGATTTAGTTCGTAGGTGCCTTGTGCATTACCCTAGTTTTCCTCAGTATCTCAGCCAATCCAACATTCTTCGAGGGATATAATGTCCCATGGGAGAGATGCACTATAACCACGAGCTTTCATGTCCTAAACCTCCCAGTTCTCTTCACTTAACAAATTCAATTTGGAGTACTAGGTACTCATAAGTTGACCCGCAATTTCAAATCTCAGTCGTAACCCATGTATTCAAGAGGCTCAATTCAGTTCACGACATTCAATTTAGTTCATGATATTCAGTTCATATATCACGTTCCAATCTTAGTCATATTCCCATTCATGCGTACTCCGAAAATGATCTTGATTTCCTTAGTATTTTTTAGTTTAAGTATTAGTTTTTCTTGAACTCATTCAGTTTCATGTTCATATTTCAGTTACCACTGCATGTTCAGTTATACGTTTATGAGCCAGTTCATTCATGTATCCATGCATTAGAAATGCATGTTTAGTATATAGATTCAGTTTATCATAATACCAGTCATGCATTCATGAATCATGTTCAACTATATTCATGCACTAGATATGCATGTTTAGTATGATAATTCAGAATACCGGTAATATCAGTCATATAGTCAATGCGATCTTGGCGCGCCACATCGACTATCGCATTGAGTACTATTTTTCCCAGATATCAATATCCAATTCCAATGAATCGATGCAAACATAGCATGATGCATTGGCTATCACATCGATGCCATCGATGCACCGCATTGACCTGTGCATCCATAACCCATTTTTTAGTTATTAAACGACCACATCCTTAGGGGTATTTGTGTCTTTTTCCCCAACCTTCAGCCCCCTAAATCACGAAATTCTGCCCTAATTCACAAAAGTATACTCACTTTCTCTAAAAATCGCTCAAGAACAAGACTTAGGATTTTCAATTCAAGATTAAAATTTCACAAATCTACCATCAATCTTCTCAAAATCAAGCATCAAGGTATGTGAAATGTTCATCTAAGCGTTCCTTCCAACCTTGGAGTCCAAGAATCTCTTTTAAACTTCAAATAACTAATTTTATGACTTCCATGATTTGAATTAAAGTATATCCATGATTGCTATTTAGATTAAGTTCCTAATTCATGATTATATGTACATATATATATATATATATATATATATATATATATATATATATATATATATATATATCTTATGAGAAATTGATCATTATATGTGTAGATTCATGTGAATCCATGATAAACCCTTTACTTGTGAAATTAAATATGAATTATGATGCTCACTTGTTGTTCAATAGTATGTGCATACACTATGCTCACCAAGTGCTTGATAAATTATCCATGTGTACTATTAAGAGAATGAAATCATGTGAAGTTATCTTATGTGCAAGTTATATCATGCAAGTATTTTTCAAAATTCCCCCAATGAATGAATGATGATCAAGTTCATAGTTTATATGTTTTATGTTTTTCCATGTCTCTTAATTTATTCTATCGAGTCCTGGGGGTACTTGTACCCGACAATTTAGCTGATTACCTAGAGCCATGGTCAGTCATAGAATAGTATCAATCATGACACGATCAGTAGTACTCTCAGTCATTTACGGAACTCAGGAAACTCAGTAGAATCCATATTAGTATAGTCTAATTCATTATCCATTTCAAACCTCAATAAACTCATTCAACTAACCGAATTCAATAGTATTTCGTCAGTCAATGTAACTCGGTGAACTCTGTTCAGTTCAATCAAATAGTAATATCAGTAATAGCTTAGTCCAGCCTAGTACAGTTTATAACTCAGTCCAGTGACTATTTTAGTTGGCAGTAGGATTCAGCACTGAGTAAACCCAAGGATGAGGACTCACCTGCTAGTATAGGGTGTGACCCTTAGAGTAAATTCCTGTGTTCCAAAACTACGTAGCTAGCGTAGGTTGAGATATCTTCCTGCCAGATATTATTATAGTTGATATATCTCGTTTGAGTTTTTTCTATCAGCGAGGGTTGATGGAAGAGCTTCTTGTTAGAAAGGGGTTAGCTCACAGCTTGTCCTTACTCATGGCATGATATTGACACCTTTACAAATGGGGGTACAGGTTGGACCATAAATTAATTAGAGAAGGGGCATGTCGATTAGATTATTACCTTCCATAGTTTTAGTTTTAGATTCAATCTCAGTATAGAACTATGTTCTATTCTATAGATTCAGGACTATCAGACATAGTCACTTAGTTCAGTATGAAACTCAGCATAGTTCCAGAGAATTAGGACTGTTAAATACAGTCAAACAAACATCAATAATGTAGTATCAGTAAACTCAGTTTATCAGTAATTCAACATTCAGTCTCAGTATTCAGTGTTATCATGATCTCTGTATTGTTTACGTGTTAATGCATGTACTCTCATTCAGTATTAATAATGTTATTCAGTTAGTATTATTCATGCATATGAACCCATGAATTAAGCCTAGCTTAGTGAGCATACCAGTAAATTCAAAGTACTGACGCATGCTTTTTTTTATGCTATAATCTCTTATATCATAGGTTCCGACGCACGGGCTCCAGACAACCCTTAGCAGTTCAAATTTACATCTTTCAAAGTAGTGGTGTGTCCTCATAGTTCGAGGACATGCTTATTATTTATAGTACTTTAGTTTTATTTTAGTAGATGGAGTTATTTGGGGGATTTTACCATCAACTCCACAGTTTAGACAGTTAGAGGCTTTTCAGACTAGAGTATTTTTTAGATAGTTGTTTAGTTTTTTAGTACTTATATCCAGTTTTGGTATTTTGATACTGCATTCACATTTATTTATTGATTCAAACCTTATGGCATATATTTTTGCCTATTTTTGCATAATTATAGTATTTATTACTTAATTAATGCAGCAGGTACCAGTCATGGGTTAACTTGTGGTCCTTCGGGATTATGAGAATCGTGTAGTGTTTGTGGTACAGACTCGAGGCGTTACATTCAAAACCTTACTTTGAAATATGCATGGCAAGAATTTAATCCATAATCCTCAAGAAACCAATTAACAACTACAACATAAAGTCACAACACCTAAGGATTAAGAAAAGAAAACTTCCCTTGAAGATGAAAGATTGAAGAAGGAGAGTGGATGTTCTTGGGTTTTGAAAGTTATAAAGAAGCTTATGCGACAAAGAGTATGTTGAAGGCATGGTTTTGTGGTAAAATAAGAGAGAATTTGGGGATTTAGTTGAAGTTGGAGTGATTTACATCGCCTAATAGATGGCCTAAGTGTAAGTTTGCATTGCCTAATGCTTTGCCTAAGTGAAAAAGTGAGCATGTGCAGTATGCTAGGTGGTGCATATGGTATTGCTTACATTAAGTTAGGCGCTGCATAGGCAATTGCCTACTTAGTCTTAGGCGCCACACAATGTATGGCAATATGGGGCTTGGGAGCCATATAAGGCATTACCTAAGGGAGGCACTAAGTGTGTGGAATGTGTTGGGTACCGCATAAGGGATGTCCTAAGTTGGCTTGGGCACCGCACAAGGTATGGAAATTTTGGCTTGGCCACCACACAAGGTATGGCCTAAGTTAGCTTAGGCTCCACCTACTACTTTGCCTAATTGAGGTAATGAGAAAGGTCCATACCATGGGGGCTTTTCCCCCACACCCCCATCGTGGTCAATGGCGGCCTCCGAGATTGGGCCTATCAGTCTGATCCCTACGCTACCATCAAAGACCTCATTGAAAATCGCAAACTAGGTTGCACCGGTAAGCTTTCAGAGCCGAATCAACATAATTCAGGTCACAACTCTAACACAAATCATGACTCAGGACTTAACTTTTGACCACTCCAACTTACCTGTAACATTCCCATTACTTCTAAACTTACCATCTTTGATATGCTCAATTCCAAACTGAATTTGGTACCAATCACCTCCTTAGCACTTTATACACCTACACTGAATAAAAAGACAACTAAAAATGATTAGAAGGGTAGATTGCCTCCCACCAAGATCCATAGTTTTGGTCGTGGCTAGACTCTTATTTTTGCATTTTTGTTTTACATGATAAAATAAAAGTAAAATCATGGATTTCCTCCCATGCAACACCTGATTTAACATTGCAAAACGACCCAATTATTTTAACTGCTCAGACTTCATCAAGATACATCGATGATACCATTTGTATCTCATCTTCATAGAATACATCAATGATCGAGAAAACACTCACATCCTTTTGCTATTTCGTGGATTGACACACGTCAAAGTTAACTTCTTTCTCATTGAATCTAAATTTTAGCTCATTCATCTCCATGTCAACTATCACTCTTCCAGTTTCCAAAAAAAGCCTTCCTAAAATTTTGGGTACCTCAAATTCCACCTTGCAATCAAGAATTACAAAGTACAGGAAATGTAAAATTAGCCATCTATAAAAATGTAGAATCCAAACTAGATTTTTCACCAATATATCCGCCATTCTAAGTCACATATTAGGGGGTGTAGGATCTCCCAATCTCAGTTTCTTGAACACCGCCAATGGCATAAGATTTATACTGGCCCCAAGATCACAAATGGCCTTTGCAAAATCAAGCGATCCAATCGTACATGGGACAATGAATGCTCCCGGATCGGCTTTCTTTTTCACTAACAATCTTGTACCAATAGAACTACAATGGTGGAGATTATCCACAGGTTCATCGCTCATAGTCCACTTCTTTGTCACAAGGTCCTTCATAAACTTAGCATAGCCTAGCATTTGTTTTAACGCCTCAACCAAAGGCACATTTACTGTCAAATGCTCCAGCATAGACATAAACTTGCTAAATTTGGTCTCATCCACCTTCATCTACAATCTTTTTAGGGATAAAGGAGGTAATTTTAGTATTCTTATAACAACAATCTCTCCTTTCTTTCCCTTGCCTTTTTCTAAATCTTTAACCTACTTTTGTTTAAGTTGATCCTCCTCTTTTTCAAGATTCTCTAACTCTACTGGATGTTCTTTATATATTTCTACATCTACGTCCACCACATCATCTGAAATACGTTTGCTCAAAAAAGGGTCAGGTAATATCTTACCACTTCTAGTAGTGATAGCCATGCATGAGTTATCAGTCCTAAGATTCTGTGTAGTATCACTTGGCAATGTTTCGCTCTTCCTATGATTAAACATTGCTGACAGTTGACTCATTTGCTGCTCCAGTTGCTTAACATATGCAGAGTGTGAGTCAACTAATTGGCGTATGGATGACAAGTCACTCCTCATCTCCCTTACACTGGCATCTGTTGACTCTACTTCTTTTAATAATTTTTCCATTATATCTTCCATAGAAATTTTCCTAGCATTTTTCATAGCATTATTATACCTCCCAAGTGGCCCTTTACATCATCTTCAGCTACATTAGGTACCCAACCTAGGTTATCTACATTCTATTGATTTAATTAAGCATTAGCCAAAGCGCCTAATCTTTAAGCTTTCTGTTGGTTAGCCATTCTTTTAATGAGATGAGGTTCCGGATTGAAGGGTAATAATGGTTCTCATAAACTTCTAGTTCGTGGCATAAACAACAATGAGTCTGTAACGAACAAAAATAACAAATAGACTAATAGTCAATTGACACACTTAAACTTAATTGACAACTATATTCCCCAGCAACGGCGCTAAAATTTAATACGCCCAAATTACAACTGTCTTACAAGAGTGTAAGCAGTTCTTGTCAAATATATAACCAAACTAGGGTAGGGTTGAATCCCACAAGGAATATGGTGCTAATTAAGTTGTATGGAGATTAATTGATTTTTAATCATTTGTTTTCGTAAAATGAAAAATGGGGAGATTTGATTCAGTTCAAAAATTTATAGTTTTAAATCCAACAAGATGAGATATATCTAGTAGTTTTTGAATTTAGTGAAATAGCAAGAAAGGGTTATGTCCACCTTATAGTTTTCAATACATTCTAACTTGGTCTTTATGAATCCATACATGCTTCGTTCTTACAGAGAAACGTATTGTATTTAATAACATAATCCTAGTGTTTCTCAACCATCAAGGACTAATTCACTTTAGTTCTCTCAAATCAAAAGTGTTTACAAAAACAATATGAAATCTACAAGTAATTAATCCTGTGAAGGCATTAATATATGAAATAAGGGTTGGAAATCCTATTTTCTTGTCACTACTCTCTTTTTCCAACATCAACCTTTATATCAAACAAGTTGTATTTTAAGGCATATCCTCTATGTTTGCAACCATGAGAATTTAAAATAAGCGAAGAGAGTATGATGTAAACAAATCAATGCATAATGAATTCAAAACCCAAATTAATAGATTGTCTGCTACAAGGCTTCTATAACCCTAACTAATAAACTTAGCTACTCATGAGTTAAACAAAAAGCACAATACAAATATTCATCATACCAAAAGGTAAACACAGTCTTAGTAGAGAAGATAATGTTGTGTGTTTTTTCCTTTAGTGCTAATCCGCCACTCTCAGTGCAAAAATAATGCATAATAACCAATAATATGTGAATTGTCAGCATCTAGTATTTTTAATAACTTTTCCCTCATAATTGCCTTATAAGTCTAGACTAACTTTAAATGACAAATTAGTCTTGGACATAGTTTTTACGTGCTACATTTGGTCCAGACTGCTACTCTCTCTTATTTCATATGCCATCCACATTCCATAGTCCCATTATGTCTCCATCTACCTCATTAACACCTGAAATCATGCTAATCACATAGGTTAGCTTAATTACATAAAAGTAGAGTAAAAATATAAGAAATTAGGCAATTTGCTCTCCAAACTTAGCTAAAATATGGGTAAGTCATATAAATACACCCAAGATCAACTACCCCCTAGTTGTAAAACGGTGCTTAAAATCACAAGTGACCCAAAGCTAACCCACGGTCTAACAAAATACTAAGAATATCAATTATAACTGATATAAAAATAGTCATGTAAAAGCTGAATTGACTAATGAAATCTATATTTCATGAAAAACTAATAAATAATAATTGAATCTGAAATCAGAAGCTGATAATCTAACTATAAATCTAAAAAGCTTCAACTAATATGGGTTGTTGGCACAAGCCCCCAGCTAACTCCAATTGTCTAAAAATTGGGAATGACAAAGAAAAAATAAAATGAAATGCTAACTCTGGTCCTTTCATGATGTTGAATAATCAAAATTTCTAGAGTTGATATGGTAAGATATCGTACTAGGCGTCATCTGGGTGTTGTGCGTTCGAACCTATATTATAAGACACATAGCGTAAAGAAAATATGCGATCAGTACTTTGTATGTTTTGAGTATGTGATATATAAAAATAACTAATATAAGATAAACATAGTACATATAACATGATAAACTAATACTAGATCAAGCAATGAACACGTGCTACATAATGAATTGAATTACTAAATACAAGGTCATATAAGAATTTGGATCTGAACTGTCAATTATGGACTATATAATATTCTAATAACTAACATAACCTAATCTAAGATAATTGGGGTCGAACCTATAACCTCAACTTAATGGGTGTTCAACACCTTGCCAAGGGTACAAATACTGACTGGCGTGGATCCATAAAACTGGTGTCCAAAAAGGACGAAGGTGTCAAGATTGGCCTGATGAGTGACCCTTTAGAACCCACACCAGAGTCATAGTTCTGGGACACAGGGACTTCTGCTAAATCTCTCATCCTAACTGGGGGAGAAGTTCATCTTAGGTTCGCTCAGTTCTAAGTGTTACTCCCAACTGAATGTCACTGATAACTGTAATGCTCAAGGCTAATTATAATCTAAATACTAAAAATAAATACAATATCTGAGAGAATTAAGAACATGTAAAGTAGGGAATATATCATCCAAAATTATATGCATGAAATCCTAAGTCATTAGGTGTTCATAACCCGCCATCTCTGAAGAATGCAACTATTATGTCAATTTCATAAACTGAATGAATTTAAGGGATTTAATGACTCAAGTACAAGTATCATGGATTTTAGAATGTAGATAGCATTTATGATCATGGTCAAGTCATAAAACAAAAATTTATGCTAAAATAAGGATTATAACTGAATCATGCCGAAGGACTGAGATATCAATGATTTATTGATGTCCATAAGCCTTAAATTATGAAAATAAATTGAACTAGAGAATTTCTTACCTTTGGGACTGATGGTTAAAAGGTAACCCATTTATCAAATCCTCTATAATTGGAGCTGATAAAAATAAAAAATTCCTTAAAATTGGATGCCTAAGGAAGATAATCTTGAGCTCTACCTTGGGGAAAGGAATCACCTCATTTATATTTTTTTTAAACTAAGTTTTGGATGGTTTTTTTTAGTAATGAGGGCATAGGGTATTTTTAACCCTAACAATAATCCTTAATCTACCTAAAACAAGGTGGTTTGAGTGTTGAAAGGATGGGAAAGATTGATATGCCCCTTTAAAAATCATAATTGGAAACTACTGGAATGGACATATGAGACTTTCCCATGATCATGGACCAACTTATGATTATGGGCTGTACTCATAGTTTAGAGCTAGATGAGAGCTCTATGAACATGATCATATAAGACTTGGTAAAATTATAGGATCTACCTGTTGTCGTACTTTGGTTCAGAGGTTTAAAGCTTACGTTAGGAGTATCTGTACGATACATGATCATGTCTGAGGTCATGGTTTCATAGCACGATCGTGGTTTACCCTCGTGGTATGAGGACACACTTTGTTAATTTTTTATATATTGGGATTATCTAGATCAGACAAGACTATTTTATGGTCATACAATAACCATGGTAGTGGTTTGGCTCTTTGTATCATTGCAGAGCAATGCTTTACTAAAATGGCATAACTTTTTGCTCCGAAGTTGGATTAAGGAGAAATTGGATTTGGAAAGATAATTCAAGTATATATCATTTGACGGGTCTGGAGATTAAATATACATTTGAATCTGGAAGTTATGCTCATTTGAAGTTGATTAATTCTTTAGAAATCAATTAGTAAGGAAGGTTTTAACCTAGTTAAGGGATAGGGGGTTCATATGGCCTCGATACATTTCCAAATTCCTTCTTATCCTATTAAAACTTGATTTAAGCTTACATTTAATGAAGAATTAGTATAGTCTTGCCATGGGTTTTTTTAGTGTGTTACAATATCTCCCTATTGGGGTCATTTGTTCTCAAATGACAACTAACAGAGCTGGAAGGTTAAAGGAAAAGACCTACAATTCCCATATCTTGTTCACCATTTCTCTTGATATTATTAGAACCCTTTTACACTATATGTTCCTGAAATTCCTACATAGAGTTTCTAGGATTTGAACGCTGACCTAGTACTGAGTAGGTAATTAAAACATAGATTGAATCAGAGTTTTTGGTGCATGTTATGGCATGACAATAGCTGGGTGAAATAAAAATAAAAAAAATAATTAATTAATGGAAAACTATTACCTCAAGCTGGGATTGAGTTTGAACGGTGTGGTGTGAGGATACTTGGTCATCATGTCCATCTTTGCTTCCCAAGTATCTACCTCAACCGATTGATTTCTCCAAAGACTTTTACCAATGTATCCTATTTATTCCTCAACATACGAACCTGACAATCAAGGATTTCAATAGGAATATCTTTGTAAGAGAGATTATCTTTCACGCCTATATTTTCCAATGGCATAATTGATTCAAGATAACAAATACACTTCTATGAAATACTGGATGTACTACTGTTAAATCTTCCGGAAAATATAACTTATATGATACTTTGATAAAGTGACCTAAAACATCATAAGGACCAATAAAGCAGGAACTTAGCTTTTTTTTCTTCCCAAATCTCTTCTCACCTTTCATAGGTGAAACGTTCAAGTAGACAAAATCACTAACAACAAACCTGAGTTCCCTCATTCTCACATATGTGTAGGACTTCTAACGACTCTGAGCGATTCTTATCCTTTCTCTAATAACCAAACTTTCTCCATATCCCCATTGACTGAGTCTAGTCTTAGCAATTTAGCTACACCTAATTCAAACTAACCAAAATGATACCTTCACATCCGACCATAAATTGACTCAAATGTGGACATCTGAATCCTAGAGTGATAGATATTATTATATGAAAACTCAATCAAAGTTAGATTATTATCCTAACTACCACTAAAATTGATCACACATGCTCTCAATATGTCCTCTAAGGTTTGAATGGTCCTCTCTATCTAATCATCTATCTATGAGTGAAAAGCTACACTAAGGTGAACTTAGGTACAAGACCCTTCTGAAATGCCATATAAAATCAAGAGGTAAACTGAGTACCTCTATCTGAAATGATTGTCAAGTGGAATCTATGCAATTTCACAAACTCCTTTAGGTAGATTTTAGCATATTCCTCAGTTAAATCTGAAGTGTTAACTAGAAGAAAATAGGTTGACTTAATCATTCTTTCCATAATAACCCAAATAGAATCATACTGTCGATGAGTGTGTGGAAATCATATAATAAATTCTATATTCAATACCTTACTCTTCCAAGTAATGTCCAAAAGCATGCCACCAGGTATTTAATGCTCAATCTTAACCTGTTGGCAATTTGGCACTTAGCCATAAATTTTGTGATATCATGCTTCAAACCATTCCACCAATAGATTTCCTACAGATTACGAAAAATCTTAGTTGCTACTGGGTGAATAGAATACCAATAGCCGTGAGCCTCTACTAGCAACCATTGTCTCAACTCTTCTACATCTGCAACACATAGTCTGCCCTGATAGTGAAGAACACCATCTCCCCTTTGGGAGAAAACCACAACCTTCTTACTTTAGGCTGATGTTTTAAATTTAAGAAAATTAGGATTGCTATCTTGATTTTCTTTCACCTCGGCTACCAAGGAGTTTCCAAACTATTTTGGATTAAAATACGACCTTTGGCTTATTCAACCAATCAAACTCCCAGTTTGTACAATCTATAAACCTCACAAGAAATGTTTTTCTCATCCTCTATATGAGCAACACTTATCATAGATAATCTAAGAGTGTTGGCCACCACACTAGCTGTTCCAGGATGGTATAAAACACTTATATCATAATCCTTTAACAACTATAACCATCTTCTCAAATAGACATTTAAATCATTCTGGCTAAATACATATCGAATACTCTTGTAATCGGTGAACACATCAACATGAACCCTATTGAGGTAATGGCTCCAAATCTGTAAGGCAAAAACAACTACTGCCAACTCAAGATCATAGTCAATTAGTCCTTATCATAAGGCTTAAGATATATAGAGCCATATTCCATAACCTTACCTTGATGAAAGTATCACAATAAACTACAAAACTATCTAAGCGCTTGGGTAGAGTTAAAATGGGAGCGGTGGTGAGTTGAGTCTTCAACTCTTGAAAAGTCTTCTCACAAGAATCAAACCACTAAAATTTGATTTTCTTCTTATTCAGCCTGTAGATAGGATAAGAAAGAGGAAAATACCTTAACAAACAATCTGTAGTAACTGACTAAGACCAAACAACTCCTGATATCTGCTGGAGAGATGGGTTTGGACTAGTTTCTTGTTACCTCAATCTTTTGAGGATCAACTCGATTGCGTTCACCAAAAATAATATGACCAAGGATATTTACTAATTTCAACTAGAATTCACACTTTCTAAATTTGGAGAATACATGACGATCTTTAAGATTCTACAAGACATTTCTTAAATTATTTGTGTGTGCATCCTCACTCTGAGAATAAATGAGGATGTCATTTATGAAGACAACAATGAACAAGTCCAAGAACTAATTGAGTACCTTATTAATCAAGTCCATAAAAATTATAGGAGCACTTGTTAGTCTAAAAGACATAACAACAAATTCAAAGTGACCATACCAAGTTCGAAAGTCTTTCTTTGGAATGTCACATTCGCTAACCTTGAGCTGATGATAGCCTGATCTAAGGTCTATCTCAGATAAATAATTTGAACCTTGAAGTTGATCAAATAAGTCCTCAATTCTAAAAATGGGGTACTTCTTTTTTACTATGACCTTTTTTCAACTGATGGTCGTTGATGCACATTCTGAGAGAACCATCTTTTTTGTGCAAAAAAAAAATCTGCAGCACCCTATGAAGAGATGCGGGGATGGATAAAACCCTTTATTAGTAGTTCATTAAATTGACATGTCAACTCTTTAAGCTTGACTGGAGCCATTCTTTAGGATGAATTGAAAAGGGTTGGGTTCCATAAAAGAGATCTATGTCAATGTCAATTTCCCTTTCAAAAGAAACTTTGGGTAGATATTCTAAAAACACTTATGGAAATTCATTTATTTCTTAACTTACCCAAGAGTTTGGGCTTCAAATTTTGAATCCTTAACCTAGACAAGATTATCGATACACCCTTTGGAAATCAACCTTCTATCGTTAAGGTAAGAGATGAACAAACCCTTAGGCGTTGAGGTACTATGTTTCCACTCTAAAGGAAGTTTATTTGGAAACTATAATTGGACTAAATCTTTCTACAATCAATTAAGGCATAGCAAAAGTGTAGTCAATCCACACCAAGAATGACATCGAAATCTACTATGTCTAATTCCATGAAATCAAATGAGGTGGCATTCTAGGAAACTGTAACGTGGAAATTTCTGTATACCCATTTAGCTATGACTGAGTCACCAAATGGAGTATACACTGTGAAAGTTTTAGAAAGAATTTTAGGATTGACACCAAAGTCTACTTCTATATAGTGATTTAAAAAATAAAATGCATCTCCAGAATCCAATAATGCATAAACATAAATAAAAGAAATGTATAATGTACCCATTATTACATCAGAAGAACCCTTCTGATCCTATCAAGTATGAAGGGCATAGAACCTATTCTGACGTTGTCCACCAACTACACTACCTAAGGATCCCTACTGATTTGGGCAATTTGCTGGAGCTACTGAAAAATTAGACTAGGTTTTCCAATAAGCATCCCTACCCCTCTAGGAAGCCATTGGACATTTCTTAAGTATGTGGCTTGGCTTTACATAGATAAATATCTCATAACTATCGGCCATACACTGACCCTTGTGGTTCCTACTATATTTCTGGCATACTGGGTTGGTACAAACACTGATTACACTACCCTATGACTTTGAGCCTAGTACCCTATCCTAATTATCATTCCTAAGCGTGGGCATGGGGCACTAGTAAGAGATTAGGCTAGGGTTGAAGATTTTGGGTAAAACTAAGAATGATTTCCACTATATAACATCTATTTAGATAAATTAAAGCTACTTATTCTATCACTCTTATTCTTTATTTTCTTCTTTGTAGCTTTTTCTTCCTCTATCTATTGAGCATGAACCCATCATCATGGAGATACCTATCTTCTTCACAAACATAGTTGTCCTACATTCTTTGACCAAATCCTTAGAAACACCAGACAACAACTTGCTCATACGATTATTAGAATTATCAACCATAGTCGGAGCATACCTTGCTAACTGAGTAAAAATAAGGTAATACTCTTTTAGTCTCATGCTACACTTCTTTAGATTTATCACTTCTTGCACCTTGTACTCCCTTATCTCAAATGGGAAGAACCTATCTAGAAATGTAACCACAAACTCCTCCCATTCTACCTATTATATATTTGTACCCCTATCTTCTTTCCATTGCTTATACTAGATGTTAGCTACCCCTTACTAATAATAGGAAGCTGTATTAACACTTTCTGTTAGGGTAACATCCATAATATTCATAACTTTCTAAATACTATCCATAATCTTTTATGGATCCTTTTCAGACTTAAACCCAAGAACATTGATTATCCATCCAAGTAAAGTCTTGGACTCTGGTTATTATTGCATTAACTGCCTAGTTGGTTGGTGCCACAGTAGGCTAGTTATTTTGGGGTAGTCATATATTGGACTAAGTATGTAAAAACATCCCTAAATTTGGCATGGGATACTTATTCATTCAGAGGGTTTTCTAGAGCTAGTGGGGGTGCTTGCTAATTCTCAACATCACTATCATTTCCACTCCTCCTTTTATTATTTCTCTTTTGTAGCATATTGTTTAAAAGTGTAGAGAATAATTTAAAATAATGTTTTAATAGAGATCATACTCTATCACATGATATGAACATGAAAGAATTGAAAATTTTATAAACTGTCTCATAACCTCTCACTTATAAGTGTAGAGTGCTCTATAACCATGAATAAGACTCTATTCAATGCATCTTTCAGATACCTTAGGATGCTTTAACCTAGTTCTTTGATACTTAGTCATAACACTATGCATAAAATCACAAATGGCCCTAAGCTAACCCATGTCCTAGTAAAATACTTAGAATATTGATAATAACTAATATAAAAACACTTATGAAGAAGATGAATTGATTAATGAAATATGTATTCCAAAGAAAACAATCAATAATGACTTATTCTGAAATCATAAGCTAACCATCTAACTATAAGTAGGAAAAGCCTCTACTGAGATGAGTTGTTGGGACAAGCCCACAGCTAACTTCACAGACTAAAAATTGGGAACAACAAAGACAAAATTAAATAAAACTCTACCTTTGGTTATCGCATGATGAGGACTCACCAAAAATACTATTGCTGATATGGTACGAGATCGTACTAGGTATGATATAGATGCTAAGTGTTTGAACCTATAATATAAGACAATATAGAATAAAGAAAGTATTCAATCATTACATTAAATATACTCAGTATGTGAGATAAGAAAATAATTTTTATAAGCGAACATGGTACATATAACATGATAAACCAATACAAGAACAAGTAATAAATATGTTTTGTATAATGAACTAGATAACTGAATACAAAGTCAAGAATAAATCTAGATCTGATCTATAAAATGTGGACTATGAGAGCTACTAATAGCCAACATTCTCCAATCTGAGCTAACCGAGGTCCAGCCTGTAATCCCAACTATAAGGTTGTTCATCACCTTGACAAGGGTACGAACACTGACTGACGTGGATCCACTGAACTAATGTTCAAAAATGACAAAGGTGTCAAGACTATTCTGATGGGTGGCCCTTTAGAACATACAGTGGCATCCTCATTTTTTAGACTTAGGGGCTTCTACTATAAGTCTCAGACTAATTGGAGTATAAGCCTTCATCTCTGCATCGTCTTAGTGTAAAGTACTAATTCTAACTAAATAAAATTGATAACGGTAATGCTCAAGGCTAATGATAATTTGAAGACTAGTATTTGAAGCTTAAGTGAATGTTAACAATGGAAGTGAGCTAATCTTTCATTTAGAAAGTCTCCAATGTATTCTTCACACAAATATTATACAATATTTTCTTCTCCAAAAAATGAAGGCTATGAGCTCAAGAGCTAAACAAAAAAATTGGGGTATATGGAATATGTTACACGAAGCTAGGGTTTGAGTTTTTTTGTCAAAATTGGGATCAGCCATGTACATTTTCAGTTTTCCCTTGGGCTGATTTCTTTCACTAAGTTGTAATTGTGTGGGTCTGGCTGCGACCAAAGTTACGTGATTGTGGATAACTTCCACAATATCTATTGAATGACTTTTACTTAATTGTCGCGATCGCGGTCAGTAGACCACGACCGTAGTATATGAGGCCTTTCTACTCCAAGTCTTCAGCTTCACTTTTACTTCTCCTTTTTGATCATTTTCATCTCCAATCCATATCTTTTGATCTCCTCAACTCTATGTCTGCATAGAGTAGATATTAATGAATAAATGTTGCGATCGCGGTCAGCAGACCGCGACCGTGGTATATGAGGCCTTTCTGCTCCAAGTCTTCAGCTGCGCTTTTCCTTCTCCTTTTTGATCACTTTTATCTCCAATACATATCTTTTGATCTCCTCAACTCTATGCCTACATAGAGTGGATATTAGTGCAAAAATGTCTAGTAAGAATGAGTAGTAAAATTATAACTCATTATAGGGACCGATGGAACCCCATGTGGAGTAGTGAGGTCAAGAGCACCGACTCTAGACTAGGTCAATACTCTGAAAAAAAGGCAAGTTCCATCCATATCTTCCTCAGGTAGGAAAGAGGTTACAATAGAGGTCTTACAACTATCAGATATTTGCGGAGGCATAATCTGAAATGCAAGTGTGCTAGGAGTTAGAGAAGTTTCATAGAAACTAGACTCGATAGTCCAAAATAAAACTCAAAAAAGGAAAACATTCCTAAATGCCTCATAGCGTCCACCTTATGAGTGTGGAGCTCTATATACCAATAAAAGGGACTCTACTTAACCTGGCATTGTGGACACCTAATAAACCTGTATTGTGCTCTAATACCAGTCTTGTCACAACCAAACTAGGGCCTACTTATGACTGGTATCTCAAGCCCATCATGGGTTGGAGACCATCCCCTTAGCATAACCACCAGAGCATAATTTAACAAGTAGTGTAAGCCATCCAAAAAGTAAATAAGATAGATGAATGAGATGAAATCTAAGAGTCAAAATAAGATAACCAATCTCTCCATTACTATCCACAAAATCCTCTAAAATCAGAAATATCACTAGGTCATGACATGCCCCCGACAATGAAAAAAAAACTCACAATTCCAAAAATATGAAAAAAAACTAATGAAATGGAAGGGCTTTCTAAAAGATGGAAGCTCACCACTTCACAATAACTTAACCAATGTACCACACTACCTAATACTGCACAGGAGAAATAGAAAACCCCTCGGACCCTACATTATGAAACAATGTAACACCCAAGAATGGTCAATAAGGAGAACATTGAATGGATAAAATAATGCCATTGCCAAAAACTAGTCAAAACCACATGCACAACATTTTTATATACATATATAGGTTGTCGGTATAGGGACTAAGTCCATTAACATGAGTGTTTAAAATATTAACCTGAACTGTATATCTCGCTTTATCCTAAAGTCACCCATGGTCAATGTGGGATCAGCTCCCCTGATGGAAAGGCCCTAGTACATGTTAGTCACATATTTCAAGGAAACCGAGGAATGGCTAAACATACCAAGGCAATATACATCAAAAATATAAATTATGAACCAAGAAAACAATCATATATACCTCCATGTCGGCAAACGTGGTTTCTAGTGTTGGTCCCATGGGACTACACCTTCACGATGAGCTACATAATTCCCTTTAAGCCCAAATTAAATAGTTTACTTATAAACCTAACCATTAACTAAGGAATCTTTTTTAAGGCACTTTCAAATGTAGTTTATTTATACCAATATTCTTGCAAGCTAATTTAATTATGCCAAACCAATTCATAACCATTACACTCATAAGTTTCGTTTGAAATCCAAAACATGGACACTAAGTGTCTTCAAAATCTATTTTTATCCATTTATCATTTAATGCAATGCAATGTTTTCAATAGATAAGTTAAATCATCAAATTATTCAAATTCAAGATCAAGTTTACCAGGCGGGTTGAGGCTAATACCATTACCAAGTCAAAAATCCATAATTTTGGGAAAGCTATGTCACCCATTCTAAACCCTACCATGTTTCACCGACTCGATCCAAAACAAACCATTCATCAAGCATGAATAAGACATTTAAAACATGGGAAAAAATATAGTAGTAATCAATCAAATCTCTCAACATAATTTCAAACCTAACAATTTAAACGCATAGAGGTTGAGAAAGTAAATGCCACAACGTAAAATGCAAGTTAAGGATGAGCAACATGCCTGAAATATGGAAGAATTTTAAAAGATTTAAAGTTTGGAACCTGAGTGTTAAGTTTATTGTAAAACTCCAATATCTCTTACCTTGGAAGTTAAAGATAAAAAGAGTAAGGTTTAATATCAAAAACTAAAGACAAAAGTGTTATTTGGGTGTTTTTAAGTTATTGGAAAAAGTTTGAAGGGAGGAAAAGACCAAAAAGACCCTAATAAAAGTATACAGGAAAATCCTAAGAACAGTTGTCTTAACTTTGGTAACAACACATAAGGTCTGACCATAAATTCATGGCTCAAATTCATTACCTAAGGATTGACAACCTAGTCGTCTACTATTATGACAATGGGTCTCTCATAATGACTCATTGTCTGATGTAACAAGTCATCATGAAGAATCATGGTTAGGGGTTAAACTCTTGGATATCCTTCTATTATGACTATGAGTCCCTTCTAATGACACATTTTGTCTGACAATGGGTCATACCTTACACTCATTTTCAATGGATAAAAACTTGGGCTTACTTACTTATAAGTGGAGAATTTATAACTCATTTGCACTCAACATTATTGCATATTACCCTGATTTAAATGTATAAATGAAACAAATTAATAATTAAATGCACTCATTTCTATATTTTATAGGCATACAACTTATGAGGTGGAAAGATATGGATTTGAGCTAAAAAGGATCAAAAAAAGAGAAAGAAGTATAGCTGGAAGACCTGAAGCAGAACTTAGCCTCAGTTACAGCGATAACAGTCTAAGGGACAAAATTGTGGCCAGTAAAGTCAGGTTAAAGTAAAACGATCATGAGGTTCTAACCGCAGTTGTAGTAGCCATGATCACGGCAATGTAGGATTTAGCCCAGGGACAGTTTTTTAATTTCACACAATCGTCCCTAATTCCTCTAAGAGGATCAAACCCTTTCTCATTGATGAAACCCACAATTTTTTGAAATCTCTTCCATCATCTAGTTTCCAATTTGGAGAGAATATTGTGGTAATAATTTTAGGGTGAAGAATACATTAGAGTAACTCCTAAGTAGAGGATTAGGAATTTCCATTGAAGATTTATTTAGAGTTAAAGTTTTGGTTTGCTTTCTCTTTATCATTCAAGAATTAATTGGATGGAGATTTTGTTATATCTTTATTTATTATCCTTATGGGTTGCTAGTTCTCCCTCTTAGGATTATGTTTGAATAGGGTGAAATGGTATGTGAGTTGTGATTGTTAGATTTAACTCTTACTTAATATTATTGGGTTTAACCAATGCTTGATTCTAAAATGGAATTTGTTGGTGAAATCCTTAATTTCCCTAAACCCCACATCATCCGTGAAAGAGGGATGTAGGTAGTATGGATCCTATATCATCCTTGAGAGAGGGATGTAGGTGACATGATCATTTGTGAACAATAAGATAGATAATACTGATTCCCTTTTTATTATCTTAGAAATAAGGATAACTTGTGGAATTTTAATATTTTGGGGCATCACCCTAGATATAAGGATACCCAAATTGAGGCTTTGTGATAATTAGTTGACCACACCCATGAGGTATTCAAAATAATTTATGGGTGATCATTTGGTATTTTGTTGAAAGGCTAGTATTGAAACCCTTAATAAAGCCTACCCACACATGCTTTAACTAAAATCAAAAGTTGATTTTCCTGTGTCCACACACTAGATGCCCCTAGTAAAGCATAGCCCCAAGATCCGTTCCTAATTAATTACACTCTTATTATTCTTATCCTCGAGTTAGTCCTTTAGAAGCCCAAATTTATTATTTTTTCAAAAATGTTTAAATCCCCCTATTATTTGTATTTTAGTTTTAAATCTAGCAAGAAACTTCCATTTCCAACTTACTCAATACCCACTTACATTGTTCCTCATGCATTTGACCCTGACTTAATATTGGGTAATTATATTGACAGTGATCGCCTTGCACTTAAATTTATGTGTTAGTTGAGCATTATAAAAAATGATATCATTGTTGGGGATCCAATAAAGGAAAGAAAAGCACGAAGTGTGCAAGAAAAAAAATTAAATGAAAATGGGTGAACTGTAATGCCTCGAAAATGGTCTCGAGACATCACACCGTGCTTAGGACCACAAGTGATCCCAAGCTAACCCTTCTACTGGCATAACTCATAAGAAACTGAATAAAATACATATATCTAAACAAAATAAGAAGAAGATTAATCTTTTCTAAATCTGATCAATATAAAACTAAATTAAAATGAGTACAATTCTTCTTTTGCAAACAAAACTAGAATCAAATACCTTAACTCAACTGACTGTCTATGGAGCCTCTACAAGTATTGATGATTGGTATCCGGGATATGACCCCCAACTATCCCAAATCAATAAGACTGAATAAAGAAAAATAAAATATTGCTCAAGCTGTATGACTGATTTGGGCCCTTAAATCAAAAAGACTCATCACCTACTGAATGGAAGCTGCAAACTATCTGAATATGGTAAGCGTACTATAACTCGTACCGATATTATGAGATAATATAGCACATAGACATATATGTGGATCAGTACTTTGAGGATGTACAGAGTATATGGGGGTGAATGCATAAGTAAAACATAATATCAGTCATCATAAATTTTAAAACGATGCATGCTAAATGTAAATGACTCACATAAGCTGGAATATCTGAGATACCAAAATATATAGCAATAGGAAGCAAAACATACTTTATAAATATTGTGATCCATAATATTTAGTTCTAAAAATTATACTAGTATTCTCTCTTTAAATCATTCTATCTAAGTATAGAAGGACTCACTACTGAATCTAAAATCTGAAAGTTGAAATCTGTAGCTATTATTTTTTTTGTAAGGTATAATCTGAGTAAAACTTGTAAGCCTTTACACTTATTTTTCTAAAAGTTTTTATGTTCCTCTTTCACTATTAAGGAGAATACTTTATTTCTTATCTAAAATGAAATACTTTAAAACTGTTCTGAAAACTGTTAATTTATTAGTAGGGAGCTTTTCTTAACCGATATTAACCATGTGAGCTAACATGGATTCCAACGTCTCGTCCTCCTAAGGAAGAAACCTCACATTGGGAAGAGGTGTCATACTCTTGCCAGGGAGTATAACCTACCCATGTGATCGATCACTATAATGCCCCGATTTTCTTAATCGGAATGCTACATGGTGCTCATGACCCCGAGGGACCACAAGCTAATCCGTGAATGATATCTATACCTTTACACTACATATATAACATAATAATGTGGAAAAAATGAACATATAGGCCATAACTTTCAAATGAATAAAGAATCTATCAAAACATACTATCCATATAGGTGGAAGATACCCAAAACAGCTGAAAAACAGAATCAAATCTAAACATAAGTCTGAATACTGAATCTGAAAGCCTCTAAGTACTGTCTGAATAAGGAGATGAAGAAACATGTCTCCAACTAACTTCGTCTAGAAAGACTGAGCTAAAATAATAAATGAAATAAAATAATATCGCCCTCGAATGGATGAGGTCTCACTGTAACTCTGTGTCTGGATGCTACTGCTGATCTAGAGCTCGTGTCTCCGAACCTATGGTGTAACAAGAAAGAAAGCACCGTAGCACAAATGCGTAAGTACAACTGGAGTACTGAGTATACGAGTGAGGCAGGCTAATGCAAAAGGGTTTCTATGCATGAACAATGCTAACTGACTAACTGATATGAATGTGAGAGTGTAAACATACATACATAGTAACTAAGATCGTGAGTACGTGATAGCTAGATCAGTACGCTAATACATGGTTTACTGATAACTGACATGGCTGAAACTGTAGTTCTGATAACATGGGCGACTGTATCTGACAGTCTTAAATCTGATGGAACTATCTGAGTTTCACACTATAACTGAATTTGACTGTATCTGATAGTCCTGGTATACTTATATCTAAAGACCTATCTGAGTTCTTTTACTGAGACTGAGTCTGAAACTATGGGAGGTAGTTGTTTAACCGACATGCCCCATTTGTGCCATTTTTGCTAAGATGGGGTCCAATCTCTTATCTGACTAGAAGGGTGTCAATACTGTGCCACTAGTAAGGACAACATGTGAGCAACCCTCATATAACAGGTAACTCTAGTGAGAATAGTGGGAACCCTCATATAACAAGTTAAGCCACCTTATCTACCCTCATATAACAGGCTGCAATGTCACAACCTATGCTGGCTACATAGTTCGAAAACGCAAGGATGACTACTATGAATCACACCCTCATATACAGGTGAGTTCCCATCCTTGTGTTCACTCGGTGCTAACTCCTACTCCCATCTGAAAAGACTGAACATAGTTTAACTGACTATACGTAAGTGGAACTTACTGAATTCTATTGACTGACAGAATACTACTGATATTTGATAACTAACTGAGACCATGAGGTTTCCTGAGTCACATGACTGACTGGATTCTACTGAATCATGGTTTGATTTTGTATATCATGAAATATAACATGGCTCTAGGCACACAACTATAGTTTTCAGGTATGAATACCCCCAGGACTCGATAGAAGAAAATTGATACAACATGACTGACTTCATCATAAGATTGGAGTCCACAATTCACATTACCATAAATAGAGGATATTATACATCATGTTGTTCCTCAACATATTAATCATGGTAGGGAGTTCATAGCTATATTTTATGTGCATATTGTATATCTCTATTATCATACATGCTTCATACCACAACAATAGCAACATATGAAAAGACTGGAATTCATATTAAAGTACATAGCTAACATGGACTTGTCATTTAGACATCATGGAACCATATAAACATAAATTTCTAGCATCCTAAGAATTTTATCGAACACCTTGCATACATTCTTTAAGGCATAGGTGTGTTTCATAACTTGTACCATTTTACACCATCTAAGGTTCATAGTTTCAACTAACAAGCATATATATTCCATGAAAACACCTCTAGATATTATCTTGAAACTTAAACAACAATCATCAACATGTACATGCTCATATCACCACAAAAAGTTCACAAAATAGTATTTAAAACATGGTTCTTAAGCACTATGAACGGATTAGACCCATAGATGAATACTACACATACCTTAGTGATTGAATCATGAAAGAGATCTAATGTTTCTTGAAGAATTCCTTAGGCTTTCTCTTGAGGAGATAATCTGGAGAGAAAACCCTAATCTTGTGGTTGAGAGTGTAAGAGACGATTTTTTTAAGATGCTTAACTGAAGAAAAATGGGAAAAATTAGGCATCTTTAGGGTTATAAGTCATGGAAGGTGAAGGAAAAGACCAAAATACCCTTATAAAATAAATTCCCAGTTGCTGAAAATCATAGCTGACGACATTTGTGACAAGGCATCAAAAATATGGTAAGCCGTAAAAAATGTTGTCACACAGAAGCTGGAATTGATGGTTTCTGCCTAAGTCTGATGATATTTGTGACAATGAGTCACAAATGTGGTAATCTACCATGAATATCGTCACTTAGGAGCTGGTTTCTGCCTAAGGCTGATGACATTTTTGACAAGGCATCACAAATTTGGTAAGCTTCTATGAATGTCGTCACTTAGGAGCTGGTTTCTGCCTGAGGCTGACGACCTTCGAGATAGGGTGTCACAAATGTGGTAAGATACCACGAATGTCATCACTTAGGAGATGGTTTCTTCCTAAGGCTGACGACCTTCGTGATAGGGTGTCACAAATGTGGTAAGCTACCACAAATGTCGTCACACTGATTCCAGCCTAACATGCTGGAGTAAAATAGGAATAACTCTTTTCTCTGTTATTGGATTTAGGCGAAATTGGTATATTTGGAAATATAATTCAATTATATATCTATTGATAGGTTATGAGCTCAAAAATTCTAAGTATAAGGAGATATATGCTCATTTGAAGTTGACTATACCAATATCCCTTCTCAAGAATTCAATCAGTAAGGAATGTTTTGATTTGTCTGATAGCTGGAGTTATTTGAATCCTTAATATACATCTAACTTACTCATAAAACTATAAAGTAACCATGATGTACTATGCATGATCTTGGTACATGGCTCTAATATTGGTTTGGATTTTTTAGGGTATTACAATATCTCCCCCTTGAAAACATTCGTCCTCGAATGATGACTAC
The DNA here is from genome assembly GCA_030864225.1 of Capsicum baccatum var. pendulum. NCBI lineage: Eukaryota > Viridiplantae > Streptophyta > Magnoliopsida > Solanales > Solanaceae > Capsicum > Capsicum baccatum. The sequence continues at coordinate 47,374,996 of CM061551.1, read as the reverse complement.
TTGAGAGGGGAGAAAAGATAAAATGACGCATACACTAATCATGCTCAACTGTCACATGATTTTAGGACTGAATTGAATTATAAATTAAATATAGCTCAACTAAACATGCATAGCTGATGCATGATTGATAAGCTGAACTCATGAATGCAAGATAAGTTATGCCCTGATACTTGATACCAATTTTATACTAGAATTTTGAACATGTAACTGAATAAGCTTAAGAAAAATGGTTTGCTCGAGCTAAGTATGAATTAGTGGAGAAAAGATGATGGTACTTGGTTCGTATGTCCGTTTCTGCTTCCTAAGTAGCTCCCTCCATGTACTGATTCTGCTAAAGAACCTTGACTAGAGGGACTTCTTTGTTCTTCAGCCTACGAGTCTGATAGTCAAGGATTTTTTTTGGAATCACTTCATAAGAGAGGCTATTCTAAATGTCAACACTATAAAAAGGGACTACAACTGTTGGGTCACCTATGCATCTTGAGCAAAGAGACATGGAAGACTGGATGAACTGAGGCTAGATCTGAAGGCAATTCAAGCTCATAAGCTACCTTGCCGAAGCGACTGAGAATCCTAAAGGGACCAAAATATTGGGGACTGAGCTTTCCCTTTTTGCTGAATCTCTTCACTACCTTCATGGGAGAGATCTTGAGATAGACATAGTCATCGACCTTGAATTTGAGATCCTTTCTATGAACATCTGCATACTACTTTTGTTAGCTCTGAGCAGCCCAGTGTCTTTCTCTGATCAACTGAACTTTCTCTAAGGCATGAAATACTAGGTCAGGCCCTATGACTATGGTCTTACTAACTTTGAATCAACCAATCAGAGACCTACATCTCCTACCATAGAGAGCTTTGAATGGATCCATCTGAATACTGGAGTAATAGTTGTGGTTGTATGCGAACTCAATCAAAGGCAAGTGGTCATCCCAGCTTCCCTTAAAATCAATTACATACGCCCTTAGAATATCTTCTAGAGTCTGAATGGTCCTTTCTGTTTGATCATCTTTCTGAGGATGAAATGCTGTATTAAGATGAACTTAGGTACCAAGACCCTTTTGGAAAGATTTCCAAAAGTGAGAGGTGAACTGGGTACCTCTGTCTGAGATGATAGATAGTGGAACATCGTGTAATCTGACCAACTCTCTAATATAGAGTTTGGCATAATCCTTGGCTGAGTGAGAGGTACGAACTGGAAGAAAATGAGCTGACTTGGTCATTCTGTCTACAATGACCCAAATTGAATCATGCTGATGACGTCTTCTAGGCAAACCCGTCACGAAGTCCATGTTCACTTCTTCCCACTTCCAAGTAGGAATAGTGAACTCCTCTATGGAACCACTAGGTTTCTGATGCTATATCTTAACTTGCTTATATGTAGAGCACTTAGCCACAAACTCTGCAATGTCCCTCTTCATCCCATTCCACCAATAGATCTCCCGAAAGTCGTGGTACATCTTAGTGGCCCCTGGATGAATAGAGTATCTCGCACCATGCACTTCTACAAGAATTTGCTGCCTCAAGTTATCTACACCGGGAACACACAGACGACCCTGACAATGAAGAACACCATCTCCCCCTTGGGAGAAAACCTCTACTTTCGGACTCTAAACTAACTCTTTTAGCTTGACAAGGCTAGGATCCCTGTCTTGCTTCTGTTTCACCTCAGAAACTAGAGATGACTCTCAACTACTCTGAACACATACACCACCCTCTGAAGAGTCGACTAAGCAAATGCCTAGTCTGGCAAAGTGATGAATCTCCTGAGCTAATTTCTTCTTACTATACTCAACATGGGAAACACTATCCATGGACAGTCTACTGAGTTTGTTGGCCACTACATTGTCTTTGCCAGGATAATAAAGGACACTCATATCATAATCCTTCAAGAGCTCTAACCACCTTCTCTGACGAATATTAAGATCTTTCTAGGAAAAGGCATACTGAAGGATCTTATGGTCTGTGAAGACATCTACATGAGCACCATATATAATGCCTCCAAATCATTAAGGAAAAAACAACTGATGCTAACTCAAGGTCATGAGTAGGATAATTCTTATCATGGGGATTTAACTGTCTGGAGGCGTAGGCTATGCTCTACCATGATGCATGAGGAAACAACCTAAACCTACTCTGGATGCATCATAATGTACTACAAATCCATCATAATCGTTGGGAAGTGCTAAAACTGGAGTTGAGGTGAGTCAAGTCTTCAACTCCTGGAAACTCTTCTCGTAAGGTTCTAACCACTGAAACTTGACCTTCTTCTGATTCAATCTAGACATAGGAGATGCAATAGAATAAAATCCCTCGACAAACCATCTATAATAGCCAGCCAAACCCAAGAAACTCCTGATATCTAATGGAGAGATAGGGCGAGGCCAATTTCTTACTGCTTTGGTTTTCCGTTATGCTTCTTTCCTATGATTGTCTGAAAATATAGGAAAGAAGCATAAGGGAAAACCAATGGTATTCTATATACACTGGTGTTACTTCTTTTTGAGTGAGAGAGTCATTTCTTATATCCCTTAATAGATTGGTTTAGTCATACAAAAAATGAATAGGATTTCTTTAATTATGAGCGAACATGGTTTAAGTTGCTAGGTTTCTAAATTGTTTGGTGAATGGAATTTATGTCTATCCCCAATTGTCTATTGCTAATGTAATACCATCATAGGATTCCCTCATGTTTCTATATGTGCTAAATCATTATACATAGTTTGAGTTTTAAAAGTTAAAGATCGGAATAACGAGATTGAAATTAAGTTCAAAATCACTTCCATGGGTAGCTTAAGATATTTCTATTTAAGCATCGTCTCTGTGCTATAAAATAGCTGTTGACTTTTTTTGCCCGAGGACACGCAAAAGTTTAAGTTGAGGGTGTTGATGTGTCATGGAAACACGACACTTTTGATACTCAAAACCATAAATTTATGCATGAACTTAGGATATTTTCCTAGATATGATACACTTTGGTGTGAATTGCAGGTAAAATGGGTTATGTTAAAATAAAAAGGGAGGAAAAAACCTTGAAAGGACCAATTCTAATCAAGGTATAAGCCAGATGTAAAGTCGTAAACATTCAAGATGAATCATATGCTGAATCATAAGCACACCAGAACCCAAAGCCAATATGAAAAGCTAAGTACGGGGAAGATATGAATCAAGTAATTAAGCCGTAATATAGGATACGAGTTTTATAGAGAAGTTGGAAGCATAGAATAATCTAAGATACCATCCAAAATTTTAAGTCTTAGAAGTTGATGAGTCAAATGTTTGAGTACGACTCTTATAAGGAAGTCATACACAAACCATTGTTCAAATCTTGAAAGGATAGAGGTCCCAGGTGGATAGAGTGAAGGACACGGGTCATATACTTCGGTATTACTCATAAGCAGAAGTTGTATGTTGCACAGAAAGTTGAATCCTTGGAAGATCAGATATTGGAATGGATATGAGAAAGTAGGGTACGACTTGTATGATGTCGGTATGAGTTGAAGACCGAGACCTACCAACCGCTAACATAAATTTACCTTTCCCATTTTTATTAGGATTTTTATGTTATTTTGAGATATTATAAATACCCTAGGGTTTACCTTTTATTATGTTATGCTCGCTTATGCTTTATTACAATACTTTACATACTTTTACAAGTATTCTTGAGATTTTGGGTTTTTATTCAAGTCAAGAATTTGGAGTTTATTCATATTATTATTGTGCAATTAATTATATGTGTTCTTCATCAATGATCATGTTTTCTTGCATAAATATTAGCAGCTAATCTCCTTGACTAGGATTGTGGGACCCTGGAGGATTAACTACGTAGAGGAAATATGACACTCATTTGTCCTGGGGTTTATGCATGCCTCTTAATCTTCTTTACAATAATTCATCTCAAGTAGCTATAGAAACTTGAGATAGCCTGTATTTGCATCCATCCCTAATAAGAAGTTTGTGATTAGAAAAAGAAGTTAATACAGTGATTTGGGATTTCTACCCTACCTTTTAGTCCCCGCGTCTCATCTAATCAGTTGATCCTAAATAGTGATAGTGAGCTGAGGTTAAAGAAAGGAGCAACAAGGAGACTCCTTGAGACCTAATTAGTAATGTGTGAGATTTATTTTCGCGCCTAAGAAGTGGTTGATAATACCTATCTTAAAGACTTTTCATGAAGAACAATAGAATAGTTGAGGTGATCATGATAAATTTATGAAGTTGAGAGGCCAGGGCGAAACAATCCTAATGTTCGTCTTTTATTTTCTACAACTCAAAATCACTCAAGATTCATTTACTACTTGCGATTGATACTAAAACCCTCCATTTACTTTCCTGTATTGCTCTTGGATTACATTAAATCAATCAATTGTCCACGCTTTCCTTTTGGGATCTACCGCAACCTATTTGGGTTATTATATTTGCAGTCGATCTTAGTGTACTTTTATTAGTAGTACATCAGGTTTGTTCGTATAGGGATTGCTCCGAATTAAAGGTTTTTGGGATCGGTTTTCCACATTTGAGATAGGTTATGGCTTAACTTTCTTTTGACTGGGTTAGAAAGTTAAGAATAATGTAAAAGCATGCATGGGTATGGGGTTATATCATGGAAAAATATGTTTAGATGATTTTATGTGCCTAAGGGAGAGGCCTATATGGATAATATTTGGTGGTTTTATTACATTATTTGAATATGTATGACCGCGTAGGTTCTAATATGATATTGTTGGTCTGTTATTGATATGTGATTGTTTTGTTACACTACTTTTGGTGGGTAAAAGCCTAGATTTTGTTCACTTAATAGTTTTTTAGATTATTTTAGATTAGGGATGGTTTGTTAATTTGACTAGATTTTTGGCTCACATGATTTGTATATTTTTTGGATATTTGATATTCTCATCTTGGTTTGTTTTAAGCATTAATCCTTATATCTTATTCATTCATGAAACATTGGTACCACCGTGAAACACACTTGAAATATTAGCTTTTTCGAATAGAAAATATGATATCTTTAAAACCCTTTAATTGATGTATATGCAAGAGAGAAGATGTGTATATTGGTATTAGATATTGGTTTTATATGGGTTGACGAGACCCCTGTGAGTCCTACATCTATATCTAAGTATGGTAGGTGTGGTTTGACAAACCTCTCATGGGTCCTACTTTAAAGAAGAGTATGGTAGGTGTATACGAAGGTTGTGTGATGACCTCGTGCATTATTCATCTTCATTGCACTTCATATATCGTGCTTATGTTGTGTTTGTATTTTTATCTTTGACTGATATTTCTCTATTTATTCTAGCTTCCTAAACTTGTATTTGATGTATGTGTATACTTGTTTTTTCTCTTAATAATATTTGTTTTATGTGTTTATTATAGAACTATTAGTAGACATGGTTTGGGCTATCATTTGGGACAGTTTTTTATTCCAGGTGACATGCTCATAGTTTGTGTTTATATACTTTATTTTCTACTTTAGTTAGTTGGCCTATGATATTCCAAGATTCAACTGTCATCTGGTATAGCAGAAGGTAGCATGATCATGCAGGAAGCATCACAATCACAGTCGCGATCTCAGTCCGCATGCATATAATTACAAAAACTGAGTACCTGGAAAGGGGTATTTAAATGCCATTTTGGTCGAGAATTGTCCATTTTCGAATTGCTTTGAGTCCCATAAACCCTAATATAGTATACAACCTATAAATTGAGTGTATAGTGCTGATTGGGTGCTTGAACAACTTGTATATTTGATATTAGCAATGAATTTAAGGTATGAAATCATTTATTTCTTGTGATGATTCTTTATTATTTGACAAAACCCCCAATTATCTTGAGGTCATGAATTAAGATTAAATAAGCTTGGTTTTTACTCAGTTATTAAGGGTTATAATTCACTAATGATATTTAAAATTTGGGTTGACCTCAGAAACTTATTTTCCATATGTGGGACCCATTTGGGGTTTTTGGTATCATTTTGGGACCAGAAGAACAATGGTATAATATGGGTATTGATGTTCTTATAATAATGCGTAATTGTGTTCTTAATAGCTTGGAAGCTTGAAGAAACTTTGCATATGGTAAAGTCAAAGGTTTAATAGTTCATGGGATTTATTCGAATTTGAGGTAGTTAGGTTTACTTTTTGTTAGATTGAGCTTTATTATAGTAAAATTGTGATATCTTGTTGAGATTGGAAGGGGTTTAGGCGGCTGGAGTGATAAATGGTAATCTTTGGGACTAGTTGAATTATTTAGGCCATTTGAACTCATATCATAGGATTCTTGACTTGTAGTCTAGAACCTTGGATTTTTGGACTTATTTACTCATGGATAGCATGAGGACGTTCTACTTGTTCTAATTAGATGGGAGTGACCTTATCACTCATGTTAAGAGCGAGTGGACCTTAGTTATGCATAATGATAAATTGCATTAGTTTCTTGGGATAAGTTAAGGGTGATGCTTGAGGAAGGACCACACCATAGAACTATTGAGTGTTTATAACCCTCTAAGACATGATTGATGATAGACGAATTTACATGCCTATATCAATATATTTTGCCCATATTTTAGCCTAGTTTTGAGAACAAAGTATATATTTCATGCACTTTTAGTCCTTTTTCCTTTAAATGAGCTAAGGAACATGATTAGTAAAGTTTAAGGTATAAATGATGCAAAATACAGCATTTTATGGCTTACTTGACGCAAAAGAAAGCTCACGAACAAAGGAGAAGGAAGTGGGACGCCTAAAGGACCAAAACTGCTGCATGGAAAATCTATCCCGGGCTAAAACAACAATTCTGAAGACTTTGGGGACTTACAAACTCAAAGATGGATTTTGACAAAGATACATTAACCTAGTACAATTGGGTTATGTATTTCATTAGTTTATTTGGATTATGATAATGTTATATTAACCTAGTACATTTGGGTTAAGTGTTCCATAGGCCTAGTAGGATTTTGTTATTTATTTCATTAGCATAGTAGGAGTAGGATAGGAGTATTATAAATACCCTATCATGCTAGAGATTGTAATTAAGTCCTCCCTTAGTGGGGAGATACATTCATCTTTCTATTCTTCACTTAATTCAACAATTAATTTTCTTCCATCCCTCTCTTCTTCCACCACAACAATTCTACAACTCTTCTAATCTTTCCATTAATATTATTTTCTTCTATTCATCTATTCAATTCTTAATTTCCGCAACAAGAGAAACGTTACTTTGCTAAGGAATTCACGCCTAACGCCTATCACTTGATCTACACGCCATTACTCAATATTGTGATATAATAACAATGTCAATCGTGATCTCCTTCGCATTCATGGGTAACTAAACCTCTCTGTTGGGGTTATGGAAGCCGAATGAGATACTATCTATTGCTGTGAGTTTGTGAGTTCGTGACACGTATATTGCTTATATCATTATTCTCTTCATCTTAATCTACATTCTTTGCGGTTGCAAACGCAAGAATACGCCAGTCTAACATTTAACTTGTTCGAGAGAAAGGTTAATTGTCTGGAAAAGAGATAATGTCAAGGTAGTAGGACACCCTTTCCTATTAAAAAGCTAGTGTCGTAACTGGACTAACCTCTTGGAGAATTCGTACCGTTAGACACGCTTTAAGCTCGAGAGATTTAAAGTGAAATAGTCCTTGTTTAGGTCGAGAGACACTTGGATTTACCATCGACTACAATTCTCTATAAGCAATTGCATGTCAGAATTCTACACACTCATAGCCAAAAGAGACGTATACCTCAGAAGGTGGACATAACCCCAACGCTTCAATTCTCATTGTTTACAACTCACGTAACAATTTCTCTCTCTTTACCTTATTATTTTCAGCTTTTGTTTACATTACTTGCACAACAAGAATCCCACCTTTTTACGAGACTTGCACCAAAAGTTTAGTAATTTTACTTACTTGTTGGCCAAGCTATTCCCTGTGGGATCGACACCTAACCCAGGTTGGGTTCTATATTTTCTAACGATCGCTTTACACTCCTACGAGAGCTGTAGATTGAGCGTTATCAAAAATTGGCGCCGTTGCCGGGGAATACGAGTGTCAATCAAGTTCGTGATAATTACTAGACCCTTTGGTCAAAAATTCTCGTACTTTTACGTTTAGTTTTTGTTTTTGTTTCTTGCAGGTTTTTACTTTAGTGCATGCCCCATACTAGAAGTTCTGGTCAACCGTTATTACCAATCAATCCTGAACCACAACGAATTAGAAGAATGGAAGCAGAAGCTGAAATCAACAGGATGGCTGCTCAACACGAGTAAGCAAGATTAGCTGCTCTTGCCGCTGCTCAAGTCCAATAACAAAACATTGATAATCCTGGGCGAGAAACAAATCCTGACGATGAAGATTTAGGTGATGACGAGTTGATAAACCCAAGGCAGGTTGCTGAAACTACAACACCTGCCAACAGAAGAGGTCCACAAGCTCGGTATAGGTATGATCGCCAACCTTTGCAGCCAGCTTTCGACGATGATGATGATGATCTTGATGGTGCCGGAGCCACTGGAGCTATAATTCCACCACCATTAGCGCCCGGAGCCAAGTTCAACATCACAAGCACCATGATTCAGTTATTGTAACTCAAGGGATTATTTGGTGGACTAGCAGACGACGATCCGAATATGCATCTCATCAACTTTATTTCTACAGGCAAGTCTTTTGACAATCTTGGTGTTGGTCAAAATTCTATTCGATTACATCTATTTCCGTTGTCTCTGTCTGGGGAGGCAACACTATGGTTGAATGGGCTGACTCCTGATTCAATTACAAATTGGAGGCAATTGAGAGACGCCTTCCTAGAAAGATTCTTTCCGCCATCCAAAAGAGCACAATTGAGAGATGAAATCAGCAACTTCCGCCAGCTTCCCACTGAAGCTCTTCATGAAACATGGGAGAGGTTCAAGACAAAGCTAGCGAGATGCCCAAACCATCACATGACTAATGTTCACCTAATGGAGATCTTGTATAGAGCCTTGAATTCAATAACTAAACCAGTGGTGGATAATGCAGCTGGAGGTTCTTTTATGGACCTCACCTTTGGTCAAGCAAGCAATATGCTAGATCGCATGACGAAACAAAGTAGAGCTTGGCATACCAGAGATTCTGAGGTAGCAAGCCCCACTTTATATATTGGCATGACTGCAGACCAAAGAAGAAGAGAAGAAGAACGTGATCAAGACATGGCGCACATGAAAACACAAGTGGATCTTCTGACAAAGCATTTATTATCAGGGAAGACCGAAAAAGTGAAAGCTGTAGCGCTAAAAGGAAGAGACAAATCTGATTCTGAAGAGGAGGCCAACTACTTGAACAATCAGGGGGGTTTCCGCGGGAATGCCCAAGGAAACCAAGGTCGGAACTATTATGATAAATCTGGAAGCAAAGACCAAGGTAGTTGGAAGAAAAACAATGACAAGAGTGGTTTGTACGTTCCCCCTGGTAGATGTGACACCACCACATCTAATTCTGGAAGTATGGAAGACATGATGGCTAAGTTATTGAAAGGAGTGGAAGCAACGAGCGTGGGAGTTACGGAGGTGATTAATGATTTGTCCTCCATGAAGCAATTAGTTGATTCTTATTCCACTTCTATCAAGCAAATAGAGCAGCAATTAAGCCAACTTTCAGCAGCATTCAATCAAAGAAAGGCTGGCACCTTACCGAGCGATACTGTGCAAAATCCAAGGAATGATGGGTCATGCATGGCCATCACTACCAGAAGTGGTAAGGTCTTGGAAACTTCAGCAAAAGGCAAGCAAGTGGTTGACGAAATTGCGGACATGGACATTACACCTACTGACGTGAAGCTTGAAAAAATGGAAAAACGGAAGAAAGAGGAGAAGAAAGCCACGGAGAGAACACTTCCATACCCACCACCACCTTTTCCCCAAAGATTGAAGAAGGTGGCGGATGACACTAAGTTCAGTAAATTTATGACTATGTTGAAGCAGCTGACCATTAATGTTCCACTGGTAGAGGCACTTGAACAAATGCCTGGGTATGCGAAGTTTATGAAAGATCTTTTGACTAAGAAGAGGGCAGCAAGTTATGAGCTGAAGGATGATGTGCATCATTGTAGTGCAATTGCTACCCGATCGATAGCTCAGAAGAAGGTCGACCCCAGAGCTTTCACTATTCCTTGCACCGTCGGATCTTTGAACTTTGCCAAAGCATTATGTGACTTAGGAGCCAGCATCAACTTGATGTCATTATCGATCGACAAGAAGTTGGGGTTAGGAGATCCTACACCAACCAATATGAGGCTTGTTATGGCGGATAGGTCGGTAAAACGACCGGTCGGTATTCTATGCGATGTCTTGGTAAAGGTTTCTTTATTTATCTTCCCAGCAGACTTTGTCATCTTGGATTGTGAAGCAGATTCTGAGGTTCCCATAATCTTGGGGCGCCCTTTCCTTGCTACAGGAAGTGTGCTCATTGATTTAAGAGCTAATGAGCTTTCATTCCAAATAAATGACGAAGCGGTTCATTTTGATGTTTGCAAATCAATGAAGCAACCCAAAGATCTGAGTGTATTTTCTGTGGCTGATGTTGTCCTTGATGATGAGAAAGAACGACTTGAAGAAAAGCAAATTCTTGATGATCCTTTGGAGGTTTTGCTCATGAAAGGAGAGATTGAGGATGCTGAAATTTCTGAAGAAGCTATTTGTGCTCTATCGGGATTAGGGACCTATCGCTATACTCCCAAGAAGCTGGATCTTGATCTCAAGAATCGACCCACACCACCAGCTAAGCCATCTATTGAAGAACCACCCACGTTAGAATTGAAGGAGCTGCCAAGTTATTTAAAGTACGCATTCTTAGGAAGCGAAAACACTCTTCCAGTCATAGTGGCAGCCGATTTGGGTGAGCAACAAGTTGCAGCTCTTATTGCAATCTTACGCAAGCATATTAGAGCCATTGGATGGACCATTGCGGATATTATTGGTATTCCACCTGGGATTTGCACACATAAAATTCAGCTTCAAGAAAAGTGCACACCCACCATTGAACATCAAAAGCGTTTAAACCCACCTATGCAAGAAGTGGTGAAGAAGGAGATTATCAAGTGGTTAGACGCAGGAGTTGTATATCCTATCTCTGACAGCACATGGGTAAGTCCTGTACAATGTGTTCCTAAGAAAGGAGGTATGATGGTGGTCGCAAATGAGAAGAATGAGCTTATTCCACTCAGGCCCGTTACTAGATGGAGAGTATGCATGGACTACCGCAAGCTGAATTCTTGGACACTAAAGGATCACTTCCCCATGCCATTTATGGACCAAATGCTAGATCGATTAGCGGGGAAAGGATGGTTTTGCTTCTTGGATGGTTATTCAGGTTATAATCAGATTTGTATTGCTCCCGAAGACCAAGAGAAGACAACGTTTACATGCCCATATGGTACGTTTGCCTTCAAACGTATGCCATTCGGGTTATGTAACGCACCAGCCACCTTTCAACGTTGTATGATGTCTATTTTCTCTGATATGGTTGAAGACACTTTGGAGGTATTTATGGATGACTTTTCAGTTATTGGTGAGTCTTTTGAAGCGTGTTTGGCAAACTTGAGCATGGCATTGCAAAGATGTGTAGAGTTCAACCTTGTGCTGAATTGGGAGAAGTGTCACTTCATGGTAAAAGAAGGAATCGTTCTTGGGCACAAGATCTCCGAAAGAGGAATAGAGGTTGATCGAGCAAAAATTAAGGTTATTAAGAAGCTACCGCCTCCAATTTCGGTGAAGGGAGTTCGTAGTTTTCTTGGCCATGCTGGGTTCTATCGTAGATTCATCAAAGACTTTTCCAAAATTTCTAGTCCATTGTGCAAACTACTGGAGAAAGATGCGAATTTTGACTTTAGTGAAGATTGCTTAAAGGCATTCGAATGCCTTAAAGGAAAACTCATTGAAGCCCCTATCATGGTAGCACCAGATTGGACGCTCCCGTTCGAAGTCATGTGTGATGCTAGTGGTGTAGCCGTTGGTGCTGTTCTTGGACAGAGAATGGAGAAACTATTTCATCCTATCTACTATGCAAGTAAGGTCCTAAATGAAGCCCAAAGGAACTATACTGTTACTGAACAAGAGCTCCTAGCGGTCGTGTATGCATTTGAGAAGTTTCGTGCCTACCTATTGGGTACTAAGGTGATCGTCCATACAGACCATGCAGCTCTTAGGTATCTAATGACGAAGAAGGATGCAAAACCAAGGTTGATTCGATGGGTGTTGCTGCTGCAAGAGTTCGATTTTGAGGTCAAAGAAGAAGAGGTTGCGAGAACCAAGTGGCCAATCATCTATCTCGACTTGAGAATGAACATGTGGTGCAACCTGAAATTCAGATTGATGATGCATTCCCTGACAAGGAGATATTAGAAATAACAATGGAGAAATTACCATGGTATGCTGATTTTGCAAATTTCGTGGTGAGTAATATGCTACCTGCCAATTTATCCTACCATCAAAGAAGGAAGTTTATGCATGATGTTCAGCACTACTATTGGGATGAGCCTTATTTGTTTCGAAGATGCGCGGATGGTATCATTCGACGATGTATATCCCATGAACAAGTGCCCACTATATTAGAATCATGCCACACTTCGCAAGTTGGAGGACATCATGCAGGCAATCGAACGGCAAGAAAAGTTTTGCAAAGTGGTTATTATTGGCCTTCGATATTCAGAGATGCATACGACTATGTTAGAAGGTGTGACCAATGCCAACGTCAAGGTGCTATTTCAAAACACCATGAAATGCCCCTGTCCAAAATTCTGGAGGTAGAACTCTTTGATGTGTGGGGTATTGATTTCATGGGTCCATTCGTGAATTCGTTTGGAATGAAATACATCTTGGTTGCGGTGGATTATGTTTCGAAATGGGTTGAAGCTGTAGCATTGGCCAACAATGAAGGAAAGCGTGTTGTAGCATTCTTAAAGAAGAATATCTTCTCTCGCTTTGGAGTATCTCGTACTATCATAAGTGATGGAGGATCTCTCTTTTGCAACAAATTATTCAAATCTGTATTGGCTAAGTATGGTGTCAAGCAACATAAGGTGGCTACGCCTTGTCATCCCCAAACTAGTGGACAAGTAGAGGTTTCCAATCGTGAGATCAAGCAAATCCTTGCAAAGACGGTTAATGCTAATAGGAAGGATTGGTCTAGGAAGCTAGATGATGCACTATGGGCGTATAGGACTGCATTCAAGACACCCATTGGTATGTTACCTTATCAACTAGTTTATGGGAAGGCTTGTCATCTACCCATTGAGCTCGAGCATAAGGCATTGTGGGCATTGAAGCAATTGAACTTGAATTGGGATGATGTGAAGAATCTGAGGTTGGAGCAACTGAACGAACTAGATGAATTCCGTCTCCATGTATATGAACGATCGGATTTATATAAGGAGCGGATGAAGAAGTATCATGATCAGCGGATTGTTCGACGAAACTTCCAAAAAGGTGAAATGGTACTACTCTTTAACACCAGATTTAAGCTCTTCCCAGGTAAGTTAAAATCGAAGTGTTCTGGTCCATTTAAAGTCATCCAAGTCTACTCGTCTGGAGTAGTCGAATTGGAAGGCAATAAGGGTGTTGTTTTCAAAGTGAATGGCCAACGTGTTAAGCCTTATATCGGTCCTCTTGACTCGATGAATGACATGGCCATCACTTATCTCGATGAAGTCTAAGTAATTTAGATTATTACGTCGAGCCACGACAATAAATAAGGCGCTAGATGGGAGGCAACCCATCATTTTATCGTTTTATCGTTTTATCGTTTTGTCATTTTGGTACTTGTTTCGTTTTTGATAAATGAAAATCCAAAAATAAGAGTCGTGCCACGACCAAAACTAAGGCACTTGGTGGGAGGCAACCCATCGTACTAATCGTTTTCATTTGTTTTGAGCAAAAATAGGTGCAAGAAGTATTCAACGGGGAGATTGATTTAAATTGACGATTTGGACGCATTGTATGGTAAAGTTGGTAAGTTAGGAACGGTGATGCATAAGGATATGGATTGAGCCTTTCTCATGCCAAAATAGGCTTCGAGGAAGGCTAGGCCTTGGTAAAATTAGGCCACGAACGATGCACAACCTATCCTATAGCCTAAGGTCTCGGAATCTAGTGTGCTATACACTATGCGCCGCCTATTCCTAGGTATGCTTTTGACTATGCGCCGCCTATGCTATGGCATTTGGTCTCAGTATCTCATATGCCATAGACTATGCGGCGCATATGTCTACAAATGTCATAGACTATGCGGCGCATATGTCCCATTATGCTATAGACAATGCGCCGCATATATCATTGATATGCTAAGCACTATGCGCCGCATATGTGGGAATTTTGTCTCCAAAGCGATTGTAAATGGGTCATAACCCGACCCATACTCTTCCTATATAAAGGGCACTTAGTTTTACAACACAACCACACTAGAATATACCCTAAAGGCGCCGCATACTCTTCCAAATCTTCTCAAAATTTTCTTCTTTTGCTCCTCCAATTCACAAAACCATCTCCACAAGTTTCAAGCAAGTAAGTACTCTCTTATTCTTCATTTTTTATCTTAAGTACTATGTTGCTATGTTTATTATGAATTGCTAAATCGTATAAGATTGCTGGTGATGTTTATGTGTTTGGATAGTTGATACAAAATCATGTGAGTGAACAAATACGTAGAAAAATCTTGACTTGTTTCCGACTTGAATTTGGTTTCAATAGCATTGTTATGATATTTACGGAATTACTATGGCTATGAACATTGCTTAAGATTGTTGTTTGGATACTTACATGTTAGACTATCCCGGCCATCGGGATAAGACTTATAGTGCCTACCGACATAAGAGGTTGTGATTGTTGTAATAATAACTATTCCATGTGGTAACCCCTATGTAGTAGTGTTGCTATATCTACCATGAAAGTAGTCCAATAGCTTCAAGTAAGTGATGCATTGCTGATTTTCTTGTCGGAATACAATCCTAAAATGTATGTCGACGAAATCTGAGTACTCGACCACTTTCACTTCACTGATTTGTCTTAACAAAACTAAGTGTGGGGTGGTACCCCTATTGCTTGCTTATAGATTGGCTTACCTTCGGTCGACACAGCACCATTCAAAGAGCTGTACAGCAGGCCTCCTTATAGAGCAATACGACGCATACTTTGTGGAAGCAGATCGATGGCAAGGTGGGGCAGACATAAAGAAATCGGCCGACACAACACCTTCCCCTATGCTCCACTAAATAGGGAAGCAAGAATCTGGATACGCATTGTCAACTCATGTCTTATTCCTGGGACTCAATACACCACGATATCAAGAGATAGAGTGTGTTTGGTCTATGCTTTGATGACTAATGTCCCTATCAACTTTGGGGTAATCATTCGCTCTACTATGAGGAAGGCCAGACTCCACAAAAGGTCCCACTTCACATTTGGAAATTTGTTGACAACAATCTTGCGGAAGGAGGATATCGAAGAGGAACCAGCTGACCACAAACTCCCACATAACCCAAAGAAGGTTGACCTCACCAAGGTCAAAGATGCTGAAATAACTCATGGTGTCAACCTTACTACTGCGGAGAGACATGCTCGTGATGAGAGTTTCTTCCGTCATCTCTATGGCATGACATGATTTACTATGATGAGTGGTGGACGTATTCCAACTGCTGAAGAGCTCCAACAGCTGAACCACGACTAACCAATGAACATGCATGCACGGGAGATGTGTGGAGTGGGCGTATACTTTGAGGAACCTCTAGATAATGATGTGCCGACTGATGACGATCGACGCTTGCCTGATTCTGACGAGGAGGAGAACCCTGACGATGACTCTTATGATGATTCAGACGAACGGGGTATGACCCCCGACATTGAGGAAGAGTCCGACTAACCAGGTTCTTCGTATTTATTTTCCACTGAGGGCAGTGTCCCGTTTAAGTGTGGGGTGGCGGTATCGCATGCTATACTTCTCTATTTGCATCTATGTTTGTTTAATTTTTTTTGTGTGTTTTTGATTTTTTTTTTAGTTAAGTTAAGTTTTTTTTAGGAGTAAATTTTTTCTAGCTTCGCATGAAATTATTTTGATAGGCAGAATGAGATTATAACAAGAGTATGTGCTACAATTATGACTATTGAGACGTTTAGGCTCCAGTTGTGACTCATTATGTGATATTTTGTGGTTTAATTCCTTCACTTGTTGGGTCGAGAGTCTATATTACTTCCAATCAAGTCGACCATGTGCCTTGTGTGTGTGAGATTAATAGTATCTTCTATGTATGTGGGTGATGCTAGAACTTGCCTGGTATGTATGCAAAGCGAAAATAAGGAGTGTAAGTTTAGGATATGATTTAGGCATTTCTTTGGCAACCTATATTTGTTTACCTTCAGTTTTACCAACCCATGGACATCATCCTACTTAAACCCTTTTGAGCCTTTAGCCTATTTCTTTGACAACCTTGAATGTAAGCCTAATCCATTTCTTTCAAAATCGTAATTTGATCCAAATTCCTAAGTGCTTTAAAGTGAAAAAGTCATGTGACAACATAAGAGGAAATTGGGTGAGTATGATGCTTTAAATTGTAATGATGCTTGAATGTGTTATGAAAAAGAAAGTGCTATCATAAGAGGTATGTTGAGAAAAGAAAAAGGGAAAGAAAGCTGAAAAGTGAGTTGTGCTTAAAATTGAAAAACAAGAGATGAGAACAAGGGTGGAAGACTAAAAGAAAGAAAGGTTGAAAGAAAAAAGTGTCAATAATACAATGTGATGTATTAAAGTGCTTAGGAACTTAGTCACTATTCCTGGCCAAAATAGTCCTACCCGTCCCTTAGCCTACATTACGACCATCAGAAGACCTATTTGATCCTAAGCTTAGTATTCTGACATTTAGTGAAGTATTACACTAAGGGCAAGCCTATGGTCATCAGTTGCTGCATACGAATTCTTTGTGAGAGCGAGAGCAAGGATATTTTGATACCCATGTTTGAAAAATATGCTATATTTGTGAGTAATTATGGGTACTATATTGTGAGACACACATGGTTGATGAGCTTTGGATGGTTGTATATGATTCTATGCACCTTAATGTTTGCATGAGAGTTGATCACCATCTCGAGTCTATGCTAGAGGGTAAATTGTTTCTACTTATAATTGGAAAGCTACTCTTTGTTGATAATTGTTGTGCTTGTCTTAAAGAATGTTTTGTGTTGTTGCTGTAAAAACCCTAAGTTGATGTTTAGAAGGACATGATATGTTGTTCGAGGATGAACAAAGCTCTAAGTGTGGGGTGTTGATGATAGGCGAATTTACACGCCTATATCAATATATTTTGCCCATATTTTAGCCTAGTTTTGAGAACAAAGTATATATTTCATGCACTTTTAGTCCTTTTTCCTGTAAATGAGCTAACGAACATGATTAGTAAAGTTTCAGGTATAAATGATGCAAAATACAGCATTTTATGGCTTACTTGACGCAAAAGAAAGCTCACGAACAAAGGAGAAGGAAGTGGGACGCCTAAAGGACCAAAACTGTTGCATGGAAAATCTGTCCCGGGCTAAAACAACAATTCTGAAGACTTTGGGGACTTACAGACACAAAGCAGGATTTTGACAAAGATACATTAACCTAGTACAATTGGGTTATGTATTTCATTAGTTTATTTGGATTATGATAATGTTACATTAACCTAGTACATTTGGGTTAAGTGTTCCATAGGCCTAGTAGGATTTGGTTATTTATTTCATTAGCATAGCAGGAGTAGGATAGGAGTATTATAAATACCCTATCATGCTAGAGATTTTAATTAAGTCCTCCCTTAGTGGAGAGATACATTCATCTTTCTATTCTTCACTTAATTCAACAATTAATTTTCTTCCATCCCTCTCTTCTTCCACCACAACAATTCTACAACTCTTCTAATCTTTCCATTAATATTATTTTCTTCTATTCATCTATTCAATTCTTAATTTCTGCAACAAGAGAAACGTTACTTTGCTAAGGAATTCACGCCTAACGCCTATCACTTGATCTACACGCCATTACTCAATATTGTGATATAATAACAATGTCAATCGTGATCTCTTTCGCATTCATGGGTAACTAAACCTCTCTGTTGGGGTTATGGAAGCCGAATGAGATACTATCTATTGCTGTGAGTTTGTGAGTTCGTGACACGTATATTGCTTATATCATTATTCTCTTCATCTTAATCTACATTCTTTGCGGTTGCAAACGCAAGAATACGCCAGTCTAACATTTAACTTGTTCGAGAGAAAGGTTAATTGTCTGGAAAAGAGATAATGTCAAGGTAGTAGGACACCCTTTCCTATTAAAAAGCTAGTGTCGTAACTGGACTAACCTCTTGGAGAATTCGTACCGTTAGACACGCTTTAAGCTCGAGAGAGTTAAAGTGAAATAGTCCTTGTTTAGGTCGAGAGACGCTTGGATTTACAATCGACTACAATTCTCTATAAGCAATTGCATGTCAGAATTCTACACACTCATAGCCAAAAGAGACGTACACCTCAGAAGGTGGACATAACCCCAATGCTTCAATTCTCATTATTTACAACTCACGTAACAATCTCTTTCTCTTTACCTTATTATTTTCAGCTTTTGTTTACATTACTTGCACAACAAGAATCCCACCTTTTTACGAGACTTGCACCAAAAGTTTAGTAATTTTACTTACTTGTTGGCCAACCTATTCCCTGTGGGATCGACACCCAACCCAGGTTGGGTTCTATATTTGCTTACGACCGCTTTACACTCCTACGAGAGCTGTAGATTGAGCGTTATCAATGATTTAGGTAGGCTAGATTTGCCCTGCGTAGAAGTTAGAACTGAAATGAAATATGGGATATTAGAAGTGAGACTTGACCCACCTTAAGATTTGATTTTTTAGTATTATTAAAGACCGGGGTGCTTGTTAAATGTCTAGAATATGCCTTCGATAGTATGATGGCTAACACGCGGTAAATAAATTATCCATGATTTTTGCATTGGGACTGATGTTCTGCGTTAATTATTAAATCATTGTAAATTTTGGGATAGAAATGGAATGTCCCAAAATTTAGCCAATAAATATGTCATCTCTCGAATTATTTACTATATTACTATGTGGGCTTGGTATTATGTCATTATTCATGTCATGTTTATGTCTAGAGACTAAACTAGTGTTTATGCTGAAAATCCCTCAGGTGGTAATATTGTGAGCCATAATGATGAAGAGATCTAGTAAATATATCTTGACTTTATAAGTCGGCATTCTACTGATTATGTTGATCCAAATAATGCATTGAATGCCATTCCATATAGATATATCCATACATCTATTGATAGATTATTTTGGCAATGAATGATGAGATATGAAGGTATGATTCCCCTTACTTCTCCTTTGCATTAGCCCCATGGGTCTTGCCAATTATTATTTAATTGATTTAATATATATATATATATATATGTGTGTGTGTGTATGTGTGTGTGTGTTTTGATATTATTGATATCCAATTCGAGTTTGGAGGATATGTTAAAATTATTAATACCCTGTTCTAGTTCGGAGGATATGTTGATATTATTGATACTCGGTTCGAGTCCAAAGGATATGTTGATATTATTAATACCCGGTTCGAGTACAGAGAATATGATGGTGATATCATTTCCCAGTTCGAGTCAAAAGGATATGATGATGTTATGAATTGCAAGTACCTATATATATGTGGTTATGTTTTTTATAATTACATTTGTATGTGCATTAAAGGTATGATGTCATCATTAGGATGTCACATATAGCTCATTAATACTAATCACCTCCTAAGTGGAAAAGTCCATGTTGTTACTAAATACCAAGTAGAAATGGAACATGCCAGATAATCAATTGTCACTAGTCAACGAGATGGGGATTAACTATAAATATTCGGATCCACCTAGTAAATATTACTAGTATTAGAAAATGGTTAATTAAGAATATTGGAAGTTGAAATAGGCCATGTAGTGACTAGTTGCCTACTAGATAATTGTCTTACTTGATGAATAGAGAACTAATGGAATGGAGAATGACTCTTGCTAAACTAAAAAATGGCAATTAGTAAGTGTGGATAATGCATAGCTAATGTAAATGATGATATAGAATAATGATCTAGTAGTGATGTTAGTTCTAAGAAAAATACGAAAAGATGTTCAATTGATGATAAATGCTTAATATGGTTGGATAATGTTTGAAATTTGGTTACATTGGTAGATATACTTTTCTTTTTGTCTTCTTGGGTATACTCTCCCATGGTATGGGATAGCGTGATAGGTTCTTTTACTTTATGTTCTAGTTGGTGTATGGGCGCCAACTTCTTATTTGAGTGGTTGTGATTGTATTGGTGTTGATTACTCTTTTGGATCATTTACTTCCTACATATGATGGAATTGGCTTGTATTGATACAATGTGACATTTTATTGTTTGGGTTTGATTACTTATTATATACAGCGATGATGAAGATAATTAATTTTCGATTTCATACCTTGACTTAGATGTATTATCTTGCTTTATGTTAGCTTTATACCATGATTTAGCTTAGTCGACTGATGATTTCTATTGAGTACCCATTATTTTTTAACTCCTACTATAGTTCCATACATTCTTTGTACAGATTTGAGTACTCGTTGTTGTAGTTGAGATGATCTCGTGCTGTGTTAATCTTCTTGAGATAGGATGAGCTCTTGGAGTTCCAAGTTACCTATTTCCCTCTATCTTTAGTTTAGTTTTTTTTTGTTAAAGATGGATGTATTTACTATTTTAGATTCATGGGTAGTATTTCATACTATAATATTTAGATGCTCCTATACTGATATTACCAGGTCGTGGGAATTGGTATTTGTGGTTGACTATTTCCTTTATGTTGGAAGCTTGTTTGATTATGAATTATGTTTATATTTTTGGACCAGTTGGGCATCTCTACTGAAGCAACCCATTGTGTTAGATCTGGGTTACGATGTTGGCTTACCTACTGGTGGGATTTTGTAGGTGCCATCATGACTTGTAAATTAGGTCGTGAAAAATTTATATCGAGACTAGGTTTCACCGGTATTTTTGGTACGAGAGCAAGTGTCTAATAGAGTCCTACAGATCAGAACTTTGAGGTCTGTTTCCTATCTTCGAGAGGTTATGGGACATTGTTAAACCCTTGGGGGTTGCACCACACAGTGAGGGACCAGGTCCCTTAAGATCAATTACAAGGAATAGAACTCTAGTGAAATTATGAGATGTTGAGAAATTCAAGGCAATACAGGAAGAGTAAAACACAAGATAACACATAATGGGAAAAACTATGGTTTTCCCTCATAATCACCTCCAAATCCACTATAATCAACCTCATTATTACAGAATGATTTCACCTTACCTTTAGGCTCCATTTGCTAGTAGTAACTCTACTTCAAGCTCATCTTGCTAACTCTACAAGGGACTCTTTCACCTAATTACCTCTAATAAACTACAAGCTTAGATAACTCTACCTAAGAAGCTCTTCAAAAATAAAACGTAACTCTTATAACATGAGTTGTTCTTTTACAAACAAGCACTAAAGAGAAATTTCAATATAAGCTCACATAATTAGCTAAGAACATAGCAGCTTTTGAACTGGGTTTTTGTTGAGGCATTTCACTCTTTATAATTCTAAAAAAAAAATTGTTTAAGAGGTGTCTCTTTCCTTTTATAGTTGGGTGATGATTAGGGATGGTATATCATTGGACCAGCTGTGCAAGTCATTACAAAATAGCACCTTCAAGTTTGTTACACGAGAAAATAAAACTATTTAGATATTGTGCTAGTTGTACAGTACTTTGAACATACAGGGACCTGGTCCCTTGCAATTTAGTTGCTCATTATCAAAACTACACATAGCAGTTTCCCCACTTTTTGATGATGACAAACCAAACCATATAATTTGGGCATCAGTCATATTTATCACATCTAATTAGGGTGATTACCACTTGAGGATGAATGTTTCCCCTTTCATCATGTTTCCTCTTTTATGCAACACAGGGAACTAGTCCCTTATTGTTATTTTGAAGAAAATACTTTTTCCTGTCATCATGCACCTTTAATTTGTGCATTTTCATTTCTTTAACATTTCTCCCCCCCCCCCCCCCCCGCCATCATTATGCCCTATTCATTTTATTTGGTGTCTTTGCATTTGTTATTTGGACACTTCTCTTTTTTATTACTCATTGCACACACTTCTCCTTGTCATTGAGCTACCATACCATGCTACTAGGTACTTACATATGAAGTCAGTATTTCCCCTTTTGACATTATCAAAAAGAATAACAGTAAGCAAAGACTAAATTAAACATAAATTAGTTAACTCATGGCCACAGGGTAGAACTAACATGAAGAATAAATTTGAGGTAGGACCAAATAAATAGCACAAAAGCAAAAACACATCCATGTCCAACAGATTATGTATCGCTTTTTAGTTCTAGAGTTTCACTTCAACTTCCATAAAAAGGCCAGAGAAATTAGAGAAAAAGTTTGAAGATTATGGGATAATGTTTGATGATATGAGAACAAATGTAACTCATTGGTTAACATTTAAACAAAAATTTCAAACTCTTTATTTTTCATCTTGTATGTAATTTTTGATGTTCCTTCCCTTCTTTTTTAATATCTACGAAGTTTAGCATGGGAATTTTTTTCTTCTTGGGATTAGGTCCCTCTAAAATCTAGTGTCTTTAAATACGATGTTCAAAATTTTCTATGAAGGCTTTGTTTTGGATGTTTGAGTTAAGCAAGGTTAATAAGGTTAATGCAAAGATGAGATTGTTTTTAGTTTAGCCTTAGATAATTTTACTAACATGGGGAGAGAGACTGCGGTCCTTTTAATAAAACAAAAAAAAACATACACATTTATGATACTAACCTGAGAGATGGGACCAGGTCCTTCTCGTTCATTGAGTGACTTCTCACATTTGTATACATTTCATCTGATTTCTTCTAAAGTTGTTCCATGTGTGTAAACCTATAAGGTATGATGTAGAGTTATACTAAAAGATACATATTTTACCAAGTATACATGTGTCCTAATCATAGCCAATTTTGTGGAGAAAAACTGATTCACATGGTAGATTAGGTCATGTTGATCAGGCCTAACTCATCTCATTCTTAATAAAATTCTCCTTGTGTAGAGCCTTAGTAAATATGTATTCTATCCGATCCTCAATATTAAAGAACTTCATGTAGATTACTTCTTTCTCAACATTGTTCTTTTAGGAAATTATGCCTCATATCAATGTGCTTAGTCCTCTTATGCTGCATCGGATTCTTGGCCATATTTAGAGCGCCTGTGTTGTCACACATTAGAGGGATGGTATCAAAGATAATACCAAAGTATTTGAATTGTTTCTTTATCCATAGCAGTTGTGCACAACAAGAAGCTATTGCAATATATTCAACATCAACAGTAGATAAAAACACCAAATTTTTTTTCTCCGAACCCCAAAAACTTAAGGATGAGCCAACAAAATGTTCCATTACTGATGTGTTTTTCTACCAACTTAATATCTAGCGTAGTCAACATCATCATAACCAACTAAGTGGAAATTGTCTCTTGATTGTTAGTAAAGGAATAGGTTCCATGTGGGTCTTCAGATAACTAAGAATTCTTTTGGCAGCTTTTAGATGAGACTTTTTTTGGCATGCTTGAAATCTAGCACACATTCCTACACTGAAAACAATTTCAGGCCTACTTGTAGTAAGATATAATACGAATCCAAGAATCCCTCGATACATTATTTAATTCACTGAAGGACCTAACTCATCATTATCCATTTATGAGTTGGTTCTAATTAGGGCATCAATTGGCTTGGCATCTCCCATTTTATGATTCTTCAGTTGCTCCTTGATATACTTTTCCTGGCAAATCATTGTCCCTTGAGAAAATTATTTAATCTGGAGATCTTGAAAGAAGCTCAATTCACCAATCATGCTCTTCTCAAATTCACTTCTCATCAGTTTAGCAAATTCTTTATACAGGGATTCAGAACTATCTCCAAAGATTATGTCATCAACATATATCTGAACAATTAATAGACTACTACCCCTGGTCTTTAGGAATAAAGTATTGTCTAATTTCTCTCTTTTGAAGCCATTTTCCAGGAGAAACTTTTATAGTCTCTTATACCAAGTCCTTGGTGCTTGCTTTAACCCATAAAGAGCTTTGTCCAATTTAAGTACGTGATGAGGAAAATTAATATATTTAAAGCCTAGTGGTTGTTTGACATATACTTCTTCTTTCAAATTTCTATTTAGAAAAGCATTTTTGACATCTATCATAAATAGTTTGAATCCCATATATGCAAAAATTGCAACAAGAATTCTAATTGCCTTTATTCTTGCTACAGGAGCAAAGATCTCATCATAGTCAATTCCTTCCTCCTGGTTATAACCTTGAAAAAACAACCTTGCCTTGATTGATAGTTCCATCTTCATCTTGCTTATTTCTGTACACCCATTTAGTCCCAATAATTGTTCTGTCAACAGGCTTGTGAACTAGTTGCTAGACTTTTCTTCTTTCAAATTCATGCAATTCTTCTTGTATTACATTAATCCAATCATTATCATTCAGTGCCTCTTTTATGTTCTTAGGCTCAATTTGAGATAGAAAGGCTAAAAATGCCATAGTATTCCTGGCTTAAGCTCTTGTTTGGACTCTTATTAACAAGGGTGTGGTCATGTTCTCAAGGGGATAAGAGGACTTATGTCTCCAACTTTGCCTGCTAAGATTTATACAATTGAATCAGGTTCTTATGAATTCTAACTAGTTTCTCCTGTTAGTTCTTCTAGTGGAGCTGGAATTTATGGTTGAGATCTTAGGTTATCATTATCTTTATCACTCTCATCTATATCATTGATCCCTTGATCATTTTCTTCAATAATAATATCCCTTTTAATAGGACTGATTTCTTCATCTTTGAAGCTTTCACCATCTCCAGTGTTTATTTGTCTTCCTGACTCATTAAAGATCACATAAATACTTTTTTCAACACAGATTTATTTTGTTGAACACTCTAGGCATTGCTAGTTGAGGAGTAGCCTAAAAACACAAACTCATCACTGTTAGAATCTAATCTTCCTAGTTCCCTCTTCCCATTTTTAGCACAAAGCCCTTGTATCCAAAAGTCCTTAAATAGTCTAATCTAGTCTTTCTATTGAATATCAACTCATATGGATTTTTATTCAGAAGTAATCTATTTAAACACTTGTTAGTCACATAACAAGCAGTATTCACTGCTTCAGCCCAAAAATTCTTTGGAAGACCAATTAATTAACATAGTGCTTGCAATTTCTATAAGAGTTCTATTTTTCCTTTCAACAATTCCATTTTGTTGAAGAGTTTTGGGAGCTGAAAAGTTGTGACTTATTCCATGCTCAGTACAAAATTCCTCAACTTGAGAAATCTCAAATTTAGTCGCATGATCGGACCTAAATTCAAAAATTTTGCAATTTAGCCTCACTTGGATTTTCTTTGAAGAAGCTACAAGAACACCATATGCTTCATCCTTTTTTTATAAGCATTTTCCAAGTGAACCTGGAATAGTCATTTTCAATGAACAACACATATTTCTTCCCTCCTCTACTTTGAACTTTGATAGGTCGACATAAATCCATGTGAAGTATTTCAAGGAGTCTAGAAGTACTTACTTTCTTTTTAGTTTGAAACAAGATCTGGACTGTTTTTCTTTAACACGTGTATCACAAACATTTTTGTCTACAAATTTCAGCTTTGGCACACCACGGACTAGGTCCCTTGAGATCATCTTGTCTAACAACAAGGAACTCGCATGCCCTAATTTTCTGTACCACAAATTTGCATATTCACTTTGTGTAGTTAAACAAGTTAATTCCTTATCAGCCACAGACTCTAAATCAGCTACGTATGTTCTTAATAATTCCAACCTTGAGAATAATCATTCAAGATTTCATGCTTGATACATTGAATTGCTCAAATGAGCATTTTACCTCATTTCCCTAATCACAGTTTTGGGAAATACTTAGAAGACTGTATTTTAGCTCATTCATAGAATACATATCTTTGCATGATAAGATGTTTTGAAACATTTTCCAATACCTTGGATGTATCCCTTTTTCTCATTTCCAGAGGACACACCTCCCCCTTAAAGTTTCTTAAGAGAGAGAAAAAAATCAACCCTCCCAGTCATATGTCTTGAAAAACCACTATCCATAAATAAGTTTTAGTTATCATCCCCCTTTTCAATTACCTTTTCTTTCTTTTTTCAATAGTGGCCATTATAGAGCTATAGGAAACTGAGATTATCCTCTTCCACCATGTTTCAGCATGAGACCATCTCTATTTTTCTTATCTTTCTCAAATTTACTTAAGGAGACTTCCCGTGCATCCAACACTTTCTTAATTATACTTTTGACTGCATATTTCCTTCTTGTTTTATTAGGATTTTTATCATTGTTTTTTCTAAGCTGACCAATCCTTTTTATAACTCTAATAATCATTGTTTCTAGAAGTGCAACTTCTCTGTCTTCTTCAGCTAGGTTAGATTCTAAAGTCTTTAGGGTCAATAATCTCTTTCCTTTTGCTTCTTTTCTTTCCACCCCAAGTTCAGTCATAATGACTAGAACACTCTAGGTATGAACCTTTTAAAGTGAACTCATTCTTATACCAATTGTTGAATGCTTAGGGGTTGTATCTCATAGTGAGGGACCAAGTCCCTTAGAGAAATAGAAATATAGTGAAATTATGAGATTTTGAGAAATTAAAGGCAATGCAGGAAGTATAAAAACTCAAGGTAATTATGTGGAAACCCAGAATGGGAAAAACCATGGCTTGACATCACAAGCACCTCAAAATCCACTATAATTAACCTCCTGATTATAATAAGATTTTAGCCTACCTCTAGGCTTCTTTCATTAGTAGTAACTCTACTACAAGATCATCTCGATAACTCTACCAAGGACTTTCTCATCTAATTTTCTCTAATCAGTTACAAGCTTAGATAACTCAACCTAAGCAGGTCTCTCAAAAGAAAACACTACTCTTATAACATGATTGGTTCTTTTACAAATCAATACTCAAGAATAATTTCAATATAAGCTCATATAATCAGCTAAGAACTTCAGTAGTTTTTGAACTGGATTTTTGTTGCCTTAATTTACTCTTTAGAATTGCAAAAACCCAATTATTGAAGAGGCATCTCTTTCATTTTATAGCTGGGTGATGATTAGGTATTGAATATCATTGGACTAGCTATCCAACAACAACAACAACAACAAACCCAGTGTATTCCCATCTGGTGGGGTTTGGGGGGGGGGGTAAGATATACGCAGTCCATACCTCTACCTCTAAAGAAGTAGAAAGGCTGTTTCCGATAGACCCCCGGCTCAAGACACAAGATACCACAAGATACCACACAAATACATAGTAAAGCACCGAACAAAGTTACAATATTACAAGATTACATAACATAAATACGGCAGCCATAAATAGAAGAAAACAGAGGAAAGCACCCAGATTTGTACTAAAAACAAGGAGCACGGAATCAGGACAAGAATACTACCCCCAGCAAGTAAATTGCTACACTAGCGACCCAAACTGGCCCTAGTCTTCTGCCCTAATTCGCGTCCTCCAGACATTGGACTAGCTATCCAAGTTTGTAAAATATAGCACATACAAATTTGTTGCACAAAAGGAAAAAACTGTGCAGATACCATGCTAGTTATATAGAACTTTGCACATATAGGGACCTGGTCCCTTGCTGTTTAGTTGTTCATCATAATACTACATATTGAAAACACTATTAGAAGTCCTTCACTTAATTTATTCATATCATGCTAAGAGTCTGAGTTGGTTTGTAAAAAAAATGTTCCATTGACTTTACTCTTTTACAGATGCCTAGGACACGTGCTACCGCTATGCAAGTTGAGGGTCTCGATACTGGGCCCAGGAATCCTACTCCTATTTATGGATAACCTAGAGATTAATTACAACCTTATGATGTCTCCTTAGCTGGGGGCCAGGATGTGATGCCTTTTTCATACCCTATTCCTTCAGTTAAGCTAGAGATTCCTCTGCCATAGCAAGCGGTGAACCAGGGATCCGCCCAGGATTCACCAGTCTTTATTTCTTCTTCATTGCTCAGAGATGCCTTGATTTAGCTATTTGGTCTTATTGGTGGTGTGCCATCTGATTGTCCACAGACTAATAATCAAAGTACTATTGAGGTAGAAGGATAGCCTATAACTATAGCTCTCAGAGTTGAGGTTTCTCCTGTGCTCATAGTTATTCAATCAGTTGCTGGTTAGACAGTTGTTACCCAGCCTATTATGTCTATTGAGGAGAAGAAGATGTTGGGTATATTTTTTAGGTTGGCTCAGCCTAGGTTTGCTGGTGCTCCTGGAGAGGATGTATTTGAGTTTCTTACTGCTTGTGAGGATAGTTTTCATGGTTTAGGCCTTATTGAGACTCGTCATATGGATTACACTATATTTTAGTTAGATTTGTCTACTCATCATTGGTAGAGAGGTTTTATGAGTTTTAGGCTAGCTAGATCTTCTCCCTTATCATGGAATTAATTTTTTGAGATATTCTTGGAGAATTATATATCGCCTAGTATTAGAGATCAATTGAGGGATTAGTTTACTCAATTATAGTAGGGCTACATGAGAGTCGCCGAGTATGAGGCCCATTTTCATGAGTTGGCTGGACATGCAACTTCTATTTTGGATACTGAGTATTGGAGATTTTGTTGCTTTGTGAGAAGATTAAGACTCCTTATTCGAATGGCTACTCAAAGTCTAGTTGTTGTAAGTAGGACTTTTGTTGATGTTTCAGATCATATTAGAGTGATGAAGAAGATGTATTATAAGGGTCGTGATAATAGGCCTAAGTTCTAGGATATATTTATTGGTATCCATAGTTATTTTCAATTCAGGAGTGGTAGTTCTCATGTTAGGTATCCTTTGCATTCATCTTTTCAGCCTCAGGGTAAGACTAGTCGACTAGTTTAGGCAGCTTTTTAGACTACTGACGAAGGTCAATTTGGTGCTAGTAAGGGTGAAGATCAGTCTTTAAGAGGTCTGTCTATGGGTCAATCTAGACGTGGTGGTTATTCTGGGTTAGTTGTATCAAATGGTTTTGGTTCTGCACATAATTCTTATTATACTTGTGGACTTTCTGGTCACTATCTGTAAGAGTGCCCTAGTTGTGGGGCAATGACTGTATCATCTTAGGGTGCTTTCCATATTAAGGTAGTTCATCCCTCAGGTAGAGGTAGTTCTCAAGGTCACAAGGATTTTTATCAAAGTTCTAAAGGCCATACTCAGGTAGGCAAAATATGCCAGGTGATGGGCATGGTCAGTTGTATACACTACCTGCTAGACCCGAGGCTGAGACTTTTGATGCTATGGTTACAAGTATGATTTTTGTATGTTGCAATACGACTCTTTGTTTATTTAAAGCCATACCCTCTTATTCTTATATACCTATTTATTATGCACTAAGGTTGGAGTTGACTAGTGATTTATCATCTATGTCATTGTGTGTATCTACTCTCATGATGATTCTTTAGTGGTGGATCATGTATTCAGATCCTATGTTTTGATAGTTAGTGATGTTGACACTTATGTTGATCATATTATTTTAGGTATGCTGGATTTTGATGTGATTCTGGGCATGGACTGGTTATCCCACTATTATATGGTCATGGATTGTTTTGCCAAGACCGTCACCTTAGACATACCCAGTGTGCCCTAATCATGTAATAGGGAGTTGTTAGCAGTTAGCCGACGGGGATTATTTCTTATGTTTCTGCTTGGAGACTTGTATCAAGGGGATATGATTCCTATCTCACTTATAAATATGATACTCGGTAGAGAGTCCATCAGTTGAATCTATACCTATTGTTTATAAGTTATTTGATGTGTTCCCTACTGACCTGCCTAGTATTCCCCCTGACCATGAGACCGAGTTTGCTACATACCTCTAGCCTAGCACCCCATCTATTTCCATGGCACCTTACCATATGGCTCCTATCAAGCTTAATAAGCTAAACTTTCAACTTTAGCATCTTTATGGTAAGGGTTTCATTAGATTGAGTGTGTCTCCATGGGGAGCTCCTATTATGTTTATGGAAAAAAAGATAGTTACATACATATATGTATTGATTATAAGCAACTTAATAAGGTGAGGTTGAAGAACCATTATCCCATGCCTCATATTGATGATTTATTCAACCAGCTTCAGGGTGCAGTCGTGTTCTCTAAGATTGATTTAAGGTTTAGTTAACATCAGTTGAGAATTCAGGCTGAGGATATCCCAAAGACAACTTTTAGGACTTGTTATGTTCATTATGAGTTCTTAGTGATGCCTTTTGAGTTGACTCTCTTTTGGGTTGACTAATGCCCTATCTATATTCATAGATTTGATGAATAGTATGTTCAGGCAATAGCTAGACTCCTTCTTTATCATGTTTATTAATGACATACTTCTTTATTCAAGGAGTAGCAAATATCATGCACAATATTTGAGGATCGTGCTTCAAACCTTACAAGATCAAGTGTTTTTTCCAAGTTCTCCAAGTGTGAGTTTTGGCTTGAGTCAGTAAAATTCCCTTGAAATGTGGTGTCTAAAGCCGGTATTATGGTAGACCCAACTAAGATTGAGGCGATTTGTAATTAGGATAAACCTACGTCTTTGATAGAGGTCTGTAGTTTTATTGGTTTGTCTGGTTATTACCGACCCTTTGTTGAGAGGTTTGTGACTATTTTGGCCCCTATGACTAGATTGACTCAGAAAGAAGTTCCCTTTCGATGGTCTGAAAAGTGTGAGTTAAGCTTTTCAATGCTCAAAGATTGTCTTACTTTAGCTTCAGTGTTAGCTCTTCCAGTTGAGGGTGAGAGATTCACCATATTTTATGATGCTTCTGGTATGAGTCTTGGTTATGTTTTGCTGAAATAGGGTCGTATCATTGCCTATGCTTCCAGACAACTTATGATGCATAAGGAAAATTACCTTAATAACAATTTAGAGTTGGTAGCGGTTATTTTCTCACACCAAATTTGGTGGCGAAGTGCATTGTGAGATTCTCATCGGTCACCAAAGTCTTCAGCATCTTATGACCCAATGAGAGCTTAGTCCTCGATAGTGTAGATGGATGGAGTTGCTAAAGGACTATGATATTTCTATCTTGTATCATTCGGGTAAGGCAAATATGGTATCTGATGCCTTGAGTCGCAAGGCGGTGATCATGGGTAGCTTGGCTTTCATATCAATTTCTCAAAGGCCTATGGCACGAAACATTTAGTCCTCGGACAATTTTATGGTTCGTCCTGATATTTCAGATCCTATAAGGATTTTGGATTATGTAGAGGCAGGTCCTCTTTATTTCAGTAGGTTCATAGTCAGGTGATGAGTAGTGCTTCTGAGAGGCATAACATTAATTCTAAGGGGATTTTTAGATTTTAGGGACGCATTTGTGCTCCTCAAGTTAGCAATGTGATTTAGTCAATTTTACTTAAGTCTCATGACTCTAGATACTCCATTTATCCCATTACATCTAAGATGTATAAAGATTTAAGACAATATTACTGGTGGTATGACATGAAGAGAGATATGGCAAACTTTGTAGCTCGTTGCCTATGTTGTCAGTAGGTAATGGTCGAGCATCAGCATCCTAGTGGTTTGACTCAGATATTGCCCATTCCCTAGAAGAAATGGGAATGGATTATTATAGACTTCATTAGTGGTATGCTTATACCTTCTGTGGTTCCAATGGCATTTGGGTTATTGTGGATTGTTTGACCAAGTCATCACATTTCATTCCTATTTAGATGACCTTCAGCGCTGAGAGACTATCCCATATTTATGTTTTAGAGATAGTCCATTTTCATGGGGTGCCCATCTCTATCATATCATATTGTGGTTTTGTGTTTACTTTGCCGATTTGGAGTGCATTCCACGAGAAGTTGGGTACATAAGTGGGTTTGAGTATGGCCTTTCATCTGCTGACTGATGGTCAATTCGAGCAGACTATTTAGATGCTTATGGATATGCTCTGATCCTATGTTATAGAGTTAGGAGGACAGTGGGATCAGGACTTAGCATTGGCAGAGTTCACATATAACAACAGTTATCATATAAGTGTTGAAATAGCACCTTATAAGTCTTTGTATGGTTGGAGATGTTTCTCTTAGATTGATTGGTTTGAAAATTCCGAGTTAAGACCTCGCAGTATGAATTTTCTTTAGGACTAATTTGGTAGAGTCAGGGTGATATAGGATAGGCTGAGAGCATCCCAGAGTAGGCAGAAAACCTATGCCGACCATAGGTTCCCTTCCTTGACTTTTGGAGTTGGTGAGCATATTTTCCTTGGTATTTCACCTATGAAGTGTGTGATGAGGTTCAGAATAAAGTGTAAGCTCAGTCCTCGATATATTTGCCTTTAGAGATTCTTCGCATAGTTTACGGGGTGGCCTATGAGTTAGCTTTACCTCCAAATATTGTTGCTGTTCATCCAATTTTCCATGTCTCCATTTTGTAGAAGTATATTGTGGATCCATCTCATATGCTTAGATGGGACTCAGTCCAGTTAGATAAGAAGTTGACCTTTGTGGTGAAGCCTATGCTTATTCTGGCTAGTGATGTGATGCAGATGCATACCAAAGATATCCTTATAGTTAAGGTTTAGTGGAAGCATTGCCCAGTAGAGAAGGCCACTTAGAAAATTAATAGGGAGATGTGGGCCCAGTATCCTCACCTATTTGAGTCTTCTGGTATTTTCATCATCATTAACTTTTGGGGATGAAAGTTCCTTAGTAGTGGATGTTGTAATGACCCTTCAGGTCATTTTTCTTATATCCCACATATTTTTTCCATTGGATCTTTCCCATATCTTTCCTAAGTCATTTGTGACTTGCTGGAACTAATAATTCGATAACTGGGTAGTTCATTTATTTTTAGATTCTTTCCCAGTTTAAAACTCTTTGGTTGTTCCAAATGGCCACCAAGCAAAAATCTCAATGAAACAACCTCGGATATAAAATTTGACTACACCAGCAGCTCCGAAATATTGATTTTAGGCTAGGAATACCTTTGGTTTAAGTCTCTCTGCACCCGAGCTTATTTTGACCTATCGGTCGAAAGTGAATAAATTAGAAATTTGGGTGTGGGACCCATAGTTTGCTAAAATGACTCTGGATGGAAAATCCAACTTTGCCAGTGTATCCAAAATGTCAAAATTAGTGTGTGTACATATTTTATTTTCTCATATTTGATTTGGGATGCATCCCGAGGCATTGACCAAGCTATTAAAAATATTCCAAGTTTCAACTATCATCTGGTGCAGCAGAAGGTAGAGCAATTGTACAAGGAGCAATGTAATAGTGGTGTCGCAATCGCAGCCCGCGTACATGCGATCGTGGCAACCAAGTACCTAGAAGGGTGCATTAAAATTCTATTTTGGTCGAGAATTGGCCATTTGCCAATTATTTGAGTTCCATAAACCCTAATAGAGTATGCAACCTATAAATTAAGCCTTGGTTGTTGATTTGGAGCTTGAAGAACTTGTATATTTGTGATTAGCAATGGATTAAAGGTATGAAATACTTCATATCTGGTGTTGACTCTTGATTATTTGACCTAAAACCTTAATTAGCTTGAGGGCATGAATTAAGCCCAAATAAGCTTAATTTTCACTGGGTTATAGAAGGTTATGATTCCCTAATGGCATTTAAACTTTTGATTGACCTTGGAAACTTATTTTCCATATGTGGCACCCATTTGGGGTTTTTGGTTTCATATTGGACTCAAAGCATATTGCAATATGGGTATGGATGCTCTCGTAATAATGCATAGATTGTACTTTTAATAGCTTGGAACCTTAAAGAAGCTTTGGGGAAGGAAAAGTCAAAGGATTAATGATTTGTGGGCTTTATTTGAAATTTAAGGTAGGTTAGGCTTACTTCTTTTTATATTGAGCTTTATTATAGTACAATTGTGATATCTTGTAGAGTTTAGGATGGGTTTAGATGATTGGAGTGATAAATAGTAATCTTTGAAACTAGTTGAACCATTTTGGCCATTTGAACTCATATAATTGGATTCTTGACTTGTAGTGTAGAACCTTGGATTCTTGGACTTTTTCACCCGTGGATAGCATGATGATGATCTAGGGTTTCTAAGTAGATGAAAGTGACCTGGTCACTTATGTTAAGAGCAAGTGGACCCTAGTTGTGCATACTTGAGAAATTGCCTTAGTTTCTTGGGATAAGTTAAGGGTGATGCTTGAGGAAGGACCATACCATAGAACTATTGCGGATTGATAAACCTCTAAGACATGATTTAGGTAACTTATATTTTCCCTATGTAGAAGTTAGACTTGAATTGAAATATGGGATATTAGAAGTACGACTTGGCCTACCTTAATATTTGATTTCGTAGTATCATTCAAGACTTAGGTGCTTGTTAAATGTCTAAAATATGCCTTCAGTAGTATGACAAATAACCTCTGGTAAATAAATTATCCATGATGTTTGTATTGGGATTGATTTTCTAGGTTAATTATTAAATCATTGTAAATGCTTTAATATAAATGGAAAGTCCTAAAATTTAGCCACTGAATATGTCATCTCTCAAATGATTGACTAGATAACTCTATGGGCATGGGATAATGTCATTTCACATATCATGTTCAAGTCTAGTAATTAAACTAGTATTTATGCTAAAAATCCCTCATGCACCAGTATTGCGAGCCATAATGGTAAAGGTCTCTAGTAAGTATATCCTTAGCTTTATAAGTAGGAATGCTACTAATTATGTTGAACCCAATAATTAATTATGTTGAACCAGGTAATGCATTGAATTCCCATGCCATGTAGATATATCCATACATCTATTGAAAGATTATTTTTGCAATGAATGATGATATATGAAGCTATTCTCCCCCTTACTTTTCCTTTAGATTATCCCTCATACGGATTGCAAATTATTGTTGAATTGATTGAATATATATATATATATATATATATATTGATATTATCGATACTCGATTCGAGTTTGAAGGATATGTGATATTATTGATACCTACTTTGAGTATGGAGGATATGTTTATGTTATTGTTACCCGATTTAAGTTCGGGGGATATATTGATATTAGTAATACCCAGTTTGAGTCCATAGGATATGATGGTGATATTGTTGCCTGATTTGAGTTCAGAGTATATGATGATGGTATGAATGTACAGATCATTAATGCTTATAACTTCCTAAGTGGAAAAGTTCACTTTGTTACTAACTAGTAAATAAAAATGAAACATGTCGGAAAATGAATTGAGACTAGTTGATGAGAAGGGGATTTACTATAAATATTTGGATCCACCTAGTGAATATTACTAGTATAAGATAATGGTTAATTAAGAATGTTGGTAGTTGAAATAGGCCATGTGGTGGCTAGTTGCCTACTATATAATTGTCTTGATGGATAGAGAACCAATGGAATAGATAATGAATCTTGCTTAACTAAAATATGGCAATTACTAAGTGTGAATAATGCTTAGGTAATGGAAATGATGATGTGGAATAATGATCTATTGATGATGTTAGTTCTAAGATAAATTTGGAAATATTTTTAATTAATGATAAATACGGAATATGGTTGGATAATGTTTGACATTTTTTATATTGGTAGATATATTTTTTTATTATGTTCTTGGGTGTACTCTCCGGTGGTATAGGACACCGCGATGGGTTCTTTTACTTTATATTCTAGTTAGTGTATGGACTCCAACTTCGTATTTAAGTGGTTGTGATTGTATTGGTGTTGATTTACGTTTTTGGATCATTCACTTTATATAATGGAATTGGTTCGTATTGTTTTGATTTGACATATTATTGTTCGGGATTGATTACTTATAATATACAGTGATGATAAAGACGATTCAAGTTTGATTTTGTTCCTTGACTTAAATGTATTATCTATCTTTATATTATCTTTACACCACGATTTAGCTTAGTCGGCCGGTGAACCCTGTTGAGTAGCCATTATTTTGGTAATCATACTACTCTTCAGTACCTTTTTGGTGCAGATCTCTTAGAGTTTGGAGTCACCCATTTCTCTCTATCTTTAGTACAATCTTTTGTGTTCAAGACAGTTGTATTGACTATTTTAGACTTATGGGTTGTATTTCCTACTATCATACTTAAATGCTCGTATACTGATATTACCAGGTTGTGGTGATTGGTATACGTATTTGACTATTTTCTTTATGTTAGAACCTTATTTGATTATGACTTGTGTTTGTATTTTTGTCCCAGTTTTGAATTTCTACCAAAGAAATCCATTGTGTTAGCTCTTGGTTACAATTTTGTCTTATATACTAGTTGGATTTAGTAGGTGCCATCATGACATATAAATCGGGTCATGGCAGCACCGCAAAGATAGTTGATTCAGGTGATACTTGAAGTTCATTCGAGGTAGCGGTTGATATCCTTTTCTTTTCTAGACTATGTCTTACTTTTTTTCAAAGATTGAGATTTACTCCTATTGGATATTTTATGCATTTTTTACCTCGAGTTATACCAGTAAGTTCTTATATTGTGACAATAGATTTGGGAATTCAATTTGTATCTTGATTTTATTTCCATCTTTAGTGTATATATATATGTGGTTAGACTTCTTTCTACAGGTATTGAATTGGTTCAGTGTTTTTTCACATTTTATATCAATTTGGATGATAGGCTTACTTTTCAAGGCTTATAGAGACAAGTGTTATCATGACTCTTAGTTTTTGGATCATGATAGGTTAGGTAATTGATTGTCTAAACTAATGAATTACTTTATTGTCGCCTATTATGGTTAGTTTATCGCAGGATGGTAATGGATGAGTACTCTAGATTATCGGTACACCAATGCAGAGGGTTTTGTTTAAAGCTTTGATTATGAATCATTAATGGTGTTATGAAAACCAATGCAGGGGGTTTTGTTTCATATTGTTGAATATTGTTTACTCTTGGTTTTAATTATGTTTATACATGTTTTAAATGGTTTTGTACATATGGGTGCTTGGTAATTCTGGTTTAACAAATGGGAATCGGTTGTACTTATGCTATGTATCTCTAGACTATCGGACCCGTAAGGTTGTCTTTAATTTCTCAAATAATCTAGTTATTGAGTGAGAGGGTGATTCCCTATCTCCTAAGCGGAAGTTCATATCATATATTAGAGCTCAAAAATTAATCTCCAAGGGGTTTCTCTGTCATCTAGTCCAAGTTAAAGATTCTAACTCGTAAGATCCTTCTTTGCAATCTGTCTCGGTGGAGAATGAATTTCCTAAGGTCCTCCCTGATGACCTCCCTAGTGTTCCTCTGGATAGGGAGATTGAGTTCTGGATTGTTCTTATTTTGGACACTTTTCCAATTTTTATCCCCCCTTATAAAAGCTCTGACTGAGTTGAAGGAACTTAAGAAGAAATTAAAAGATCTTTTAGATAAAGGGTTCATCCATCCTACTTTGTCCCCATGGGGTGCACTGATGTTATTCGTGTGTAAAAAGGATGGTTCTCTTCGGATGTGTATTGATTGCCGACAGTTGAATAAGGTAATGGTAAAGAATAACTATCCTCTTCCAAGGATAAATGACTTGATTGATCAGTTGTAGGTTGCTAAGTTTTTATCTAAAATTGAATTTTAGTCTGGGTATCATCGACTTAAGATTAGGGAGGTGGATGTCCCTAAGATAGCTTTACGTACTCGGTATAGTCATTTTGAGTTTCTGGTTATGTCTTTTGGGTTTACCAATACCCGGGCGACATTTATGGATTTGATGAA
The DNA here is from genome assembly GCA_030864225.1 of Capsicum baccatum var. pendulum. NCBI lineage: Eukaryota > Viridiplantae > Streptophyta > Magnoliopsida > Solanales > Solanaceae > Capsicum > Capsicum baccatum. Next base: position 47,337,154 of record CM061551.1, on the reverse strand, counting down.
TAGGGTCTTCCATTAATTTTTGTATCCATTTGCCATTGTGTTCATAGATGACATTTTGGTGTACTCTAAGAATGAGGTGGATCATGCTGATCACCTAAGTATTGTGTTGCAGACCTTGAAGGAGCAGCACTTGTATGGAAAATTCTCAAAATATAAATTCTGTCTAAACGATGTCACTTTTCTTGATCATATCATTTCTATTGAAGGAATCATAGTGGATTCGTAAAAGGTTGTTGTGGTTAAGAGTGGCCAAGAAATATGACTCCAATTGACATTCGAAGCTTCTTGGATTTAGTGGGTTATTATAGAAGGTTTGTGGAGAGATTTTCTTCTATAGCTGCTTAGTTGACTAAGTTGACTCAAAAGACGGTAAAGTTCTTGTAGTCTGATGCTTGTGAGGGTAATTTTGAAAAGCTGAAGGATAAGCTAACTTTGTCTTCGATTTTTACATTACCTAAATGCATGAATGGGTTTGTGGTCTATTGTGATGCTTATAGTGTTGGTCTTTTTTTTTTTATGCAAGATGGCAAGATGGTAGCTTATGTTTCCAAGAAGTTAAAGGTGCATGAGAGGAATTATCCAACTTATGATTCGGAATTTCTAGTTGTGGTATTTGCATTGAAAATCTGGTGTCACTATTTATGTAGAGCGTATATGGACATCTTTTCGAATCATAAAATCCTGCAATATGTGTTTGGTCAGAAAGATCATAACCTCAGGCAAAGAAGATGGCTTGAGCTTCTTAAGGATTAAGACATGAGTCTTCACTACCATCCAAGAAAAGCTAAAGTGGCTGCTGATGCTCTTAGTAGGTTATCCATGGGGAGCCTAGCTCATGTGGATAAGGAGAAGAGGGAGTTTATGAAGGATATTCACCGTTTGGCTAGCCTTGGAGTTCACCTCTTGGACTTTGAGGATAGTTGGTATGTTCGTTCAAAATATGGTGCAGTCATCTCTTGGTGCTGATATTAAGGAGAAGCAAATGTTAGATCCTAGCTTGATAAGGATTAAGAGTGATGTTGGTGGGTAGAAAGTGATGTCCTTCGAGATAAATGGTGATTCAACTTTTCGGAACCAAGGGAGTTTATGTTTTCCAACATTGATGGTTTGCAAGAGAGGATCTTGGTTAAGGTACATGAGTCGTGCTATGTTGCACATACTGATTCAAAAAAAATGTATCATAACCTCAAGGAGATATATTGGTGGACCAAAATGAAGAAGGATATGGTAAATTTTTGGGCCAAGTATATGGTGTGTCAATAAGTAAAAGTTAAGCACATGAATCCCAGGGGATTATATAAAGAAATTGAGTTTCCAGAGTGGAAGTGTGAAGTAATCAACATGGATTTCGTTATCTGTCTTCCTCAGTCTCGAAATCAATTTAATTCAATTTGGGTCATCATGGATAGGATTACAAAGTCTACTCATATTTTGCCAATGAGGACAAACATCTCGACTGAGGATTATACAAGTTTGTATCTTTATAAGATTGTGAAACTACACGGGGTACCTATGTCTATAATCTCTGATCGTGGTATGCAATTTACATCACATTTTTGGCAGTCATTTTAGAAAGGTTTGGGGACCAAGGTTAGTCTGAGTATTTCTTTTCACCCGCAGTCAGATGGGCAAGCATAAAGAACTATTTAGATGTTGGAGGACATGGTTATTGCTAGTGTGATTGACTATCATCGTAGTTCAGTGTAGCATTTACCTCTTGTGGAGTTTGTCTATAATAATATCTACTACTCTAGCATTGGGATAGCTCCATTTGAGGCATTATATCGTTAGAGGCGTAGATCTCTTATTGAGTGGTTTGAGGTTGGTGAGGCGGAGATTTTTGGTATGGATTTGGTTCACTAAGGCATGGAGATAGTAAAGGTGATTCGGCGTAGACTTAAGGATGCACAAAGTTGCCATAAGTCCTATGCAGATTTAAGGTGAAGAGAGTTAGAGTTTGAGGTTGGGGATAGGGTATTCTTGAAGGTATCCCCTATGAAGGGAATGAAATGGCATGGTAAAAAGAGGAAGCTCAGTCCCCGGTATGTAGGTCCTTACTTGTTCTTGAGAAGGGTTGGTAAGTTTTCTTATGAGTTGGAGTTTCTTTTTGGTTTAAGCTCAATTCATCAGGTATTTCATGTTACTATGCTGAGGAAGTGTATGGGTGATCCATCTCAAATCGTGCCTATCAAGGATATTGGTATTTCAGATTCTTTGTCTTATGAAGAGGTCCGAATTGAGATCTTGGATCGGCAGGTTCAGCGATTGCTGACTAAGGATGTAGCTTCAGTCAAGGTTTTTTAGAGGAACATAAGGTTGAAGACACTACTTGGGAAGAGGAAAAGGACAGAAAGTCTAAGTATTCGTTCCTATTTTTTTCTTTGGAAGAGGAAGAGGACACAAGTTCTTCATCATACTTTTGTTTTTAAACTAGGTTAAAGGAAAGATTGACTTTCTTACATCTTTGTTTTCCAACTTAGTTAAAGGTAAGAGTTGACATGATGGGAAGTAAATCATGTTATTCATGCCTTGTCCAATCATTCGAGGATGAATGATCCAAGTGGGGGAGAGTTGAAACACCTTGTCTTTTGACGCTTAGAAATTTCTTGAGTTTTGACCTTCTAGACATCATACAACTTGTGGGTACTTGTCGTATGATATAGGTACGGTTTAGGCCCCTCAACTAATATGTTGATTAGTGAGGTTTGGTTGGTTTCTATCCAAGGTACGAATGGACATCATACTAGCCATATGATAGGGTACTAGAAGTATAGTGCCAATCGTATGATGTCCTATGTTTAGCCTAGATGATTCTAGTCTGCTTAAGGTACGGTTCTAGGGTACTTATCGTATACTTGGGTATGAGTTTGCCATTGTGGTTGTCTATTGGTCTGTGTTGGAGACCGAGTTTCTACCTAAGGTACAATGGTGTTAGAGTACAATTTGGGTGGTGTAGTCGTACCCTCCTACGGGAATGTAATACCCATTATATTTCTAAGCTAGACAATGAATCATTGTTCCTATGCATGAAACCTCCTATCTTGTGATTCATATTTGAGTACATGAATTAGGATGATATTCTAGTGATAATAGAGCTTATGATGTGTTAAGCATGTTCATAAGAGTCACTTAGAGTAAGCCAAACTAAGAACTTTTGAATCCACCAAGTTTTCGTGTGTGATTTCACATAGGTCATATTTGAATCAGCATAACTTTATTTATAGGTGGTATTTTGGCAGATTTATACCTCCAAATTATAGAGAATTGAATAAGCTTTCCGTCAATAACAAATTCGCCTAAAACGGACACCTGGTGAAGAAGTTATGGCGATTTAAAGTTTCAGCAGTGTCATTTTGGTCAGTGTCGCATCGCGCCATAAGCCAAAATGACGATTGTCAATTTTTCGCTATTCCAGCACTTCACGGTGAGTTTTCAGGTCATAAACTAGTGGCAACGCGATGTCTCTGAGTCACGCCGGAGTCCCAAATCGGGTAATTTTCACAGAAATTAAAAAACGCATCTAGATGGGTATTTGGGTCATCTTCCCACCCCTATATATATTCCATAAACACAGAATTAAGACATTATTTCACCAAAACATACTCTTTTTCATCAAAATCCTCTCAAGCAAATATTAGGGTTTCTATTGGGGAATTCAGGTTTAAGCAAATTTTACCATCAGATTCCAAGAATCTCTCCGTCAATCTTTACTAAATCAAGAACTAAGGTATGTGTAGTGTTGATTTATGGATTCTTTTCATCCATAAAGTTCAAGAACCCTCTTTTAAATTATGAATTATGAAGTCATGTTGTGGGTTGATTATGTTTGTGTGATTGATTGGTATACACTACCAAGTTAGAGACTTTATGTGATTCTAGGAAACTAGGATGACATGCAAATTGAAATACATGAATTTTGGGTATTTTGAATTGTTAAAAGTAGTGAATATGCCTATGTCATAAAGTGTGCATGCAAGGTGTTTGATAAAATACCTAGGAGACTAGAATTCATGTATTGTAGCTCAATAGAACTTAAGTGACAAGACAATGCTCTTTTCCTTATGACTCCACATGAATTCCATGCTAATTGTTGTGTATTGTTGTTGTGATATGGAATGTTCATGAAGTTAGAATCATGAAAGAATGTACATGTTATATGCATTATCTTCCATGTTAAATAATATGATAATCATGTGTGGTGTGAAATACCCTATCTATAATATTATGAATTCTAAATATTGTTGGATTGTCCATGAACTAGTCTTATGAGATCATGCTACGCTTTCTTGCAAGTCCTACTATTGTATAAGATATATGGTAACCATGTACTTCATGAATTTCCCCAAGTTATGATATTATGGATTGTTGGTGTTGGCCATGTATTCATGTCAGTCATGTGTGTCAGTTTCCTTCCATCGAGTCCTAGAGGTACTCGTACCCAAAAAATATAGTTGTGTGCCTAGAGCCATGTCATGGTATCACGATACTCTTAGTCAAGCCATCATCTATAGAATTTAGTCAGGCATGTGACTCAGGAAAACTCAAAAACCTCAGCAGACTCAGTAGTTCAGAAATCTTAGTACTCAATAATCTCAGTAACAACAGTATTCCTAGCAATCTCAGTGATTTTAGTACTCTCAGTTAGTCCTCAGAACTCAGTACGTTCCTTCATACAAGGGAACCCATTCAACTTAGTTTAGCTCCACTAAACATTACCTCTATTATAAGTTCAATTAATAAGTAGCAGTTTATCTAATCAGTTCAACTCAGTTATTCAGTTCAGTGTCTTTCAGTTAGGAGTAGGATTCAGCACCGAGTGATCCTTGGGATAGGGATTCACCCGCTAGAAAGGACTGAGATCCTTAGAAGCAATCCCTAAGTTCCAAAACTATGTAGCCAGCGTAGGTACGAGATTTCATTCATTTGATAGGACTGACATACTCAAGGGTCACCCGTTAGCACATTTATATATATAGGACTGATCCTAGGAGTCAGGTGCTAGATTAGGACTGACTCCACAGTAATTTTATTTACTAGTGGCGCGGTACTGACACCCTTCCAGTCAGGGAAAAGATTGGACCCCAGCCAGCTTAGCATGGGGCATGTCGGTTAAATGAATACATCCCATAGTTTAAGTTTTAGATTCAGGACTGTTAGACACAGTCAACTTAGCTCAGTAGAATAGATTATGTACTGCTAAATACAGTCAATAGTTATCATTATAAATAGACTTAAAGATCACCCGCTAGATAGGATTGATCTCAGATTTAGTCACTCAGATCAGAAAGAAACTTAGATAGTTCCATCAGAACTTAGACGGTCTAATACAGCCTCTCAGTATTAGTTACATCAGCTACATCGATCATCACAATTATATTAGTTATATCTTTCATCATAGCTTACATTATCAGTATCCAGTTTCAAGACTGTTAGACACAGTCAATCAAGCCAGCTGTTCATAATATGAACTTTCAGAAATACTCATCCATCTATTCAGTACTTCAGTATCAGTAAAGTCATGTCATTAGTATTCAGACTCAGTAGTCAATATCACCATCAGTTCAGTTATGGTTTCTTATGCATGTATGTATTTCCACATTCATATTAGTCAGCATTGTTCACACATATAACCCTTTTGCATTTAGACTACTTCACTCGTATAATCAGTACATTCAGTCGTACTGACACATTTACGCTATGGTGCTTTCACTTATGTTACACCATAGGTTCAGAGGCACGAGCTCCAGATCAGCAGTAGCATTCAGTGTTTAGAGTTGCAGTGAGTCCTCATTCATTTGAGGATAATATTATTTTATTTCATTCATTATTTCAGTTCAGTTTTGCTAGACAGAGTTAGTTGGAGACATGTTCCTTCAACTCTTTATTCAGATAATATTTAGAGGCTTTCAGATTTAGTTCAGATTTGATTCAGTCTTTCAATTTTTTTGGGTATTTTATACCTCACTCAGATGTTATGTTTTAATCAGATTTTAACCTTATGGCCTTACATCCTTTATTTCCACATTTATTTAGTGTATTATGCAGTGTACATGTGTAGATATCAGTCATAGGTTAACTTGTGGTCCTTTGGGGTTATGAGCATCGTGTAGCATTTTGGTTCAGAAAATTGAGGTGTTATAAACTTGGTATCAGAGCCTCAGGTTCAATAGAGTCCTAGGAAGTCTGAAAGTCGCATCTAGTAGAGTCTTGTACATGCGTGTATTGTGCACCACACTTATGTGCATGAGGCTATGAGATGTTTTAGGAATAGTTTCCCTTCTTTCATGTCTCAGATCGTGCTATAGCAAGGTTCTCTAAGGAACCCATGTAGATTTATATCATGCTCCGCTCATGTCAACTTTACCTTACTTCCAAGGTAACAAAAATAGTGAAGCTCATGTCCTAATGATAGGGATTTCTCAGATAGTATCTCTCAGTTCCCTTATGTTCCAAAGTTGTACGGATCTTATTCATGATTATGAGAACTTGTTCTTGAACCCAGATTTAGATATGTCATCTGATCCCTTCTCAGAATCCTATGATAGCATAGACCTAGAATTTTTAAGCATGAACTCAAGATTTAATAGTGGTAGAGTTGGGATAGTATAATCTAGATTGATCAAATTATATATTTATGGGGATAGTTGTGCAAGAATGAATCAGTAGGCTTGAACTGTGTGAGTTAGAAATTTAAGTTTATTGACTTGAAATAAAGCATGAAGGTGTAAGACACCACATCACAAATGCGTCAGTACTTTGAATGTACTGGTATGTATGTGAGGTAGGCTGAATGCATGGGGTTCATATGCATGAACAATAAAAATAACTGACTAAATATCATGAGCGTGAGAATACATGCATAAGACATAATAACTGACAATAATACTGTGATAACATGATTACTGAATCTGAATCTAACTGATAACATGGGTGACTGCATCTGACAGTCTTAAATCTGATGGAACTATCTGAGTTCTGTACTATATCTGAGTTGACTATATCTTACAGTCTTGAAATCTGAAGAACTAAGTTCTATTACTTAGACTGATTGACTATATCTGAAAGTCCTAATTCTGTAACATGAAACTGTGGAAAGTAGTTATCTAATCGGCATGCCCCTGATATGCCATTATGGCTGAGTTGGGGTCCAATCTGTAACCCCACTAAAATGGTGTTAATACCGTGCCACCGGTAACGACAAGCTGTGTGCGACCCTCATCTGATAGTGTCCCCTATACAAGAACGGTGGGGCCCTTATCTGACAGTGCTTATCCACCTCACCAACCCTCATCGGACAATGTTGATGTCTCATCCTATGCTAGCTGCATAGTTCTGGAATGCAAGGATGACTTCTAAGAATCACACCCTCCTCTAATAGTATGTGTTCTCATCCTTGGGTTCACTCGGTGCTAATTCTTACTCCCATCTAAATACACTCTGAACATGATTTACTAAACTGGAATGGGCTGAGTTACTAAATTTTGTTGACTGATGGAATACTATCGATATCTAACAACTGACTGAGTTCATGAGATCATGGAGATTTCCTGAGTCATAAGACTCTCTGAAGTCTAAGGATCATAGCTTGACTGAGAGTATCATAAAAATATGATAGGGCTCTAGACACACAGCTAATGTTTCAGGTACGAGTACCCCCAGGACTCGATGGAAGGAAATTGACCAAGCATAACTTACTTGAACATATAACTAATATTACAATCCATAATACATTTGTAGAAGCATTTCATCAAAACATGTGATAGGCATAACTTGTACATATATGGGGATTTCATGGTATCATGCTAGTTAGGCACTTTTCCTTCATCTAGGCATTTAATCAAACATATTGCAGGCATGGTATATGTAAACATCATTGTAAAATAATTAAACATCATGGTTCAATTGAAATTTCATCATTCAAGGGTTTAGTCATAGGTTTGCATGAATCTATATTTATAATAATTTAACCCACATAGAATTATCACTCAACATGGAGTAGAATTCAATTTCTCACTATCCACATGAACAAGAGAAGCCCAATCACGAAATTTATAAGAAAATCCATAAACTTGAATTTAGAAAAAAAAAGGGGGATTCTTGGGCTTCATGGATGAAGGGAGTCCATGAATGAACACTATGCATACCTTAGTTCATGATTTTGTGAGGATAGACGGTGAAACCTTCTTGAATTCGAATCCCCAATAGAAACCCTAGCTTGTTCTTGAGAGAAACTAGTATATTTTGGGTGAAGAATAGCTAAATCACGTGTTATTGGGTTTAAATAGGGGTAGAAAGTTGACCCGTTAACGCTTGGATGCGTAATTTAAAATTGTAAGAATTTTATCGTACTAGACCTTTAGCACGACGCGGCTCTATCATGCCGTGTCACTGGATTTTGATAATCGGGAAATTGAGGGATGGCGTGATGTGGGGCCATCACGTTCCCACTTTCTTTGTGACCTAAAACTTTGGCATGAGATGAGAAAACTCACGTTGAGATACAGAAAGACGGATAATTATGAATTTGGTCCCTGGCGTGATGCGCCATAATTGTGGACCCCTACTGGAATTTGCCAAATGCCATTTCCTCTTGTGGTGCGGGGTGCCACTGACTAATATGGCGTTGTTTTACCACGAAAACTTGAAATAATTATAACTTCTGACCCGATTATCGGATTTGGGTGAATCTTATATCGATGGAAAGCTTATTGAATTTACCACATGACAAGAAGTGAAAACATTAAAAATTCCTCATGGAATAACCATCATTCAATTTAGAAGCTAATACTAGACATTTTCGAGATAAAATTAGCTAGGAAAAAGTATGGGGTGTTACAATATCACCCCCTTGAGAACATTCGTCCTCGAATAAGATTGACAGAGAGGTGAGAAAAGACAACTGACGTACATACTGAACATGAATAACTAGAACATGATCTCATGACTGACATGACTGACAAGCTGAATATATAATACTGAACATGCATATCTAATGTATGTGTAACTGATTCATGAATGCATGACTGAGTGTTCTGAAGAACTAAGTTTCTCATACTGAGAATTCATGTATGATACATAATTACATAACTGAACGGATACATGAGTGCATGACTGAATATGCAATGGTACTTGATACCAAGTTTATAATAGGAACATGATCATGAAACTGCATACATAGTTTGTGATGAACACTGAACATGAAATTGAGTAAGCTTAAGGAGAACTGTTCCTTGAGCTTGATCTGAGTTGGAGAAGAAGAGGTGAGGATACTTGGTATGCATGTCTTCCTCTGCTTCCCAAGTAGCTCCCTTGATGGACTAATTTCGCCAAAGAACCTTAACTAGTGGGACTTCTTTGTTCCTCAATCTATGAGTCTGATAGTCTAAGATTTCGACTAGAATCTCTTCATAAGAGAGAGTGTTCTGAACATCAATGCTCTGAATAGGGACTACAACTGATGGGTCCCCTATTCACTTCTTGAGCAAAGAGACATGAAAAACTGGATGAACTGAGGTTAGATCTAAAGGCAATTCAAGCTCATAGGCTACCTTAACAAAGAGACGGAGAATCTTGAAGGGACCAACATATCGGGGATTGATCTTTCCTTTCTTGTTGAATCTCTTCACTCCCTCTGTGGGAGAGATCTTTAGATAGACATGATCACCAATCTCAAACTCGAGATCTTTCATACGAATATTTGCATAAGACTTCTGTCATCTCGGAGCAGCCCAGAGTCTTTAGCTGGACTTTTTCTAAGGCGTCAAATACCAAGTCAAGACCTATGACTGAGGCCTCACTAACTTCGAACCACCCAATTGAAGATCTACATCTCCTACCATACAGAGCTTCGAATGGAGCCATCTGAATACTGGAATGATAGTTGTTGTTGTATGCAAACTCAATCAAAGGTAAGTGGTCATCCCAAGTTCCCTTGAAATAGATTGCACACGCCCTTATCATATCTTCTAATGTCTGAATGGTCCTTTCTACTTGACCATCTGTCTGAGGATGAAAGGTTGTACTAAGATGAACTTTGGTATTAAGGCCCTTTTAGAATGCCTTCCAGAAATGAGAGGTGAACTGGGTACCTCTATCTAAGATAATGGACAACGAAACACCGTGCAATATAACCAAATCCTTAATGTAGATTTTACCGTAATCCTCAGCCGAATAAGAGGTATGAACTAGAAGAAAATCAGCTGATTTGGTAATTCTGTTTAGAATGACCCAAACTGAATCATGTTGATGATGAGTTCGAGGCAAACCCACCATGAAGTCCATGTTAACAACTTCCCACTTCCAAGCATGAATACTGAACTCTTGTATAGACCCACTAGGCTTCTGATGATCTATCTTAACCTACTAACATGTAGACCACTTAGCCATAAACTTTGCAATGTTTCTCTTCATCCCGCTCCACCAATAGATTTTCCAAAAGTCGCGGTACATCTTTGTGGCCACTGGATAAATAGAGTAGTGCGCACCATGTGCTTCTGCAAGAATTGGCTGCCTTAAGTCATGTACACCTAGAACACAGAGACGACCCTGATAATGACGGACACCATCTCCTCCTTAGGAGAAAACCTCTACTTTCTAATCCTGGATTGATTCTTTCAACTTTACAAGGATGGGATCTTTATCTTGTTTTTCTTTCACGTTAGAAACTAGAGATGATTCTGAAATACTCTGAACCCATATATCACCCTCTTCTGTATCGACTAAGAGAATGCCTAGTCTGGCAAGCTGATGGACTTCCTAAGCTAACTTCTTTTTACTGTCCTTAACATGAGAAACACTGCCCATGGATAGCCTACTAAGAGTGTCAGCCAATACGTTGGTGTTTCCTAAATTATAAATGACACTCATGTCATAATCTTTCAAGAGCTTTAACTACCTTCTCTGACAAAGATTAAGATCTTTCTGAGAAAAGACATACTGAAGATTTTTATGATCACTGAACACATCTACATGAACACCGTATAGATAATACCTCCAAATCTTCAAGGCAAAGACTACGGATGCTAACTCAAGATCATGAGTAGGATAATTACTCTCATGGGGCTTAAGCTATCTGGAGGCGTAGGCTATGACCTTACCATGCTGCATGAGGACACAACCCAAACCTGCTCTGGATGCATCATAATACACTGTGAAACCATCTAGACCATCTGGAAGAGCTAATACTAGAGCTTAGGTGAGTCAAGTCTTCAACTCATAAAACTCTTCTCGCAAGGATCTGACCACTAAAACTTGACTTTCTTTTGCGTCAATCTAGACATAGGGGATGCAATATAAGAAAATCCCTCAACAAACCATCTGTAATAGCTGGCCAAACCAAAAAACTCCTGATATTTGATGGAGAGACAGGGTGAGGCCAGTTTCTTACTACTTTGGTCTTTTGAAGATCTGCTCTAATTCCATCACCGAAAATGATATGACAAAGGAATGCTACTGAGCTTAGCTAAAATTCGTACTTACTAAATTTGGTGAATAGCTGATGATCTCTGAGAGTCTGAAGTACTATTCTGAGATGGTTTGCATGATCACACTCACTGTGGGAATAAAGTACAATATCATCTATGAAGACTATGACGAACATGTCTAAGTAATGCTTGAACACATGGCTCATCAAGTCCATAAAAGTTGCTGGGGCATTGGTAAGACCAAAGGACATAACTAAGAATTTGAAATGACCATACCAAGTATGGAAAGCTATTTTTAGAATGTCACATTCTCTTACTTTGAGCCGATGATAGCCGGATTTGAGGACTATCTTAGAGAAATAACTGGCACCCTAAAAGTGATCAAATAAGTCATCGATTCTGGGAAGAGGATACTTGTTCTTGACCGTGACCTTATTGAGTTCACAGTAGTCTACACACATCCTAAGAGAACTGTCTTTCTTGCACATGAATATTACTGGAGCGCCCCACGGGGAAACGCTGGGCCTGATGAATCCCTTATCAAAGAGATCTGTCAATTGTTCTTTTAGTTCTCTGAGTTCTGCTGGTGCCATTTTATATGGCAAAATAGATATAGGCTGAGTATCTGGAAGAATATCAATGCCAAAGTCTATTTCCCTTTTGGGAGGAATTCCTAGAAGATCTTCGGGAAAGACATCTGAATATTCACCTATAACTGGAACTCATTCAAGACTGGGAGTTTTTGAACTAGTGTCTTTAACTCGAACAAGATGATAGACACATCCTTTAGATATCGTTTTTCATACCCGAAGGAAGGAAATAAGTTGACCTCTGAATGTTGAATTACTACCCTTCCACTCAAGGAAGGGTTCATTCGGTAACTGAAACTGGACTATTCTGTTTCTGCAGTCACTGTGGCAAGCAGGAATGAAGCCAATCCATCCTGTGAATGACATCAAAATCAGTCATCTATAATTTAACTAAGTTTGCTGAAGTGACTTTCTGAAATATCATAATCGGGTAGTTCCTGTATACCCATCGGGCTATGATGGTTTTACCCACTTGGGTAGAGACTGAAAAGAGCTCTGTTAGGATTTCAAGGCTAATTCTGAAATTGCATTCTATATAGGGATAACAAAAGACAAAAAAGCTCCTAGATATAGCAAAGCATAAACATACACATAAAAGATCTACAACGTACCATTACCTATATTAGAAGAATATTCCTAATCCTATAGAGATTAAAAAACATAAAAATGATTTGGGCATTGCCCACTAGTAGAACTGGTGGTGGCACCCTGCTGATTCGGGTTATCGAACTAAGCTGAAGAGCGAAGATGACTCTGATAACCTGATTGAGGGCAGTCTCTAACTCTGTGGCCTGGCTTGCCACAACATAAATAGACAGCGCTACCAGATCTGCAAGCACCCATATGGTTCTTACCATAAGTCTAACAAAGGGGATTAGTTTGGGCATTGCTAATACTGCCCCGAGACCTAGATCCTGGCGCTCTATCTCTATTACCCTCCCTGATCTTAGGAACTGGAGCATTGGATGATAAAGAGGATGGAATTGATTACTTAGGATGAAACTAGGAATGGTTTCCTCCTTCTGATTTAGGCTGAGGGAAGTTGAAACTACCTGTCTTTGCTCTCTTATTCTGCTTCTCCCTCTGCTTAATCTTCTTCTCTTCTATCTACTAAGCATGAGTCATAAGCCTGGCTAAAGTTATGTCACTATTCATCAAGGCATATCTGCACTTATTTACCACGCTATAATTTACCCCTGAAGCAAACTTACTCATCTTGTTTCTGTTGTCTACAACCACATGAGGGGCATATCTGTCTAATTGAGTAAACTTAAGAGAATAATCTTTCACCATCATATTACCCTGCCTGAGGTTGATGAATTCTAGCACCTTAGACTCTCTAAGATCTTAGGGAAAGAATTGTCAAAGAATGCAGTGACATACTCCTCCCACTCTATAGGACCTGCATTATATGACCTCTCCGACTTTCACTGTTTGAACCAAGTATGAGCTACATCCTGCAACTGATATGTATCTAGCTCAACACTCTCAACAGTAGTCACCCCCATGATGTCGGTCACCTTTTTAACTTGATCAATGAATTCCTGAGGGTCCTCATCTACCTTAGACCCGAGGAAGGATGGAGGATTCATTTGGGTGAAGTCCTGAATCCTAGCTTTGGCTGAATTGGACACTAGGTTGGCCGGAATGACTGCAACCCATTTTTTTAGCAGTAACTTACTGAGCAAGAGTAGTGAATGCTTCCTTAAACTCCGCATGAGAAACATGTTTGCCCAAAGAATCTTCGGGCTGAGGGGCTGACTGATTTTCGTTTCTTCTTTTAGGAGGCATGTTCTGTAGGAAAAAGGAAAAAATAGATTACACTGAGAGATTGACTTGAGATTATGCTCACTGGCACGACATGAATACCGACTGAAGGGAAACTATTCCTAAAACATCTTATAGCCGCAACACACCCATGTACTAGACTCTACTAGATACGGCTTTCAGACTTCCAAGGACTCTATTGAACCTTAGGCTCTGATACTAAGTTTGTAACGACCCGACCCTGGTGCTCAGAACGTTACACGCTGCTTATGACTCCGAAGGACCATAACCTAACCCATGACTGACACTGCATAAAATACTTTATAATGCGGAAACATGAACTGCAAGGCCATAAGGTTCAATAATTAACATGAGTTGAATGATATAACATCTGTGTGGGGTAATAGAATTCCTAAAACAAAACTGAACATATTGAAGTTTGAGACATAATAGTCTAGAAAGCCTCTAACTAACTGAATTGTTGAGTAAGGAGTCGATGGGACATGTCCCCAACTAACTCCAACTAATAAATTGATTAAGGAGATTATAGGGAAATAATCACGTCCTCGAAAGATAAGGACTCACTTTTGACTCTGTTTACAAATATCTGGAATTTACTATTGCTTTGGAGCTCGTGTCTCTAAACCTATGGTATAAGACACCATAGCGCAATTGTATCAGTACTTTGAATGTACTGTTATATATGTGAGGTAGGCTGAATGCATGGGGTTTATATGCATGAACAATAATAATAACTGACTAACTATCATGAGCATGAGAATACATGTATGAGACATAACAACTAACACTAATATTGTGATAACTTGATCACTGAATCTGAATCTAACTGATAACATAGGAGACTGTATCTGACGGTCCTGTCCTGATTTGATGAAACTGAGTTCTATATTGTATCTGCGTTGACTGTATCTGACAGTCCCAGAATATGAAAAACTATCTAAGTTTTATTACTAAGACTAATTGAATATATCTGACAGTCCCGATTCTGTAACATAAAACTGTGGGAAGTAGTTATCTAACTGATATGCCCCTGATACGCCATTATGGCTGAGTTGGGGACCAATCTGTAACCCCAATTGGAAGGGTGTCAATACCGCGCCACTAGTAAGGACAAGCTGTGGGCGACCCTTATCTGATACTGTCCCCTATACGAAAATTGTGGTGCCCTTATCTGACAGTGCTATCCACCTCATCAACCCTCATCAGACAGTGTTGATGTCTCAACCTATGCTGGCTACATAGTTCTGGAATACAAGGATGACTTCTAAGAATCACACCCTCATTTGATAGTGTGTGTTCCCATCCTTTGGTTCACTTGGTGATAATTCATACTCCCATCTAAATACACTCTGAACATGATTTACTAAACTGAACATGGGCTGAGTTACTGAATTTCATTGACTGACTGAATACTACTAATATCTGACAACTAACTGAGTTCATAAGATTATGGATATTTCTTGAGTCATAAGATTGTCTGAAGTCTCAGGATCATAGCTTCACTGAGAGTATCGTGAAAACATGACATGGCTCTAGGCACATAACTAATGTTTCGGGTACGAGTACCCCGAGGACTCGATGGAAGGAAACTGAACAAGCATAACTTACTTGAACATATAACTAACATCATAATCCATAATATATTTATAGAAGAATTTCATCAAAACATGTGATAGGCATAACTTGTACATACATGGGGCTTTCATGGTATCATGCTAGTTAGGCACTTTTCCTTCATCTAGGAATTTAATCAAACATAATGTAGGCATAGTACGTGTAAACATCATTGTACAATAATTAAACATCATGGTTCATTTCTAATTTCATCATTCAAGGGTTTTGTCATAGGTTTTAATGAATCTATACCTATAATAATTTAACCCACATAGAATTTACAACCCAACATGGAGTAGAATTCAATTTCTCATTATCCACATGAACAAGAGCAGCCCAATCATAAAATGCATAAGAAAATCCATAAACTTGAATTTAGAAAAAAAAAAAGGGATTCTTGGGCTTCATGGATGAAAGGAGTCCATGAATGAACATTATGCATACCTTAGTTCATGATTTTGTGAGGATAGACGGTGAAACATTCTTGAATTCGAATCCCCAATAAAAAGTGTAGCTTGTTATTGAGAGAAACTTGAGAGAAACTAGTATATTTTGGGTGAATAATAGCTAAATCACGTGTTAACGGGTTTAAATAGGGGTAGGAAATTGATCCTTTTAACCCTTAGATGTGTCTTTTAAAATTGTAAAAATTTCTCGAACTAGAGCTTTAGCGCGACGCGGTGCTATCACGTCATGTCAATGGATTTTGACAAATGGGAAATTGAGGGATGGCGCTACGCGAGGCCATCATGTTGCCACTTTGTTTGTGACCTGGAACTTTGGCGCGACGTGGGGGAAATCACGTTGAGACACTGGAAAACAAAAAATTCTGAATTTAGCCCTGGCGCGACGGGCCCTAATCGCGGACCCCTACTAGAATTTTCCAAATGCCATTTCCTCTTGTGGCGTGGTGCACCATTGACTAATATGGCGTTGTTTAATGACGGAAACTTGAAATAGTCGTAACTTCTAACCCGGTTATCGAATTTGGGTGAATTTTATATCGATGGATAGCTTATTCAATTTGTCACATGAAAAAAAGTGAAAATTTTTAAAATTCTTCATTTAATAACCATCATTCAATTTAGAAGCTGATACTAGACATTCTAGAGATAAAATTTTCTAGGAAAAAGTATGGGGTATGACACTTCATCATTGTGCTCTCTCCTACTTTAACTACCATTCTTCTAACCTCTCTTTCTTTGACTTATTTAACCAGCACATGAGGACCATTAAGAATTTTGTCCATCAGCTCACTATCCTCAGCCATAATAAAGTTGAACTTCCTTGTTTTCCACCACCCATAGTACTGCTCATTGAATCTTGGTTGTCTAGTGGTAGATTGCCCTTCTTCTAAATTATATGGAGTAGCCATGATACACAAGACACTCTTGTTGTAACATTTTAGAGTGAACCAGCTCTGATACCAATTATTGGAACCCTTGGGGGTCTGCACCACACAGTAAGGGACTAGGTCCCTTAAGATCAATTATAGGCAATCGAACAATACATTGTAGGAAAACTAAAGACATTGTAGAAAGAGTAAATACACAAGGATTTTTACGTGGAAACCCAGAAAGAGAAAAATTATGGCTTGCCCTTAGAAGCGCCAATGAAATCCACTTTAATCAAACTCCTAATTACAGTCTAGATTTTAGCCTACCTCTAGTCTCCTTACGCTAGAAGCAAATCTACTACAAGCTCATCTTAGTTACTCTACCAAGGACTCTCTCTACACTGATTAACTCTAATCAGCTTCAAGCTTAGGCAACTCTACCTAAGTAACTCACTCAACAAAAAAATCACTACTCTTATAACATGACTAGTTCATTTAAAAGTCAACACTCAAGTACATTCACTCATTCTTTAAGAATATTACAAAGATAAGAATATGAGTAATGTTTGAGCAATCTTGAAATGGTGTTTTTGTTGCATCCCTTTTATCTCTAATTTTTGCAAAAATAGTTTGATGAATAGGAATCTCTTCTCTTTTATAGATGAGTGATGATTAGGGTTGAAATATCATTGGACCAACTGTCCAAGATAGTATAAAATAGAACCTGCAAGTTTGTTACACAAGAGGACAAAATAGTACATATACCGTATGCCAACTGTACTCTACCTTGCATGTCCTAGGACGTGGTCCCTTGAAGTTTAACTACTCATTATCAAAACTCTATATTGCAAAACTTAACCATTTGTTGTCACAGGTCATCTCATGACTCGTGACGTTTGTCTATGAGTTGGCCTAGTGACTCCTAGCCTTAGCATTAACAAGAAGGGTGCGCACTGGTCTAGATATGAGTTGTATCCTATGACTCATAACAAGTCACTACAACTTGTAAAAACCACTCATAATCTGGTTAGAGACTTAGGAATCCTACCCTGCTGACATTACGACTCTCACTATATGACTCGTCGCCTCTTATAATGACTCCTAGGGTCGAGTCGTCATGTGATAAAAAATATTAGGCTTTTCCCACTGATATGACTGTGACTAGACTATACCACTCGTATAGTCCTACTATGACTATTAGGGCTAAGTCGTAACCAAAACATAACTTCAACCATCCTACACTGTCTTGACAATGATTATATAATATGACTCGTAATGAGTCTTCACAACTTGTTGAGTGATTCGTAGGTTTCACAGTGAACTTAATGATATATAAGGTATTACAATATATCTCCTTTGAAAATATTCATCCTCGAATGAGACCTATCTGGGATTAGGATTTTGGGGAAAAATAAATTGACATCTCTACGCTGAACATACAACCAAACTAATAACTGGAAAAAAGTTATGGAAAGTTTCCCTTAAGGACCTGATACACTGCCATGACTACAACTCAGGAAATGAGTCGTAACCACTCGTGACGACTCATCATGAGTGCATCATAGTCACTCTAGTGAAGTACCATCAACTATAGCCAGTGACCATGACTCCTCCCGACGACACATAATCGGTGGCGATAAGAAGGAGTTAGTTCGCAAGGTCTATCTTTTTACTAGATTGGGTGTTCGATTGGTTGATTCAACGACATAGGATTAAGGCAAGACTTGAAGCGTTGGAAAGCTAATTGTAGGGACTATCTTTGAGAGGTGTAAAGCTTGAAAAAATTAAGGTATTAGAATAACTCCCCTTGGTATAATTCGTACTTAAATAAAACTAACAGATATGGGATACTAAGAAGACTGAGATCATGCATGGAATATTTAGGAGCAGAATCGTGATTAAATATCTGAATCTAAGAATATGTTGTATGGGCTGAGCTGAATTCATAAATACATATTATGAAATGAGGATGATTGGATAGCTGAGATAGACAACAAGTGGGTTAATTTAAGGAAACCATTACCTCAAGTTGAGTCTAAAATTGTAGAGAAAAGATAGGGATACTTGGCTCGCATATAAGCTTCTGCTTCCCAGTAGCTCCCTCAATGGATAAATTTCTCCATAGAACCTTAACTAAGGCAACTTCTTTATTCCTTAACCTACGAATCTGGTGGTCAAGGATCTTAACTGGGAATTCTTCATAGGAAAGGCTATCTTCCATGCCCACACTTCGTAAAGGAACGATAGAAGCTGGATCACTGATGCATTTCTTTAATAGAGAGACATAAAATAATGGATGCACTAATGCTAACTCAGCAGGTAACTCTAAATCATAGGCTACCTTTCTCAAATGGCTCAAAATCCTATATGGGCCAACATAGTGGGGACTGAGCTTCCTTTTTTTCACCAAATCTCTTTACCTCTTTCATAGGCAACATTTTTAAATGCATAAAGTCACTAATATCAAATTAAAGCTCGCTTCTCCTTATGACTGCATAAGATTTTTGATGGCTCTAGGTTGTCTTTATCCTTTCACAAATCAATTCAACCTTTTACATCACCTTAAATGATGAATCTGGTCCAATCAAAGCAGCCTTACTACCTTAAACCAACCAATAGGAGATATATACCTTCTACCATAGAAAGCCTCAAATAGAGCCATCTGAATACTAGAGTTATAGCTCTTATTGTAGGCAAACTCAATCAACAACAAGTGATCATCCAAATTACCCTTGAAATCGATAACACAAGCCCTCGACATGTACTCTAAGGTTTGAATAGTCCTCTCTGCTTGACCATTCCTTTGTGGGTAAAAATTTGTACTGAGATATGTCTAGCATAATCCTCAGCTGAATATGAGGTAAGGATTGGTGAAAAAAGGGTTGACTTGGTCATTCTATCCACAATGACCCAAATAGAATCATGCTGACGATGCATACGGGGTAACCCTATAACAAAATACATATTCACCATTTCCCACTTCTAAGTGAGAATGCTGAACTCCTGAAGCATACCACTAGATCTTTAGTTCTCAACCTTGAGCTACTGATAATTTAAACACTTAGCCACAAATACTACAATATCCTTTTTTATACTATTCCACCAATAGACTTCTCACAAATCACAGTAGGGTGAATAAAATATCACAAACCATATGCTTCTGCTAACATTTGCTGCCTCAAACCATCTATATTTGGAATATATAACCTGTCCTGATAACTAAGCACACCATCTTCCCCTTGGAAGAAAACCTCAACTTTTTGATCCTGAACTGCCTTTTTCAACTTAACCAAAACTGGATCTCTATCTTGTTTTTCTCTCACCTCAGAAACTAAAGAAAAATCTGAACTATTCTGAACACAAAGGCTAAGGTATCTAGTTTAGGCAACTTACATTCCTAAACTAGGCTAAGGTATCTAGTTTAACTTCTATATGTCAAGTAAGCCATAACCGATCCAAAGATAGGAACCTCATCTAGAAATATGTCCATTTATGTCAATTCTTCCCAAATCATGGCTTCAAAATCACTAGGCTAGCCAAACTAAGGTCAAATATACTAACCATAGTTCAAATACCAAACCACATCCTAAACCTGACAATATTTCATATATATGCCATAGATTAGTCAAATCTATAGAGGAGGCAATAGGATTCAAAAAGGGTCCTAATCATACCACCTTACGGTTCAAAAACCCTCATCTAATCCACAAACATCAATCATCAAGACTAATTCATTCTACTCATAATCAAGCCTAACATTCACATTCACATGCCATATATAACACACATTATCTTCTAAGAATAATAGGTAAAAGACTACCTCAAAGCCAAACCACAAAACCTTAACATTATTCACCACGCATCCATCTTCACTTGATAATGCCAAAATACTATCACACTATCAAAATATAATCCACTCATTAATATGAGTCTAACAATACCTATATTGCACCATTTTGTTTTGGATCCAAAAATGACACCAAAAACTATAAGTGGGTCCCATTTACAAAAAATGCTTTTCCGAGTTCAACCCAATATTCATACATGAACAAGAAATCATAATCCTCAAGATATGGGTGGAAACAAAGCAAATTTGGGGCTGAAATCAAGCCCTAAGCTATATTTGTGTTTTGGGTTAAGAACCAATAAATTCATCAATAAAATGATGAAATCTTACCTTAATTTCGATGATAATCATGATAAAATATGTTAATCAAGATCCCAAGACACCCATAAGACTCAATTTTGACTTATTACACTCATTTAGGAGTTCTAGGTTTCAAAAATGGGTCAAGATAGCCAAAACACGGCCTATAGGGTCATTATATACCTATACCAGATATGGGGATATCTCCATAGAGATCCTAAAAACTAGGATCACACTATCATGATTGTAATAGGCCCTATGAGAGTGCGATGTACCAGCACCAGCGCAGTCAAAACTTATTTTTGATCATCGAGACTCATTCGAACTCTAATTTTCTCAAATAAACTATGTAACCCCTCTAAATTTGGCATTTTGGAGGTGTAGGTAAAGATGGATTTTCCATCCAAGGTTGTTTATACCAATTGTGGGGCCCACACCCATATTTACTGATTTTCCTACTTTTTTACCAAGAGGTCGAAATACGTTTGGGTGCATTGGGACCCAAACCAAAGGTTTATATAGCCTAAAATAAATATTCTAGATCTATTGGTGCAGTCTAAATTTGAATCCAAGATCATTTTATTGAAGTTATTGATCTATTACTATTTAAAACCATCGAAGACTTCTAAACACAGAATTAGTTCTAAAAAACAAATGAACTACTCGATAACTGATCTATCAGTCCTAGCATATCATAAATAACTTTGGGCAGCTATATAGAAGCCCTAACTATAATAAGTAGGAATATGAAAAATGACTGGAAGGGTCATTATAACAGATCCATCAATACTTATCCAATTGGAGCCTCTACTAAGAACTGGCACTATATGAGATAATGGCTCAAGAGGTGGCATAGCTAAGGATTAAGATTGAGTTACTTACTAAGTAATTTGCGACAACTAGAGCAAAGAACGTAAATGTAGTGGATGCACAAGGTAAGGTTTCTAGATATAGATATTTGGATTATGTGGAAGAGACTAAATATATAGATGGAAAAGTAGAGCATTTCTAAGCCAAGGGTCTAATCAAGATAATTAGAACTCTAGGAAAAGGAATCAAGGTCAGAACTATTATGAAAAAACTATGATAGATCTAGATATAAATATAATAGTAGGGACAGATATGGTGATTGGAAGCAAAAGGGATAATTATAAATACAAGAATGGACTATAAATTCCACAGGAGGACCATGACGATGAATCTGGAAATTCAAGGATGAAAGATTTTCTAGTGAAACTTGATAAGTATTTAGAGAGTGAGGAAAATTTCCATAAAAAGATTAGGGTTGATATTTTAGGGATACACCTAAAAGTTGAATCTCATGCAACCGCCATTAAGCATCTTGAACAACAATTTGGGAAAATGTACACCACACTAAATTAGTGTCAATTAGGCACAATTTCAGGCAACACCATCTAAAATCTAAGAATGTTAGCCAATGCTTATCCATCACTATTCAGAATGGTAAGGCTACTAGTGATCTGCCAATACTGTGACTGATGATAAAAGGGATGACCTAATGATTATTGATGATGCAGATAAAAATGCCCCAAAAATTTAGTTTCCTCTAGTTTGACAAAGGAAAAGGTAAAAAGATAACACCAGTATTAAAGCCCATTCCATTACCTTCTCCTCCTTTTCTATAAATATTGAAAAAGAAAGCTGAAGAAATAAAATATGAAAAGTTTATTCTGATGTTGAAGGAGTTGTTGGTAGACATTCCTCTTGTGGTGGATCTAGAGAAAATGTCAGGCTATGTAAAGTTTGTGAATTACTTGGTGAAAAAGAAGTGGATAGTGAGTTTTGAGACTGTGGATGATGTGCAACATTATAGTGAAATTGCTTCTCTCTCTCTTGTTGAGAAGAATGAAGATTCAAGAGCTTTCATGATCCTTATACTATTGAGTCTTTGAATTTTGCAAAGGCCTTATATGACTTGGGTTCTAGTATGAACCTAATGTCATATTAGTGTAAGGGAAACTGCAATTAGGTCACCCAAACCAAACTTAATGAGACTTCTATTGGAATATTGCATTTTGGAAAAAATAGTGGGAATCTTGTGTGGCGTATTGTTGAAGGTAGCATCTTTCATATTTTTAGTTGACTTTGTGATTTTTTACTTTGAGTTTCCCATTATATTGGGAAAGACTTTTCTCATGACTAGACAGGCATTAGTTGAGATGGAGGCTGGGTAGATAAAGTTTTAATTATATAATGAGCAAGTTATTTTTATAACATGCTAGTCTATGAAGTAGCTAAAGGATATGCACATGATTATAGACACCATAGATGAAGATAAGCTGGTAGTTCTTATTGATGCAAGGCATGGTTAATGAATTCACATGATCACTTTCCTATGCCATATATAAGGACCATAAATGAGGATCACTTTTCTATGGTATCTATGAGGACCATAGATGGTATCTATCACAAGGATATGCACGTGATCACTTTCCTATGCCTTTCATGAACCAGATGTTAGACTATCTTACTTGTAGATGATGGTATTATTTTCTAGATGGTTATTCGAGGTATAATTAAATTTATGTTAACCTCGAAGATCATTTTTATTTGTCCATACAGGACATTTTCATTTAAGAGAATGTTATTAGGCCTATGTAATGCTCCTTCCACTTTTCAACATTATATAATGTCCATTTTTTTTACACAGTGGAGAACACGATTGAGGTTTTCATGGATGACTTTTCAATTATAGGTGAATCATTTGATGATTGTTCGGTGCATCTGGCCAACGTTCTGAGAAGATATGAGGAATATAAGTTGGTGTTAAATAGGAAGAAGTGCCACTTCATGGTAAAGATAGAATAGTGTTCGTAAGTTTCTAAGTAGGGGATTAAGGTTGACAAGGTGATGATTTAGGTGATTGAGAAATTGCCTCCACCAATTTCTGTGAAGGTCATTTATGGTTTTTAGGACATGCATGCCTCCATACATAATTTATTAAGAACTTCTCTAAAATTGTGAATCTGTTATTTATGTTGTTGAAGAAGGATGTAAAATTTGTATTAGATTAGGCATGTCTAAAAGCTTTCTAGTGTCTAAAAGAAAGGTTGATCAGCCTCCATCATTGTGTCTCTGGATTGGGCTTCGCCATTTGAAGTTATATACAATGTTGGTGGTGTGGCATTAGGTGTAGTCCTAGTCCAAAGGTAAGAGAAGATGTGTAGTCCTAGTCCAAAGGTAAGAGAAGATCTTACGTCCCATCTACTATACTAGCAAATCACTTGATCTTGCTAAGAATAATTATATTGTGACTGAAAAAGAGTTGTTTATTGTTGTGTTTGCGTTAAAAAGAAATCAATATTACTTTATTGGCACAAAAGTAATTGTGCATACTGAACATGAAACTCTTAGATAACTTATGGTGAATAAAAATTCAAAGACAAGGTTGATTAGATGGGTACTTCTATAGGGGGGATTCAACTTTGAGGTCAAGGATCAAATAGGAACTAAGAATCAACTAGCCGACTATTTATCATGCCTTGAGGAGGCAATGCTAAAACTAGGCAATGGTTTTGAAATCAATGATAAATTTTCCAAATGAGTAGGTCTTGATAGCATCACAAGACTTAATTCCTTGGTTTGCATATTTTGCCAACTATTTGGAAAGTGATCTAGTTCTAGAAGATATGTTGTTTCATTAGTAAAAGCGGTTCATGCCTGACATGAGGAATTTCTTTTTCGATGATCTGTATTTGTTTTGAGTTTGTGCAAATGGATTGATTCGGAGATGTGTTTTCCTGAGGTTGAGATGATGAGGTATCTTAGAGGCGTTCCACTCCTCACTTATTGGGGGTCATCATGGAGGTACGCGGACTGTATAAGATCTTGTTGTATGGTTACTATTAGCCTGCCATGTACAAGGATACACATGTTTGTGTAAGGCTTATGACTAATGTCAAAGGCAAGGTAACATCTCGTGCAGGCATTAACTTCCAATGATGACTATTCTTGAGCTCGAGTTGTTTGATGTTTGGGGTGTTGACTTTATGTGCCCATTTGTGAGATCGCATAGAATGAAGTACATCTTGGTGGATATGGACTATCTTTCCAAGTGGGTGTAAGGGATTGTGCTACCAAAAAATGAAGGAAGGAGTGTTACAACCTTTTCGAAAAAGAATATTTTCTCTAGATTTGCTACACCCCGAGCTATCATTAGTGATGGGCTCACACCACAACAACTATCTCTTAAAAATATTGATTGATAAATATAGTGGCAAACACAAGGTGGAAACACCTTACCATCCTAAGACAAGTGGACAAGTTGAGGTTTCCAATTGGGATATTAAGTCTATCTTGGAGAAGACTATGATTTCGAATAAGACAGGCTAGGCTAGAAGGTTGGATGATGCATTATGGTCTTACTGGACAACATTCATGACCCCAATAGGTGCATCTCCATATCAGTTTATGTATGGAAAGGCATGCCATTTTCCGGTTGAACTTGAGCATAAAGCATTGTGGGCATTAAATAGGTGAATGTTACGACCCAATTTCACGAGTCATGATGGCACCTATGTTATCCCACCAGTAGGTAAGCCAAAATATAGCTTGAAATGACAAGTAAAGAGCTAATTGGTGGAAAATAGGATAAATATCAGAACTTTTTAAGTAATTAGATTACAAGACATAATATGGAAGAAAGATATCATAACTATGGCTAAGTAAGAAAAGAGTAACAATATCCTACGAAATAGTAAGGTCGGTACAAGAGCCTCTAGCAAAAGAATACGAGTACTATCTACGTCAAATATATAATAGTCTCAAAACAGAAAGACCATAACAAAAATAATAGAAGGATAGAAGGTTAACTCCAACTGTAAAAGCTCATCCTATCTCTGAACTCTGACCATCACTAATGCAGCATCAGCTGTGGTAGCCAGTACTCGGATATGCACTAGAAAAAGGTATAGAAATGTATTATGAATACCAAAGATATAGGTACTAAGTAGGAATCATGGGTTTACCGAGCTAAATCATAATATAAATACAATAAAATGCAAGATAATAAGATAAGTTAAGGAAAAAGAGGCAAACCTTTAATAATGCTCTAAATACTGAAAGTAAACAACCTAATAAATAATATTTAAAAGAACATAGCTACCTCTAGCATAAATGGGCCCCTATAAGCCCTAAAGATGAAAATAAAAGTAAAAAATCTAATATGAGCCCCCATAAGCCCGATGGATGTAATCAAGAAGGAGGAATAAATGTAACCATTCGATAAGCACAAGACTCAAACTGATTCCATAACCATCACAATCAACTGCTCAATACCTAACTTGAACCATAAATAGTGTCTCGCTTACCAGACTTGAACCAAAATATAATATCATGAGTACCTACTTAAACTGAAAGTAGTATAATCATAATTGTCGGACTTAAATCGGTCTAAGTCTTACAATTGGATGGACTTGAATTGGTCTTAACATCTCCTAAGTAGCAACTTAGAATAAGTCTAATATATCTAAATCCTTCTCTAGCTCAAGAACATGAATATGATAACTTATAAAGGCCTATTGAGTCTACAAGGAGCTAATAGTAATCTTGGCTTAGGGTGGGCCTAAAGGGCCCACTTCTAACCCTGAAATTCCGTTTAAGGACAATTAATACCCAAACTACACAAAGGTTCCAAATCCTACTACGAGGTGCTAAATAAACCTCATTGCATCCTAATATAGCAATCCTAATTAAGGAACACACAATTTAGTCAATACACTGAATTATGGTTCGCTAACCGGCTAAATAACCTATAATCACTATATACACCACCAAGACATAAGTTCCTAACCCAAAACTAGCATAATATTGTACCAATACTATAATCAAGATCAATATAGTAGAAGGGTAAGCCTATCCTACCTAGATGCTAAAGAAAGCCCAATAAAGTCAGCTAAATAGGCAATTTTCCCTTTCGAGAAGCCTCCGCATGATATCACACTATCAAAATAGAGGTCTATCCATAAAGACATGAACAATAATGCCCATATTGCATTTTCATGCTTCAGATACAAAATTAATTCAAAATCAAATATAGGTCCCGATTGTGAAATCACACTTTTGAAACCGTCAGCACGTCCTTCTATGCTTAAGGAACATTTACCCTCAAAATGGGCAAATTTCAAGCACAAATGATACCAACATCAACCCATCAATAAATTAGAGATTTATGACCAAATTAAAGAATTAAACCAAGAATTAGATGGAGCCTTATAGGGATTACAATGAGGAAGTGACTATTTCAAGCTCACCAAAACCCCACGATCACCCCAAGATTAGACTCCCAACTTTCCACACTCTCTAGGGATTTAATGCTCTTAAGACTTGTCAGAAATGGAAGGAAATCGAGTAAAATGCTGAATTTAATTATTTCCCAGGTGCCGCTTAAGAAGACACTTGATCACTTAAGCAGTCACCGCTAAAGTGGCATAGTACCACTAAAGTGGTCCCTGTCCTGGATCACTCTCTGTTAAAGCAGGCAAGGTGTTACTTAAGAGACACGTGCTTTAGCAACAAGGGTTATACTAAAGTTACCTGGATGGATAGGCATTGACCACTAAAGCAGTCTCTATTAAAGCGACCAAAGATCGACTTTAACGGATGTACCAACTGGGTGTCTATGCATTAGTTGAACATGGGATTGACCAAGTTTCCATTGACACCTTGGGATTCAGTTAGAACCTTGTGAATGCAAATAAACTATGCTACCCTATAAAATTCGACATTCTGTACATAAAGGAGCAATCAAAATTTCCATCTGGAATCATTTCGAGGAAATATTGGCCCCATTCCCATGGGAAACTTATACCAAAATTTTTTTAATAGCCCAAAATGAGTCCAGAAGCCTTGGAACCCAAACCGAAGGTTCCCATAGTCTAAAATCGACATTTCAAATATAATGGAATTGTCAGAATTAGCATACAAGGTTGTTAACCTAAAGTTTACACCCGATAGCCAATCATTACCAGAAAAGACTTCAAAATAATGAATTGGCTCGAAAAACCAAACAAAGTCCCTGATGCACTATCAAGTCCACAACAAAAGATTCCAGCAACAACAACTAAATGAACAAGCTAACACAAAAACTACAAGATGAACAACAAGGTGCTAGTGAATCGAAATAAGCCACACCCGGCTTCCCTAGACTTCAAAATTACAATGACAACAAGATGAAAGATTACAGAGAGGACAATGTTAACAACAAGAGAAACAAATGGCAGGAACTATAGTGAATCGAAATCAGCCCCACATGGCTTTACTAAGTTACTGCAATAGTTTCAAGAGTACAAAAATGCAAGATAGTAACTTGGCACAAAGATATCCTAGAATCTATGAACTCTAACTTGAAGAAAGGACCCTAAGACCCAAAGCTTTCAGCACCAAGCTCTTACTTAGACCAAGAGGAACTCATGAACCTCAAGATCTCAAGTTTATAGCCAAGAAACAACACAAGTGTAACTACACTTTGTTGGATAGATTTCTAGTTCTACTCTTAAGAACAAGAGAGAGAGAGAAATGTTCAATGTTACAAGACTTGTTGTTGTAAAATGTGAAGTATGAACTAAGGGTTGAAAATAACCCTACTAGCATTTATTTATATTACACACAAAATGAAGGACAAATAACCCTCCTACCCTTCAGCTATGGGGCTCCCTTAGAGTGTAATTTATTGTACTTCAAGGTTCCTCTTTACACTTAAAAATAGTTAATCTCTTTGATGGATCAAGTACCAATTCACACACGTCCATTTGCATAAACATGGCTTGTAGTTTTTGTAACTCCCGAGCTTGGCTTTGTGTGAATGGTCGAGAACGTATTGGACAACTTTGTACACCCATATCATCCTCTCCATCTTGAGAGGAATTTGACCTCAAATTTAGTATTTGGTCATTCTCAATCGCATCCACTAGACAAAGATCACACACGTTGAAAGTGTTGTGCATTTGGTATTCCGGGGGAAGGTCAATCTTGTAGGCATTATCATTGATCCGTTCAAGTACTTGGAATGGTCCATCGCCTCTTGGCATCAATTTGGATTTTCTTTGAGATGGAAACCTATCCTTCCTAAGATAAACCCACACCCAATCTCCCGGTTTAAGAATGAGCTTTTTTCTTCCCTTGTTAACTCTCCTTGCAATGTCTTAATTCTTCTTCTTAACTAAAAGTTGCACCTTCTCATGTAACTTCTTCCTCGAATCTGCATGCTTGCTTCCATCTAAGCTAGTTATAACATCACTAGGGAAAGGAGTTAAATCCAGAGGGGTAAGGGGGTTGAGGCCATATACGTACTCAAAGGGAGTCATTCCCATACTTGAGTGTATGACACGGTTATATGCAAACTCAATCAATGGTAGTTGTTCCTCCCAAGAAGTCAATTTTTCTTTAACCATGGAACGTAGCATAGCACCCAAAGTCCCATTTACTACTTCCGTTTGGCCATCGATTTGTGGGTGGCAAGATGTGGAGGATACCAACTTGGTTCCAAGCCTACCCCACATGGATTTCCAAAAGTAACTTAGGAACTTAAAGTCCCTATCACTCACAATGGTCCTCGAAACACCATGCAACTTGACAACATTATCAACAAACAATGATGCCACACTAGGTGCATCATCACATTTAAAACATGGAATAAAGTGTGCCATCTTAGAAAAATGATCAACCACAATAAAGATACTATCTTTACCTCATCTAGTCCTTGGAAACCCTAACACAAAATCCATGGATATGTCAAGCCAAGGGTTTAAAGGTGTGGGAAGCGGGGTGTACAACTCATGAGGTAGGAGCCGCAATTTGGCTCCTTGACAATCTGCATATTGGCCACAAATCTTAGCCACATCCTTGTGCATTTTTGGCCAATAGAATTGCTCCTCCAATATTACAAGGGTTTTTTCGATCCCAAAGTGACCCATTAGACCGTCATTGTGTGCTTGTCTCACAAACAACTCTCTCCAAGAATTGGAGGGTACACACAATCGTCTACCTTTAAACAAGTATCCATCAAACTTGGCATAGCGATTAAGACCCCTAGCTGAATCCCACTTATCCCTACCCATTTCTTTGCATTCCCTATAGATAGGAGCAAAGTGAGGGTCCTCGGGATACAATTTTTTCAAACTCTCAAAACCCATCAGTTTTAAAGATAATGTTGATACAAGAACGTGTTTTCTAGGCAAAGCATCGGCTACTACGTTGTCTTTTCCCTTTTTGTATTGAATAACATAAGGAAAGGTTTCAAGAAACTCAATACATTTGGTATGTTTGTTAAGCTTGTCTTGTAACTGAAGATGCTTTAAGGATTCATGGTCCATTCAGATCAAGAACTCCTTGGGCCACAAATAGTGCTGCCAAGTGGCCAAGGTTCGAATCAAGGCATAAAACTCTAGATCATACGTGGAGTAGTTTAGAGTTAATCCTTTGAGATTTTCAGTAAAATAAGCAAAAGGTTTTAAATCTTGCATCAAAACAGCCCCTATGCCTACTTTACTAACATCGCACTCAACTTCGAATGTCTTATCAAAATCGAGCAATTGTAATAAAGGCGCGGAAATGAGCATAGCTTTCAAGGTTTCAAAAGCCTTAGCTTGCTCTTCACCCCACTTTAAGGGTCGGTCTTTCCGAATGACCGCGGTCAAGGGTGCAACTATGGTGCTAAATCCTTTGACAAACCTTCTATAAAAACTAGCCAACCCGTGAAATCTTCTTACTTCGATAATGGTTTACGAGGTTGGCTAATTTTTGATAGCGTCTATCTTGGAATCATCCACTTCTAACCTTCTTGAACTAACAACAAAACCTAAGAAAACAACTTCATAAACACCAAAGGAGCACTTTCCTGGATTTGCATACAACCTTTCCTTTCTAAGGACATCAAACACACATTGTAAGCTTCACATGGTCATCTATTGAATTACTATAGATCAATACATCATCAAAGTATAGAACAACAAACTTTCCAATAAATGGCTTCATCACATGATTCATTAGCCTCATGAAAGTACTTGGAGCATTTTTTAGGCCGAATGGCATAACCATCCATTCATAGAGACCTAATTTGGTCTTGAAGGTGGTTTTCCATTCATCACTGGGTTGCTCCTCCCCGAAGGTTAATCTCTTATCCAACTGAACGAGTCCCATCATAGCACATAAGAATCATCAGGAATATAATGCCACAACATAGAAACATGAAAAACTAGAATAGCGATGGTGAAATCTGTAGGCAAGGACAACTCATAAGCCATTTTTCCAACTCTATAAAGAATCTCAAAAGTTCCAATATACATGGGGTTGGCTTACCTTTTCTCCCAAACCTTATCACGCCCTTCATGGTCGATACTCAAAGAAATAGCCAATCTCCAACACCAAAACTCAAGGAACAAATCCTATGATCTGCATAAGCCTTCTGCCTACTCTAAGATGCCCTCAGCCTATCTTGGATCACTAAGACTCTATCCAATGACTCCCAAAATAGGTCAATACCACGGGGACTAATCTCAGAGGTATCAAAGTCGATACTCAAAGAAATAGCCAATCTCCAACTCTGAAACTCAAGGAACAAATCCTATGATTTGCATAAGCCTACTGCCTACTCTAAGATGCCCTTAGCCTATCTTGGATCATTAAGACTCTATCCAACGACTCCCAAAATAGGTCAATACCACGAGGACTAATCTCAGAGGTCTCAAACTATTCTATCAGAGATTGAAAATGCCTACCATGTAGTGCCTCAAATGTTCATATCTCAATACTTAAATGTTAGCCGTTATTATATGCAAAATCCACTAATGCTAAGTATTGCTCCCACTGATCTCCAAAGTTCATAACAAAAGCTTAGATCATGTCCTCAAGAACCTAAAGAGTCTGCTCCAATTACCCTTTTGACTGAGGGTGACCTAAAACCACCCTGCTCTGATCACCTTTTCGATTGAGGGTGACCTAAAATCACCTGAGTACCCAACTTCTTCAGAAAAGCCCTCTAAGAACTTCAAGTGAATTTTGAACCTCTATCTGAAATAATAGCTATGGGCACTCCATGCAGGCAAACTATCTCATGAACATAGATATGGGCGAGCCACTTGGCACTGATGTACATCTGAATAGGAGGGAAATATGTTGATTAGGTCAACTAATCTATGATGACCCAAATATCATAGGAGCCATGGGTGGTCCAAGGCAAACCATTAATGAAGTCTATGATGATTCGCTCCCCTTTTTACTTGGGGATGGGAAATCTTTGAATTAGGCCAATAGGCCTCTAATGTTATTTCTTCACCTTCTGAAAACATAGGCAACAAGCTATAAAATCTACTACATCTGTCTTCATTCCACTCCACCAGTAGTGCTTCCTCAAATCTATATACATCTTAACTGTCCCAGGGCGAATAGAGTATTTGGAGCTATGAGCCTTACACAATATCAACTGAACCAAGTCTCTAACCCTTGTAACAGAAATGTGTCCATCATATCTTATAATACCCTTAGAATCTACGGTATCCTTTCTAGACTCACCTTTCAGCACCTGATCACGGATGACACAAAGTCCCCTATCCTTAAACTGATGACTCTGAATCTACTCAAACAAGGTAGACCTGGACTCAACAGAAGAAAGAACCCTCATGTCAAACTAAAATATCTAGTTTCACCATTAAGTTGGCTAAAGACTGGATGTTTATGCCATCTTCTGGATCACGGTGTCCGCTACCATATTCGTATTACCAGGATGGTATAGAATAGAGATATTGTAATCCTTCAACAACTCCATCATCTGCGCTACCTAAAATTAAGCTCTCCCTAAGTTATATGATGTTGATTATCACTGTAGATCTCAAATGAACACCATAAAGATAATGCCTCCAAATCTTCAGCATAAAAACTACCGCCACTAACTTCAAATCATGAGTGTGTAGTTGAGCTCATGCATATTTAGCTACCTTAATTCATAAGAAATAACTCATCCCTTGCTATATCTATCCATAACCTAGACCAACACCTAAAGCATGATAATATATGATAAATCCCTTTCCTTCAACAAGAAGATCTAATATAGGAGCTGAGGTGAGAAAGTCCTTGAGCTTCTAAAAGCTCAACTCACACTCCTCATACCACTAGAAAGGAACCTTTTTTTGGATCAATCTAGTCATTAATGTTGCAATAGTAGAAAAACTCTCAATAAACCACCTATAATAACCAGCCAAACCAATAAAGCTATGAACCTCAGATGGGGATGTAGGCCTTGTCCAATCATGAATAGTCTCAATCTTAGTTGGGTCCACCATAATTCTATCCTTACAGTACATGTCCTAGAAATATCACAGACTCAATCCAGAACTAATACATTGAGAATTTGGCAAAGAGCCTATGATCTGTCAAAGTCTGAAGCACAATCCTCAAATATTGTGTATGCTTCTCCTTACTCCTTGAATACACAAGAATTTCATTATAGAACACAATCATGAAAGAGTCCAAATAGGGTCTTAACATGAGGTTCATCAAATCCATGAACACAGTTGAGGCATTGGTCAACCCAAAAGACATCAGCAGGAACTCATAGTGCCCATAGCGAGTCTTGAAAGCTATTTTTCGAATGTCCTTAACCCAAAACCTTTATTGATGGTAATCAGATATCAAGTTAATCTTAGAAAATACTGCTTCTCCTTGAAACTAGTTAAATAAGTCCTCAATACGAGGCATCAGATACCTATTCTTCATTGTCACCTTGTTTATCTGTCAATAATTAATACACATACGCAAGGAACTATCTTTTTTTTTTTCACAAACAAGATAATAGCACCTCAAGGAGGTACACTCCACCTAATAAAACCCTTAATAAGAAGATCTTGAAGCTAAAGATTTAGCTTTTTAAGCTCGATAAAAGCCATAGAGTTAGGATCCATACAAATAGGTCAATGCTCGGCTCAAGATCAATAATTAACTCAATTTCATTCTTAGGAGAAAGACTGGGTAGATTTGTAGGAAATACATTAGCAAAATTCCAAACTATAGGAACAAAGTCAAGCAAAGGACTTTTCGTACTAATATCATAAATATAAGTAATATAAGGCTCATAACCTCTTGATATAAATCTCGTAGCCAAAACATAAAAACTAATCCCCATTCATATATAGTTAAGAGATCCCTGCAACACAGTTGATGGTAGAAAATGGTCTTAGAGAAACAATCCAAGACCATAGGATAGGGGGATAACCAATTCATACCCAGAATCACATCGAAGTCCATCATATCTAATACAATAATATCAGTTGAGTATCACACTCTCAAATAGTCATATCACATGATCTATAAACTCAATCCAGTATAAAAGGATCACCTTAGAGTAGGTACACATAATAACACATACAAAGAATCCTAAGAAAAACTCTAACTACGGTGGATAATAAGCAAACACCTATGACTAAGTGGATCCTAGATCAAATAAAGACTAATTCAATTAATGGAACACTAATATCATACATATAATAATAACATATAAGTACTCTATCTCTAATCTACCAAGTACGTTATATAAATAAACTTGCATGCCATAAGACTGGGCATCTGACCATCACCTGTCCTACCTATTTGAGAATCTATACGAGAACCCTAAGGACCACCTGTATGATCCTACATACTACCTCTAGCTGGAGAGGCACTACCTTAATAAGTGAAATACTCTATGCTACAGGTACATCTACCCCATACTGGGGACACTCTCTAGAGAAATGGCCAAAGTCCCCAAACTCATAATACACCTTAGGAGATGCATTGTACCCAAAAAACTAGCTAACTAAAAATAGCCACCTCGGCTAAAAAATCTAGAATATATGCCTCTCAAAGACTATTTTCTACTCTGGTCAGAATGATTACTGTAGTTGGGATGGCCCCATAAGTATGCTAAAGTGTTATATAAAAAAGCCTGCTAGACTGACCCTAATGGTGATAAGACTAGCGTGGAGGGTACCTACCCTGAGAACCTCTGCCTCTTAGTCTAAGACACTCTAGCTCCACTAAAACTATCCTAATAATGTGGCCTCTTGTCACTGCCCCCTTGGGCCTTATGATGTATCTTCACCATAATTTAGGTATAATAAAAAACATCAATAAAAGATATATCGGAAGAAACCAAAATCTTCATAGAGAAAGCCTCAATCTCCTAATAAAGCACTGAATCCTCTCATACTTTGTCGACAAAATAGAGGTAGCATTTCTGGCCAACTTATAAAAACATGCCTCATACTCCAAGACTGCCATAGAACCTTACTCTAATCTTAAGAACTGGTCTCTTATATGCTCTCTAAGGCTATGATTCATATACTTCTCCAAGAAAACCTCAGAGAATGGAGTCTATGTCAACGGGTGAGATTCAGCTGGCGTGGAATTAAGGTAACCTCTCCACCAATGTATAACTATTAAACCTAACTAAAAAGTAGTATAGTCAACCCCATGAATCCCTAATAGGCCAAAATTATGGAGCCTATCCTCACAAGTAGTCAAGAACATAAATGCATCCTCGCCTAATACCCCAAAAATCTTAGGTGGAGCAATCTCAATAATCTACTCAACATCTTCTACTTCTCAACAAACACAACATGTTGGGTGACTATAAGATGAGCAACTATAAGTATTAAAGGGATCTCAACTCTAGGAGTAGCAACTATAGGCTATGTCCTTACCTAAGTACCACTTGGATCTGCAGACTGAGCACCATCAGACCGTGCACCACCAAACAATCATAATACCTAAACCAAAACATCTATGAGCAATGATAAACAAATTAAACCTTGGTGGATCCTGGGCTGCCCCTGGGCCCATCACTGAATGTGGTGTAGGAATATTTAGTACAAGAGAAGAAATAGGGTCTGGTGAAGGCTCATTATCTATATATCTAAATGGGGATACAACTCTTTCCTATCCCCGACCTCTGGATCATCCATATCCTCTAATAAGATCCCTCATTACAAACTTAGGCTCCTCATCTTTAGTAGCAGTAGATTGCATCATAGACATTTGTGAAAGAGTGAAAACAAATGAATATTACAAACCAACTTAGACTTTTAGCACAACTTAATTGAAGGAAATGAAGATCTCCTAAGAATGTCCTATAGCCTCGTAAAGATAAGAAACTGAAGTCATTATTCTGATCTATGGGACTTTACTAGATACCTGATTTTGTACTAACAATACCGATAAACCTAGGATCTAGGACTAATTTGTCAAGATCCTATTTTATTGTAATAATGGCACCTAATATATCCCATAGTAAGTAAGCCAAATCATAGCCCAGAACGATAAGTAAAGAGCTAATTGATAGAAAATAGGATAAATATTAGAATTATTCAAGTAACTAGATTACAAGATATAATATACAAGAAATATATCCTAACTATGGATAAGGAAAGAATAACAATATCCCATGACCTAGTAAGATCGGTACAAGATCCTCTATAAAAAGAAAAAAACGTTTTATCAATGTAAAATATACAATAGTATCAAAATGGAAAAACCATCTAAAAATAGAAGAAAGAGAGAATTTCAACTCCAACTTTGAAAGAGCACCAATCTCTGAACTTTAACCATCACTAACAAAACTTCAACGTCGACAGCTAGTACTCAGATCTGCATTAAAAAGGGTACAGAAGTATAGTATCATTTCTAAAAAATGGGTACTTAGTAGGCATTATCGATCGACTGAGCTAAATCATAATATAAATATGATAAAATGAGAGGTAATAATCTAAGTCAAGGTAAAAAGTGGAAACGTGGAATAATACTCTGAATACTAAGAGTAAAAAACTGAATAAATAATACTTAAAAGAACATAGCTACCTCTGGAAAAATTGGTGGCCCATACTCCTAAAAGATGCAAAAAAAGTAAATAATCCTATGTGAGTCCCCATAAGTCCAGTGATGCATTTAACAAGGAGAAAAATTGTAGCTATTTCATATATTCAAATCTCGAACAGTAATCATGGATCTTTCCTTACCATAAAAACCAAAGTAGAACCAGTTCCATAACTATCATAACTAACCTTTCAGATTTGAATCAGACATAGTGTGTTACATACCAAACTTGAACCAAAATAAAATCATGAATGCAGACTTGAACTAAAAGTAGTATCATCATAATTATCGAACTTTAACTGGTTTTATCTAGAATTGAACCAATTTTTACATCTCTCAAGTACCAAATTAGAATAAGTCATAATATATCTAAATCCTCTTGGTCTCAGTAATATGAAAAGTATAACATATAAAGGATAATTAAGTCTACAAGGAGCTAATAGTAATCTTGGCCTAGGGTGGACAAGAATGGCTTACTTTTAACCCTAAAATTCCATTCTAAGAAAATTACAACCTAAACTAGACTAAGGTACCAAATACCACTACAAGGTGATAAATAATACTCATTGTATCCTAATATAGCAATCCTAACTAAAGAAATAGGCAATTAAGTCAATACGCCAAATTACGGTTTGCTAGCCGGCTAAATAATCGATAATCACTCAATACATCACCAAGACATAAGTTCCTACGCCAAAATAGCATAATATTATACCAAAACTATAATAAATCTTAATATAATATATAGGTAAGTCTATCCTATCTGAACGTCGAAGGAAGACCGATAATGTTTGCTAAGTGGTAAATTTTCCCTTTCTAGAAGCTTTCAAAAGATGTCATGCTATAAAAATAGGGGTCTACATATAAATACGAGAACACTAATACTAATATTGCATTTTTATTATTTGAGTCCAAAATTAAGTCAAAATCCCATATGGGGCCCGCTAGAAGAATCATATTTTTGAAATTATCAACAGGTCTGTAATACCTATACTTTTTCTAGCTTGAAATTTTTTCTCCAAGAATGTTAGAAGAATTCTTTGAAATATGAATCCACTTTTATAGATGTGGAATTTTCAAGATTTTCACTTTTTGTCATGTGGGAAATTCAATAAGCTTTCCATGATACCAAATTGGCCTAAATCTGACACCCGAACGAAGAGTTAGAGCATTTTTAGTGAGACATTGTATCACTTGAGCCTTCAGCGCATCGCGGAGATAGTTCAAATGAAAATTTTCAATTTCTAGTGTTTCTCCATGATAGTGGCGCATCGTGCCAAACTTCTAGGTCGCATACAAGGTAGAAACGTGATAGCTCCGTATCGTGCCACCATATAATTTCTCATTTGTCACTTATGACTATAAGAGCAACTCATCCAATAGGTCAAAAGTACATTATAACAGAACCATTTATCCATATGAACCTTATAAGACAAGTTCAAAACCTTTAAAAAAAAAGATAAGAAATCCAATTCCAGTCTAAAGACAACGAGGATGATCAAATAGATAAGGAGAAATTCAAAGAGCATAGTTTGAATGACACAACTAAAAATAACTTAAAAAAGGGTTAGGATGATGAGGAAGAAATAGGAAATAGTAATTATGGTGAGCATGAAAGAATCCAAGAGAGGTTCGCTAGACAAAGAAAAGATGAACCTGTTACATAAGGGAATTAGTATTTCTGTTTTGAAGTAGATGAGAGGTGCCCAATGAATAATATATTTTTACTAATGACATCACCATGAAAGCAAATGGTTAGATCTAAAGGTTCATTACTAAAGAATCATGTATTTTTTCATATAATCTTAGTGTGGTGCTTAAGATTTAGTCAATATTTCAGAGACACCATTTTGGATAGATGGCCAAAAAGTAGGGATATTATGGTGCATTACATTGTTCATGAGTTCTATGCCATCTATGAAAACATATTGCTGAACTCAGTGGGAGACATATCAAAAAAATGAATGAATCCCTCTAGCTGTCACCACTTGCTAGTATCAGAGTTTGAGGATGAGATGCAAACATTTCAGAGGCAACTATATTTACACTTTTGCATGGGCCTAAATATATTCCTCATGTATAGATAGGCTTATTCGAGCATCGCATACACTTGGTGACTGATGTGACTATAATGGAGGATCCGACAAATTAAGTGGACATCATGCATTAGATTACCAACACTATTTTTGCACCAGGATACCATGGGTTAAAAAACATTTAGCCAAAATTACTAAGGCGCCTTTGAGATTTTTTACAAAATTTTGGTGGGGAATATTAAGAGGCAGGTTATGGCCAATGAAAAATAACAATACACTAAGTCCAAAGCAGGCTTACCTATCGTGTGCATTATGTTTAGATATGCACTAAATGTGGACATACTTAGTGCCATAGAGATATGGGATAGAGCTATAAATAAGGTCGTTGAACTTATATTCCCATGTTTGGTTCAATATTTATGTGAAGAGTCAAGGGTACCTATCATCCGCCACACAGATAAATGCATTGAAGTGAGAAAGTCAACAAATATTACACTGATCAAGGATATGGTAAACCTACTATATCGGTCTAGGCACATTCCACCAATACTTGGAGGTGAGTTGGTGGTGAGGCCAACTATTTCAACTTCTTCAATTGAGGGTATTAGAGTAGTAGTGCCCATTAGTATTCTCAAAACACATGATGAAGTTGAATAAGCTGAGGATGAGAGATGTCATCCATAATTGCATTTTCTGTTCTCGACCTATTCATAGTGTTGTCACTATCCCATATAAGTTTTCAATCAAGCTTGTAAGTCAGCAATGTGAGGCAATTGGAAATATAGAATACGTAATTTTCCATATAGGCTTAGCATTACAAAGTAAGGTGGATGTTGTAGAAAATAGACTTCATACAAAAGAATAGAGGTCAGTTGAGGAATTATAGGCATGAATTAATGCTTTAGAGGTGCACATCACTAATTTGAAAATTCCATAGTTTGAGTTTGCATTAACACAGTTGGATGAATTGGAAAGGGAGGTAGATTAATATCTTCCAAGCTAAACCTTATGATTTCTGCCCTGATTGCTACAGATTTGTTAACGTAGTTATTTAAGATATTGGTAGTGACTAGCGAGATTATTGATATTTGATCTAATGCTACCTATTCTAATTTACATAAAAATGAAAAAGTATCAATATGATAAATTTGAGATACCTATCAAGCCCAAAGACACTGACAAAAAGAGGTTGAGATGGGCCACTAGGGATTATCGAATGATGGACCGCCAGAGGAAAGATAAAGAGAGAGAATATTGAGGTAGCAAAATTAGGGGCCTCCTCGAGCGCTATAGCCCCACTTAATATGGGGCCTAAGAATGTTTTCCCTACTGAGAAATAGACTGTGGTACATAAAAGAGGCTCCATGGATATGGGTTATGACCATTCTAGAAAGCCCAAACCATTGAGTGCACCAGCCACCTCTAACACTAACATACTCTCAGAGTTCCTCTAGAGGTACTCCTATTACAAACACCAGATACTGGTGTTTAGAGCACCACAGGTATGTCATATACCCTAGTTTTACATTTTTATGACTTTGATAAATGGAGATATTGCATGATTTCTAAGTTATGGTAAGGAGGTACCACAACTGAGGGTTTTTGTTTTCATGTTTCTTTTTCTTCGGTTGCACTATCATAGTCAGAATTGAAATATCTACATGTTTGTATTTACTTTCTATGTTATTTTGTTTTGTTTAGTGTAACTTAGAGTAGAATAAGGAAACTTGGCACTGTCAAAATAAAAGAAGCATGTGAACTTGTTTTGAAAGCTTAAAAATAATATCCCCTCTAAAAATTTAGTTTTATTTTATAAGTATTGTGTCTTTGCATGTGTTGTAACCTGTGTTAAGATCTACATATGGCATTAGTATTCTGAATGTGGTAACCTGGTGATCTTTGATGAACTAAGTAGGCAGAAACTTAGGTGAAAGACCTAATCCAGGAGTGAGTAAGGTTTCTACCTAGCTGATATATATGTGTGATCTAAAACTTGCTTGATTACTCCTGCTAAAGTGTTAAGATAGGAAGTTAGAAAAAGGATCACATGCCATGTTTGAAAACCGTCCACTATAGCTTAAATGACTTACAAAATAATCATATATCCCTTGGACCCAAATTTTGAGCCTTAATAGACCTTTTCTTTGAACTATCCAATTCACCTTCCTAATTTATAGAATGAACCTTCTTTGGCCTTGATTTCTTAGACATTGTGTACCTCAACTCAGGAAAATCACCTAATTTAAAGGTGGCTATTGTGTAAAGGTGCATAGGATATAGGTATGAAGAATTAGAAGTAAAAGGAAAAGGGAATCAATTGTGGTATGAGAAAAATAAAAACAAGAGGAAAAAAGATAAAAAAAAAATTAGTGAGTTATGAAAATAAACTGCACTCGAGGTCCAAAAATTAAATAAAAATGTGTAAAATAGAGAATAATGCGAGAAAGTAGGAAATCAAGCCAAAAGTAGTGTAGTACAAAGGAGTAATAATTCATTATACCCAAATGTACCATACCAATCCCCAAGCCTATATTACAAGCCTAGAAAAGACCTATAGTGATCTTAAATTGACTATTTAAAAGCTGAAGTGTGAAAAATAAGGGCAAGACTATGGTATCAAATGCACATGACCTGACTTCTTTTTAAGAGCAAGAGATGTCCCACTTAATAAATTTACTGCATATACCAAAATAATTCGGGACTTCTTTAATGTGAGGACGTAGGGGATGTAGTCTAGTTACTACTTGGTTAGGTAGTGTACTGGTCTATATGTTAGGTTATCTATTCGCAATGTAATGTCGTGTCATGATCTCGCTGTATTATAATACTTGTTTTATGTACACACTACGTTAGTTGATTTTTGCTAAAGGCAGAGTGTATAGAAACTATTTATGTTCGTTGGTTGCATAAAAATTAGTTTTGTAAAAGTGATTGCCGTAGTGATTTGGTTTTTCTCTAAGTTAAGCTTCTTAGTGAGTCTAGTTTATTTTATTTGCCTGGGGACATGCAAACTTTCTAACTTGAGGGTGTTGATGTGCCATGAATTATGACATTAAAGATGCTCATAATGATATGTTTAGTGAGATA
Source organism: Capsicum baccatum var. pendulum (assembly GCA_030864225.1). Taxonomy (NCBI): domain Eukaryota; kingdom Viridiplantae; phylum Streptophyta; class Magnoliopsida; order Solanales; family Solanaceae; genus Capsicum; species Capsicum baccatum. The sequence continues at coordinate 47,295,275 of CM061551.1, read as the reverse complement.
TGATATATTTTATGTTTATTTTGGCACAAGAAAGTAGGTGAAATAACTTTAGAATTTGAAGTAAGAAATCTACAAGTAAAGTTCCACAAGAGCCCTAATGGGGCATAGCAGAGACTTACGCATTGTGGTTGTGATTATGAAAAGTTATCCCAGTATGCTGAGCTCAAATCATAATCAATGGGCATCTTAATGAGCCATTAAAAGAGTCCACGAGTTATGATATGGCTCATAGGAAGGAACACGAGGATGAAGGATTTACCATGTAAAATGTGATAGAAGAGTATACGAACTGTATGGAAGACCCATGAGCTATGGGATAGCTTGTGGATGAAGAACTCTGAAACATTTAACAAGCACCCTAACGGATCGTGAGATCATCTAACGGGATGTGACTTGAGTTGTGGTTTAACGTTAACTCGGCTATCCTATTTTAATTAGGATAGGTTTTAATTCTGTCCATAAACACTTCTATAGGGTTATTTGTATGAGTTTACGATTCTTTATATGCTACAATATTATATTGTGATATTCTTAGGCATATTCTTGGAGATCTACGAAAATCATTTCTAGGGTTTTAATTTAAGTGAGATTTTGGGAGTTTTGTTCTTATTGTAAGTTCATAATAATGTTTTCATATATAAATTCTTCTTGTGCTCTTGCAATCATAATTAACTAAACATCATAACAAAAGGTTGTGGGAACCATGATGAATTATAAAAATGGGTTAAGTGTGGCGTACTTCTAGATCGGTGTGATTGCATCTATTGAGACATCCTTCGATCTGATTTCTCTTCTAATAGTTGCAAACGTTAGGAACTCACCTGTATTATAAACTTGCTAAGATTAGAGATAATGGTTAGGAAAAGGAAATAATAATAGATATTTAATGTTATCAACATTCATCTAATAACTTGAGTCATACAGGGATAGTTAATATGAAATCAAGAATAAGGATTAGTAGTGCGACACTTGGAGTTTCTCTAATAACCTTTACCTTCTCCATGTCTTAGTGAACCAAGTCAGGGCCAAACAACCTAGTCTTACCTACTTCAAACCACCCAATAGGAAACCTGCACCTCCTACCATAAAGAGCCTCAAAATAAACCATATGAATGTTGTAATAGAAACTATTATTATACGCAAACACAGTAGGAGTAAATGATCCACCCAACTTTCCTTAAATCAATCACACATGTTGTTAGCATATCCTCCAAATTTTAAATAGTGTACTCCATTTGTCCATCCATTTGAGGGTGAAAGGCGGTGCTAAGGATCACCTTAGTACCAAACCTTTCTGAAAAAAATGCAAGAATTAAGAAGAAAATTGCATACCTTGGTCTAAAATGATAGACACAGGCGCTCCATGCAATTTGACCATCTCTTGAATGAACAACTTAGCATAATCCTCTCTTAATTAGTTAGTCCTCAACATAATTCTCTCTTAAGTAGTTATTCCTCACAGGAAAGAAGTGAGCAGACTTAATCATCCTATCCATAATGATCCAAATTAAATCATACTGATTGTCAGACTGCAGAATACCCATAATGAAATCCATATTAATTATCTCCCACTTCCATATTGGCAACTCTATCTCTTGAGACATAGCACCGGGCCTCAAGTGCTCCACGTTGACTTGCTGACAAACCATACACTTAGCAATAAAATTTGCCATATCCTTCTTTATATTATTCCATATGTAGATTTCCTTCAACTCATGGTACATTTTAGTCGAACTCAGATGAGCTGTAAATCTGGACTTATAAGCCTCAGTCAAAAACCTTTTCTATACACCATCAATATCAGGAACACACAACCTACCTTGATATCTTAAGATTCCATCTCCCACAATCTTAAAAGGCCATAACCTTATGCTGACCCATACCATCCTTAATCTGCTTAAGTATGGAATTCGATACCTATTTCTCTTTCACCTTAACAGCAAGAGATGATTTAACCACTTCCTAAATAATCACTCCCCTACCCTTAGAGTCCAAGAGACGAAATTGCAAGTTAGACAATCTGTGAATATCATTTACCAACCCTCTATTACCTTCATCCATATAAGATAAGATTCCCATAGATAACCTGTTAAGAGCATCAGCAACAACATTAGCTTTACTTGGATGATAGTGAAGACTCATATTATAATCTTTAAGCCATTCAAGCCATATCCTTTGCCTGAGATTTAAATCCTTCTGAGTACATACTGTAAGCTCTTATGGTCGGAATAAATATCCACATGCACCTCATACAGATAATGGCACCAAATCTTCAAAGCAAAAACCACTGTTGCCAACTCTAGGTCGTCATCAGCTAATTCCTCTCGTGAACCTTAAGTTGTCTGGAAGAATAAGATATGACCTTATCATGCTGCATCAAAACACAACCTAGTCATACATGGGATACATCATAATATACATCAAACAAATCAATAACCTCGAGCAGTGTCAAAAATAGTGCAGAAGTCAACTTATACTTCAACTTCTAAAAACTACTCTCACAAGCATCAGACTATAAAAACTTAACCTTCTCCTGAGTTAGCTTTGTCAACGGAGCAGAAATAGAGGAGAAACTCTCCACAAACCTCCTATAATACCCAGCTAAACCCAAGAAACTCCTAATGTCGATTGGAATCATGGGTCTAGGCTATTTCTTAACTTTCTCAACTTTCCGTGGATCCACTTTGATCCCTTTACTAGAGAAAACATTCCCAAAAAAGGTCATAGAATTAAGCTAAAACTTACACTTAGAAAACTTGGCATACAATCTCTGGTCCTTAAGAGTCTATAACATAATTTAAAGGTGATTGGCATGATCCTCCTCACTCTTGATGTACACCAAGATGTCATCAATGAAGACTATAATAAATAAATCCATGAATTGTCTGAACACCTGATTCATAAGATCTATAAAGGCAGTCAGAGCATTGGTCAACCCAAATGGCATAACCAGGGACTGATAATAGCTATACAATGTCTGGAAAGATATTTTAAGAATATCAACCTCCTAAATTTTTAACAAATGATAGATTGAATAAAGATCAATCTTAGATAAATACCTACCACATTAAAGATGGTCAAAAAGATCATCAATCCTAGGAAAAAGGTACTTATTTTTAACTGTCACCTTATTTAGTTGATGATAGTCTATACACATCTGAAGAGACTCATCTTTATTTTACACTAAAAGTACATGGGAACCCCATAGAGAAATACTAGGAAAAATAAAACCCTTATAAAGAAGATCATTTAACTACTCTTTAAGCTCTTTTCGTTTAGTCGAAGCTATCCTATAAGGAGGAATGGAAATAGGATGGGCATCTGGTAGGAGATCAATCATAAAATCTATTACCCTATTGGGAGAAATTCCAGGAAGATTATCAATATACACTTTAAGAAATTCACTAACTATAGGGAAAGATTACAAAGAATGACTTTTAGAATTAGAACCCCTATCCCAAACCAAGTGGTAAGATACCCTTTAGAAATCAACTTTTGAGCTTTAAAATAAGAAATAAATCTCCCGTTGGAGACTAAGGAACTCCCCTCCCATTTAATCATTGATTCATTAAGGAATTAAAAATTGACCTTTTGGGTCATACAATCGAGAGAAGCACAGAACAAATAAAGCTAATTTATCTCTAAGATCATATCAAAATCCACCATATGAAGCTCTACCAAATCCACCAATGTCTCTGTATGAAAGATGGACACCACACAAATTGTTTAGATTTTTCTAGCAATAATAAAATCACCCACTAGAGTAGAAATAAAAAAAAGTCGACAATACTTTCAGGACTAAAACCAAAGTGTATAGCCATATAAGATGTCACATAAGATAAGGTAGAAATCGGATCAAGAAAATAATAAAAATAACGAGAGAAGAGTTAAAACATACCAGTAACAACATCAAGGGATGACTCAGATTCCTAGAGATTAACAAATGTATAGAGATGATTTTGTCAAATATCAGTACCAAAAGTTCTGCCCTTAGGTGCTAGAACTAAAAAAGTGTGTAACACCCTGCAAAAATCGTCCATGCATTAGCTCGTGGTAATGTGCTCTTATAGTTAAATAACTAGAATAGTATTGAAGAGACTTAGTTTCATTTTTTGCTTCCAAAATGAGTAAAGTTTAAACCATATATAATTTACCTAATTTAAACTTTTTATCATGTGAGAAATTGAATAAGTTTTTTGTGGATATAAGATTCGCCCAAATCTAATACCCGGGTAAGAAGTTATGGCTAATTTATGTCCTAATCATTATACACCGTCATTTTGGTGCTTGACGCATTGCGGAGTGGGTCTATTTAAGAATTATCAAATTCCAGTAGCCTAGCACAATAATGGCACGTCAGTCTGAAGCTCCAGGTCCCAACCAGTGGGACAACGCGATGGCTCTACATCGCGGTGACCCTAAGAATCCCATTCATCAATTTTCAGTGAGCCACCGCGATTGTGGCACATCGCGGTGGCCCATAAAATTGGGATCCCCATTATATATTATTCCATCTCATTAAGGGAATAATAGGTATCTTTCTACCCCTTATCATCTTAAACATGGGATTATACTCCCAAGTGCCCAAATTATTCATATTTTCTTCAAAATTCATTGGAACACTCTCTAGGGTTTCAAACAAGAATCCCAAATAACTCAAGATTCAACCATGGATTTTTAAAGATAATTAGAGAGTTGGAATCCTGATGTTGGGCGTATTTATACCCCTAAGAACCATAATTTACCCATATTTTAGGCTAAGTTTGGAGAATAAAATATATAATTCCTGCACTTTTAGTCCATTTTCCTGCAAGTGAGCTAACCTATGTGATTAGCATGTTTTCAGGTATTAATGATGAAGATTTCAGCACTGTGTGGACCTTTGGGCAGCAAAGGAAAACTTCACATAAGAGGGATGGCAACTTTTGGAAGCTTATGGACTGAATGTGACGCATGGCGAATTTGTCCTGGGCAAAAGCAGTATTTTTAAATACCTAGGGGTGCAGCAGTAACCTAGTAGGACTAGGACAAGGATGTTATAAAAACCTTATTTGCTTAATTTTTCAGCATTGATTCAATCATTATTCATTCGACACTTTTGACAATTCATGTTACAGATTTTGTAAGAGTTTAGACAGAGAAAAATGGCTCAAAAAGCAATGGACCAAGAGGAAAAACGTCAACCCCTAGGTGACGCCTAACCCATCTCCATCGCCAAGTTTATTCTGGGTTGTGGTTTGATGACTATATCTATTGTGATTTCTGTTGTAATCATGAGTAGCTAAACTTCTCTGTTAGGGTTATGGAAACCTTGTGAGATACTATCTAATGCTTTGAGTTTGTGAATTCTTGATGTATATGCTACTTATATCATTACTCTCTTCGTTTTAATTAAATTCTCATGGTTGCAAACATAGGGAATATTCCAGTATAACATTAACTTGTTCGAGAGAAAAGTTACATGTCTGAAAAAGAGAGTATGACAAGGAAATAGGGCTACCAACCCCTATTTACACGTTAATGCCTTAACCAGATTAACTTCTTAGAGAATTTGTACCGTTAGTTATACACTTTAGGCTCGATAGATTTAAAGTTAAATAATCCTTGATGGTTGAGAAACACTAGGATTTACCATTAGAATACGAATCTCTATAAGTGCATGCATGTCTAAATTCCGCATTACTCATAGTTATTAGATACGTAGAACTCATAAGGTGGACATAACCCTAACTTATTATTCTCTATGATTAAATCTTACTAAACAAAGCATTCCGTTGTTACTTTGATATTAGTAATTCATGCGATCATCAAATCCCCCCTTTCTGTGGAATTTTCGACCAACAGTCTATTAATAGTTACAACACTTAGTGACCAAGCATTCCCTGTGGGATTCGACACCCAACCCAGTTGACTTTTATATTTGACAGTGACTGCTTACACTTTCTTATGAGAGATGTAGTTTGGGCGTTATCAAATTTTGGTGCCGTTGCCGAGGAATACGGTTGTCAACTAAGTTTGTGATAGTTACTAGACCCTTTGGTCAAAGATTCTCGAATTTTACTTTTTGTCTGTTGTTTTTGTTTTATTCATTTTCTGTTTAGTGCATGCCAAATACTCGAAGTTTGGGTCAGCCATTATTACCCATAAATCCTGAACTGCAACTTATTGGCAGGATGGAGGCATAAAGAGATATTGAAAGAAAGGCTGCTCAACAGGAGCAGGCTAGATTAGCTGCATTGGCAGCTGCTCAAGTGCATCAACAGAATATTGATAACCCAGGGCGAGCAACAAATCCTGATGATGAGGACCTGGGTGATGATAAGTTACTAAATCCACGGTGTACAGATGAGGTAGCCGCGCCTGTGAATAGGAGATATCGTCAAGCTAGAATAAGACCTGAACGCCGCGCTGTGTAGGTTCATTTTGATGATGATGATGACGATCTGGATGGAGCTAGTGCCACAGGGGCTATTATTCCTCCGCCCTTGGCACCTGGAGCCAAGTTCAATATCACTAGCACCATGATTCAGCTATTGCAGCTCAAGGGATTATTTGGTGGACTTGGAGGCGATGATCCGAATATGCATCTGATCAATTTTATCTCAACATGTAAATCATTTGACAATCCAGGTGTTGGACAGAATGCAATTTGGATACGCTTATTTCCATTGTGTCTATCTGGAGAGGCAACTCTATGGTTGAATGGGCTAACTCCTGATTCTATTACTAATTGGAGGCAACTGAAAGACGCTTTCCTAAAAAGATTCTTTCCGCCATACAAGAGAGCCTAATTAAGAGATATGATAAGCAATTTTTGACAGCTTCCAACTGAAGCTCTCCACGAAACTTAGGAGAGGTTCAAGAAGAAGCTTATGCGGTGCCCAAATTATCGTATGACCAATGTCCACTTGATGGAGATATTATACAGGTCTTTGAATTCGGTGACTAAGACAGTGGTTGATAATGTTGTAGGAAGGTCATTCATGGACCTTACTTTTATTCAAGCAAGTGATATGCTAGATCGTATGACAAAGCAGAATAGAGCTTGGCATACCAGGGATTCTGAGGTAGCAAGCTCTATTGTATCTATTGGCATGACTGCAAAACAAAGGCGAAGAGAAGAGGAACGTGATCAAGATATGGCGCACATGAAAATGCAGATGGATCTTCTTACCAAGCATTTATTATCAGGGAAGACCAAAAAGGTTAAGGCCGTTATATCACAGGGAAGAGATGAATCCGATTCTGAGGAAGAAGCTAACTACTTGAATAATCAGGGGGGTTTCCGAGGCAATGCCAAAGGAAACCAAGGTCAGAACTATTATGATAAATCAGGACACAAGGACTATGATCAAGGGAGCTGGAAGAATAAGACTGACAGGAGTGGTTTGTATGTTCCTCCTGGAAATTGTGAGGCTGCGGCGTCTGGCTCTGGGAAGATGTCCATGGAGGATATGATGGCTAAGCTATTGAAAGGAGTGGAGCCAACCAATACGGGAGTAAATGAGGTAAAGAATGATTTGTCATCAATCAATCAATTGGTTTACTCACATTCCACTTTAATAAAATAGCTGGAACAATAATTGAGTCAACTTTCAGCGGCATTCAATCAAAGAAAGGCTGACACTTTACCGGGTGACACTGTGCAAAATCTAAGAAACGATGGATCATGTATGGCTATTACTACCAGGAGTGGTAAGGTGTTGGAAAATCTATCCAAAGAAAAGTAGATGGTTGATGATATAGCAGATAATGTTATTGATGCAGAATGTGAAGATGCCGTAAAAGTTGAAGAGAGTGTTCATGACGTTACCCCTAGACGTCTGCAGCCTGAAAAGATCGATAATCGGAAGCAAGATAAAAAGGAGTGGTGGAGAAAACTATTCCCCTTCCACCACCACTGTTTCCTTAAAGACTGAAGAAGAAAGCTGATGACGCCAGGTTCAGTAAATTCATGACTATGTTGAAGCAACTGACTATTAATGTTCCTTTGGTATAGGCGCTAGAACAGATGCCTGGGTACGCTAAATTCATGAAGGACCTTTTGACAACAAAGTGGGCAGCAAGATATGAGCTGGCAGATAAGGTTCATCATTGCAGTGCAATCGCCACAAGATCGTTAGTTCAGAAAAAGGCAAATCCTGGTTCTTTCACTATTCCTTGCACGGTTGGATCTTTGGATTTTGCTAAGGCATTGTGCGATTTGGGAGCTAGCATCAATTTGATGCCGCTATCTATTTACAGAAAGTTGGGGTTGGGTGATCCTACACCAACCAATATGCGGCTCGTGATGGCAGATAGGTCGGTAAAATAACCTGTTGGTATCTTATATGATGTACTGGTGAAGGTTTCTACCTTCATTTTTCCTGGAGACTTTGTTATTTTGGATTGTGAGGTGGACTCTGAAGTTACCATAATCTTAGGGCGTCCTTTCCTTACAACAGGAAGTGTGCTTTTTGATTTAAGAGCTAATGAGCTTTTATTTCGGATGAATGATGAAGTGGTCCATTTTGATGTATGCAAATCAATGAAGCAGCCCAAAGATATGAATGTGTTCTCTATAGCTGATGTTTACTATGAGGATGAGAAAGAATTATCTGTAGAGAAGCAGCTTATTATTGAGCCATTGGTTGCTGTGCTAATGAATTTTGAGCGTGAGGATGTTGAAGATTATGAAGAAACTATTTGTGCTCTAACAGGAATAGGATCGTATTCTCATGCTCCTAAGAAGCTGGACCTTGATCTCAAGAATCGCCCTACACCACCAGCGAAACCATCCATTGAAGAGCCACCAATGCTAGAATTGAAAGAGCTGCCCAGTCATCTAAAGTATGTGTTCTTGGGAAGTGAAAATACACTTCCGGTTATTGTTATGGCTGATTTGGGTGAGCAGCAAGTGGAGGCTCTTATCTCTGTTCTGAGGAGATACAAGAGAGCCATCGGTTGGACTATTGTTGATATTATTTGGCATCCCTACTTGGATATGTATGCATAAGATTCAGCTCGAAGAAAATTGTGTGCCCACCATTGAGCATCAACGACGTTTGAATCCACCCATGCAGGAGGTGGTAAAGAAAGAAATTATTAAGTGGTTAGATGCAGGGGTAGTGTATCCAATCTCCGACAGTAAATGGGTGAGCCCGGTATAATGTGTGCCCAAAAAAGGGGGCATGACGGTTGTTGCAAACGAAAAGAATGAGCTAATTCCACTCAGACCTGTCACAGGGTGGAGAGTGTGCATGGACTACCGGAAGCTGACTTCATGGATGCTGAAGGATCACTTCCCAATGCCATTCATGGACCAAATGCTTGCTCGATTGGCAGGGAAAGGATGGTTTTGTTTCCTAGAAGGTTATTCCGGCTATAATTAGATTTGCATTTCTCCCGAAGATCAAGAGAAGACAATGTTTACATGCCCATATGGTACGTTTGCCTTCAAACGTATGCCATTTGGGCTATGTAACGCACCCGCCACTTTTCAGCATTGTATGATGTCCATTTATTTTGATATGGTTGAAGACACCTTGGAGGTGTTCATGGACGATTTTTTAGTTGTAGGTTAGTCGTTTAAATCATGCTTGGCAAATCTGAGTATGGCGTTGTAGAGATGTGTTGAATTCAACTTGGTACTAAATTGGGAGAAGTGCCACTTTATGGTAAAGGAAGGCATTGTTCTTGGGCACAAAGTCTCTGAAAAAGGAATTGAGGTCGATCGAGCTAAGATTGAAGTTATCGAGAAACTACCACCTCCAATTTCTGTAAAGGGAGTTCGTAGTTTCCTCGGTCATGTAGGTTTTTATCGAAGGTTTATTAAAGACTTCTCCAAGATTGCTAGTCCATTATGAAAACTGTTGGAGAAGGATGCAAAGTTCGACTTCAGTGAAGATTGCTTGAAGGCATTTGAATGCCTCAAAGGGAAGCTGGTCGAAGCTCCTATTATTGTAGCACCCGATTGGTCTCTACCGTTTGAAGTTATGTGTGATGCAAGTGGGGTAGCTTTGGGTGTTGTACTTGATCAGAAAAGATAAAGGCTATTTCATCCAATCTACTATGCGAGCAAGGCCTTGAATGGAGCCCAGAAGAACTATACCGTCACGGAACAAGAGCTTCTAGCAGTTGTTTATGCTTTTGAAAAGTTCCGTGCTTACTTGTTGGGAACCAAAGTGGTGGTTCATACAGATCATGCGGCACTGAGATATTTAATGGCAAAGAAGGATGCTAAGCTAAGGCTAATTCGGTGGGTGTTATTGCTTCAAGAATTTGATTTCGAGGTAAAGGGTAGAAAAGGTTGCGAAAACCAAGTAGCTGATCATCTATCTAGACTTGAGAGTGAGCATATAGCACAACCCGACCTTGAGATTGATGATGCATTTCCCGACGAAGAGATCCTAGCCACTATGGTGAAAGACTTACCATGGTATGCAGACTTTGCGAACTACGTGGTAAGTAGAGTGATGCCTGAGAATCTCTCCTTTCATCAAAAGAGAAAATTCATGCATGATGTGAAACACTACTTTCGGGATGAACCATATCTTTTTCGACGATGTGCTGATTGTGTTATTAGGCACTGCGTCCCAGATGTGGAGGTGCCTAGCATATTGGAAGAAGGTCATGCTTCCCAAGTTGGGGGTCATCACGCAGGGGATCGGACATCTAGGAAGGTATTGTAAAGTGGCTATTATTGGCCTTCATTATTCAAGGATGCCTATGATTTTGTTAGGAGATGTGACCAGTTTCAGAGGCAAGGCGCGATTTTGAAACACCATGAGATGCCTATGTCTAAAATTCTTGAAGTAGAGCTATTTGATGTCTGGGGTATTGATTTCATGGGCCCATTTGTGAGTTTGTTTGGGATGAAATATATCCTAGTTGCTGTGGATTATGTATCCAAATGGGTCGAAGCAGTAGCACTGGCTGATAATGAAGGTAAGCTTGTTGTAGCATTCTTAAAGAGAAATATCTTCTCTCGTTTTGGGGTACCACGTACCATCATAAGCGATGGAGGATCACACTTTTGCAACAAGCTGTTCAGAGTCGTGTTGGTGAAATATGGGGTCAAGCAACATAAGGTAGCTACACCTTACCACCCACAAACTAGTGGGAAGGTAGAGGTTTCTAATCGGGAGATCAAGCTGATCCTTGCTAAGACTGTAAATGCTAGTAGGAAAGATTGGTCTCGGAAGCTGGACGATGCCTTATGAGCTTATAGGACGGCATTCAAGACACCAATTGGCATGTCCCCGTACCAACTAGTTTATGGGAAAGCTTGTCACTTGCCAATTGAGCTCAAACATAAAGCATTGTGGGCGTTGAAGCGACTTAACCTGAATTGGGATGATGCTATTAATCTGAGATTGGAATAGCTGAATCAGATGGATGAATTCTGTCTACATGCGTATGAAAGGGCAGACCTCTACAAGGAACGGATGAAAAAGTACCATGATCGGCGGAATATCCAACGAAACTTTCAGAAGGGTGATATGGTACTTCTTTTCAACTCCAGACTGAAGCTATTCCTAGGTAAGTTGAAGTCTAAATGGTCTGGTCCATTCAGAATTAGCCAAGTCTACTCGTCTGGAGTAGTAGAGTTAGAAGACAATAATGGTGGTGTCTTTAAGGTGAATGGCCAACGAGTGAAGCCATATATCGGTCCTCTTGATTCGATAAAATGCATGGCCACCATCTATCTCGACGAAGTCTAAGTAATAGAGATAACTATGTCGTGCCGCACAATAAATCAAGCACTACATGGGAGGCAACCCATTGTTTTTAATCATTTTATTTTACTAGGAGTTTGTTTTTGTTAAATAAAAATCCAAAAAGAAGTGTCGATCCACGACCAAAACTAAGGCGCTTGATGGGAGGCAACCCATCATTCTAATTGTTTTTGTTATTTTTGAGTAAGTATAGGTGCAAGACGTATAAGGGAGGAGATTGGTCCCAAATTTTAATTTGAAAGTGATCCATGTTAAAGGTGGTAAGTTAGGAATGAAGGAGCAAAGGCTATCGGTTAGGCATTGCCTATGTTAATCTAGACAATGGACAAGGCAATGCCTATGCTAATCTAGGCAATGGACAAGGCAAGGCCTATGTCATTGCCTATTCTCACTGCCTCAACTAGGCAACGGACAAGGCATTGCCTATGCAAATCTAGGCAATAACATAGGCGCCGCCTATGCAAATCTAGGCAAAGCTAAAGGAGCCGCCTATGCCATTGCCTATGCTCACTGTTTCAACAAGGCAATAGCATAGGCACCGCCTATGCTCAACTAGGCGATAGCAAAGGCACCGCCTATGCCAAACTAGGCGATAGCATAGGCGCCGCCTATGCCAAACTAGGCAAAGCAAAAGGCGCCACCTATGCCAAGCATATGCAAAGCATTAGGCGCCGCCTACTTATACATTTTTGTCTCCTAACCTGATTTTTTTCATGGATCAAACCTGACCCAAGCCTTGGTCTATAAATAGAACTTCAACCTTAGAACAAAATCCCATTGTTGGCTCAAGATAGGCGCCGCCCAACCTTCCAATTTCTCTCAAAATTTTTCTTTTTGCTCATCTAATCTTGCAAACTCATCTCTCGGAATCCATCACCAAGTAAGTTATTCTTTTATATTCCGTAGTTGTTTAAATGCTATGTTTATAATGATTTGTTAGATCTTGAAGTGGTGTTGGTGATTTGAATGTGGTTGATTTGTTATGATACATCTAGTTGAGTGAAAGAATACGTGTGGGTGTTCTTGACTTTGTTCTGACTTGTATTTGATTGTTATACACTGTCATAGTTTTATAAAGTCAAAATTGTGAAGTTAATACATAATCTTGTAAGTTGAAAGCTTGAATGTTTGAATGACTCATTCATCGAGGTACCGATTATGATTGAACACAAGCATAAGATGGTGTGACTATGCCTATGCAATAACTTGTTTCTATTTGTGGTACGATCCTTATGTGGTAGTCTTCTTCAAAAAGTGCATTCATCCAAATATGAAAGTATTAACAACATTACATGAAATAGAATTGGAAAAGAGTAGTTAAGATAACATGAACATATGACTGTGCTGAACATATTGTTGGAACATATCGCCTAAAGGTATGTAGATGAAGTCTGAGTAATCGACATCATTCACTTAAGTAGTCTGTGCCAACAAATTAAGTGTGGGTGGTGCCACTATTGTTTGTTTTCCGATTGAATTTACCGAGACGAAGCTAACATGATTCTATTTTAAATCTCAGGTAGAATGGCCCCAAAAGGACGACAAGGAAAAGAAAAAGTGTCCACCTCGCAGAAAGGTCAGAAAAGGGGAAGAAAAGATCAAGCTGAGTCATCCTCTTTGCATATACCTCGACGCACTTTTGGGATATAGTAGGTCCTAGAGGAGGAAGTAAAGGAGTGGTACAAGAACAACAAGGTAAAAAAATATGTTCACGTGGATTTGATGCAAAAGGAGAGCCTAGCAAAGAGAGAACCCTGCATTTTGGCTAAAATCATGGCACTAAACCTTGATTTCATTTTTCGAGATATGGGGGAATGCAATCTTGATCTAACACGCGATTTTTATGCCAATTGGTCCCCAAAGACTAGCGGAAGCGAAGTGAAGATTCGAGGCCAAGTCTTGCTACTGAATGCGGAGTTCTTCAACTCTTTTCTGAACCTTCCATCTATCGATCCATCACCGCTCAAGGAGCCTTATCAGAGACCTCCCTACAGGTCAATTAGACACACACTGTGCAGAACAAGGTCAATGGCATGATGGATTCGTCACAAGGATAACGGTCGGCACAATACCTTCCTGTATGCTTCCTTGAACAGAGAAGCTCATATATGGTTGAGGATAGTCAACTCTTGCCTGATTCCTGGGACACAGTACACAAAGATCACATGTGATAGAGTATGCTTGGTGTACGCTCTGATGACTAATATTCCCATCAACATTGGTGTGATTATAAGATCGTCAATGCGTAAGGCTAGGCTACACAAAAGGTCCCATTTCAGCTTTGGTAATTTGTTGACTGTGATATTAAGGAAGGAACACATTGAAGAGGGACCTGCAGATCATAAGCTTCCACACAACCCAAAGAAGTTTGATCTCACGAAAGTTAAAGATCCTGAAACTGGTCATGGCATCAACCTTACCACTGCAGAAAGACATGCTCGGGACAAAAGTTTCTTTCGCCATCTATATGGCATGACTAAGTTTACAATGATGAGTGGAGGCCGTATTCCAACTGATGCAGAGCTCCAGCAGTTGGATTATGACTACCCGATGAATGAGCATGCCCGATCCATGTATGGAGTTGGGGTACATTTTGAGGAACCTCTCGATGATGACGTGCCGACTGACGATGATCGCCGACTTCCAGACTCAGACGTAGAGGACAACTCTGATGATGACGACTCTATGGATGATTCTGACGCAGGGGGTATGACCCCAGACATAGAGGAGGAGTCCGACTAATCAGATTTTCCTTATTTATTTTCCACTGAGGGCAGTGTGTCCCGTCTAAGTATGGGGTGCTGGTATTTGTATGATGTATTGTATTTCTTTGCCTGCATTTATTCTTGTTTGTTTGTAGTTAAATTTTTAGATTTTTAGATTTTTTAGATTTTGCATGAAATTGTTCTGATAGGCGGCATGGTATTATGACAAGAGTTTGTGCTAAAATCATTACTATTGAGATGTTTAGGCTCTAAGTGTGACTCACTGTGTGGTAAGTGTGATTTAATTCATTTATCTGTTGGGTCAAGAGTCTACACTGCTCCCAATAAAGTTGACCATGTGCCTTGTGTGTGTGAGGTTATAGTATATTCTGTGTTGTGACTGATGCTAGAACTTGCCTGGTGTGTGTGTAAAGCGAAATAAAGAGTGTGAGTTTAGGAGATGATTTAGGCATTTCTTTAGCAGCTTGTAATTGTTTACCTTCTTTTTACCTACCTGTGTACATTATCCTAGTTAACCCCCTTTGAGCCTTTAGCTATTTTCTTTGATAGCCTCATATGTAGCCTAATCCAGTTTTTTTTCAAGATTATAATTTGATCCAAATTCCTAAGCGCTTTAAATTATAGAGTCATGTGACAAAATAAGAGGAAATTGGGTGAGAGTGATACCTCAGAGTGTATTGGTACTTGAAATTGTTGTGAAAAAGA
Organism: Capsicum baccatum var. pendulum; assembly: GCA_030864225.1. Taxonomy (NCBI): domain Eukaryota; kingdom Viridiplantae; phylum Streptophyta; class Magnoliopsida; order Solanales; family Solanaceae; genus Capsicum; species Capsicum baccatum. Next base: position 47,280,127 of record CM061551.1, on the reverse strand, counting down.
GTGGCTATCATAGAGGTGTTTTATAAAAAAAAAAGAAAAAAAATATAATAAATAAATAAATCAAATAAAAAGAAAAAAAGAAAAAAGAAAAAAATATATAAAAAGTTAGTTCTGTTTATAATTGAATAACAAAATAGGTGAAAGGGGGTGGTAGATGAAAGGAAAGTAGAGGGGTTGTTTAAAAGAAAGTGTTAATGACATAACGTAGTGTATTAAAGCGCTTAGGGAACATAGTCACTATTTCTGGCCAAAATAGTCCTACTTGTCCCTTAGCCTACATTACAACCTATAAAGACCTATTTGATCCTAAGCATAGCATTCCGATATTAGTAGAGCATTACACTAAGGGCAAGCCTCATCAGTTGCAACATATGAATTCTTTGTGAGAGTGAGAGCAAGCAGAATCTTGTACCCATGTTTCGAAAAATGCAAAACTTGTGAGTGATCATGGGTGGTATCTTGTGTGAGACACACATGGTTGATGAGTTTTGGGTAGTTTTGTATGATTCTTTGTGCCTTAACTTGTGGATACGAATTAACCATCATCACGACTGTATGTTGGAGGTTGAATTGTTTCTAGTAGTGATCAAGAAAACTACTCTTTGTTAATAATTGTCATGCATGTCTTGTTGAACATTTTGTGTTGCTACTGTGATATCCTAGTTAGATGTTTTCATGGACATAATAGTTTGTTCGAGGATGAACAAAGCCTTAAGTGTAGGGTGGTGATGTTGGGCGTATTTATACCCCTAAGAACCATAATTTACCCATATGTTAGGCTAAGTTTGGAGAATAAAATATATAATTCCTGTACTTTTAGTCCATTTTCCTGTAAGTGAGCTAACATATGTGATTAGAATGTTTTCAGGTATTAATGATGAAGATTTCAGCACTGTGTGGACCTTTGGGCAGCAAAGGAAAACTTCACATAAGAGGGAAGGCAGCTTTTGGAAGCTTATGGACTGAATGTGACGCATGGAGAATTTGTCCCGGGCAAAAGCAATATTTTTAAATACCTAGGGGTGAAGCAGTAACCTAGTAGGACTAGGACAAGGATGTTATAAAAACCTTATTTGCTTAATTTTTCAGCATTGATTCAATCATTATTCATTCGACACTTTGGACAATTCACGTTACAGATTTTGTAAGAGTTTAGACAGAGAAAAATGGCTCAGAAAGCAACGGACCAAGAGGAAAAACGTCAACCCCTAGTTGACGCCTAACCTATCTCCATCGCCAAGTTTATTCTAGGTTGTGGTATGATGATTATATCTATTGTGATTTCCGTTGTAATCATGAGTAGCTAAACTTCTCTATTAGGGTTATGGAAACCTTGTGAGATACTATCTATTGCTATGAGTTTGTGAATTCTTGATGTGTATGCTACTTATATCATTACTCTCTTCGTTTTAATTAAATTCTCATGGTTGCAAACATAGGGAATATGTCAGTATAACATTAACTTGTTCGAGAGAAAAGTTACATGTTTGAAAAAGAGAGTATGACAAGGAAATAGGGCTACTAACCCCTATTTACACGTTAATGCCTTAACCGAATTAACTTCTTAGAGAATTTATACCGTTAGTTATACACTTTAGGCTCGATAGAGTTAAAGTTAAATAATCCTTGACGGTTGAGAAACACTAGGATTTACCATTAGAATACGAATCTCTATAAGTGCATGCATGTCTAAATTCCGCATTACTCATAGTTAATAGATACGTAGAACTCATAAGGTGGACATAACCCTAACTTATTATTCTCTGTGATTAAATCTTACTAAACAAAGCATTCTGTTGTTACTTTGATTTTAGTAATTCACGCCATCATCAAATCCCCCCTTTCCGTGGAATTTTTGACCAACAGTCTACTAATAGTTGCAACACTTAGTGAACAAGCATTCCCTGTGGGATTCGACACCCAACCCAGCTGGGTTCTATATTTGACAGCGTCCGCTTACACTTTCTTACAAGAGCTGTAGTTTTGGCGTTATCAAATCCCCACATCGTAGGCTTCATGAATCATCTATTATTTTCTGGGATTAAGGTACGCGGGGTTTTCCTAAAATCTCATGGGCATAGAAATTATGTTTTTAAGAAAAAGGTTTCAGATTTATGAATATAATCATATTTTAGAAGCGTTGATGATATTGTTTTGGCCTTTAGGCCTTCCCCCAAATTGATTTGAAATTTTATATATATGTAAGCATGTGTTTTAAGGTTGATGATTGAATTGAGAGCATGATTCATGAAAAAATCCCTCTCTTGTGATGATTTTCATTTACTTATGATATACTATGAAATCATTTGAATGCATCTTGAAAAGCATGTTATGAAATGTTTTAAATAATGTTATATTTGGATTATGATTTTAATTCCAAAAGAGAGAGGGTTGTTTATGTTGATCAATGTTGAACATAATCATGTAATGAAAAGAGTTTCATGGTTTGTTAAAGATTACATGACCACCACTTGTTTATTGAAAGGATGAGAACTTTTGCATAGGTTTGACTTATGTTTTTGGAACATGAAATCTCTTATGCGAATTGCATGTTTGGGTGGTCTGAACTATGTTTTAATGAAAATATCATGCTTATTGCATTATGGCTCAGAAAACATGACTTACAAATTCTTGGTATGACGATACCAAAATAGACAATGCCATAACAGAACCAGAAAAACATAGAAACCAGATTTTCATGACTTAAGGTTTCAAAATGATACATGTTTAGAAATGGATAAAATTGGTAATAAAGAGATATTAGGTGGTCCCCCAAAGAAGGCATGAGTTCAGACAACTCATTTCCCAAAATCGTGATTTGTTGATCCGGGTATATTATATTATGCTGGTTTAGTTCCCTCTGGTGTATTAGACTTAGACACTCCAACACTTGTAGCACACTTGGTTGGGGGCTTCCCCGCTAACTCAATGGAGGACTCTATATATCCCATGGAGTTTTAGACTTGTAGGGGTGTACTACCTAACTCAGAAGTAATACGAAAATCAGAAATTACACTAACAGAAAGGTTTTTATGATTGTCAAAATGCCTATGTGTTTTGGAATTTATATTGTTTTATGACTAGCTCTTAACTATTTTATTTATATTAAAAGCTTTACTTTGGATTGGTCTGAGTACCAGTACATCTGTATTGACCCCCCTTACCTTCCAGGTTCTGAGGCACTGTCTAGGGGTCCTAATAAGCAGCAGATTTCTTCAAACAAAAGTGCAGGGTCTAGTCACTGAGCCTTCTATATTTCAAAAGTCCTAGTTATTTTCAGACATTATAAGTTATGATTTTGTTCTACTGGGGGCCTTGTCCCAGCTTTTCAGACAGTTATCTTTAGATCATGTAGTAGAGATTTCACAGACTGTTCCAGATGTTGTTAGTGATTTTCAGATTTCATTCCTTATTGTTAAACTTAATCCATAGTATGACCATGTTTCTGTATTATATTATAGTTCTGCATCTTCTTTTATTATGTGAATGTTGTGCATGATTACCAGATAGAGTAGGATTCCTGAGCCTTCTTGGTTTGGGATGTCCGTCATAGTAAGGCCCTAGTTTGGGTCATGAAAAACTTAGTATCAGCACATGATTCATGGTCCCCGGGTGTCTGCAAAATTGTGTTGAGTAGAGTCTTGTTTATGGGTGTGTAGTGTGCCACACTTATAAGCAGGGGGATACTAGGCATTTAGGAATGTGTTTCCCCTCGTTGTGATTTAGTTCATGCATTAGAGTTTGAATTAGAATTGTCCCCTAATCAGTGATCTATTGTATTTTAGAAAATAGTTATGCCTCCTCGTCTCTCCAATAATTAGAATACTCAGGATGATAAAGTCTGTCGCACCTATGGTATGCGGACCGATAATAGATCTCACACCCCAGAACCTGTTCCTACTCTGGGAGTACCTCTAGTCCCGACTAGTTTTCCTCGAGCTCCAAGAACAAATGTTAATCATCACCAGTCTTCTCAGAGGGACATATCGAATGCAAAATTTAGACAGTCCATTCACATGCTTGCTCAGTTGGTAGCCACATAGACTCAATGGTTGGAAGATGTTGGGTCTACATCATTCGCATCTAAGGCTACTTGGGTTCGTCAGTTCATAAGAATAAACCCGCCTATGTTTTCGGGCACAAAGTAAAGGAGGATCCACAGGAGTTTGTGGATAAGATAGAGAAGATCTTCAAGGTAATGCATTTAGACAACGTAGAAGGGGTGGAATTGGCAGCTTACCAGCTTAAAGAAGTTGGGAACCAGTGGTATAATGAGGGGGAGGATTCTAAAGGTAAGAGTAGTGAGCCCACGGTATAGGGAGAGTTTGCGGAAGCCTTCCTTGATCGGTTATTTCCCCTTGAGTTAAGAGAGGCCAAAGCCGAGGAGTTTATGAACCTTAAACAACGAAAAATGAGTGTCAAGGAGTACACTCTGAAGTTCAACCAACTGGCTCATTATGCTCTAGAGATGGCTGGTAATATGAGAGCCCGAATGCGAAAATTTGCATCCGGCCCTTTGGATAACTTAGTGCTTAAATGTAAGAGGGCTATGCTGAATAGGGATATGGACTTCTCTAGGTTGTCAGTGCATATGCAGAAGGTAGAGGAGCAAAAATAAAGAATCATTGAGTCTAGGGAGAAGGACATACAAGCAAAGAGAGCAAGAATAGCGGATCAGAACCACAGTCAGCCCTAGAGCGGTAATTGGGGGAATAGATGGCAAAAGAAGAAGTTTTGGAGTAATGCACACTCTGCAGCTAGTGCCCCAGCTCCTAGACCCCTAGTTGATAGACGATCTAAGAGTTTTTAGACTAGTCATGGACCCAGAGCTTAAGATACTCATCCACAGGGTAGGGTGCCTCAACAAGATCATCCTTTTCTGTGGTGTGAGACGTGCGAAAAGCAACACCCAGGGAGGTGTCAGTTAGGCACGCTGGTGTGTTATTTATGTGGTCAGTCAGGCCACTTTCATAGAGATTATCCCTTCGCTAGTAGAAATTTTGGTGGAGCTAGTCACAGGAAAATTCTTCCACACCACCACCGCCCCAAAAGGGCGTTACCTCAGCTGTAGGGAGTGGTTGCAACCGGTTGTATGCTTTGTCCAACCACCAGGAGGCAGAAGCCTCACCAGACGTAGTCACCGGTACATTAAAAATCTTTTCCCATAATTCTTATTTATTACTTGATCCTGGGTCTACCTTATCCTATGTGACCCCTTATAAGGCTGTTAGTTTTGGGCTTGAGCCCGATGAAATTTTAGAACCTTTCTCTATTTCCACTTTGGTGGGTGATTCTGTTGTTGCTAGGAGAGCATATAGAAATTATGTGGTGATTTCTTATGGTTAGGATACTGTGGTAGACCTCATAGACTTAGATATGATTGATTTTGAAGGTATCCTAAGGATGGACTGGCTTCATTCGTGCTATGCCATATTAAATTATAGAACCCTAAGAGTCACCTTTTCTTTTCCGAATGAACCAGTGATAAAATGGGAGGGAAATTTTTTAGCACCTAGAGGGAACTTTATATCTTATCTCAAAGCCTGTAAACTTATCTCCAAAGGTTGTTTGTATCATCTTATTCGGGTTAAAGATTCTAATGCCAAAAGTTTTCTTCTCCAGTCAGTCCCTATGGTGAATGAGTTTCCAGAAGTCTTTCCATATGATCTCCCAAGAATGCCACCTGATAGGGAGATAGATTTTAGTATTGATTTGTTGCCAGACACCCATCCCATTTCTATTTCTCCATATAGAATGGCTCTTGCAGAACTGAAAGAATTGAAAGAACAGCTAGCAGACATTCTAGACAAAGGTTTTATACGTCCTATTGTTTCTCCCTAGAGTGCACCTGTACTCTTTGTGCGAAAGAAAGATAGTTCCATGCGTATATGCATAGATTACCACCAGCTAAATAAGGTCATTATTAAAAATAAATATCCTCTTCGTAGGATTAATGATCTCTTCGACCAACTTCAGGGTGCTAAATGTTTTTCAATGATAGACCTTTGTTTGGGCTACCATCAGTGGAAATTTAGAGAGTCAGACATTCCCAAAATAGCCTTTCGAACCAAATATAGTCATTATGAATTCCTAGTCATGTCCGTTGGGTTGACTAGCACCCCTACAGCCTTCATGGATCTTATGAATAGGGTGTTCCATCAGTTTCTAAATCTGTTTGTTATAGTTTTCATTGATGATATTCTGATTTATTCCATGAGTGTGGAGGACTATGCCAATCACCTCCGAATCATCCTTCAGACTCTCAAAGATCATAAGTTGTATGCGAAATTTTCCAAATGTGAATTCTGGCTAAGTGTTATTGCTTTTTTGGGGCATATTATGTCTAGTGACAGAATTAGGGTGGATCCCCAAAAGGTTGAGGCAGTAAGAAAATGGCCCAGACCCACGACTCCAATCGACATTCGGAGCTTCTTGGGTTTGGAAGGGTATTACAGAAGATTTGTAGAAAGCTTTTCTTCCATAGATTCTCTACTTACTAAGTTAACCTAGAAAAAGGTAAAGTTTGTGTGGTCTGACTCCTGTGAGAGTAGTTTTGAGAAGTTGAAAGACAAATAGACTACAACACCTATTCTGACTCTTTTGGAAGAAATAAAAGGTATTATTGTGTACTGTGATGCATCCCATGTGGGACTTGGGTATTTCTCAAAGTCTCCCTATGAAAGGAGTTCTGCGATTCGGGAAGAAAGGTAAGTTGAGTCCTCATTATATAGGGCTATACCAGATTTTGAGAAGGATAGGTGGGGTTGCACATGAGTTAGAGTTGTCGGCAAGTTTGGGTTTTGTTCATCCGGTATTTCACATATCCATGTTGAAAAAATATATTGGAGAGCATTCATTAGTATTTCCTATAGAGAAGGTCAAAGTGGCAGACTCCTTATCCTATGAAAAAAAGCCTGTGGAAGTTTTGGATCGCCAAGTTAGGAAACTGAGGAGCAAAGAAATAGCCTCGGTCAAAGTGTTATGGAAAAACCAAAAAGTTGAGAAAGCAACTTGGGAATCAGAAAATGACATGACAGACAGATACGCAGACTTATTTGATCCGGTGAATGACGAAATGGAAGGTACAATCCCTGTCTTATTCCTGTATGGCCTTAATATACTTTAAATCATTCTTGTTTGTGTTCTGTATCATAATTCAGGGATGAATGATTCCAAAGGGGCGATAATGTAGCACCCCACAAAAATCATCCATGTGTTAGCTCGTGGTCATATGCTCTTAGAGTTAAATGACTAGAATAGTATCAAAGAGACTTAGTTTCATTTTTGAATTCCAAAATGAGTAAAGTTTGAACCATATATAATTTTCCTAATTTCAACTTCTTATCACGTGAGAAATTGAATGATCTTTCCATCGATATAAGATTCGCACAAATTCGATACCCGGACAAGAAATTATGTCTAATTTAAGTCCTAATCATAAAACACCATCATTTTGGTGCTTAGCCCATCACGGAGTGGGTCTATTTAGCAATTGTCAAATTCCAGTAGCCTAGCGCAATTATGGTGCATCGCACTAAAGCTCCAGGTCCCAACCAGTGGGAAAACATGATGGCACCACGCCACGGTGACCCTAAGAATCTCATTTGTTAATTTTCAGTGAGCCACCGCGATTGTGGCGCATCGCCGTGGCCCATAAAATCGGGCTCCCATTTATATTTTATTCGATCTCATTAAGGGTATATTAGCTATTTTTCCACATACACGCCCCTTATCAGCTTAAACATGGGATTATACGCTCAAGTGCCCACATTATTCATATTTTCTTCAGAAATTCACAAGAATTCTCTCTAAGGTTTCAAACAAGAATCCTAAATAATTCAAGATTCAATCGTGGATTTTAGAAGATAATTAGAGAGTTGGAATCCCCATTCCGTAGGCTTCACGAATCATCTATTACTTTATGAGATTGAGGTACGCGAGGTTTTTCTAAAATCTCATAGGCATAGAAATCATGTTTTTAACAAAAGGATTTCAGATTTATGAATATATTTATGTTTTAGAAGCGTTGATGATATTATTTTGGACTTTAGGCCTTCCCCCAAATTGATTTGAAATTTCATATATATGTAAGCATGTGTTTAAAGGTTGATGATTTAATTGAGAGTATGATTCATGAGAAAAAATTCCTCTCTTGTGATGATTTTCATTTACTTATGATATACTATGAAATCGTTTGAATGCATCTTAAAAAGCATGTTATGAAATGTCTAGAATAATGTTATATTTGGATTATGATTTTGATTCCAAAAGAGAGGGGGTTGTTTATGTTGATGAATATTGAACATAATCATCTAATGAAAAGAGTTGCATGGTTTGTTAAAGATTAAATAACCACCACTTGTTTATTGAAAGGATGAGAATTTTTGCATAGCTTTGACTTATGTTTTTGGAACATGAAATCTCTTATGCGAATTGGATGTCTGGGTGGTCTGAACTATGTTTTAATGAAAAGATCATACATATTGCATTATGGCTCAGAAAACATGACTTGCAAAGTCTTGGTATGACGATACCAAAATAGACAATGCCATAACAGACCCAGACAAACATAGAAACCAGATTTTCATGACTTAAGATTTCAGAATGAAACTTGTTTAGAAATGGATAAAATTAGGAATAAAGAGATGTTAGGTGGTCCCTCGAAGAAGGCATGAGTTCAGAAAACTCATTGCCCAAAACCTTGATTTGACAATTCGAGTATATTATATTATGCTAGCTTAGTGCCCTGTGGCGTATTAGACTCAGATACTCCAACCCTTGCAGCACACTTAGGTTGGGGGCTTCCCCGCTGAGTCAATGGCGGACTCCATATAGCCCATGGGGTTTTAGAATTGTAGGGGTATACCACCTAACTCAGAAGTAATACGAAGATCAGAAATTGGACTGACAGAAAGGTTTTTATGATTATCAAAATGCCCATGTGTTTTGGAATTTATATCGTATGTGATTTTTTATGACTAGATCTCAACTACTTTATTTATATTAAAAGTTTTATTTTGGATCGCTCTACATAACAGTTCATCTATATTGACCCCCCTCCCCCCTTCCCCTCCAGGTTTTGAGGCACAATCTAGGTGTCTTGATAAGCAGTAGACTTTTTCGAACAAAAGTGGAGGGTCTAGTCGGTGAGCCTTCTATAATTCAGAAGGCCTAGCTATTTTCAGAAATTTATTATCAGTTATAGTTTTGGTCTACTGGGGCCTTGTCCCAGCATTTTAGACAATTATCTTTAGATCATGTAGTAGAGATTTCACAGACTGTTCTAGATGTTGTTAGTGATTTTATGGATTTCATTCCTTATTGTTAAACTTAATCCAGAGTATGACCATGTTTTTGTATCAGATTATATTTCCGCATCTTATTTTACTATGTGAATATTGTGCATGATTACCAGATAGAGTAGGATGCCCGGGCCTTCTTGGTTTGGGATATGCATCACGGCCAGGCCCTAGTTCGGGTCGTGACAAAGTGGCAACCAAAACTTTATTAGATCTGGTGGAAAATTTAGCTATAGGAAAATTTCTCTTTAGTTGACCAGGCTGACCACAATTGGAAGTCCTCCCCTCCTCATAATATCCATGGTATAGCTATCCATAAAATCGACAAAGAGGATAAGGTAGGGCTAACTTAGTTCCACTAACCTAAGATTGGGAACCCTGCTAAACTAAAATTAACTAACACCAGAAGGATTAGGATAAGAAGAACTAGCCTTCAAATAAGAGTCCCCCCAATTCTTCTTCGTAGTCCATTGTTTACTATATGTTCTGTTTTCTTGTACCCTGCTCTGAATATGTAATCTTCTTGTTTTGCCTCTCTTCCATCTCTACCCATTTCTTCTTCACATTCTCTACCTACTGCATATAAACTACCAACCTGGACAAGTCCACATTGTTGCTCAACATTGTAGTATTACACTCCAATACCAAATCACAAGATAACCTAGAAGAAAACTTACTTATTTTTGACCTTATGTTAGCCACTAACTTTAGAGCATAACAGGATAACTGCTAAAATTTTAGAGAATACTTCTTCACACTCATCTTCCCTTGCTTTAAGATCACAAACTCTTCTGCCTTATCTTTCCTCAACTCCTGAGGAAAGAAATGATCAAGAAAGGTACTCAAAAACTCATCCCACACTGCCTGCTTAGAATCATCACTCCTCATTGCTTCTTATTTTTCATACCTCCAATAAGCTACAGCTTTTAATTGATATGCCGCACACTCTACACTTTCAAAATTAGTAGCATGCATCACCCTACAAATATTCTCCATCTCATCAATGAATGCTTAGGTATCCTCCTCAACCTTAGATCCTATAAAGGTTGGGGGATTCAACCTCATAAACTGGCTAATTAAGTGATCTCAGATAAATGAGTAACAAAACCAACATGTTCAGACTGACGAGACTGTGATGCTATCAACTGCGTAAGCATATGAATAGATTGATGAAACTCTGCATTAGAGATATCTCCCTGAGTTAATTGAGGATAAGTGTCTCCATTCCTGGAAGCCCAAAGAGGACAAGTGGGGATCGATGGAACTCTGCGTGGGGTTTCATAGTCAGGAATAGGGACCCTAGATTAGGTATGCACTCTATAAATAGGTCGATTTCCCTCCATATTTTCCTTATGTAAAACAGATGGTCCAGAAGAGTTTCTATGGCCATCAGATCTTGGGAGAGGCATAATCTGAAATGCAAGTAATCTAGGAGTTAGAGTAGTTTCATAGCAACTAACTCTATAGACAGAAATAGAACATAAGAAAGAAAAACATTCCTAAATGGCTAGTAGCCTCCCCCTTATAAGTATGGCATGCCACACACCCATAAAAGGGACTCTACTCAACACAGCCTTGTGGATACTTAAAGTCCCAAAATTCTAAACTGATGCCAAGCTTGTCACAACCCAAACCAGGGCCTAGTCGTGATGGGTATCTTAAGCCCACTATGGATCAAAGACTATCCCCTTAGCCTAACCCCAAGATCACAATAATAATAACAATAATAAAGAGAAAGCCAATAAAGATAGCAATAAAAGATAAATAAGTCAAATGAAAGTTCTGAGTGTCAAAACCAACAATCCAACCCACACTTGTTCACAAAAGCCTCTAAAATTTAAATACCAACTGAGTCAGGACATGCCCCCAACTATGACCAAAAGAAAATCCAATATACTAAAATAGTAATAAAATTAGTCAAATGACCAGGCCATCTAAAAGATAGAAGCTCACCACTTTACAATAAATCCACAGGAGAACTCATCCACCTAAAGATACACGGGAGAAATAGAAAACCCTTTGAAGACTACATCATGAAATAATGTAGTCTCTAGCGACGGTCAATAGGGTAAGCACTCCATGTAATACAGGAAAAGTGATAAAATAATGTCAATACCATAAACTAGGTAAAAACCACATTCACACATTCATGTTTACATATATAGTATGTCGTGATAGGGAAAAGGGTCATGAACATGAGAGTTTAAAACATTAACCTGAACTATGTAGCTTGCTCTATCCTAAATGCATCTACAAGCTATATAGGTTCATATCCCCTTACTAAAAGGATTCCAGTACGTGTTAGCCGCACAAACTAAGAAATCCAAAGAAAGGGCTAAGGACGAGAAAGCTCTAGCCATTCCAAAATATAATATTTAAACTAAGCAAATGGTCATATAGATCCTCACACCGGCACACTTAGTTTTTAGTGTTTGTCCCTCCAAGACTACATCTTCATGATGAGCTACACAATTCCCTTTAATCCCAAATTAAAATAGTTTGCGCATAATACCAACCATTAACCCAGGAGTCTTATATAAAGGTATTTACAACTTGGTATCGTCAAACCAATTATTCTTGCAATCTCATATAATCATGTCAAACTCATCCCTGTAACCATTCGACTCCTAAGTTCCAATTTTAAAATCCAAACCATGGCCACCAAAGCCCTTTCAAATTCATTTTAACCAATTATCCATTAATTTAATGCAATGGGTTTATAAATAAGTTGAATTATGCAATTATCCATGTTCACAAACTAAATTACAAAATGGATTGGGTTTAATGTCATTACAAAGCCAAAAAATCATCAATTTTGAGAAACCCATGTTCCTTATTCTATTTCCTATAATAATGCACCCCATAAGTCCAAAAACCATAAATTTAAAGCATAAATCATCAATTTAGATCATGGAAAAAGTAGTTTAAGTGATACCAATCAAAACTCCTCAACCCAATTTCAAACTCATAATTTAAAACACATGGATAATGATTAAATAAGTGTCATAATGTAAAATTAAAGTTTGGGAATGAGATACATGCCTAAAATATAAAAGAGATTGAAGTTAATTTGAAATTTGGAGCCCGAATGATGAATTCACTGTAGAACTCTTGAATGTTCTTGGGTTTTTATATTTAGAGTGAAAGAAAATGATTTGATATTTGAAAACTAAAGGGAATGGGTTATTTTATATTTAAAGGTTGTACAAGTGGTAAAAAGACCAAAAGACCCTCATCCTAGATGAAAAAAATAAAAAGTTAGAAGAAATTAAAACATCAGTGTGGCACATTATTATCGCAGAGGATAGCATCCGTGCCACACCAATATTGTTGAGGCTAACCTCTGTGGAACACCAATATCGCAAACCCTCACTGCCTCGGGGTCCCAAAATAACCCCAAACCCATTTCAAATATTCCACAACTTTCCTAAATTACCCTTTTAATACCCCTAAAAATAATTCAAGTCAAAAATAAAATCTATGAAATTTTGAAGGGTTTTATAATTATACCTTTTATTTGAGACTTCAAGATACTTCATGGGTTTGAACTCATTTTATCCCAACATACTTGAATTTAAAGAGCAAAATTGTAAGTGTTATAGTCTTCTCTGTCAATGCTTTACTTTGTGAGTGAAAACTTAAGTTCATGAGGTAGAATTTCCATATGGGTAGTAAAATGGGTATTACGTATGAGTTTAAATGAGTAGTATCAGAAGGGAAGTCAACCTGGTAGCACTTTTAGTAAGGCACTGCATTGCACCCACGACCACGATAATACAATAAGTGCGACTAATATCGGCCTAGTAGCACTTTTATGGCTGAATTGGATCTATATATCCCACGGATCATTGTAGAGGATATTAGAGATAGGGTGCATAATTTAGCACCATACTACCATCTCCATGCCTCATCACTCTATACTTAGAAATTTATATGTCCCAATGATAGATGTAGTAGATTGGTTTATCCAGCTGATGAAAATTGCGGACATAGATATGATTAAGGATTTGAGGATCCTTAATGCTCCAGTCTAGGGTGTTGAGATACCTAATTTAGTGAGGGTTTCCCTAACTAGTGAGATCGTAGCATCTGAAGTTGATGCCACTTCAGCATCTTTACAGCTAGCCACAACATCATTGGGCGCCTATACATATGGTCCTAGCGGATATACATTGATATTGACTACTCATCTGGAGTAGATATTGAGGACACATGTATTGTATAATACTCGAATTAGAAAGTTTAAGGTATGTATCAAACCCTACATACCTAATGAGATACAGGAGTGTATATGGGTGGTTCAGAATGATTATGATAGATTTGAGAGCCAAATATCGGCTAAGGTTATGTAGGCCATGGATTCAAATATTAGACTGATTATTACTAATTTTTCTTACTAAAAATTATGAAAGGATCTTACTAAGAGGACCATCCTAGTTGCACCTCCACCACTGCCCTCTATGCCATTTTTGATAGAGCTTATTGCTGATGTGGACTCTATAGTCTTATATTTTTATAGTCATCCTACAATGGTTGAGAGGGATGATTTTGATACTGATAAGAGAATAGATGATTTGTATTCTCATAAGAATAAGAGAAGATAAGAAAGGATAGATAAAACAAAAATAAGAGAGAGAAGCTAAAAAAGAAGAAGAAAGAAGAATAGAGTACCGGATGATCATACCTCTAAAGAAGTATTACCAAAATAGGTGAGATATTTCCCAGCTTCTACTGAGGTGGTGACCTAAATTAAAGGGAGTAGGGAGTCTACTCAATCATATCATTGAGTGTATCGGCCACCACCAGTGCGCACATAGTAGAGAGTGTCCCAGCCACAGCCAAGGCCATGAGCATGGATGCTGGTGGAGATGTCCCATCTTGTACCCAAGCCAATTAGAGTATGATGAGAATAAATTGCACCCCAGGTATGTCCCTTGTCTCAATTTTATGTTTTTTTGCTTACATTGAGGGCATTGCTTGCCTTATAAGTTGAGGGTGAGGGTGTACCACAATCGAGGGTTTTGTTGTTATGTTTCCTTTCTCTCGGTTGAGCAATCTTAGTTAGAACCAACATGTTAGGTTTTTCTTATGTTTTTGTATATTTTTGTGTCTTGTGTGACTTAGAGAAAAAAATGAGAAAACTTGGTGCATTTGAAAAAAATAAAGAGTGAAAATTATTTAAACTAATTAAATGATACCCCTCTAAAAAAATATTTTGTGTGATGTGTTGTGTTATTACATTAACGGTAACCATTGTTTAGGATCTCATCATGGCATTAGAATTAATAGTATATAAGCTAGCCTAACTTTTCTTGAACTAAATAGGTAGTTACTGGATAATAGATATGAGCCAATAGGCTATAAGGATGATGTATCGAGTCGGCATGTGTCTACAGTCTTAGAACTTTCTTGGTTAATCTCACTAAAGCTGGAAGTTAGAAAGTTAAAATAATCATAGGCTATTTTTTGAAATAGTCCACTAAAAGCCTAATAATCCTACCAAATGAATAAAATATCCCTTGGACCCGATTTTGAGCCTAAGTAGACCTTTTCTTTAAACTACCCTACTTAACTTCCCAAAATTTAAAATGAACTTTCTTTGGCCGTGGTCCCTCCTTGGACAGTGTGCACCTCAACTCAAGTAAATCTCCTAAGTTGAGGGTAGCTAGCGCAGGGGTGTGTAAAAGATGAGGTAAAAAGAATTTGTAGTAAAAATAAAAAAGTACTCGATGAGATATGATGAAAAATAATAAGAAAAGAAGAAAAAGAAAAAGATAGAATAAAAAAAAAAAAAAAGAAAGAAATTAAGAAATTGAGAAAATAAAAATGCACTCGGGGTCTGCAAAATTGAAAAAGTTGAAGACAGGAAAGAATAAAAAAAGGTAGCTAAAGTGGAGGCCAAATGTAGTGTAGTATCAAGGAGGGTTAGTCACTGCACCCATATGTACCATACCCATCCCAAATCCTATATTATATGCCAATAAAATCTTATAATGATCCTACTCCGACTATCAGAAAGCTAAGGCATACAAATAAGGACATGTCTATGATACTGTAATGACCCTTTAGGTCATTTTCCATATTTTTGCTTATTTTTGTTGTTAGAGATTTTCCATAGCTGCCCCAAGTTATTTATGACTTGATGCGACTGATTGTTTGATTACCGAGTAGTTTATTTAGTTTTAGAGCCAATTTCTTATTTTGAATTCTTTTCTGGTTCTAAATGACCATTGTATTAAAACTTCAGTCACACGACCTCGTATGCCAATTTTTACTGTCCCAACAGCTCCAAAATATCAAATATAGGCTAGGTGGACTCTTGGTTTGGGTCCCAAGACACTTGGGCTCATTTCAACATATTGGTCAAAAAGTTAAGAAAATAGAATATGGGCATGGAACCCTCTTTTAGTTGAAATGACCTCAAATGGAAATTTCAACTACGCCATTGGGTTTGGATCATCAAATTTTATAGGGGTTGCAATTGGAATAACCTTGGTAGTCTAGCATGTTCTCCAATCATGGTACACATGTCACGAATATGACTCAACCTGGCAGCCTCAAGATTGGTGATTGAGAGGGTCGGATCATAATAGTGATACCCAAACACATGGAAGAGGTATAAAAGGCCCCTTTTTAGCTCATTTTTCCCATTCTACATCCATCTTAACACTAAATATTGGGTAAATTATAGGATTAAGTTTTGTGGGTGGTTTGTGAGGTTAGGTAATGATTATTTCATGATTTTCCTTCAAATTTGAGGTAAGATTTGTTCTCCTTCATGGTGGACTTTCTCATTTCTTATTCAAAATTCCTAGAAGTTGGTGTCTTAATTTTAGCACCAATGTAGCTCCGATTTCACCCATTTTTAGGGTAATTACTCCTTCAACATAAGGTAATGTTTGGTTGGCTTCGGAAATACGATTTCATAAGTGGCACTGCATGGGCTTTTTAAGTATTTTTGGACTTGAAGTATAATAGTGTAATATTGGTATTATCGTTTTTATGTTGATAAGGAGATTGTGATTTTAATAGCATGGGATATTATAGAAGCTTCTCAGAAGGGAAAGTCAGTGATTTAGAGGATTCTTCGAGCTTTATAAGGCATCCAGGTAGGCTAGGTTTTCCCTCTTACTAGATGAAGCTATTTCAAAGTATGTTTATGATATTGTGTTAGATTTCAGATGGATTTTAGGTGTTAGTGATCATATGGGTTTTAGGTGTTGGTTATGGAAATTGAAATACTTGGGTTAGTTGGACCATTTAGGCTATTCAGAGATTGTAAATTAGGTCTGATTGGTTTGGTTGCTTATGCTTTAGGTAAAACCACCATCTTATGGTTGATTATCACTTATTTAATAGCTAAAAGTGGATTTAGATATCTTAGTCTAGTCTGGGGTAGAATGTTTCTTACTATTAAAGGATTTCAGGGATTAAAAGTGGGCCCTTGACCCACCTTAGGCCCTGATGTATTTTAGCTATTGGAAACCTTTTATATGCTTATTGTATGCCTTAAAATGCTAATTGAAGTAATATTGATAAACTTTTGAATTCAATGGTTATGATGGGTTGGTATTAAGTGTTCATGCTTAGCGATTATGATATTGATCATGCTTATTAGTTATGTTAGTTACTAAGTGATTATGTCATTAATTATGATATTGGTTATGCTATTGATCATACTAGTGATCATGCTTAATTAAGTTGGCAATTATGTTATTGGTTATGCTAGAGATTATGTTATTTACTACGATATGATGATCTATGATTATCGGTTTGAGTCTGGATATTGATGATGGTTATTGATTATATGATTACCAGTTCGAGTCCAGATATTGATGATGATATTTATGAGGTATATACCCAGTTTAATTCTGATAGATGATTATGGAATTGCTCATATATATGCATATAAATATACCTAGTTTGAGTCAGGCTATTACTATGATATTGATCATGACATTAATAATATGACATTGGGACTTTGGGGTGAAATAATTGGGAATAGGATATTGGTTAAGTCTAAAAATGGGAATATAGTTATAATGAGAAATTAAATGGATGGATTCTAGTTGTATCATTAGAATTGGTAGATGATAGTGGTACAAATTATACTATCTTTATTATACCCTTCAGGCTTATGGGGGCCTGAGTTAGGTTATTTACTTTTTCTAACTTATTGGCTTACGGGGGTCAACTTTGTAGTTATAATTGTATGTGTTTGATTATTTATGTTATATTGTTATTCTAGTGATTTACTTATTCATGTACAACGATGTTGGAGTTATCTCAAGTTTTCTTCCTTACCTTGACTTAGTTATGTTATCTTGCATTTTATCATATTTATATCATGACTTAGTTTAGTCGACTTATGATGCCTATTCAGTACCTGAGGTGTTGGTACTTATACTACACTTCTATACCTTTTTGTTTGGATCTAAGTACTAGTTGCCACCATTGATTTGAGGATCATCTTGTGTTGGATTTTAGAGATAGGGTGAGCTCTTACAGTTAGAGTTGCCCCATTTTCCCCTATCTATCTATGTCTAGTATTTAGCTTTGAGACAGGGATTGTATTGGCTATTTTAAAACTTGGATTGTATTTATATAGTAGCTCTTATACTGGCTTTACCAGGCCATGGGATAGTTTTCTATGTTATGACTATCCCTTAGACTATTTTATTGTTCTGCTTATTTCGATCTTTATTGTCTATTTTGCACTTTTTGATAGGGCATTTCCACCAAGTTAGCCCACTGTAAATAGCTTCGAGCTATGGTATGGCTTACCAACTAGTGTTATTTGGTAGGTGCCATCATGACTCATAAATTGGGTCATGATAGATACCAAATACACACAGATTGAATTTTTTGTAAGAGTGAGAGATTTGATTCAGTCCCGTTCTTAATATACACTACCTGTACTAAGTGTTTGGACTTCTTTATTATGAGGGCATAAGGGTTATATTCTAGTTACTACTTGTTTGGGTAATGACATTTGTTTAAGTGTTTGGTCACCCACTTATAATCTAATGTCATGTATTGATCCTTTTATGCTCTGGTAGTTGGTATGTAGACACACTGCACTTGCTGGTCTTTGAGTGGTATGATGTTGAACTATGTTTTGGTTAATGCATGCTAAAAAAATAGGTTTTTGTGAAAAGTTGACAGTGTAGTATTCTTGGTTTTCTCTAGGTTAAGCATCCTTATAGTATAGTTTATTTTATTTTCCTAAGGACATGCAATAGTCTAAGTTGAGGGTTTTTATGTGCCATAAAATTACGAAACTTGAGACACTTAAAATGGTGAATATTTTTGGGTGTTTGCAAGTTAAATGGGTCTCAAAAAGTGGAGTGCTAGAGTTTGGACTCTAGGTCATGGATATCTTCAAGATGCATCCCTAACTAGGTGCTAGGATAAGGGGCCTTCCACAAACCCTAATTTGACTCTTGAGCTAGAGGTTCTCCCTCCCAGCCAATGGTAAGTGAGGGACCAGCCCAAGCTATACTGAGGTTTATCTCCACTTTAGTGGTCAAAGATTCTTTTGTTCATCTTTTAGGGTAGGTTGGTGGTGCATCATCTGATAGTGCACAGTATATAGATCATAGTGGTAATGAGGTAGGGGCACAGCCTATAATTTCAAATCCCATAGTTGAGGTCCCTTCTCCATTAGTTGTTACTCAGCCGGTAATTGCTCATCCAGTGGTTTCCTAGCCTGCTATGTCTGTTAAGGAGCAAAAAATGCTAGTCAGATTCTTAAGATTGGCTCCATCTAGGTATTCTGGTGCACCTAGTGAGGATGCATATAAGTTTTTAATTTCTTATGAGGATAGGATCCGTAATTAGGCCTAGATAAAACTCGTGTTATAGAATACACTATATTTAGTTGGACATGGCTACTCGACATTGGTAGATAGGTCATCCTGATTCCAGACCAGTTGGAACTTCTCCTTTGACATGGGCTCATTTCTTCTAGATCTTCTTAGAAAAGTAATTACTCATAGCCTTAAGGATCATTTGAGGAATTAGTTCTCAAGGTTAGAATAGGGATTTGTGGTGGTTGTGGAGTATTAGGCTCATTCTTATAAGTTGGTTAGATATGTTATTTCTATTCTAGACACTAAGTACGAGAGGGTTCATTACTTTTTTTATGGATTAATACTTTCCTTTCATTTGTCTACTCAAAGATTGGTTGTTGTGGCTAGGTCTTTTTCTAAGGTTTCTAATCATTCTCAGATGATGGAGGAGATACATCATGAGGGCTAAAAAGGATATAATAAGAGGCCAAGGTATTAGGGTAGTTTCAGTGAGGGATGTAGTAGTTCCGAATTTAGAGGTGGCATTTCTTATGGTAGATACCGTCCTTGCCAATTATAGCATCCTCATAGTCAGCCTAGTAGACCCGTTCAGGTAGTGCTTCAGATTATTGACAAAGGTCAATTTACTGTCAGTGATCACCTAGGTCAGAGTAGCGGTCAGTTTTTGAGTGGTTCATTTTATATTTATTCTAGTTGTGGTGGTTACTCTGGGTCAGTCGGATCTTCTGGTTCTGGTTTAGCATAGGTGATATGTTTTAGTTGTGAGGGTCATGGTCATTATTTGTGAGAGTGCCCTAGTCGAGGGGTGATTGTTGCTTTAGCTTAGAGTGTTCTCTATATTAGAGTAGTTCATTACTTAGCTAAAGGTGGTATGCATTATCGTAGGGGTAGTCCCTAGGGTGCTTGAGGTATTTCTTAGGTAGTTAGGGCAGGAGATCGGTCAAAAGACCATCCAGGTAGTAGGCATGGTCAGTTGTATGTAGTACCTACTAGACCCAAGGCTGTGTCTCCAAATATTGTTGTTACAGGTATAATTTTGGTGTGCCGTTATTTGGCTCTTGCATTATTTGATTTGAGATCCCCTTATTCTTATATGTCTACTTATTTTGCTCCATGGTTAGAGTTATCTTGGCATTTATTATAGTGTCATTACATGTATCTACTTGAAACACCCTAGGTTTGGGAACCTTAGAAAATTTCCTGGGTTTTAAACTCACTAGACACCATACAACTTGGAATACCAGTCGTATAATTGGGTATGTTTGGTATACTCTAGTCGTATGCTAATCAGTGTTGGTAGGTGGGTTGGATTGGTTTTTGGAATGGGTATGACTTGGTTGGTATGGGGTGATAGTGGTTGACGAGTTGTATTGTTGATGATAGGCGAATTTACACGCCTATAGTACTATATTTTGCCCATATTTTAGCCTAGTTTTGAAAACAAATTATATATTTCATGCACTTTTAGTCCTTTTTCCTGTAAGTGAGCTAACGAACATGATTAGCAAAGTTTCAGGTATAAATGATGCAGAATTCACCATTTTATGGGTAACTTGACACCAAAGAAAGCTTCACGAAAGGAGAAAAGGAAGCTTGGACGCCTAAGGACCAAAAGTGATGCATGGAAAATCTATCCCGGGCTAAAACAACATTTCTGAAGACTTCGGGGACTAGCAGTAATTTATTAGGATTAGGATAATGATACATTAACCTAGTACAATTGGGTTAAGTATTTCATTAGCTTAGTAGGATTTGGTTAAGTATTTCATTAGCTTAGTAGGATTTGGTTAAGTATTTCATTAGCTTAGTAGGAATAGGATATGGGTATTATAAATACCCTATTTTGTTAGAGATTTTATACATTCTAGTTTTAACTTCCATCTTACCTTACAACTCTTCTAATCTTTCCATTTATTCTACTTTTTATTCTTCTTCTATTCATCTATTCAATTCTTAATTTCCGCAACAAGAGAAACGTTACTTTGCCAGGAATTCACGCCTAACGCCTACCACACTACTACTACACGAAATCTTTATTGTGGTATAATAACAATGTCCATTGTGATTTCCTTCGCATTCATGGGTAACTAAACCTCTCTGTTGGGGTTATGGAAGCCATATGAGATACTACTATCTATTGCTATGAGTTTGTGAGTTCGTGACACGTATGCTGCTTATATCATTATTCTCTTCATCTTAATCTAAATTCTTTGTGGTTGCAAACACAAGAATACGCCAGTATAGCATTAACTTGTTCGAAAGAAAAGTTATATGTATGGAAAAGAGATAATGTCAAGGTAGTAGGGTCCCATCCCCTATTAAAAAGTTAGTGCCGTAAATGGATTAACCTCTTGGAGAATTTGTACCGTTAGATACGCTTTAAGCTCGAAAGAGTTAAAGTGAAATAATCCTCGAAAAGGTCGAAAGACGTCTGGATTTACCATCGAATACAATTCTCTATAAGCACATGCATGTCTGAATTCCACATAACTCATAGCCAATAGAGACGTAAACTCAGAAGGTGGACATAACCCCAACTCTTCAATTCTCATTGTTTTACAACCTACTAAACATTCTTTCTTTTTACTTTGCTATTTTCAGTTTTTACTTTAATATTTTGGTTACACATTACAATCTCCCCTTTTTACGAGACTTGCACTAAAAGTCTAGTAATCGTTGCTTACTAGTTGACCAAGCTATTCTCTGAGGGATCGATACCCAACCCAGTTGGGTTCTATATTTGACAGCGACCGCTTTACACTCCTATGAGAGTTGTAGATTAAGTGTTATCAAAAAATTGGCGTCGTTGCCGGGGAATACGAGTGTCAACTAAGTTCGTGATAATTACTAGACCCTTTGTTCAAAGATTCTCATACTTTTACTTTTAGTTGTTGTTTTTCTTTACTGCAGGTTTTTATTTAGTGCATGCCCATACTCGAAGTTCTGGTCAACCGTTATTACCTATCAATCCTAAACCACAACGAATTGGCAGAATGGAGGCACAAACGGAAATTGAAAGAATGGCTGCTCAACAGGAGCAGGCGAGATTAGCTGCTCTTGCCGCCGCCCAAATACACCAACAAAACATTGATAACCCTGGGCGAGCAACAAATCCTGACAATGAGGATTTAGGTGATGACGAGTTACTAAACCCAAGGCATGATGCTGAAATTGAAACACCTGCCAACAGAAGAGGTCGTCAAGCTCGGTTTAGGTATGATCGCCAACCCATACAACCAGCTTTTGACGACGATGATGATGATCTTGATGGAGCCGGAGCCAAAGGAGCCATTATTTCTCCACCATTAGCGCCCGGAGCCAAGTTTAACATCACAAGCACCATGATTCAGTTATTGCAACTTAAGGGATTATTTGGTGGACTAGCAGGCGATGATCCGAATATGCATCTCATCAACTTTATTTCTACATGCAAGTCGTTTGACAATCCTGGTGTTGGTCAGAATGCAATTTGATTATGTCTATTTCCATTGTCTCTGTCTGGGGAGGCAACTCTATGGTTGAATGGGCTGACTCTTGATTCTATTACAAATTGGAGGCAATTGAGAGACGCTTTCCTAGAAAGATTCTTTCTGCCATCCAAAAGAGCACAATTGAGAGATGAAATCAGCAACTTTCGTCAGCTTCCAACTGAAGCCCTTCATGAAACATAGGAAAGGTTCAAGACAAAGCTAGCGAGATGCCCAAACCATCACATGACTAATGTTCACCTAATGGAGATATTATACAGAGCCTTGAATTCAATAACTAAACCAGTGGTGGATAATGTGGTTGGAGGATCTTTTATGGACCTCACCTTTGGTAAAGCAAGCAATATGCTAGATCGTATGACAAAGCAAAGTAGAGCTTGGCATACCAGGGATTCTGAGGTAGCAAGCCCCACTTTATCTATTGGCATGACTGCAGACCAAAGAAGAAGAGAAGAAGAACGTGATCAAGATATGGCGCACATGAAAACACAAGTGGATCTTATTAAAAAGCATTTATTATTAGGGAAGACCGAAAAAGTCAAAGTTATTGCGTCAAAAGGAAGAGACAAATCTGATTCGGAAGAAGAGGCCAACTACTTGAACAATCAGGGGGGTTTCTGAGGGAATACCCAAGGAAACCAAGGTCAGAACTATTATGATAAATCTGGAAACAAGGACCAAGGTAGTTAGAAGAACAAGAATGAAAAGAGTAGTTTGTACGTCCTCCCTGGAAGACGTGACGCCACCACATCTAGTTCTGGAAGTATGGAAGACATGCTGGCTAAAATATTGAAAGGAGTGAAAGCAACGAGCGCGGGAGGAACGGAGGTAGTTAATGACTTGTCCTCTATGAAACAAATAGTTGATTCTTATTCCACTTCAATCAAGCAAATAGAGCAGCAATTGAGCCAACTTTCAGCAGCACTCAATCAAAGGAAGGCTGGCACTTTACCTAGCGATACTGTGCAAAACCCAAGAAATGATGGGTCATGCATGGCCATTACTACCCGAAGTGGTACGGTTCTGGAAACTTCAGCAAAAAGTAAGCAAGTGGTTGATGAAGCAGCGGATATTGATGATAAAGCGAAAGGAGAAGCATCCGCAGAACAAGGCCACGACGTCCATGACGTCAACCGCAATGATTTGCAACCTGAAAAAGCTGAAAAACAGAAGCAAGAGGAGAAGAAAGCCATGTAGAGAACAATTCCATACCCACCACCACCTTTTCCTCAAAGATTGAAGAAGGTGGCGGATGACACAAAGTTCAGCAAATTCATGACTATGTTAAAGCAGTTGACCGTTAATGTTCCATTGGTGGAGGCACTTGAACAAACGCCTGGGTATGCGAAATTTATGAAGGATCTTTTGACAAAGAAGCGGGCAGCAAGTTATGAGTTGAAAGATGATGTTCATCACTGCAGCGCAATCGCAACCCGATCAATAGTTCAGAAGAAGGCTGACCCTGGTGCTTTCACTATTCCTTGCACCGTTGGATCTTTAAATTTTGCCAAGGCATTATGTGATTTAGGAGCCAGCATCAATTTGATGCCACTATCTTTATATAAAAAGTTGGGGTTGGGTGATCCTACTCCAACCAATATGAAGCTCGTAATGGCGGATTGGTCGGTAAAACGACCTATTAGTATTCTATGTGATGTATTGGTAAAGGTTTCCTCATTCATCTTTCCGGCAGACTTTGTTATTTTGGATTGTGAGGCAGATTCAAAAGTTCCCATAATCTTGGGGCGCCCTTTCCTTGCTACGGGAAGTGTTCTTATTGATTTGAGAGCTAATGAGCTTTTATTCCGAATAAATGACAAAGTAGTTCGCTTTGATGTTTGTAAATCAATGAAGCAACCCAAAGAGCTGAATGTATTCTCAGTGGCTGATGTTTACTTTGATGATGAGAAAGAATTACTTGAAGAGGAGCAGCTGATTGATGACCCATTGGCGACTTTGCTTATGAATGGTGAGAACCAGGATGCTGAAAATTTTGAAGAAACTGTTTGTGCTCTATCAGGATTAGGGACATATCGCCATGCTCCCAAGAAGCTGGACCTTGATCTCAAAAATCGACCCACACCACCAGCTAATCCATCTATTGAAGAGCCACCCACGTTAGAATTGAAGGATCTGCCAAGTCATTTAAAGTACGCATTCCTAGGAAGCGGAAATACACTTCCAGTCATTGTGGCGGCAGATTTGGGTGAGCAACAAGTTGCAGCTCTCATTGCTATTCTACGGAAGTATATAAGAGCCATTGGATGGACCATTGCGGATATTATTGGTATTCCACCTGGGATTTGTTCACACAAGATTAAGCTTGAAGAGAATTGTGCACCCACCATTGAGCATCAAAGGCGTCTAAACCCACCTATGCAAGAAGTGGTGAAGAAAGAAATCATCAAGTGGTTAGACGCAGGAGTTGTGTATCCAATCTCTAATAGTACATGGGTAAGCCCGGTACAATGTGTTCCCAAGAAAGAAGGCATGACGGTGGTCGCGAATGAAAAGAATGAGCTTATTCCACTTAGACCCGTCACCGGATGGAGAGTATGCATGGACTACCGAAAGCTAAATTCAAGGACACTCAAAGATCACTTTCCAATGCCATTTATAGACCAAATGCTAGATCGATTAGCGGGAAAAGGATGGTTTTGTTTCTTAGATGGTTATTCCGGCTATAATCAGATTTGTATTGCTCCCGAAGACCAAGAGAAGACAACGTTCACATGCCCATATGGTACGTTTGCCTTAAAACGTATGCCATTCGGGCTATGTAACGCACCAGCCACCTTTCAGCGATGTATGATGTCCATTTTTTCTGATATGGTTGAAGACACTTTGGAGGTATTTATGGACGATTTTTCGGTTGTTGTTGAGTCTTTTGAAGCGTGCTTGGCAAACCTAAGCATGGCATTGGAAAGATGTGTAGAATTCAACCTAGTGCTGAATTGGGAGAACTGCCACTTTATGGTAAAAGAAGGTATCGTTCTTGGGCATAAAATCTCCGAAAGAGGAATTGAGGTGTATCGAGCGAAAATTGAAGTTATTGAGAAGCTGCCACCCCCAATCTCTGTGAAAGGTGTTCGTAGTTTCCTCAGTCACGCAGGTTTCTATCGACGGTTTATCAAAGACTTCTCCAAAATTGCTAGTCCATTGTGCAAACTCTTGGAGAAAGATGCAAAGTTTGACTTCAATAAAGATTGTGTGAAGGCATTCGAATGCCTCAAAGAAAAACTAATTGAAGCCCCTATCATGGTAGCACCAGATTGGTCTCTCCCGTTCGAAGTCATGTGTGATGCTAGTGGGGTAGCCGTTGGTGTTGTACTTGGACAAAGAAAGGAGAAGCTATTTCATCCTATCTACTATGCGAGTAAGGTCCTGAATGAAGCCCAAAATAACTACACTATCACAGAACAAGAGCTCCTAGCGGTTGTGTATGCGTTTGAGAAGTTCCGAGCTTATTTGTTCGGTACCAAAGTGATAGTTCATACAGACCATGCAGCTCAAAGGTATCTAATGACAAAGAAGGATGCAAAACCAAGACTGATTCGATTGGTTTTGCTGCTGCAAGAAATTGATTTCGAGGTTAAAGATACAAGAGGTTGTGAGAACCAAGTGGCTGACCATCTGTCTAGACTCGAGAACAAGCATGTGGCGCAGCCTGAAATCGAGATTGATGATGCATTCCCTGATGAGGAGATCTTAGCAGCAACAATGAAAGGATTACCATGGTATGCTGACTTTGCAAATTTTGTGGTAAGTAATGTGATACCTGCAAACTTATCTTACCATCAAAAAAGGAAGTTTATGCATGATGTACAGCACTACTGTTGGGATGAGCCATATTTGTTTCGACGATGTGCGGATGGTGTTATGCGACGATGTATATCCCATGTAGAGGTGCCTAATATATTGGAAGCATGCCATACTTCCCAAGTTAGTGGACATCACGCAGGTAATCAGACAGCAAGAAAGGTATTGCAAAGTAGATATTATTGGCCTTCGATAATAAGAGATGCCTACGACTTTGTTAGAAGATGCGACCAATGCCAAAGACAAGGTGCTATTTCAAAACACCATGAGATGCCCCATGTCAAAAATCCTTGAAGTAGAGCTCTTTGACGTATGGGGTATTGATTTCATGGGTCCATTCGTAAATTCGTTTGGAATAAAGTACATCCTAGTTGCTGTAGATTATGTCTCAAAATGGGTTGAAGCTGTAGCGTTGGCCGACAATGAGGGAAAGCGTGTTGTAGCATTCTTAAAGAGAAATATCTTCTCTCGCTTTGGAGTACCACGTACTATTATAAGCGATGGAGGATCTCACTTTTGCAACAAGCTATTCAAATCCGTGTTGGCAAAATATGGTGTCAAGCAACATAAGGTAGCCACGCCCTATCACCCACAAACTAGTGGCCAGGTAGAGCTTTCCAACCGAGAGATCAAGCAAATCCTTGCCAAAACGGTAAATGCTAATAGGACAGATTGGTCTCGGAAGCTGGACGATGCACTATGGGCCTATAGGACTGCATTCAAAACACCAATTGGCATGTCCCCTTATCAACTAGTTTATGGGAAGGCTTGTCACTTACCCATTGAGCTTGAGCATAAGGCATTGTGGGCTTTAAAGCGATTGAATATGAATTGGGATGATGCAATGAATCTGAGATTGGAGCAACTGAACGAGATGGATGAATTCCGTCTACATGCTTATGAGAGATCGGACCTATACAAGGAGCGAATGAAGAAGTATCATAATCAGCGGATTGTTCGATGAAACTTTCAAAAGGATGATACGGTGCTTCTCTTCAACTCCAGATTGAAGATATTCCCAGGAAAGTTAAAGTCCAAGTGGTCTGGTCCATACAAAGTTATCCAAGTCTACTCGTCTGGAGTAGTTGAGTTGGAAGACACCAATGGTGTTATCTTCAAAGTGAATGGCCAACGAGTTAAACCTTATATCGGTCCTCTTGATTTGATAAATTACATGGCCATGACTTATCTCGACGAAGTCTAAGTACTCGAGGTAACTATGTCATGCCGCGACAATAAATAAGGTGCTAGATGGGAGGCAACCCATCGTTTATCGTTTTTTATTTTTCCCATTCTAGTATGTGTTTTTGCTTTTGATTAATAAAAATCCAAAAAGAAGAGTTATGCCACGACCAAAACTAAGGCGTTTGGTGGGAGGCAACCCATCGTACTAATCGTTTTCATTGGTTTTGAGCAAATGTAGGTGCAAGAGGTATACAACGAGGAGATCGGTTTAAAATTTTGATTTGGACGGATTGCATAGTAAAGGTGGTAAGTTAGGAATGAAGATGCAAAAGGCTATGGATTGAGCATTGCTCATGCAAATATAGGCATCGAACAAGGCTAGGCCTAGGTAAAACTAGGCCACGAACAAGGCAAGGCCTATACAATGGCCTAAGGTCTCGGAATCTAGTGTGCCATAGCATAGACGCCGCCCATGCTCAAGTATGCCATAGCATAGGCGCCACCTATGCTAAAGCCTTTTGTCTCTGAATCTCAAATGCAAAGTGATAGGCGCCGCCTATGGTCACTAAAAGCCTTGCACTAGGCGCCGCCTATGCTCACCAAAGGCAAAGCAAAAGGCGCCGCCTATGCCAAGCATAGGCAAAGCAAAAGGCGCCGCCTATGGTCACTTTTTGTCTCCAAAACCAATTTTAAATGGGTCAAAACCCGACCCAACCTTTTTCTATAAATAGGAGACTTAGTCTTGAAACACAAACACAGTGAAAGACCTAACTAGGTGCCGCACATACTCTCGAAATCATCTCAACAATTTTCTTTTTGCTCTAATTCTTCACAAGAACATCAACCAAAGGCATTAATCAATAAGTGCTTCCTTGTTCTTCATTTATTTTTTGAAAGTAATACATTATCATGCCTATTATGAATTGCTACATCTTGAAGAAATATTGGTGATAAGAATGTGTTTGAATTGTTGATACACAACCAAGTGAGTGAACATATACGTTGGGATAATCTTAACTTGTTTCCAACTTGAATTTGATTTTGATGCATTGTTATACTACTTATGGAATTGCCATAGTCATTAACATTGCATAATCTTGTCACTTGAATACTTACATGTTGGAATGACTTGTTCATCGGAATGAGACTTATAGTGGGCCTGCCAACATAGGGGGTTGTGATTATTGTTAGATTCTATACCTTTATGTAATCCCTATGTAGTAGTCTTGCTATATCCATCATGAAAGTATTGCAAAGATTACAAGAAGGGTGACATCTCTGATTTGATTGTTGGAATATAGCACCTAAAACGTATGTCGATGAAGTCTAAGTAATCGACCACTTTTACTTCACTAATTTGTATCAACAATCTAAGTGTGGGGTGGTACCCCTATTGCTTGTGTATAGATTGTATCCATTGAGATGATGCTAACATGAACACTGTTCTAAGTCTTAGGTACAATGGCACCCAAAGAAAGACAAGGCAAAGATAAGGCTACCACTTCCCAAAAAGGCAAGAAAAGAGGCCGCAAAGAGCAAGGATAATCATCCTTAATGCAATTACCACACCGCATGTTTGGAATAAAATGGGTTCTTGAGAAGGAAGCGAAGGAATGCTATAGGAACAACAAGGAAAGAAAATATGTTCATGTGGACTTGATAAACAAGGAAAGCCTAGCGAAGAAGGAGCCGCGCATGTTGGCCAAGATTATGGCATTACATCTTGATTTTATCTTCCGAGACATGGGAGAATGTAATCTCGATTTGATGAGAGAATTTTATGCCAACTGGTTGCCGAAAACCACAGGCAGCGAGGTCACGATTCGGGGCCAAGTTTTACAACTCAATGCGGATTTCTTCAACTCCTTTCTTGGCTTGCCTTCAGTCGATCCATCACCATTCAAAGAGCTGTACAGTAGACCTCCATATAGAGCAATTCGACACACACTTTGTGGAAGTAGATCTATGGCAAGGTGGAGCAGACAAAAAGACACCGGATGACACAACACCTTCCCATATGCTCCTTTGAATAAGGAAGCAATGATATGGTTGCATATTGTCAACTCTTGCCTCATACCAGGAACCCAGTACACCAAGATAACAAGAGATAGAGTGTGCTTGGTATACGCGCTGATGACGAATGTCCCTATCAACTTTGGGGCAATTATTCGATCCACCATGTGGAAAGCCAGGCTACACAAGCGGTCCCATTTCAGTTTTGGCAATTTGTTGACTGCACTCTTGAGGAAGGAAGACATCGAAGAGGAACCAGTTGATCATAGACTCCCACACAATCCAAAGAAGGTTGACCTCACAAAGGTCAAAGATGCTGAAACCACACATGGCGTCAACCTTACTACGGCAGAGAGACATGCTCGAGATGAGAGTTTCTTTCGCCATCTTTATGGCATGACTCGGTTCACAATGATGAGTGGTGGACGTGTTCCAACTGCTGCAGAGCTCCAACAGCTGGATCATGACTATCCAATGAATGTGCATGCAAGGGAGATGTGTGGAGTAGGTACATACTTTGAGGAACCTCTTGATGACGATGTGCCAACCGATGATGAGCGACGAATTCCAGACTCTGACGTGGAGGATAATTCTGATGATGACGACTCCTATGATGATTACGACGAAGGGGGTATGACCCCCGACATAGAGGAGGAGTCCGACTGACCAGGTTCTTCGTATTTATTTTCCACTAAGGGCAGTGTCCCGGCTAAGTGTGGGTGGTGGTATTTGCATGCTATACTCCTTTATCCACATTTGTATTTATGTTTGTTTGCTTAGTTTTTTTTTTATTTTTTTTTCCATTTTTTTAGTAGTTAAATTTTTTTTTTTAACTTAGCTTTGCATGAAATTATTCTAATAGGCAGCATGAGATTATAACAAGAGTACGTGCTAAAATCATGACTATTGAGACGTTTAGACTCTAATTGTGACTCACTATGTGATATTGTGTAGTTCAATTCCTTCATCTGTGGGGCAAGAGTCTATACTACTCCCAATAAAGTAGACCATGTGCCTTGTGTGTGTGAGATAATAGTATATTCTGTGTTTGTTGCTGATGCTAGAACTTGTCTGGTATGTATGTAAAGCGAAAATAAAGAGTGCAAGTTTAGGAGATGATTTAGGCATTTCTTTGGCAACCTATAATTGTTTACCCTCATTCTAACCTACCCATGGACATCATCCTAGTTAAACCCTTTTGAGCCTTTAGCCTATGTTCTTTGACAACCTCATATGTAAGCCTAATCCATTTTTTTCAAGACCATAATTTGATCCAACTTCCTAAGTGCTTTAAATTGAAAGAGTCATGTGACAAAATAAGAGGAATTGGGTAAGTATGATGCTTTAGAATGTAATGGTGCTTGAATTTGTTATGAAAAAGAATTGCTATCATAAGAGGTATGTTATGAAAAGAAAAAGGAAAGATAAGCAGAAAAGTTGCTTAAAATTGAAAAACAAAAGAGGAGAAAAAGGGTGGTAGAATAAAAGAAGGTAGAAAGGTTGTTTGAAAGAAAAGTGTTAATGATACAATGTGATGTATTAAAGCGCTTAGGAACATAGTCACTATTTCTGGCCAAAATAGTCCTACCTGTCCCTTAGCCTACATTACAACCCGTAAAAGGCCTAGTTGATCCTAAGCTTAGCATTCTGACATTTAGTGGAGCATTACACTAAGGGCAAGCCTATGGTCATCAGTTGCTGCATATGAATTCTTTGTGAGAGCGAGAGCAAGGATATTTCTATACCTATGTTTGAAAAATATGCTATACTTGTGAGTGATTATGGGTAATATATTGTGAGACACACATGGTTGATGAGTTTTGGGTAGTTGTGTATAACTCTTTGTACCCTAACTTTTGGATATGAATGAACTACCATCACGAGTCTATGTTGGAGGTTGAATTGTTTCTACTAATGAGCAGAAAACTACTCTTTGTTAATGATTGTTATGCTTGTCTTGACGAATATTTTGTGTTGTTACTGTGAAACCCTAAGTTAATGTTTAGAAGGACATGATAGTTTGTTTGAGGACGAACAAAGCTTCAAGTGTGGGGTGTTGATGATAGGCGTATTTACACGCCTATAGTACTATATTTTGCCCATATTTTAGCCTAGTTTTGAAAACAAATTATATATTTCATGCACTTTTAGTCCTTTTTCCTGTAAGTGAGCTAACGAACATGATTAGCAAAGTTTCAGGTATAAATGATGCAGAATTCACCATTTTATGGGTAACTTGACACCAAAGAAAGCTTCACGAAAGGAGAAAAGGAAGCTTGGACGCCTAAGGACCAAAAGTGATGCATGGAAAATCTATCCCGGGCTAAAACAACATTTCTGAAGACTTCGGGGACTAGCAATAATTTATTAGGATTAGGATAATGATACATTAACCTAGTACAATTGGGTTAAGTATTTCATTAGCTTAGTAGGATTTGGTTAAGTATTTCATTAGCTTAGTAGGATTTGGTTAAGTATTTCATTAGCTTAGTAGGAATAGGATATGGGTATTATAAATACCCTATTTTGTTAGAGATTTTATACATTCTAGTTTTAACTTCCATCTTACCTTACAACTCTTCTAATCTTTCCATTAATTCTACTTTTTATTCTTCTTCTATTCATCTATTCAATTCTTAATTTCCGCAACAAGAGAAACGTTACTTTGCCAGGAATTCACGCCTAACGCCTACCACACTACTACTACACGAAATCTTTATTGTGGTATAATAACAATGTCCATTGTGATTTCCTTCGCATTCATGGGTAACTAAACCTCTCTGTTGGGGTTATGGAAGCCATATGAGATACTACTATCTATTGCTATGAGTTTGTGAGTTCGTGACACGTATGCTGCTTATATCATTATTCTCTTCATCTTAATCTAAATTCTTTGTGGTTGCAAACACAAAAATACGCCAGTATAGCATTAACTTGTTCGAAAGAAAAGTTATATGTATGGAAAAGAGATAATGTCAAGGTAGTAGGGTCCCATCCCCTATTAAAAAGTTAGTGCCGTAAATGGATTAACCTCTTGGAGAATTTGTACCGTTAGATACGCTTTAAGCTCGAAAGAGTTAAAGTGAAATAATCCTCGAATAGGTCGAAAGACGTCTGGATTTACCATCGAATACAATTCTCTATAAGCACATGCATGTCTGAATTCCACATAACTCACAGCCAATAGAGACGTAAACTCAGAAGGTGGACATAACCCCAACTCTTCAATTCTCATTGTTTTACAACCTACTAAACATTCTTTCTTTTTACTTTGCTATTTTCAGTTTTTACTTTAATATTTTGGTTACACATTACAATCTCCCCTTTTTATGAGACTTGCACTAAAAGTCTAGTAATCGTTGCTTACTAGTTGACCAAGTTATTCTCTGAGGGATCGATACCCAACCCAGTTGGGTTCTATATTTGACAGCGACCGCTTTACACTCCTACGAGAGCTGTAGATTAAGCATTATCAATTGTCTAACTCATATGTTTGACAGTGTCGACCACTCTTGGTTCTATTATGGGAATGATTTAAGGGTACTAGTCGTATCCTTGAATATTGTTTGGCTTGCATGGTCATTTGTTGACTAATGTGGGGGTCTAAGGTGAAGCCTAGTATACGAGTCAGGGTACCACTCATACCCTAGGGTATGAATGGTATAGTGGAGTCATACCCACTGCGAGGATTTTATACAGTTTAAGTTTGGGGTAATCAGGACATTTTCCCTTATAACTCCTTGGGACCTCATGACTTATATCATACTTGGGACATCATTTACCCTATTATTATAGTCTTAAAAACTTAGAAACTCTCTCTAATTCTCTCTACGCCTCTTAAGTAAAAGAAGGCTAGGGTTTCATCTAAAGGATCAATTTGGGGCTTAAACGGGTGAATTCTCTCAATTATCTTCATAATCTAAGGCATGTTACTCCTCCCTCATTTTTAGTTTCAACTAACGGGGTGTTTTATATAATGTTTTCATGGCTTGATTATTGTATGGTTTTGGGGTTTTCAAATATATGTTGGGGTTTGGAATTAAATGTTTGGTTATGGTTTTCCCATGTTTTAATTATGTAATTAAATGCTTTAATGGTGGTTTGAATAATACGTTGCATAGGAATGGTTAGTTGGTAACTGGATTTGGTTCTAGAAATACTATGCCCCCGACATGATTGATAAAATGCCTATGATAATGCTTTTATTAGGTTATTGGACTTTTAATGGAACTATTGCATGGTGTGGTTTAGTAATGAAACCCTAAAATGTATAAATGGTTTAAATGATTTAGAATAGTTAAATGGTAAGGTATGGGTCATGCTTATGGTTAATTAAACATCCTTGTGGGGTACAAGGGAATCTCCCAAGTAAACATGGTAATGAACATCTTGTAGGGTACATGGGATTCCCTAAAGCAAACTTAATAATGGAACACTTGTAGGGTACATGGGATTCCCCCAAGTTAACTTGATAATGTAATCTATGGGTACATGGGAATCCCTTTACATTAAAAGGTTGGCTAAAGATATTACTTGCAAGCTATAGTTGGTATGATGATATCACTACTTATAGCCTTGGTTAATAATAATGGAATAAAGGTTTGGTTGGATGGAAATGGTATTAATTGGGCAATAATGGTAGGGTGAGAAAGCTAACTGTGAAGGTGTGAGTCTAATGGACGAATACTAGAAACTCATGTTTACCGACGTGAGGGTTGGTCATAGCAACCATATCTGATACTATGAGGTACATGGGAATACTCTAAGTACATTATACACTTATATCATGGAGAGCGGAGGGTACTCAAGAATCCCCTATTTTTATGGTATCTCTAATTCATGCAGATACATGCATCAGGGCCCATTCAGGGGGTTACACTAGACCCATATAGCCCATGGGTGGTTCTAGGACGGTTAAGCTACATATACCGAGGTTATTGGATTTAAAGGCATGCTAAACCTAGCTCTCTTTCCTAGCATGGTTATACATATATATATGTGGTTTGAATGTATATGGTTGGTTTACTTAGTTTTACAAGATGGTGTTATTTTATCCTTATCCTAAGTTCATGCTAGTGTTCACCCGCTAACCTGTCTTTAGGCGGTTGTATCCTCACGCAAAACAGGAATCGGCCATTCTACTCCTCTTGATTAGTGATCAAATTTAGGATTAGCTACAAGATTCAAGTGGTGAGCTTCTATATTTTGGAAGGCTTTATTTCATATTATTTACTGGATATTATTTTCTTTTGGTTAGAGGTTTTGTGTGACTACTATGGGTTGGAATGGACGAGATTAGTAATTGTGTCATTCTTAGTATTGGAATTTGTATTGAGGCTGATATCGTTGAACTAGATTTATGATTGTTCCATCCTTTTATGTCATGTTATAGGTAGGAACTTGGTTTATACATTGGTTTGGTTATAACTGATAGATGCTAATGAATAGTTGGACTTGTTTGGGTTGGTCACAGTTATAGACCTATCCTAGAGTCTTAGGTTACACTTATCCTCTATTTTGTTATATGGCTAAAATTCATCCAACTCGAGGGACTCATATTTAGAGGTTGGGTTGGGTAACGGGGTTGGTCCCCGATCCTAGTTAGACTTAGGATGCCCATTATAACAAGGCCCCGGGTTGGGTTGGATCAAGTTTATATCAAAGCATTAGGTTCATGGCCAATTGGGAGTTCACAATTCATGTCGAGTAGAGTCTCTTTTAAGGGTATGTAACATGCACACTCATAAGAGAGAGGATAAAAGGCATTTATGAATGCTTTACTTTCTTGGTATTCTATTTTTGAGCTTGAATTCTAAGTCCTGGAATATTCTCTAATCCTGGTTTGTTCTCTTTTTAGATCATGCCTCGACAATTTGAGATGCAAGGTAACTCTTCTATCCCTACTAGGGATAACATTGAAAGAACATGTACTACTCAAGGGATCCATACTTGTTCTCGGGTTCTAGCCCCTGATATTTCTAGAGTTCAACTGATTTCTACTAGTCCTCCATAGGGTGAGGTAACTAATTCAAAATTTTTCCAATCAATTCATATTATTGCTCAGTTGATGCTCTGGCTGAGTGGGATACATCTGGTGTTTCATCTGCTGAGTCTACAAAGGTTGGTCAATTTATGAAAATAAATCCTCCTACTTTTACTGATGAGAAGGTGGAGGAGGATCCTTAGGGTTTCTTAGGTAAAATAGGGAAAATCTTTAGGGTAATGTAGGAGACAAATATGGAAGGGGTGAATTTTGCTGCTTATCATCATAAGGATGTGGCATACCAATGGTACGAGGAGTGGGATTAGGTGTTAAGTGATATTGAGGATTCGACTTTATAGGAGACTTTGTCTAATATAATTCTGGACCTCTTCTTTCCTCAGGGGTTGATGGAAGCAAAGGCAGAGTAATTTATCAATCTGAGACAAGGGAAAATGTCTGTCAAGGAATATGCCTTAAAATTTCATTAGCTGTCAAGGTATACTCTGGAATTGGTGTCTGATATAAGGGCAAGGATGAGAAAGTTCATTTCTGGACTGTCTCAAAAAGCAAGACTGCTTTTCTAATCAAGGATATGGATATTTCTAGGTTGGTGGTTCATATGCAACAAGTAAAGGAAGAAAAGAGAAAACAGACTGAGTTTGGGGTAAGCTAGGGTAAGAAGTTTAGGCCATCTGAATAAGGTGGTGGGCAACAACAAGTTGGTTAGGATGGTGATAAGTGCCCAAAGAAGAAGTGAGGGAGTTCTGGTTCCTTTTCTACAGCTAATTCTCCTTACCCAAAATAGTCAGGTAATAGGTGTCAGCAGGGTAGTGATAATTTCTGGGCACAGGGTGCCCAATCTCTTGCAAGTAAGGCTCAATCAGCCTCATCATGACCTCTTTATCTGTTCTATAGTGGGTTGCATAGGAGCTTCTATAATGAGGGAAGGGATGGATATTTCAAATATGGTCAGCCAGGCTATATGCTTAGAAATTATCCAGTCGATAAGGGTGCTTTAGGAGTGAGTAAGGCTCTGGTTGCATCATCTTCTACTCTTGCACCAAAGGGTGATGCTTCTGCATTTATTTTTGCTTCTGGTATAGGTGTAGGTCAAAATAGGTTATATGCTTATGCTACTCGACAGGAATTTGAGGCATCACCTGATGTTATTACTGGTATGTTATAACTCTTTTCTCGTGATGTATATTATTTACTTGATTCAGGGTCCATTTTCTGTTATGTGACCCAATTTGTGTCTATGTATTTTTTTTCTTAATCCTGAGGTTATTTTGGATCTTTTTTATGTTTCTACCTCGGTAGCTGACTCTGTGATTACTAAAATGGTCTATATGGGGTGTATGGTATCTGTTGGTAGTAGGTAGACCTTGGTAGATTTATTTAAACTTAATATAATGGATTTTGATATCATTCTAGGGTTGGATTGGTTACACTCTTGTTACGCATCCTTAGATTATCAGACCCGTAAGGTTGTCTTTAGATTCCTTGGTGAATTGGTTATTGAGTGAGAGGGTGGTTCCCTAGCTCCTAGGGAAAGGTTTTTTTCCTATCTTAAAGATTGGAGATTAATATCTAAAGGGTTTCTATACTATTTAGTCTAGGTTAAAGATTCAAACTCAGAAGGTCCTTCTTATATTTGGTTCTGGTGATAAATGAGTTTCCTGAGATTTTTCTGAATGATCTTCCTGGTGTTCCTCTGGGAGAGATTGAGTTTGGTATTGATTTAGTTTAGGACACTCATCCAATATATATTCCTCCTTATAGAATGGCTCCGGCTGAGTTGAGAGAACTCAAGGAGCAACTTAAGGATATTTTGGATAAGGTTTTCATACATCTTAGTGTTTCCCCTTGGGGTGCGCCGATGTTATACATATAAAAGAAGGATGGTTCCCTTCAGATGTGCATTGATTATCGACAGTTGAATAAGGTGATGGTTAAGAAGAAGTACCCTCTCCCAAGGATAGATAACTTATTTTATCAGTTGCAAGGTGCCAAATTCTTTTCTAAAATAGATTTTTGATCTGGATATCATCAACTTAATATTAGGGAGGAGGATATCCCTAAAATGGTTTTTCCTACTCAGTATGGGCACTTTGATTTCCTGGTGATGTCATTTGGTTTGACTAATGTCCCGAGCGTATTTATGGATTTGATGAATAAGATTTTTAGGTAGTTTTTGGATCTTTTTGTCATTGTATGCATTGATGAAATTCTGATTTATTCTAAGCGTAAGGTGGATCATGCCAATCACCTCCGTTTGGTGTTATAGACCTTAAAAGAGCAGTAGTTGTATGCCAAATTCTCCAAGAGTGAGTTTTGGTTGAACGTTGTCACTTTTTTAGGTTATATTATCTCTAGTAAGTGGATCATGGTGTTTCGCAAAAGGTAGCAGTGGTTAAAAGGTGGCCTAGACCTACAACTCCAAATGACATTTGGAGCTTCTTGAGTTTGGTTGGGTATTATAGGCAGTTTGTGAAAAGTTTCTTGACAATAGTTGCACCATTCACTAAGTTGACTCAGAAGAAAGTAATGTTTTCTTGGTTGGATGCTTGTGAGGGGAGTTTTGAGAAGATGAAGAATAAGCTAACTTCGGTTCTTGTTTTGACATTTCTTAAAGGTATTAAGGGTTTTGTGCTTTATTGGATGCATCCTAGGTGGGACTTGGTTACATTTTAATGCAGCATAGGAAGGTGATTGCCTATGCTTCTAGGAAGTTGAAGGTGTATGAGAAGAATTATCCTTCTAATAATTTGGAGCTTTTAGCATTGGTTTTTTCTTTTAAAACCTAGCAGTATTATTTATATAAAGTATGCATA
This sequence comes from Capsicum baccatum var. pendulum, assembly GCA_030864225.1. Taxonomy (NCBI): domain Eukaryota; kingdom Viridiplantae; phylum Streptophyta; class Magnoliopsida; order Solanales; family Solanaceae; genus Capsicum; species Capsicum baccatum. Next base: position 47,241,694 of record CM061551.1, on the reverse strand, counting down.
AATTTTTTTTCTGATCATATGAGTCTACAGTATGTGTTCACTCATAATGAGTTAAATCTCAGGCAGAGAAGATAGTTGGAGCTTCTCAAGGATTATGATATGAGTCTTCACTACCACCCAGGTAAAGCTAATGTGGTTGATGATGCTCTTCGTAGGTTGTTAATGGGGAGTTTAGCTCATGTGGACAAGGAGAAGCAGGAATTGGTGAAAAATATTCATTGATTTGCTAATCTTGAAGTTTGTATCTTGGACTCCAATAATGGTGATGTGATGGTACAGGAAGTTGATCGATCATCTCTTGGTGCAGAGAATAAGGAAGAACAAATGCTAGACCTTATCCTGATAAAAAGCAAGGGTGATGTTTGTGGGCAAATTTGATGGCATTCGAGATTAGTGGTGATGGTACTTTGTGGTAATAAAGAAGGTTATGCGTTCCTGATATTGATGGTTTGCAACAAAGGGTTTTGGCTAAGGTGCATGAATCGCGCTATGTTGTCCATCCCGGTTCGACAAAAATATTTCATAATCTCAAGGAGATGTATTGTGAAGTGGTATGAAGAGGGATATGGCTGATTTTATGGCCAAATGCATGGTGTGCCAACAAGTCAAAGTTGAGCACATGAGGCCTGGCAGGTTATATTAGGAAATTGAGTTTCCTGAATAGAAATAAGAAGTAATCAATATGGATTTCATTACCAGTATTCCTCGGTCTCTGAATTAATTCTATTAAATTTGGATCATTCTGGATAGGATGTCAAAGTCTATTCACTTCTTGCCAATACAGACTAACTTTTTGGTTGAGGACTATGTTAGGTTATATCTTTATGAGATTGTGAAGATGCATGGGTGCCTATTTCAATTATCTCTAATCATGGTACATAGTTTTAATCTCACTTTTGGCGGTCTTTTTAGAAGGGGCTAGGTACTAAGATTAGTCTGAGTACTGCTTTCCATTTATAAATAGATGGGCAAGCAGAGAGAACTATTCAAAAACTAGAGGACATACTTCTTGTGTATATGATTGATTATGGTGGCAATTGGGTTGAGCATCTACCTTTGGTATAATTTTCTTACAACAACAGCTATCATTCTAGCATTAGGATGGCCCTTTTTGAGGCATTATATGGTAGGAGGTATAGATCTCTTATTGTATGGTTTGAGTATGGTGAGGAGGATATATTTTGTCCAGATTTGGTTTATTAGGCTATGGAAAAGCTAAAGGTGTTTCGGTATAGTCTTAAGGATGCCTAAAGTCACGAAAAGTCCTATGCGGATATAAGGCGTAGGAACTTAGAGTTCGAGGTTGGGGATAAGGAGTTCCATAAGGTATCTCCCGTGAAGGAAGTGATGTAGTTCAGCAAAAATAGGAAGCTCAGTCCTCGGTATATTTTTCTTTATGTTGTTTTGTGAAAGGTTGGTAACGTGGCATATGAATTGGAGTTGTCTTCTAGTTTGAGCTCCATCCATCCAGTATTTCATGTCTTTACGTTGAAAAAGTATCTTGGTGATCCTTCTTTGATGGTTCCTTTGGAACGATTAGGTATCTCAAATTCTCTATCTTATGAAGAGGTCCCGGTTAAGATATTGATCGATAGGTTCTTCGGTTACGAACCAAGGATGACGCCTTGGTTAAGGTTCTATGGCATAACCACAAGGTGGAAGAGGCTATATGGGAAGCGAAAGAATACATAAAACCCAAATATCTATATTTATTTTCTACTTTAGATATCCATATGGAAGGTATATATTACTGATCACATCTTTGTTTTCTAACTTAGTTAAAGGTTCGACTGATATTTGATAATGTAAATGAATTGTGCTTGTGTTTGACCTTCTATTTTCATCATTCGGGGAAGAATGATCCTAGTGGGGGAGACTGAAACACCCTAGTTTTTGGAACCTTAGAAAATTTCCTAGGTTTTTGACTCATTAGACACCATACAACATGGAGTACCAATTTTATAATAGGGTACGATTGGTATGCTCTAGTCATATGCTAACTAGTGTTGGTTGGTAGGTTTGAATGATTTCTGGAATAGGTAAGACTTGGTTGGTATGATTTGTATGGTGGTTGATGAGTCATATTGTCTAACTCATATGTTGGACAGTGTAAACCCCTTTTGGTTCTGTTATGGGTACAGGTTAAGGGTCCTAGTCGTATACTTGAATATGGTTCGCCTTGCATGGTCATGTTTTGACCAATGTGGGGGTCTAAGGTAAGGCCTAGGATACGAGTCAGGGTACGACTCATACCCTAAGGTACAGATGGTATTGTGGAGTCATACCTACCTATGGGGATTTTATACAATTTAAGTTGGGGGTAATCTGGACATCTCCTATCATAACTCCTTAGGACCCCATGACTGATATCATACTTGGGACATCATTTACCCTATTATTCTAATCTTAAATACTTAGAAACTCTCTCTAATTCTCTCTAAAACTCTTGCGTAAAGGAAGGATAGGGTTTCATCTAGAGGATCAATTTGGGGCTTGTACGGGTGAATTCTCTCAATCATTTTCATTATATAAGGCATGTTACTCCTCTCTCATTGTTTGTTTCAACAAAAGGCATGTTTTATACAATGTTTTTATGGCATGGTTATTGTATGTTTTTGGGGTTTTCAAATATATGTTGGGGTTTTGGTATTAAATATTTGGTTATGGTTTCCCCACATTTTAATTATGTAATTACATGCTTTAATGGTGGTTTGGATAATTGATTGTATGGAAATGGTTAATTGGTAATTGGATTTGGTTTTGGAAATACTGTGCCCCCAACATGTTTATAAAATATCTATGATAATGTTTTTACTAAGTTATTGAACTTTTAATGAAATTATTACATGGTATGGTTTTGTAATAGAACCCTAAATGGTTTAAATGGTTTGGAATGGTTAAATCGTGAGTTATGGAGGTCATGGTTATGGTTAATTAAACATCCTTGTGATGTAAAAGGGAATTCCTAACGAAAATATAGTAATGAACATCTTGTGGGGTACATGGGATTCCCCCAAGAAAACTTAATAATAGAACACTTGTGAGGTAAACAGGATTCCCCTAATTTAACTTGATAATGTAATCTATGGGTTCATGGGAATCCCTTTACATAAAAAGGTTGGCTAAGGACATTTCTTGCAATCTATAGTCGGTACGATGATACCACTACTTGTAGCCTTGGTTAATAATAATGGAATAAAGGTTTGGTTGGATGGAAATCATTTTATTTAGGCTAAAATGGCAGGGCGTGATACCTAACCATGAATGAGTGAGTCCGATGGATAAACACTGGCCACTCATGCTTGCCGACATGAGGGTTGGTCATAGAGACCATATATAATACTATAAGGTTCATGTGAATCCTTTAAGTACACTGTAAATATGTATCATGGAGACCCAAAGGTACTCTAGAATCCCCTAATCTTATGGTATCTCCAGTTCGTGCGGCTACACGCATCTGGGCTTGTTCAGGGGGTTACAGTGGACCCATATAGCCCATGGGTGGTTCTAGGATAGTTAAGCTACACATACCAGGATAATGGTTTTAAAGACATGCTAAACCTGGCTCCCTTTTCTCGGCATGGTTATATATATATATATGGTTTTTATGCATATGGTTGGTTTACTTGGTTTTAATGGATGAAATTATTTTATTCTTATCCTAAGTTCATGCTAGCGTTCACCCACTAACCCGTCTTTGGGCAGCTGTATCCCCATGCGATGCTAGAATTGGCCATTCTAGTCCTCCTACTTAATGATCGAATTTGGGATCAGTTGTTGTATTAAAGTGGTGAACTTCCATATTCTGGAGGCCCTATTTCATATTATGTATATCTTTACATACTTGGTTTATTTTATGGATATTGGTTTTGTTGCTTAGGAAAGGGGATAGGGTGTTGTGTAAGGACTGTAAGGTCATCCCAAGTGAGAATCTTTCGACCCAGCATAGGCTCTTGGTTATGGATTTAGGTATAAAGAAGAATAGAAAGAGGAGGACTAAGGAGTGTAGACCTAGAATTAAGTGGGGCGGCTTGACACCAGTGAATGCGTGGGAGATACGGGAGAAGTTGGTGGGAATGGGGGTGTGGGAGTGTAGGGGGGACGTGGATAGTATGTGGGATAGGGCGGCTAGGTGCATCAGGGAGAATGCAAGTGAGGTGTTGGGTGTTTCTAGGGGCCGGGCCGGGTATCATCGGGGGGATTGGTGGTGGAATGAAGAGGTGGAGAAGAAAGTGGGGACCAAGAAAGGGGTGTATGCTAAGTTGGTTGAGAGTAAGGACGAAGAAGAGAAGCGGGTAAACAGGAAAGAGTACAAGCTAGCTAGGAAGGAGGCTAAGTCAGCAGTCACGGCGGCTAAGACGACCGCTTTTGAGAGCTTGTATGCAGGGTTACACGGGAAAGGGGGGAGAAAAAGTTGTTTAGACTCGCTAAGGCTAGAGAGAGAAAGGGTCGTGACCTCGACCAGGTGAGGTGCATTAAGGGGGAGGATGGTAGAGTGTTGGTAGAGGACGGCCACATTAAGAATAGATGGCAGTCGTACTTTCATAGGCTCTTGAATGACGAAGGGGATAGAGCTATTGTGTTAGGAGAACTGGAGCACTCAGAGGAGTGTTGGGATTTTAGTTATTGTAGACGTTTTAAGGTAGAAGAGGTTAGAGAGGCTGTTCGCAGGATGCGAAGGGGTAGGGCGACGGGGCCGGATGAGATACCGGTGGAGTTTTGGAAGTTCGTTGGAGAGGCTGGTGTAAGGTGGTTGACTGGATTATTTAATGAAATCTTTAAGACGGCAAAGATGCCCGAGGCTTGGAGGTGGAGTACCATGATCCCTCTCTATAAGAATAAGGGTGACATCTAGAGTTGCAATAACTATAGGAGGATTAAGTTATTGAGTCACTCTTTGAAGATTTGGGAGAGAGTGGTCGAGGTGAGGCTGAGACGGATAGTGTCTATTTCGGAAAACCAGTTTGGATTTATGCCTGGACGCTCGACGACGGAGGCAATTCACCTGGTATAGAGGCTGGTGGAACAGTATAGGGAAAGAAAGAAGGACCTGCACATGGTGTTTATCGACCTGGAGAAGGCATACGACAAAGTCCCCAGGGAGGTGCTATGGAGATGCTTGGAGGTGAGTGAAGTCCCGCTGGCATATATCAGAGCAATTAAGGACATGTATGATGGAGCAAAAACTCAGGTGAGGACGGCGGGAGGAGACTCAGAGCATTTCACTGTCTTGACAGGATTGCATCAGGGATCTACTCTTAGTCCTTTTTTGTTTGCTTTGGTGATGGATATGTTGATGCAGCGTATTCAAGGGGAGGTGCCTTGGTGTATGCTTTTTGCAGACGATGTAGTTCTGATTGATGAGACTCGAGGGAGTGTGAATGACAAATTAGAGGTGTGGAGACAAACTCTTGAGTCTAAAGGGTTCAGGTTGAGCAGAGGCGAGACAAAGTATTTGGAATGCAAGTTTAATGACGTGAGGCTGAAGAATGAGGTGGTAGTGAAGCTGGAATCACAGGAGGTATGTAAGAGGGATAGTTTCAAGTATCTCGGGTCCGTGATCCAGGGTAACGGTGAGATTGATGAGGATGTCTCGCACCGTATTGGGGCGGGATGGATGAAGTGGAAGCTCGCGTCGGGGGTGTTATGTGATAAGAAGGTGCAGCCCAAGCTTAAAGGCAAATTCTATAGGGTGGTAGTCCGTCCGGCCATGTTGTATGGAGCGGAGTGTTGGCCAGTTAAGAACTCCCACATCCAAAAAATGAAGGTGGCAGAAATGCGGGATGACACTATTAGGGAGAAGGTTGGTGTGACTCCTGTGGAGTGCAAGATGCGGGAAGCCCGATTAAGATGGTTTAGACATATGAAGAGGAGGGGCATGGATGCCCCAGTTCATAGGTGTGAGAGGCTAGCGTTGGATGGTTTTAGGTGAGGTAGGGGTAGGCCGAAGAAGTACTGGGGTGAGGTGATTAGGCGGGACATAGAGCAGTTTCAGCTCACCAAGGACATGACCCTAGATAGGAAGGTCTAGAGGATGTGAATTAGGGCAGAAGACTAGGGCCAGTTTGGGTCGCTAGTGTAGGGAATTACTTGGTGGGGGTATTATTCTTGTTATGATTCCGTGTTCCATGTTTTATTACGAATCTGGGTGCTTTCCTCTGTTTTCGATTACTTATGGGTGCCGTATTTATGTTATGAAATCTTGTTCTGTGCTTTATTATGTATTTGTGTGGTATCTCGTGTGTTGAGCCGGGGGTCTATGAGAAACAGCCTTTCTACTTCTTTAGAGGTAGAGGTATGGACTGCGTACATCTTACCCCCCTCTCAGACCCCAGTAGGTAGGAATACACTGGTTTGTTGTTGGTATTGTTGTTGGTTTTGGATGTGGTTTGGGGCATATCCCAATCAGATATTGTTTTTTTTGTTAGAGGCTTTGTCTAACCACTATGGGTTGGAATGAGCGGGATCGATATTGGTGTCAGCCTTAGTATTGATATTGGTATTGGGGTTGATACTGTTGAACTGGATTTATGATTGTTCCATCCTTTTATGTTATGTTATGGATAGGAACTTGGTTTATATATTAGTTTGGTTATGTTTTATGGATGGTAATGAATGGTTGGACTTGTTTGGGTTGGTCATGGTTATAGAACTTTACCCAGAGTCTTAGGTTACACTTATGCGCTATCTTGTTATATAGCAGGAATTCATCCGACTCAAGGTATGCATATTTGGAGGTTAGGTTGGGTAATGAGGGTGGTCCCCAATCCTAATTGGACTTGGGATGCCTATTATGATAAGTCCCCGAGTTGGGTCGAGTTATGTTAGTACTCATATGGGTGATTTTTTAGTAGTGGATCGAGTGTTCAAATCTTGTGTCATAACTGTTAAAGATGCGGATACTTATTATATTGGACATGCTGGATTTTTATTTGATTCTGGGAATGGATTGGTTATCATACTATCAAGCGGTCATGGGTTATTTTGCCAAGACTATTCTATTTGCCATGCCGGATATACCCTCGATAATGTGGCATGGATCTTTTAGCCATGATCCGATGGGGATTATTTCTTATATATGTGTTAGGAGGCTTATTTTGTGGGGTAGCAAGTTTTATCTCACTTATATTCGTGATGTTAGTATGGAGAGTCCATCACTTGACTTTGTTCCTATAGTCTAAGAGTTTTCTGATGTTTTCTTTATTAATCTGTCTGGTATACCTCCTGCCCATGAGATTGAGATTTGTTATTAATCTTAAGCCTGGCGCCCAACCTATTTCTATGGCACCATATTATATGGATCCTGTCAAACTTAAGGATCTAAATTCTTAGTCTCAGGATTTTTTTTGTAAGGGTTTTATCAGATCGGGTATGTTTTCTTGGGGAGTCTTGTGTTGTTTATGAAGAAGAAGAAGAAGAAGAAGAAGAAGAAGAAGAAGAAGAAGAAGAAGAAGAAGGATGGCTCTATGCGGATGTGTATTGATTATAGGTAGCTTAATAAGGTGATGGTGAAAAATCGTTATCCTATGCCTCGCATTGATGACTTGTTTGACCAGCTTTAGGGTGTAGCTGTGTTCTCTAAGATTGATTTGAGGTTTGGTTACCATCATTTGTGGATTTCGGCTGAGGATGTATCAAAGATAGCATTAGGACCCGTTATGGTCATTATGAGTTCCTAGTGATGTGTTTTGGGTTGACTAGTGCCCTAGCTATGTTTATGGATTTGATAAACCGAGTGTTCAGGCCTTATTTTGATAGCTTTATGACCATGTTAATTGATGATATCCTTGTTTATTCGAGGATTAGAGAGGAGCATGCACAACATTTAGGGATTGTTCTCCAGAATTTGAGAGATCGTGTGCTTTTCGACAAGTTCTCCAAGTATTAGTTTTGGCTTGAGTCAATGACATTCCTTGGGCATATGGTGTCTAAGGATAGGATTATGGTAGACCCGACAAAGATTGAGGCTATTCATGATTGGGCTAGACCTACATCTCCAACTAAGGTTCACAACTTTATTATCTTGGACAGTTATTATCGGTGATTTGTTGAGGGTTTTGCTACTATTTTAGTGCCTATGACTAATTGACTCAGAAGGAGGTTCCTTTTCGATGGTCCAAGGAGTGTGAGTCGAGCTTTGGTAAGCTCAAGGAGTTCCTTACATTAGCTCCTATTTTGGCTCTTGTTGTTGAGGGTGAGGGATAAACTAACTATTTTGATGTTCTAGTGTTGATTCGGGTTGTGTATTGATGCAGAAGGGTTGTGTTATTACTTATGCCTCGAGGAAACTTAAGGTGCATGAGCACAACTACCCCACTCATGATTTGGAGTTGGCGGCATTTATTTTGTCCTTAAGATTTGGAGGCATTATCTTTATGGTGTGCATTATGAGATTTTCACTAATTATTGAAATCTTTAGCATCTTATGACCAAAAGGGAGCTTAATGCTAGGCAGCATAGATGGATAGAGTTGCATAAGGACTATGATATTCGATCTTGTATCATCCGGGCAAGCGAATATAGTAGTGGATGCCTTGAGTTAGAAGGCGGTGAGTATGGGTAGCTTGGCTTGTATTTTAGTTTCTCAGAGGCCATTGGTATGGGATATTCAGTCCTTAGATAAATTGATGGAACTCAATAATTCAAAGACTAGGAGGGTTCTTGCTAGTGTTGAGGCTAGGTCCTCACTAGTTGAGAAGTTTCGGGATTGTCAGTTTGAGGATAATAGACTCTGCCTCCTCCATGAACAGGTGTTGAGTGCTGAGTCCAAGAGAGATACCATAGATTCTGAGGGTTTCTTGAGATTTGATAGTCGTATTTGTGCTCCTAGGATCAATGACTTGATTCAATTTATTTTGCATAAGGATCATAGCTCTAGATATTCCATTCATCCTGGTACAGCTGAAATATATAGAGATTTGAGAAAACATTATTGGTGGAGTGGAATGAAGAGATATATGGGGGACTTTGTAGCCCATTACCTATGTTGTCAACAAGTGAAGTCCGAGCATCATCGGCATGGTGGTTTGATTCAGAGATTGCCCAATCTCGAGTAGAAATGGGAGCAGATCACCATGGATTTCGTTAGTGGGTTGCCTAGAACCTTTTGTGGTTCCAACGGTATTTGGGTCGTTGTTGATAAGTTGACCAAGCTGGTACATTTTATTCCTATTCAAATGTCATTTAGTACCGAAAGGTTTAGTCTTCTCTATGTGTGTGAGATAGTCCATTTATATACTATGCCTATATCTATCATTTCAGACTGGGTTCTATGTTTACATCTAGCTTTTGGAGAGATTTTTAGGTGGTGCTGGGTACTCAAGAGGGCCTTAGTACAACCTCTTATCCACATATCGATGGCCAGTTAGAGCGAACTATTCAAGTTCTCAAGAATATTCTCCGATCTTGTGATATGGATTATGGAGGTTAGTGGGAGGAGCCCTTAGCCTTGGTAGAGTTTACATATAGTAACAGTTATCATTTAAGTATTAAGATGGAGCTTTTTGAGGCTTTATTTGGTAGGCAATGTCATTCCTCAATTGGATGATTTAAGTCTTCCAAGATTAGAACCCATGGTACTGACTTTCTTAAGGAATCATTGGATAGAGTCGGGGTGATTCAAGACTGGTTGAGAGCAGCTCAGAGTATGCAGAAGTCTTATGCAGACTGTAGGCTTCATGTGTCGCCCATGAAGAGTGTGATGGGGTTTGGGAGGAAGGGCAAGCTTAGTCCCAGATATATTGGACCTTTTCAGATTCTTTGCACAATTGGAGAGGTGGCTTATGAGTTAGCCTTACCCAGATTTTGTCGTTGCCCATCCGATTTATCCATATTTTTGTATTACGACGATACATTCCCAATCCTTCTCATGTACTTAGATGGGATGCAATCCAATTAGATGAGTTGTTGACCTTTGTAGAGGAGTCTGTGCTCATTTTGGATAGTGATGTCCGGTGGTTGTTAATGTTCTATAGAAACATAGAACTTACGATGCTTAAAATTATGAGAATATGCATGTACTTAAGGCTATTTTGTTAGATTTGATGTGTCTTTGGAGTGTTTTGCAGGAAATTAGGTTTGGATGCTAAATTCAAGAAAAAGATGAAAAGTGATGATTTTGGCCACTTACTTGATCATTATTGGGTATTCTTGACACTTTCTGGATTGTACATGACCAAAGCATGTGATTGAAGTTGAAGATTTGAAGTTTGGTTGCAAGTGCCAGAGTTGGAGATCCCGAGAGTTAATAGTTCTTTAGTAATTCGGTTATAACTTTTCACCTCGATATCAGATTGAGGCAAAATTGGTATTGCTGGAAAGGTAATTAAATTATATATCAGGTGGTCGGGACTTTTGCACTTGGTAAGTCAACATGCATTCCGCAAGTAGCACATACAGTCCACATACAAGCAAAGCAAGTGCTGGAGGTCAAAATCTCGAGAGCTAGGCTGCAGGACTTGTACCTGCGATTTGTACCTGTGCTCACCCTGCTGACTACAGGTGCTACCTGCACCTAGGGTTAGGGCACATGTAGAGACCACATGTAGCTACCAACGGTGATTTTTCCAGATCGTTCCGAAATTGTTTCCTAGAGTGTTCATGTATCCCAATTACACTCTTATGATGTTCTTAAGTCCTATTATTTACGGTTAATTAAGTTTTCCTATTTTAATTAGGATTTGGACTCTAGGGTTTCTTGTAATCTATAAATACCCTTAGGCTTTGCTTAGTTTACACATTCATATATTGAGGAAACTCGGAGGGAGGCCCTTTAGGGTCAAGCTCATAAACATCTTGTTGTTCTTAGTTTGTTATTCAATTTAAGACTTCGGGATTTCTTCTCTTATTGTTGTGAGATTGATTTTGTAATTTTGTCTGTGCATTCCATGATTGATCTCATAACTATGAATGGCTAATTCCCTTATGTAGGGTTGTGGGAACCCTAACGGATTAACAAAGTAGTGGAAGTGCAAAGTCATTCTAGATAAAGATTTTTGCATGTCAGTTTTCTTCGCTTTGATTGCTTTCTTAGTGGTGGCCAACATTATGATCCCGCCTAGATAATTGCTACTTACTCCAAAAGAGGATTAGTGAATAGGAAAAGAGAATCACAATTGTAATTTGAAGTTTAATTGTCGATCTACTCTACTAGGTATTATCTAAGTAAGATGGTTAGCTGTCATCTAATAACTAGACCCAAAAGGTAATAGTTAACTGGATCAAGATAAGAGTCAGTAAAGCGACATCCTGAGACTCAAAAGGTAAAGGGTGAAATTCATTTGCTCATCCAAAAGACTGTTAATGGTACATAACTTATCGATTCTGCATACAAGGTATTGGAATAGCTCGACAATGCATGATAAATCTACTAAGTTGATAAGCTAGGGGGAACACAGACCTAATGCTCATCTTAGATTGTTTACAACCAAAAGCAACCAAGCCTTGTTAATTGATCTAGTTACTACAAATCCCCCCTTTTATACTTTCTAGCACTGCCTGGTGATTTCAACAAGTTCGAGACAGATTTTTGGCCTATTCCCTGTGGGATAGACCCAACCTAGTTCGGTTACTATAATTGATAGCGACCGCTTCATCCTTCAATTGGAGATGTATTTTGGGCTTTATCAAATATTTTGTGTTATCAAATTTCCAGTCTTCTTTACATCCCCTCAACGTAGAACATTGCATGTCCTCAGGCAACTAAACATAATAAAACAATATGATGACGCTTAACCAAGAGAAACCTAAGATACCTATGACAGTCAATCATCAAATTTAAACTCAAAATCCTTACCCTCTCTAAGTTTAATACCTTAAAACTCAATTGTATGTATTAATAAAGCACAACAATGTGAAATAAAGGAATCAAGCTATGGCATTACATTAGCAACAAACAACCATGCATATATACAAGTTACATTACCCAAACAAGTAAGCAGCTAGCAATACAACCCATGTGCCCTCATATCAAAGAAGTCCCACTCACTCATATATAAAATCAAAAATGTCAATCCAGGGACGATCAAGAGAGACTTACACTCACAAAAGAAGTTCCAATCAATGTTTTTCAAATTTCATAGGTTTTCCCTTATTTTCTTTACCTTAGCTTTCAAACAATCAAGTTAGGATCACTATAGGACTTTTCTTGGCTTGTAAGTAGGCTTGGGGATGGTATGATACATATGGAATTTTAAAGTGACTAAGCCTCTTTGGCACTACACTAACCTTAGGGTCTCACTTATTAACCAATTTTATTTTATTCCACCCTTATTTATCCCTTTTATTTTTTTATTCACATTCAGTTTGGGTGTGGTCTTTTATTCTTTCTTTTTCACTTTTTTCACAATTTTTCTTTTGCTTTTATTTTGCTAACACACCCAGCCCTACTTTCTTTTTATTTTATTTCTATCTTTTTCACTCACTTTGCATTATGCACCCCTACGATGACACCCTCAACTTAGGTGATTTGCCTGAGTTGAGGTTCATAATGTTCAAGGAGGACCAGGGCCAAAACAAGTTCATTCTAATACAAATAAGAAGGTGAAAGGTTTAAAAAGAAAAATAGGCCATTGATCAAGGGATATAATTCACACATGGAAGGTCATGTAGGCTAAAAGTGGACTAATATTGAAAACATCCTATGATCATTTCCTAACCAACTATCCTACAACCTAGGCAAGACTAACCGGGCAAGATCTGGATTTAATCACACAAAAAGAACTAAGTATTATCTCACACACACATAGCATAGAGTCACATCACAAGCTACTACCTATCCAGTTTATGAAATTGTTAGCAATGATTATCATGTTCCTAATTCTAGTGCCACAATAAGATTCTCAATAGTCACATGTATATACATATTACATAGTTCAAAACAAGGTATTGAAGGGATATCATCAACAAAAATATGTTAACTACCTTAGATACTTATCTTTCTCCTAGTTAACCATAAAACATCATGAAACAAAACACAATACGCCTATACATGATGGATCTACTAGGAACAAGACTTTGGGAAAAGAGACACGACAACAGTTGCACACTAGGGAGATTTATGTAGCTAAGGTTTAGTGGAGGGACTGCCCAGTAGAGGAGGCAACTTTAGTGATCAAGAGAAAGATGTAAACCCCATATCCTTACCTATTAGAGACTTCATGTATACTCTAACCCTTGACTTTTGTGGACAAAGTCCTTTTAGTAGTAGATATTGTAATGAGCCTTTGGGTTATTTCTGTATTTCTACTTATTTTCACAAATAGAGATTTTCCTTAGCTACCCCAAGTTATTTTTGACTTGCTGGGACTGACAGTTCAGTTACCAAGTAGTTTATTTGGTTTTTAGAGACAATTCTCTATTTTAAAGTCTTCACTTGTTCCAAATGGTCACCTGGCAAAAACATAAATCAAATGACCTCGTATGTCAATTCTGACTATCCCAACAGATCTGAAATATCAATTTTGGCCAAGGTGGAATCTTGGTTTTGGTCCCGAGGCACTCGAGATCATTTGACCTATTGGTCAGAAAGTTAAGAAAATGGAATATAGTTGTGGGACCCACTTTTAGTCAAAATAAGCTTGAATGGAAATTTTGACTTCACCTTTGAGTTCAAAACATCGAATTTTGATAGGGTAGCATAATCTATTTGCGTATACGACATTTTGGATATATTCTGAGGGGTTGGCAAAGACCTGGAAAATTCCAAGTCTCAACTGTATTTGGTGCACTCACTAATAGTGAGCCAGGGGTCGTGATCGCGATACCCTTAGTAGTACAATATATGTCGCGATTGCGGTGAATATGTTATGAATACAACTCACCTTGGCAACCTTAAGATATGGCAATCGTAAGGGTCAAGTCACGATAGAGATACCCAAACACCTAGGAAAAGTATAAAAAAAAAAATTTCATCTCATTTTTCTTATTCTACACCCATTCTCAATATACTAAAGCCATAAATATTGGGGAGTACTTAGAATTAACCCTTGCAGGTGATTTGGGAGCTTGGGTAATGATTATTTTATGATTTTTCTTCGAATATAAGGTAAGATTTCTTCTTCGCCATGGTGGATTTTCTCATTTCTTGTTTCAAAATCTCTGGAACTTCATGTCTGGATTTTAGCACCAATGTAGCTCAAATTTCACCCATTTTTTAGGATAATTACTCCTTGAGCATGAGGGAATGTTGGGTTGGCTTCAAAAATATTATTTCCATAAGTAGGGACCTATATGGGATTTTAGTGTATTTTTGGACCTGAAGTACAATAGTGCAATATGAGTATCATCGTCCTCATATTGATAAGTAGATTGTGATTTTGATAGCATGGAACATTGCGGAAGCTTCTCAGAAGGAAAATTCGGTGATTTAGTAAATTCTTCGAGATTTCTATGATGTATCGTTAGGCAGGTTTTCCCTCTTACTATATGGAGCGATGTCATAGTATGTTTATGGTATTGTGTTAGATTTGGAATGGGATTTAGGTATTGGTGATGAAAATTGAAATTCTTGTGTTAGCTGGACCATTTAGGCTATCAAAAAATATAAATTGGGTGTGATTGGTTTAGTTGCTTATGCTCTAGGTAAAACCGTCATCTTAGGTTTGATTGTCTTAGTTAACATCTAAAAGTGGATTTAGATAATATAGTCTAGTCTAGGGTAGAATATATCTTACTATTAATGGATTTTGGGGATTTTTAAAGTCGGCCCTTGACCCACCTTAGGACAAGATGTATGTTAGCTAATGGAAACCTTTTATACGCTTATTGTATGCCTTCAAAATTCTTATTGAAGTAATATTGATAAACTTGAGCATTTGATTGTTATGATAGGTTAGTATTGAGAGTCCATGCTTAGTGATTGTGATATTCATCATGCTTATTGATTATGCTAGTGACTGGTGATTTTGTCATTAATTATAATAGTGGTTGTGTTATTAATCGTGCTAGTGATCACGCTTAATTAAGCTAGCAACTATGCTATTAGTTATGCTAGGTATTATGTTATTTACTATGATATGATAATATATGACTACCGATTTAAGTCCGCATATTGATGATGGCAATTAATTATATAATTACTCGTTTGAGTCCAGATACTAATAATGATATTGATGAGGTATTTACCTAGTTTAAGTCTTATAGATGATTATTGCATTGCTTGTATATATATGCATATAAATATACATAGATCAAGTTTAGCTATTACTATGATATTGATCATGACATTAATAATATGACATTTAGGACTTTGGGGTGAAATAATTGGGAATAGGATATTGTGTAAGTCTAAAAATAGGAAAATGGTTTTGATGAGGTATGAAATGAATGGAATCTATTGTATCGTAGGAATAGGTAGATAATGGTAGTTGGGATTTTACTATCTTTATTATACCCTTCAGTCTTATAGGGGCCTGCGTTGGGTTATTTACTTTTCCACACTTATTGTCTTCAAGGGGTAAATTTTGTAGTTATAATTTTATGTGTTTGATTCTTTATGTTATGCTATTATTTCGGTGATTTACTTATTCATGTACAACAATGTTGGAGTTATCTCAGGTTCACTTTCTTACCTTGACTTAGTTATGTTATCTTGCATTTTATCATATTTATATCATGACTAAGTTGATTTGGTCGATGATGCCTACTGAGTACACATGGTTTTTGAAACGCCTAGGTTTTGGACCCTTACTAAAATCTCTTTAATTGAACCTTCTGGACTAGGTACTACTCAAGGTACTATTCATACCCTTAGATATGACTTAGTGATCCTCTCTCGTATCCTAAAAAGTATGTTTGGGGTTACATATTATCCAAGATACAACTTGGCCACCTCATGATCATATATTAGTGTACGAGTCGTACCAAGCTAAGTCTTATGATGTTTGGAATTGGCCTATTTGACATTATTGAGGGTATAGTTTAGGATACCATTTATA
Organism: Capsicum baccatum var. pendulum; assembly: GCA_030864225.1. Lineage (NCBI taxonomy): Eukaryota > Viridiplantae > Streptophyta > Magnoliopsida > Solanales > Solanaceae > Capsicum > Capsicum baccatum. Next base: position 47,225,759 of record CM061551.1, on the reverse strand, counting down.
CCCTTGGGTACGAGTCAAGGGTGTGTGATCATTCCTTGGTCAGTGTATAGGTCCTTTTGAAGGACTAGGGTATGAGTTAGGGTACCACTCATACCCTAGGGTACGATTGAGTAAGTTAGTCGTACCCACTTGGGAAGTCACTTTTCAACTTTTAAGCCAAGGGCTCTATGGACATTTCCCCACCTAAAAACCCTTATAACTCTTAAAACCCTTGGTATATAACATCTTTTGGCTCTTCATTCTTCACAATTACGAGATCAAAACACACAAAAATCCTCAAAGACTTCTCCCTTAAGATTGAAGATAGGGTTCTAAGGGGTGTCCATCTAGAGGCAAAGAGGAGTCAAGTTTCTTGGTGGATCATTTTATTTAATGAATTTGACTCTTTCCCTTGTTATTAACTCAAAAATAATGTATTTTATGCATGGATTAATGCTTGTAAATGATGATTTTGAAATCAAATGATAAGGGTTTTGTTTCCTAATGATGAGTTATGTTTGCTCTTGCTTAGACTTGTGTTTTTACATGATATTGGTAGTGATTTGCACATATGGGTGTTTGTTGTTTGTGGTTTAACAAATGAATCTTGAGTAACCCTAATATTGATGATTTCTACTTTGATTTTGGCCTTGGTTAAGGTATACACACAAGGTGTTTGTGAAAATATCTAAGTGAAATATATAGTCACTTGTTGATGATGTTTTGAACTAGGGAAATGGCCCAATAAGTATGAGTGATTGGTAAATAGTATTGTAAAGGCATTGTTAGCCATGTTATTAGGTAATTGATGGCTTTGTTGGTTTGGTGGCTATAAAGTGGTTCAAGTCTTTAAACATGAAATTGAAGTATGTTAGAACTAAAGTGTGGTATAAGATTGCTAATGAGGAATGAATGGTTTCTAAGAGTCTTGATGATCATAAATTGAATTGAATGATCAATTGAATTAAGGAATTGTCTTATTAAAAGTGTTTGATTGATAAATGGTTCCATGGAGACCTCATGATCATATATGGTGTTGAATTGGTTAAATGGGCTAGAGTCCCTAAGTGTTGAAGTAAATGAATAACGATGTATGGACAAAAGGTTAGAGTCCTAAATTTCGACTAATGATAGTCGTAATGGCGGGTGGTTAAAGTCCCTTGCCTACTAAAGTGGCTTGTGGTTATAGTCCCTTGATTAATAAAGTGTCTTGTGGTTAGAGTCTCTTGCTTAGTAAGATTGTTTGATGTTAGATTCCTTTGCCAAGATACGCCGGCTTAGGGTTAGAGTCCCTTATCTAATAGGGCTTGAGGTTAAATTCTTTTTCCCTATGAAATGGCTTGTGGTTAAAGTCCCTTGCCTAATGAAAATGTATGTGGTTAAAGTCCCTTTCCTAATGAAAATTTATGTGGTTAAAGTCCCTTTCCTAATAAGAAATGTTTGAATCCATAAGTGTGAAAGGTCAGAGTCCACTTCATGACTCATGATTGAATGCATCAAGGATTCTTGTTAAGTCTTGTTCCCTTTGGCACGTTATGAACATGTTATATATATATATATACACACATGCATACCCATGAATATGAATGCGGTTGAATATGACGATTTGACTTGGTTTTGAATAATGACTTTGTTTTATCCTTATCCTTGAGTTACATGCTAGCGTTCCAGCCATTAACCATCTCCGAATGCTATGTCCCCATGCGACATAGAGGCTAGAGCTTCTTCGTCTGTTCCTGTGCAGTGACAGGTGTTTGGGTGGTTTGTGTATGGACATTAAAGTGGTGAGCTTCCATTCTTCAGAAGGCATACATTCATAGTCATTTTACCTATGTCATAGACTTTTTATGGCTTGGCATTTAGCTATTGTTAGGGGTTTGTCCCAACATATATAGACATCGTATTTATGTAGAGGTTTTAGGATGACTGTGGACTTGGGTATGTTGGTTAGTACGTTGATGTAAATGAAATATTTAGGCATTGTCTAAGTTGTGACATTAGTTTTTCTTCCACGATATTGCTATATGTTTGGAGTTCATCTGAAACCTGTGGATTGATGTGATGGTTAGTTTAGGTTGACGAGGCGATCTCCGACTCATGTTTGGATTGATATGCCTACATTATATGGCACGATTTTGAGTCGTGTCTATTTTAACAGTCATACTGCACTTCTGTACCTTTTTGGTGAAAATTGAAGTATTAGTTGCCGCCATTAATTCGAGGATCATGCTGTGTTGGATACCGGATATAGGGTGAGCTCTTGGAGTCAAAGTTTCCCCATTTACCTCTATCTATCTATGTATAGTATTTAGTTTTAAGACAGGGATTGTATTAACTGTCTTAGAACTTGGGTTGAATTTATATAGTAGCTTTTGTACTGGATCTACCAGGTTGTGAGATAGTTTTCTATGTTATGTCTATCCTTTAGACTATTTTATTATTTTGCTCAATGCTATCTTTATTGTCTATTTTTCCCTTTTTGATGGGGCATTTCCACTATGTTAGCCTATTGTAAATAGGTCATGGCTACAGTCTGGCTTATCTACTGGTGTTGTTTGGAGGTGTCATCGTGACTCAAAAATTATGTCGTGATAGATACGAAAAGCACACACTCTAAATTCTTTGTAAGAGTAAGAAATTTCATTTATTTCCAATCTTTATATACACTGCTTGTACTGAGTGTTGGGACTTTTTTATTGTGAGGGCATAAGGGTTATATTCTAGTTGCTACTTATTTAGGCAGTGGCATTTGTTTAAGTGTTGGGTCACCTACTGATAATCTAATGTAATGACTTGATCCCTTTGTGTTGTGGTAGTTGGTATGTAGATACACTGCACTTGTTGATCTTTTAATGATATTGGAGGGTATTGAACTATGTTTTGGTTAATATGTGCTAAAAAATATGTTTTTTGTGAAAAGTTGACTACGTAGTATTCTTGGTTTTCTCTAGGTTAAGCATCTCTATAGTATTAGTTTATTTTGTTTACCTGAGGACATAAAATGTTCTAAGTTAAGGTTTTTGATGTGCCATGAAATTACGACACTTGAGATATTTAAAATGGTGAATATTTTTGGATGTTTGCAGGTCAAATGGTTCTCAAAGAGTGAAGTGCTAGAGTTTGGACTAAAAAAGGCATCAGACGACCATTTCCATGATTGTGGGATCTGACCATGGTCGTACTTGGACCTCATAGGAAGAATCTGAGAAGTGACTCTCAAATGTTGCTCAAGAAGCTCTCACGATCGTACATTGATCATACGGTCATGCCATATGATCGTGGAAAAAAAGCCCTAGAAATATGCATGCAAAAGTTAAAGGTAAAGATGATTGGACAGTTTGATCCAATGATTGTTCTTAAATATGATGGTCGTACCTTAAGGTCGTGGAACTGAAGTCTAGAAGTAGAGTTTACATAAGTTGAAGTATAGCATGATCATACAAACACGTTGTATGGTTGTAGGTAGAAGTCACAGAGACGTACTTAGGGTTGACCTTTGAAGAGCTGAAGATTAAAAATTCCTGGTTGAAACCACGAACACCAAAGGACGATCGTGGTATTTAACCACAATCTTATCTTCAACGTTTCTAATGTGATCAACTCAAATTTCTTATTCTGTTTAGGATAGGTTTTATTTTGTCTATAAATACTCTTATTTATTTTATTATGTAAGTTTAATTGTTTTAAGGTTCTAAGGCATATTATTGATTTTGAAATTTCACAAATACTTCTTAGGATTTTAATTAAAAGTGAGATCCTGGAGTTTTTCTTATTATTCTTGTAAGTCATAATTATTATTTCTTCCGTGAATCTTTTTGGTGTTCTTACAATTATGAGTAGCTAAACACCACAACTAGGATTGTGGGAACCATGACAGATTAACATAGTAGGGTTCATATTATGGAGTAATCTTCAACTAGTGTTCACTTGTATTGATATTTTCTTGGTTTTGAATTTATTTTATGGTGCACAATGTTAGAACTTGCCTAATCTGTATTCTAGACGAAAGTATAAGTATGGATGGAAAGAAAGGAATAAGAACCAGAGCTTTAGATCTATCAACCTCCACTTAATATCTTGAGCCAATAATATACGATAGCTATCAGGGATCTAGGATAGGGGTTAGTAGTGAAGAATCAAGAGAAGATAAAACTTACTTGAGGATACTACATAGACAAGAGCGTAAAGTTATTCTGCGTATACCTAACCTATCGATTCTTCATACCAAAAAATAGGGGAAATTACGAAGTGCGAAGAAGCTATGGAGTTATAAGGTTATTGGGAAACATAGACCTAGTGCTTTTCTCATATTGATTACAAATCCAATAAATCAACAACTTGTTACTACTGAATTACTTATTTACAAATCCCCTCTTTTATTGGAAGTCGTTATGATTGCCTTATGTACATATTGATTGAGATCTTGACCTATTCAATGTGGGATTGACCCCAACATTGGTTGTATATATGACAGTGGCCGCTTTATACTTTTCTTAGAGGTGTGTTTCATCCAAACGCACACGTAACTGTATGAGGTCTCACCAAGTAATATAGTGGCCTTAAATAAAGCCAAATATCGACCCCTTAGAAACTTGTGTTAAGCAACTATCAAATTCTAGTTTAACAATTGAGATTAATCAGTGCAAGCATAACAAAAGAGTTTTGAAAGTTTTCAACCAAAAAGTAAACTAAGATAATGCGAAAAAGTAAAGACGTTGGACAATCAATGGATGAAATCCCGTGGCTAAAGCACTATGAACAATCATACTATCCTATCGAACTTCATCGGTTAAACTACTTATCTTGGTTGTTGATTTATAAGGTTTATCGCATGATCATGGTCTCCCGGCCTCTAATCATCTACCTAACTTGGACATTACAACTATATCATTGAGTGGAGATATAATAATCCAATTAGATACAAGAATATATCATCCTACATGTGAACCAATCAAGGCTTCTAGGTATATCCCTATCCTAGATGCTAATTCAAATCTCCTATTTTATGAAGGAATAAGAACCCTACTCTATTTACCCCCACGTTTTATCTTCCTCTTCCCCATACCTAGATCACAAGGTAAACAATATATGCATTCTAAGTGTTGCAAATCCTTAAAATAATGATAACAAGGGTAAATAAACAACCAATTATGATAAATAAATAAAATCAAATCAATTCGTAGCAATCATAATCATGCTCCTGGCTTTAACCTTGGAAAGGGGGCATTTAGCCACTAATCAACATAATCAGTATCCAAATTAATTATTAAATCTATTAAAAAACTAAATTAAAGAAAAATAAATCCTAAAATTAGTGTTGAGCAGCCCCTCTCTAAGTCCAAAAACGTCCAAAGTGTCCAAGGTGAATTACAAAGTGTTCAGATATCCTATTTATAGTAGAGATATTTTTGCCATATAGGGAGTGGGCTTCATCTTACGATGTGTGCAAAGGGGAATTGTGATCTATGTAAAGGAGGTCTGGTGGTCACGGCGCACTGCCATCGCGAGAGCTCTCTGAAATTTGTCATTTGACGCCTACTTAGTCTTAAGCATTTTCTCTTTAATTCCATGCCTTGTGGTATTCTTTACCTTCAATTTTCAGATTGTGTATCATAAATATAACATCAAAATCAACTCTACAAGTTTCAAAAATCATCATACACCACGTATTAGAGCTCAAGACACCAAAATAACTAGAACGAAGAACTAGAAACTCTAGTTAAGACTAGGCTTGCCCACATTGATCTTTAAGTTATTATTTTGACTCTTTGCTTAATTCAATTGACCCTTAAACAATATAAATTAGGTTTTACACACATAAATACATAATTAAACCATTTGGAACAAATTCAACACATTAAAATCTATCGGGATAGACTAGAAAAACTCCTAGCTCAAGCTAGTAAAACTAGTTTTCTTGGTTGAATTCTAAATGATCGATTTGAATCCAAACTTGTTTAAAAACACCTTTAAACATTATAATCCATTAATGAAGCAATTATATGCATATTTATATCATTATTAATGCATAAAGAACACGAATTGTCCTCAAAACAAGACTAAATAAGCTAGGATAGCAACACTAAAGTGCATAAATACACCCAACATCACCACCCCACACTTAAAGCCTTGTTCGTCCTTGAACAACTCTTCACTATAAGAATCATAAGCTGGGGAGGATCTACACTTATAATACAAACATGTTACTCAAGGTAGTACTGCAATGACTACACAGAATGAAAGTTTCTACACTAAGCATGTCACATACACAATTGACAGTTCACGAACACTACTTCAAAACATCCTAGCCTCAAGAATTGACTCACCTAGTTGGAAAAATCATACATATTATTCAATCAAAGACATCATACAATTCACCTAACTATCATCAAACATGTGGCCTCACAATATGAGAGTTACACATAACACTCACAGAAATGTAATTTATAACAGAATAGGTAGAAAAAAACAACTTTTGCTCACTCTCACAAAGAATTCACAAGTTACAAATGATGAACTGTATGATTTCCCTTATTGTAGTACTCCACTAATATCAAAATGTTAATCTTAGGATCAAATCGGTCTTTATGAGTTGTAATGTAGTCTAAGGGACGGGTAGGAAATATTTTGGCCAAGAATAGTGACAATCTTCCCTAAGAAATTTAACACATCATATTATACAATTAAGACCAATCTCCAACAACCAAATTACATCCTTTTTGCTTACCCCTATCGTTTGTTTTCCCCATCTCATTAAGCGCATTCACATACACTATGGTGGGAGCATTCTCTATTCACAACTTATTCAATTTGAACAAACTTTTATTCTTTTCATTACTCAACTCCAAACCATAACACATAACAATTGTACACACCAATAATTGTCACTTTGGGGCTTCAATTTCACCTTTCTCCTACTTGAATTTCCAACTCCTCACTCAATTAATTTTACCCTAAAGTTCTTTGGAGCTTTTGGATCAGATTAAGGTCAATAAACAAGGGGATTAGGCTATATATAAGGCTACCAAAGAAAAAGCTAAAGGCTCAATAGGGCTTACTAGGATAATGCACAAGGGTAGGTAAAAAAAAGTATAAAACATGGCTATCAAAGAAATGTCTACATCATCTCCTAAACCCACACTCTTTATTTTGCTTTGCACACACACCAGGCAAGTTCTAGACATCACATGTAACAAAGAATATACAAATACCTCACATGCATATGGAACATGCTTAACTCAAGCAGGATCATCTTAAACTCTCAACGGAATAATCTCATGAATTCAATATTAAGCCAACAAGTATAAGAGTCATAAACATGAGCCTGGTAGTCTCAAAAGTAGTCATTCACACAATCAACGTGCTCTTTACAACCAAAAAACTTGCATCATTCAGTCAAATATAGAACCAACAAGAATTTCCCACTTATTCTTTACACAAAAAAATTACTCCTAAATTTGGGAATTTCCCCACCCCACGCTTAAAAATCTACTTTGTCCCCAAAGTGTACTTAAAAGTAGAGATAGAAATACTCCCTGAAACCTCTACACCTATCTAGTAGAATATTTATACATTAAGGGGGTTCAATGACCCAACACTTGGTCTTCGATATGCTCCTTAGTTCAAATTTTTAGTACTCGAACATTCCATCAACCTGTGACTCGAAAAAACAAAAACTAGTGAAGTAAAACCTAAACTTAACTTGGGTTGCCTATTAAACATCCTCTGATTTAGTGTCGTGTCACGACCCAATCTATGACTCAACCATTTTTTTCATTCTCTTTCTTACGCTAGGATGCCATCTTCTTATTCGTTTTTAACCAATTGAGTATGAACTCTCAAGGTCAAAATCTTTATCATCAGTAGCTTTTTCATGCTCTTCAATTTTCATCATATCGGGCTTAGGTATTAGAGGCTTGTTTGGCTCAATGAGGAAGTTCGAAAAGGTCTTTTGCGGAATAGACTCCACCACCCCACACTTATCCCCTTTGACCACGGTAATCATGTACAAATATTTATAGTGGAATAGTGTGTTGAGCGGTTTGTACACTTTAAAAATTGTCTCTTCATTATCCAACCTCATTGTGAGCATGCCTTCTCTCACATTTATTAAAGCTCTTCTCATTGCTAAAAGTGGATGTCCCAAAATGACTGGCACTCTTTGGTCTGCCTAAAAAACTAAAACAATAAAGTCAGCAGGAATAATAAACTTACCAACCTTAATGAGAATATCCTCTATGATTCCTTCTGGCTGGGCTAGGGACCAATCTGCTAACTAAAGTATCACTGTGCTCGGTCTCGGCTTCCCCAATTCTAAGGTGTTAAACAAGGAGAGGGGCATCAAGTTGATACTTTACCCTAAGTCACTAAGTTTGTAACCACCTCACTATTGCCAATTTGATTCGGGAGAGTAAAACTCCCAGGGTCTTTGAGATTTTAAGGCATTTTTTGCAGAACTACAGAACTACACCCCTCTGAGTGCTACTGTCTAAACATCCAGTAGCTTAACTTTGTTAGTGACCACATCCTTCAAGTACTTAGTGTACTTGGGCATTCCCTACAAAAAACCTCTAAGAGAGAAAGGTTAATATAAAGCTCTTTAAATGTGCCAAAGAACTTTTTGAAGCATGCATCCTTCTTTGTCTTTATATGCTTATGTAGGAAAGGTAGTGGTGGTCTCTCCTTCACCAATTCAACAACTTTATTTTTGATTACTCGGACTTCCTTAAATATTTAATAACTTTTTCAGATACCTGTGAGAGAATCAACTCTGCATCTACCTCCATAGTTTTCTTTAGAGGTTTGCCATTCAACTCCTTACCACTCCTCAAAGTGATTGCCATTACTTGTTTAGGATTTTCTGTATCAGTTGGTAAATCACCTTGAGGCCTGGTATTTTGTTCCTACGCAAATTGTAACACCCTAAGAACCTATTCCAAGACGTCACATGGTGCTCAAGGCCACACGTGGTCTCAAGCTAACCCTCTAAGCCTGTCACTACCTTCAGAACTTTCCACGACAAAAATCATCATAAAGTAGGGAAGAATAATCATGGTATAAACATATTGACAAACAAAGTAATATGGTTTTGTACAAATAAAATACTGTAATCTCTGTACATGCTGGTACACTAGTCTGACAAAGCCTCTACTTCATAGGACTGAGGAGCCATTGGGACAGATCCCCAATTGACTCATACTGAACTGAAAGTAAACAACCATCTATTAACAAGACTAAATCAGAGATACAGGTCCTCGAACCATGAGGACTCACCAACCGCATAAATGTAAATGAAGGTACTCAAATATCACTGTCGCTGCTGATACTGAGCACCTAAACCTATATCATGAGGAAATATAGAATACAAAAGAGTATGGGAGTCAGTACTTGGGAATGTACTGAGTATGTGGGGGTGGATGCATCATTTTAAATAATAAAATAAATGTATAATAAAATCATGCATGCTAACAATAACAACTCTCTTTGCTTGAATTATCTAAAACATTATTTTCGGAAGTCATCAGTAATAACATATGCTTCATAAATCTCATAAATCATTTAACTCAACTCAAACTCTTTGACTCATGACTTAGAGTGACTCGGTAACTCATGGTACTTAGATCATTATGGACGTGGGAGTTTTTATAACCGACATAACTACAGCAAGTAAGCCGCATGAAGTCCAATGTGTTGCCCTCCTAAGAAGAGAACCCCACATTAGTGGGGCTGTCGTACTCTTTCCAAGGAGTACAACCTCAATTTCTCAATCACAATCCCATACTCGACCTTTGGCCCAAAGTCATCAATATCAGTCCTACGGTGGCACATAGTTTCAGGGAAATACCACATTTCCCGCTCGGTGCTAAATACTCTTCCCAGACTCAGCTCAGAATGCGTTAGGAAATCCACCTTAATTAATATCAACTCATGGGTATATCATATAGACCAAAACATAAATATATCTCATCTATAAATCATGAACAACTGTGGATTCCTAACTCAACTCAAAATCAAAACAATCTTTCTCAACATCAAGTACCTTTGTTTATCAAATCATTTCAAATATCAAAAGCTTCAAGGAAATATCATAGGACTCATTCTCGACTTTTCATCTCAAATATCGATATATATTCAATAGTCAAATTTCTCATGGAAAGGCATAACTCATGACACTTGTCTTAAATCATTTAGAAATCATCAATACGTAATGACAATATACAACTCATGGAATAAATTCTCAATTTAAGAAATATGATGGTGAAATAATCATAAATATCAAACTTATTCAACTTAAATCTCATAAATCATAAATAAATAAATTTGGGTGTAAGCCCACTTGCAAAATCATGTAAATCAATAATAGAAAGTAAATCTTTAGGCACAAGAACAAAAGGAGTGTTCTTGTTCAAACCCCACATACCTTGGATTTTGATTTAAAGATATGGAAACTTGTTTGGAACTCTTCTCCCACTTTTAGGCCAAGATTATTGATGCCTTTGACTTGGGAAACTTAGTTCTTGAACAACTTGGAGAAATTCATGGAAGATTCTCTGAATTTCTTGGAAGAGGATTTGGATTTTGGATCTTGTAGAAACCCTAGTTTCTAGGAGATTCTTGGAAGATTGGAAGAGAAAGGAGAAGGAAATGAGTGGCTATTCTCCACTTTGATATATATATATATATAAGACCACATAGGGAGGAAATGACCAAAATGCCCTTTTTTTTAAAAATGCTGAAATTTGATGATCGGGGCCTGTGACGGTTGCACCAATGCCCAACCAAAGGGCGACTGCGGTACCAATCAAAAAGACAGTCGTCGCTACTGGACGGCGAAATGGATTTTGGAATTTATTAACATTCTCTAAAAAAGGTACTGTTAATAATCCCGCTGACGGTCTGTCAAGTCTCCTGACGGTCCACCAGATCGTCTGTCACTCAAGTGCCAAACCTGGAACATTCTGCCTCAACGTAACGGTCGAAGTGATGGTCCGTCAAGAAACTGATGGTCCACCAAGTCGTTTGTCACTCAAGGGCCAAAAATGAGATATTCTGTCTCGACCTGACAGACCCCTTGATGGTCCATTAACTTTTTTATGGTCCACCAACTTGGCCGTTGCAAGATGGCCTGAAAAAGAAGTCACTTCCTCAGCTTGACGGGGCACTTGACGGTCTACTAGGGACCTGACAGTCCACTAGGTCGACCGTCAAACCTGGGCGATTTGATACCATTAAGTAAAACAGCCATAACTCACTCATCCGATGTTGGATTTTGATGAAATTGGTATCGATGGAAAGTCTATTCAATGCTCTACATGACGAAAAGTAGAAATTAGAGAAATAAAACATGGTCTAAACGTCAATCACTTTGGAAGTCATACATATCCACTCAAAAGATGGATTTAGGCTTAAGAAACGATCGGGGTATTACAATATCTCCCCCTTGGATACATTCGTCCTCGAATGTTGCCAAATAGGCCAAGAAAAAAAGAAAATGAGTAAACGGAATTAAGGTAATAGTGCATTCAGCTTGATTCGAACTCGTGGAGAAAAGATGAGGGTAACTGGCTCGCATATCCACTTCTATTTCCCAAGTGGCACCCTCTACTGATTGATTTTGCCATAGAACTTTAACCAAGGGAACTTCCATGTTCCTCAGTATACGGACTTGATAATCTAGTATTTCAATCAGAATTTCATCATATGAAAGGCTATCCTAAGCATCACAACCTTCCGACGGATCAACAACAATAGAGTCTCCAATGTGCTTCTTGAGCATAGAAACATGAAACATAGGATGGATAGCTAAGAATTCTGCAAGCAACTCAACCTTATAAGCTACTCTCCCAACACGATCCAAAACTCTATAAGGGCCAACATATCTAGGACTCAGCTTTCCTTTCTTTCCAAATCTTTTCACCCCTTTCATAGGTGAGATTTTCAAATCATCAACTTCAAACTCAAGAGCTCTTCTTCTTACATCTGCATACGACTTCTGACGACTCTGGGCTGTGTTTAACCTCTCTCGAATTAACTTAACTTTCTCCATAGCCTTAAATACAGCATTAGGTCCAATTACAGCAGCTTCACCTACTTTAAACTAACCTATGGGCAATCTACATCTTCTCCCATACAAAGCTTCAAATGGAGCCATTCCAATGCTAGCATGAAAACTATTGTTGTAAGCAAATTCAATAAATGGTAAATGTTCATCCAAACTTACTTTGAAATCAAGAACACAAGCCCTCAACATATCCTCCAAAGTCTAAATAGTCCTCTCATCCTGACCGTCTTTCTGCGGATAAAAAGCGGAGCAAAGATAAACTTGGGTGCCAAGATCCTTCTAGAAGGCTCTCCAAAACTGAGAAGTAAACTGAGTACCTCTATTGGAGATGATAGACAACGAAACTCCAAGCAACCTGACTAACTCTCGAATATACAGCTTAGCATAGTCCTCCACGGTGAAAGATATATGTATTGGTAGAAAATGTGTTGACTTGGTCAACTTATCTGCAACGACCCAAATAGAATCATGACGATGATGAGAGAGAGGTAAATTGGTCATGAAATCCAGGTTCACCACTTCCCACTTCCAAGTAGGAATGTTAAATTCTTGCATCACACCACCGGGTCTCTGGTGCTCTATCTTTACCTGCTGGCAAGTTGCACACTTTTCTACAAACTTTTCTATATTCTTTTTCATACCATTCCACCAATAAATTTCCCATGACTCACGGTACATCTTGGTAGCACTGGGATGAATAGAATACTATGCGCCATGTGCTTCAGATCATCAACATCAGGCACATACAATCTATTCTAAAATCTCAATACACCATCTCCCCCTTGGGAGAAAAACTCTACCTTTTGGTCTTTAACTGATTCTTTCAGTTCGACCAAACGAGAATCTGTATCCTGTTTCTCCTTCACTTCAGAAACTAAGGAAGATTCAAAACTACTTTGGACCTAAACATTACCCTCAGCTGAGTCAAGCAATATAACACCTAATCTAGCCAAACGATGCACTTCACGGGCTAAGTCCGTCTTATCTTCCTCCACATGTGCTACACTACCCATGGACGATCTGTTAGGGGCATCTGCTACTACATTGGCCTTGCTCAGGTGGTACAACACACTCATATCATAGTCTTTTAGTAATTCTATCCATCGCCTCTGCCAAAGATTCAAATCTCTCTGAGTGAACACATACTATAAAATCTTGTGATCCGTAAAGACATCAACATGAACACCGTACAAATAGTGTCTCCAGCTTTTCAAAGAAAAAACCACTGCTGCTAACTCTCGGTCATGGGTCAGATAATTCTTCTCATGAGGTTTCAACTGTCGGGAGGCATAGGCTATAACCTTACCCTTCTGCATCAACACAACCCAACCCAATTCTGGAAGCATCACAATATACCACAAAATTATCTACACCATTAGGCAGGGACACTATAGGGGATGAAGTGAGTCGAGTCTTCAACTCCTGAAAACTCTTCTCGCAAGAATCTGACCACTGGAATTTAACCTTCTTTTGGGTCAACCGGGTCAAAGAAACAGCAATGGAAGAGAAACCTTCGACAAAACGATGGTAGTAGCCAGCTAGACCCAAAAAACTCCTAATATCAGATGGGGAAATAGGTCTAGGCCAATTCTTCACAGCTTATACCCTTTGAGGATCAACTCGAATACCATCAAAAGAAATAATATGACCCAAAAAAGCAACTGACCTTAGCCAAAATTCACACTTGCTAAATTTGGCAAACAACTGTTGATCCCTAAGGGTGTATAAGACAATTTGAAGATGATCTGCATGGTCATTCTCACTTTGAGAGTATACAAGAATATCATCTATGAACATAATAACAAACATATCCAGGTACTGTCTGAACACTGGATTCATGAGGTCCATAAAAGCTACCGAGGCATTCGTTAGCTTAAAGGATATGACCAAGAATTCAAAATAACCATAACGAGTGCGGAAAGCCTTCTTTGGAATATCACACTCTCTGACTTTAAGTTGGTGATAACCGGATCTCAAATTTATTTTTGAGAAGTAGTTGGCGCCTTGCAGATGATCAAATAGGTCATCAATTCTAGGAAGAGGGTACTTGTTCTTGACTGTGACCTTGTTAAGCTGACGATAGTCAATGCACATGCGCAATGAACCATCTTTCTTTCGCACGAATAGAATGGGTGCACCCCAGGGAGACACACTAGGTCTTATAAAATCCTTATTAAGAAGATCTTTGAGTTTCTCTTTCAACTCTTTAAGTTCTGCGGGGGCCATATGATATGGAGTAATAAAAATAGGATATGTATCAGGGAGAAGATCAATGCTAAATTATATCTCTCTATCGGGAGGTACCCCTGGTAGATCTTCTGGGAAAACATCAAAAAACTCATTGACAACACTAAGAGACTGAATAGTTAGAGTCTCAGACTTAGTGTCCTTAACTCGAACTAAATGATAGATACAACCCTTGGATATCAATTTCCTAGCTTTTAGATAGGATATGAAATGACTTTTAGGAGAAACAGAATTTCTGGACCACTCAAAGACTGGCTCATTGGGAAACTAAAACTTGACTACCCAGGTATGACAGTCTATAGACGTATAACAAGAGTGTAGCCAGTTCATACCCAGAATAATATCAAAATCAACCATGTCTAGCTCAATCAAATCTGCAAACATGACTCTGTTCAGAACAGTGATAGGACACTTCTTAAATATTTGCTTAGAACAATATATTCATCCACTGGTGTAGAGACTAGAAAAGGCTCAGAAATTTTTTTAGCACGAATTTCAAAATTCACAGCCACTAACGGAGTCACATAAGAAATACTTAACCAAGGGTTCATCAACACATACACATCAAAATGAAATATACGGAGCATACCAGTAACAACATCTGGTGAATCCTCTTGCTCCTGGCAGGGTGGTATAGCATAAAAGCGATTCTGGCACTGACCACCTTCATTACTAGATGAGGCACCCTGAAGAGGAGTAGGACAAACTACAGGGGCTGGAGCACTAATAGTCTGATTCTAGGGACAAACATCGCAACTCCCCTGTCTGGCATATGGGCAATCCCTGAATTTGTGGCCCAACTTACCACAACTAAAGCAACCCCTCTAACCTATTAAGCACTCCCCAGTATGGTCTCTACCATACTTTGGACATGGGGGTGAACGTGGTTTATTACTTACATTGTCCTGGGACCTATACATAGTAGGCCTATTACCCTGCTCCGGCCTTATTTTGAATACAGGAGTACTGGTTGATGAAAGCGTTGGCACAAGAGAACGGCTCTAGAACTGAGGATAGATCCCTCTAAAAAATCTAGCCTAACTATACCCCTGCTGCTCTGATCTGACTCTCTTATTCCCTCTCACTCTCACTCTCTCCTTCACTTTGTCTGCTTTAATCTGTTGTTAATGAATCATTAGTCTTGAAAGGTCCATGTCCCTATTAAGCATAGCGGATCTACACTCTTTCAAAATATAACCAGATACACCAGCCAAGAACTTACTCATACTAGTTCTAGAATCAGCCATCATACCGGGAGCATACTTAGATAACTGATTAAACTTTTGGCAATACTCCTTAAATGTCATAGGGCCCTGTCTCAAGTTCATAAATTCTTCTAATTTTGCTTTCCTTAGCTCCGGGGGAAAGAATCTGTCTATGAAGGCATCTTGGAATAATTGCCAAGTCACAAGAGCATCATTCTCCCCTTTACTTTTCCTCCATATCTCCACCCAATCATAAGCAACATTTTTCATTCGATAGGCAGCCAATTTAACACTCTCCTCCTCAGTCAGGTGCATAATTTGAGTGATCTTTGTCACTTCATCTAAATACATTTGCAGGTCTTTACCTGCTTTTAACCCAAAAAACTCAAGTGGATTCATTCGCATAAAGTCATGAACCCAGGCTGCAGTAGGATTATTCCCTTGTAGAGGTGGAATAGTAGCCTTGGTGTTAACTTGATCGTTGGCGGGGACCACCTGGGCTAGCGCATAGAAAGCTGCCCAAAATTCAGCATGGGACACCATCTTACTTAAAGGATCAACGGGTTGAGGTCATTCATTATTTCTACGAGCTCTACGAGGAGGCATTTTCTATCATAAGAGAGCACGAATTAACCATAGAGAGAAACAGTGATAGGCACGATAGACTCTCGCAAGAAAGAAATAACATTTCCTAGTACGTCCCATAGCCACTTGCTCATAGATGTGGCACGCTACACACCGATGATCAAGACCCTACGTAACGCGACTTGTCAGACTCTCTATGACTCCTTGAACCTTAGGCGCTCTGATACCAAGCTTGTAACGTCCCAAGAACCTATCCTGAGATATCACATGGTTCTCAAGGCCACACGTGGCCTCAAGCAAACCCTCTAAGCCTGTCACTACCTTCAGAACTCTCCACGATACGAATCATCATAAATTAGGGAAGAATAATCATGACATAAATATACTGAGAAATAAAGTAATACGGTTCTGCACAAACAAAATACTGAAATCTCTGTACATGCTAGAACACTAGTCTGACAAAGCATCTACTTCATAGGACTGAGAATCCATTGGGATAGATCCTTAACTGACTCATACCGAACTAAAAGTAAATAACCAACTATTAATAAGACAAAATCGGAGACATAGGTCCTCGAATCATGAGGACTCACCAACCGTAGAAATGTAAATAAAGGTACTCAAAGATCATTGTCGTTGCTGAGACTAAGCACCTGAACCTATATCATGAGGAAATATAAAATACAAAAGAGTATAGGAGTCAGTACTTGTGAATGTACTGAGTATGTGGAGGTGGATGCATCATTTTAAATAATATCATAAATGTATAAGAAAATCATGCATGCTAACAATAACAACTCTCTTTGCTTGAATTATCTAAAACATTATTTTTGGAAGTCATCAGTAATAACATATGCTTTATAAATCTCATAAATCATTTAACTCAACACATACTCTTTGACTCATGACTTAGAGTGACTCGGTAACTCATGGTACTTAGATCATTATGGACATGGGAGTTTTTTATAACTGACATAACTACACAATGTGAGCCGCATGGAGTCCAACATTTTGCACTTCTAAGGAGAGAACCCCACATTGGCGGGGGTGACGTACTCTTGCCAAGGAGTACAACCTCAATTTCTCAATTGTAATCCCATACTCGTCCTCTGGCCCATAATTATCAATATCAATCCTACGGTGGCACGTATTTTAAGGGAAATACCATATTTCTCAGTCGGTGCTAAATACTCCTCCCAAACTTAGCTCAAAACGTGTTAGAAACTCCACCTTAATAAATATGTCTATCATAGAGACCAAAATATAAATATATCTCATCTGTAAATCATGAACAACTGTGGATTCCTAACTCGACTCAAAATCAAAATAATCTTTCTTAACATCAAGTACCTTTGCTTATCAAACCATTTCAAATATCAAAAGCTTCAAGGAAATATCATAGGACTCATTCTCGACTTTCCATCTCAAATATCGATATATATTCAATAGTCAAATTTCTCATGGAAAGGCATAACTCATGACACTTGTCTTTAATCATTTAGAAATCATCAATACGTAATGACAATATACAACTCATGGAATAAATTCTCAATTTAAGAAACATGATGGTGAAATAATCATAAATATCAAACTTATTCAACTTAAATCTCATAAACCATAAATAAAGAAATTTGTGTGTAAGCCCACTTGCAAAATCATGTAAATCAGTAATAGAAAGTAAATCTTTAGGCACAAGAACGAAAGGAGTGTTCTTGTTCAAACCCCACATACCTTGGATTTTGATTTGAAGATGTGAAAACTTGTTTGTAACTCTTCTCACACCTTTTGGCCAAGATTCTTGGTGCCTTTAACTTGGGAAACTTAGTTCTTGAACAACTTGGAGAAATTCATGGAAGAGGATTTGGATTTTGGATCTTGTAGAAACCCTAGTTTCTAGGAGATTCTTGAAAGATTAGAAGAGAAAGGAGAAGAAAATGAGTGGCTCTTCTCCACTTTGATATATATATAATACCACATGGGGACAAAATGACCAAAATACCCTTTTTTTAAAAATACTAAAATTTGCTGATTGGGGCCTGTGATGACCGATCTGATGGTCCGTCAAGTCTCCTGACGGTCCACCAGATCATCCGACACTCGAGTGACAAAACTAGAACGTTCTTCCTCGACGTGATGGTCGAAGTGATGGTCCATCAGGAAACTGACGATCCATCAACTCGCTCGTCACTGAGGCTTAGAAATGAGACATTCTGTCTTGACCTGACAGACCCCTTAATAGTCCGTTAACTTTTTTATGGTCCACCAAATTGGCCATCGCACGATGGCCTAAAAAAGGAGTCACTGTCTTGGCTTGACGGGGCACTTTACGGTCCACCAGGGATCTAACGATCCACTGGGTTGACAGTCAAACCTGGGCGATCCTATACCATTGAGTAAAACTGCCATAACTCACTCATCCGATGTTAGATTTTGATGAAATTAGTATCGATAGAAATCTTATTCAATGATATACATGACAAAAAGTATAAATTATAGAAATACAACATGGTTTAAATGTCAATCACTGTGGAAGTCATACATATCCACTTAAAAGACGGATTTAGTCTTAAGAAATGATCGGGGTATTACAAACTGATGAATTTGCAACTTAAATCTCCTTATAGTAGCTTTTTAGATCTTTATATCTTCTACCAATTGTACTTGAGTAGCCATAATTTGATTTAGAATCTCTTCCGCATTGCTATTCTGGGTTGTGGCCTAATTATTCTGAACCTGCTAGTACTGATACTACTATTGATTGTTCGATGAAGTATTTAGTGGCTGATTCTTCCACTTTTTACTGTAGGCGTTCTCATTATTTGGCCTTTGAACCTTGCCCACAAACATCATGGACTCAAAATTTGCACCACACATAGCTATTGAATGACCACTATAACCACAAACCTCGCACCAACCTGCAGTCTATTCGATTACATTAACTGTGGTTACAGGGTGTGCAGCCCGTAGCTTTATGTTGATAATCTGATTTTGCAGTGCAAAAATCTGGGCAAATATAAACATTAAATTGGTCCACCTCCAATACACCTGTAACCTTCTCTATGGCATTTCTTGAGTATGAATGCCCTTGAGATTCTCTTGTGTAATTCGGTTCAACAAGGTATATAGCTCATCATATGTCAACTCCAAAGCTTAACCACCGGCAGCTGAATCTAGCAAAATTTTTGTGTTATGGTCAAGTGCTTCAACAAAAGTGTGAGCTATTACCTCATTGAATTGTTGATGATGCAGACAGTCCCAAAGAAGTGCTTTGAACTTCTCCCAAGCATGTTACAAATTCTCATCTGGCTTCTGTTTGAATCACACAATCTCACTACAAAATGTTGTAGTCTTGCCAGATGAAAAGAATCGAATGAGGAATTTCTGGGCTAAGTCATCCCATGATGTGACTAAATTTGTCGGCTCAGCATTCAACTACTTTTTTTCTTCCCCCAATAGTGAAAAAGGGAATAGTGTCAGCCTTACATAATCAGTTGATACACCTATAGGGATGAATGTGTCATTGATCTCCATAAATATTCATAGATAGACTAGTAGATCTTCTTGTGAAAGCCTCATAAATTGCCCACTGTGACTTAACAGTTGTACCATGTTCTATTTCAGCTCAAGATTACCTCTAGTGGCTGGTTTTTGAAAAGTGGAGGTCAAATTTGTTGAAAGTGGGATTGCCACTTTGCAAACTATCTTGAGGGCTAGTTATTCTTCAGCCATGAGAGCAGGATTGTCTTGTTCCTCATGAATTTGCGGGAATTGGTGGAGAAGTTTTTCTTCTCTCCTTAATTGATGATGTAGTTGCCTGAGTTTGGGGTTTGGTTCGACCAATTCCCTATCCCGTTCCAGCCTACCAATTCTCAACCTATTTTCTATAAATTCAATACCCAAATAACAAGCGTAATGCACCAAACAAATCTAAAAAGTAAAACCAAAACAAAAATAGTTGCCAATTTACAAGTCCCTGGTAACGATGCCAAAAAATTATTATGCGCACATACATATGCAAGTGTGCATGATCTCACCAAGTAATATAGTAGCCTTAAATAAAGATGAATATTGATCCTTCAGAGACTTGTGTTAAGACACTATCCAATTCTAGTTTAACAATTGAGATTAATCAGTGCAAGCATAACCAAAAGAATTTTGAGAGTTTATAACCTAAGAGTAAACTAAGATAATGTGGAAAAGTAAAGACGTTGAACAATTAATGTATGAAATCCCAGGGCTAAATCAGTACGAACAATCATACTATGCTGATGAACTCCATCGGTTAGACTACTTCTCTTGGTTATTTATTCGTAGGGTTTATCACATGATCATGGTCTCCCGACCTCTAATCGTCTACCTAACATGGAAATTACAACTACATTATTGAGCGGAGATATAATAATCCAAGTTGATGCAAGAAGATATCATTCTACATGTGAACCAAGCAAGGCTTATAGTTATATCCCTATCCTAGATGCTAATTCAAATCCCCTATTTTATAAAGGAATAAGAACCCTACTCTATCTACCCCCCACGTTCTATCTTTCTCTTCCCCCTTCCAAGATCACTAGGTTGATAATATATGAACTATAAGTGTTGTGAATCCTTAAAATAATTATAAAAAAGGTAAACAAATAACCAATTATGATAAATAAAAAAAAACAAATACAATTCGTGGCAATCATAATCATGTGCATGGCTTTAACCCTGGAAAGGGAGCATTTGGCCACTAATCGGCATAATCATAATCCAAAATAATGAATACATGATTAAATCTATTAAAATTCTAATGTGAAGAAAAATAAACCCTAAAATTAGTGTTGAGAAACCCCTCTCCAAGTCCAAAAACATCCAAAGTGTCCAAGGTGAATTACAAAGTGTGCAGATGTCCTATTTATAGTAGAGACATTTTGGCTGTGAAGAGAGTGGACTTCGCATTATGATATGTGAAAAGAGGGACTGATGGTCGTGTTGTGAGCTGTTAAAAGGAGGTTTGGTATTCACGATGCACTGCCATCGTAAGAGCTCTCTAGAATTTGCCATTTGACATCTACTTAGTCTTAAGCATTTTCCCTTTAATTCCATGCCTTGTGGTGTTCTTTACCTTTAATTTCCATCTTGTGTATTATCAATATATCCTAAAAATCAAATCTAAAATCTTATTCCATCATCATACACCACGTATTAGAGCTCAAGACACCACAATAACAAGAACGATGAACTAGAAACTCGAGCTAAGACTAGGCTTGCCCACATTGATCTTTAAGTTATTGGTTTGACTTTTTGCTTGATTCAATTAACCCTTGCACATTATGAATAAGTTGTTCCATACATAAATACACAATTAAAATATTTTTAACTCATTTAACACATTAGAATCCATCGTGATAGACTCGAACAACTCCTCGCTCAAGCTAGTAAAACTAGTTTTCTCGGTTGAACTCTAAATGATCGATTTGAATGCAAACTTGTTTAAAAAAACCTTTAAAATTGTAATCCACTAATTAAACACTTAAATCCATAATTATATCATTATTAACACATAAAGCACGCGAATTATCGTTAGAACAAGGCTAAATAAGCTAGGATAGCAACACTAATATGCATAAATACACCCAACATCAAGGTGTAATTTGGGTGACATCAATTTTGAACTCACACATTTTTTATTTTAATCTTTCTCTTATTCTATCTTTTTCTTTTTCTTTTTTTTGTTCGTGTTTGAGAAATACCATTAATATTGTTGTCTTGTTTGAAAGCTCTTTCGAAAGTGCTTTTATCTAAATAATCATATGACTGGAAAAAAGTGTTTCTAAGGATCAATTTTCCATTACAAAATTCCATATATCATAGATTTTAAAATATGATATTTTCATTAACCAAATCCAATAGTTTCACCAGTAAATATGTTTTGGTCACTAAAGGAGAGATAGTTGCTTGTTATGGTAGAAAAGTGGGTTAAATATAATATGAATGAAAACAAAATATGCATTGAAAAAAAATAGGTTGAAAAATAACTCTGACGGATTAAAAATGGTAGGCCTGATGGATTAAAAATGGATAGGTAGTTCTTCAGAGAAACTGACAAATCTCATAAAATTAATGAAACTCTGATACCACTCCTGATTTTCTAAAAAGATGCGGCAGAAAAATAATTGAAAATTTATTTCAATAATTTTTTAAGCATAAAAGGGCTTTAAATAGCCATCTTACAATAGAAAATAGCATAATTAAAAATTTAGACTACCTAAAATATCTCAACAATTAAACAAACTAATATAAAATTTAAAATTCAA